>JARHVA010005099.1:0-1317500 GCA_037957365.1 Torreya grandis | reverse complement strand
TTATGTTTATTTAGTCCTAATCCTCGATTGTGGTCCACTCTAAAAAAATATATCAATATTTTCACCTTCCACTTATTTTTTGCTCTTATATTTTTTATGTAAATTTTGTTTTACATCAAAGTGAAATAAATCTACCCATACACATTGAAAATAAGCCTAATTAATTAAATATTTGAGGCTTCCATAATCCATGGAGTTATAAGATGTCTTTTAGATTAAAATAATGTCAAAAAATTGATTTAATGTTTTGGCTCTAAATTTCAGATCCATAATTAGGAAAAATACGAGTTAAGATTGTGATATATCAAAATTGGAGAATTAGGAAGATGTTAAACCCTAATTAGACAAATTATTGTGCAAAAACAAAACACTATATATATATATATATATGTAATAAATGAATAAAATTGATTTAGAACTTGAAAAATCTAAAAATATTTTAAATATCAAAATTAAAAATGAGAACACAAACATAGCTATAAAATTGAGATAGACTATTTCTAGAATTGAAACTAACAAGAAGGTTTTGTTGATTGAGTGTGGATCCAAAACAAGACTTTACGGGGTCTCTAGATAGGAGCACTATAATGGGATAGGAGACAAGTGTGGTATTTCCCCTAGGGATTGTTTGTGTTTGATAGGTAATAGAGATTTGATATTTCTATGGTAGGTTCACTTTTACATGTATGTTATGTGGATCATGAGGGAGCTCCCAATCCATTGCAAAAATCATGGTGTATCTCCTCCTTCAAACCATAGTTTAATGGCATAAGAAGATGAATGCAATCATGGGATAAAAGAGGGTTAGTGGTTGAATTTTTGCTTGACATCAACACCCCATATGTTGAGTGTTTCATACATACAAATAATATGAAGAGGGATCAAACTCGATGTAGTTATCTCATGCTATGGTGGTGTGTGTGAAACACTGGTGCAAAATTGTAAATTCTAGTGCAATCTTGGTGTGATTAAGTGATTCAACAATGAATTATGATCTTAAAAGTGTATTTAGACTTACTTAGAGCTACTAGAATTTTATGTAATAATTATTGGGAGAAATAGGGAATTTATCCCAATGTGCAATTATAATTTTGGTGTTTTTAGTGTGGAAGCCTCTTGTGTGCAAAATGGTTTGAAATGTGGATTTATAGTGATATTTTGGGGATTAATTTGGATGAGGCTGGTTAAATGTATGTGATGACCCATTTCATGAATATGAAATTTATAAATTAGTCATTATTTGGTGGGAATACAAGAGTAGTTGATCTAGACAAGAGAATAGTGTACTACTATTTAATTAAGGTGATGGTGTCTAAGAAACATAAATATTTGATTTAGGTACCAGGAATAGTCTATTAGTGAGAATGAAATAATTTTAATTAGGAATAGGTACATTCTAGGGTCATTATTTTTATTATAATAATTATGCATCTACATGGAAAGTGGAGGAAAGTGTTCAAAAGGCCCTAGAATAAGTTATGAGCTAAGTGTGCAAAAAAGGGTGATCACAGGTGGATTATTTTAGATTAAATTTTAATTTGTGTCTACATTTTCCCCAATTTTATTCTATTAATGTAATAAAGTGAAAGTACTAGATTAAAATAAAAAGTGTGTACTTGAACTTATTTATGAAGTGTAGTCTTGAATGTAGGCCACAACATTGAATTATGCTTCACGTGTATCTGAAATGAAACATGTATAAGATCAATCCTTAATTGAGATGAATATCAATAAATAAAGACAAGAAACTCATAGAACTAGTAATAAGGAAATATTACACCTAGTTGAGTATGTAAACCATTATGTTTTACCAGTGGAAAACTAATGGCTGTAGAGGGTACGACACTTGGAGATTCCACTTACATTGAAAATCTTGGATTGGAATGTGCATGCCCCAATCCCCATTGATATCAGAGTGTTATTAATAAATCAAAGTGTGCTTAACTCTATAATTTCATAACCATAGTGGTGAATTAGTTTTTAATCCCTATATGAATTGTAATAGATTGTTCTAGTGTAAAACATGGTTTAAAATTGGTGCAAAATGGTTAACCAAAATTTTCATTGGAATAAGTCTCATTTTTAGTGAAAAACTAGTGAAAAAAGTTAGTATAATCTAGTTATAGTGTATATAGTGTGGATAATGACCAACATTGACATTCCATCTATGAAACTGGTGAAAAATTAAGCAAGGTTGAGTTCATATGTCATGCACATGCCCTCAATCTGATATCTGGTGTACATGGATTTTGACACTGATAAACAATAATTAAAATTTTAAGTAAAAAATTACATGTTAACCTTGAACACATGTTATGCATGATGCTCCCAAACTAATAAAATTTTGAGACAAACATGAGTAGTTTTATGAAAATTGTGATTGTAAACTTATTGTTAACTATTTTTCACTACTTGAGATTTTGAGCAATTCTAAAAGTGACTATTTTTTGCATGATTAGACAATAGCACATTTTTTTAGACAATAGTTAGATGCACCATTATATGATTGATTTTTGGGTATTTTATGATCCATTATATGAGGTCTTCAAAATTCTATCTTATGATCCATAAGCCTACAAAATAACTTAACTCAAAAGAAAAAGTTATGTGATGTATGTATTGAAAAATATTTAAATTTAAGTAATAGTTATAACATGGAGGACCATGACATCATCATATATAAAATTTTAGTATAATATTCATATGAGATGCATGTATAAATAATCATACCTAATGATATTGTCAAGACATATGTTAGCAATTAGGCATACATATAAGTGATCAAAATTGAGTACTAAATTTTTAATATAACTACTTGGGATTATGGATGATGCCTACAATGACATTGAAAACCAAGTAGTTGAGAAAATAATTATCATAGACATGATGCACACAAATAAATACTACACGCAAAGTAAACCAAACATTTAATAGAAGGCCAAGGGGCCACATATAATGGACATGATCAAATGTAACTCATACACATAGAAATATACAATGAAGGCTTAGATCCACATATAAGGACATGTTAAAATGATCACAATCCAAATAGATAAAACACATAAAACATGAAGTAGGAAAGAAAACATGAAAAGAATGCATAAATACATATAGTTGATTAAAATAAGTAATTCATAAAATTAGAAGATGTAGTAACTTAGGTAACCATTAAGATATTAGTTTGTTAGTAAGTGAGAAATATTGATAGATTTTATGTCATGTAAAAAATTGAGATATGAACAAAAAGGGATAGACACAAAAGGATAAAACTTGTGTATAATATATTCCTAGTAAAATTTCTAATGTATATGCAATCTATAAAAGGCATGTGTCTAGTTTGGATCCAAGAATTGATATCATGTGCTCATTGGGACAAGAGCAAGGGGATAGGACAATAGTGCAGTGTTCACCTATCTAAATAAGGAACTCTTATCTCTATATTTTTTGAGTCTAAGATAGTTAAATAACCTACAAATGCATTTGGTAATGGTAACTTATATGATCTACTTCCACTCATGAACACATTTGAATCATATATGATATGAAACAAGAGAAATAAGTATTTAATAACTTGAATACATAATAAGTGATGTAAATGAACTAAACATAAGTATGCATAGGTCATGATTTTTTAACTTTATTGAATATTTTAATTTTTTTATTTTTGCATAATAGTAGGATTAACAAAGTATATATGTAAAAGGGTGTTATTATATTACCAACATCACATCAAGGGGATGCCTCTGTGTAGGCCCTTATCACATGTGTTTTAATCTTCACTTAATTATCATATTCATCTTGGAGATTATTCATGTCTTCCCAATCATATTATATATAATTCATATCATCACCATAGGAGAGAACTACCTTTTAAGGTTTTGATTGAGATTTTGATATGCCATTTTGATCATCTTTTGTATCTACATATAAAAATCTAACTACCCCATACTATTGTATTTACCTTTCTAGTTGTTCTTTTGTAATATGTATTGTATCAGTTACATTTGTTGTTATTTCATTACTTGTATTTGTTTGAATGCTAGTAGATGATATGCTTTATTTTTTATATTATTACTCTAAATATATTCCTTCTTTTAAAAAGGATGTGACCTTGTTTGCATGATCAAATTATATGTAACCTTTGTTTTTATCAATCATTACTCCTACTGATTTCAACCATGATCCTCCAAGCACATCATTGTATGAACTTAGATTTGAAATAACACAAAAAGTAAGATAACACATTTTTGAAGGAAATGAAACTCTTAACTTAAATTATCCCACACATGTTATAGGTGAACTAGTTTGATATAATTATTGAATCTTATTTCTAATATATATAAGAAATAACATAGAACAAAAACTTGTTTCCCTATAGTCCATAACCTCAACACCTGCAAATTTCTTGCCATCTATATGAGTGGTGATAGTGAAAGGATCATGATATGAGTAAATACCTATAATTTCCCCATTTGAAACCACATTATAAAATTTAGATTTTGTAGTCATCTATTACTTTTTAACCTCTTTTGTTAGAAACCCTCATTTAAGAATGTATTTTTTCTTATCTTGATTTTGATTTTGAAACTTTTGTTCTTGCTCTTTTTATAACATTGTCTTTGCAATACATTCCTTATGTAATTTTTATTTTTCATCTTGATCTAATTTTTCCTTGTGAATCCTTTCTTTCTCTATTTTTTTCATTTGTAATTGTGTTTTCTCTAAATTATCTTTTTTTACCCATATTTATTCTTTTTTCACTTGTGCTTCAGAATACGTACTCATAATGTGAGTGGGATGCTTGATTTATATATCAATTATAGGATCACCACTATCAATTATCATTTGTATTTGTTCCTTCAAATCCAAACAACTATATGTAAGATGTCCATGCATTCTATGATATACACATTAGTATTTTTATCTCCTAAAAGGATGTATAGGAAGAAATTTGATCAACTTATTTCAAAGCATTTCCCTTAGAATCTCACTTGAACTCTTATTAGATTTTTGCATACTTTTTAATCTCTTATTGTAGATGTATTTTACTGTAGATTCACATTTTGATATGAAGTCTTGTTAGGCACAACATTACTAGATGAAGATACAAATACATGATTAATAATAGATAAACTTATTTTGAAGCATTTCCCTTAGAATCTTACATGAACTCTTATTAACTTTTTACATACTTTTTAAATCACCTACTGTAGATGTATTTTGTTATAGCTCATCATTATGATATGAAGTCTTGTTAGGCATAAAATTATCATATGAAGATTCAAATACATGATAAAAAAAACTACCATACTCTAGATTATATGCATATGTGATCTGATTTTCCCATTATTTGGACTAAAATTTTGATTTTACTTTTTCAAATATTTTATTGACCTTCTCATAATGATTTTTTATCCTTCGGGGATTTAACCCTAGGTACTTTAGATTGAATATGAAATTTATATAAACCTAAATCTAATTGATTACACTAAATTAGCTAACTCACACTACTCTAATATTCCCTTTTACATTTCCTACCATTGACCAAATTTTGACTCCAAGTCAAAATTGCTCACACCCTATAGGTTGAAACTTCATAGAGGTGTCTAATGTTTGTCATGGTATTTTAATGGTCTCTAGTGGTCCTGAATTGTTCCATGTGGTCATATTTTCCCTTATATATCATTGTCCAAGTTTTGGTCTTTAGTTCACTTATCTAGTCCCATGGTTAAGTATAAGGTCTTAGAATGGTCAAACATGGTCAAAATTTAGTTTGGTTAAAATTAATTATAAAAAATTTATTTTTACATCATTTAATGACATATTATCATGCACTAACCTTTATTTGATTCTCAATTGTAAAAAATCATATTTTGGTCACCTTTTAGCCCATTTGGAAGAGTTGGGAATACCACTTCAAGGAGAGAATGTTTAATTAAGATTCCAAACATAAATAATGTCATAGGTTGGTTAGATAATGTTTAGGGATAGTCAGGGTCTGATAGAATTTGTATTTCAATGCCTAATCTTGGTAAAAGGACACTTTACAATAATGTGTATGGTCTTGCAAGATCAGTTTTCAATTGAAAATCATTTGGAAGTGTCCCTTGCAATCCTTGATATCATTTTCTAGTTATAGACCAAGTTTCAAGTTGAAATAACACTCTAGAAAATGTTTCTCCTCCATCACTACCTTTACAAGCTTAAGAAGGCAAATTTGAATTGAATGGTACAACTAGGAGAGAGAGAGAGAGAGAGAGAGAGAGAGAGAGAGAGAGAGAGAGAGAGAGGAGAGAGAGAGAGAGAGAGAGAGAGAGAGAGAGAGAGAGAGAGAGAGAGAGAGAGAGAGAGAGAGAGAGAGAGAGTTAGGAGATGAAACTTTGGCCATTTTTAGGGGTCTTATTGATATTTAAATCAATGGAATTGGTTTTTAAATTTATTTATTATTATTTATGAACAATCACTAAGAGTGATAGTAGGTCACTATGGCCTATCCATCCAAGAGGGGTCTATTTTTTCACCTATTTATCTACTTCATAAATATATGAAGAGGAATTTTTTTGGGATGGTTTTCATAGGTCTTGGATCTCATTTTCATGGTGGTTTCATCATTCAACTCATCTTTATGAGGTTCTTTCATCTAGAAGAAGAATGTCTTGGTGTACAGGGTCTGTCAGACAATCCTACTACAAGTTCTTGTTTCATTTTCATGGTGGTCATTATTAGATCTTTCTATTGATTTTGAACTCATGTTAACTCACTAATTTTCATGGAATTCATGTTTTCTTATATGATATGTGTATTTTGTATATCTTATTCAATTGCATGCTCTTTAAAATATTATCAATCTTTGAACAAGTCTACTAGAAGTTTGATTACTAATTTAAGATTAGGTACTAGTAATATATAGTGGTTCAAGATCTTGATATCATATTGTAATGTTGGAATCATGATATAATCAAGATAAGAACCCATTTTCACACTTTTATATGAATATCTCATGTGTTCCTTCAAGATATAGGCCTGTATGAACTATAGAGTGTTTGAGAAATGCCCATTATCCATGGAAAGACCTAAAACACCTCTCCATTTCATTAATTTTCCTTGACTACCACACTGACCTCATCAAATTATACAAACTAAATAAAATGCTCTAATTCATAACTCACAGACCTCATGTATAAAATGATTGTATGCATTCTATACATGATTATAAGGTGAGCATAGGGTGACTTTATGCTAGTCACAATCTTTTTGGACCATTAAGGAATGATAATGGGAGTATATATTGGTCTGATAAGGTTGAGAGGTTTAAAAACTCAAAAAATGGCTCTTGGTATCCATAAGCAGTCGAATAGAGACCTACATGACTCCAAGCCTATAGATCCTCATTAGGACATCCTAAGATCAACCTTAGACCAACATAAGGGAACATCAAGAATATAAACTTGACTATGATATAATATGAAATAGGACACAAGCCTTAAAGAAGCCACTAGGTCACTTATAAGTGAAAGATGGCAGTGATTTTGAGTTGACAAGATTATTAACATCATCTACAAGACTATGTACAATACCCTGTACAGAAGATGCAAGACAAAAGTGACTTGACAATGTTAAAAGGAGATCATCCACTCTATATATTCAATGTAATGAGTTCCATTTTATTTGGATATCTCCAAACATAATGGCAAGAGAGAGAACTCGAGCTCTGGTCACCTAGCATAGTCAACATCCTGAAAGGCCATCTATAGGCCTATTTGTTGGGTCATTTAATAATCCAAAGTTAGTTTATTTTATATTGCTAGATTATTTTTAGTTAGTTAATAATTAGTGTTTAATTTGTTTTAAATAAAAGTTTATTCATGGGTTAGTTGTAAACTGTAACCACCGTAAAATCTTATAAACCTTTACTCTTCATTATAAAAATAATCTGAATGAATACAATAAAATATTTATATTAAATATTTTACTCACCATGTAATTTATTCAAGTTTCCACCATTGCCCATGGACTATCAGTGGTATCAAAGTGTGGTATTTTAAGAGCACAGTAAATTTGGGTGAAAGCAAAGGTGAAATATTTATTCACAAAGATACAAAAAAAAGCTTCACACGAAATGACTTTTGAAAAATACATGTGGTATGCCCTTTATATTAATATTTTGAAAAATTATAAAAATATTAAATATTTTACTTTTCTTTGAATAAAATTGCTTGGTAAAGTCTATGTTGTACAACCTTATGTTTGGAGAAGCATTTATTACATATTACAAACTCAGAGTCTTCAATTTTTAATAGTATGGATTGATTTTCAAGCTCTAATTTGATCATATTTGATTTTAAAATTGTTTTTTTTCCAAAATCCATTTGTACGGCCTTTTGAAAATCTAGAAAATTTACCCAATCAAATTGTATGGCCTCTATTTTTTTAAAACTTTGAATTTGATGAGATTTTTTATTGTGTTTAACTTGTTGAAAGGCTAGATCTGGTATGCAAACCCTTTGATATATTATCTATAATGTTTTTATGATTTTTTCAAGTCATAATTACACTTGTATGGCTTACTCAATGCCCAACTCTTAAAAAATCAGATTTGCTTCCTCAAAATTCTCTCTAACAATCTCAAACTGAGCCAAATATTGAATTATACGGCCTAGTATGGTTTTGTATGGCCTAGGAGACTAAAAACATAGTTTCAAATTTTCTTTGCAGGTAGCCATGGTGTTAGAAGCTCTAGCATGGTGTTGTAAAATTTGAGAAAATAATTTTTTTCATTTTTCTAAAGTTTACAGCATAATTTTTTGAAAAACATAGGGTTTGTGGGTCCTAGTTTAGTAAAGCATTGGATTTTACCTGGTAAAAATCTTTCTACATGAATTAATTACCATGCCCAAGTAATTTTTTTTAGAAAATCAGGTTCATATATAAATTTCTATTTTTATGGCCTATGAATCCTCTTAGAGCAATTGTAAAAGTATTTTTTGTAAGTCACTCTCCATAGAGGTCAAGGGTTCAACCCCCAAAAGTGCCAAAAATATTTTTTTTCAAAAGGATCATTTAAATAAATTCTAAAAACTAGGAAAATCAATATCAACCATGACCATCTCTACCATATATTAAACACATTATCATATTATTTTGTCAAAGTTCTCTTTTTAGAAACTAGACTCGGATAGATTTTCAATGAGTATAATCAAGGAGGGGTCCATTATGTCTTGATATATAATTTTAATCCCTGTAAACTAGTCAAAATTTTTGAATTAGCATTAAAGGGGGGATCTCACTAGCCTAACAGAGGAGCAAAATTTCAAATTGTCATATCTTCTACATATGGTGGCCAAAATCTTCATATGAACACTCATTTTTCATGGAAATTGATTTTTAAGAGAATTAGTGAAAGCATTTTTTATTCTAACATGTGTAAATATGTTTTTATACATACTTTGTATCATTTATGCATTTTAATGAAATTGGGTGAATTTTTGGTGGAATTTGGCACCCCAAATTTTTCTCAAAAAGGAAAAATGTGTTGTATACATTAAACAAATATTTTAATGATGTGTCCCACTACTTGTGTTATTGATGATGATATTATTACATTTTATCATTTACAAGTCCCTGAGGATCTAACAAACTAAATAGAGAAAATTGGAGGTTGGAGGATCCATAGAGGTTAAGGGATATTTTCCCTTATCTAGTTTGTTATTCACTCAGATTATGGGTTCACTGTTGGTATAGCAATTTTTTTCTTGTGTACTTTTCTTTCATACATGTAGTGATGATATGATCTTTGATGTGGAGCATTTTAGTGATTTGTACTTAGTTTATTTGTTGCATGGATTCTCACCTCTCACTTGATAGGGGGAGAAGATATTGCATATTGGTTTTTTCTCACTCATTAGTGATGTGTGGTATGAGTTATCATTGTGTTGCTAGAATTTTTAATGTTGAGTAAAGGCCTATGGGAGATGTTGGTGATTATTGGGCATCATTTTGAGATGTGTCATACATACTATAGATGGAAATAACTTGTTGGATGGATTCTATGTGAAGATGAATGTATTTAGACACTATATGATCATGTTCTATTGTAGTGTGGGGATGATCAAGATGTGATCAATCTAGGATGCATAGTGTACCAGTTGTAGTTATGATAGAGTCCACTTGGATGACTCACAATTCTTTGCTCATAGTGAGATATGTGTGAACTATTTTTGAACCCTATTGAGATTATAATCAATTTCATAGACCATTGTAAGGTTATTAGTGTGGGAGTGATTCCCTAGACATAAGGGTATAGTCATGACTCTCTTATAGGTCATTGATAGGCCTATTTGAGAGATCAACCTAGTTTCAGGGTAAAAGGAAGAAAGAACTAAGGTATTTGAGAGATACTATGAACTTAATTGAAAACTATAGATATGTTCAATAACTAGGAGAGGTTAGTGATGTTAAAAGAGAGGGATTAAACCCTAAAAACATAGTCAACTATCCTAATGTGATAAACTATATGCCTATTTGAGAGACTAGCCATTTTCTAAGCTTGAGGAAAAAGGCAGAGTGTGAAGATAGGTGTTATAGAACTATTTTGAAAATTAAAACAAATTCATGAATTAGTGAGGAAGTGGATGATGTGAGATCAAGTTATATATAACCTAACACATTCAACACCCTAAAGAACACCCATAGGCTGCTAGTGGGATAAGCTAGTTCTAAGCTTGAGAGAAAGGGAAAAGTCACATTTAGGCTATCCAACTAGTCTTAAGAAGATATTGATGGTTTGAGACATCCATGGGCATGATAATGCCTTGAAAATTGGTAAATATTGTGGTAAGGAGTGTGAAAATACATACATGGTCTCCTTGAGGTCACACAAATAGTGGACATATCCACTATTTTGTCTTAGACTTGGCCCACTCCTTTGCTAAGGGGTGGTCATGAGACTAAGAGGTCCATTTGGTCTCAAAAATCAAAACAAGAATTTTCATACATCATGAAAGTAAATTTAGGAAATACATAAGCATAAAAATTGTCTTAGTACCCTCTCAGGTGACACCCAACCTTAGATTTCAACTCAAATGCCCTTAAGGGCTAGCGAGAAGGAGATAGGTCTTAAACCCCAAGCACCCTAACTAGTACACCATGAGCATACAGAGGGGTAAAAAGTTCTATCAGAGCATGTGTAATTATTTGGGTGGTTTTTTTAAATGTTTATGAATTCTTACCATCAATTTAATTTATTTTTGAGACCCAAAACTCAAAGTAGGCCTTTCTCAAAGCTCAAGAACACTAAGCATGTCACCTAAGGAGCAAATTTAGATGCTCATACCATAGGTCACACTTTACATGGGAGGATAATGAATTTGGGATAGTTTATGGGTTTATATAATAAGGTTTTACGAGTGTAATGAGGTTAATTAATGATCTATTATTTATGAGCAATCGTTAAGACCCCAAATAGGTCTTAAACCTCTCTAAAACCCTGATAGTGACTATTCAAGGAAAAAAGGCCTCTAATGCATATATAATGACATGTTTTGATCATGCAACCTATTTTATTTTATTTATGAATCCAATTATGTTCTAAACTTTTACTTTTATGCTAACATCACTTGTATTATTTATATAAATACCCAATTATAGCATGTTTTTGATGTTTTGTAGGTGTTATAAGAAGGGGGAGAGATTCCAAATCATATTATGAGGTCATTTTATATATTTAACATACATTAAAGTCAAAAAAAATTCATAGGATATTATAGAGGTGATCAAATTAGGCCCATTTTCCAAGGCAATCTCAAATAGGCTCAAAATGATACTAGGTGGTAAGGCCATTTCTTAGTTTGCATACTTCCATTGGGTCTCAAGACCTAAAAAATGACATGGAGGTTTTATATATCCTATTTAAATTTAATTAAATAATTTTTTTTATTTAACATGTGTGGTAGAATCTTGGAGCAAGGAAATAGGGTCCTAAGAAACTAGGCCTAATTCAAGAGAGAAAAAGGCTAAAAAAATGAACTTCCACTTAGATTCAGATGATGAAATTTGACATGGAGATACAAAGACATAATTTTTCATATTATATTCCATAAATTTATCATTATCATCCATAAAAATCCATACACAAGGAGGTTTTTAGGTTTTTAGGGCTACAAGGAAACTAGGCCTAATGAAGGCTTAAGGAGTAAAATGAGTTCTTGGGAGTTGTTCTAAGAATCAAAATGGTTTTTTCAGACCTAATAACATATTTTAATATAATTAATTAAGTTTTTAATAGTTTAATAATATTTAATTGAGTTTTGAGCAACTTTGACCAAGCTAGGCATGGGAAATAAAGTGTTTCAAGACACTTATGCACATGAATGATAGAATGGCAGATCAAAGGAGTTTATTAAGGAATGGAAGATATAAAATGAGTGGTATAAGTTAATTATATGTTTAATTAATGGTTTTAATTCCCATTTTTCACTCCTTTCATGCAAAAAAGGGAAATTTTCAAGAAGTTAGTCAAGGTGTCAAACATGTTGATAACCCCTACACCACTTAGAGGCTCAAAGCTAATTCAAGAGTGAGACACATGGAATTGGAGGTATGTTTGGACTGTATCATAAATCCCCTTATTATTTTAACTCATAGACACTTTGCAATCCTTCTCTACTATGCCCCCTCTCTCTCTCTTCACCATTCTCTAATTAAGCAAACAATTTTGGCTAAGTTTGTAAGAATCTACACCTAGTATGGCAAAGCCCAACTAGTTTGAGTACTATATTTTCCTTTGAATAAATATTTAAATTTTTTATTTATTTCATAACTTCTTGTCTAAGTGTGTGAATTAGTGGATAGATGAATGATAAGTGATAACCATTTATCCTTGTGTTCACCTTACTCTTTCATGTTTTGTGAAAGTAATTTGCTCTCTATTAAGTCACATGAAGTATATTTAGTGTCTTTTTATATCCATAAGTGTAAATTAAATAATTAGTGTCTACAATCAGACCTCTTATTCATCCACCTTGAATAAGTGCATTGCATATCACCTTCATGTTTGAAATACTTAGGTTAGAGAAATCTAGGATGTTTAAGTCATTTTTATGAATCATATTTCATAGTGAAATTACATGGTAATATAGTAGATATTAACTTAGTGCATCACCTAATTATGATATGTTTCTTTCATGTTCTCTCTATCTCTATCTTGTTAGGTGATGAGCTCAAATGAATATATCAAGGGAAGTAGCCCTTCAATCTAGAGGTTTACCCCTAATATAGACAACTCATAGGTCTAGGTGTAATCCCATGTTTCACTCAATTTTCATAAGGATTTAACTACCTCTTTAAGGGTGAAAATTTTATTTATAATAGTTTTGGCATGCACGATGAGACTATTATCTCAATAATTTCTTATCAAGGTGAATGTTGGTCTTGACAATATCACAGATGCATAAGTGTTCCTCACTCAAAATTTAGTGACTCCATTTAAGGTTATATCTAGTTTCAAACCAAGTTTTATTATTTATTTTTTTCATGCTTCATAGTCCTTACTAGGTCAATTGCTAGTATAAGTAACCATCCTACAAATCCACCCTTTCATCCTGAACTCCATCTTGAAGTTTGATATCCTAAGCCTATATTGAAACTTAAATATCCCTAAGAACAAGAAGACTTTGAATGTCAATAAAATCAAGAGAGTGAAGAATATTTTGAAGGCAACATGGCTAGACAACATGCTTTCCTAGCCTTCAATACTGAAAATCGTATAAACCTTAATGCCTATTATTATATCCCTCCCAATGATACCAAGACTGTTCCCACTTTCAATGGGGAAGGTCCTATCACCCTAAGTGAGAATATTATAGACATATCCAGCTTATGTAATTTCCATAATGTCATTGAAGTTATCATAGCAGTTAGATTGATTTCCATGTCTCTTATGTGAAAATCCCTTGATTGGTATAGACATTGATAAGAGGATGCATCACTACTTTGGATGAGTTTGGAGAGTTGTTGACAAAAAGGTTTGAAGATAAAAGTGATCATAAATCACTCATACATCAGTTGAATGTCATTTAAATAGGTACTAAGAAAACTATGCATGATTTCAATGAGAGGTTTCAAAGAACATGGAATAGGCTACCATGTCTCATGAAACCCCCTGCAAGTTTTATTTTTAAAACCTATATTAGGGCTATTGGGACTGATATATATGTCATGTTGTAGTCTATGGGTGGATATACTTTACCTTAGACCAATGATATATCCATCATAGCTGAGAATGGTTTGATCCAAGTTGATAAACTCCCTCTAAAATTCTATATGCTCATCTTGCCTAACATGTTTTCTACTCTTCCAATCCTTGCTTCAATTCCAAGTTCAAGCAACAAGTACAAAGATGCTCCAAATAAATTAGATGATTCCATTTATTGGAAAGTAAACTATAAATCCTTAGAATCTCAAATTAGATAACTAAATCAAGAATTGGAGCTCACCAAAACCCCTACCATTACCCTACTCAAGAAAATATATTTCTATCTCATTATAATGGTCAAGTAAGGGGGCAAGGTTAGTCCAATTTTAATAGGCCATCTAATGTCTATGATCTAGATTTTACTCCTAATACAAGAGCTATGGTTCTAGTCCATAAAAATCTAGTTCAAGGAAAAGAATGGTAGCCTCAAGGATAATAAATGAATTCTAATGAAGGTGAAGGTCAATATTTGGCTGCTCAATGAGGACCTAATCCTCACTTGACAACAAAAGATGAGAGCTTCATGAAATCATAACCACATGGAGAGTGTAACATTCAAGGAATGAGCTTGGAAAACTTTCAAGTGGAAGATAGACTTGTCCTAAATCAAAGCACCTTATTTTCAGCCAACACAAATTCAAAGAGAAGAGATTTTGGAGATGTTCAAGATGTGGATTCAAGTCCAAATAATCATCCTCTAATGCAACAAGTTGTTAATGTAAATGTGGCAACCTCTACAAATCATGCACCTCTTCAAAATTAGAACTTGGGATGGGTGATTCAATATTCATTTCCTCAATATTAATGTACTTCATTTCCTTCAAGAATGAAATAAAATGTTAGTGTTTATCCTTTGAATATTATTGACTCTTTTAAGAACACAAAGACAAGCATATCTCTTTGATAAGTACTCCACATGCCCAATCAAAAAGAGTTACTCAAAGAGTAGTTGTCCCAACTCCATATTAATCCTCAACCATCAATACATGGTGTTGCAGCCCTCACAAATGCACCTAATTATATTTTTTAACCCTCCACAAAATCTAAAAATTCCCCACATTTCTATCTTACCCTCATTTTGGGAGACAAGCTAGTTCATAATTGCATTGTGGATAGTAGGGTAAACACTTTAGTTATGCCAAAACTTGTGGTAGACAAGTTGGGCTTTAAATATGATCCATATATTAAAATATTGTTTCAAATTGATGGGAATACAGCCAAGTCAATAGATCTCATCAATGGTATGAAGGTATTCTTATATAACTATCCAAGATTTCTAATTTTATAAGATATAATGGCGGTAGATGTACTTGCACATTTTACTATTTATTTATGAAGAGACTTCACTACCAAGATAGGAGGATATCTTTTTGATAATTTGTATTTATTGTCCTTTAGAAAAAGGTATGGATAAAATGTGACTATAAGTACATATCCATTGGCCAAGTTTCACATTGAACCATATGTGGAAGCTAGTTCTAATTTTAATTGTACTATCCATGAGGAAGAGGAGCATTTCATAGATGATGGATCATCTTCCAAACTTGAAGTTATTTATAATTTCTTCCTAGATTAATATGGTTTTAACACTTATGAGCATGATCCATATACTTTTATTGAAGAGACAAGTCTTGGCACATCATCATTCATGATGAAGGTGATGAACATTATGAGGTAAGCCTTGATGTTCCTCTTCAAAAAGCTACATAAGGTAACTACTATCCTCACATAAATGATGATGAGGATTTTAAAAGTATGATAGAACATGAGGATGTCAAATATGATGCAATTTTGACTAACCAAGATGAAGGATTTCATACATTTGATAGCCATGAAGAAGAGGATGATTTATGGTGGTAGTTCCATGCCATAGTTCAAGAGTTTGAACAAGTAAGGAAGCTCTCCCTAAAAATAATTATGAAATTGATTATAAGGTCATTTATGGACCTATTGAGCATGAAAAAAAGTGTCAAAAAACCATCAATCAAGTTTTAGTTATGAAGGATTCTAATCAGCTCAAGGTAGAGTTTTGTGTGGTCAAAGAATATCCTAGGCATCAATCTAATTTTGAGTCACTTATAGACATATTTAAGAAAAAAGAAGATAATTATGATGGTCATAGACATAAATAACATCCTATTATAGATGAAAGTGAAATTGAGAAAGCTCCTATGATTCCCAAGAACCAAGTTGAAAAACACCAAATGGTCATGAATGAGATCAAGAAGGCTACACTGTTAAGCAATCCTAAACGAGAGATATAATGACCATTCAATGAAGTTTCATATGGTGTACTTAAATATAGTAGAGGTCCTATGAATGGTAAATATTTTGATCATCTTCACATGAAAAAAAATTTAACAAGCATCCACATATGGTGACTTACTCTCATAGAGCAGTTGTGACTCAAGAAAAATTATATTTGATTTTGATTGAAGCAAGAGAAATGGTTCCATCACCTAAAACATGTTTTTAGGCTTGTACATAATAGGTTATGTGTGTTTTTTTGAGTCTTTTATGTGTTTTTTCCCTAAATTATTTGAAGCATAGTGTTTATTTCCTTATTTTTGTGTGTTTTGTGTTAGTTTGAAATATTTAGAAGGAATATTAGTTTTGATTATAGAAGAAGAGTGACTCCATATCCCAATAGAAGTAGAAGGCTACTAGTCCACTAGAATTTCAAACATTCTACCCTTATGAATTACCAATAATGTTGACCAAATTTTCACTCCAAGTCAAAATTGGTCACCTCCTATAGTCTGAAACTTCATATAGGTGTCTAATGTTTGTCACAATATTTTCATGGTCTCTAGTAGTCCTAAATTATTCCATGTGGTCATATTTGCCCTTATATATCATTGTATCACTTGTCTAGTCCCATGTTCAAGTACAATGTCTTGGAATGTTCATACATGGTTAAAGATTTAGTTTGGTTCAAATTAATTGTAAAAGTTTATTTAGATGTCATTTAATGACATATTATCATGCACTAACAATTGTTTGATTCTCAATTATAAAAAATCATATCTTGGCCACCTTTTGGCCCATTTGGAAGAGTTAGATGTACCACTTCAAGGAGAGAAAATTTCAAAAATATTTAAAATGTCCATGATGTTAGAGGTTTGTCATATAATGTTCAAGGATAGTCAAGGTCTGAAAAAATCTATAGTTCAATGCCTAATCTTGGCCATAGGACAATTTACAAGCACTTATACAACCTTTAAAAATTATTTTTTAGTTGAAAATGGTTTATAAGTTTCCCTTAGTATCCCTTAAATCATTTTATATCTCTTAACCAAGTTTCAAGTGGAACTAACACTCCAAACAACTTTTCTTCTCCATCACTACCTTCATAAGCTCAGGAAAGCAAATTTGAATTGAATGATACGGTTGAAAGATTGAGAGTTAGGAGCTAAAACTTTGGGAATTATTAGTGGTGATGAAATTATTTTATATATTTATTTCTTATTATTTATGAATAATCACTAAGAGTGATAGTAGGTCACTATGGCCTATTCATCCGAGAGGGGTCTATTCTTGAATCTATTTATCCACTTAAGAAATAGATAAAGAGGAATCATTTTGAGGGTGGTTTTAAGATTTCATGTATCTAATTTTCATGGTGTTTTAATTAGAAAAATCTTCTATATGAAGTGGTTTCATTTAGAAGAATAATGTCGCGGTGTATAAGGTCTTTTAGATAAATTTATTACAAGTTCTTATTTCTTTTCATGGTGGCCATTATTAGAGGTTTATAGTGATTTTTAACTCATGGTATATCACTTAATTTTATGAAATTCATGTGTTCTTGTCTGAGATGTGTCTTTTGTCTATCTTATTCAAGTGTATGTTCTTTAAGACATTGTCAGTGTTTGAACAAGTCTACTGGAAGTTTAATTACTAATTTAGAATTAGGTACTAGTAATATATCATGGTGTAGGCTCTTGAGATTATATTCTGATATTTTAATCATGAGAGAATTAAGATAAGAACCCATATACATATTTTTAGATGTATATCATAGGTGTTCTTTCAAGATATAAGCTTGTACAGACTATAAAGTGTTTGGGAAATTCCTATTATCCATAAAAGGACCTAACAAACCTCTCCATTACATTAATTTGCCTTTAATACCTCAATAACCTCATCAAATATACAAATTTATTAGAATTATCTAATTCACAACTCACATATCTCATGCATAAGATGATTGTATGCACTCTGTTCATGAATATAAGGTAATTTAAAGGTGAATTTATGCTAGTCACAAGATTTTGGACCATTGATGAATGATAATGGGAGTATATATTGGTTTGACAGGTTTGATATGTTAAGGAAATAAAATAATGGCTCTTGGTATCATTAATTATTCAATTACAGACCTACATGCCCCCAACCCTAAAGGTCCTCATTTGGACATCCTAAGATTAACCTTAGACCAACATAAGGGATACTCAAGAATATAAAATTGAATATTATACATTATAAAATAGGACACAATCCTTGAATAATCCACTTGGCCACTTGTAAGTGAAAGATGACAGTGAGTTTGAGTTGGTAAGTTTCTTAACCTCATTTACAGGACTATGTACATTACCCTATACCAAAAAGCAAGAGAAAAATGACTTGAAAATGTCAAAAAGAGATCATCCACTCTACATATTAATTGGAACGATTTCCCTTTGACTTGGATATCTCCAAACATAATGTCAAGAGAAATAACTCAGGGTCTCATCACCTAACATAGTCAATATCCCAAAAGGCCATCTACAAGCATATTTGAGGTACCATTTCCAATGAAAAGTGCAAAATAAGGGAGCAGACGAGATATGTGTGAAGGGTCCTTGAACATTTTTGAGATTTAAATAAAGTTCATATACCATTGTAATGTTTTTAGTGTGGGAGTGAGTCCATAGACAGAAGGGTGAATTCATGACTCTCTTATAGGTCACCTATAGGGCTATGTGAGAGATCAACCTAGTTTTAGAGTAAAAGGAAGAAGGATATGATGTGTTTGAGAGATAATATGAACATAATTTAATGATATGATGTGTTTGAGAGATAATATTATAACTTATTTATGTTAAAGGAGAGGCCTTAAACCCAAAAAACATAGTGAACTATCCTAATGTGATAATCCACAAGCTTATTTGAGAGACTAGACATTTTCTAAGCCTAAGGAAAAAGGAAGAGTGTGAATATAGGTACTATGGAAATATTTTTTAACTTTAAAAAACTTCATTAACTCTTGAAGAAATGGATGATGTAAGATCAAGGTCTATAACACCTAACACATTCAATACCCTAAAGAATGCATACAAGCTGCTAATAGGATAAACTAGTTCTAAGCTTGGTAGAAAGAGAGAAAAGAGACATTTTAAAAGTATCTAAACCCAATTGGGATTAAAATAAATATTCAAGGTCATTGTAAATTTTTTAATGTGTAATTGAGGCCCTAAACTCACAAAACACAATCACGACACTAAAAGGCCATACACAAATTCAAGCTTAATATAGGCTATTTTTAAACCTAAGAGAGAAGCAAAAAATGGTGAAGGGACACTGAGGACTACCTAATATAGAATTAATATTTATAATTTAAATTTAATAATAAATATAATAAAAGTGAGGATTGATCAAAATTAAGCTTCCAAGATCCATATATAGTCAATCGACACATAGTCATATACAGGCTATCTACCCAGTCTTGAGAAGAGATTGATGATTAAAGATATCCATAGGCATGATCATGCATTTAAAATTGGTAAAAATGGTGGTAAGGAATATAAAAATACATACATGGTCTCCTTTAGGTCACAAAAAAAGTGGGGATATCCATTATTTTATCTTAGACTTGGCCCACTCCTTTGGGAAGGGGTAGTCATGAGACTAAGAGGTCCATTTGGTCTCAAAGAGCACAATAATAATTTATAGGAATAATTAAGGTAAATTTAGGTAATAAACATTCCTGATAATGGTCTCATTACACTCTCAAGTGACACAGGCTTAGTATTCAACTCAAACGCCCTTAAGGGCTAGCAAGAAGGAGATAGGCCTTAAACCCCAAGCACCCTAACTAGTACACCATGATCATATAAAGGGATAAAATTTATATCAGATCATGTGTAATAATTTTGGGGGTTGATTTAAATGTGTATTAACTCTTATTATTAATGTAATTTAGTTTTTAGACCCAAAACTCAAAATAGACCTCTCTCAAAGCTCAAGAACAATAAGCATGCCACCTAAAGAGCAACTTCAAATGCTCATACCATAACTCACACTTTACATGGGAGGTTGAGACATTTTTTATAGTTTATTGGGTAAATTAAGAATGTTTTAAAAGTTTAATTAGGTCAATTAATGATCTTTTCTTTATGAACAATCATTAAGATCCCAAACAGGTCTTAAACCTCTCTAAAACCTTGATAGTGACCAGTCATGGAAAAAATACCTCTAATGCATATATAATGAAATATTTTTATATTGAAACCTCTTTTTTTTTTCAACACTCAAATTAGGTTATGAAAATTTACTTTTATTATAACATCGCTTATATGGATTTCTACAAATAACTTATTTTTGTATGCTTTTGGTGGTTTACAGGTGTTATGAGAAGGGGAGATCTTCCCAATCATAGTATGAGGTCAATTGGGTTTTTACATATCCATTAAAGTCAAAAAAAAAATCATAGGATATTATTCAGGTGATCAAATTAGGCCCATTTCCCAAAGTTGGCTCAAATAGGCTTAAAATGAGATTAGGTGGTAAGGCCATTTCTTGGTTTGCATACTTCCACAGGGTATCAAGACCTCAAAATTAACATGGAGGTTGGTTATGGCATATTTAAATTACATCATAGTTTTTTGGGTGATTTAAAACATGTAATAATCTTGTATCAATAAATAGGGTCCTCAGCAAGGAGGCCTAATTAAGGCTTCATTCAAAAGAGAGAAAAGCAAAAAAGATGAACTTTCACTTAGAGTCATAATATGAAATTTTACATGGAGATATAAATCCATAATGGGTCATATAATATTCCCTCAATTTTTCAATATCATCCATACAAATCCATACATAATGAGGTTTGTAGGTTTTTAGGGCTATAAGGAAACTAGGCCTAGTGAAGGCTTAAGGAGAAAAATGAGTTCTTGGGAGTTGCTATAGGAAATAAAAAGGTTTTTTTAGAACTGATAACATATTTTAAGACCATTCCTGTATTTTTTATGAGCTTAATAATATTCACTTGAGTTTTGGTCCACTTGGACCAAGCTAGGCATTGGAAATGAAGAGTTTCAAGACACCTATGCACATGAATTATGGAATGGCAAGTTAGAGGAATTTATCAAGGTATGGAATATGTCCAATGAGTGTTATAATGTAATTTTATGTAGAATTAATTCTTTTATTTCCCATTTTTCACTCTTTTCATGTAAAGAAGGGCAATTTTTAAGAAGCTAGTCAAGGTGTCAAGCAAGTTTGTAACCCCTACACTACTTTGAGGTTCAAAGCTACTTAAAGAGTGAGACACATGGCCT
The DNA here is from genome assembly GCA_037957365.1 of Torreya grandis. Taxonomy (NCBI): domain Eukaryota; kingdom Viridiplantae; phylum Streptophyta; class Pinopsida; order Cupressales; family Taxaceae; genus Torreya; species Torreya grandis. The sequence continues at coordinate 1,295,711 of JARHVA010005099.1, read as the reverse complement.
TGGAGGTATATTTTGACTATTTAATAACTACCCTTCTTTTTTTAACTCATGGACACTTATCAATCCTTCTCTATTATGCCCCCCCTCTCTCTCTTTACCATTCTCTGTATAAGCAACCACTTTTGGCTAGGTTTGTAAGAATCTACACCTGGTATGGCAAAGCCCTGATGGTTTGAGTAATATATTTGAATTTGAATAAATATTTAAAGCTTTTTTTGTTTCATAAATTTTTATCTAAGTGTGTGAAGTAGGGTATAGATGAATGATAAGTGATAACCATCTATTCTTGTGTTGACCTTACTCTTTCATGTTTTGTGCAATTAGTCTACTCTCTAATAGGTCATATAAAGTGTATTTAGTGTCTTTGTTTGTCTCTAAGTATAAACAAAATAATTTTTGTCTACAATCAGACCTCTTGTTCATCCACCTTGAGCAAGTGCATTGCATATCACCTTCATGTTTGAAACACTTATGCTAGAGAAATCTAGGATGTTGAAGTCAGTTTTTCACATATCAAATAGATGGGGAATTATATTATTTTATGTTTAAACTCATATAAAAATCCAATGTTTGACCCTATACTTTCTATACATGGGATAAAATTGTCTGTGAAATTCTTGACCTACACATTCTTCCCACATTTGAATACCATAATGTGAAATTTTAAGGTGATTAGACTTCATTTGGTGTTACAAAATTATGTTTGAAAATTGTTGCGTATGTTGATTTGGAAACTAAAAACACAAAAATCTATGTACTAGGCAATTTTCATGACTATGATATTTTTAAGTGAAGAATAATTCTCTGCAACCACATTCACCATTCTATTCCCCTGACATTTGACTAACATAATACATGTTTTTGAGAGAAATGAGCATGATTTATCCCTATGAAATTACTTTCAAAAAGTGTTTTTAAATTTTATTTAACATTGAGATCTCTACTTTTTCCATAAGGGATAAAGTTGACTTGAAGATTCAACATTCTCATGACCTATATGGGTTACTTGCTTGCTAAGTAGAGATCTGGTAGCCTTAAGCAATCCATTGGGCATGGATTCATAAAATTATCCCTCACACTTATTTTCAATTGAGAACAAGGTTTTCAAGCTCTGAACGAACCTCTCAGAATATAAAAAATAACAAGAAACAAAAAAAACATGTGTTCAAGGCACTTAGGGAAGGGACACACATGACAAAAGGAAAATGCACACAAGGCACTTGGAGGAAGGTAAATAACATCTACTCTAATATATACAAGGCTAAAAAACTCTTCTAATAAAAAGTCTTTAAATGGATCCCATTGAATATGATAGGTAATACTTCTCTATTTAGCTTGGAAAACTAAAACGCATTGTGTTGTTTGTAGCCATGAATTAGGTAGGGTCCACTCCACAAGTTATCAAACTTTGTATGGTTATCTGGCTTGGCCTTATTAGTATCCTACTTCAAGACTAGATCACCTTATTTGAATTCTCTTTCAATGGATCTCTTGTTAAACACCTTCTTGACTCAAGCTTTATGTGATTCCATTATCTTCATTACAAGGTCTCTTATTTCTTCTAATTACATGATTTTTGCCATTATCAAACCCATGGGCTCACTTTCTATCAACTCAAGTTGATTATCTAGCTCCAAATCAATTAGTTAAAGAGATATGAGTACTTTTTCCTCTCTCCCATGCATAAGGATAAATGGTGAGCTATCAATGGCATTCTCAGGAGTTACCCTATCAACCCACAAGGCTATTCTTAGCTTGGTATGCCATATTATGGTTCTCTTTCATGGTCCTCTTGATTATCTTAATCAATTTCTTATTTATTTATTTAGTAAGCCTATTACCCTAGGGGTAGTATTTGGATGGAATGATAAGGTTGATACCCAACTAAATAGCCCATTCACCTTTTTTCATGACAAAAAATGCCAAGGCATTATTCAAGATGATAGTGGTTAGTGCCCCAAATCTTGTCACGATACTATCATAAAAATCCAACACTAGTATCTCATTAGCCTATTTGAAATCAATAACCTCCACCCACTTAGTGAAGTAGTTAGTATAAATGAATACCCACTTTTTCCCTCGACTATAAGGTGGATTTATCATACCTATGAATTCAAGGCTCCACTACATGAAGGGTTTCTCTACCTGAATGGGGTTAAGAGGAAGGGTTACTAGTCTTTGTTTACTAGTGAAGAGAACACACTTATAGCACTTCCTAACCCATGTGTAGGCATATTTGAAAATGTTGGGCCAATAGTAACCAGCCCTCATGATTTTCTTTTATTGTCCTTGGATTGAAGTGACCTCCTATAGGACCATCATGGAATTACTCCAAGAGAATGTTTACCCAATTAACCTCTATGTACTTAAGAAATATTTCATTGAGGTTTTTCCTATATAGTACCCCATCAACTAAGGCATAAGGTATGGACTAAATTCTAAATTATATCCTTTTATTCCTATCCATACCTTGAGGGCATTCACCTATCATTAAGAATATAATCATGTCTTGTATCTAATTAGTGGAGGGTAGAGGTGAAACTACTTGTAGGCCATCTAGTATCATTAGAGTAGCCTCTTTTTCTTCCTATAAGTCAGCAACCAAGTGCTCATACAAAACTTTACATCTTACTAACTTAGTAACCTTGATCTCAATGTCATACTCCATGAATTTCAAGATCCAATTATCCCTCTTCTCATTTATATCTCTACTCAAGAGGAAATATCTCACACCTTGATGGCATACCAAAAGATGAATCTTATTTTTTGACACTATAGGCCTGAATTATTTCAATGATCTCACCATAGCTAGTACTTTCTTCTCAACAAAAGTATATATCTCTTCATAGCCTTCAAGTCCTTGACTAAATAAAGCTATGGGTTCCTCAAGACCTTCTTGATTATGTTTCATGAGCATAGATAATATATTATCCATATTAACAAAGTCATATAGGTATAAATGCCTCAAAAAATTAATATTCAAAAGAGATGGTGCTTATGTAATGGCTAACTTGATAGCCTCAAAATTTTCCTTGCCTTCCTTTGACCAAGAGAAGACCTGATTCTTATTTAACATTATTTTTATAGGCTTGACTAAATATACAAAACCATGTATGAATATTCTCATAAAATTTATTTTCCTAAGGAAGCTTTGAAGCCCTTTCTTGTGTTGAGGCAAAGATAAGGCTAAAATGGCACTTATCCTCTCAAGATCAATATCTAACCCTACTTTGGAGACAACATGCCCTAATAGTTTGCCTTTATTAACAATAAACACACACTTTTTGGGGTTTAAGGAGATCCCAAAATCCCTACACCTATAAAAAATGAGTATCAAATAGTCTAAGTGGTCACTTTCCTTCTTTAATAAAACTATGATATCATCCAAGTATACAAGCACCATATGATTAATTAGACCCTATAAAGACATGTCCATGGATATTTGGAAAAACTTATCTTCTTGTAATAATAATTCCCCCACTTGGTGGTGAAGGTTGTCTTGTATTGGTCTTTCTCCTTGACTAAAACCTAATTCTATCCTCAGTTCCATCTAAGAGAGAGAAATATTCTAAACTAGCCACCATTTGGAGGAGTTTCTCCATGGATAGAAAATGATAGTGATCCTTCAAATAGACCCTATTAAAATCCTTGAAGTCAAAACACAATATAATCTCACCACTTTTCTTCCTTATAGGTACCAATTTGGCTACCCATGAAGAGTGTTTAATTGGAAAGATAATATTTTACTCAATAAGTTTGGTCAACTCTCTTATCATGAGCACATCTACCTTGGGATTGATAGGCATTTGTTTTTGCCTTGTAAGATTTACATTTGCATCTAACTCAATGGTGTGATTATAAATATAAGGGTCAAAACCTATAATATTAGTATACTCCCAAGCAAGCACATCTATAAATTCCCTACAAAGTGTAATGAATGCAACTTTTTCAACCTCAATATTAACCTTCTCGAGTATGATAAATTTACCTTAGAAGATGTGAACTCTCTAATGGTTCTCTTCACTAGTGGGCATACCTACCTTGTCCTTCCTCATGAAATATCCCTCATGGAATATGATCTAAAGGGTGACCAGACCTTTAGGGAGTTTTTTATTTCAATTGGAGGATCTAATTTCCATACTATTTTTATAACTTGTTCTGATTTAAAGATGAAAATTTACCCTCTTATTACAAGAAGCAATCAATATGATTGTCACTGTCAAAAACCTACCAATTGGCCTCATTGTTAGGAATAGATGGTCTTGTAACCACCTTAACATGTGACTAATTTTTTGATTTACTCAACTCAACCTTGTATATCAAACTTGGACCCCACTGATGCTAATTTATCTGCATGTTTATTTCTCTCTAGGCACAATCTAGATGTTGAAGGATTCAAAATCCTCCAATAGGTCCCACACCCTATGCTTTTAAGACTTCATCAATGGGTTTTTGGTTGTATTTTGGTTTCTTATCATATTGATGATGACTTCACTATCTCCATATACATGCAATTTTTTGATTCCCCACTTTATATCCCATTGAATTATATGGATAAGGCCTTAATATCTAGCTGCATTACAAGAATAGTTAAACTAAAACATATAAGTTTAACAATACTTTTCATTAGGGGGAGAAACCATCATATCAACTACCCCTACTCCATGTTTACTCCTAGATCCATCAAAGAACATTTTCTATATTTCATCACTCTCCTCTTGTGGCCTAGTAAGGGATGGAATAAACTCATTCTCCTCATGCAAGTAGTAGACTTCCATATTTATTTATTCAATGCCTCCCAAAGGTTATGTTTCCAATTTTAATCCCATAACTCATCCAAAAACACATCAAGTGTCACCTCAACATGAGTGTCTAGCTCTTAATCAATAAGGTGGTACTCTTCATCCAAGATTGTGCAGTTCATATATGGGTTACTTAGGTCAGAAGGCTCAATGTGAAACTTTGTAATTGGTTTAGCCTTAATGGACACCTTGGTTCTATACCTTGCCATAAATTCCATATAGGACCAATTTTCTGCCAGGTAACTCCAAATTTTAGTGGTGAAGTCTCTCAATAGGCATAGAGTAAAATGGGGTGGTACCTCTAGAATAAACACATCTTAGTCCACTAAAATATTAAGAAAATCATGGAGGGTTATAGTTAGACCTCTGATAATACTATTTGGTTTAGTAGAAGATCCATTAAGCTATAATACTCCCTTAGTAAGGGGGTCATACTTCAAACCAAGGTAATATACTATCAATTTAGGCATCACTGAAGTGATTTCTCCATTGTCCACCATGAAATTATATACCAAAGAGTTAAAAATGATGAAATAAATATTTAAGGGAGGATGTTTTATTACTTTTTTTAATACCCTTCATTTTTTTGGTTGCATTAGTGAGGACTACATTCTCCTTGCTTGGTAGTTTCTCTAAAACATTGATCTTAAATAACCCATTTTAAATAAAGTCTATTGGACTAGGTAAGGACAAAACATATCACATTGGAAAATTTAGATTAGTATTTTTAAATTTCTCAACAATGTTGATGGGATAACCACTAACCTTTGCTTGTGCTTTGGGAGCCACAACAATGTTTTATACTTGTGAGTTTTGAGGTATGAAGGTACTTCCTTGGTTCTAATTTTTTTGAGTTGTTTGAGTTTTTAGAGATAAATTAGGGTCATATAGATTTAATAATAATGGATTAGGAGTATAATACCCCTTAACCATTTCTTGGCTACCCTTCATGTTCCTTCTCTTAAACCTTGTGTTGATTGCTACAAAAATGTTTGCTTGGATAGTACCTATTTATTAATTTAAAGCATAACACTCCTATTAGTAGTTCACCAATGTATCAACCAACTAATTTTTTCCCTCATTATCCCCTTATAATTTTTTAGGCTCTTCTAGTTTATTAATCTTAGTCACTTTTGCATTTTATGCCATTAAAGTTTGGTTGAACCCATAAATAGCACCATGCTACCATTGCTCATTTAAGCCTTGGTTAAACTTTAGATTTGGAGTGATATAAATATTTTAATATTGATTATAAGGTATAAAAAACTTACCTTATTTTGAAAGGTTATTTTTAATAGGGACCAAGGTCCTAAAATTACTTACATCATTAGGATTGTAGTTTATACTTGATTTAGCATAAGTGAGCCTCCCTTAATTTTGAGAATTAGCCTTGAAGGGTGGCCTATTGGTTTGATAAGGTTGTTTTGTATGATATTTGGGCTGATATGGTATATTAAACTAAACTTTTTACCTCTTAACATTCACCAACTCATTTCTAAGTGTTTGGAACATGTTCTTAAGATCTTGGAGTTTACTAGACTAACTAGATAAAGCTTTAGCTTGTCTTGGTGCATGTATGGAAAAAAGTTATAAAAAATGAGTAATGGTAGTAATAAGAGAAAAAATAGTAGAAGGTGGTTAAATCTTTTGAAACAAGGTTATAAGAGGCCTAGGTGTGAGCTTGCTAGCTTGTATTATGTTATTCTTTGCCCTGATTACTACCTCTTAAGCATTTAGTAATGTGTTCCTCCCATTCATTGTATCATAAATATAATTTCACTATTGATGGATCTCAAATAATATATTAAATAAAAATTATTAGTGGGATTGATAATTATTGGAATCATTTCCCATGTTTTCTAAAACTTTTTGTTATAGTCTTGTATGACCTTTTGGGGGGCCTCTTGATTGTTGTCAATTATTCTACTGGTGACAAGTTGTTACTCTTATCTTCAAACCTCTTACATAAATCATCCCATAACTAGTCCCATGTTATGATGGAATCATGATTTAGGTTCCTATACCAATCTATGTCCTTTCCCCAGAAATATATGGCTAACAACTTGATAGCTACACTCTCTTTAGTGATGTCATGGATGTGCTCAGAATGAGTTTTAGAGTTATCTCCTAGTATTAAGGCACACTCTTAAGGGATGAAACTTTTATATGATCATATCGGTTAAGGTTAAAATTAATTTAAACATTGGAGTCTATAAAAGGCAAGACTCTAGGAGTAGCCATGGTAGTGAAAGGGGTTAACAAGGATCTTCTAGTAGAGATAGATTTATAAATTGGCTTAGGACAAAAACTTTTCAAGTATGGATGGGTGTAAGAAAATATTGATATTATTGTTGAGTTAAAAGTTAATTCAACAAATTTAAAATTAATACCTATATAATCTCACCTTTTAGTCACTTTTGGCATGAAATATAGGCACTACTTTATCATCAAGAGGTTGAGTGTTCATTGGATTCGGCAGATGATGAGAGTGTGGATGATATAGATTCTATAAACTATTGTGGCTTATAATTTCACATTTTTAGAGGGTTATTTAGGATCTCTCACTCCTAGCTACATAATGGGATCAACCCCAGGCTGTGGGTATCCTATGGTGGGGTTGAACCTCCAGAGAAGGCTGGTTCCTCTTGGTAAATCACCTAAACTACTAATTTTACTTGGGAAAGGGGTAGAAAGGTTACATGAAATGACTAAAGCATAAAAGGTTTGATACACTAGACTAAATGACACTCCTAATTTCTTAAAACAAACACAAAGGTAACTCAAATATCCCTCACTCACACAATCTCTAACACTAGTTGGTTTGTATGAATAATTCTAAATAAGGCCTTCTAGACAAGGAATAGAGCATAGAGGAATGGTACAATTCAGACTATACCTTTACATATGACTAAAAAAACAAAAAATAAGACCTAAAAACACCTTAAACCACCTAAAAAAAGGCAAGGAAGAGAGGACAATCACCAAGAAAGAAAACTTCTTCACAAGGCAATCATGTACAAACTACCTAGAACACAAAGTGTAGTCAAATAGATAGGAAAAATAGGTAATCTTATTTCTGTAAAGGTTATTATTTATAAATCTTGATAGGGTTTTACCTTATCAAAATGATATTATCTCCCTTAAAATTAGATACGAAGAGATACATATAGAATAAGGGAAGAGAAAAAGGAGGAGAAAGCTTTCAATCCTCCATAAATTTGCTACAACCACCATCTTTGGCCATCCAATATAGAAGAAGAGGATTAAATTTATTTAAAAACCCTTCCATTTCTCTTAGGTACTGATCATTCTTTGTTTTCTAATCTTATTTAATCAAAATGGACTTCAAGAGCTTTGATTGGCTTAGAAAGGCACTTGAATACAAAAAGTGATTTATGACTACTAATGTCATCATCCACTATTTGGAAGAGAGGTCTTCCTCTTCTAAAAGTATCATTAAATTATTTGAGTTAATTTATCAAACCTACTCAATTCCTTTTTGCATCCTTAAGTGTTTCCATGGTGTCAGTAGCCACCTTTGCATTAAAGTCATTAGACTTGTCAAATCAATACACTATTATAGCTATGACATTGACCAATTTTAATTATACATTTTTCTAATTTGAGATAAACATAATTTTAAAGAGGGATAAATTAGCTTTCTAATTTAACCATTGAAGTTGAAAGTGGAGTTTCATATCAAAATATATGGCTTAAAAACCAACACATAGTTGCATGCAGTTGTATCAACATCTTTAAAATATGGGAAAATAGAAAATTGAAGATCACGATATGAGAAAAACCCATAATATCTTATATTTATAGAAATATATTGAAGAGATGTTTAAAATTTTACTTTTATTTTTTTTTAATTATCAAATTAACCCCTATGAATTGCCATCTGAGTGTTTTCTGGTGAAAAGTTGGCTAAGTGATAAATCTTCCCAAGAGGGTCACTTTGCACCATCATAAATTTTGACTAGAAATTCCAAAAAAAACTAAATTAATTACCTTCTTGTTCCATTAGGATACAATCATAAAAAAATTCATGGAATTCAGACTTTATTTGATCCTATGAAAATGGGATTCAAAAGTGCTCACTGGGCAGATTTAGCAACTAGGAGATGTATAAAATGACTAAGTAAAAATTAACATAGAAGTTGATTTTGATAATTGCATATTCCATACATTCTATACAACATCAAAACACTCAAAGTTGGCTCAATCAAATAAAAAGTGTGTTGTACACACCTAAGTGCACATTTCTTTCCTTTAAACCTAATAATTTCATCCTTATGCACTACTAGATTAAAGGATGGGAATGCATATACTAAAATTGAATATGTATAACATCTCAGTCTTATGCATTTGAAAAATATTGATCAGGGATATACCCTTTAGTTTTGAAATTTCTTGCTATTGAAAATCTTTGCATTCACCATTTCATTATGCCTAAATTACTATATTATAGTCCAACCCATATCATTCTGATGACCTAGATAACATATATACTATAGAAAGCTCAAAAATTGATATATATCCCTTGCTATTAGTTACATATTCATACCAATTTTCTTTCCTTTTAGACACCACTAGACACACGCAGATACTCACATTGATGTCAATGTTGATATCCTTATTTATTGTCCAATACTCTAAATTCATCCAAATTACAAACTATTTGAATCCTAAAGATCCACTTATTTGTTGTATTAAACCCTCCTGTGGGATATTTTCAAAAGGTGAAATATAAATACAAGTATACTATTTCTCATTATTTATCTATCAAATACCAAGAAAGCACCCACCAAGGCTCATTTAATCAATCACACAACTACGTTATTTTTCCTTATTCATCCTTATTTCTATATTATTAATATAAAATGTATGAAGCATTCAAATAACATCCCATGAGCAGTATTTTTCAAGTTATAAGATAAATCACTACATGCATCTACATATAGCATATTACACCATTATTCACACACACTTCCACACATATGGGAGAACTATATAATCTAAGGCCCTATTTAGATTATTGGCTATGTATTAAGTGCTCATTGATAGAGGGGTATTTGAGGTCAAATTGACACCATGAGACAACTAACATTTTTTGTAAAAACTCATTTGAAGGGTGAATAATATTGAAGATATAAGGTTTGATCAATAAGAAGAGGGATAATATTTATTCTAGATCTAAAGACATCATCAAAAAGGCAATAAAAACCCAAAAATGATGAATTTGGTTGCATTAAGATATATTAGATATTCCATATGGAATGATACCATCACATCACAAATAGTAATATCGATTGTAGTATCCCAAGGTTGATGGTAATGTCCATGCCTTTAGAAACAATATTTCCAAAATATGATGAATTTTTATGATCCAAACTTATAATAATTGGAAATATCAATAATATAATGTAGATCAATACAAAAAAAAAGATATTGATGGGCCAAGATGCCCAAATATTCAATATATGTAAAACTATAATAATACCTTTAAGGTAGGGCAACACCATAAAATACTCCTTTACGAAGGAATAACTCTATAATGTCACTTTGATGGGGACAATCTCTAATATCCTTCTACCAAATAGAATATTTCACACTTTATTTATTAATATTCATATTCACCTCTTTTATGTAGACTTTTATATAACTAGCAATCGATGGGTAACCTCTTGATCTCAATGTATGCCAACCATTACCAAATGCACTAATTCCATAAGTTACTCATCTATCCTAATATATTGAACTTATATAACTAACTAATGGGGATGTCTACCACATGTCAACATCTCCATCAATCAATATACATTAATATATCATATCCCTAGGTACATATCATTAATTCACTCCTTGACATGTTTTATCCTCAAAACATAAGAAGAAACTAACTAATGAGTGTGCTTCAAATAATTTCACACTTGCCTCTAATATTTATCATTTAACCATTCATATGTGATCTTGGTAGGTGGTAGATCTCCAACCATATTTCTAATTTTCATTTTTATACTCTAATTCCATTCATGATCATAATTGTACCACCTTGGTGTCCATGAATAATTATTCCTCCTTTGATTCCATGTAACATATTATGCTACACTACTTTGATTCCATACATGAACATAGTAGTTATTCTTCTATGCATAGTCATAGTGATTTCCCCACTAACTCCATGTTTCATATGTTGTTGTGATACTCTGATTCCATACCTAACCATATTAGTTATTCTTTGGCTTTCATGCATATCCATAGTGATTGGTACTTGATTTCTTTCTTAGCCAAAGTGATTATTGTTATGACACTCCCTCACATGGATCCATTATTTTTTCCTCTCATGATGATTTGGGTGTCTATATACCTCAAATTTTTTTGATACTTTGACCTTAGCCACCTTTTATTCTACCTCTTCCACCTTTTCCTTTGGTGGTTCCTTTGTATCTTGAGTAGATGAAGTGTGTTTTTATAATTGTATCATTTATTCATCTATGTCATTAATCTTCTTCATGCTCTTTATCACCTACTTCAATCTCATCCTCATGCTCTACCTTGACTATTATTTGTACCTTTCTAATAAGTATATCTTGTAAAGTGACCTTATTTTTCCTATACCACAACTTAATGAACTTATTTTGAACATTAATATTATTTTTTCCTAAATTTTATATCCATGGATATCCAAGAACCATATCCACACCATCTATATACAAAACATAAAATCTGAATGAAAAACATATTTGTCCATAGTGAGCTTCAAACCTTCAAAAGCTAGAATATTCTTTCCATCTATTTGAGCCTCCTTGATATTCTTTGATTAAACCTACAGATATTGGACCATATCCACATTGATTAAGTTATACTTTCTAGTAGGTTTTATGGACATAATGACCTTATTCTTTTGAATGCATCCATAAAACTAAAAAAATGACTCTAATCTCTTGTGAGCTAAATTATTTAAACCCTTATCATCCAATCCTTTTTCCTCCTCTTTGATATCCTCTACCTCTCCTTATGCACCAATTTTAACCTCTTCATCATCATTATTATGCTTAGTTTATTTGTCTTCATAAGCACCTACATGCTCTTCCTCATTGCCATCATTAAAATTATTTTTTTCCTCTTCTCCACATCATGATGCTCAGCCTATCCAACTAAATCATTTGTAGGTACCTCATCATCATTATGTTTATCCTCTTTGTCTTATTCTTATTATTCATATGCACTCTCTTATTAGTTATCATCAAAATTTTATGTCTCTTTTGTATTTTCTTTTTCTTTTATACATCATTGATCTACAAAAATTTATTCCATTACTTCCCATGAAAACTTCCATATTTTGACTTCCAATTTAACCCACCAAATATATATCAAACCAATGAAATGATATGACAAAGCATTTTTCCATTTTATTATATCATAATAATTCTAATTTTACACCATTCTCAAACATCAATATCCTCTTCTCTATTAAAAAAATCTAACTCCATGATCTACAAAAAAAAATAGAGTTAATGAAAAAACCCTAAAATTTTAATAACTCATGTGAAACTAATCTAAATAGTCCAAAAAATTAATGTATATTCCATGTATGATATTTCAAATTCTATAAAAATTTTGTAAAAAATCCAAAAGTTTTGGTGTGTATAGTGAATCTATGAAAAATCATAAAATCATAATAACTACCACAAATTGAATCCAAAAATTCCAAAAATTTTATTGTAGATCTCTTGTACACTAATACTTAATCACTAAAAAAATCATTGAAATTTTCTTAAAATTTTGATAAATATAATGAATTTATTACAAACCCTAAAATATAAATAACTCCCTTAAAACTAATCATAAAACCTATATTTTTTATTGTGACTTCCTTGAAATATTCTTCAACACCAAAAACAAATGTAGAAAATTTCACAACAGATTATAAGATATAAGTGATTCTTTGAAATTAGGGTTTCACCCATAATATTTTCCCAAATCGATGCTTTGATACCACTAGTTATGATACACACTTATAATAATTAGAAGTATGCAAAATATAATTTAGATCAACACAAGACAATAGATATTGATGGGACAAGATGCCTAAATATTCTAAATATGTAGAAATAGAATAATTACCCTTAAGGTAGGACAACACCATACAATACTCCTTTAGAAAGGAATAACTATACAATGTCACTTTGAGGGGAAAACCTCCAATATCCTTATACCAAATAGAAGACTCAAAAATTACTTGATTGATTGATATTCATATTTGAATCCTTTATATAGACCTGTATATAACTAACAATGGATGGGTAACCTCCTAATCCTACTGTAGGCTGACCATTACCTAATGCACTAATTCCATAAGTTACACATTTATCCTAATATATTTGACCCATATAACTAACTAAGGGGTATGTGTTCCACATGTTGGAATCTCCATCAACCCATATACATTAATATATCATATCCCTAGGTCTATAGTATGAATATTACAAAATCGTGATCTTACATACTTTTTCCTATGTCAGACCTAGATCTACTTACGTACAATAAAAACTAGTTAAGTATCATTTCTCTTTGGTATTGTAATTGATTAAACATATTTCAAATTTGGTACTTTCTATATTTATCATATCTTAGTTTTATAATTTATAATATTTATGTATTGAAGTTTATAATTAATTAGCTTGTTATAGATTAGTTTAGCATGCTTATGCTTAAGCTACTTATATATTCTTTAACTCTATCCACACTTCTAAAATTTAGGGTTAAACACATGTTTCCAACATCTAGATTATATAAAGGATAATAAATTGTGCAAGAATATGAACTATAAAGGAAAGGTACTTTGACACCATGAGTATGTAATTATAGATCCCATTTCTATAAAATATCATTTATTGTATTTTGGTTTGGGATATAAACCACCAGCTGGTGATCCCTACAATGTCATTTATGACACCTCCTTAGTTTTTGAGGAATCCTTGTTTGATGAAGATGTTGAAATAGGGTAATTTTTAGTCTATATGAGGATATTTATACCACAAATATCTTTACTGACACATCCATTTATACCTTTAACCTTGACCTATTCTAACTTGACCAAGTTGACTAGGACCATCATGAAGAACTATCTTTAGATATCTTTTAAAATGATGAATCCATTGCAAATTCCATGGGCATACAAGACTATTTACCATCAAGAGACCAAAATAAGAGGTTAAAAATTAATTTTGATGTGTGTACCTATTTTTGAGAATAGAGAGAATCCCATAGTTAGAAAAAATTAGAAAAATCAAAGGATAATCAAAAAATTCAAAACAATAAAAAATATAGTCCCCACCATAATAGGTTTTATGTTGTCCCTCAAAAGATTTAATCTAAAAGCACACTAAATGGAAGGATCCTCTAAATGGCTAGGTGAGGTCTTCTAGGGGGAGGAGACATTATAAGGAATTCTAAAGGGGAGATGTTGGCAATGTATGTAGGTCTCATGGGTAATCAAAGAAACAACCTAGATGAGACCAAGGTAGACCTATGGGACATACAATTGGCATCAAACATCAACCATAATAGAATCATTGTAGAAGGATATTTGTTGACCATCCTTAATTATTTGGAAGAAAAAACTATACCCTCCCATACTATTAAGGATATCATTGATGGCATGAAGCATCTTCTAAAGGTTATACCTCACTTTCAACTCATAAACACTTACAGGGAAGGAAACAGATTAGTTGACCTCCTTACTAGCATTAGAGTTGATCTCCACCTTTTAACTAAATATCATGATGCAGGAAACATCCCCTCTAATGTTCTTAATGTCATCCATGTTGAAGGTACCAATGTGTTGTTCCCAAAATTAGCTATGCTCATTTTGTGGACAACCCCTACGAAACTTGTTCATTTCATAATCTATACTCTATGTTCATCATTCGAGACAAGATTCTCTTGGTCTCAAGTGAAGTTGACTAACATCTTGGGAAAGTTTTCAACACTCCCTCATCACAATTTCTCAAAAATCAAGAAATTCACTGCAGTCTTAATCTGATCAAAATGTCAATTTTGATTGTTCATAAGGTGTTAGCTAACTTTAATTATCCCTATGCATAGGTGGTATTTTTTTCTACCCTTGCATATACTTCATTTTTCATGTAAAAGCAGTGATTTTTGTCACTCTTGCATGTTTTCATTTTTCCATGCAAAAGCAATGAATTTTGTTGCTCTTGCAAATTTTTTCATTTGTCTTCTACATGTAATGGTGGTTATTTTTGCCACCAGTGCATGTCTTCCCTATCCTATGCAGGGGTGGAAATTTTTGCTGCCTAAGTAGAGATTTTCTCAAAATATTGATTTTTACATGGCATTTATAGCTATGCACGCTGAGTTGGTAAAACTAATTTTGGGGCATTTGAATTTCCTTTTGTTTGTCTATTTGATCATTTCAAGTTTCTTGAGACTCCTCCCTATAATCATTCAACTTTGCAAGTGAGTAAGATTATAGATTCGCCAACTGCCAAGCTTAGGACTTCGAGATTGTTGGGTAAGTTTTGGTTTTTAGTTTTACTTCTAGGTTTTAGTTAGGATTTTTTGGTTTTGCTCTCTTTCTTGGTTTTTTTGTGTCATAGGTTTTCATTACATGTTGTTGGCATTTTTTGATCTAACCGTTTTTTTCCCCAACTCATGTTAGTTGAAAACCATCTTCCAAAACCAACTTGAAAATGGTTTAAAAATGCTGATGATGCATGCCCTTGTGCAATCGAGTCAAAATCAAGGGTGGCAAATTTGTCACCACTTAAATATTTGAAGTTTTAATTGAAAGTGTATAAGCAGCAAAATTTGCTGCCCTTACACAAGACTTGAAAATTCATGCTTATGCTTTATCAGCATTTTTTTCGACTTCCACAAGAAACCATATGCAAAGGTGGTAAAAATTGCCACCTCTGCATAAGTATAAGTTTTACCCTGCCTGCAAGGGCGGCAATTTTTGCCATCAAAACAAATGAAAATGTTCCCCATATACAAGGGCGGTGATTTTTTCTACCCATGCAAACATCCTCTCAAATTTCCTAATTCTGAGATATTTTCAATTTTTCCCTTTTGAGCCTGCTTTCCTTTGGTTTTTTGGCCTGCTTGCACTTTAGCCCTTTTAGATGCATCCCCATGGTCATGATCATCGACATGAAGTTTTCTTAGATTGCTAGTATTTCCCCTAATTACATGATCATGAATTTTATTGTAGTTTCTTCTATGGATCCTTCTTCATCGACATCTTTTTTATTGAAGTCCTTTTAGATGACTGAGTTTTCATCGAAGAAGTCAAAGACAATGAAGTATAAATATCAAGATGTTTTTCCAATCACCTTGGTTACTTCTAATGTTGATGAAATTAAAGATATAGAGATTGGTCATGTGGACATGGCTAAGTTCGTGGAAAGAACTAAGTCAAGAAATCCCAACCATAAAATGAAGAAGATAATTGATAGAAATGTTCATTTGGTATCTTCTTTCCCTGTAGCAGTTAACCACATAGAATTTGTTCTCCAATGTGCTCAGTTCTATAATAAGGATACTAGGGCTATGTTAGACACTAGTGGTAATGTGATAATTAGACTAGATCCTAAGTTCATTGATAAATTGTTCATGTGCCCTCCTGCTACAGAAGTGATAAAGCTTGATTTTGTTAAATCATAAAGAGAATATGACAAAGATCCTAAAAAAGTGAAGAAGGTAATCAACAATAAAAGGCTAAAGACTCCAAGGGAAAATTTGTCAAGGGGGCCATGGAGTTTTCCAAGAAGTGACTTTACTAAAGAAGTTGGTGATCTAATAACTCTTCTCAATAGGATAAGAGGTTTGCCCTCTTCCTCGTAATTTCATGAATGGATTTATCCCTTCATCAAGATAATTATCCAAGGCAAACAAGTCATATTCTAGGGAGAACAAGTTAGCAATGATTTACATGAGCAATTATTAAAGGTATCCACTACCTTCAAATTCTACATTGCTTCTTACCTGGTCTATATTTCAGCTTCAATGAGAGTCTTTCTAGGTTTAACATCAGGAGGAGATAGGAGAGTAACCCCAGTGTATCAATACTATTCTCAGTTAACATTGAAGGGTTTTATTCATCATTTTAGGAGAGTAAATGATGCTTTATTTATATTATTTTTATGTCTTTTTAATCCTCAATTAGAATGAAGATGAGTGTTAGATGAGGCCTAGACAGTTGTGAATGATTTTGGATGTATGTTCTTACAATTTCCTTTTTTCTTGTACTTAAGGGTTGTATTTTTCCAAGGGCATCCTCATATTCTTTTGAGATTCCCCTCAAATAAATTGGTCTTAATGTAACTATGCAAATAAATGACCATCATGCATAATAAATAGATAGAACTCAAGAAACCTAGTTTCAGGTTCCCAGTTGAAATTGGTAGGTTTTCAGTGTTAATCGTTGCAAAGGCTAGAGCCATGGAAACTAAAATGTAACTCATGACCTTCAATTAATTCAAAAAAAGACAAAAAATTTATTATAGGGGCGTGAAAGATTTAATCAAGAGGAAAACCCAATTTCATGAACCTGTGATTGAGGATGTTTGGGTAGATTTGAGAACAGCGGAAGATGTCAATAAAATAGACTACAGTAGGTTATCTCTTGAGTAGATTGAATATCTAAGACTTGTTGATATCCTTGAGAACTTATTGGATGATGGAGATTTTATTAATGATAGATACAATACTAAATAGATTGATAATTCCCCCTTATTCCAATCCAATGGTCAAAAAAAGAGCTGACTTCCTTGAGGAAAAGATTTGAACCTATATTGGCAAACACCAATAATTGGTTAGCAAATAAAAGAATTACTTTGAAAGAATTTATCATAGATTCTGAAGCTAAATTTCAAGAGGAAACAAGAAGGAAATCAAAAATTAGGATGAAGAACAAAAGTGATGTCCCTTCTTCTTCCAAGCCACATAAGCCTAAGATCATATTCATGATGAAGAAGTTGAAAGTTATGGAAAGAGAGTCAGAAATAAAAGATATGGGAGTTGAGAAATAAGGCACTGAAGAACCAATGATGGAATATATGGAGACTAATGATAGGCATATAATTCAACCAAAGAAGGAAACTTTATCTCTATAAGGTAATGTGCAAGAAGAAATATGGATCTCTTCTTCCCCGCTTAATACACCTGTAGCAACTCCTTCACCTGTTTCTCCCATTAGTGTTCCCTCTTTTGGATCACTCTCTCCTTCCAAAATAATTTTTGACAACCCTCAAAGCACTTTTGAAGATATTCTTCATTCCTTAGGGTCAATTCCCAATTTGCCATCCCCATCTTTTTATATTGAAGATAGTTCTTCTTTTGATCACTCAACAAAAGGTGTAGTTTTTACTGATACTCTACCTATTGTTACCACTACCTATGTGAGTGCAACTCTGATAACACCAACAATGGAGATAGATCCTAATGTAAGTACTTTTGTGCTCCTACCATGGTTGTTAGCTTATACACCTAAAAGGAATAAATAAGCCATCTCTCTAGATGACTTTTATTTTAATAAAATGGTGCTAGTAAAAACCAAGACCCCAAAGAAGCCAAGGATTCTTTCAAAAATGATTGGAGATAAGGGACACAAATTTCTAGAAATTGTAAGACCTCCATAGGATGCAACCATTGAAAATTTTGATGTAAGTGATTACTCTATCTCTAGAGTTGAATTAGGTAAGATAATTCATGAGAGTGCCAAGAGTGATATGCAGTTAGCCATGGACATCTTGATTTAGAAATTTGATAGAGAGAAAGAAATAAAGGATCACTACAAAGCAATGGTGGAACAATTTATTGCAGTGGTAAGGAGAATTACTTTCACTCTAGAAACCATAACTCCTGAGGCCATTTCCATATAATACCCCATTATTCAAAAATTAGAAAAGACCTATCTCAAAGGAAAAGTGCTAGAAGAGTTCTTGGACAAGATTCATGCACAAAGAGTTTCCTTACAGAGTTATATGAGAAGACAGATAAAATGAGAAAAATAAGAGAACTTGATGATCTCATTAATGTTATTTCTCAGGATATTTAAATCACAAAAAAATATCTTGACAAATGGATGGATATGAGGAAACTAAAAATAAATGCTTTAATATCAATCAGTTTCATTACTGATAAAGACTCTTATATTGAAACTAAAGAGGCATTGACATATAGGAGTCAGGTGTTTAAGGAGTTGCTCAGTGACCTCAAATCTTTAAGGAAATTTAGTGAACAAAATGATGTTAGTATTTTGCATAAATTGGAGGACCTACCTTGCAAACCTACATCATAAGATAACCAATTCCTTTCAGTAGAAAAATGATTTGAGAATTTGAAGGTATGTTTCAGAAATAATTTGAAGATAAGGCATTTTCAATAGCCTTTTGGACAATATTTTGGATAATCAGTTAACTCTAGATAATCTAAAAACTAGGTTAACTAGTCATGCAAAATTAGTTACATTAGTAAAAGATGTTATAGTCAAAGCTAAGATGATTTTCAAGAACACTATTACTCTAGACAGTATCAGGATGCAAGCAGCTATCACTATGTATGATGCTCACATGAAGAAAGATGGGGATACAAATTGAAACTATTTTTCTCTTAGTTTAATTTCCACTTTTTTGATATATTTTTGTAACCACTTTGGACATTTTTACATGTACTTTTTTCATATGTAATTACATGTAAAAATATAGGAAGTCCTAAGTCAAAAAGGGATCTTATCTTTGACTCAGTCAAATTAGTTAGGTCTTTTCTAAAAATCCTCAAGGCCTCTCCCTATAAATAAAGAGGGCCTCTATTGTAAATATATCTTTTAGTTATTGGAAGCAAAACTTTACCAAATTGAAATGCCTTTTGAGACTTTGAGCTCAGATTGTAAATCATATTTTATCAAGTGAATGAGAAAGCAAGTGCCTTTTCAAACTTTGTATTGGAATAACTTGTGTATAAAATTGTTCTTAAGTCCTTTTCCTAATACAATCTTATCTATTTGATTAAATAAGTAGAGTGAGTGAAAATAATCTGAAAGATGTTATGATGTTGATTATGGAGACTTTGTGCTACTATAATTGTCTTTAGTTTGTGTTTTATTATTTTAGAATGAAAGATATTAGAAAGACTTTGAACTACTTGTATCTTTTGTGTTTATATAATTTATTATAGTTTTCAACGAAGACTTTGGGTTTCACCTCATTCTACTATTATATAAGTTATAAATCATCAAGAGAAGCAATGATAGGCTTTATACTCTCGTGGGTTTCTTGTAGATTCAGTTAATATCTAGAAAGTTTTGTTTTACTTTGTAAACATCATTTATAAAAAAAGATAAATGGATGATATGATCTCACCCCTGAGTTAATTTTGAGTTTAGATTAGTTTATAATATTTTATAGGGAACCTCCCCTTGTTGAAAGGAGAGATTTATCTCATTAAACTATGGCTAATATAACCATTTTGCCTTTAGTTAGCTGATGACAAAATATTCACCCAATAGTTTTTTGGTGACTCCACTGGGGATCGAATGCACAATTTGAAGCCTCACGCTTTGAGTTGAAGCATTTCTAGTTCTTTTCCATTCTGCATTCTGGAAAATTCATGGTATACACAAAGCTAGAGAGCTCAAGGTATTATTGATCTTATATTTGAATTGATATAATAAAATAATTTTGATCTCTTGTCTCTATGATCTCGCATTCAACAAACTAGGAGTTTTCCTCCTACCAACACTAGATCTCCAATACCAGGTGAAGCTTCTAGTCTTAGTGCTAATAGAGTTTTGTCTATTCATACTCCATAAAGGTTTGTTATCCATCCTTTTAATCATCATATCATGGCAACCCAAGGCCCTTGGGGTAACATTTTTGGTCCTCTAAATCTTACCCCACCTTTGTATGAGCTACCTCATAATTTGAGAAAGAATTTTTCCAAGTTCTATGGTGATGGAAAAGTTCACCCTGATGAGCATATTGTAGCTTTTTGCATAACTTGTGGTGTGATAGGAATTGAATATGAAGATATAGTAGTAATATTTTTTATAGAAACACTACAAGTTAATATTGTAGATTGATTTTATCATCTTCAAGATCATACTATAACTGATTAGAACACTCTTAAGACCAATTTTAAGGCTAGGTTCAAACCCACATAAGATGTTCATGCCTTGTTGGTTCAGCGTATGCAAATGAAGAAAGAGCCTCATGAGTCTATGAGAGACTTCATCGCTAAATTTAATAAGCTGAGGAACAAGATTCCTACAATTACTCAACCAACACTAGAAAATCTTAAGTGCTTCTTTATCAATTCTCAACTTCCCAAAGTGAGTTTTTTGTTAAGGTGGGTTAGCCCTATATATATTTTTGTAGCTCAAATTTTGGCTACCAAAGTTGAAGATGATTTTATCCTTACAAGTAAGATAAGAAAAGATTCTAACAAAAATAGATTTTCCTCTACTGCTGAAAATTCTTCCATAAGCACCACTGATCCTATGGTGCAAAAGTTAGCAAATGAATTGCTAGATTTGAAAAGGCAAATGTCCCAAGGTATGTCTTCTCCTTATTCTTATCAAGATATACCAAGGAAGACATTTCCCAATAATTCATATCAAGGAAATGCTACCAAAAATCAAGGGCAACCTAATCATCTTCCTCCCACATAGGGGAAGCTTACCATTAAAGTAACATTGGTCCACTCAGCAGTTGGTTATTATGAAGCCAAACATGATCATCCTTTCTAACCTGAATAGGACCCAAAAAATGATGTTGATCTCTTTATATAAGTATAATAAGAATTATATGGCGACTCCATTATTAGTTTTTTGAATTACCAAGATGAAGCTAAAAAAAGAGAGGTGTATGATGGAGCATATGATATTTTTACTAGGTCTCAAAACTAGTCAACTCAACAAGTTGATAAGGGAAAAGTAGGAGAAGAACCTCAGCTAGGGATCTCAATTTCTAAATGGGTAACTTCACTGCCTTTCCAATCAAAGGACCTAGTGGATAATAAGCAAGTACCTCAAATAATCATGTATCTCATGCTTCTATTCCTCAGACTAGTACCACATCAAATAAAAATTAGAATGATGGACTTCCTTCCTCTATTTCTAGTTCATTCTAGTTATTCAAAATAACTGATCATGTTAGGAAGACAAAGATCCAAACGTCTAAAGTTGAGTACTTACAAGCTAATCCTGAATAGTTTGATAAGTTGGCTGAAAATATCAAGAACAAAACTATCCCTGCAAGACAAGATTTTCCAAAAGTGACTCATGACACCCTAAAGAAAAAATCCACCCAAAATAATCTTGTCACTACTCCTCTTTTTGCCTCTAAAAAAATAAAACCTTTCTATGTTTCTCTATTGATAAATGGTCATAAGTTGAGCAATTGCATAATAGACTCTGTAGCCTCTAATAATGTTATACCAGCCAAGGTAGCAAATTCTCTTAGTCTTACCTTAACTAAAAATTTTGGGAGATGTTTCTCCATGGATAATAAGAAAGTACCACTTTTGGGTCATATCAAAGATGCCCAATTTGCATTTACAGCTTTTTTAGACAAGAGGATTAAGATGACAGTCTTAGTGGCCGATGTTCCAGCTTCTTATGGCATTCTGCTCAGACATAATTTTTTAAAGATGTAGGTGGAGAGTTGAACATGGACCTATCTAAAGAAAGGATACCTATTAAAGGTGTCATGCAAAATTTGCTTCTTGAGAAAGAGTCAAAATATATTGTTACCCAAACGTCAAACCTTAAAGCTCAATTTTTTTTTGAATCCTTAGAATCGGTAATTATTTTCTATCCATTGAAGATGTTTTTCATTTAGATTATGAAAGTTTATTAGGTGAAAATTTAGATGATTTAGATAGAAAATTAGAAGAATTTTTAGAGAAAAGTTCAGGGAAAAAGAAATTTTCCCTCACTAATGAAGAGGAATCTTTAAGAGGATCAAGTTCTAATGAGGTTTGGATTTTAGAATTTGATGGCAGCTAATCCTCTACCAATTCTAGAGCTAGAATTTTTTTCATATCTCCACAAGGAGATATTTTCCCTTGCTCAATAAGTTGTAATTCAACAATACCGACAACACCACTGAATATGAATTATTGTTGCTTATATTGAAAGCCACTCGTGCTAGAAGTGTTAAGATTCTTCATGCCTGAAGAGATGCTGAATTGGTGGTTTGTCAAGTAAGGAATCTATATCAAACTAAAAATTAAATATTGTGACATTATTGCAATCATGTATGGGATTTCATTGAAAGTTTTGATGCTTTCAATATTTCTATGGTGCCAAGAGAGTTTAATGATCATGCAGATTCATTGGCTATCTCTGCAACCCTCATGGTTCTTCATAAATATTTCAAACGGAATAAATACACTATTGAGTTGTTCTTTTGACCAAGTGTACCTGATAATGCTGACCATTGATAGGTGTTTAATGGTGATAATCAAATTATTGATTTTCTCAAAAAGAAGGATAGCTTTGAAGATCTCTATTTTGAAGGTAATGAATCTCTACCATGGGAATTAGTTCTTGAAATAGATTCATAAATTGGTGAAGAGTTTTTTCAACTAAAAGGGAATAAAATTCCAAAAGGTTTGGTTTCTCTTGAAAATCTATTTGATAGGCATGATAGATATATCAAGTAACAACAACAAATGGATTCAAGTTTTTTTATGGAGTTTGATCAAGTGAATTTAAGTTCTAAAGAAGATCCCAAAATGGTCAACATTGGGAAATGTTGCACTACTCACAAAAAGTTCAAATTCATTACTCTTCTTCATCATTACATTGATGTTTTGGCATATTCTTAGGATGATTTGAAATCCTTCAGGTCTAAAGAAATTCAGCATGAAATTCCTCTTAAAGCTGGGTCATTACCTCACAAGCAGAAATAAAGGCAATACAATCCCAAAATATTAGGTACTATTCTTTCCAAAATTTAAAAGATGTTGAATGTAAGAATAATTTTTCTAATTCATCATTCCAATTGGATCACAAACATAGTTCTTGTAAGGAAAAAGAATGGAGAAATTCATATTTGTGTTGATTTCAGAAATCTCAATCAATCTTCTCTAAAGGATAACTACCCCTACCCATCATGGATCAAGTATTGTAAATAGTAACTGGCTCAAAAATGTTATCAATGTTAGATGGTTTTTCTAAGTATAATCAAGTGGAAGTTAATGAAGCAGATCAATATAAAACCACTTTCACTACACCTTGGGGCACATTTGCATATCATAGAATATTTGTTGGTCTGATCAATGTTGGCACCACCTTCCAGAGAGAAATGGACCTTACCTTCAAAGATGAAATAGGGAAGTTTATTGTGGTTTATCTTGATGACTTAAATATTTTATCCAAACATTGTCTTGATCATGTGCATCATTTACAATAAGTGTTGGAACATTGTTGACAAAATGGTATTTCTCTCAATCCTAAGAAGTCAATTTTTAGGGTTACAGAAGGTAAACTTCTCGGTCACATTGTATCCTAATAAGGCACAATAATTGACTCAAAAAGAGTGAAATCTATTCAAAATCTTACCCTACCTGCTAGTAAGACTACAGTTCATTCCTTCTTTGGAAAGGTGAACTTTATACGAAGATTCATTCCTAAATTTGTAGAGAAAACTTGCCACATTGTTGACATGATGAAAGGTAAGGCTACTTTCTATTGGACTGTAGAAGGAAAAGTGGCATTTGAATATATCAAGAAGGCTATTGCTCATGCTCTAATCCTATTTTTTCTAGATTATACCAAAGATTTCATAGTATATATCTATGCTTTTAAACATACACTTTTAGCCATTTTGGTTTAGTAGAATGAAGAAGGTGTGGAATCTCCCATATCATTTATGAGTTGTCCTCTCAAATCCCATGAATTAAAATATTGAAATAGGGAGAAGAATTTTTATGTCATGGTTAAGGTGGTAAAACATTTTTGATTCTATATCTTGAATTCACATATTGTTGTTCTGGTGCCTGATACAATAGTAAAGTCTATTTTAACTTAATAAGAGTTTGGTAATAAAAGGGGTAATTAGATTGCTAAAATTCAAGAGTTTGATCTTGATATAAAACCTACTAAGCTTGTGTAGGGAAGAGGTCTCTATCAATTGATTGTTGATAATGAACCAAAAAAATAGGATATGAAGACGCAGAAGTTGAGGACATGCCAATAGTTATTTTTGTTGCTACTACTGATGAGTGGTATTCTAATATTGCTCATTTTCTTACCTATGGTGAGTATCCTACCCATTTTTCTTATAAATAAAAAATAAATGTTAAGTTGAAATTTGTTAACTACGTCTTATGGGACAATGGTTTATACAAAAGAAGCCTTGATGGAATATTTCTTCATTGTGTGGATAAAGCACAACAAAGTAAAATTTTAGAGCCTTTATATAATTTGGCTTTTGGAGGACATTTATATACATTTGTGATGGCTCACAAGATTCTACAAGCCAGATATTATTGGCTTACACTATTCCAAAATGTGTACAATTGGGTACGTAAGTATGAGTTATGTCAATAGTTTATTGGAAAACCCAAATTGGTTGCATTACCTCTCAAACTGGTGGTGATTAAAGAACCTTTTTAGAAATGGGGTATCAACTTCATTGGAACTATAAACCCATCCTCAAGTGTTGGATATGACTATGTTCTCACCACAATATACTATTTTACTAAGTGGGTAGAAGCCATTCCAATTAAGCATGCTACTTTGGAAGTGGTATGTAATTTCCTTAAGGAAAATATTATTTCCTAATTTGGAATTCCAAACAAGATTATAGAAGATAATGCCACTTGTTTCTCTTCTCTTGAGATTACTAACTTTTGCTACAATCACAAGATTATTCTCTCTCACTCCTCTGACTATTATCCACAAGGAAATGGTCAAGCAGAATCAAGCAACAAGAATCTGGTTATTATTATCTAAAAACTAGTAGATGACAATTAGAGAACTTGGCATAAAGCATTGTTTGATGCTTTATAGGTGGATAGGATTACACACAATGGCATGGATGAAGGCACTTGGAGAATGGATTATACTCCCTTCAATTATTTCAAAGATCAATTGATGGAAGTTCCCCAGTTGGAGCCAGCTGTTGTTCCCAAAATTAGCTACACTCATTTTGTGGACAACCCCTATGAAACTTGTTCATTTTGTAGTCTATACTCTAGGTTCATCATTCAAGATATTATTCTCTTGGTCTCAAGTGAAGTTGACTGACATCTTGGGAAAGTTTTCAACACTCCCTCGTCACAATTTCTCAAAAATTGTGAAACTAATTGCATTCTTTATCTGATCAAAATATCAATTTTGATTGTTCATAAGGTGTTAGCCAAATTTCATTTTCCCTATGTATAGGTAGCATTATTTTTTTCCCTTATATATTCTTTATTTTTCATGCAAAAGCAATGATTTTTGCCACTCTTACATGTTTTCATTTTTCCATGCAAAAGCGGTGATTTTTAGCGCTCTTGTAGTTTTTTTTCATTTGTCTTCTACATGCAATAGTGGTGATTTTTGCCACCAGTGCATGTCTTCCCTGTCCTATGTAAGGGCGACAATTTTTTCCACCCAATCAGAGATTTTCTTAAAATCTCAATTTTCACATGGCATTTATGGCCACATGTGCCAAGTTGGTAAAACTTGTTTTGGGGAATTTAAATTGCCTTTTATTTGTCTTTTTGATCATTTCAAGTTTCTTGAGACTCCTCCCTATAATCATTCAACCATGAAAGTGAGTAATATTATGAATTCACCAACTTCCAAGCTTAGGACTTCGAGATTGTTGGGTAAGTTTTGGTTTTTAGTTTTACTTCTAGGTTTTAGTTAGGATTTTTTGGTTTTGCTCTCTTTATTATTTTTTTTGCTTTCCCCAAGTGAGCCCTAGATAGAAATATCTACCTACCTCCTTTTGTTTCATAGGTTTTTGTTACATATTGTAGGCATTTTTTTATCTAACCAGTTTTTTTTCTCCAACTCATGTTAGTTGAAAACCATCTTTCAAAACCAACTTGAAAATGGTTTAAAAACACTGATGATGCATGCCCCTATGCGATTGAGTCAAAAGCAAGGGTGGTAAATTTTTTGCCACTTAAATGTTTGAAGTTCCAAGTGAAAGTGTATAGGCGGCAAAATTTTCCACTCTTACACAAAACTCCATCTCTCCCAAGTGAAATGGTGGTAAAATCTACCACTCTAACATTCCCTACTATTTCCTGTAGTGGTGGTGAATTCTACCACTCTAACATCAAAACTTGAAAATTCATGCTTATGCTTTGTCAGCATTTTTCATCACTTCCATAGGCAACCATATGCAAGGGCAATAAAAATTGTTGCCTCTGCATAAGTATAAGTTTTACCCTACCTGCAAGGGTGGCAATTTTTACCACCAAAGCAAATGTAAATGTTCCCCATATGCAAGGGCAGTGATTTTTTCCACCCATGCAAACATCCTCTCAAATTTCTTAACTTTGAGATATTTTCAATTTTTCCCTTATGAGCCCACTTTTCTCTAATTTTTTAGCATGCTCACACTTTATCTCTTTCAGATGCATCCCCATGGTCATGATCATTGACATGTAGTTTTTCTAGATTGCTAGTATTTCCCCTAATTACATGATCGTGACTTTTTTTATAGTTTATTCTATGGATCTTTCTTCATCGACATCCTTTTTATTGAAGTCCTTTCAGATGACTGAGTTTTCTTTGAAGAAGTCAAAGGTAATGAAGTATAAATATCAAGGTGTTTTTCCAATCACCTTGGTTACTTCTAATGTTGACGACATTAAAGATACAGAGATCGGTCATGTGGACATGGCTGAGTTTGTGGAAAGAACTAAGTCAAGCAATCCTGGCCATGAAATGAAGAAGATAATTGACAAAAATATTCATTTAATATCTTCTTTCCATGTAGCAGCTCACCACATAGAATTTGTTCTCTAATGTGCTTAGTTCTATAATAAGGATACCAGGGCTGTGTTAGATGCTAGTGGTGAAGTGATAATTAAATTTGATCCTGAGTTCATTGATAAAGTGTTCATGTGCCCTCTTGTTATAAAAGTGATAAATCTTGATTTTGTTAAAGCAAAAAGAGAATATGATAAAGATCTTGAAAAAGAGAAGAAGGTAATCAACAATAAATGGATAAAGACTCTAAGGGAAAATTTGTCAAGGTGGAAATGGAGTTTTCCAAGAAGTGACTTTATCAAAGAATTTGGTGATCTGATAACTCTTCTTAGTAGGATAAGAGGTTTTCCCTCTTCCTCTCAATTTCATGAATGGATGTATCCCTTCATCAAGATAATTCTCCAAGGCAAAAAAGTCATCTTTTGTGGAGAAGAAGTCAGCAACACTTTGCATGAGCAATTGATGAAGGTATCCACTACCTTCAAATTCTACATGACTTATTACCTGGTCTATATTTTAGCTTCAATGAGAGGCTTTCTGAGTTTAACATCAGGAGGAGATAGGAGAGTAACCCTAGTGTATCAATACTACTCTCAGTTAACATTGAAGGTTTTTATTCATCATTTCAAGAGAGTAAATGATTTTTTTTGTAGTATTTTTTATGTCTTTTTAATCTTCAATTAGAAAAAAAGAGTGTAAGATGAGGCCTGGACAGTTGTGAATGATTTTGGATATATGTTCTTATAATTTCCTTCTTTCTCATACCTAAAGGTTGGATTTTTCCAAGGTCATCCTCATATGCTTCTGAGATTCCCCTCAGATAAATTGGTCTTAATATAACTATTCAAACAAATGATCATCGTACATAATAAATAGATGGAACTCAAGAAACCTAGTTTTAGGTTCCTAGTTGAAATTGGTAGGTTTTAAATGTTAATCACTATAAAGGCTAGAGCCATGGAAACTAAAATGTAACTCATGACCTTGAAGCAATTCAAAATAATACCAAATTTTGATTATAGGGGCATGAAGGATGTAATCAAGAAGAAAACCCAATTTCATGAACCTATGATTGAGGATGTTTGGGTAGATTTGAGAACAGTGGAAGATGTCAAGAAAATTGACTACAATAGGTTATCTTTTGAGTAGATTGAATATCTAGGACTTGTTGATAGCCCTGAGAACTTGGTGGATGATGAAGATTTGATTAATGATAGATATAATACTGAACATATTCCCAATGCCCCCTTCCTCTAATCTAATGGTCACAAAAAGAGCTGACTTCCTTGAGGAAAAGATTTGAATGTATATTGGCAAACACCAATAATTGGCTAGCAAATAAAGAAATTAATTTGAAAGAATTCATCATAGGTTCTAAAGCTGAATTTCAAAAGGAAACAAGAAGGAAATTAGAAAATAAGATGAAGAACAAAAGTGATGTCACTTCTTCTTCCAAGCCACATAAGCCTAAGATCATATTCATGATGAAGAAGTTAAAGTTATGGAAAGAGAGTCAAAAATAAAAGATATGGGAGTTGAGAAACAAGGTGCTGAAGAACCAATGATGGAATAGATGGAGACTAACGATAGGCCTACAAATCAACCAGAGAAGGAAAATTTGTCTCCACAAGGGAATGTGAAAAAATAAATAGGAATATCTTCTTCCCCACTTGACACACCTGTAGCAACTCCTTCAACTATTTCTCTGATTAGTTTTCCCTCTTCTAGATCACCCTCCCCTTCCAAAATAATTTTTGACAACCCTTAAAGCACTTTTGAAGATATTCTTCATTCCTTAGGGTTAATTCCTAGTTTTTCATCCCCATATTTTGATATTGAGGATAGTTTTGCTTTTGATCACTCAACAAAAGGTGTAGTTTTTACTAATACTCCACCTATTATTTCCATTACCTATGTGAGTACAACTCTGGTAACACCAACAATGGAGATAGACCCTAATGTAAGTAATTTTTTGCTCCCACCATGGTTATCAACTTATACACCCAAAAGGAATAAAAAATCCATCTCTTCAAATGACTTTGATTTCAATAAAATGGTGCTAGTAAAAACTAAGGCCCCCAAGAAGCCAAGGATTCTTTTAAAAATAATTGGAGATAAGGGACACAAATTTTTGGAAATTGTAAGACCTCCACAAGATGCAACTATTAAAAAATTTGATGTAAGTGATTACTCAATCTCTAGAGTTAAATTACGTAAGATAACTCATGAGAGTACCAAGATTGATATGTAGTCAGCCATGGACATCTTGATTCAAAAATTTGATAGAGAGAAAGAAATGAAGGATCACTACAAAGCAATGGTAGAACAATTCACTACAGTGGTAAGGAAATTTATTTTCACTCTATAAAATGTAACTCTTGAGGCCATTTCCATATAATACACCATTATTTAAAAAGAGGAAAAGACCTATCTCAAAGGAAAAGTACTAGAAGAGTAATTGGACAAGATGCTTGCACAAGGAGTTTCCTTACTCACATAGTTATTTGAGAAGATAGATAAAATGAGAAAAATAAGATCAGAACTTGATGATCTCATTAATGTTATTTCTCAAGATATTGAAAGCATAGAAAAATATCTTGACAAATGGATGGATATGAGAAAACTAAAAATAAGCACTCTAATATCAATTGGTTTCATTACTGATAGAGACTCTTATACTGAAAATAAAGAGGCATTAACATATAGGAGTCAGGTGATTAAGGAGTTGCTCAGTGACCTCAAATCTTCAAGGAAACTCAGTGAACAAAATGATGTCAGTATTTTTCATAAATTGGAGGAGTTACCTTGAAAACTTACATCACAAGATAACCAATTCCTTTCAGTAGAAAAAATGATTCAGGAATTTGAAGGTATGTTCCAAAAATAATTTGAAGATAAGGCATTTTTAATAGCCTCTATGGACAATATTCTGGATAATTAGTTAACTCTAGATAATCTAAAAACTAGGTTAACTAGTCATAAAAAATTAGTTACAATAGTAAGAGATGCCATAGTTAGAGCTAAGATGATTTTCAAGAACACTTTTACTCCAGACAGTATCAGGATGCAAGCAGGTATTACTATGTACGATGTTCACATGAAGAAAGATGGGGATACAAATTGAAACTATTTTTCCCTTAGTTTAATTTCTACTTTTTTGATGTACTTTTTTAACCACTTTGGACATTTTTACATGTACTTTTTTCATATGTAATTACATGTAAAAATATAGGAAGTCCTAAGTCAAAAAGGACTCTTATCTTTAACTCGGTCAAAGTAATTAGGTCTTTTCTAAAAATCCTCAGGGCCTCTCCCTATAAATAAAGAGGGCCTCTATTGTAAATATATCTTTAGTTATTGGAAGAAAAACTCTGCCAAATTGAAATGCCTTTTGAGACTTTGAGCTCAGATTGTAAATCATATTTTATCGAGTGATTGAGAAAGCAAGTGCCTTTTCAAACTTTGTATTGGAATAACTTGTGTTGTGTAGGAAATTGTTCTTATGTCCTTTTCCTAATACAGTCTTATCTATTTGATTAAATAATTAGAGTGAGTGAAAATAATCTAGAAGATGTTTTGAAGTTGATTAAGTAGACTTTGTGCTACTCTAATTGTCTTTAGTTTGTGTTTTATTATTTTAGAACAAAAGATATTGGAAAGACTTTGAACTACTTGTATCTTTTGTGTTTATATACTTTGTTATAGTTTTTCATGAAGACTTTAGGCTGCACCTCATTCTACTATGATATAAGTTATAAATCATCAAGAGAAGAAATGATAGGCTTTGTACTCTCATGGCTTTCTTGTAGATTCAGCTAATATCTAGAAAGTTTTCCTTTACTTTTTAAATATCATTTATAAAAAAAGAGAAATGGATGATATGATCTCACCCTTGAGTTAATTTTTAGTTTAGATTAGTTTATGATAGTTTATAGGGAACTTCCCCTTACTAAGAGGAGAGATTTATCTCATTACACTATGGCTGATATAACCATTTTACCTTCAGTTAGCTGACGACAAAATATTTACCCAACACAATGTGAATTAAAAAAATCATCTCTCTGCACATGCATGACCTCACCTTGATGGGGTGGATCTCAATTAAGATGATCCATAATCATTGCAAATGAAGGGGTCTTAATTATTCTTACAAGACTTTAATGGGACTTCCCACCCATTTGTGCCTCATTCATTTCTCCCCATCTAGAAACTTCATCTCTTCCATTTTGACACTATACTCTCATATTCCATGGGTGGTGATAGGGATTGACTGGAACCTATGTCCTACAAGGTGTCCCATGAATAAAATAAACTATGGAAGAAGCTCAAAAGGGGGACTCATCAAATTAATGGAATGTGTCATTGAGCATAATTCTGAGATTTCTCGACACTTCATGGTGGCTTAGACAAAGTAGAAGGTTACCATGCATGACATCACCATTAATGTCTCAAAGGATTTTATTAGCGATGCCACTAGAATGTCATGTATAGGCACCAAGGAATTCAAGGACCAGTAAAAAAATCAAGAGTCCCTACAATATTTTTTAAAACAAATGATTTTGTACATATGGAAAAAAAAAGGATTCCCATGGGCTAATCTCCTATGTTACTAGCCTGACATTTGCCTTCAGATCATGAGATAAATGATGCTCAAAGGTAAATATACACTTATATTTTCCAACCATTTTTTGATTCTTAATAATTTCATTGGATTCAAAATTAGTCTTCCCTATTTCCTACTAAAGTCCCTTAAGAGTGTCATCTTGTTTCACCAAGTGAAAGATACCAATCCCATGCTTCACTAAGGTTTGATTTTCCTTATTATTAAGCATGACCAAGCCCTTTTAGGTCAAGAGGTTCCCCTCAGGGATTCCTCTTCTAGGGAGGACTCCCAAGAGGACTCATTGATGGAGGATCCTACTAAAGGATCCCAACAGCCTTCTGGCTACACCCACTAGAATAGCTTAATACAGTCCCGCCACATGAGTTCCCTCTCAAATTTTTGTTTGTCCCAAACCAAAACCTATTGAAATAGGGACCTTTGAAAAATCAATCTGGAAAGGGAAATCCATAATTATAGAGGATCTAGAAATAAATAAATAGATGTTAGAAAACTTTAAACTAAAGGTGCAACAAGTAGGGTTTGGTCTGGCCAAACTCATCTAAGAATAGAATGCATTACACAAATAGGCCAAAGCAATAGTTTAGGCCTTTATTCACCCTTCTCAACTCCCATAGTCCCTTGATGTGAAATGACCAAAGGCTTTAAAATCCCCCCTAAGGGTTCCCCCAAGGGGATCTCTAATAAATAGTCTTCCATGTAGGCAAAAGGAAAAAATCACCCTAAAATGATCT
This sequence comes from Torreya grandis, assembly GCA_037957365.1. Classification (NCBI taxonomy): domain Eukaryota; kingdom Viridiplantae; phylum Streptophyta; class Pinopsida; order Cupressales; family Taxaceae; genus Torreya; species Torreya grandis. The sequence continues at coordinate 1,262,582 of JARHVA010005099.1, read as the reverse complement.
TCCCTGATGAAGTGGAAGAAGGCCTCAAGAACCGTACTTGGGCTAAAGTTTAAAAGGACAAACCAACCATCTTGATGAAGGACACTACTAATGTTGATGACCCTCAGGAGGGACCTTCCTCCTAGTTCTATTATGGTTTCCTATTTTTTTCTTTTGTTCTAAGTACTATTTCTTTTTTTTATCTTCTAGGTTATAGTGGGCATATTAAAACTTTTTTAATGCACTCTTGTAGTTTTAGGTCCCTGTAAAATCTAGATTTTACCATATCAAATAAAAAATATAGTTCCCTAGTGAAAACCTCTCTAAGGTGCTAATGGACAAAAAAAAATGTATCCGTTCATGAAAATCTCTATGAGGTGAAAATATATGGGGAATTATATTATCCTATGAGCATCACACTAGAACATCATGCCAACCCTTAATCATACCATCAATAAATTTTCTTAGTCTACAAGAATAAAAGGAATTTGATGATCTATTCACAAAATTTATAGATATCATGTAGATGCATAAATAATATCAGCTTCCTCCTCCTCTGACATATATGTAAGATCAATCACTATCATTGGTGTAAAAAATAATTGATGTCAACATTGGAAAAGAAGACAACCCCAAGAGGATTAATCTTGGGGCCACCATTACTTCTAAAGAATAAGAGATTCTAACCACTCTTTTTATAAAATTATTGAAATCTTTTCATGGTATTATGTTGACATGTTAGGCTTGGATCTATATTTAGCTGTACATCACCTAGTTGTCCATCTATATGATAAACTTATTAAGGATAAAATTCTTAAAATACACCCCAATACGGTGCTCCTAGTCAAATAAGAGTTATATAATTTCATAGATGCACGCTTTATTCACCTCATTAATTATTCTAATTAGATATCAAACATTGTACATGTCAACTAACCACATGGTGGTATCCACATCTATACCATTTTTAGGTACATCAAAAAGGCATGTTCGAAAGATGAATTTCCCCTACCAAAAATCTATATGATAGTTGACTCGATAGCCAACTATGAAATGTTGTCATTCATGGATAGATTTTTAGGTTATAATCAAATCCATATTGCACTAGAGGACTAACACAAGACAAATTTTACCACTATGTGGGGAACTTTATGCTACTAAGGCATGCCCTTCATACTAAATAATGTCATTATAACATATCAATAAGCAATTATTTTAATTTTCAATGACATGATACATGATGTTGTCAAAGATTATGTCAGTAACATTTTGGGCAAGTCAAGAACCCAAGTTGAACATCCTATAGTTTTCAAGATCCTTTTTAAGAGACTAAGAGAATATAAAGTCTAGTTAAATCCCAAGAAGTGCAACTTTGGTGTCACATCCAAAAAAATTAGGATTCATTATTTTCGAACGAGACATTAAAATTCAATCTAACCAAATTCAAATCCATTATTGATATGCTTCTACCACAAAATCTCAAGTAGCTTAAAATTCTCCAAATAAATATTTAGTCCATCTATCACTTCATATCAAAATTAGAAGATAAATGTCAACCATTCATGCATCTTCTGAAGAAAGGGGATGAACATCACTGGAGTCCAGAGTGTCAAAAATTATTCAAATATTTGAAGTAGTATATTTTTTATCCTCTAGTCCTAACACTACTAATGTTAAGAAAACCATTGATTCTTTATATATAAGTAACTAAATACAACTTAGGATCCCTCCTAGCTCAGCATGGTGAACATGGAAAATAATGTACCATATATAAACTTAGAAAAACATTACTGTCATATGAGCTTAACTATACCACAATTAAAAAATCATGTGTAGTAGTTATCCTCACATATTATAAAGTTTATCATTACACACTAAGCAATTGAACCAAGCTCATTATAAATATTGATCCTCTAAAGTATCCATTGTCAAAATTAGCCATTACATGATGAATGGCTAAATGGATCATGTTTCTTAGTGAGTTGAACATTCAATATGTCAATCAGAAAGAAATTAAAGGAAAAATTTTGGTAGATCAGTTGGTGGAATCCCCTTTGTCTAATATATAACCATTATTTATAATATTTTTTGATGAATCCATCTTAGCAACTGATAAGTCACATGTGTGGAAGCTCTATTTTGATGGCTCCTTCATTACTCATGGCTCATAAACTAGTATACTTATTATCATACATCAGGGTAATCTCATTCTAAATTCCTTTAAAATCACCCTTTTGTTGCACTAACAACATCATAGAGTATGAGGTGATTATTATGTGGCTTCAAATTGCCCATCAATGGAATATCCAAAATCTCCAAGTATATGGTCACTCTCACCTTATAGTCAAAAAGGTCAATAATGATGTATAGATAAAAGATGATAAGTTTTCCTTTAAAAAGACATAGTTAATAATATTAAATCACAAATTCAAAATTTCACATTTGATCAGGTTAAACAAGTTAGGAACAAGTTACCTCCATGATAACATCTATCTCCTAAGCCTTAATTGACACCATTGTCAAGCCTTTTGTTTCATTATTCTTAGTAGTAGGCTCTATCATTGAGGATATGATAGCACCTTGTTGAGATGTCTAAAATTAGATGAGGCCCAATTCACAATCAAGGAGGTTTATGGTGGAATTTTTGGATCACATACTAGTGGGATGGTCTTATCCAAGAAGCTCATTTAAATCGATTATTATTGGTTGACTATGGATTATGATGCTTGTCACCACATTAAGAAATACATGGCATGTCAAAAACATGGAGACCTAACTCGTGATCTATCATAAGAATTTTATATTATATCCATTTTATGGCATTTTTCCACCTGAGGATTCCATATCATTAAAAATATTAACCCATCCTCATTAAATGACCATAAATACATTATCATAGCCATTGAGTACTTCACTAAGTGGGTTAAAGATATGAAATTCACTTATGTCACTAGTAAGTAGATTTATAAATTCATCCTCAATCATATCATTTTCCATTATGGTATCCCCTTTGTAATTATTTATGATAATGGTAAATCATTTAATAATAAATATGTCAAGGTCATGTGTAAACAATTCCACATCAAACACAAGTAGTCCACACTGTATTATACCCATTTTAATGACAAAGTAATGGTGACCCAAAAAATCATCAATGATGCTAGCCATGATTGACATATTTAGTTATATCATGCTTTATGGGCTTACCAAACAAGAATTTTTACTCTAAGTAGCACTAGTCCCTATTCATTAGTCTTTGGTGTTGAGTCCATATTGCTAATCAAGGTCAAACTACCCCCTTTGTGTATATCACTTTAAGGCCTCATAAATGAATAAGCATATAGGGTTTACCTAATTTTAGAGCTATAACTTTTGTTCTTCAAGTATGCACAAGCCCTTTCTTTTTGAGATCTTCTAAGATGACAAGAGGAATTTGGACCTCCAACTTGAGAAATAAGGCTTGGTGAAACCTAAAATACTCTATCAACTCTTTAACTCAACCAATAACTTCTGATGAGGGCACTCAACCTCTATTCAATAAAAATTTATGCCTACAAATTATCTATAAGGGGATGGTGAGATGAGTTTTCTAGTTTCATGAGCTCACACATGTGATTAAATTAATAAACATGCCATTATAAGTTCCTTCAAGACCTAAAGAAATAATATCACCTACTAGTTTGACCAAGCAAGTTAATAATCCATGAAAACCATCCTATTTCATTTAGCCTATGTAGATAGGATGGCATACAGATTCATTAAGTTATTAAAGAATGTTCATAAAGTTTAGGGAGTCAATATAGGAATAAATTCTAATTAATGGAAGCTATATGAGCTCACTTCTTATGGTTAAGATCTATGACCTCCATTCTCTCTCCTCCATACGATATAAGCATAAACCTGATGAGCTCTTTAAGTCTACCAAAGAAGCTAGTGAAGAAGGGGAAATAATTTTGGACTTGTTCTTATAGATTTGACCCTAAAACTTCTTCCATACATCCACACTAAATTCCTCTATAATACTTGACTCCCCCTTGTATGTACTAATTTTACCATTCTATACAACTTGCCAAATACAACTAAAAACACTATTTTCACCATTTTCTTCACATCTATGATATGAGGAGTTGAAAATACACATGGTTTGCACATGTGGGGCCCATTTTACTAGTGGTAGGTGGAAATAAGTCTTCAAATTGACCCTTTATGGCATGAAACACTCAATGGTGACTATATGGAGACAATGGGACCTTTTTAAGACTCTTTTAAAACATAGAATGCTAGAAATTTCCCCTTCCATGAAGATATTATATGGTACATTAACTCATATAGGTATTTTAATGGCTTGAAAGGGCTAATGAGGCATTGTGAGAGACTTGAATAGAAAGGCCATGGGATATGGTTTTGACACACATCACTAAACTTTATACCATGAAATAAAAGGGACCTAATTATCCTTCACATTCCTATTGATGCTTAATTTCACCTTGAAATGACCCAAACTCTTGTTATGGATCTTTAAGACTATTATGATTAAGACCAAGATAACCTCCCTAATCACTTCATGGTCATTATGATCACTATTATACCACCAAATGGACCCAATGCAACTATGATATTTGATGATACAATCAGTCTCTATGGTAACATAAGACCTCTCACAAGACTCAAAGACTCTTAGAATACAACCATGAGATCATGACAAGCTTAGAAACTATAAAGAAGCTAAAGGTGGGGGGGTCTTATGCAAGTTTTTGATGGTAGGGGTTGAAATTTGGTCTTGTGAGGCCAAAATGTCAATAATATTCATTAGATAGCTCAATCATCAATGAATGTTCAAAAAAATATGTGATTACTGTAATACTAAAATCCTCACAATAGTCCTCTTTCTTTGAAAAAAAAAAGTCATTAGACATATGAGATCATGGCACCTTAATTCATCCCACTGCTCTACTATTGAGGTTTAATGCAGTCATATGTTTATGCTCCTAGAATATTTCTTAGTGAGTTATATATAAAAACATTCTAAAAACTCTTCATATTCCTTAGTAAATAATCCCCAATCTCTAGTACACCATCTATCCATTAAACCCTTTATATGTCTTTAACATTCATCAAATTTAATTTATTTTCATCCTTATTCCTTTATCTTCCATTTTATAATATGATTACATGCATTTTGGGAATTGTTTCTCTTAGGTATGATTCATTGGTCTACCAAATATATCATGGACCATTCAATCCATCTTATGTATTTTTGTGGGTCCTTTTTGTGGACTTATTTCATGAATCATGAGTTTATCTTATTACATTTTCCAATGCTTGGTCATAGTGTGTGTCATGTCCTAGAAACCCCCATATATATAAAATCATCTTTAGTCAATTTTAATGATTAAATAGAAATGGAATGCTTCCACATAACTAAAATTTTAGATATACATTAACCATATCTATTACCACACTTGTAACAGAGTCTTACATCTTAGTACTTAAATATTATTCAATAATTATGACATCACCAAATTATACCAAAAGAGGGATTAGGCAAATGTTCATGTAGTTACATTTCACATCTAGAGAAGAGGGTGAAAATCCTTTACTCTATATTCCATTTACATGACATAAATAAATACATTGAGTTTAACTATAACATTAGAATATGTATCTTGAATTCCCTTGAAGTTACTCGAAACATAACCATTTTTCTTGTTTTCCATTTGTGTGTTTGTGTATAAATAGTTCAAGAAGAGAAAAGAAGATCAAAATTAGAGTTTTTTTAGTGAATTTAGAAATAATAATACATAATATTATACAAAATAATATATCACACCCCCAAAATAATACTTAGAATAAAAAATAAATCATAGTATATTCAATGCATAGAGTTAGATTCATTATCTACATAGGAAAGGCATATTCGGTTGCTAAATCCATCTTGGGCATATTACATAATAGACATAAAGGAATCAAATCCTTTGTTTCAAAATAAAAATAATTTTCACATAGAGTGATACAATCACCTATAAAACATGGATCCAATATCCTAGTCCCAAGATTCTACCAAGGTGTGATCATTTAATCACTTTTGCTCTTTTATTTAATTCATTATATGTTAATTTTTTTCAGTGATGCTAGTTTATTATTTATGGCCATGACAAGATTATATTTACCAATATTTATTGCATTAAATGATATTTAATTATAAACATCACTTACATAGTTAATCATAGTCATACATAGTAATATAGGTGTACATTATATACACACTAGGTTAATTATGGTTATTCCATAAATACAAGTTGTACACTATATATACATAAATAATTAATAGTTATCATTACATACATAGTTTAATATACTCATTAGTATTATAAACACTATATATTGGGGGAAATATATTTTTCACCTGATTTGGATTGTACAACCCTAATTAATATACAAACTTTAATGTAATTCATATTTTAGAATATGAAAATTAAGTATGAATCTAAATGTAAAGCACTTAAATTGATTTGATAATGTATGATGCTAAATATAGAAAACAATAAAGAGATCAAGGTGCTTAGATTTAATACTTCACTAAAAAACTATGACTGACTTCCGATAGTGGAAAGGGGATGGAAGTGGGACTATGAGTCACTCTGATCTAAAATTAACTATCTATGTACATATTTTTATACATCAGGTTGGGGATAAGCCATAGATGAAACTCACTATAGGATAACATTACTATCCTAAGTTGTTTAAGGTTTAGTGACTTTATATTCCATTAAATCTACCTAAAACACATATGTATATGTGATCTTAATTCTAGATTATGTGTGTAGCTCAAGAAGGTAGTTTCTTCCTTAAAAATCTAGTTCTACTTTTAAAGGGATAAAACTTATAAAAACTTGGAATATGTAATGGATGAGATGAACCCAATAACTATAATTGATGATTGATCACTTCCTACGTATATAATAATATTAAGAGGGAAGTTAAGCCACACTTAGTTCTTCTCCTTAATTTGAATGTGCTATTGTAATCCTTTGTTATATAAATTCACCTAGACATTTAAATTTCAATACAAGACAATGTTCACTCTTTATTTGGCTTTGTGTGCATCATACTTGCCTGATAATTTATCTATGTGATTATTTTTTATTTTGGAAATATTAAGGTAGTTTTGATTAGTGTGTATTAGTGTATAGATGTTTATCAGATGATTTCTTGATGATTTCCATATGGATAATAAACTTGACCTTAATTTATATTTATATGAGATTATTCATGTAATTTTTCATACCACATACATTCTATGAAAATGGTTCCACCACTAAGAATTGATTGAATTTGAAAAATATCCATTGATGTGTAAGGGATATTTATGTTAACCTTACGAAAATTCTAATGATTAAATTTTTTGAGCTTGACATTTATGTTCAAAAGACAAGAATGTAAATTTGATGATTTACAAACATCTAAATAATATATTTAACTTGTTAGACATAGACTAATAATATTTTCTACATGACTAACAAAAAATGGAGGATAAATTTTTAAGGTGTTTTCAATGATGTATCCAAGGTAACCATGAGTGTCCATGAGTTTTCAAGGTTGGTAGCTAGTCAATGACAAATTGTACTTCAATAGTCATGCATGGATCTTCAGTGTTTGGTTGGATAGGTAGGTTAATGGATGTGTTTGATAATGTGATCATGTTACATATGTCATATAGAGTACTTGGAGTGAGTATGGAAGTTCTAATAACCCATTTGGATCATCCTTGTGGTTATTGTGGTCATCTAGGCCTAACTGGTCTTTTAGCAAATCATGTTAGGTGAGAAAATTGATTGTGTCAACATTCACATGTGTGGAAGTTTTAGAAGGACTTGGTCACATGGATATAATAAATTTTATACCAATATCATTTGGTTTAAAATTTAGGTCATGAATATTTGTGTATAAAAAGATATAATGTTGCAAAGTTGGCTTCTCAAGCATATTTCTTTTTTTTACATAGCCAAATTTGCAATAAAAAGTGACCGTTGGAATTCAAATATTTGAATTTACAAAGAAAAACTATTCCTCACTATTTTGTATATAATTTTTGATGTTGGATAAATTTTATGGTGGTATAAAAATCAAAGTGGTATATAATTTCAATGTAAATCCAAGAAAAATAATTTGGAGGTTTGATTAGTCCTACACCTACATTTATTGTGGTCCAAATTTTATTGAGGGTTTGACCATCTTTTGCAAATGACTTGAGAAGGATATTTGATTTTTTATTGATAGTGTTTGTATCTTTCAAGATGAATTATCTATTGGAGTTTGTTTTATATTCCCTAAGGATGATTTTTGTGGATTTTGGAGCTTTGACCAATCTATCTTCATCATGAACAATTGCCTATAATTGGACTTTTGATTCATTCATGGGGTTTCCATGTACAAGGAAAAAGTTTGATAGGTTTTGCCTATGAAAAGGTGAGTATGGATTAATATAATAACTTTAGGTTGTATTATGGGTCATATTTAGTATACCTATATTCTTTTAAGAGGTTTTATGTTCCTAGTTTTGATCGATGAAGTGTTATAAGGTAATATAGGTCTCCATGGACCTAAAAGGGCTTCTTAGGCATTTAAAAGGTGTTGAAGCTTAAGGGTGATATATAAAAGCTATGGATGACATATGGAGGTGGAATTTATCTTATTTCATGTATTATATAAGCCTTAATATTTAAGTAAATTCTTATGTCTAACCACAAAGGTGATGAACAAGTATACTCTATAAAGAGCAAATTCAAAGGTGATGGTTTCTAGAGTTAAGATGTGAAGGATAGAGAAATGTGAGTGTTCTTAGTGGATATATTTAAGTGTAGAGCATGTTGAGGAATGTTTTCATAACCTATATGTCATATTTATGATGTTATGACATTATTATTATAGGGTTGAAGATTGAATATGAGTGAATAAGTATAGAGAGATCCAAAAGGGTATTTTGGATGAATTGCTTATGTGTAAAGGCTTGAGAGAGTGATAAGGGTTGAAGAGAGGTGTTATACATTATTTATCTATAATATTGGAAGGAAATCATATTTATGGATCTATTGATATCATAGGTATTGTGTGGGTGCTCAACATCTAGGACAAGTTTGTGTTTGTTCATGCTTAGGGGTGGGTGCTCTTTGTGAAGTGGGTAATTCACTAAAAGGTATCATGTTTATGATCATCTTATATGATAATTATTCCATGTGTTTTAGGCTTGAGAGTGGGTTTTATCCCCCATGAGGGTTTCCCACATAATTCATGTGTTATGTGCTTGATCTTACATTATATTTCTTATTCATTGGTATGAATGACTTGTATGCTTTAGGAATGCTTGAGGTGCTTGATTAAGGGTCTGAAAGGATTGAAATTTAAGTTTGGATTATCTTGCATCACTAACTCAACCCCCCTCTCTCAGTGAATGTACCTCTAACACTTGGTATCATAACCATACCTTCATTATAAGTTTAACCACTTAAAGGTGATCCAAGGTACAATATGGCAAGTAAACATATGCAAGGTTTCTCTTGAAAGAAATAACCACTATTTAATGGGTCTAATTATAATTTTTAGAGTGAAAAGATCAGGACATACATCATGTCTCTAATGTTTTATATTTTTGAATCTATTATGTATGGTTATACTAAACCAAATACTCCTCTAACTAATGCAGTTGACAAGAAACTGAGTGAGAATAATTCTAAATCTATGAATGTTGTCATTTATGGCCTATCAGAGGTGAATTTTACCAAGGTGATCCATTACAATTCTACCAAGGAAAATTAGGTCAAATTGAAAACTATCTATGAATGGGATTAAAATGTTAAGTTGGATAAATTATAGACTTATCGAAGGCAATTTTAAGGCCTCAAAATGAAGGAAAAATATATTATGGCATCCTATCATCTAAGGATTGATGAAGTAGTAAAAAATATCAGAGGTCTTGGAGAGGAGATTGAAGAAGCTACTATAGTACAAAAGTTATTAAGGTCTCTCACCCTCAAATTTGACTAAAAAGTATTTGTTTTAAAATAAAGTCATGATATCACTCAAATGAAGATGGATGAATTACATGACATCCTTAATACCTATGATATGAGAGTCAATGAGGATAGACATCATAAGAAGGAAGCAACCTTTAAGTTGATCAAGGGGATAAAAGCCAAGAAGATAAAATTAAGTCTTGAAGACTTTGATCTTAATTAAGATCAACTTAAAGAAATGATTTCAAGGAAATTGAATTTATGATTAGGTAAGTATGAAGGGAATATTCCTTTTAAAAAATTTCCATGTGGTAAAGTTGGTCATTTTATAGATAAGTGTCTAAATAGAGGCAATTATAAACACAAAGAATCTCATGAGGATGAGCACAATAAATCTGAGGGTCCTAACAAGTATAGAAAGTTATTCAATAAAATAAATGGCAAGGAGTCATATAAATGTAGTAAGAGTCTTTACCATGAAAAATATAGTAACTCATTTATTGAAGAAGAAGGAAAACATCAAACAATGATGAGTCATCTCATGATGAAGATAAGGAGACACTATTCATGGCTCTTGGGGATGATGAAGGTGAATGCTCTTTAGGTAGAGATATCTTTAGTGGAGATATCTTAGAGGAAGAAGATGAGAAAGTCACTCTTGAAGAAAAATATATAAATACCATGGAATAATTTAATCTTCTACAAGGCAAGAATAGAAAACAAGCATCTTTGATCAAGACCTATAAGCGAAAAATTGGGTTCTTTTTAAAACATTTGAGTAATGAAGTCAAGGATCATGATGTTGTTTTTCATACCCTTGATAAAGAGGTAAATATTAAGGATGAAGAATATGTCAAATAAAAATTAGAGATAGAATCTTTACAGGAGAAACTAGATCAAGCTATGAGCAAGCTTGAGACATATCAAAAAGTTGAGAAAAGTATAGTTGATCTTGATGACTTATTAAGCAATCAAAAGGCCTTAAATGAAAAGTTAGGCATGGGGTTCCATGAAGATGCTCAAAACAATAAGAATATTGAGAATATAGTGATTTTGGATCAAAATACTGATCATGCTAAGGAGAATAATAGCAAAGATAAATAAAGTGACAATATAAACCAGAAGAATCAGACCTTGAAAGGCAATGATTAATTAGGAAAGATGGTTCTTGAAAATTGAAAACTAATCCTCTTAGACAACCAAATGATATGAGGTATGCCAATTTCAATTTTCATTATTACTCTTATAATAAATTTGTTCATAGGTCAAGAGAGTTTAGAAAACCCTTGAGGAATGAATTTTTATGGAACTATGATTTGAATCATCAATCAAGTAGTGTGAATTGAGTTAAGTGCTACAACTGTTATGACATAGGGCACATTGCAAGATTATATCCTAATAAGGTAAGAAATAATGAGTTTTAATTAAGGAGTATGGTTTTATACAAGTGTTAAGAGAGAGGTCACATAGCAAGGTTTTGCATAAATGGTTAGCATTTTACTTCAAATAAATTCAATCCTAAGATGAAGAAAATTAACTACAATGAATGAAGACCTAAGGAGGTGAATGAAAAATAGGCTCAAAATGGATTTTTTGTCATGATAGATAGGGAACAAGTTCAGGTGTCAAATAATAAGCCTTATCTACATAAATAGACAATAAGATCATGAAATATTTTGAGTCAAAAGGAAATAATAAATCTAAGAACTCGGTCAAATCTAAATGGATGATGAGGCAAGACTGCAAGTCAAGTGAGAGCATGGAGATGTGGGAGTATCCTAAGCTTTGGGACATTTATTTCCTATATGATAGATGGGTGTCTCTACCTATGCTTCTTAAGAGACATATTTCATTTGTGGAAGCAAGTTTGTATGATCTAAATTATGTATAATATACCAATAGGAATAAAGGTATGTAGAATTGTTGATTGGTCTTCAAGACTAATGCCTTTTAAATGAAAAATGATGATCTTTTTTTTCAAGACTTGTGTTGATAATATAAGGTAATTGGTTAAGGGTAATAAAAAATTTCATGATCTTGCTCCAAATGTGTATTGTGAAAAGCTTCAAGAGTTATGTTCAATGGCATTGGTCCTAAATGCAAGTTTTATTCAATTTTTGATGCTTGGCTTAGATGGTTAAAACATGGAGGAAGGTAACGTTGATATTTAGTATGAAGAGGATGTTTTTAAGTGTATTTCAAGTGGTTTCATGTGATAGTTTTCTCAAAGGATTTTGTTATGCCCATTTGTTCTATTTGACCATTTTGGTTAGTGGTCATTACTAAATAAGTGTTAATCTTACAAATTCAATGCTTTTGAGGTCTAATAATATAGCCAAGTGTGGAGGCCAATTACATTTGATGTGTTTAAGATAAATAAGTGTTATGGATACGTTAGAAGGATACCATTTTTAATCTAAGGTGTTTTGGCATAGTGACTATTATGTATACAAGGTTTGCAAGCATAGAATGATTGGCTCCAGGTGTCAAATGAAAAGTGGTGAGTGATAAAAATAACTTTAAAGAATATAAAGGTGTGTTGGCCTCATTAAGATGCACTCTATGTGGTTCCAAGGTTTTAAGGTTTCTTGAAGGAAAGATAAATATTTTATATATCTCTTAGGTATCACAGTCTATGCATAAGGGCTAGAAGGCTAAAAACCATTTCATGGTTATATGGGTTCCCATAGGAGTTTGACCTTAATAATTGGTCCAAATTTATGAATTTATGACTTCAAGGTATGAGAGAAGTTTTAGAAGTTGGTGTTGAATAGAAGGTGGTAAGTTGACCCTATTTGTTCTTGATGCCCTAGGTTTTGCACCATGTGAGTTGGTGACCTTACCAAGTAATTTGATACCTTATGCTGCTTAATCCATTTAAATGGCCAAAATAGTGCTCAAAAAGTGTTTTAAAATCATCTGGAGGTGTGTAGTTTGTCTTATGGTGAAGGATTTATGTAAATCGAGGGCCAATTGGTAGGTCAATTTGTGAATGAGTGGTTGATGATTTTTTTATGATAAGGATGCATATGAGTGTACTCTAGATATGAAAATTCAATCCATGAAAGTGCATACATATAAATTTATGGGCTCTGCAAGATTTAGGTAGGGCTATTAGGCCTCTAGGCAAGGCTAATACGAAGAAATGAACTTTTTGATCATTTTATCAAAAATACTAAGGTATGATTGTTCTAATATGATTTTTTTAATCTATTTTTAACATATTTAATTTTTTGAGATGGTCTTGAACATATGTTAGTGATCATGGAGTTGACTTATGAAACAAATTTTGGAGGCAATCATTAAATTTTATCATAGTTGGAGATGGTTTGAAGGTGATCAAGAATAGCCTAAGGATAGGATACTTAGGGGTAGTTACTCTCAATGATCTTAAGGTGTTATCACTCCCATTTAATTTTTATTGTGTCTTTCTTCTTCATATAATAGGGCATATTTAAGATGGTGTGTTGTTAATAAGCAAGACAGTGAAGATCTGGTAAGGAATGGTATGCATAGTGATAGGGGAGTTTATATCATCTCTATAAGGAGTTTCCTTCTTAATGTTGGATTTGAAAACATTTTCAAAAAAATTAGGTCTTCAATATCATAAGTAAGCCCACTTTGTCATTATGTCAAAGGGGGAGAAAGTGTTTATAGAGGAAGAAGGAGTGTGTGCATAGCTTTGTGTTGGTGTTGACATCAATGACAAATGGAAAGATTGTTGAGGTATTTTAAATTATGTATATAAGGTGTTTAATAATGTCCATGATGTGTAAAAGAGTGTTCATGAGATGTCAAGGTTGTTGTCTAGTCAATGACAATGTGTACTTCAATAGTCATGCATGGATCTTGAGTGTTTTGTTGGATACGTATGTTAATGGATGTGTTTTATAATGTGATCATGTTTAAGAGGTCATATAGAGTGCTTAGAGTGAGTATGGAAGTGTTAGGTTTCCATTTGGATCATACTTGTGGCCATTTTGGTCATCTAGGCCTAGTTTGTCTTTTGACAAATTACGCTGAGTGAGTAGATTGACGATGTCAATATTCACACATGTAGAAGTGTCAGAAGGATTTGGTCACATGGATATAATAAGTTTTTTTATAAGATCATATGGTCCATATTTTAGGTCATGAATATGTGTGTATAAAAATATATAATATTATAAAGTTGGCTTCCCAGGCATATTTCTTTGTTTTCCATAGCCAAATTTGCATTAAAAAGTGACCATTGGAATTCAAATATTTAAATTTACAAAAGAAAACTAGTCGTCACTATTTTGGCTATAAATTTTGATGTTGGATAAATTTGATGGTGGTATAAAAATAAATGTGGTAGATAATTTCAAGGTAAATCCAATAAAATTAATTTGGAGCTTTGAATAGTTGTACACCTACATTTATTGTAGTCTAAAGTTGACTGAGGGTTTGACCATCTTCTACAAATGACCCAAAAAGGATATTTGAGTTTTTATTGATAGTGTTTGGATGTTTCAAGATGAATTACCTATTTTAGAGTGTTTTATACTCCCTGAGGATGATCTGTGTGGATTTTGGACATTTGATCAATCCATATTTAATATGAATAATTACCTACAAGTTGACTTTTGATTTGTTCATGAGGTTTGCTTGTACATGTTGGATATTTTTCAATGATGTCATGGTGATGTCGTGGAGTTGTCTAGGTGAGTGGATGAAGATCCTTGATATTCTAAGAAAAATTACAAAGTGTATAATGTGCTTGTCTTGATATGCTTGGTTGATATTTAGTTTTGGCATGGTTTGAGATGATTAGAGGTGAGTTTAAAGTATTGAGTATGTGTAAGAGGTTCTATCATATGTCAAGGATGCTTAGAGATCTTGTGTGCATAAGTGGAACTCATCTAGTAGTCCATTATGTTCATCTAGACTTTTTGGGTCTAGTGGCATAAAATTTGATAGGTAGTTTGATGATGTCATAATTTCCACATGTGGATGAGTCAGGGGAAGTTGGTCATATGTTTATGGTCATATTAGTCTCAAGTTTATAGATCCAAGTCTCCATTCATGTAATAAATCATATTAAAACATATGTGGGTGCAAATTTTGGCTCTCAATCAATTTTATAGTGTTGTCTATGTTCAAATAAAATTGAGTAAGCATGTTGATGATGTCAACATTTGTATGCATGGAAGTTTCAAATGGAAATGGTCACATGGGTTTATCTAGTATTATTCCTAATTGTTGTGTGATAAATTTAATGTCATGTAATGAAGTGAGATAAAATATATGCAAGTGCAAAGTTGGGATTCTAAGTAGTTTGACAATGTTTTCCCATACTTAGCCAAATTTGCTTATGACAAGAAAAGTAGAGTAGGCATTTTGATTTAGTCATATTTAACACGTGGTAGTTTTAGGAGAATTTTATCATATTGTTTTGTTTATTTTTATGCCCATTTGATATGTGATAATTTTAAATTCATGTAATGAATCACATCAAAATATATGCATGTGCAAAGTTGGCCTTCCAAACAATTCTAGGCGTAGTTGGCTCTATGGCAGAAGAATATGAGTGAGCAGATTAATGGTGTTATATCTTGCACATGAAAAAATTTTAGGATTAGATTTATATATGATTGGATTATCATATGTGAGGATATTATATGACCCAAATTCTAGATCATGCATCTAATCACAATAAAAGCTATTAAGGTCTAAAGTTAGCCTTCCAGGTAGATTGTAATGGTTCCCATAGTTGATTTTGCAAGAGATAAAGATCAAGACCAAATGAAGATCCAACAGTACATGGGAGATTATAAAATTTTAATTTAAAGGTGTGTATTCAATGAGATGGTAATAATTTTTTGAAGTTTAAGGTTGAGCAAAGGTAAAGGATAAGGATATAACAGTTTGTATTTAATTATATGATTAAGATTGACAGTGCAAGTGGAGTCAAAGTGGTCAACATGTTTAATGTTTAACATCATTAAAAACCAAGTTCCTTACAATGATATTTATGGTTCATGATTTATATAAATAAATGAGGATATGAGATGATATCAGAGTATCTAAGGTTTAACTGTGATTGTTGGCATTTGAATATTTGAATTTTGCAAAGGGAAAAACTAGTGATATATATTTTGTCCATAACTTTTAATCTAGGATGAATTTTCTATTGATGTAAAAATAAATTTTTTATAGGACTCAAATAAACATATATTTAACCTAGTTATATGTTTTGAATATGTGTACAATTAAAGTTATGAATGTCCAAAGTTTATTATGTGTTCAAATGTGTTCTACAAGTGACCTGATAAGGATGTTCAAGCTTATTTTTTTGTTATTTTGATGTATAATGATGGATTAGATATTAGATAATATTTTAGAATGAGGACCATCTATGTGAATTATTAATTTTTGATCAATCATATGTAGTACGAACAAAAGTTTAGAAGTTGACTATGTATTCATTCATGGTGACTGTGTGCATAAAATTTTATTTAATAAAATTTAGCTTTAGTAGAAGGGTGATATAAAGTTTTTTTATCAATTAAGGGAAACCTATAAATCATGTGGCATGTGTACATGTGTTATAAATTGTTCCTATGTTTTTTTATTTTTCTCAAAGAAGTGTCAAATAGTTGAATGGGTCTCCATAGGACCTAAAAATGACTTAGGCCTATTGAGTGAGATTTTTGCTTAAGTGTGACCCATTGTAGATGACTTAAGGGTGAAGGCATGTATTATGTCCAGCAAGGAAATATTTTGGACTTGATAATTCATGAATTATATATAAATAGTGAAACCAAATGTGATGGTTTATAGACTCTTGAGAGACTTGGAAGAGGTATGTGCATGTGAGAGTTATGGAGTGAAGGAGAGGTAGATTGCCCAGTAGATGAGTTGATGAGAATAGTAGGTTGAGTACTATGTGTATGACCTAAGGGTCATGTTTTTGATTTCAAAATAGTTATATTGTAGTTTGAGGATGATCAAAAATGTCTAGGGTGATCCAAAAGGATGTTTTGGATGCATTGTGTGTACAGAGTTGAAGAGAGTTGATATAATTTGTAATTTCATCAAATTGGTAGGCAATAAATGTTCAAGAGATGTTCTAATCATAGGTGTTGTTGTGTCATCTCAACATATATGGGGTTTTAGCTTCCTTTCAAGGTGAAACTTTCTAAAGTTCTACTTATTATGGCAACTCAGCTAGACAGGTGTGGTAGCTCCTTGTGGGATTGTAGTCTCGCTAAAATAAGGGATGGTAGTTCCTTGATAAATTATAGCTAGTCTAAATTAGTTATTGTTATTATAATATAATAGTCCAATTTTAGGTTCTAGTGGGTTTTCTCCCCCAAGAGGGTTTCCCACATATGTCACGTGTTATGTGCTTGATCTTGCATTGTCTCTCTTATTCTTTGCTATGAATGATGTGTATGTTTCATGAATGCTTGTGATAATTGATTAAGAGTTTGAAAGGATTGAAATTGAATTTGGTTTATTTAGGCTCATTTATTCACCCCATATTTTTTAATGATTGTACCTCTAATAATTAGTATCAGAGCAAGTTCTTTGGTAAAGGCTTGACAGCTTAAAGTTGATCCAAAGTACAATATGGGTAGTTATCAAGGAGGTTTATCTAATAATCAAGCAATAATGTTCAATAGATCCAATTATTATTTTTTTAGTACAAGGATTAGGACCTACAACATGTCCCTAGGGTTTGAAATTTGGTAATTTGTTGTGGATGGTTATTCTACACCTACTATTCCTCTATCTAGTATTACGTATAAGAAGTTGTTTGAGAAAAATTATAATTCAATGAATGTTATCACTTGTGGTCTTTCAAAGACTGAATAAACTAAGGTAATAAAGTATACATCTTCTAAGTAATTGTGTGATAAATTTAATATTATCTATGAAGGAGACTGAAAAGTTAATTTGGCAAAGTTATAGATCACCGAACACAATTTGAGAGTCTCAAGATGAAGGAAGAAGATTATGTGGCATCATTTCTATAGAGAGTTGATGAGATTTTGAACATCATCAGATTTATTAGAGAGAAAATTTAAGAATATATTATAGTTAAAAAGGTATTAAGTTCCCTCTCTCTTAATTTTGATCCTAACATATCTATTGTAGAAGAAAGTCATGATCTTACTTAGCTAAAATTAGATGAATTGCATGGCATCCTTACTACCTATGAGATGAGGAAGAATGATGATATACCACTAAATAAAAAATCAACATTAAAGATAGAGATTAAGCCCAAGAAGAATTTATATGTTAATAAAATTAAGGATGACATTTCTAATCTTGATGAGGATCAACTAATTGCCTTGTTTACAAGGAAATTAAAAATAGTTTCGGGCAAGTATAAGGGTAAACTACCCTTCAAATGATTCAATTGTGGATAGAATAGACATTTTGATATAAAATACCCTCATGAGAATAATGATGAAGATAAAAGACATACAGGTCTGATAAAAGGAAGAAAGGTTTCAAAAAGTATGACAGCAAGAAGTTCTTTAAGAATAAGAAGAATCTCTATAGCAATAAAGACTACATCTCATCAAATGAATGTGAAGACAGTGAATTAGAGTGTGATCATGAAGATGATGGTCCTATAAAGATGAATCCCTCTTCATGGCTGAGCAAAGAAGTTTCTCACATCAAAAGGAGTCTACTTGGAATGATTTATATAATGATGAAGATGAGGTGGACTGAGACTGCATTAACAAATTCTCTCAAAGAACTGAGTATTGAGAAGAAGATTAACAAGATGAATTCTCAACTCAAATACTATGATGAGAAATTTAGTGTGTATGAAGCAAGAATGAATGAAGTACCAAGGAGCATGAATATATGGTCAAGCATATTAGTTTTCAATTGTAAATTCTATCTATAAGCCTAAAATCCAAAGAAGATAAATGTTCAAGATATGCAATTGAAAATGAGCTATTGAAATCTGAGTTAGAGAAGACATTTATTAAGGTGAAGTCATTTGTGAGATTTGAAAAGAGCTCAAGTGATCTATATAATATTTTAAGTGGTCAAAATCATGCTAGTGATAGAAGTGGTCTTGAATATGAAGAAGAACAAAAGATTGTAACTCAAGATAAGATGAAGAATAATTTAAACAAAGACAATCATATTTTAAATACAAATCATCAGATAAGGAATGAAGGTGCTAGTAGAATGAAGACAAATTAGATCAGATAACCAAATGCCATGAGGTGTGCAAGTTTCAATGGTTATTTTTACACATGTAATAAATCTAGGCATAAATCTAGAGAATGCAAAAGAGCTATTAGAAATGATTTTACATTGAACTATGATGGGGGTCATCAATCAAAAGGTGTGAACAAATTTAAGTGCTTTAACTATATTTATGTGGGGCACTTTGCAAACCATTGTCTACATAATATTAGACAAGGTGAGTCCTATTAAAAAATAGGAGGTTGTTTCATTTATCATGACTTAGGACACAATGTAAGTTTATATCCAAACAAGGTAAGATAATATGTGTTTCCATCAAAGAGTATTGTTTGCTAAAATTATGAATAGAGAGGTCACACTACTAGATTTTTCAAGAAAAGGTCTACAAATTAGAATAAGTTTAATCATGCTCCTATAGTATAAGGAATAAGGCAAGTTAACTCATAAAATCTAACGGTGGTAACTATGCATCATGATGAGATTGCAGGTCCAAGTAATCCATTTTCTATGGTGGAAAATGCTACATAAGGTGAAGAGTGCCAATGGATCTCATTGTCTTCTCATGTTTTGAGTGAAGATACCAAGCTCAAAGATAAGACCAAGGTACTAATTGAGGCTAGTTTTGAAGTGAGTATGGATCCAAGTGAACATCCTACTATTGTTGAGAAAGTATCATTAAAATAACATCATCTATACCTAGTGATTAGGTTCCAAGTTGAAAGGAAGATTATACAAATGAAAAGGTATGTCATAAATTTTTTTGTCTCAATGTATTGTCAATTAAATCTTAGAAGAGAAAGAAAATGTTTTAGTGGTTGAGCATGTTGCTTCTCTTAAGCTTAAGAAGAAAAATAAGAACAAGTATTAGATGACCAAAGAGGAGAAATAATATGAGTTATGGGAAACTCCTATTTTTACACTCTTCTAAGACATCATGAAGTAGGGTGTCTCTATCTATACTTCTTAAGAGACTCCATTTAGTGGAGAAGTAAGTGTTGTTGTGTGTGTAAGGTCTACAAGTAGGGTCAGAATGGGTGTTTCTAGATGACATAATGAGATTGATGAAATGTAAAGAAGATTTTGACTCTTAAAAAGGTCTATTGACCTTATTATATCTTGTTCCAAGTGTTTTTATGGTCTTAAGGTATGTGGAAGTCAAATTAAATATTTTTGAGTGCTCTCAATTTTCTCAGTTTTGGCTTAAGGGCAAATGGTGCTAAAATGGGTTATAGGAATTCAATGTTCCCAAAGGTATGGAGGATCAAATTTTGGTCCATAAGTGTGTGATGGTTGTCTCCAAGTGTAAAATAAGTTTTATATGTGAACATTGACCAGAAGAAGCTTTGTTGACTCTATTTGTTTTGATATTTTAGGGTTTTGGGATATACTAAAAAAGTGGTTTTCATTATGATTTAAGGTTTGAGGCTTCTTAATATATTGAATGGTATAAATGGGTTATCAAATAAAGTTTCACAAAAATTTGAATGTTTGTGTTTTTCAATTTATTCATGTTTTTGTGAAGATTAAGGCCTAATTAACAAGTTGGTTTATGAAGAAAGTATATTTCAAAAAATGATATAGTTATTTCAAATTGGTGTTCTTGAGGGGGAATATGATATATATATATATATATATATATATATATATATATATATATATATATATATATATATATTTTTCAAGTATTGAAGGTGCATCTACTAAAAGTTGTGGGCTCTGTAAGTTCCAGGTAGGGCTACAAGGAGTCTAGACTAGCTTAGTTATGAAGATTTGATGGTTTTACTTAGTTTATCTAAAAGATTAAGGCATGAGTGTTTTAAGGAGAGTTATAAAGTTTTTTTAATATCGTGTGTCCTATTTGGTGAGTGGCATGAAGTTATGTTGGAGGTCCTTGAGGTGGTTTGAGAGAGAAGGCTAGTAAGCATGTATGATGGTTCTTCATGGTATGTGGAGATTTGAATATGCTCAGGAGGTGAAATTACTCAAAGATATTATAAGGAGTCCCTTTAAGATTTTTTTTTGTGATTTCAATTATATTTTGGTACTTTTGTGTGTTCTTTCTTCATTGGTTGCAGCACTTGGTTGAAGAGAGTGTTGACTTACTACAAGAGTAAGGTGTCAAGATAAGAAGAGGTAAGATCAAGGTAAGGGGGAGTTTGTATCATATTTATAAGGTTTTAATTTCATGTTGGTAGTATTTATAATTCCTCAAGATCATTTGTTTCCCAATTTTTCATTTTTTCAAAGGGGGAGAAAGTTCCTATTGTGGAGTGCTTGAAAAAGGAGAAGGAAGGTGAGTTGTATTGTTATATGATGGTTGCTAACATCAATGATAAAGGGGGATATTGTTGGATAGTTGTAAATGATGCCATAGTGATGTCATGGAGGTGTACATGTGATTGGATTAAGTTCCTTGATGTTCTAAGAGACAATGACAAAGTGTGCAATGTGTTTGTCCTAGTATGCTTGAAGTATGCTTGGTTGATCTTCAATTTTGGCAAGGTTTGAGATGATTAGGGATGAGTTTGAATTATTGATCATGTGAAAGAGGTTATATCATAGTTAAATGATTATTAGAGATATATTTTTAATATATTAAATTCATATGGTAGTCTATTGTTGTCATCTAGACTTTTTGGGTCCAGTGGTAAAAATTTTGAGTAGGCAATTTGATGATGTCATAATTACCATGTGTGGATGAGTTAGGGGAATTTGGTGATATAGTTGTGCTAAAATTAGTCCCAATTTTATATTTTATAAGTCTTAATTTATTAAATTAATTTAAATCAAATATATTTGGGTGCAAATTTGGGATCTCAGGCATTTTGATAGTGTTTTCTATGTTCAAATAGAGTTGAGTAAGCATGTTGATGATGTCAGTATTTGCATGCATGGAGGTGATAGGAAGAAATGGTAAAATGAGTTTGTTTATTATTGTTCCTAGTTATTATGAACTAAATTTAAAGTAATTAAATGAATCACAATAAAAAATATGCAAGTGCAAATTTGGACTCCTAAGCAGTTTGATAGTGTTTTCCCATAGCCAAATTTGCTTGTGGTATGAAAAGTTGAGTAGGAATTTTGATGTAGTAATATTTCAAAAATGTGGTGGTTTAAATATAAATTTATCATATTTTTTATTAATATTTGTTCCTATTTTATATGCATAAAGTTTTAGGTCATGCGATGAAGTGCATCAAAAGATATGTAGGTGTAAAGGTGGCCTTCCAAATAGTTCTAGGCATATTTGGCTATGTGGAAAAAAAATCTAAGTGAGAAAATTAATGAAATTATATATTTCACATGAAAAGATTTAAATATAATATTTTTATATTTTCATATGTGAGGAGATCATATGGTCCAAATTTTAGATCATGCATCTAAGCACAACAAAAGTTATTGAGGTCCAAAGTTGGCCTTCCAAGCAGATTGCAATGGTTCCCATACTTAGTTGATTTTGAAAGAGATAAATATTAGGAAAAAATGAAGATAAAATGGTGCATAGGATATAATATAAGTTTTATCTAATGATGTTTATTCATTCAAATGGTAAAAAGTGTTTGAAGTTTAATGTTGTGCAAAGGTAAAGGATAATGATATAACTATTCACGTTTAATCATGCAATTGAGATTGACAGTGCAAGTGGAGTCAAAATGGTCAACCTATTTGATTTTTAACATCATTAAAAAATAATTTAATTAAAATAATATAAATATTTTTTTATTTATCTAAATCATCAAGGACATGAGATGATAGTAGAGTGTTTGAGGTTTAACTGTGACTGTTGGCATTTGAATATTTGAATTTTGCAAAGGGAAAACTAGTGATCTATATTTTATCCATAACTTTTGAACCATGATGAATTTTCTATTCATGTAAAATAAAATTTATATAGGAATCAAATTCACATATATTTAAATTGTTTATATGGTATGAATGTGTGTACATTCAAAGCTATGAAGATATAAAGTTGACTATGTGTTCGACTGTGTTTTGCAAGTGACCTAAGAAGGATGTTTGAGCTTTTTTTTTTCTTAGATATCTCATGATGAATTATCTATAAAAAAAAAAGTATACTCCATGAGGTCCATCTATGTACATTATGAAGTTTTTACTAATTATGTGTGGTATGAACAAAGGTTTAGAAGTGGACTATGTATTTGTTCATGGTGATTGTGTGCAAAGAATGTTGTTTGAGTGAGTTCAAATTTAGCAGAAGGGTATTTTAAAGTTTTTCATTAGTTAATGAGGACCTATAGATCATGTGTAATGGTTCCATGTGTTATAAATTGTTCTTGTGTTTTTTATTTTGCTTGGATAAGCATCAAATAGCTGAATGGGTCTCCATAGGACCTAAAAGTGACTTAGGCCTATTAAGTGAGATTTGTGCTTAAGTGTGACCCATGTTAGATGCCTTAAGGGTTAAGGAATGTATTTTACCTATAAAATAAAAAATTTGGACTTGATAATTCATGAATTCTCAATAAATAGTGAAACTAAATGTGATGGTTTATAAATTTGTGAGAGACTTGGAAGAGGTGTGTGCATGTGAGAGTTGTGGAGTGAAGGAGAGGTAGAGTGCTCAGTAGATGAGTTGATTAGTATAGTAGATTGAGGATTGTGTGTATGACCTATGGGTCATGTTTTTGATGTTAGAATAGTGATCTTATAAGTTGAAGATGAGTAAAGAGGTTCTAGGGTGATCCAAAAGGATGTTTTGGATGCATTAAGTGTGAAAAGTTGAAGAGAGTTAATATAATTTGTGTCTCCATTATATTGGTAGGAAATCAATGTTTAGGAGATGTTTTGATCATAGGTGTTTTTGTGGAATATTATAATATAGGGGTTTGCATCATCCTTACAAGGTGAAACTTACTAAAGGTCTAGTTATTATGGTGACTCAACTAGACAAGTGTGGTAGCTCCTTGTGGGATTGTAGTTCCTTGATCAATTGCATTTGGTCTAAATTGGTTATTTTTATTATAATATAGTAGTCCAATTGTAGGTTCTAGTGGGTTTTCTCCCCCATGAGGTTTCACCACATATTTCATGTGTTATGTTCTTGATCTTGAATTGTCTATCTTATTCTTTGTTATGAACGATGTGTGTGATTCATTAATATTTTAGATAATTTATTAAGAGTTTGAAAGGATTGAAATTGAAGTTGGATTATCTAGGTTCACTAATTCACCCCCTCTCTCAATGATTATACCTATAATAGTACAAGCCAAAAGTGTGATAGGTTTTGCTTATGCAAAGGTGAGTAAGGATTAATGTAATCACATGAGGGTGTCTTATGGGTAATTTAGAGTAGACTTATATGCTTTGAATAGGTCTTGTGTTCCTAATTTTGCTCAGTGAAGTGTTATAAGGGAATATAGGTCTCTATGGACCTAAAAGGGCTTCTTAGGCATAATTTGAAAGGTGTTGAAGCTTAACAATGATATATCAAAGTTATGGATAAAATATGGAGGTGGTATTGATCTTATTCCATGTATGATATAATCCTTAAGAGTTAAGGAAATTCTTATGGCTGACCAAAGAGGTGATGAATAAGTATACTCTATAAAGATATAATTCAAAGGTAATGGTTTATAGAGTTGAGATGTGAAGGATAGTAAAGTGTGAGTGTACTTAGTGGATATATTAAATTGTAGATTAGGTTGAGGAATGTTTGCATGACCTATGGATCATATTTTTGATGTTCTAATAGTGTTCTTGTAGGGTTGAAGATTGAATATGAGCAAAGAAGTATAGAGTGATCTAAAAGGGTGTTTTGGATGCATTGTTTATGTGTAAAGGCTTGAGAGAGTGAGAAGGTTTGAAGAGAGGTGGTAGACATTATTTCTCCATCATATTGGAAGGCAATTAGAGTTTTAGATCTATTGATATTAGTGGTGTTATGTGGGTTCTCAACATCTAGGATAAGTTGGTATTTATTCATGCTTAGGGGTGGGTGCTCTTTGTGAATTATGTGCTTCACTAAAAGGTCTCATTTTTGTGATCATCTTATAGGATAAGTAGTGCATGTTTTTGTAGGCTTGAGAGTGGGTTTTATCCCCCATGAGGGTTTCCCACATAATTCATGTGTTGTGTGATTGATATTGCATTATCTTTATTTTTCATTGTTATGAATGACTTGTATGCTTTATTAATGATTAAGGTGATTGATTAAGGGTTTGAAAGGATTAGAATTTTAGTTTGGATTATCTTGCATCACTGATTCACCCCCCCCCCCCTCTCAGTTATTGTACCTCTAACAATAATCATAGTGAAGCTTGTGGATGTGAGATAAGTATAATATAATCCATTTATAAATGTGAAATTCATGTCTGATAATATATTTGAACTTTCCAAGTGTCCAATAAGTAATTTTAGTGTCTAAAAATGTTCGATTTTTATTATACTATTGAAATGAAATAAATATACTAGAGTAAAGGGATAAAAATATACCTTAGTGTGTACAACACATTTTATATTTTGGAGGAGTCTCTAAGTGTGGAGTTTTCTCTAAGAATAAATTATAATGAAAATATAGTATTCAATGTCCATATATAAAATCTGAAATATAAATATAATTTAAATTTTAAACTTAAGGGTAAGGAAGGAATATACTTGTATGTGGGTGAAACAATGTTTACCTATAATATTTTTGGAGATAATGCTTTCTTATTAAATCATTAGAGAATGGTTCCTCTTATTTAACCATTGAAGAGTTGAGGGTGATCAAACCCCAATTTTGTGTGACTATGGAAGTGCTTAGGTTGGGAAGATAAATTCCCTAACCCTCATGAATGTATGAAGTATTACCATTGAGATTTGTTGAACCTCAACCATACTAACTCAAGTAACTAATATAGCTATGATAATTTACCATAAGATGATAATATGGGAGCCACACAATGGGTTATATGTGAGTCATTACAAGGTATTTTATTATCACTAAACCTCAACATGCATTACCTTAAAAGACATGGATAAACCAATGCAAATGGACATATAGATTCAAGGTTGCTCACTTCCTAGTTCTATTGAATTATGTTTATAAATAAATAACTATAATAGTGTGAATTGAAAAACGGTGTATTTTTTTATGAAATAGTGTAATGCCTCATGAATCAGTGCCAACTATAAATTATCATAGTATATATGTGCATAAATAAGTAGCATGCCCTAATATATGTGTTCAAATTGATATAAAATGTTATGCATCCATATGATAAATATGAGAACATGTATCTCAAATGTATATATATGTGAAAAAATGTATTTTTTTCTTGTGAACTATGTGAAATTACATGATGTATGCACTCAAGTATATATGAATATGTATTATGTAACTTATTTCTATATAAAGTGATCACATATTCATGGAATATGCCCCCACAATTTGTATCAATGTATAAACACCTATCACATATTTAAAAAAATCAATATAAGAACCATTATAAATGTATGAAACATATAATTTAATCCCAAAATATGATTTTTAAACGTTTGAGGCTTGTGTCTCAATGGCAAGCCCACTAATATGCCCCTCTTTTGAGGTCATGGGTGTAACCTACAATAAATAATTAATTATATTATGTATATGCATAATATTTTCATACTTTTATCAATTATTGATGCTTTACATCTTGAAAAAACCTATCATGACCATGTAATTCTAATTGCATAAATTTTGGTGAACCTGACATGAATCAAACCCTTATAGGGTTTCTTTCACTTATTTTATTCTTTTTGTCATCTTTTCTATCATATATTTTGACTTGTCAACTTGATTATATCAACCCAACTATTTTTATCTGTGTGCAAGAATAGGTAACTAGATCAACCAGCTTGATTCAACATAGGTTTCCAACACTTTGTATACTTTATGTTCGTCCTACTAGGTCAACCAAGTTGACCTAGCACATTTATAGCCACTTTATAGTAGGTTCATGTTTAGGATTCACGGTGCAAGTTCTAGATTTTAGACTTCTAAATTTGTAGTCTATTCAACTAGGTCAACTAGCTCAACTTAGCACATTTATAGACATCTAGTTCAGTCTACTAGGTCAACAAGGTTGACTTAGCACACCTTTTTAGCTTTTGTAGTAGGTTCCTATCTCACTTGGTCAACCAACTTGACCTAATTATACAGATTGGGCTAGTCTTCTCCAAGGTTATACGTTAGTTATCTATTCTATTTTCATCTCTAAAACACCAAGGTTAGTTCTTATTTTCTCTATTTCACTCTATTTTGTCCTTTTGTTTCACAATTTTAATCTTTTTATATGTACTAATTGGATTGACTAGTGTCCATTTAGCTGATTGTGTATTTCATTTCAGTGTCTACTTTTCTAAAATATCTATAGGCATACCTTATTTTATTTCTCATATAATTATCAATCATTTCCCTTTCCCTATCTATTGTGCTACATCAACCAGCTTGACTCTACACTATCATATACTATTTTTTCTAATTCTATTCACTACACTAGGTCAACCTGGTCAACCTAGCATAGTCCACAGGTCTAGTTTTTCCACTAGGTCAACTTGGTTGGCCTAGCTTTGTTATTTGTTTCCCCTAATTTTTAGCTTGGTTCTTCATCCTTTTCAATTTGCATCCTATACATTTCTCTTTGATCAAAATGAGGTCCCCTATTAGAATATTTTTAGATAGTCTTAATCCATTTAGATCTTATATGGGGTGTTTAATTCTCCCTTTCTTTACCTCCTAAGATCACCATCACTCTTGGGGAACCTTTTCTCCTCCATCTATAAATTACAACATGGTTCAAATAACACTTCAAGATTAAGTTGATTGGTCCAATCCTTTTTGTTCCTACCAAGAACCTTCTCAAAATCTTCAAACTAATATGGGAGTGATTGAATCAAGTTTATTTAATAATCCCACTAATAAATTTTATTCTAATATTCCCTCCAACACCAATGTGGGAAATGTTCCTTCCAACACCAACCCACCACCTGATACAACTCAATTATTAGCCCAAGTAATTCAATAAATTAATATTATGAAAAACTCTAATACTAATCAAATGATGTAACTTCAACAACATTTGATCAATGTGGCTAATCAACTTCTAATCATGATTCCTCAAGCTAATCTTAATTACATTCCTCCACCTCTTAGAGATGCCTCAGGTAACATTATTCCTCAACCAATAATGAATAAAAAAATGCTTCAAACTATCTAAAATTATCCTTTATCTCCCTTCATTGTATCTATTTACATTTGTAAAATATCACAAACTATTAAATATGATGGGACTAAAGACCCTGCCTCATTTCTTAAAGCCTTTGGTAATCTCTACAAAGAGTGGATCCAAACTAATACATTTTCCACTATTAAACTCTTAGTCAAAACCTTCACTGGTGATGTATTAGAATGGTATAATCAATTACCCCAACATTATATTTGGTAACTTGAAGATTTAGTCAATCCTTTAGTTAAAGAGTTTCAACATAATGATCTTGCTAAAAACTATCTTAGCCATTTCAGAAATGCTAAATAATTTCCTAATGAATCAACTCATGACTTTATTATAATATGGAAATCCTTAGCTCATAAAGTTGATCATAATATGTTTGATGATAACCTATTCAAACTATTTATCATATTTTTAACTCCTACTCTTCAATACAAGGTTCGAACCTTTGCTCCTCAAACTCTTAATGAAGCTCTTGACCAAGCTAAATGGCAAGATTTTATTATGAATCAATTTGAAACTAATTCTAAAATCCTTAAAGGATCTTTCTAAACATCCAATTTTATCACTAGTAATACTTCTCAAACCAAACTTGGTGTTGCCAAAAACAATGTTCCTTCATTGTCTCATGTGCCTCTTTTATTTCATCAAATGAGACAATTTTTACCTCTTTCTAAACCTTTCATACATCCTAATGCTCCTCCTAAATGGTATGATCCCAATCTCTTTTTTTGGTTTCATGTTGATGTTGGACATTCTCATGAGTCTTGTAGAGAGCTTGCTAAATGTGTTATTTCATACATGATCGGTGATTCATTCAACCATGAAACCATGATTAAGCACCATCTTCAAGAATACACTAACACTTTTCAAAAATGACAACCATCTAAAGCCTCTACATAAATAATAATAATAAATCTTCCTCCCATAATCAATTAACTTCTAAGGATGTTTATACAATTGATTCAGATTATGATCAATACCTTAACAACTCTCAATATGTCAATACGGCCAAGGTTAATTATCATAAGAAGCTAGCACATAAAGATCCTATG
The DNA here is from genome assembly GCA_037957365.1 of Torreya grandis. Taxonomy (NCBI): domain Eukaryota; kingdom Viridiplantae; phylum Streptophyta; class Pinopsida; order Cupressales; family Taxaceae; genus Torreya; species Torreya grandis. The sequence goes on along the minus strand of JARHVA010005099.1, from coordinate 1,233,122 downwards.
ACCAAACCTAAGAAACCTTCCTTGGAATAACAATTGCTTAAAGATACTACCATTATCAATATTTATTTCGAAGCACTTGAGGAACAACTTCTTTCTTATGATCCTCTAACCACATCTATTCCTCCAAAGTCTAATTTGCCTTCTTTTAAACCTCGTGGTTCCTCTTCTAATTCTCATTAGAATTTATTAGAAGAGCTTAAATTTATGCCATGTAAAATTCCTCTCATGGAGTTGGTTCACACTTCACCTTATCATCATAAATTCCTTATGCAACAACTCTAAGAGATTGAAGACCCATCTTCTTTAGATGAATAACCACCTTTTATTGATTCTCAACCAGCAAACATTAATACCATTGAATCTATGTGTCCTTCCAAACCTTCCATTAAATTCCTCGAAGAGGACATGATTAATGATTAAATCCTCTTTTTCACTAATGATCCACCTCTTTTCATCAAGATAGACATTAATACCAAAAATTTCTAGTTGGTGAAGGTTATGGTATTGATGTGAATTCTTTATGGCTTTTACAATAACTTGGTTATAACAAAAGTCATCTTAAACAAACCTATCTTACTTGTCATGGTTTTGATAAGACTAATCAAAATCCACTTGGTTGCATATGGCTTCCATTTACCATTGGTCCTAAGACCATGTGAACCAAACTCATGGTTCTTGATCTTCCATTATCTTATAACATACTCCTCGACCATCCATAGACTCATTGAATGAGGGCCATTGCTTATTTCGGTAGTCAATGCATTAAATTTATACGCAATGGAAAATTTTATAAGCATGAAGCCAATCCCAACCCATAGAGTATCTAATTGACTAATCCTAAATCATAATATCATGTTCCCACAATTCTTAAAATCAATATTGCTCCTCTACCTGAGTTCATAAATATGAATCATAATTTACAAGTTACTCTTATAGATTCTGATGATGATGAACCCAATGAATTACAACACACTTAAAATACTAATAAATTGCCTCTATATATTTTATAATGGCTTATATCTTCCCTCTTACCTAGAGATCATACCATTCCTCTCATGGATGAGATTACCAATTTTCCCCCTCCATGCAATGCTCAAGACCCATCTTTATCTAAAGATGCTTTTTCTTGTAATGAATTTGGAGTGGCTAAGTTGTTTCAATATCCTCTCATCATGACTCCTTGAACATTTAGTAATCTTGGGATTTCACAATCTGAAGATCCTTTTGAATCCTAAGGATGAATAATTTATCTCACATATGTTGATAACTATATCATGTCCCAAGCTCAATCTAGAGACTTGGATGTCTTACATTGTCAAAATATCGTAGCTCAAATTCATGCTTTTAACCAGGATGTACATACTATCTTTTTATGTCATAACTTATAACCTAAGGGTTATGTGCCTCCTATCAATCTTCCTCTGATTTATTATCCTTGGGTGGTAGAGAAAATCATGCCTTCTAAACCTATGGAAGTTCATCTTCTTTACCTCATTTGGATTCTCCAATTGAATATAATTCTTCTCCCATCATCTCTCCATCTATTTCTCCTAATATTAAAATCACACTTGATGACATGGCAACATATGTCTATTGAATACATTTTGAATATGATCGACATGGAAATCAAATTTTATATTTAGAAATAGATGTGGAATATTGTGGTCCTTTTCCTACCTTGCCTAGTGATGAAGCTATTTTGGTGTTGCTTTATGCTCAAGAAACACAACTCCCACAAAAACATCATAAGCTTGGAATTTTTAAAAATAAAACTCCTCACTTCAATGACTTTGTCACTAGCATTGATCCTAAATATAATTCATTTTCATCTTTACCCAATTCACCATACCACTTTCATGATGGTGATGTCATGCTTATTGAAGAAATGACTCATATCAACTATGGTACTCCCTCTTGTCTTCGACCAATTATAGTTTATAAAGAACATTCACCTTTTGAACATGATAATTTTAGCCTATTTTTTTATAAGTATCAAGAGGCATTCACATGGTCTTACCAAGATATGCCTATTGATGACCCTAACATAGTGGTCCATAACATCATTACCTATCTTGATGCCAAACCTGTGCATCAAAAGTAATGTAAGTTTCCTCCCAAAGTTACCAACTTATGCCATAAATAAATTATCAAACTTCTCAATGTTGAATGAATTAAACTTATGGATTATTCTGAATGGGTTTCCAAAAATTTTCTTATTTGGAAGAAGGTCACCATGGTCATTCATATTTTCATTGATTTTTGCAATCTTAATCTTGTTTATCCTAAAGATAAATTTCCTTTACCTTCAATAGATGTCATTATCAATTCCACAACTAGATATGAAATTTTATCTCTTATAGATGGCTTTTCAAGATAAAATCATATTCATATCACTCTCGAAGACCAACATAAGACTACTTTCACCATAAAATGGGGAACCTATTGTTATGTTAAAATGCCCTATAGTCTCAAAAACACTAGATATACTTACCAATGTTCTATGACTCATATCTTTCATGATCTCATCCATAAAATTGTTGAAACATATGTGGATGATGTTATCACTAAATCCAAGCATCACACAAATAATCTTTCTAATCTTGCCATCATCTTTGATCATCTCATCAAATAAAAAGTTAGAATTAATCCTTTCAAATGTGTTTTCAATGTTAAATTTGGAAAATTGTTAGGATTATTTGTCTCTCTCTTTGGAATTGATGTTGATCCAGCCAATATTAATGTTATTATCAACATGCCTATCCCTCATTCGTACCTATTTAGGCAAGCATAGGGTAATTAGATAATTTGTTTCTGAGATGGCTTATCAAATTCACTCCATCAATTCCCTTCTCAAGAAAGGTATAGATTTGGAATGGTCATATCCATGTCAAAAATCATTTGACAACATGAAAGAGTCATTACTTCATCCACCTATGCTCCATCCTCCTTCTAATGATCAACCCTTGATTCTTTATACTTCTTCCACACCTATTTCAATTTGATCAATGCTTGCCCAACAAGATGATACAGGTAAGGAGTATGTCATATATTACATTATCCAAGGCATCATCAATTATGAAACATGTTATACCAAAGTTAAGCGTAATTGCCTTACCATTTATTTTTATCTAAAAAGCTTTGTCACTACATGCTTTACCAAACCACCTATGCCATTATTCATTTTGACCCCCTTCATCACTTCTTCTCTAAAGAATTTAGTTTAGGAGATATAATTGGAAAGTGGATGGTTTTACTTATGGAATTTGATTTTCATATCATCATGCAAAAATTTGTCAAAGAGAAAGTCATAGTTGACCAACTTACCATGGCTCCCATTCTAACTACTTCTTCACTTCAAGATAACCTTCTCAATGACAATATTCTTTACATTAAAGGTCTTAATTAAGAAATTTATATTAAAGATTATTTTCATATCTTTACTACTGATCTTGAAGCCAATCAATCTAATGAACCTTTAACTCCCTCTAATACTACCAAACTAAAAAAAATTATTAAGGAACTCCCTGAAATCAACATAGAATTGCACAAGGATATTTAGATCCTTCAATTTGATGGTTCTAAATGCCTTTAAGGAGCTAGGGTGGGTTGCATTCTCACTAGTCCTCTTGGTAAAATATTCCTTTAGATTTTTATTTTAAATTTGATGTCACCAATAATATGGCCAAGTATGAAGCTCTTATCTTAGGTATGAGAGCTACTCTTGATCTAGACATATAATATCTTCATGATTTGGGTGATTCTAAACTTATTTTCTATCAAGTTAGTGGTGCTTATCAATGTAAAAGTGAAAATATTATTACCTATCATAAAATTAAAACCACTCTTGTAAATGATTTTGCCTTTTTTATAATTGAACCTATTCCTAGAGATCAAAATTCTATTATTGATTCTCTTGCCTCTTCAGCTTCTCTCCTTCATCCACATCAATTTATTTATGATCCTTATTTTATCATACAAATAATCAAATATCCATCATATATTCACCCTCTAGATTCCCTTATCTACCACATTGAGGCTATCACCATCTAATAATGCCCATGGTATCAATACATCATCCAATTCATAGAACATCAAACTTATCCTCCTAACTTAGATTCTAATGAAAAATTTTATCTTTAAAAACAAGATTTCAAGTATGTATTTAGACATAACATCCTTTATTATCACAATGCTAAAGGTACTTTACTCTATTATATCATGCTAGATGAGGTTCCTCCTCTACTTGAGAAAGCACATGGGGAAATTTATAGTGGTCATTATAGCAGACATGCTACAACCCACAAATGCCTACATATGGGTTACTATTGGTCTACTCTAGAAAAGGATGCTATTGAATATGCTAAAAAGTATAATCTTTGCTAGTTTCATGATGACCTCATTCATTCACAACCAACTAAACTTCAAGTTATCAAATCTCTTTTTCCATTTTTCACATGGGGATTCAATATCATTGGTAAGCTTCCTTGTTCACAAGATAGGCATGTCTTCATCATCACTACCATCAAGTACTTTACCAAGTGGGTTGAAGCCATGCCCCTAGCTAATGTTAATGGTCTTGATATATCTAAATTCATTCTCAACCAAATTATTTACCACTTTAGTGTTCTTCACACCATCATTTCTAACAATGGTGGTAATTTTAAAAAAACTTTGCACCAGATTTAAAATCCATCACAAATTTTCCACTCCTTATCATCCACAATTTAATGGTCAAGCTAAGGCCACCAATAAAATTATTCAAAATATAATTCATGAAACCTGTACAAATTGGCATCTTCATCTTTATCATGCACTTTGGGCCTATCAGACTAGTATTCATACTAACATTGGGGCAACTCCATTCTCTCTAGTCTATGGTTTTAAGTCAGTTCTTCCTCTTGAAGTTGAGCTTCCTTCTCTTTGCATATCCCTTCATGGAATCATTCCCAATGAATAATTTCATGAGGCTCACCTTCATGCCCTTGATCTATTTGATGAAAATCATATTTTTACCTTGCATCAAAATCGCTAATACAAGGATTGCATCACTAGACAACATAATAAATGTGTTAAAAATTGCACATTTAATGTTGGTGATCTTGTCCTTAAATTAGATTACACTTATGACAAAGAAGGTAAGTACACCCAAAAAAGGTGGGGTCCTTACTTAGTTAAATATGTTCTTGGTCCAAGTACTTATCACCTTCAAACTAATGAAGGCCATATTTTCAAAGAGCCCATCAATGCTCAATTCCTTAAGAAATAATTTGCTTAATCATTTACCTTATTTTCATGATTTATCTATATATCTATCTAACATCTTTTTGTAGGTTACTTTAGCATGGGTCTCTCTCTATGAAATAGTTTCCTTTCTTTTCAAACCTTTAGTCCTCCCTTTTGGTATTTTGGTTTCTTGATGTACCATAGTATTCATTTCCTATATTTTCAAACCTTTAGTCCTCCCTTTTGGTCTTTTGATTTTTTGATGTACCATAGTCTTCATCACTTATCTTTTCATTCTTCTTTTTTTTGTCAATGCTATTTTAGCATCCTATTGGATTTTATTTTATGAGTTGCTTGGTAAGACCATGGATAAAACCTAGATCTCCTCATAAATTGACCATTCTTTTTAATTTTCATTTTTCCCTTTTCATTCCTTTTGCTTGCCAATGTTGTTTTGGCATCCTTTGGGTCTTTCTTTGTGTGGTGTGTTATAAAAAGGCTCCCTCATTTTTTGCTTATTTTCACCCCTTGGGTTTTCCTTTTGTAAGTTTCTTGGTAAGACCATGGATAAAACGCATCCCTCCTCATAAAATTACCTTTCTTTTCATATTCTTTGTGATCCTTGTTATCTAGACATTAGCTTTTACTTATTTTGCTAGATGGAATCTGTAAACAATCTATGTTATCATGTTTTCATTCACTTCTTATAGTATTATGATAAGTAATCACACCTTTGATATCATTTTATTCCTTTTTTCCCATTTTCACCTTTTTTACAATTTGAAAAAAAATCAAATTTGTTACATGTGTCATTTTCCTCTTGATTTCCCCCTTTCTTTCACCTTCACCTTTGGATAAAACAAGGTCAAAGTCAAGATAGCACTTTTATTTCACCTAGATTTATGAGACTTTTAGACCCCATGCTCTTTTATTTTATCTCTCTTTGCAACCTTGTCCCAAAGGTTTCAAATGAAATTCATCTTTAACACCCATGTTTGGTCTCCAAATTCATATGGAGAAGGAATTGTTTTTTTTTTTTTTTTAAGTTAAAATATAATCATTTGAAAACAAAAGGCAATGATATCTAAAACTTAACATACAAATCTTAAAAATCTAATCACACCAAAATACGTGATTACAAGCACATCTCCTATCTCCAATCGAAGCTCAAACTCCAAATTCAACTTCACATAGATCTAAAGTCATTTGGGGTGTGGTAGGCTAGTATATTAGAATAGGGTATTTAATATATATATATATATATATATATATATTTAATACCCTATTCTAATCTAATAGCCTACCACACCCCAAATGACTTTAGATCTATGTGAATTTGAATTTGGAGTTTGAGCTTCGATTGGAGATAGGAGATGTGCTTGTAATCACACATTTTGGTGTGATTAGACTTTTAAGATTTATATGTTAAGTTTTAGATATCATGTTACCTACTTTCTCATGCAAGTACCCAATCTCTGTAGTAGATTGATGGCTCTAAGAAGTCCTGAAGAGTAGACAACACATCATAGGGATGTAGGTCCATTTTACTTTTCATGCATATAGCCTTCATGGGATGATCTATATACTCCATTTTTTGACCTAATACTTGTGTAGCTAAGAGAATTTATTAAAAGTTCTTAGGTTGAAAGTCCTCTCATTTTTACAAACCTAATTTGAGTGTCTTGATTTCGATAAAGAGTTCTCTCTACCTTGGTTTTTCCTTCATTCTCCCCTCTACCCCATTTCATTTCACCACTTAATAAACAAATTTTGATTCCAAATTTGTTTTCCCTCTTCTTTAAATTCCTTTTTATTCATTTCTTAAAAACATGCTAACACTATTTTTGTTTTATTTTTATCTATCTTTAGACACAAAACAACATGTTTGAGAAACTATGGATTATTTTCATCATGTTCTATATATTTACTAAAACTAATTTTCTTTATTTTTCCCATTTATCTTGATTTTGTTGTGTTTTTATTATGGACACCTAAGTTCTCACCCTTTTTCCATTGTTGTGTGAGACGTGGATTGTTACTTCTCACCTAACCATGTTATTTTCCCTTTTATGCATCCCCTTTTTCCATTGATGATTGAGATGTGGATTATTATTGCCCACTCATCAATGTTATTATACCATTTTTCTTTTTGAATCCTCTTTTTACCATCTTTTTTGACATGTATCCTTGATTTGATTTGGTGAGTTTGCCTTTTCTTACTTGAGGTTTACTTGTTTGATTTTTTTAGTCTTTTATAGCCTTGGATTTTTGGTTACCTGATTTACTCTTGTTTGACTTGGTCATTTGGTCTAACATAGCATTTATCACCTAGCTTGCCAAATTCCCAAGTATGTCCCATCCATATAACACTAGTTATCTTATGTTTGTTTGTTTTTTCTCCTTAGTTTTGTATTTTTGGGTTTGTCTAAAGTAGTATCTGTGCCCTCCACAATCAAAACTAAAACACAACTGACAAACATCCTATGCTAAATGTAAGTCAAGGCATGCATCATTTACTTTTTAGTTATCTTCTTTTTTAATTAGTTTCCTTCTCTATCATTTACTTTTAGTTTTTTTATTATTTTTAAAAATACTATAAAATTTTTTAAAATTAGTGTTGTGTGTGTCCTTATATTCTTTCTCAAAGCACCATCCCCTCTTACACCTTAGCGACACGTGATGAACTTTGAGTGGGGCATATGTATACACATAATATTTTCACACTTTTATCTATTACTAATTATTTACATCTTATAATAACCCATCATGACTCAATCTCTCTAAGTGCATGCCTTAAGGGGTTCATAAAGAAAGGGGTAGGAAGACCTTTAGTGCTTTGTAGGATTGTTGTTCCTTATTACCATATTATTCCCTATCTATTCATCTCCTAAAACCTTTACCTAAGCTATCTATCCTTCCTTGCACATTCTTCTAGTATTTTCCTCTTTCTATCCTTCTTTCCCTTGCTTAGTACACTTTTTACCTATTTAATAAGCTAGGTTGACCTAGTCAACCTAGCACAAAATTTAGGCATTAGCTCAATAATGTACTAGGTTGACCCAGTCAACATAGCATAGCCAACATGTCTGAGTGATTTTTGAGTTAGATACTCTTATATATATATATATAAGATCATTTTGGTCATTTCCATATGAATGCAATAAAGATTTATTATTCACTCACACTTCTTCACAATCTACTCTTCCACCATTTTACTTGACGAGTCTTAGCTTAGGTTTATTATTTGGATAATCTTAGTCTTGTGAATAGGTCTTAGATTCTTTGGCCTAATAAAATGATCCTTATGAACCACAACAACCTCTTGTAAAGCCCCATTATCCAAGGGAGAGATTGAGTCACAATGTGTTCACATTTAGGTAAGTATATTCTAACTTTGTTCTCATCTCTTTTAGTAGATAGAAGTAGCATAAGTGTTGACTCAAATAATACTACTCCTCATATTCCATGTATTAGGGTATTACTCATACATACTTTGTTTGAAGTTACCTATACATGTATTTGATTGCTTTACATCTAACCCCTTACTTTATGCCATAAGCTTTGGTGAGCACTAGATTAGTTTACTTTCTTATTTATTATCATAAGTGAATATAGAAACCATAGGACTCTTTTATGGTTGTTGTGTGATTATATTAGACTTTAGGCTTTAGAACCCTACCTAGCATGATGTGTTTTGACAAATGATACAAGTGATCCCCTAATTGGGTCTAGTAGATCTTCATATTGGTCATGCCCCCACTTGACAAGTGTGTGCACCAATCGGAAGTGTAGGTGTGATCTATATTATCTGATCCAAGATTGATTCATGTGCACCATGCAATTTTGATTGCATATATATTATGACATGTATAAATATGTAAACATATATAATCATGTCAACATGTGGATAATATGTCATCATAGTAATGTATATGTCATCAAGGCATGCATGTAACATATATAATGTAGGACATATAATTTTCATATCAAGGTATATGTATCAATTATGCATGTAGTAATAACCACCACTAATGCAATAACTTATTTACCCTACTTTTGGTTAGTGTGAATTAAAATAATCTAAATTTTTTTGAATTGGTTTAGATTATAATTTTCATAAATTAATAATAATTTTAATTAAAATTGATTTAAACTAATATGATATTACAATTCAAAATATTTTTAAAGTACTAAGGAGATAAATATACTTATATTTGTTTTTCAATATATTGGTTATGACTTTATTCTAAATGGGGTAAAAAGTGGAATCAAGTCTTTGATTCATCCATATATAGAATTTTGTCTCTATGTATGTAGGGTCAGTATGTAAACACCTAAATTTGAAAAAAACTCATTCACAATACATTCTACATAGCCTTGCTTATTCATAATATTGTTGGTGAACAAATGGCTTATTGGCGTGTCTTGTTCCAAGTCGTAAACTTCCCTCATTTGTTTTTTTATTTTTTTATTTATATATTATCTTCTCATATCCACCTCTAAGATCTCAAATTTAAATTCTAAGTATTTATCTTTATGTTTTAAGTATTTTGGACAAGGTTGTGCTACATGTACAAGGCCGAACAACAACCCTATCTTGGTAATGAAAACTTGTCCCAATGGAACTTGTGGAATATCTTCAAAAAAATTATGTTTGAAATAGTGTCTTTTAAAGATGTTAGTATTTTCAAAATCACTCCCCTTGTGTTTTAATAAACCCATAATTAAAATTCAATATTCCTATAGAGTAAACAATCTTGTTAGAGGGTAGGTAATAATCTCTATCTATCAAAGAGGCTATAAAAAGTCTACATCTATTGATATTTATTGAATAAATTATTTATTTTTAGGTTAAAAATACAAATGCATCATTTGCATGGCTATATCAAAGTTAATCATAGGTGAAAGATCATCTATTAGTTCATTCCATTATTTTACATAGACACTTATGAGGGAGAAATACATAAGCTTGAGGCCTATTTGGTCTATGTAGGTAAAACTCATATTAGACAAGGTTTTCTAAGAGTAGCTTAGTTATTCCCCTAACCCTATTCCCCCATTTTTCATTTTATCTCTATTGTGTTTATCATGTAAGAACAAGGGTTTATATTTTTTAGGTCTTTCTTACATCAACTTAGCACACTGAATTAATAAGTAAACCCTTTTAGGTAGTTGCACATACCCAAATAAAGGAATAAACAACACATTCAACCAAGACATTATTGTAGTCAACAACCAAGTAAATAATGTGGATTTGTGATCCTTTCATGGATTTGTCCAATCACAGTTTAAATTCCTACATTTATTCATGGCATAGTACACATGTCCTCTCAAGTAGTTTTAAGTCATACTCAGGCTACACAGTCAACATAAAATACATTTTAGAGAGGTTTGCATATCCTTAGGTTTATTTACTATTTTTACTTAATTTTAAATTTTGTAAATTATGTATTCATCTATATATTCCTATATATCAAGTTCAATATTTTATATCTATTCATTTTAATTAATTCAATTGAAAATAGACTAAAAATTATGGTGAAATTGTTATATTTATAATCTTGCTTATTGTTTTATTTATTTTTATACTAAGATTTCATACATATATGTAAATTCTTGACACTGAAAGAAGACAGTTTTCAAATTTAGATATAAATTTGACACATAAATATTTGATTCTCTTTGACCTTGGAATAATTTTACACTGAAGAGATTGTCTTGTCACCTTGAATAAATCTGACACAAAAGCTCTTTATTTCAACCTAGGTTTGAAATTTGTTCATATCTTTATAGAAAAATATTTTTCTTTTATTTTTTATTTACTTATGCTTGTTTTTATAAACTATGTTATAAGAATTTTCAAACCACTCAGTGACTATTTTTAATGGATGCATAGTGATATGTTTACAAACATCATGGCATGATGCTTTAAACAACCACTTATATCCATTATATAACACTAATATTGATATCCATTATACAACACTAAATACATAGTTTAGTTTCCACCTACCTCATGGTATATTAGAAACTCCTAGGATCCCTTGTTCGTACCATAATAATCATATTTTTTAATTTGATTTTTGGTGCACCTAATAGGAACATATCACTTAGGGAAGTTACTCTAACCATACCCTCATAAATGAGGTTAGTGGGTTGCATGCATGGTTTTAAATCTATATTTAGTTCTATGAAACATTGGGTTGGCACTAATCATTGAATAATTAAGAATACATGATAACCCACATGATCATTCAAACATTTCCTTATATCCATTATAACTTTATTATTTATTGTGTTTTATTCATAGGCATTATATTATTTATACATGCTAGACTATTTGTTTACTACAAGAATTGTTTTTGCATTTATTTTCATTGTATATATCTAGATAATCTAATACAACATGCTAATGATGTAAATCATCTAGATATATTATTATCTACTCATGTTATGCCTTATATTTATGATACTAATTGGAAAAACCATCAAAATAAGACACTTATGGAAGATTATTTTATTTATGATTGTGATTGTGATAATGTTTCAATGAATGAACAAAGTGACTTTGTTGATTCTTGAGAACAAGTGTCTATTCAAATAAACTCTCCCCTAGATTACACTTTGGAATCTCATATAGATTCCCCTTCAAATTCCACCTTATAATCTCCTCTATATTACTCTTTGGTCACATTTAGATTCCACTTTGGATTCTCCTCTAGATTCCACTTTGGAATCCCCTATAGATCCCTCTTTGGTAACACCTCTAGATTACACTCTAGAATCCCCTCTAGATACATCTTTGGTCACACATTTAGATTCCTCTTCAGATCCTCCTCTAGATTCCACTTTTTAGTCTTCTCTATATTCCTCTTTGGTCACATCTCTAGTTGACCCTTTAGAATCTTATCTAGATTCCACTTTGGATTCTCCTCTAGATTCTAGTTTGGTCACATCTCTATTTTCCACTTTGGATTATTCTTTATATTCCCATATGGAATATCCTCTAAATTTTTCTTTGGTCACATATCTATTTGACCCTTTGGATTATTCTCTAGATTCCACTTTTGAATCTCCTATATATTCTTATTTGGTCACATCTATAGTTTCCCCTCTGCATTTTTTTGTATATTTATCTATGGTCACTCATCAAGATTCCCTTGTGAAATTATCCATAAATATTTATTTTTTAACTATGGATGTATTTTTATATTCCACCCAAGATATTTCTTCACCATCCTCCTTGAATTTTACATTATATCACAAAAATACTCCTAAAGATGACTATTTAATATCTCTTAAATTACCACCTACTCTCCCCATGGAGGAACCCTATCCTTGTAAACCTAATGTTTCTATCCATTTTTATATGACATTATAATTCATTCACTATTATAAATTAAATTCACACGAGATATGCATAATGAAGGATATTGAGCCTACATAACATAGTTATTACCCATTGTCACCCAATGTGGAGAAAGACCCTACTTCTTCCCATAGCATAATTCACTCTATCACTACAATCAATACTACTTCTCTTTCCTCTTATTGTGACAATGGAAATATTGTTATTCTAAATGCTACTATTGAACAAGAAACCTATAGTGATCATAATGAGGATTGGTATGATTATGATTATTATAAATATAGTGTTGAGGAAAATGATTCTACCAACCCTAATATATCTTCTTATTTACTTCCCCTAATGTTCCTAATATTTCACACAATGAATCAAATAATAATGTACTTAATGGAATCATTATTACATATCATGATGATGTTTCTAATTCTCCTTTGAAATAAAAAATGTGTGAACATGTTAATTTAGAGTTAACAATGTTATTTCTTATTTTTTTAATATAGTTTCATATTCCTTTACAATTTAATGATATTACAACTACTAATTAATCTCCCAAGCATATCATCCTTATAAAATATTTTATTACTAATCCTCCTTATCCTATTCATAATAGTGTACCAATGTCTAAGATAAATAATATAATTCAACCCCTAAACAAACCTCTTAATAACCTCAACATGCCTTCACAAGAATTCATATCCTTAATGCATGATATAGGTGCTTTTAAATATAAATTTCATCAATTATCCTTAGAAATTAAAGTGTCCCACACTTGGGTTGACTCTAATGGATTCCATGGTAACCATATTATTCATAAAGAATTATATGCACCCTTACCCTATAATTTATAAATCCATATGTTTCCAATATTTGATGGATGAGGTTACCCTTATTTCCATCTTAGATATTTTCAATAAACTATGAATGGTTATAATGGTATTTGACTATTATTAAAATTCTTTCCTAAAATCCTATAGGGGTATGCCCTCACTTGGTTCCATTCCCTTCCTATTGGATACTTAACTAATTATCTAAAACTAGAAGAAGGATTTTTAATACAATATATTCAAAATATGGTACCTAGGGTATATTTATGGTGTAAATTTTAATGTAATTGAATCAACTCATTCACCTATCATGATATATAAGATGAAATCAAACCACTCTAATAGGATGGACCTATTGGGATAAAGACTAGTCCTTAAGTTATGCAAAGGGTTTTTTTAAATAATTTTGGGGTTAAATGTGTTTAATCAAAGTACAAATCAAAAATCACTATTCAAATAATTAATTTAGTTACTTTAATGTGTATATCAATTCTGAATCATATTCAAATATATGATCTAACCTATCCAATAAATCATAGCCTATGAAAGAGATAAACTCTTGAAGGAAAGAGTTATGATTCATTATAAGTTTCAAATAAATAATAAATATCTTCTAAAATAAATATTTATTAATGCTACAATAGAACTTAAAACAAATAGAAAGAAAAGTAACATGATAAACCAAGATAAAGATAGAAGAAACATATAGGAAATTTAAATAAAGAAATACTAATTAAGGTAAACATTGATCTAAACTATAACCAGTAAAGATTATAGAAAAAACAACCTAATTAGAATTAGAAGCAAAGATTAAAATTTAATCCTAGCAAGATTAATACTAAATTAACTGTCAAAATACCATTATTAGTAAATAGAAAGCTATTGATAAATGATGAACAAAATGTTAATCAAAAAAACTAAGAAATTAAGGAAGAAATTAAGTCTTAAATAACTCAATTAAATATAAATATAGACTAATAAATTTAACTTAACTAATGTTATAAAGTTAAAGAAATGAAATAAACTAACTAAAGATAATAAAGAAAAAGAAGAGTTAACTAAATAAATATGAAATAGGAGTAATATATTTAGAAAATTATATCCATAAAATTGATTACAATCAAGTCTTCAAAATAAAGTCATTATACAATTGAAATTCAAATAATGTATCATAAAATATCATTTATTCATCATTATTCAAGAAAATTATAACGATTTCTACACATATAACTATGTATCTACAATCATCAAAAGAATTAATACGTAAAAATTTTAGATAATCGGTTATAAATCAATAAGAAACCTGGATATACCTACATTCTTCAAGAAATTTAATTCACTATTAGATAATATATCATTTAGTCTATTTTCAATTGATGATCAATCTCAAATATTTTTGTACGAAAAGACAAAATATATGAAAGCTTCAAAATTAGAGAGATATTGTACCTATATATTTTTTATAACCTTTTAATCTCCATCAAGTCTATTTATAAATCTTTAATTTAGAAATTAATTAAGTTTTTATGTTATATCCACCTTTTTAGTTAACTTTATAACATAAAATTAAAATAATAATAGAAAATAACTAACTTAAAATAAGTCAACTAATTTATAATAAATAGTTTATAATTATAAAGTTCATTTAAACTTTTTTTAATAAATTTCAAGAGACTCAATAATATATCAAAAGGATAGACCAATTAAACATTTATAATGGGTGGGGACGTCATAAAATTGTTTAAATAAACACTTAGCAAAAGCATTCAAGTTTACATATGATTAAATAATAAATATAGCCATGTCTAAGTAATTTATCCATTTCACTATTAATAAACTCCATATAAATAACCATATAAATATTCAAAGATAATTTCTTGATGATATTATAAAAATTGAAACCACTAAAATGCAAGTACCATCTTAAAGTATTGGCACTAAATAAAAATGACAATACACGTCTTAACTAAAATTATGATGTTGTAAATGTTACATCATGTCTATTACTTAATAAAAAAGATATATTTTAAACATACAATTGACTAATGATTAGTTATACACACACACACACACACACACACACACACACACACACACACACACACACACACACACACACACACACACACACACACACACACACATATATATATGTGTATATATATGTATATGTATATGTATGTATATATATGTAGAATAAACAAATATATTATGTTGTGTTAGTTTACTTAAAATATTGCATTTTATGTTATGCATCTCTGATTTTAGTGCATATATTTATCATAAAATGTATGATGGTAGTCTAATTTTTATATCTTGGTATAAAATAATATAGTGGTATTTATACTATTTATTTATTAGAGGTTTTATATATTTATTGATATAACTAAACTAACTACATTCTTTTTCCTAAGGTGGATGCTGGACATCTTCTACCCTCGCTATGTAGTATGAGGAAGAGCATCATATAGGAGAGAGTGTAAGATCAAGATGGGTAGAATTACACCAGAGCATGTTCAGAATCACTAGACATGCACATAATTTATTACTTATCTTTGATTGATTGGATTTATCTTCAATTATGTTGGTATCGTACATGCATGCATTTATCATGTGTGAATTTTCTAATCATGTAGATATCTAATTACATCACATGTTTGAGTATTGACTTAGTGAATGATGATTTCAATGAATTTTAGAGTTAGAGTCAAATAACTTGTAGATGCTTTTAATTTTGACATTTGTTCATTATGTTGGTTGTTCTAGTAGTTTCACAGTTTATTTCTTTAAATACATATATATGAGTGCCTTTGACATGTTTTTTCTTTACTGGCATAATTGTGTTAGATAAAAATGCACCTTTTCCTTGGGAAACCCATGAGTATAAACATGTATAAAAGAAATATATCTTCCTAAGGTTTATGAATTTCATAATGATTTAAATTTTTTTAAAACTATATAAAGTTTTAAAAAGGGTTTAATTAATTACCAACTTTAGTGGTGAAATATTTGGAGGTAATATGTTATTAAAGACACTTTTTTGTGGTAAATATAATTTTGTTCCATTTACTTTGTGTTATATAGATGCAATGAAATTATTGAGTAAGATGGGGAAAATAATAATTAGGTTTTCATTGTTGTTGTGAATGCAAGTCAACTACACTTCCATGGATGTTTTATGGAAAAAAGTTGGGTGTAAACTATGGACTCAATCCACCTAGCTACCATTTGAGCCCATTTTAGGAACACCACTATCATTTTCATAGAGGCAACAAATTTAGGAGAACTCGAGATTGACTACTCTCACAAATAAGGGTTTAAAAAATGATAAAATAATGAAATCAAAAATGAAATAGGGAATGTTATATTTGTTGAAATAATGGGAATGGAGAAAAATAAACTTAGTGGAGGACATTTTTGTGCATGTACCCACTGTTATTCTTTAATTTATAGGAAAGTGGTCATTATTCTTGTGAACTTGAGTGTGGAATTTATATGGGTTTTATTTTCTTAAAATATTCATAGATGGAAATAGTGAATCTTGTGATTTATTAAAAATATAAACCCTCATTATAAATTTATGTTGAAGTTATGGAAAAAGGGGAACATTTTTTTGGAATGTAATTAAAATCATAGTTTTTATAATGGTTGTATGTGTAAATTTGAGATCAGTTAATAATATTTTAATGATGGGAAAAAAATATATATTCAATCATTGTAGGTTTCTATTATTTTAATAGGGGTTTCATTATTTATAAATATTTTTATTGAGTTATTATCACTTGTGTATTTGGGGGTGAGAATTCTCTCTCCTCTACAAACCCACAAGGAAGACACACATGTTTCCATATGCATAGTTATAGATATTTAATTTGTACATAGTTGCCATTTTTTCAAGCCATTTGATATTAAGGACCAAAAACATTATTTATGATTTGTTCTTGGTTTTAAATTAATTTATGGTAGAGATGGTTTTATCTATGTTTTTTAAAATATTATTTCAATTATGGTGAACTCATCTTGGTCATAACTAATTTGATTAGTTTTTTTCTCACTTCAATGACCTATAGTATGTGTATGTTATTACCTGCTTGGCTATAGTATATTTTTTCCATGTTATTATTTTTCAAGGAGTGATAAGTTTTTAATAAATAAGGGATTATATTAATAGATATATGAAATATATGAACATGAATCCAATGATGGTATCTAGAAGATGAATATGTCTCTTCATATATATAGTAATCCTATTAGTAATAATTTTGAATATAATTGTGTGACACTAAAACAATGTTATTAATTTATTTATTTGAGTCATTACAAATGTGGTTGTAGCCACTCTTTTATTGGACACATGAACATAGTTGTATAGTGGATGTTGTGTACTGATTAATATTTGATCAAGTATGAATGAGGGGTTAAAGCTAGTGACTTGTGTTTTACTTACTAAAACTTATTGTTCAAAAATAAACATTTACATGAGTTAATGTTAATTGACCAAGCTTAGTAAAGTTAGAAGCATAAATGTTAATAAAACTAGACTACCTCAAGATATATCATGTTAGGGTATTAATTTTTATTTATTAAGATATTTTAATAATTTTATAGATCTATAGGTCTTCGTTATGACCACCTATAGGCCTATAACTTGTATGGTCATCTTTGACTACTAAAGTATATTTATAAAAAAACTCAACTAATATGTATTATTTACAAGGTGAAACTTGTAATTTAATATAATTTCTTATCATATTAATGTATTCATAATACTGAATTTGGTATGATTAAGTCATGTGTGTTATATTTAAACTAATTTGAATGAAAAAAAATGATGAGAACAATATTGTATTGCTAAACATTAAATAACTTAAGAATATATGATTATGAGTTCCATATGAATTGTTGAAGAGTATCAAGTAAATTAATGTCTTTCATAATAATTGTGTGTTAGATTTATAACTAGAGACAACCTAAATACTTATAAGAATCAATATTTGTGCTAGTAATTATTTTTATTGGGATATTTGAGTTGAATATTTTATGTGGACATGTTGTGATACTTTTGAATATTAGTTATGCAAGAATTATTTTTCTAGGTGAACTACAATATGACTCTGAATTTATTGAACTTCATTATATGATGTCATAAGTATTATGATTATACTAGTTTTGTTATTATTATGAGTACCTATTATGAATCTTTTTTATTAATGCTAAGTAATTTGTGTGCATGTATATTCTAATACCTTGTTAAGGTATGATAAATGATAGGAAAAATATAATTATAGTCACTCATCATCAGTTAACAAGCTGGGTTAATAATAAAAATGTGTTTAGTTGAGATTATGGATGATGTGGACTATGACCTAGATTATTAGATATGATGATACTATAAAATAACTTGGCCAAAGTAATGTTATATCCATATACATTTTTAGCCCATAGTAATTTATAGTTTATGTGCTTGCATGAAGTCATAATAAATAGAGAATTACCTAGGTTTTGTCTCACTAGATACATATAATATTAATGGTACTTTCACATGTGATTTTTGGGTGGTTCTAATTAATTTCATCATCAATATCTGGCCCTTAATTAATGGAAGGGCTACTCCCAGTGGGGTGTGTGAGAGAATATTAGTCTATGATTGGAGGTAAAGTACCTAGACAATGCTCTCCCCTTATATATCTAAATATAAATTGATTCTAATACATACTCATGGATAGTTTATATATTTTATGATTTATTTATTAGAATATTTAATGTACTAATCTAATTTGATATTATTTTATTTTTTTATCCTACACATCCATGGATGTTGGAAACCTTGTATATTAATCATTTAAAACATTGTACCACATTAGTGGTTACAATATTTGATTATAAATGGTTTGGTGCATTTTCATTATCATTTATTGATGAGTACTAACTTTGTTTTTGTGTGATGAATGGTTTCATACTTTTAATGTTTCCATACCATTGAGATCTTATTTAGGAATAAAAATGATAATTGACTAAATGTTTTAATCAGTGGATTTATTTAGAATATTGTATCTATTATATTAATGTGATTTTAACTTATTATGGATATATTTTAATGGTGTGAAAATTATAATATTATGTTGATGGTTATTTTAGTGTATAGCTAATCCTAATTATATTTTTTATACTTTTCATTATTGAACCTAGTGAGGTATTAACATGTGGTATTAGAGCATAGGTTTAAATACCCAAACCTTATGAGTCAATTAACACTAATATATTTTGAATTATTTAATAGTATGAAAAAATGGTTCATCTATGAACTAATGTGCAAATAAATTTTAATTAAGATCAATAACCTGAACCCAACCTATTAGGATCGAATTAAGCTGCTAAGCTTGGTCAAATCCTTGTTGTTATGAATGAGACATGAGATAGAGTAGTAACCATAAAATATGAGTTACATGGGAATAATGAGGAAGAAGAGAAATAATAACAAGAGGAAAAATAGGTGGATAAGGGAGATAATCTAGATCAAGAGAAGTTAGAAGAGCATAAGGCTATAAGAGTGTAATTAGACACAAAATTGTTTTAAATTTTTAGAATTTAGTAGATGTAAATCCTAGGTTGATAAAGGTATGAGTATACTAAATTAGGGTAGAAATATGCAATAAATATGGCCACTAGTTTTTAATATAAGTGACCTAGTTTGACATTCCTAAAAATATCAATAAATAATGGAAACAAGTACTTAACTAGAAATTAACTAAAATAGGACATCGGCTACAAATTGAGATAAAGACTATTCTAAGTGTCATAGATAGTACCTAGGTGTCAAAACCATTCTTATATAGTAGATACATAATTGGAAAGTAGTTTTATTTGGCTCTAGTGTCCCTAATTTGGTGTTATTATCCTCAGTGTAGAACTATTTTAAGCTTCAAAATCCACCTGTGTCTAGGTCTGCCAAGCTTGTTCATACATCCATGAGTTCTATAACTTTTTAGATGACCTATTTTGATTTATTTTATATTCAAACCCTAAACCTCCATGCTACTAAGGAATCTGGGTGGCAAAAGTAGTAAAGTGTTTTTGTTAGTTGGGTGGACTGGACATCCTCAATACCCCACTATGATGAGAGTTGCCTACATACCAATACTCTAAAAAGGGATCAAGCCTGATGTATTTCTCCCCACCTAAGTGCTAGTACAATGGAAAGTGAAGCTAGTATGAATATTAGCTTGGGTTATTTAAATGTGATTGAGACTATAAATCTAAGTAATCTGAGCTTAAGAATGTTATAGATGGTTGTATGTATAAGTAGGTCAGAATAGGGATCAATAGCCTTGATTGTGCACATCTTACTTTGAGTTTTTTTTTGGAATTTGCATCTAATTTCCATCTAGTAGATAAAGGGATAAAATTCATGTATATATATTTTATTAGTTATTTTTATAGTATTAAAAGAGGTCTAGGCCAAGCCTGGGTAGTTTCTCATTTGAAAAGATATTCATTGGTAATAAAAAGAGGGGAAATGACAATAGTTCCAAAACTAAGATACTAACACCATGGGGAACTACTATATAAATTATGGCATTAGTGTCTCAGTGGTGCAAATTGAGGCACTAAGAGCCATGATGTCAAAGTGAGGGTCTAGGATTACTTTAGGGATGATTAGTGGCATGCATGGCCCACACAAAGTATGGATAAATTCTAAATAGGCCCTAAGATAGGTCTAGGGATAAGATAGGGATGGGTGGTCTCAAGTAACATTCTTAGTACTCAAGTGTCATTTTTAGGTGATTACATCCACCATCCTTTATTTTAGAAATGAATCAAATAAAAATTACTAGGATAAAGGAAAAATAAGTGTACCTATACTTACCTAAGAGGTAAAGCCCATGAACTTGGATCAGAGTATACAAAGCATGCTATATTATGTATCTTACAAATTAAACATGCATAGATTAGTCCTTACTTAAGAGATACCAAAATCAAAAGACAAAATTGAGTAAAGAGATAAGAGAGACAACAATAATGAATACACCTCACTAGGTACATGAACCAATACATAAACCTAGTGATAACCTATGTATGTGCATGTATATAGTGATTAATCAGTGAATAACTTGGACTAAGTTGATGGTTTTCTCAATCTCCATATGTTTATGGCTCAATAACTCAATCTAATTTTGACTCCATCATTTCCTACCCCTATTTGGCTGATCATGACCTATGAATATCTTAGATTAGATTGATGGTGTGTCCAACCCTCTCATGTAGGTGGCTCAAGAAATTAAGTAGACTATGAATCCATCATTGCCTACCCATGTGTAGTATATTCATCTAAAACAAAATTATTTGATGTTTTTGGAGATGCATAACTATGTATGATATATTTGAATCCACTCAATAATATTAGTTATCTTTGGGCCACTCATAAATGCCAAATACTATATATGGAGTAAGGCATGAATATGGTGGGTAACATTAAACATGGTGTTTGATGTGTACAACATAGATAATGACATGGAGTTTGTCATTCCATCTGATAAACTAGTGTATAAGTGAGCATATGAAAATAATATACCATGCACATGCCCCCAAATTTGATATATGATTATATGGTTTTCCATATTGAATTATAAAATTATATATCTAAGTATCTAAATTGAAACAAGAATGATCATGTCACACATGATTCCCCTAATCTAACTATATTGGTATGGATCTGAGCTAAACTAAGCCAAAATTAGTAATGTATAACTAAACCTATACAAACCTAGACTATACCTATTGTAGTTTTTTGGCCAATCTAGAATTTACTAAAACTAGGGATAATAGATAGTAGTTTCATATCTTGGATAGTAGCACCCTATGGTACTGATGTCTAAATTTAGGTGCTAATATCCAACTATCCTAATTTCTATGCAACTAAAAGTGATCTTTGTGTCACTATTTCCCACTATGTTTTTTTTTAATCTAATTTTTATGTCATTATGATTGTATGCTAAAAACTATAATTTGAGTACATTTATATATCCTAATCTCTATGATAAAGCCCTATGAATTCCCCTTGTTTTGAGGGGATTTATTGAACCTATGAAATAACTATCCATAAAATAAGAAGCTCTAAAAAATGTTTGTTATCTAGATCATATATGATATCTACATAATAAGCCAATATGATGTGCATACATAACATTGGAATGTAAGTTAATATGAATAGAAGTATGTAATATATGATGTACATTATGAATAACATTCACAAGGATATCAAGATAGATATAACAATGTATGTGAATAGAGAATCTGAGTAATAACTGAGTATCCACATAAGGGATTAGGGTTGGATATCCATCATGACACCCAAGTAGGAATGGCAGATGCATGAGTTCCCTCTTAGAATATAAAATTAGAGTGTGTAACATGAAAGATATAAGTTTCATGGTCATGATGCATATAATAAATCATAAATGCAACACACATGAGGCACACAAAGGATGTTAATGGGCCACAATACAAGGGATATGGGTACATGTCACTAAATCTGAGAAAGACATACAAGAACATGTTCAGATGTATATATACACAAACAAAAAATAAGTTGACTTAGAGCCACATGGAAGGACATGTTAAAATGTTTGCATACACAATCAAGAAGGCACACACAAGGACATGGTCACATATCTAAAGCATACATATAATGAAAATAAGTGGTGTAGATCCATAGAATAATGGTATAATCAAATGCCCTTGATTAAATGAAAGTATGCATAAAAATGTGGTATAAGTCTATATAAGAGCATAGATGTACATAAACTAAGTCTAAATTATGGTATTTGGAAAAAATGCAATGTAATGTAGAATGATCAATATCAAGATATAACAATGCTAAATCTATGATGTAGAGTTTAGAAAGATGTAACCTGGGAATCAAAACTATGCATAGGATGCACCCAAATGGGTGAATATATCTAATGAGGGACTTATGTATCTGTGTATCTACCCCCAATGGGTAGATAGTATCAAATCTAAATCTGTGTAATGGACCTAGGTCTTGTAAGTATTTACAAACAATCAAAAAGAATAAATGAAGCAACATGTGTATGTTAAAAACCAACTATACTAAGATAGATAGAAAATATAAGAGATGAAAACATGGTAATACATATAATCTATAATTTATATTTTTGAGTAAATATTTGAATGTTTTTTTTTATTTTTACATATTATATTGTTTTTGTATTTTATGGATATAAGTTATGTACAAGCAACATGAAAATGAAACTATATATAAAGACTAAGAAATAAGGAAACTTTGTAAAATAAGGGAGGAACATACTAACCAATGAGTCTCATGGGAGACTCACTATCAATTTGAATTATGTTAAATAAAGGAACAATAATAGTGTGTGTTATATGAAAATTTAACTAAATTCCTATAACCTATGATACTGAGTGATCTATAGTTGATACTACCTATGAAGTGGTGCTAGGAATCTATGAAACTAACTGAGGTGTCTTATGAAATTTAGGGGTATTAGGGACCCATCTGGTAGAAGATGTTGTAACTAGCATAGGTTACCTATGCTAAAAACTTTAGGAACTCAATAATACTGACCTCATAATAAAAGGAGTAGAGGTAGGCGTTATAGAATCTGCAACATATCTTAGATGCAGGGGTCTCTCAATAATGTTATTTTTTAAAGAGTATGATTACATGGTAATAATGTAAGAGTATACCTCACCTATATTGGTGGCTCAACTAAAATCTATTGTGTAATGATGGGAACTATTCTTGGAACTATAACTAGTAGTTGTAGTGTGACTTCCTATGGAATAGGTAAAGAATAATCATATGAAAGACCCTCAACTATGATCACCTAATTAACATGTATATAATTTAGGCATTTATTCATGGTGGATGGAATGGATCATATATAATATATCCATGGCCTACCTAATAACATTTTGAATGTGCATACACTAGGTATTACTAATAATCTAGTGGACACATGTGTTGGTCCAACCTGTAGTGGAAGTATATTCTCCCTAATGGAGCTCTGAACATGGCCACTAAAACTACAAATAAATATGTTGGTAGGAGAAATGTCCTAATATAAATATTCTAGATTCTATAGAAGTGTAATAGTGCACATGTTAATACTTGACCCATTATCCCATAACACTCTAAATAAGATGATTATCAATCTAGGCTCATATAAAGAGTGCATATAAATATGAATTTTCATCAAAAAACTCTTTCTTTAAGAAGGTGATGTGTGGTATAACTCATAATATAGTATGATACCCAATAATTATATTATGTAGGGGGTGTGCATCCTTTTTACTAGTGTGATATGATACTAGTGGTGTATGTGCCTAATACATATAGTGAACACCTAAACTAACCCTTACCTCATTATTTTTATGCTTTAGAAATGGATTTGAGAATATTTCCAATGTCTTAACTTCCATTTTTTGAACTTTGGGTGCCTCTATGGGTGTGCTCACATAAATCATGTTGTCCTCTATCAAATATTGTATTTTATGTTTCAAGGTGATGCATTAGTTTGTAGTATGGCCTAGTGGTCTGTGAGAATCAAATGATACATTGTAATCATAAATATTTGTAAGAGGTTGTGTTGTATCAACCTCTTTTATGAGAGGGAGAGATATGACATTGTATTCTTAGATCTGCTATAAAACACATGCCAAAAATTCTATAAGGTTGGTGAAATTTTTTTTGTGGTGGAGCTAGTAAAGCCAAGAAAGGAGATGGCTTTAAAGTTGCATTAACTATGGCCTTTGGATCACTCTTATTTTTAGTGGCCCTTACTTTTTATGGAAGCTTATTATAACTCTTATTAGTTGACTTTGATCTAGTTTTATACTTAATTTTACATAGAGAGAAGCTTGACTTCCCCTTATTTCATTATGTGCCCTAAATCTGTGAAGGAAACTTCTTGAAAAAGATATCTTCATACAATGCTATTAGTAATCTCTATTTCAATATATTTTGGAGCTCTCTATATGTCATGGGGCTAGTCATATTTTCCAATATAGTTTTATATTTCAAGTCATGTTTTGCAATAGGCTCATTAGATTTTTTCTTCAATTTTGCTACTTGAGCATATGAGATGGTATCACTAATGTTAATTGAAAATTATGCTAAAAAAATATTTGCTAATGGATTGAATGTATTGATAGAATGATTTGGAAGATCATAGAACCACTGTAAGGTATAGTACTTTAGAGTGTGTGGGAATAACTTAGTAAGGATCCAATCATTGAATAACTAGTCCAAATATTTTGTGTAAATCTCATAGATGGTGCTCTACGTCACCCTTACCATCATACAAGGTAAGATTAGGTACCATAAATCTAGATGGACAAGGAGTTTCCATTATGTGATGTGCCAAAGGTGTATGTAAAAGAACATGAGAATCCAAGGCATGTGATAACCTAGTAACTCCTTAATCAATATATAACAACTTAGACTACATATAATGAATCGCATGAGTAAGGGATTGTACATGTGGAGAGGAGGAACTAGCCATAGGATGTGTAGCTACTATTAAAGGTTGTCAATTTAAAATATGTTGTTATACAAGCTAAGTTGCCCCTAAAGTAGGTATGACAATGTTGTTATTTGGGGGAGTAGAAGATTTATAATTATTTGATTTTTTATTTAATTCTATTATGGCTTTTATAATATGTTCATGATCATGGGTCTATTCCCAAAGTATATCTCTAAAACCTTGTAGAATTTCATCCTTATTGACTATAAGATTTTAATTGTTAAGTGGGGGGAGAGTGTCTTGATGCCCATCTTATATATCATCGTAATCTTTATTATATTACTCATCTTTACATGCATTATCATTTATTTAGACATAATCAAGGTGTGAAGGATAAATGATAGGATTTGTAACTGGTCCTTTTTCCATGCTATAATATATAACAAAAGGAATATGAGTATGATCAATAAGATTGATGTTAAGCATAACACTTGTTCCTAAGGGAAGAGAGATAAAAAATTTAGATGGCATATAGTAAATAAAGTGAAAGAGGTCAAATAAAATAGAATGTATGAAATTTTAAAAGCTTAACATATCCAATGAAAATAGTAAAAATAAGGATACAAACCCTAGTATCATTTAGGGTGAGGGTTTGAGTAGTATTTAAAATAAGTTGGGTTCAACAAATGTTTTAAATTTTTAGGACTTAGTAGATGTAAATACTAGGCTGCTAAAGGTATGAATATAGTAAAGTAAGGTATAAATATGAAATAAATATAACAACTAATTTTTAATAGAATTGACCTAGTTTAACCTTTCTAAAAATAACAATAAATAATGTAAACAAGTACTTAACTATAAATTGACTAAAATATGGGATCTAGATACAAACTAAGATAGAGGCTGGTCTAAGTGTTATACATAGGACTCAGGTACCAAAACCCTTCTTATATAGTAGTGCACTTATTGGATAGTAATTCCATGTGGCACTACTATCCCTATTTTGGTGCAGTGTCCTCTATGTAAAACTATTATGAGCTTCTACGTGTATCTATATCTAGGTTTTCCAAATCTATTTCTATGCACATGAGTTTCGGATCTCTGTAGATGACCTATTTTGACTAATTTTATATGTAAACCCTAAACCTCTATTTTTTTAGGTAAATTGGTTGGCACAAACAATAAAGTGTGTTTGTTATTAGGGTAGGATTAACATTCTCAACACCTCATTGTTATAATATTTTCCTACATACTAATACTCTGAAGAGGTATCAAGCTAAATGTATTTCTCTCCACCTAATTTTTGGCACAAATGAAAATGAAGCTAATATGAATGTTGGCTTGAGTATTTTAAATGTGCTTGAGACTAAAATTTAAGTAATCAAATCTTAGTGATGATGTAGATGGTTATATCAAGAAGTAAGGAAGAATAGGGATTAATAACCTTGATTATGCAAAACTTATTTTGAGTTTGTTTGTGTAATTTGCATCTGATTTCTATTTAGTGTATAAAGGGCTAAAATTCATGTATATATATTATTCTAGTGCTTGTGTAGGTCTTAAAATAGGTCTAGGCCATCCTTAGGTGGTTTCTCATTTTAAAATATATCAATTGGTAACAAAAGTATGGAAAAGGATAGTAGCACCAAAATTAGGACACTATCACCACTGGGCATTATTTTCTAAATTATGGCATGAGTGTCTTAGTGGTAGAACCCGAGGCACTAAGGGATAGGATGTCAAACTAAGGGTCTAAAATTACTTTAGGGATGTTTAGGGATGTGTGTGATCCACACAAAGCATGGATAAGTGTCTAAATAGGCCATAATATAGGTTTAGGTCTAAGCTAGGGATGAGTGGTCTCAAGTATCCCTCTTAGCACTCAAGTGTTATTTTTAGGTCAAACTAAGTAAATTCTATTACAAATCAGTGGTTATATTTAATACATATTTCTACCCTGATTTAATATACTCTATCCTTCAACAACCTAAGATTTACATCTACTAAGTCCTAAAAAGTTAAAACATTTGGTGAACCCAAATTACTTTGAATATTTCTTAAAACCCTAGTTTAGCCTAGGGTTTACCTCCATTTTTTGTGCACTAAAATAGGGTTACAAACTTCTTTTTTTTCTTAATTTTTGCAACAAACTAACTCATCCAAATTATTCCTATATTAGGATTTCATTAATTTAATATACTTTTTTTTTCCAAACAACCCTTATTAACCCTAGATCCACATACTAGGTCTCTATACATCTAAATACTGGCTTTTACGGTTTTAAGTACAATCCTAATTTTTCCACACATTGGGCTAAATATTTCTCATAGATGCACGTATACCTATGTTAGATTAAATTCTACCTATTGTGTGCTTATTATTCATTATTTACATTATATTCTTTGATAATTTTAAAATTACATCCAAGAAGCCTCTTATCCCTCACCTAGTTGATGAATTTCTATATTTTTCTCATAATTATAATAATGAATGGACAATTTTCAAGATTGCACATTAATACATGATAATGATTTAATTTATAATGATAATGATGATTATTTTTTTAATGATGGATATGAGGATTACTATGATGATGAAAATTAAACTGTTGATAAGGATATATTAGATGTATCTTCTTCTCTTTCATCTCCCTCTTCTCCTATACCTCAAAATCAAACTAACAATATAATGCCAAAAGAACCTCTTATTATCAATGCTTTGTTTTAATGTGATCTTATCTTTTCAAACACTTTCACTACCTCCTTATTCAAATTAAAATAATATAAGTGTAATAAATGAAATTTACTTTCACATAGTTTAGAAAACATAGAAAAGAACAATGCATCTTCTTTACCTTATTTGTTAAATTTGAAACCATGTACAAATGATATTACACCTTTTACCAATGCACAAACTAAAGTAGAAAAAAGTTTATTATCACTTTCTTTTACATTCCAAGATCAATACAATGATTCTTTACAAAATATTAATAATGCAAATGTCTATAAGTCTTCTCCTACATGTCATAATATGCCAAATGAAAACATGATTGTTACTTATTCTACCCTTGACTCCAAGATTGAAATCAATAATCATAGATTCACTCCACACATAGCTAGTGAATACATGCATTGTATTACACCCAGACATGATGATATATTGTATAGTAGTAAAAAGTTAAAATATTTTCCTAATATCTCTCTTAGTGAGCATGTGAATGATACTTCTTCTACTCTTACTTCTGCAAGTGAATTAAACTCAAATTTTGATGAACCTTGGAATAATGATGATTACTATGATTTTGGTGAATAAGACATGGAGTCTAAATATTTTAGTTATCTCCTTACTTCACATATTTATCATATTCAAACTAATTCTATTTCAAATGTTAAAAAACACACATGCACTTATTATTATGTTCATAGTTTACATAACTTACATTCACATGATAATAATGTATCTTCTAGTCTAGCAACATGTGATACTTCTTTGAAAATTAAAGAAAAAAGAGATACCAATGACTCTCCCTCAAAACCCCTTACTATAGTATAACATGTTTTTTAACCTAACCTACACAAGGTTGATAACTCATTTCCCTCTCACTAGGTCCAAGCTATCACCCTTCCAAGGGTTACAAAGAACAAACCAATCCTCCCTAAAAAGGTTCATCAATGCATTATACCAATGGATAAGATAAATAAAAAAATTCAAGAGTTAAATTAACCCCTTAATTATCATAATATAAATTCACAAGAGATAATCTCTTTGATGTATGTTTTGGGTGATTTATAACCAGTACACTATCTCACATTAGAGATTAAATCATACCACTATTGGGTTGATCCCAATTCCATCTATGAAAATCATATTCCATGCAAAATGTTCATTATAAAGTTTCCACCCAACTTTAATATATTGGTGTTACCAAAATTTTATGGGCATGAAGACCCATACTTGCACCTTTAGGATTATGAGAAATTTATGGAACATGTCATCAACAAGCTGGGCCTACTAAAATTATTTACAAAGTCTCTATAAGGTGAAAAATCAAATTGGTTTCATCATGTACTCTATAGTGGTTCACTAAATACATATGATGAGTTAAGTAGTCTCTTTTAGGCACTACATACATAATAAGGGACCTTGATTCATATATGAGAGGTTTCTTTCACTACATCAGGGTGAGATAGACCCAATAAAAATTACATTCTAAGATTCAAGTCATGTATGCATCAGTTTATTTACAAGATGATAAATTTAGAGGTATAGTACATCTTTTCTAAAGGCCTTATTTTTTATCTTAATAAAAAATTATTATATTAAACATACAAATAATTCCAACATCCATGTAATATAGCTATAGAATTAGAGACAGAGTTGTGACTAGTTACGTTTATTAGTTTGGAATGCACTCTTAAGGTAAAGGGGTTTCAAGACTACCTCATCTAGCTGATACAATGGAATCACCTCTAGGTGTGGGTAGCTTATTGGGTGAGGTGAATCTCTAGTTTTAGAGATAGTTCCTATGATGCATCATCTTAACTTAATTCCTAAACCTACTTGTCTTATCAATAAAAAGGAATAGAAAGGACATGAAGTCAAACCTAAGATATTGGGGGTGATACACCAATATGTTGTGTCTCCTCTACTTGATCCTTTAACAACTCTTATAGATAACACAAATACTTATTGCTAACACTTATTCTCTCAAAAAGATTCATACACATCAATGTTTCACATAGAGGTTATACTAAGTGACTCTGGCTTGAGGACGATGAATGAGAGGCCTAGTTCAAAAGACTATCAATTAGTATTCACTATAAACATAATCATTAACACTTTCACACCATGTAACCTGCATAAGATAGTCCACTAATACCTATGTGAAAATAAGGACCTATAAATGGAAAATAATCAAACACTTGTGAAAATAAAACAAGCATAACACACTAGAATACTAGTATAAAAGGAGTTTGAATCTATCTTTATATTATCTCAAGGTTACAGATACAAATGGGCATAACTTCTTCATACCCAATAAAGGGATCTATATAATGGATTTCTAAGCCCAATTTATAGAGCATGGGAAGGAGAGAGAATAATAATTTCATGTAGAAGTGTGGATTAGAGGCCATGATGACCATCATTCATCTTATAATCAATTATAAACATGATTGAGGATTAGTAGTAGTCCCATAACTCCTCCCATGTGTTTCCTTGGCTACATAATGGCCTTTAATGATCCCTTAGGCATAGAAGTGTGGTGGAAGGCCTATTTTTGGTCGTAGTTGACCCCATGAAGACACCATGCACCTTGAAATTTATACATTGCTCCTTATCATGTAGTGAGAGGTCATGTACCCATTATGAGATGCAATTACTTGTTTGAAAATGGTTACTACTCACCTAGGTTTAATTTTCATGCCATTCATAACTTATTAAATGAATTAGTCCTCCTAGTGGGTGAGAGACCTAAGATTTAGGCATCATCAACCATGTGTTAATCTTGGTAATGGAATATAAAATTTTATGCAAGGGTACTTCTATTCTTGTAAATCTCTTCATCATGTGAGCAAACCTATAATATTCTTTCCTTAATGAAAATGATGACTATCTCTTCTCCTTTCCTTTAGGTCTTTTCATCAAGTTTTATTGTATTGATGTATAGGTTGAAGAGTTATTTTTTGTATACCATTCCACTTCTTAATATGCTAAAAAGGCCTTTCTACTCACTCAAGGCCCTTAACATGCTTGGGACTTATAAAACTAGACCTCACAAGCCATTTTCTTGCATATTTTATCTCACACATAAAATGATTCTAGTGTATATGGATAACATATGAAATTTATGTGTCCTCATGATGATTTAATAGTGTCTTGTGGTCATTATAATCATGACTAATAGTTTCTTATCCATCGAGTTCTCTATGAGGGTCTTGGAGGGTTTTAATTGGCCTACCATCTTTAAAATGGTTCATAAATCATAGTACTTGCATTTAAAAATTAAGTCAATTAATATTTAGTATATATATCCCCTAAAATCTCCCTAATATCTCTTATTCCCATTCATTTTGTATTGTGATATCTGAGCAAAGTTTGGTAGCCCTCAGGTTTCCACTAACAAGTCTAGGCATACTTATAGTCTTAAGGATTGTTCATAAAGTTTCCCCCTAAAACCAACTATCTCCACCATGTATGGAAAGTTAATATGGGTAATAAAATTCAACAAATATCACTATAACCCATGCATCTCCTCCTATAGCATGTGAGCATCCAAACTTTCAACTCAAACTGGCACACTGTGAGGAGAGAGCTCGAGGAAGGATTTTAGGCTAAAAAGGAACTCTTTTTGGATTCCCCTATATTTGAGACCCATTTTTAGACTTTTAACATAATCATAAAACCTTTTATTTCATTACTTATACTTGAGGGTCTTCTCTTGTCATAATAATGGAGTTGGTGGTCTAAGGGCTTAAGTAGGGTTTTAGTCCTTATAGGCCTAAATTGATCTTTAAGGTACAAGGACACCTGTAGGTATTTGTGGTGACTTCATGAAATTTTCATAAACCCTTTATAATATAATCCAAATTTTTACATAGTCTCATAATGGCTTAGATCCCTACCTCTGTCATTATACCCCTTTAGGTCTTTTTTGACCATCCTTGGCCTATACTAGGTGCTTAGACTAGTTGATGTCAAAGACCTAAGTGGTCTGTCTCTCTTATTTTCCTCAATAATGAGGGATTTTTAACTCTCATGGATTGTACTTAAATATTTATCAACACTTATTGATTCTTTATTATCCCTTTACCTATAAAAAACATACTCATCTAGCCATACACACATAGGCCTGTGTGTTGTAAATGCTCAGTCCAGCCTAGGAAACTCTTCTAAACTTGAATCTACCTCAAAAAATATTGAATACAATACATATTACATACACAAAAATGGGGTCACTTTCATATGTATTTTTACTTCTAATAGATCTCATACTTCAAACTAATTAGGTATTCCAATTTGACTAGGTAGACCTATATGCATTAAGCCAACTATGTATGCAGAGTTAAAGGGTCATGTTGGTTAGCTTGTTTTAGTAACTCTTTCACATTAATTTGTATTTAAATAACATATATAGCATGTTATTTTTTTTATATCCAACCGTAATGTGTATGTGGCATCTTACTCCCAAGTTTGGAGACAACTTGACTATAGTTATGTAGGAGGTGATTGGGAGTACTTGCCTATAATTGGAGCCTTTATACATGTCAATGAGAAATATAAAGTTTTATAGACCATAAAAAGGACTTAATTGACCTATTTTGAATTAAAATTACCTTCCTAAGATATTTATTCTCACAAACATGCAGTCATTTAATACATGTGCCTAGGTTCAACTGTAGGTGATCATTTAGAGTCCTCACTGCATCCTTAGAGTGGTAACATCTCCATCACAGTCCTTTAACATATTTGGTATTTATATCCCCAATTAAGGGTTTGATTTATTAGGTTCATGAAACCTAATTCTTTCATCTACTCCATAAGATATGAATCCTATGAGAAGTCTATATATAGACCAATGTGACACCTCATACCTAAGATGGACCTATAGGTGATCATCTATTATGTGAGTAGGTTATATTATCCTTCAAGATATTATACCTCTAATTACTCATCATAATTACTCCTTTAATAAACTTTCATTGTCCATCTTCCTCTAAAATTTAAGATCAAATTGAAAACTTAAGCAATAATCTTTTGGATTTTTGAGTTTGGAAGCCAAATCCCATTATGAGGTGAAAACGGCTTGATATAATCATTATGAATTATATGTTTTGGGAAGAACTTATATGTACTTTAGCTCTCCATTAAAGACCAATTATTGATTCCTAAACATCCCCCATCTAGATACTTAATATGTTAATGCATTTGGAGCTAGTAAATCATGCATTCTAATGGAGAAAATGAAACCTAGGAATCCTTAAAAACCTTAAATAATGCTAAAAAACTTAAACTATGCCAAAGGATTATGAATGAATTTCAAGATGGTTTGTGAGTGTTTATCTTAAGGACCATATGGAATCTTGTTTAATTTGAAAGAGGATATCTTCCACATTCTTAAACCACCCATCTCACCTAAAGGAGACATCATTCATATACTTTTAAGCTAGAGATGGGTTTTCATGAGCACAACTAAGTTATGCTTGGATATTTTATCCTTCCTTCACATTGTGAGCATTGAATAACTTTAAAGAGTTTTATTATGACCAAATGGTGGTTATGTGAATTTTTTTAGGAACATGGGGGAAGCACAGAAGCTTTGTACTGATCACCCTTATAATTTACTTCTTCAATAAAACATAGAAATCTTGCACATGACTTGAAATCTATCAACCAAGGGAGACTAGATGCTGATTTATCCTTGAAATTTATATAATAAAATACTTATAAGAGTTTAGGATACTTAAAAAACCTTTGAATACCTTTACCCATGCTCAAGCTATCATAATGATCTTAAAATTTTCACAAATTTGCCTACAAGTGAGTTCATGGGGTTTCCAATGGGCTTAAGACCACCTAGGGGTCTTTGTGATTATTCATAAAGAATAGGGCCTTGATATACAAACTAATGCAACTAATTTAAATCCCATTATGTATTCTACATCTGGCAAAGATATTGGGCTATGATTCTCCTTGTATAGACTGTACTATCCAACTCAAACTGGCCCTTATGAACTTATGAAGAGATTGATGGGGATTCTACTACATTTTTTGCCTTTCTCTACACATTTGAGACATGAATCCTTATTTTTGGTGCCTAAAATGGATCCCCATAAATTTTTTGATGTCCTCTAACTCTAACCTATCTATATAAGTCTTGAAAACACTTGTAAAACATCATTTATATATAATTTTTAAGTTTTAAATCCTTAAAGACCATTAGAGGATAAGATGAGGGAAATGGGAAGTCAAATATACTTTCAAATCAGAGGGTATGGATGGAGGGAAGATGAAAGGTCATTTTTTCAAGTGTGTGGGCCCATTTTTGGTGAATGAAAGGTGTTTGACTTCTAAAATGACCTCTTTTTAATATAAAACCACCTAGAATGATATTATCATGGAAATGAGACCCTTTTAGAGACATTTTACCCTTTATAATGACTTAATGATGTCTTAGGGGCCATAATAATACTATTTACATGGTTTGAACTCCCCTATAAGGAAATATATGCATGATTTCAAATGAAACATCAATTGAAGGAATTACCTTAACATTTGCTAAAGAAACTTAAAATATGCTAAGGCTTCAAATAAAGTTACCATCCTTATTCATATTAACTTGAATCTCCATGAATTTTGCTACATTATTTAGGTTATTGACATGCTTTAATTGGACACATGAATGGTCTTGAGTTAAAACATTATATATCATCTTATCATGAGTAATTTTGGGGCATAAGGACCACATTAGGACTTGTTAAATACTTTAGACATAACCAACATAAGATGAAATATTGAATTAGACAAAATAGAGTGAAATGGTGACTACCTTTAGCCCTTATTACATAATTAGATTACAAGAACCTCTTTTTTATCGACATAAAGATAAATAACCCTCTCCTGGATTGTCATGGCATCACAAGGACTCATGAAGATGAACAATATACAAGTTTGAGTGTTTTTAACAAAATTTGATCCTTATTTCCATGACATAAAGGTATCAACATTACTGGTGAATCCCAGGGGTTGACCTACCTATTGATTAAGATAACCATCTATTCCATGTATGACAGTCATGAATCAATTTGACAAACCTTTATGATTGGACTAATAATTAGACCCAACACCTTATAAGCTCTTAAGAACTATAAAAACCTCATTACTAACATAATAAGTACATAAGGAAACTAAAAAATGAAAGCCTAAGAAATGGAATAAGACAAAAAAGTAATCAACTAACAAATCACTTATGCAACAACACTTGGAGGAAAAGAAAACCTAAACTACTATGTATAAGGATGGTATATGCTTCTCAATAATATTACTTAAGGAACACACCATTGATAAGGCTAGGTATTTCCTCACCATTTGATCTTAAAAAATAGAATGCATTATTTTCTTTGTAGTTGATGATGGTGTAATGTCCACTCAATAGGCTATCAAAATTTGAGAGACTACTTGGTTTATCTCAGTCTTCATACCACTTAAGTATAATATCACCTTATTAAAAGGTCTTAAATAATCTCTTTTGTCAAAGGACCTCTTAACTTGATCTTGATGGGAACACATGACATATATAGCATCATCTCTTGTGTCTTATATCTCTCTCAACTCATTCATCCTTACTTCTATGACATAATTTTCCATTATCTCAAGTTGATGTGTGAGTTTTAAGGTTGGTAGCTCAAGTGACGTGGGTAACCTTACCTCTTTGCCATAGACAAGAAGGTATGTTGAATGACCAATAGATCTATAGGACATGATCCTATCTACCCACAAGGTTATCCTTATTTTGGTATGCCATTCCCTTTAGTTTTCCTCCATAGTTATTTTTATTATTCTAGTTAAGTTCTTGTTGGTGGACTTTGTTGTACACAACATCCCCCTTTTCTTCTTGAAGAAATGAGAACCCACTTTTTTCATATTTTGGCCTTGTTTGTTGAGATTTGCTTTTACAAGTTTATGAAAGTTCTAAATGGATTGATTATTAATCTTTATACTAAGAAGAATCAAGAATGGTATTATATATTTTATGTACTAACTCTATTAATGCCTTTTTTTGGGAGATTTTTGAACTATGCAAGTTTTTTAGGACTTAGTTTATTTGGAAAAACTTACTCATCGAGCCTTTTGTTTGGAAATTTTATCTGATAGATTTTGGTCTTTGATTTCTTTATTTAAGATTTGTGTCCAAAAACTTATTCAACATTTGTTCATTAGGTTTTTTTGGGACTTGGTTTTATTCAAAATAATTATATTCAAGATTTGGTTTTTGAACATTTTTCTTGGGCCTTCTTCTTGGGAATTTTTAGGTCTTCAGAACTTTTGTTTGGAGTTTTTATAGTAGACATTAAAAATTCTTCCAAATAACTAGTTTTTTATTTGTTCTTTAGACATTTTGTTCATAACTTTTATTTTGAATAGATTTGGTCTTCAAACATTTTGTTTGAAACTTTTGTTCCAAATAGATTTGGTTTTTGGGTTTTTTGTATAGGAAAATTTTTCTAAAATAGTCATTATCAGAGATTTTTATTTTTGATATTCTTGTATCAGGCATTTTGTTTGGATATTTTATCTAAAAAAATTTGATTTTTGAGATTTTTGTTCGATATTTATGTTTAAAATATTTGTTTGAATATTTCATAGGCTCAATCCCAACACAAAACCTGACTCCCAATTCTTGATTACCAAAATCTTGTTATACTTATCTAATAAATAAAAATGCTTTCTAATAATTTCTAACACTACTTGCCAATTAAACTAATGAGATATTTTAACTAAGTAGAAAATACAAAAAAGGGGAAAATTGGGCATTTATAATGCATGAACTAGAATTCAATGCTAAAGGTATATACATGACATGCAACCATTAAGGTATTCATTGTTTGTAAATTAAGTCAAAACTTGACTGGTATCCTATGAAAAAAGCCCTAGCTACTTGTGAAATTACTACAATTAAACTAGTGACTAGTAAAAAGGAAAATTATTCACAAAGCATGTAAACAAACTATAAGCACTACACATAATTACAAAGGCATCTTCATCTAAGGCTTTTAGGGGAGCACATTTGCCATTGCCATTTTCTATAAAGGATTCAACAAAACTCATAGATATAATTTATGATTCTACCATTTTCAACAATAGGTATGCCAACTACTCTAAATTATGGGATGTTATTGATTATATCAATGTATTCTTACTAGAAAAAAAATCTATCTTCCATAGAGCAACTATTAATTTTAGAATTTCTTTCCCTTAAGAGATAAGAATTGTATTCAATGGAGGCTAAGCTTGAGTTTATGCCATGTATCAACATCCTATAATACTTATTCGTCATGGAAAAAATTAAATGGGATGATTTTCTACACCATATGGATAACCAAATGGTCATGGAATGCATATTTGAAACTAATTTCTAGAGGTATTTTCCATTACAAATTATAGATGCCTATTTTGACAAACATAGATTGGTTTCATGGAACCAAGATAATGTAATGGATAAAGTGTTGAGTTTGTGGCTTCTCCCTAGAGAAATCATGACATTTAAAGGTAATAATCCCACCCCTATAATTAAATAAAAGATGGGAGTGTGGATTTGGATGGAATTTCTTAATAGGCTATATGGCATGCCCAACATCCATTTCCTCAATTTGGACTAAGTGACATTATTACAAATGATAATGTCTAATGATGTAATGTTTACTTTGGGAGAGATTATAAGCTACCAACTAAGATAATAGGTCATACACAAGAACAAGTGTCCAACTTTGGTGGGTCACTTTTAATTGATTTCCTATCTTTTAGACACTATAATCAACAAAGTGTATAAATTCCTTGGTGAGCTTTGGATCCTAACCACCAACTATGTCAATAATCACATCTATGATTACTTTCATTTTTTTCACATTTTTTTATATCAATAACATGGTTAGGATTATTTAGGATTTTTATCCTCAAGTTTGGTAAGCAATCCAATGGTCTCCAATGCCTAGAGTCAAAATAAGCATAATGAAAACACTATCTAAAAGGGGTGATTGTTTTTTATATCTTGATTACATGGTGATCATGATCACTAGACATAAGGTCCATCCTCTATGCCTCCCAAAATATGTACTAGATAAATTGGTAGATAAATAAATTTCTTACCATCTCTGGTGGAGCATTGAATAGGACTTGACTAAGAAAAAGAAGAGCACATTCTATGGGCACCATATGGTCATTGGTCAGATGTGCTACACATAGAGAAAGAACTTTGGATATGTGGGTATTAAAATAAAGATGTATCACTTTCCTAAAGTGCCACACAAGTATTGGGATCCACATTCCCACATACAAAGACACATTCAAGGCCTTGGTATCCCCTACCATCATGTCCATTATGACTATGACTTTTAATTTATGAATGTAAAGAATGATGATACTATCTTGGAAATGAAAAGAGTTGTCAACTTGAAAGAGGATCATTTAAGGGTGATTCAACAAGAGCCTTCAATTATAATGAAGTAATTTCATAATATATTAACACTCTTTATAGGATGGACACCAATAGATTTTTGGAATAGCTAGACCATAGAGCATTCCAAGGAATGAGGATACTCTTCACATGAACTTCCTTTCAAGTTGAGATATATCAAAAAGTAACTAGGGGTGATTGATCCTAATCATATGGGAGATCTAATAAATCCCATTAATATAGAGTCCTCTGATGAGGAAGAGAAAGGATAAGATCACCCAGTTATAAGTTCAATACAAATACCTACAACTACCCCCCAAATATAAGAGTCTACATCTTTAAGGGTAGCCACACAAGAAGCTATAAGAGTCTACATCTTCAAGGGTTCCTCCTTAAAACCTAATACCACTATTTGATATAAGATGAAGCCTAGGACTTCCCTCATAGGTTGTCCTATAATTGAGCAATCACAAAGCTCACCTATAATACCTCTATAAGTAAAAGTGGAGGAAGAATAAGAAGATCTTGATGAAGAAGTCTAATTGGAGAGAGCTAAGGCTCTGAGCCTCATATCTAATAAAAAATGGCACCAACCATAGAGGGTACCATAGGTAAAAAGGCTTAGACTTGAGAGACAACTTTCTTGATTTTTTCCTCTATTCCTATTTTTAGTTTTGTACCAATTTCATTTGTGTTGAAAAATCTTAAGGTGGAATTTGTCACTACTCATGATGATCCATTAACCTCCTCCTCTCTCTTACATATCCTTCTACTCACTTCAAAAATTGAGGACTCTTCTACTGTTACTTCATCATCCACCACCTTTGTTCCATCTTCCACCACTATGACATCCACTACCATAGTGTCCACTACTACTATTCCCTCTAGGACTACCACAATTAGATCCTTGAAGAGGAAAAAGGAATCTAGGAAGATTGAAATATCCATGGCCACTCCCCAACTCCATTTCTCATCCACCCAAATCACATTGCCCATGCCATCTACCACTTCATCATAGGAAACCATTGTCACAAGCTCAGGCAAGGGGAAGAATGCAAAGAAGGTTATCATGGTCCATTCACTCCCCCAATATGGAGGTTTTTATTGGTCCAAAATCATTTGGCCTTCCTTTCCTAGCACAATCCTCAAGGTAGAAAAAAAATAACAACCATCTAAGGATATTAAGGAAGAATTTATGGTTAAAATGACAAATGAGATAGACCTCAAATAGTGGATAATTCCTCCATGGGCCATTGATTTAAAATCTAAAACTTCTCAAATTCCTAGCTTTAAAATAATAGATATCCCATCTATTATAAATTTGTTTGACAAGCCATTGGAGAGCATTCAAAGGATAAGGAAGAGGAAGTTGGAGGATGAGGCTAGTATGGAAATGATCCTCGAAGAAAGATAAGAAGTATTTCCTTGTCTAAAAGATAGAATAAATAGGTGGGACAATCCCCCTATAATGAAGATTTTAGGTCTCTAGCCAAAACATATAAAGATGTCATGGTGGCAATTCATGAAGGCACATATCTAGCAAGATAAGAACTAGAGGTAGAATTAGAGAAAATAAAAGAGCAACAAAAGATAGTGCATATTCCATCAGGAATTAAATTTGAGGTGCAAGAGGTAGCATAAAAATGGTATAATTCATTAGAGGTATTAGAATTTATGTGGGCTAAATTAACCCCCCATATTGCCAACACTCACCAATTATTTAATTATTTGAAGTTAAATGAAAATAAACTAAAACTATAATTATTTACACAACCAATAAGGCATATATCCATTTGGACCTAATGAAACCATTAGAGGCATACAATGCCCTCAACATGGTGGTCATTAGGATAGAATAGGCCAAGCAATGGGTAACAGCTATTGGGTCTTTGGTCCCCAAATACTAGGAGCACGAGGCCCTCATCCTAAAAATTTTGGATGACTTGAAATTTTCAAAAGTGAAAGATGTTATAGAAAAGTTGATCAATGAGATGAACTTTGATCATCTTATTCAAGAGGCCTAAGATAATTTCAAACAAAGTTTACAAGGTTTATTATTAGAAAACATTGAAGTAGAATTAAGCTTTGCTAGGAAAAAGGTAACTAAAGTTGAAATCTTCAAAATAAACTTTTAGATGACAAAAGTAGAGCATGTAAATCTCTTAGGATAGGTTGGTAAGGTGAATAGACCCTCACTTTTGAACATTTAAATGACTAGACAATAGCATAATGTGTCACATAAATGTTGGCTTGAGATAGAGGCAAAGAAGAAGTAAATTCAAGCTACCATTTTTAGTTCTACGTCAATAGCTATAATTATTAATCCAAATAAAGTCCATGAGCCATGTAGACATCAACACAGTCGTAAAGGGCCAAGTTTTTGCATGTACATTCTATAGCGGTGTATATTTCATATTTATAGTTTTCTTATATTTTGAATGATATTTTAAAAGTTGCTTATTCATTTTTTTAACATTCACACATTGTATGCTTTTTTAAAGGCTAAATTGAACTATTAACAATTGTAAGATAACTTTATACAATTTTTTACCAAAGTTAGAACTAAATTTCTAACTATGCCATGTAGTGTATTTTTCATGTACTTGGAAGATGATGTGACCCCTTCCCCAAGTCTATTCAAACACATGTAACCCATAATTTCAAAGGGTTAGAATATTTTCAATATATAATAACATAAGTAATTTTGGTTGTCAACTCATGTATTTATGTATTTTCTTTATAATGTTTGTATAATTAGGCTTATTTATTTTGTTTTTATGATTCAATAACTTTTAGTCTACAAAAGTTACAAAGGATTTATTTCTTGTCTTGATTGAAATTCTAGTCTTAGATGCATAACAACTATCAAAGGATTAGTAAATTACATTGATTATTGGCAATTAAGTTGATTTATTCATATTATTAAGTATGTATGGGTGCTTTCAATTGATATATTTTTATATGTATGTAAAATATTTTTCTTAGATACCTCATAAATTTCAAGCCATAATCTCTTGATTAAAAGTGTGTAACAATTTATCAAAAAGGAGCAACCTTTGACTAAGGCTTGTGAGTTGCCTATATCAATATTATACTAGATTGATTAGCCATGTCTGACTCTGTGTGTGTGTAATAGATACTATAAACATGCATAGGTTTTTGAAATCACTTGTCCAATTAGAAACTAGCCAGAGAGATGATTCTTAAATTCATAGAACCTTTATTTTTTGATCTATGCTTCCCTCCTTTTTTAGTTTATTTTGATACCTACCCACTCTATATTAGCAAACACCCAACCACCAACTCATCTAGATTTTAATTCCTTTTTTAGAGACCACCCCTTCCTCCACAAATAAAATAACCTAAAAATTTCCAAATATTTGATGATGATCAATATATCATTCAGTTTATAACCAAACTAGGTCAATTTGAGGCCCATATCATCAATGATAAGTTAGCCATCTCTACCAAGAAGAATCAAACAAGGAAGTTATTCTTCATCT
This sequence comes from Torreya grandis, assembly GCA_037957365.1. NCBI lineage: Eukaryota > Viridiplantae > Streptophyta > Pinopsida > Cupressales > Taxaceae > Torreya > Torreya grandis. The sequence goes on along the minus strand of JARHVA010005099.1, from coordinate 1,190,529 downwards.
TAAATAGAATTGTCTCCTAACTAGGTTAGTCTCCTTAGAAAGACCATTTGATATATATCCTCAAGATCAGTAGCTTAGGAAACCCAAGGTCAACAAGTCTCACTTCAAAAGGGAGAATTTAGGTGATGAACATAGCCCACATTATGTTAACATTGGCCTTAGTTACACCCCAAAAGAAAGATTAGTAAAATATTTAATCACTCAATACAGATATGTGATTGGTTGGACTTATGAAGACTTGAAGCTTTATGACCATAAGGTCATCACTCATACAATTCCTCTAAAACCAGACCACAAGACATTTAGATAGAGATAGAGACTAGTGAATCCTATCCTCAAGTCTCTCATTCAAAGAGAAGTGGAAAAGTTGTTAAGTGCAATAATAGTCTTCCCAAATAGGCATTCTACCTAGGTGGCCAATTTGGTCCCAGTCATAAAGAAGAATAGGGAGCTCATGTTATGTGTTAATTTTAGAAACTTTAAAAAAGCTTCTAAAAAGGACAACTATCCCCTATCTTCCTTGCATGAAGTAATATAGATAGTAAGTGGCTTTGAAATGATGTCCTTTTTGGATGGATTTTCAAGCTATAATCAAGTACTGATACAATAAGAGGATAGAATGAAGACTGAATTTACTATTATGTGGGGTTCTTATGCATATAAAAGGATGCCATTTAGCCTAATAAATGTAGGAACCACATTTTAGTGAGCCATAGATGCATTTAAAGTATTACCATGTAAGTGCATAATCATCTATATGGATGATCTTACTATGTTTTCAAAAAATAAGAATGACCACATATGCCATCTACAGTCAATCTTTAAAATATGTAGAAGGTTTGGAATCTCACTAAACCGAAAGAAGAGAATATTTGGAATAACTAAAGGCAAGCTCTTAGGACACATCATTACTAAAGAAGGGAGCATCATTGATTTAGATAGGATTTAGGGAATTTTGAAGATTACACCAGCAAACATCAAGAAGGAGCTCAAGTCATTCTTTGGGAAGATTAATTTTGTAAGGAAATTTATCTTATGATTTACAGAGATTGTTAGACCCCTAAATATAATTATCAATTAGGATGCCAAAATAGAATGGATCACTGAGCTCTGAAAGACTTTTTAAGACATGAATGATGTAATATCTCAGGCGCTAGCATTGATTACTCTATATTTTACAAAGGATTTTTATTTGTACTCATTTGCTTTAGAACATACAATTATTGTTGTCATAACATAGAATAAAGATGAGAGTAAGCATCCAATTGCATTTATGAGCACCAATCTGAAGGATGTAAAACTTAGGTACTCCATGATTTATAAATAGATCTTTACTCTATCAAAGCAGTGAAGAAATTTCAAAACTACATATTGAGGAATAAGACTATTGACATTGTGCATGATGTTTTTGTCAATCTTACCTTGTCATAAAATAAATTAGGAGAATGCAAAAGTAAGGGGATGGTGAAGTTGTAAGAATTTAACAAAAAAATCAAGCCTACAAAGATCATTTGGGATCAAAACATCATTAAACTCATAACTAAACATCATCCACATATTAATTTTGAAGAGGTATGTGAATCACAGGTATCTAAAAGAGAATGGTATACTAATATAATACAATATTTGCTTATAGGTACTTATTCTCTATAACTCAATAGAGAATGAAGGAGAGCTTTGAGGCTCAAAGTTGCTCATTACATGATCAAGAAAGGAGTTATATATAAAATAAACTATGAAGGTATCTATCTTAGGTGTGTGTCTACAAAAGAATCTAAAGAGATTATAAAAAACTTTCATCAAAATATAGGTAGTGGGTATCCATCTAGGAATATCACAGCTAATAAGATCCTATAGATGGGCTACTACTAGCCAATAGTTTTCAAGGATGCTCGTGCTCATGTGAGAATATGCTATGAATATCAAGATTTAGCAAAGAGATAATTACATGCAGCAATTCCCTTGTAACCTATTGTTGAAGGAAGGCAATTTTCCCAATGGGGTTTAGACTTCATCGATATCATTAGCACAAATTCCTCAGTAGGACATAAGTTTTTACTCACTATAATAGATTATTGTACTAGATGGACTGAGGCTATGGCCATAATAATTCTAGAGCATAAGATGTGTTTCTCTTCTTAGAGGAACACATCACAATTAGATTTGTCACTCCTATTTCTCTAGTTTGTGACAATGGGATAGCATTCATATCAATTGACTTCATTGAAAGGGCTCATGACAACCATATCATTATTAGGTCTTCTTATAGCCATTACCCCCAGGGAAATGGACTTGATAAATTAATGAATAAGAACCTAATATATGTAATTAAGAAATTACATATAGATAAGCTTAGGGACAGGCACAATCTATTGAAGTATGCCCTTTAGGTAGATTGAAAAAGATACAAATAGGCCCTTAAAGATTCACCCTATCTATTGGTATATGGACACAGGTTAGTATTCTTGATCATGTTGAAACTATTGACTCATCAATTCTTGTAGAAATACATAAAACAAAATGACAAAGTGGAATCTATATTATTTAACATAATATAAATTTAAGACTCAAGGACTAAGGCCCTATAGACTTTTGGCAAATAGTAAGATATAGTCAAGAGATGGTTTGATAAAAGAAAAAAGGTTAAAGCGTTTAGGATCTCAGACCTAGTGCTTATTTGGGATAATCCCCACTATAGATTAGACCATATTATATTTTATATATATTGTTCAATAATTCATTTCATCTAAAGGACCTGCAAGGTAATGAACTCACATATCCAATCAATTGATAATTTTTAAAACATTACTTCATGGTTGTACCATTTAAAGGTACCCCTGATTGATGAAAAAGCATGGTAGAGGTAGGATTAGGTTAGTTTCCTACTTTCTTATGTTAGTTTCCTTATTTCTAGATTGGGTTTTTGCTTTCCTAGTATAGTTTCTTATTTTATAGGTTTAGTTTTATTGATTTATAGATTAGTTGTTTTATTGTTTCTTGTGACAATCTAGATTTTTTCATTCTGATATGACCAAGCTAAAATTTAACTAGCTAATCCCCTTATCTTATGCTTAAATAGACATATAACAAAAAGACAAAATTACAAAGAGATTCATAACTTGGGACTTGTTCACAAATTGGGTATATTTATATGTTTAGAGTCTTTAGGATGTAGATATGTAATCAAAAGCCATTCTGGATTGTGTCAAAATTGAATATTTCTACTAGGTATGTGAAATTTGCTCTCAAGTACTTCATATGAATTTATAAAGTTTTCTTATTTCATTGGATCAAGCACACTTATTATATTAATAATTATTAGAGATGATAAATTATTGGTGTAGATGTATTCTGGTAGGGATGTTATGGTAAATCATTTGTTTTATAACCATACTATCTCATAGGGGTTTCAACTCTCCTCTTTCCATTAAAAAAGAAGAAAAGGAGCATAATAAAAATAACCAATGAGTTCAAAAGAGAAATAAATAAAGCCAAGAGAATATCTAAATAAAATCAAAAGACTCACATGATGAAATATGTAATGTCCCCTTTTTAGCGTGATCTTGTTTTATGATGATTAGCCTATTATGCAACCTTCGTAGGCTGATAGGATGGATAGAGGGTCTTGGTGGAGCTTGGCGTGGCTTCGACTAGTAAAATTTTTCTAGTTGGCTTTCGTTTAGGCTCCTTCAGACATGTATTGAGGGAGATATTAATATTTGATTGATTTAATTAAATATTAATTATTTGGCCTATTTTTTAATTATGAAACCCTAATTAGGGCAAGCACACTTTTTAGAGGATATAAGGGTTTCTCATTGGAGGGAGTGCCAGAATATTCATTGTTGAAGACAAATTTTGCTAAGTATTTTTTTGAGAAGACTGAGCCAAGGGTTTTTAGTATTCCATTTGCATTAGAGAACATGCACTCTTTAGTGTGTGCAATTTAGAGGTTGTGAGATATCAGCTGATCTATTACCAATTTGAGAGATAACTTCACACAGAGGTTATTATAGGGATTCACAGGTATTTATTTCATTAGGTTTTTTGTCTAGAAATTATCTAGATAAAGATCTTCAGTATTAGCATAATATTCCTTGATATCAGGTGTCTAGCATATATGCCATACAATTTTACCACTTTTATATGGAATACGTATGGGTTTTGTACCAGGCCATATAATTTCAAGAAAAAAGACATGTTTCAGTAGTCACAGGCTGCAGGGATCTTAGAGACCAACATCGACCGACCCAGTACCAACGTCGGTACAGTAATCTGATTTCCAAAGACTAACATCGGCAGCCAGAGACCGACATCGATTAACTAAGAAATTGACGTCAGTAGAGTTCACAGTGTTATCCTACTGACAGTGGCAGAATAACTGATGATGGTGACTGTGTGTGGGAAACAACAACCAAAAAGCCAAACAAACCTTACCAAATATAGGGTTTATTTTTAGATTGTAGAAAAATCAAGTTTTTTTTAAGATAATATTTTATATTATTTTGTATGTGTGCAAGAGATCTTTATTGTAACCATATGAAGTGAATAATAAGATCAGAGATTAGTTAGTTCAAAGAGTTTATTTATTTATTTGAATTTATTAGAATTTATCTGGCAAAAATGCATTCTTCTTTATTTCATGCAAAAACACCAAAAAAATTAGAATACACAAAAAAAATAGTCAAAAAAATATTCAGTTCCAAAATTTAGGGGAAATAGGGGTTTCTACAGTGGTATCAAAGCTAGGTTCTGCCATCCTAGGGTTTAGCAATCATATGCAATCACAAGAGTTAGGCCCACATAGGTATAACACACGTAGGAGAGCCTTACTTGATAGGCAACAGGGTTTGAGCAGGTAGTCGAAAGACATGGCTGACAATATTGACAGGACCTATATTCCTTATAATACTAGGGATTAAGATGATGCAGAGGTTTTACTTGCTCTCAGAGATCTATGAGCAGGGCAAAGGCAATCTAATGAAGTATTACAGCAGTTGGCAGAAGCACTACAGAGATTGGGTACTCTGAGGGGACCGTCACCACATCATGACAATGACAGGAGTGATGCAGGATCACATAGAGCAATTAAGACTACTTCCTAAATAGTAAACAGACCTACTAGGCCTACCTTTGTGAGGCAAGAGGTTGAGGAGGTGATGGCAGGTGAGGAGCATGAGGAGTTATTTGCAAACACACTTATGGCAGTGAATGATGAGTGGGATTTATTATCACCTAAGGTCAGAGAGAGGATTACTTTTGACCAATTCATCACACAGAGGAGAGAGCATAATCGAGGTCAACAAGATTAGAGACCTAGATACTAGAATAATGATCTGAAGCATGCTATGAGTAGGCTCACACTAGAGATGTTTGATGGTAGTGGCAAGGTCACAGCGTAGGCCTAGATTAGTAAGCTAGACACATTTCTCACATTGAATCTGATGGCTGAGAGAGATGCTATCAAATATGTGACACTACATCTTGAGGGGGTAACTCACAATTGGTGGCACCATAGGATGGTGACACTCCAACATGATTGGATCACATCTTATCAAGAGTTTGTTGATAGGCTGGTGGAATGTTTTGATAGGAAGGATCCAGAATCCTATTTCAGGGAGTTGGCTCAGTTGCACCAGAGTGGCAGTCTAGGGTCTTACATTGGTGACTTTTAGAAGTTATTAGTTATGGTTCCTGGCATTTCAGAGAGGTGAATTGTAGTGCTCTTCATGGAGGGATTGACAGAACCATTGAGAGATTGGATCAAAGGCTTTGATCCTCCTTCATTATAGGAAGCTATGAATAAGGCACGTAACATGGAGATGGTAGCCCCATCTAGTAAATTTAACTCTAAAGGTACTCCTTCATTCAGGGACAATAAGGGCTTTAACAAAAATAGAGAGAGATTAGATTTTGACAAAGATAAATTTGGTGTTAATAATGATTCAAAGGCCAATCTAGTAGCACCACCTTTGGATCGAGAGGCTCTTAACGATCTACGTAGGTAGAAGCTTTGCTTATACTACAAAGGACTCTATGATGCCAATCACGATTGTCCTTTGAGGCCTAAGGGCAAGGCAAATCATGTGATGTGGGATTTTTATGAGGATTTAAAATCAAAAGATTTTGAACATCAGGAGAGTTCTGAGGAGTCAGAGGCTGAGGCTTCAGAGCCTAAGGTAGAGGCAGATTTAGAGCTTTAGATATAGGAGGCATGCCTATCCAGCATTCAATTAGATGGTTCATTCAAACTCCATGGAGTTTTGGCAGGATATAGGGTCATCACCCTTCTTGACATAGGAGCCACACATAATTTTATAGATGATAGATTTGTGGAGAAGCGTGGACTCACTACCAAGGATTTCGAGGGCATTAGAGTTAAGGTAGCCGACGGTTACACTCTTAGGTGTGAACGGATGATTAGAGACTTCCCATTGTGCTTGAACAACTATGAGTTTAAGGTTGATTATTATGTGGTGAACATGGGGGATATAGATTTGGTCTTGGGCATGAAGTGGCTTCATTCCCTTGAAGAAGTCACTCTTCATCTCAAGGACATGGAGGTCCATTTTGATGTTGATGGGAAGACACATATTCTTAAGGCCATACGGGGCAACAACATCAAAAATATGTTTTTTCATCAGATGGAGAGGCTCATACGACATGACATGGTAGAGTGGGCTGCCGAGTGCACATTGGCACCAATATAGGAGAGACATGTGGATGAGCTTTGTCTTGAGGTGAGTTTAGTTTAGGAGTTAGCGCATGTGGCAGGGACTCAACTTTATTTTACAGTCAGGACACATGTTGATGATGATATGAGTATATCTAGCATTCACACTCTAGATTCAGAGATTGTAGAGGGTACAGGAGACAGGTGCATGAAGTCAATAGGTATTGTTCACATTACTTAGGGGAGGAGTTTACTTGAGTTGCCAGTTAATTTCCATTCATGGATTGGATGTTGGGATCCTTATCTTTGTACTTGGGATGATTTGATGCCATGGGATGAGAGTTGTGATAGACATGGCATGGTGATAGGTGCTAGGGTTGATAGTTTTTTGGTGCATGACTTAGAGTAGGAGTTGATGGCAAGTAGATTTGGTTTGTGTTATTGCTATCTAACATGTGATGTCTCTTCATTATCAGTGATGTCAGTTGTTTGGGTGTTGAGGGCAGTGTCTCAGTTGTTGATTTTTATACTGTTGATGCTGATGATTTCTTCACAGGGGTTGATTGGTGACATGAGGGACATTACACAATATTTTCCTTGGGATCTAGGTGGATTGATGTTAACTTTGTTGTTGAGATTGCTTGGAGACAAGCAATTTCAGGGAGGGCAAACTGTAATGTCCCCTTTTTAGCATGATCTTATTTTATGATGATTAGCCTATTATGTGACCTTCGTAGGCTGATAGGATGGATAGAGGGTCTTGGTGGAGCTTGGCATGGCTTCGACTAGCAGAATTTTTCCAATTGGCTTTCGTTCGGGCTCCTTCAGACATGTATTAAGGGAGATATTAATATTTGATTGATTTAATTAAATATTAATTATTTGGCCTATTTTTTAATTATGAAACCCTAATTCTTAATTATGAAACCTTAATTAGGGAAAACACACTTTTTAGAGGATATAAGGGTTTCTCATTAGAGGGAGTGCTAGAATATTCATTATTGAAGAAAAATTTTGCTAATTATTTTCTGAGAAGACTGAGCCAAGGGTTTCCAGTATTCTATTTGCATTGGAGAACATGCACTCTTCAGTGTGTGAAATTCAGAGGTTGTAAGATATTAGCTGATCTATTACCAATTTGAGAGATAAATTCACACAGAGGTTATTACAAGGATTCACAAGTATTTATTTCATTAGGTTTTTTGTCCAGAAATTGTCTAGATAAAGATCTTCAGTATTAGCATAATATTCCTTGAGATCAGGTGTCTAGCATACATGTCGTATAGTTTTACCACTTCTGTATGAAATACATATGGGTTTTGTACCAAGCCATAGAATTTTGGGGAAAAAGGCATGTCTCAGCGGTCACAGGCCGCAGGGCTCTCAGAGACCGACATCGGCTGACCAAGTACCAACATTGGTAGAGTAATCTGACTTTCAGAGACTAACATCGGCAGCCAGAGATCGACATCAGCTGACTAAGAAACCAATGTCGATAGAGTTCACAGTGTTATCTTATCGATAGTGGTAGAATAACTGATGATGGTGACTGTGTGTGGGGAATAGCAACTAGAAAGCTGAACCAGCCTTACCAGATCTAGGGTTTATTTTCAAATTGCAAAAAAATCATGTTTTTTTAAGACAATATTTTATATTGTTTTGTATGTGTGCAAGAGATCTTTATTGTAACCATTTGAAGTGAATAATAAGATCAGAGATTAGTTAGTTGAAAGAGTTTATTTATTTATTTGAATTTATTAGAATTTATCTGGAAAAAATGCATTCTTCTTTATTTCATGCAAAAACACCAAAAAAATTAGAATACACAAAAAAATAGTCAAAAATATTCAGTTCCAAAATTCAGGGGAAATAGGGGTTTCTACAAAATAAGGTCAATGTACCATGCATCATGATTAATAAAATAATGGAAGAGGGAAGAAGGAACTCAAGGTATCTATGTCGGGGATATAGATGTCGGGCTAGGAGCAAAGCAATGCCTAAGCTTCCCTTGATTTAATGAGATTTAAGATAAACTATAATGAAACCTAAAAATTCATTAATATTTTGAAAATATCATCAAATAAGGGATAAATGAAATTCACTTTTTAGCACACACAGATCCATGGATGAGAAGGCAAGTATGTTCTATGATTGTATTTAGGAGTTTCTTTAATATTTTTGATTCTAATATTTTTTCTATGGCACAATTCATGTTTTATTTAAAATTACTAACCAATTTTTTTGGGTTCTTGAATAGTCATAAGTATTCCCCTTATAAGTCACCATTTTTTGTACCCAACATCCCCCTTTTCTTCATGAAGAAATGAAGACCCAATTTTTTTAGATTTTTGCCTTGTGTTTTGAGCTTTGCTTCTACATGTTTATGCAAGTTCTAAATGGATTGATCCTTAATATTTATACTACAAATAATTGATCATGGTATTATATATTTTATGGGCTAACTCTATTAATTCCTTTTTTAGGAATTTTTTGAATTTTACAAGTTTTTTGAGACTTAGATTATTTGGAGAAACTTACTCATTAGGCCTTTTATTTGAGTATTTTGTTCAAAAAATTTATCCTTTGTCTTTTGGTCTATAAAAACTTATTCAACTTTTGTTTATTAGGTTTTTCTTGCACTTGATTTTATTTGGGGGAATTATATTCAAGATTTTGTTTTTGAACATTTTTCTTGGGCCTTCTTCTCAAGACTTTTAGGTCTTTAAAACTTTTGTTCAGAGTTTTTGTAGTGAACATTTTATCCGAAAAATACTTCCCAATAACTTGTTTTTTATTTGGTCTTTAGACATTTTTATCAAAACTTTTATTCTAAATATATTTGGTCTTCAGACATTTTGTTCAAATCTTTTGTTTCAAATAGATTTGGTCTTCAGGTTTTTTGTATTGAATAAATTGTCTAAAATAGTCATTGTCAAAGATTTTTCTTTTCATGGTTTTTATATCAGGCATTCTATTTATAAATTTTGTCTGATATATTTTGGTCTTTGGGCATTTTGTTCAGGCTTTATGTTTATAATATTTGTTCAAATATTTTACAGGCTTGGTCCCAACACAAAACTTGACTCCTGATTCTCAATTACTAAATGACCACTATACTTAACCAATAAAGTAAAATACTTCTTGATACTCGCTAATGCTACCCACCAACTAAACTAATAAGATATTTTAACTATGTAGAAAATTCAAGATAGGGGAACATTGGGCATTTATAATGCATGAACTAGAATTTGATGCTAAAGTTATATACATGATGTGCAATCATTGAGGTATTCATTGCTTGCAAATGAACTCAAAACTCAACTACTATCCTACAAAAAAAATCCCTAACTACCTATGAGATTACTTCAAGTAAATCAGTGACTATAAAAAAGGAGAATTATACATAGAGAAAATAAACAATATGTAAGCACTATGCATAATTACAATGGCATCTTCATCCAAGGCCTTCAAGGGAAGACTTCCACCATCACCATTTTCTATCAAGGATTCAATAGAATTCATAGATACAATTTGTGATGCCACCATTTTCAAAAATAGGTATGCCAACTACTTTGAATTATGGGATGTCAATTTTATTGAAGTATTTTCATTAGATGAAAATCTATCTACCATAGATTGGCTATTTATTACAAACTTGTTCTCCCTCAAGAGATAATCACTACATTTGATGATGGCTAAGATCGAGGTGATACCCTCTATGAAAATATTATGATACTTATTCTTCATGGGTAAAATTACACAAGATTATTTTTTGCACCATATAAACAACCAAATTATCATGGGATGCATATCCAGAGCTGATTTTTAGAGGTATTTATAAGTACTAGTTCTCTATGCCTATTTTGACAAACATAGATTGGTTTTATGGAACTAGTATAGTTAAATGGATAAGGTGTTGAGTTCATGGATTCTCCTTGGATAAATCATGACATATAAAGGTAAAAATCCCACCCCTATCAATAAATTCAAGATGGGAGTCTAGATTGGGATGTCACTACTTAATAGGCTATATGGCATGCCCAACATCCATTTCCTCAATTTAGACTGGGTACCATTATTATATATAATGATGATCAGTGATGTAACATTTAATTTGGGAGAGATTATAATCTACTAGATAAGATAATAGGTCATACACAAGAACAAGCATCCCACTTTGGCAAACCACTTCTATATGATGTCCTATCTTTTGGATATTGTAATCGACATAGTGTATAAAGTCCTTGGTGAGATTTGGATCCCAGCCACCGACTATGTCAAGAATCACATCTATGATTACTTATAATTTTTTCACATTTATGATTATACCAAGAACATGTTTAGGATTTTTAAGTATGTTTATCCTCAAGTCTGGCAAGTAATCCATGTGTCTTCAATACCCAGAGTTGGAGGAAGTATAGTGAAAACATTATCTGGAAGGGTTGATTGTTTTTTGTATCCTGATTACATGATGATCATGATCACAAAAAATAAGGTCCATCTCTTACACCTCCCAAAATATATACCAAATAGGTTGTCAAATTAATAAATTACTTACCAGCTTTGGTGGAACACTGAAGAGGACTTGACTAAGAAAAATAATAGCACATTCTATGGGAACCATATGGTCATTATCCAGATGTGGTACACATATAAAAATCAATTTGTAAATTTGGTCATTAAAAGAGAGAGTTATCACTTGCTTATAGTGACACATAGGGATTAGGATCCACATGTCCACATATAAAGACACATTCAGGGCCTTGGTATCCCCTGCCAACATGTCTATTATGACTGAGTTTTTATTCATGAATGTATAGAATGATGACAATATCTTGGAAAGAAAAATATTTTTTGGCTTGAAAGAGGATCATTTAAGGATGATTCAACAAGAACCTTAAATTATAGTGATGGAATTGCATAGTATATTACCACTCTTTATAGGATGGATACCCACAAATTTTTAGAATAGCCAGACCATAGGGCAGTCCAAGGAATAAAAAGATCCTTCACAAGAACTTCCTTTCAATTTGAGAGTTTTCAAGAAGGAACCACAAGTGAGTGAGCTTGATCTTATGGTTGTCCAAAATATCCCATTAATCTAGAGTTATTTAATGAGGAAGAGAAAAGACAAGAACACATAGTTACAAGTTTAATACAAACACCTATAGGTATCCCCCAAATACAAGAGTCTACATCTTCATGGGTAGCCACATAGGAAACTATTATCCCAGCTCAACAAGGCTCATCTTTATATCATAATACCACTATTTAATACAAGATAAATCCTAATACTTCCTTCATAGGTAGTCCTATAATTGAGAAATCAAAAATCTTGCCTACAATAACTCAATAAGTAGAAGTGGAGGAAGAAGAAAAAGATCTTGATGAAGAATCAAAATTGAAGAGAGCTAAGGATCTGAGCCTCATGGACAACAAAGGAATGGCACCAACTAGAGAGGGTACCATAGGTAAAAAGGCTCAACCATTAGAGATCACTTCCTTGATTTTTTCCTCTATTCCTATTTTTGGTTCTATATTAATTTCATCTATGTTGAAAAATCCCAAGGTGGAAGTTATCACTTTTACCCCTAATGATTCATTAACCTCCTCTCTCTTACATATCCCTCTACTTACTCCAAAAATTAAGGGCTCTTCCACTATTGCTTTATCATACACCACCTTTACTCTATCTTCCACCAATGTGCCATCCACTTCCATAGTGGCCACTACTACTATTCCCTTCAAGACTACCATAGTCTGATCCTTGAAGAGGAAAAGGGAATCTAGGAATATTTAAATAACCATGTCCACTCCCCAACTCCATTTCTCATCTACCCAAATCACTCTACCCATGTCATCCACCACTTCATCTTAGTAAACCATTATCATAAGCTCAAATAAGGGGAAAAAGGCAAAGAATTTTATCATGGTCCATCCACTCCCCCAATATGGAGGTTTGGATTGGTCTAAAATCATTTGGCCTTCCCTTCCTAACACAATCCTCAAGGAATCAAAGAAGCAACAACCAACTGAAGACCTTGAAGAAGAAGCTATGGTTAAAACCACATATGAGATAAACCCCAACCAGTTGATAATTCCTCCATGTTCCATTGATTTAAAATCTAAGATGTCTCAAATGCCTAACTTTAAAATAATATAGCTCCCATATATTACAATTTTATTTGACAAATCTAAGATCATTCAGAGGGTAAGGAAGAGGAAGTTGGAGGATGAGGCTAGTAGGGAAATGATCCTTGCAGAGAGAAGAATTATTTTCCTTGTCAAAAAGATAAAATATATGTGTAGGCCAATCCCCTTACAATGAATATTTTAGGTCTCTAGCTGAAGCACATAAAGATGTCATGGTGGCAATTCATGAAAGCATAGAGTTAGTAAGACAAGAACTGGAAGTAGAATTAGAGAAAATAAAAGAGCAACAAAAGATGATACATATTACAATAGGCATTGAAGTTGAGGTGCAATAAGTAGCATCAAAATGTTACAATTTAGTAGAGGCATTAGAATTTATGTGAGTTTAATTAACCCTACATATTACCAGTACTCACCAATTATTTAATTCTTTAAAGTCATATGAGAATAAGATAAAATTGTTAATTTTTTACAGAACCAATAAGGCATATATCCATTTAGACCTAATGACACCATTAGAGGTATTAAATTCCCTCAAAATGGTGGTCATCAAGATAGAAGAGGCCAAGGAATGGGTAATATTTGTTGGGTTTTTTGTCACCAAATACCAGGAGCATGAGGCCCTCATCCTACAAATTTTGGATGACTTGAAATTTTCAAAAGTGAAAGATGTTATAGGAAAGTTGATCAATAAGATGAACTCTGATTAGCTTATTCAAGAGGCCTCAAAAAATTTCAAACAATTTTTAAAAGGGTGTCATTAGAATAAATTGAATCATAATTAAGCTTTGCAAGGAAAAAGGTAACTGAAGTTGAAATCTTCAAAATCAACTTTCAGATGATGACAGTAGAGCATGTAAATATCTTAAGATAGGTCAACAAGGTGCATTGATCCTCTCTTTTAAATATGGAAAATTAGACATCAACATTATGTGTCACATAAATTTTGGCTCGATATAGAGGCAAAAAATTAGACTCAAGCTACAACTTCTAGATCTAGATCGACAGCTACAGTTACTACTCCAACTAAAGTCCATATAGCTATGCAAACATCAACATAGCCATAAAGGGTCAAGTTTTTACATGTATATTATATAGTGGTGTATATTTCATATTTATATTTTTTCTTATGGTTTGAATAATATTGAAAAAAATTCCTATTCATTTTGTAAACATGGACACATTGCATGATTTTGTAAAGGCTAACTTGAACTATTAACAAATGTAAGATAACTTTATACAGTTTTTTACCATAGTTAGAACTAAAGTTATAACTATGCCATGTCATGTATTTTTCCCCCGAGTCTATTTAAACACATGTAACCCACAATTTTAAAGGGCTAGAATATTTTCAATATATAGGAGTAGAAGCAATTTTGGTTGTCAACTCATGTGTTTATGTATTTTCTTTCTAATACTTGTGTAATTAGGCTTGTTTCTTTTGGTTGTATGAATCAATAAATTTTAGTGTGTAAAATTTTTGAAGGATCTATTTATTATCTTGATTGATATTCTAATCTTAGATGTGCAATATTTATTGAAGGATTAATAAATTACATTGATTATTGATAATTAAGTTGATTGATTCATATTCTTAAGTGTGTAGAAGTGATTTCATTTGATATAGTTTTTTGTGTATATGCAATAGTTATCTCAGATACCTCACTAATCTTGAGCCATAATATCCTTATTAAGATTTTTCAAAATCAACTCTAAAAGGAGCAACCTTTGATTGAGGCTTATGAGTTTCCTATATCAAGATTATCCTAGAGTGCTTGACCATGTCTGACTGTGTGTGTGTAATAACTACTAGCAACAATAAAAAGTTTTTAAATCACTTGTCCACTTAAAAAATATCTAGAGAGGTGATTATTTAAGTCATAAAATATCTCTTTTTTTCTCTACACTTCCCTCCTTTTTGAGTTTATTTTGAGACCTACCCACACAAGATTAGCAATCATCCAACCACTAACTTATCTAGATTTTACTTCCTTCTTAGATACCACACCTCCATCCACAAATATTTGTTAACAACATACATGCATTACCTAATATTACATCACATGTTTGTTAATACTACATACCTACAATTCATGCCTTGTAGTGGAATTCACCTCCATTGAGATCCTAAAACATTAGAGGATACCTTGTTATGAGACTGGTGTGCATAAAACCCACATCAATAGACTCTGCAAGTCCATTGCCCTGAGGATATTAATTTGAATAACTACTGATTTAAACACCATAATTTATATCCCATTCACTTACCCTTCCACCATTAAAATATAGTGCATTTTTTTAATATGATTTTAGAGGGGCCCCCAAATTTGGTCACTAGACTATCATAGAACTCCAAAAATGAGTTTTCATTTACCTTATTAAGGGTTACTTCTTCTACCCATATAAATAAGTACTCTATAGTAGTTATATACACCTAAATATATTTAGTAATTCTTCTTAAATTAATAAATCACATTTCCTCCCAAATTTAAATAATTTAATAATTTAAAATATTTAGTAAGTTAATTATGCACAGTCAAATCCTTATTTTAAATAATAATATTCAGATTTTCCACCTCATCTAAACATCTCCCACCTTTTTCTCCCTCATCCAAACCAAATTCATGAAATTCTCAACCTCTTATGACTCATCCCTTGAGTTGTCAAGCAAATTGACTTAGTCTTGCTGAGTCAGCTAACCAACCCCATGATTTTCTTAACCATTTTTAAATGGTATTCATCCTCATGGGACTCATTAGTCACCATTGATCATTTGGATTATTTAAAAATTCAAAGTGATCCTCCACCATTAAATCCTTCTCCAAACATCTATAAATACACTTGTAAATCTCCAATTGTTAAAGGTGCACAAAATCCAGAGATCACATCACACAATCAAAAAATTAGATCTCTACACACAAGAGAATCAAAGCAAATAAAAATGAATCAAATACTTTATTTTTCACCAAAACATTATCCATTCTCTTTTACATAATAGGAGTGAGCACCATGTATTTTAAATAGTAAATCAAATGTATATCGCAATGGAAAAAGTTTATGTATTCAAAGCATAAAGTTTATGATTATTGTTTTCTTCATTTATTTCTATACCATAGTTTGAATTTATCTTATATTAGAATTATTTTAATTTCTTTTCACATCTAAATTTAGTTCATACATTTTATACACTCTCGATGGGACCTTTCCCACATCTTTTTTATCTTTTGATCATCATTTTTGCAATTAGATAGTGTTTTTCTTTCAATTTTTACTATTTATGTTTGTATTTTACATTTAATCTTTCCTTTTTTGAGTGATTGTATGAGGTACTAGTTATTATTAGTTGTTTTCTATTTGGTTGTGTGCACTCCTATACGTAATAGCAAACTCAAAAGCAAAAACAATGAAATTGTAGACCATATAATATGAAATTGTCCTATTTTTTGCCTTTTTCTATGTTTCTAATTATGTCTATAGGGTTAACAATATTTTTTTTGATAAATAATTATTTTTTTATTACCTATAGAAATTTCATCAAAATCAATAATGAATTCATCATTTATCACAGTGAAATTACCTTTTTTGATAGTGAGATTGTCATTACCTACAATGAATTTGTCTCTTTTAATAGTGAATTTTTCATTATTAGAAGCAAAATCATTTCTCTTAGCAGTGAAATCCTATTGTAATCATGTATATATTTATTTTCTATTTTCTACTTTCTATCTTTTTCTTGAATTGATTTTATTACAAATTCTCTTTTTTAATCTATTCGTGTAATAATGATTTCATAATACATAGGTGTTCTTCACTTTTTTTTCATGGGTTTTCACTTATTCTATTACAATTTAACTTATTTATATCCAAATCAAACATTCTAACAACTTGTTTATATAACACTTGCCAAAGAGAATCAATAAAAAGAATTAATAAAAAGCCAATTTCTTGTTACTAATGATTTCATTGTTGTTTTCAAAGTTCTTAGAGTTATATCACTTTTTTTTTAGTATTTTTAGTTTTGGTTATGAAAATCATGAATTTTCTTTCTTTGGCATTACATTGGTAATGATACTCAAAAATCAAAAACATTTCCATAATAATCTATGTTACCCAAGTAGTACCTGCATATACCCTTTCCTTGGTGTTACATTTGTGAAAAAACTAAGAAATTAGAATTATGTATTTACTTTTATTTTTATTTTTTTAAGGGATATATTGGCCATGTATTTCACCACCACATAGTAGGCTAAGCCCTATTTATCAATGGGGTATATAAATTGAGATCCAATTATTTAAATTGCATAAGTAATTGTGTGTTTTAAGTACATCGTGATGTGAGGGGATTTCATGCTCCAATACCTAGGGTTTCAATAGCTAACTCAAAATCTAATATCACCAATTGTTAACACACTAATAACCCTAAAACTATGTTAGGCACTTTAGGATAAGACCCAATAGTGTGCATCTATTTTATCAACTTCTTCAATGGTTTTCCCCTAGATAAGATTGTTTAAACCTTAATCCTAAGATAACCTCTTTTTTCATTCAACTTTGGTGCATCGATTAGTGGTTAACACTGAGAAGAAACTTTCTATATACCCTCAAAATAGGACTTTGTGGGCCATGGAAATGATAGAATCCTTTATGGTTAGTGTCTTGAAATATTATTTTACAATTGAGAGCATGGATGAGTCGATGACAATGGAAGGCCCAATAATTGTTCAAACCCTTCATCTTAGTTTTCACCCTTTATGTGCAATTTATTATTTTTTTAGATTAGAAATTTTGTTTATTATTTTTATTGTGTTTGACACATATCTTATTTATAAAATTGCTAAATCAAACTTTTTATTATGTTAGTCTTTTAATCTTTTGTTAATAATGTCGTCCATTATAAAAAGTGTGGTATCTTGAAACCACAACACCACCAACTCCATCCTAGATCATAATTCAAATATTTCATGTTATAATCCAAGGTTCAATCCAACTAGTTTTGATTTAAATTCACATTTGAATCAATATCAAATCAACCATCAAGCCAACCAAAATCTGAGTTTGAATATGTATTCAAACTCAAACCTCAATTAATTAAATAAAAACATGGATAATTATTAAAACTTCCCAAACAACCAATTCAATCCACACCATAACCAATCTATTTCCTATTCATGTTCACCTATGGAACAATATCAAAACTTTAATTCAAGGATAATTTCAACTCAATTTTAAGGTTATAATAATCAAAATTCTTTAAATTATTGTTCCAATCCTACTCCATCCACATATCATATGCCACCTAATACAAATCAAAATATGTACATAGATCCATATGGTTCTAATCATAACATTAACATAGGTCAAACTTTTAGTCCACCTTCACCATCACTTTCTAATACTCATATGTACCAAAATATGTTCACCAGTCAAACTCCAATCCAATTAAATCCAAATACATTCCATCCAAATCAATCTTCTAATTTCTATGCCTATCAAAATTAGCCTTTTTATGATAATCAAAATCAATCATTTGATTTTACATCTAATTCACCCCAAAACTCAAACCCAAACTTATTTACCAATCACACATTCACAAATCCAACTAACCAACCCTTCCAAAATCAAGCCACCTCCTCAACACAATTCATTACTAGTAAATACCAAAGCTTGCCACAACAATATCAATTTATCACTAGTAATCCATCTTTCTAATCAAATATCCCATCCACTAGTTATAATTCTAACATCCCTCACTTCACCAACCAAGAGATGGCAAACACTGAATACATTAGAAATAACCCATATCTATTCATATTTGAAAATCCAACTTTATAAATATGTCAAAATGTCTCTCCGAACCAAATCACACCATCTCATTTCCAAATCAAAATAATAACCTTTCATCCATTATCCACCAAACAAAAAAAAATTATCAAATACCCATTTTTGATAAACATCCAATATTGACTCAAACACCATCTAATCCATCTATCAAAATATCACATGCCTTCAACCCAACATCTAAAAATAAACATTTTTGAAAAGCTCTTCATCCCAAATCCAAAATTTCTAAGAGAATAATGAAAAAGAAATATGGCACTAAATCACCTCAGTAGGCCTTCCTAATCATTACATCTAAACCAAGGTCAAATATATCATATAAATCAAACATCCAATTTATTTTGGGATTAAGAGAAAGTTAAACATCAAGTTTGGTCCCAACTATATTTTTATAAGAAATAATCCTCATCCATCATCAATACAAATCCTATTATTAACATAAAATTAGCTTGTTCCATTTCCATCAACACTATTCTTCCTTTTCCTATTAAAATTACACTACCTACACATGTCAACTAGAATCTATATCAACATACCTCATTGGACTTATCTCATGGTAACATATCAATTATAACATCTATAAACATCCATGAGGGCATCCCATTTGGAGAGATCCTAATCCAACAACCATTACTTGAAGCTCCAAAAAATAATCAAATAACACCCATAGATGAACAAATCATTCTTTGTTGCTTGATGACAATAATACTAAAAACATTGAAAACACTAAGTCAATTAGGATAAAAACCACATGGAATGATCTCTTAGTCATACTACAAGAAAAAAATAATAACTCTCGTGTTACATACTTATTATGCCAAACTAGTAGAATGGCATTACAATAAGTTGGATCATGATTTTGAGATTAATTTCAAAGCACATCATAGTAGGTTTGAATACTTTGGATTTGCTAAAGAATTAGGAATCATCAACATGGATTTATCTTAATTTGAATTTTGTATCATTTGGAGGTTAGTTAATAGTAATTGGGTGAGGGATATTAGTTTTTATACATAAAGAGAACTCATTAGCCCCTAGTACTTAATATTCTTTAATAATATAGCTTATAGTCCTTATCAAGAAAGGCATCCAAATTACATGATGGTTAGAAGAACTATTATAAGGTTTTTATATTTTAGATTTAATACCAAACACATCAATGTAGGTCCATTTGATAATTATGTTTTTCCAATGAAAACCAAAGTTAGTACTGCACTTTGTCAAAAAAACTTATATCTGGACATATTTACTCAACAAGGATTCCCCGATTAAGAGATAATTTCTAGGTGGTTTGATAATAGTGCTTTGTGGTCTCAACAACCTCCTCTTATTCAAGTGATATTCAAAGTAAATAACAGAACTGAAATATAAATTGATGAGGAAATCTAATCAAAATAGTAATGAATATCTATAGCTAGCATGGGATGAAAAGCTATAAAATCAGGAAACTTATGTGTCTTGTGACCTCTTATTAGGTACAGATGCCAAAAAATCATAAAAATCATAAAATCATAAATAGATGAAAAATAATAATAAGTTGTTTATCAACCCCTTGAAACTTGGGGGCACTTTGTATACACATGTATTTCCTTCATATTCTTGTATTATACCATCATGTCCATTTTGTTTTTTCTATCAAATTTTATGTTTTTGATTGTTTCATTATTATTTCACATAACATAAACATTTAAAATTGAATATTATCATGTCATTTCAATTTTCTCATATCATCATATTATTTCATAAAAGATGTTTTCAAAATTAATGTTATATTTATTCTTGCCTTTATTCTTATGAGTAGAATAAATCTTTTCCCACATTTTTTCTATAACATTTACAATGTACTATCCCATGGCCTTGTTTAGAATATTTTCCATGATAGAGTCTCTTCTTACAGTTCCCTTTCAAGCATAAAACATTAAAGCATGATACAAGAAGAAATAAGATAATTTACTTGCCTATCTTAGTCTTTGGTGATAAACCCTTACATCTCACTAGTCACATGGGGCCAAAATTTGGGGGTCTAATTCTCCCACATATCAAAACATCCTTATTTCAAAACTTATCAAAATAAAAAATGATATCTCTCACACTTCGTTTATCTTTAGTTCTGAGCTTTCGCATATTACTAGTTACGTAGGGTTAACATTGGGGAGAAATATTCTTACCTATATGTAATATTTGGTGATAATCCCATGTGTCTGCCTGGTCACATGAGAATGCATATTGGGGGTCATAAATAAAATAAAATCAAAATATGATCAAATAAATATTTCTTCAAATGGATTGTTTACATGCTTATGTTATAAAGGGTAGACTTCATCCCATTAACCGATTCTGTCAGGGCTAGTTCTCTCTAGATAGTATTTTTGTGAGTTCAAAAATATGTACACTTTCACTTTTACTCATAAAAATTAAATCACCATCCTTTTCTATACATAATTTTTTATTATTTGTCTTCACCATTTTATCATATTCTTCCTTTCACTCTTTTTATTTAAATTAAAAGATATATGTTATGAATACAAACAACTAGATCATCCCTCACAAAATAATTCATTAATGCATAAACAAAGTCTTGTGTATACCCATCCTATTACTTCATTTTACACCAACATGTGCATCATGTGTAAACGATTATCTATAACTACCCCAATTACTTGGGGGGCATCATTCTCCAATCATCCATTGTGTCATTTTGTTAATTATTAATCATTTATCCTATAACATGCTAAAGTTCAAGGTTGTTATTACTTTTATGTAAACCTACATTCTTACTCATAATTGTATAAAAAATATTGCACCTTATTTCACATAATACCAAAACACAACCACCAAATAAAAATATCATAAAAATCATTGAAACAAAAAATTAAAAAACATAAAACACAAAAATAAAACAAAATCAAAGTGTTCCAAAAACATTAATCTCAACAAATATATCTTACACATCATTTGCATATTCTTGGGTGGGTCACTTGTGCATCCTTTTCATCAATATATTTAACATTTTTTCATAAATTATTCACTTTCTTATCATTCTAGTATTGGGAGAACTACATCTAGCCTGATATCCCCACATAGACTTTATAGGTAGTTCTTAGAGACATGGGGTATTTAAGTTAGCTTAGCCACCACCTCCCTTATCCATTGCCCTAAAGGTGGATTATCTTATCCTTTGCCTTGTCCCTCACTTGTTTTGTTCCTAGCCTCACTCTTTGATACAATTCTTTAGTATTTGTTTAGTCTTGTCTTTGTTTACAACTTTTTCACTTTATCTTTTTTTATTTTTCATTGTTGTTTTGTTTATTTTCTATCCCTAGCCATTCACTTGTTTATTTTTTATCTTTTTATTTATCCTTAGCCATTAATTTGGTTATTTCACTTCATTTTTCTCTTTAGCCATTCCAATGGTTATTTTTATATCTTTTATCAAGTGTGTTAAATTTTTGAGTTACTATTTAGTTATGTGCATCATTATTGTTTCCAAATTCTTGTAACTATAACATTATAGTTTTGTTGCAATCATTTAGATTACATTTGTTTTCATTAAAATTTTGTGTGTATTTCAATCACTTAGCTTAAATCTTTTGTTTTTACAACTTATTTTTACTTATTATTTTATGTGTGTTTATCAAAATTATTTTATGAAATGCATATATAGTATGGTTATGATTATATCATGACATAATTTACTAAAACACAATTTATTATTTCCTTGGTTAAAATTATTAAAACGTCAACATTCATCATGAGTATTCAATATAATTGGTGGTACTATGTTTTATACTATATTAAAAATCAGGTTGCTCAAAAAACTCAAGTTTGTAAATCCAATGCAAAGAATAGAAATAAAAGTTATGTATCAATGGCACATTTTAAATCCATGCACATTATCCAATCATGTGTCAGTCGTACATCCATAATAACCATGCTGAAAGAATTAATAAATGCTAACGTAAATCATAATGTAGGAAATATAATCAGTGTTATCATCTATCCATGCATATATCTATCAAAATCATGTAAACTAATAAGTATTCCCTCAATGTCCATAGTATATAGTATAAAACTCAAAAAAATCATCATGAATACACACACACACACACACATATAATTATGATAGATGGATTTTATCAATGTACACATATATTTAGATGTACCTTTTTGTATAGACATATATATATATATATAAGATATGTCTATACAAAAAGGTACATCTAAATATATGTGTACATTGATAAAATCCATCTATCATAATATCCCCTATATCCATTTCTCATCCTATCCCTCAAATGGGGTATCTAGTCTTGATAATAGATCTCCATGTTGTGGTGTACCATGTAGAGGACCCATCACATGTGGTACCTGCCCTACTAAGCTCTCTAAATCCACTGGCTAAACAAATCTAGTAGATGTTAATCATCTCATAAATTACTATCTGAATGATGTTACCCTTTGGTATCACATCACAACACCCTCATATAAGATCATAGATAACATAGACTATTTTATATCTCACATTACCCTATCTAAAGTAGATATCTATCCTTCTTTAGCTAATAATAATCTAGCCTATGCAAGCTCATTCTAAGATGTGTCCCTCTCTTATATATTTCCCTATGTGAGTATTGTATGTCTATCATCTATGTCTCTACATCATGAGTAACCAATCCTATAGTTATGGTATCCCCATCCATCCCATCAATAATACCCTGTAACCTATCTACCTCATCCTATAATCACCTAATATTTGTATTCTTATCCCATCTACCATCAACTAAAACTTGTAATTTGGATACTTACTAGTGTAATCCATCTATCTCTTTGTTTTGATCCCTAATCTCCTCTTGGATTCTATCAATAAGTGCATTATCTTCTATAGATATCAAAGTATCTAAAGAGCTAGCCACATCCCCTCTCTCTGCTTGTGTAACTTGTGTTATTATCATGGTAGTATCCTATCCTAAATATTCCTCCTTTATCTCCACCTCTATCAATGGAGTATCTCCTCTAATCCTTTTCTTTTTATCAACATCCATCTAAACCCTTGGCTCTTGTAAAATTTTAATGTCCTCCACATATATGACATGCACATCATGAATATGACCAGTCTCCCTAGCACATATTATACCTTGTACATGTGTTTGTGATCATCCTTTATATCTTATAATAACCTCCTAATCCAGTATCTTAAACCTATACCTCATGGTTGCCTACTCAAAGTAGCCACTAACCTCTACCTCTATGTCCACAATGGTGCATATGGCATCATCAATCTCAATGTTCTCTGTCAAGCCCACCAATCGGCATACCCATCAACCACTCTTACATCAATAACATCTCTCCTATCACTCCATCTTATAGTTTATAACTATGTCCAACTATGATCAACAATGGTTGAATCAATCATCATACCCCCTATGGTCTCTCCCTCATAGATTGTGTAAATATGTGTGGCCCAAATAGTATATACTACTCACACCAAACTATCACATCACCCTATCTAGGTGATATCTCTCTATAATGTAGTTGTGTCGCTTGATGATGTATCATGGAGTCATCATATAGTTCTTATAAAGATCCTAATGAGGACACTAAAACACAATCTCTCTATAAGGTCTTCAGGTGATCTGGTTATCACCTACTCCATCAATCACCCTCTTATAAAAGTCTAGATCCCTTAAATGTGATTTGTGTAGCCTAATAATCACATGCCATACATATGCCAAAGGCTCATCCTCATCCCATGTGCTCAAATGCCTAATTAGCCTCTCAATCATAATTTTTTCTTAGCACCAAACTTGTAGTAATGTAGAAGGCCCTATCTCTATCCAACCTGAATACACAAAATGATATGAATCATGGTATAGATGTGTTAAAACACATGGATCCCATGTGAATATCTCTCCCATCTCCATCATATCTCCAATAACATCTACTAAGCCAATAGGTCATAGTCTCCCACTCTTTTTAGGAAGCAAAATGTCACTGATAATAACCATGAGTAAAATAGTCAGAGAATCCATATCTAAATTAGTGTAATAGTCTACATTGATCCCACC
The DNA here is from genome assembly GCA_037957365.1 of Torreya grandis. NCBI lineage: Eukaryota > Viridiplantae > Streptophyta > Pinopsida > Cupressales > Taxaceae > Torreya > Torreya grandis. Next base: position 1,165,800 of record JARHVA010005099.1, on the reverse strand, counting down.
TCTAATAATCAGGATCAAACCATCACCAAAAATATAATATAAAGTAATCTCTTGAGGACCTTGTCCCTAGTACACATGTCTACCTCATATTGGGATACCCAAAATTTAATACACATCCTCAAGTGTAATAGTCATCTCCCCAGTAGGCAAGTGAAATGTGAGTCTCACTATGCCACCTATATATCACTACTATCAATATATCTCTATATGCTTGAACCTCCAGCATCTATGCAATGTAGAATAAAGAATTCACCTCTAGAACACCAAACTCATACTCGATGAGTCTATCCATGCATACCATAACTATAGATCTCTACTCCCATGTCATACTCAGTGGTAATACCTCTTATAACTCACAAACATTAGCATTTTATTAGTTCCATTTAGCAATATATTCTTCATTCTCATTATCATCCAAAATACTTAACCATATAAAAATAAAAAAATCTACCAAAAACATCTTCATTCAGTTTCTACAAAATTGCCAATACAATTTTCAAATTCATTCTTGATTTTTGAAAATTTTCTTCTAACCTTTTCTTTGCAAAATCATTATTAAAATTAGGAAAATCACTTAACGAAATGTTTATTTCACTACCATGTTTAGCATTTTTTTTGAAACACCAAAAAATGAAATTGAAAAATCCATCCTAAATGAATTTTCTACCCTATTTGATGATTTTGCATCCAAGTTTAGCAAAATCATTATTTGTGATTTCATTTTCTCTAACTTTAAGCCCTAATAAATGCAAAAAAATTCAAAAATAAAATAACTTACTAGAGGCCCACTCTTCTTAGGTATCTAAAATATTCTCACTTACTCTTCTTAGTACTCATGGTGTGGATTATGATCTGTGTTTCCTCACAAGTCTCAGAGAAAATATCTCAAATCACAATTCTTAGCTACTAACATTGGAAATCAATTTGCACAAATGATTTTTAAAATCACCATTCCTTCTACTTATATTCTATATGCTAAAAATAATTCCCCCTATCCTCTCATCCAACTCATTATTCATTCATTTAGAACATTCAAGAAACATTAAATCAATTTATTCCAAGCTTATATTCAAAATCTTGCAATAATCCCTCACCATAAAATCAATAAAATCATTTGCAAATTCAATATCTTTTTTTATTTATAGATCCCATATTTATTATTTTTGGGATATATCATTCCCATAAATGCTTAATTGACCCCTACATCATTAGTAAAAACATTAAGTGTGTAATCTCTAAATGGTTAAAATATAATTTTTTTCAAATCCATACTCTAAGTTTTCATTATTTAAGGGCAATATTTTTACATAATCAACATCTTACAAATTTTACATCAATTTTGACATAAATCTATTTATCATTTCATCACATCTCTTAGTTCACTTATTATTTTCATCAATTTTGAACTTTTTTCCTCTTTCTTGCACAAACCCTCAAGGGGGCATCATTAGACTCATTTTCATTCATTTGGGGAATTTTTTCTTTTCTATCATCAAAAATCTACTTCTACTATTATTCAAAGTTGTATTCCTTTGCAACACTATTTCAAAGAGGGGAAAATGTAGACACCTTAATTTCATTTAGTGTTGAAATTCACCTAAATCTATTTAATAATTCTTCTTATATTAATAAATCTCATTTCCTCCCAAATTTAAATAATTAAATAATTCAAAATATTGAATAAGTCAATTACACACACTTAAATCCTTATTTTAAATAATAAAATCCATATTCTCCACCTCATCGAGATATATCCCACATTTTTCTCCCTCATCCCAATAAAATCCACAAAATTCTCAACCTCTTATGACTCATCCCCTGAGTTGTCAATCAAATTTATTTAGTCTTACTGAGTCAGCAAACCAACCCCATGTTTTTTCTCAACCATTTTGAAATGGTATTCATCCTCATGGGTGAGGACTCATTATCCACCATTGATAATTTGGATCATTTAAAAATCCCAAATTATTCTCCACCATTGGATCCTTCTCCAAACATCTATAGATACACTTGCAAATCTCTAATTTTCAAATGTGCACAAAATCCAGAGATCACATCACATAATCAAGAAATCAGAGCTCTATACACAAGTGAATCAAAGAAAATCAAAGACTTGATTTAGCACAAAAATTTTTCCTATTATATTTTTCATTGTAATAGTAAGAACCACATATTTTAAAGATACAATCGAATGTATATCACAATGGAGAAAGCTTGTGCATTCAAAGCATAAAGTTTGTGATTGTTGTTTTCTTCATTTATTGTTTTACCATAGTTTGAATTTAAATTATATTATAATTAGTTTACTTTATTTTTACGTATAAATTTATTTCATATAGTATTCAAGACCCATTTATGGCTTGCACTAGATGGAGAGTGTATCATGCCTATAAAATCTAGGCCCCACTGCATGAAAAGTTGTTCCATTTGGATGGGTTTGAGTGGCAAGGTAGATAGATTTTTTTCCCAGTGAATATGGCACACTTATGACATATCCTAACCCAATAATGGGATTCCTTGAATAAGTTTGGAAAAAATTATCATGCTCTCATTATCCTTGTTGTTATAGTTCTAGCTGTGAAGTGGCCTCTTGAAGGCCCATCTTGAAACTGATCTAGAAGCTTCTCAATCTGATTATTCTCCACACATATTAAGATCATGCCATCAATATCATTATTAAATATAAATACATCTAGCAAGACATGATGAATTGATTTCAGCCTATAATACCTTAATTTTATCCTATCTAGGCCTATAGGACATTCTCCTATTTGAATAAATATTATCATGTCTTGAGTCTAGTTGGAAGAAGGTGTAGGTGCAATTGTTTTATGATTACTATGCATTGATAAAACCACCTCTTTGTTCTCCTTAACATATGCTACTAATTGCTCACATGGTCCTCTACCACTCATATTCCATGCATATAGTCACCCAACCCACCCTTTTCACACTCAAGTCTTGGTTAAGAAGGAAGTCCTTGATGTTAGGGTGGGCTATAATGATATAGATATTATTGTTAAATACTATGTGTCTAAAATTTATAAGGCTTATCATGACTAAAAGTACATGTTTTTATATATAGGTATACCTCTCTTCATACCCTCCAATTCTTGACTAAAGAAGGCTATGGGTTGCTCAAGGCCCTCACTATTTTATCGCATTAGCATGGTAGATATGGTGTCATTAGTTGAAAATACATACAAAAAGATGTACTTTGATAAATCAAGGTTAAGGAGAGTGTGTAATTTATAAATATCTTATTTAATTGCTTCAAAACTTCTCTTTCCTTCCCTAGTCCATGTGAATTCCTTATGTTTCTTGAGCATAGAAGTTAGAGGTCTAACCAACTTAGCAAACCTGAGATTGAACCTTTTAATGAAATTGATCTTACCTAGAAAACTCTATAGTCCTTTCTTGTGCTCGGGAAATTATAAGTCTAGGATTGCATTTATCCTCTTAGGGTCTATGTAGACACCTTATTTAGACACAATATGGCCTAAAATTCTACCCTTATAGACTAAAAAATGCACTTTTTGGGATTCAAAGAGAACCCATACTACTTGCACCTATCAAATATCAGCCTTAGATGTGTCAAGAGATCTTTAGAATCCTTTTAGAAGATTGTGATGTCATAAATATATATGATCACCATCTCATTGATGATTCCTTATAAGGATGCATCCATTTCCCTTTGGAATGTGGCCCCTACACTAAATAGTCCAAAGGGCATCTTATTATAATAAAAAGTGTCCCACTTAGTTTTTAAGGTAGTTTTGTGTTGGTCCTCTTCCTTCACCAACACTTGGTTATACCCTGAGTATCCATCAAGAAAGGAGAAACATTATGAACCTACAAATTTTTGGAGAATTCGATCCAAAATGGTAAGGGGTAGTGGTCTCTCAATGACACCCTATTAAGATCACTAAAGTCCATACATAACCTTATCTCCCCATTATTTTTCCTTAAAGTCACAAGGTTATCCACCCATGAAGAGTGTTTGATGGGGAATATAATGTTGGATTAAATCAATTTAGTCATCTCTTTCTTCATGAGGATTTCAATCTTGGGGTTGACCAGTATTTGATTTTGCCTATCAATTTTGACACTTGATTCTAATTCTATAGTATGTTGAGCTAAACTAGGGTAAAATCGCTTCAAGGTATTGTATTCCCACAAAAATATGTTTGTAAATTATTTACATATATATGGATGAAATATTATATTTTTTAGTGTTCACCTTACCTAGTTTGAGAAACCTATCTTTGAAAATAGTGACCTTCTCATAGTGTTTTTCCTTGGATGACATGTTAACCTTATCTCTTCTTAATTGATCATCTTCATTAAAGATGTTTTAAAGATTAACTAATCCCTTAGGAAGTTTATTTGTCTTCAATTGAAAAATATAGTCACCATACTATTATTAAAGTATAATGTGATTCCTTGAGTAGAATTTTGCCTCTCCTTACAAGAAACATACTATCTACCTATCACTGTCAAAGACTTGACAACTAACTTCATTATTAGGCATTGAGGGTATGTAAACTACCTTTATTTGTGATTGATCCTTTAATCTCTTGACTTCACTTGAGATTTCATATTTTACCCCTATTACTTACATCTTGTCTATATATTGAGTGGCCTCTATTGGGATTGAGTATATGTCAAAGGCATCAAAGTCCTCTAGGAGGTCCTAGACCCTATGCTTGTATGCCTTTAGTAGTGGATTTTTGACTGAATTTTTCCCTCTCACTTGATGTACTACTAAGTCACTATCTCCCATAGCTTTCATCATCTTGATGCCTCTTCTCCTTTCCCATTTCATCCCATAAATGAGGGCCTTATACTCTGTTATATTACATGTGTAATTGAATTGGAACCTTATGGAATAAAAATACTTTTCCTTAGATGGAGAGACAAGCATGACATATGCACCACTTCCATTCTTACACCTAGATCCAACAAAAATAGTCTCCATACTCCATCTATATGGTATGACTACCTCATCCTCATGCATACAATATATCCCCAAACTTACTTCTTCAATTCTCTTATATAGTTCATAACCATGGTTATCTATCCCTCATTCATCAAAAAGTAGATCTGATATACCCTCAAGCAAATCAACTAGATCTTGTTCTTCAGGGTGTTCATGTTCATCAATAATAGTGTAGTGGACATTGGATAGATTTGGAATGTAAGGATATAAATTAAACCTAGAGATAGGATCAGACCTAATGGTTAATTTGGTCCCATACCTAGTTCTAAAAACCATATAAGACCAATCAGAAGATAGGTAGCCTCCTATCTTACCAGTGGAATCCATAGATAAACATAAGGAAAAATAGGGGGTAGGTTAACCGCTACAACATCTTGGATATGGTGCAATTAGATCAAGCATCTAGGATAAGTTATAGGTATTTAATCATGCCAACAGTCTTAGTAGGATACCCATATAGTTTCAAAACTCTCTTAGAATTAGACTCATATTTTAACCCCAAATTGTTTGCTTTTGAATTTGGAATGACATATGTCCTTTCCCCACTATATATCATATAGTTATGCACTAAAATATCCCATATTATGATAAAAATATAGAATGGATGGGGTTTATTTACCTTGGATAGTTTGGTTTTATTAAGCTAACCAGTGTTGGTTAGGAATGCACTTTATTTTTTTGTTTGCTTGTCTAAAATGTGTATTTTAGACAACTCTTCTTGTAAGAGATATTTCTACCCTATAATAATTAATGTGTCTCACATTACTATGTTGACATTATCTTTCTTCATTTTGTCAATAATATTGATGTGAGGGCTAACAAACTTTGCTTTAGGAGTAGTAGCACTACTTGAAGCTTGAGTAAATTGAGGTATGAATGGACCCTTATCATTCTACCCCTTCTCATCCTGAACCTTTTTTATTGGTTGGGTTTTAATGGTTATATATTTATCATTACTTTTATAAGGTGGTTGGGAAGATGAATAATTTTATCTTCCAACCTTTGATTCACCACTCACTACCCTTCTTTTATCCTTTGTATTGGCTACAATAGGACTGTCTACCTTAATTACACCTCTAAGCTAATTGACTACAAATTGCCCAAAAGAATTTTACCCTTATTATAAGTTGAAAAAGGTAGTCTCTAATTGTGCTTTCCTTCACTCACTCCTTTTTTATTTTTAGTTTTAGATTGAGTCATGAAAGGAGTCACTCCATGTTACACAAAAGGAACGTATTTGTGTTGTATAGGAGAAGCCTAATTGTTTTTCACGAGAGGAGCTTGATTTTGATGCATAAGAGAAGATTTGTTAGCACCTTAAATTGGGCTAACACCTTATTCATGAGGTTATCCCTACTATACATACCATTGGCCTTCTTGAGCATAGTTATTTTGAGTATGAACTAATGCAATAGAAGTGCTAGAAGTAGGATCGAAGCCTCTATATGGCCTTACATGAGTGATCTTCCATTGACTTTGAGGATTATCTTGGTATGATGGTATATTAACTAATAAGGTGGCTATAGAGCTTGATATGGATCTTGGTGGGGTTTATTGGGTTGGATTTTTTACCTCTCTAAGGCCAATATCTTATTGTTTTGTGCCTTGAGCAACCCTTCAAGTTTAACCAACCTATCTACCTGACTAGTATCTACCTGCTCATTATTAGTTGGTGTAGGTATGGGGGAAATAATAGGCATAGAAGGGTGTATCTATGGAAACTATGGTGTAATGGGCCTTGGTGTAAGCTTTTCAACATGAATGATATAGTTTTATGCCCTTATTTCCACTTCATAGGCATCACGTAATGTGTTCCCACCCATTGACTATATCATAACTTCCACATCTGAATTGAGGAATCTCAAATAGTAAAATAAAGCATAATTTTGGGTGGGCTTAACTATTATTGGTATTCTATCCCAATTTTTCTAAAACCTATAGTTAAAATCTATCATAAACTCTTGAGGAGCCCTTTTTATTGTGGTTAACTATTCTTCTAGGGATAAGTGGTCACTCTTATCCTCAAATTTCTTACATAGGTGATCCCCAAACTCATACCAAGTGGTAATGGATGTAGGTTTTATACCTCTATACCACTAAAGTGTCTTGCCTCTTAATGAGGTAGCTAACATCATCATTCTTACATTTCTTAAGTCAATTATTCATTGAATAAAGGTTGGCTATGTCTACAATATGTTCAATAGGAGTGGTAGAGTTTTTTTCCTATAAAGTATGGAAGAATTTTAAGTATATAAATAGGTATATAATCAAATTGATTCAATTTTAGAGGGATTGCACCATTAAAGGGTACAAAGGCTTAGTTTATAGGCCTAGTCATTGGAGATGTAGAATTTGCAACAATACTTTATTGAATAAGACTAGGAGAAGTAGTGGGTGTAGGATAGGGATTATACCTAGGGTACCTCTTCCTTCTATAAAAATAAAAATATAACTCAACAAATTCATCTTCTTTATCCTTTGATGAAGACCTTGTGATGACCTTTGGCATGAAATTTGGATTCTAATATGCCACCAGAGAATTGAAGCTCCTTGAGATCACCAAAATTTTGAAAGTAAGTGATCCAACTTCCTTGAATTTTGGTCCCACTAGGTGTGCCATAAACTATTATAAGTCTATATTTCACCCTTGAGGCAAAGGGGTTTTAATTCTTCCTCATCTAGATAATACAATGGAATCACCTCTAGGTATGGGTAGCTTATTAGGTGAGGTGAACCTCTAGTTCTAGGGCTAACTCCCCTGATGCATCATCTGAATACAATGCCTACACCTACTTGTCCTACCAATGAAAATTAATAAAAAAATACATGAAATAAAACTTAAGGTATGGGGGTTGATGTACCAATATGTTGTGTCTCCTCTACTTTATCCTTCAACAACTCTCATATATAACACAAAGACTAATTCCTAACACTTTCTCACTCTAAAAGACTCATACACATCAATGTTTCACATGGAGGTTATACTAAGTGACTATGGCTTGAGGATGATGAATGAAAGGCCTATTTTAAGACACTATCAATGATTTTTCACTAAAAACATAATCATTGTCATTTTCACACCATGTAACCTATATAAGATAGTCCACTGATACCTAGGTGAAAATAAGAACCTATAAAAGGATAAGAATTAACCACTTATGCAAATAAGACAAGCATAACAAACTATAATAGCAACATAAAATGATGTTGAATCAATCTCTATATTATATCAAGGTTGTAGATAAAAATGGGAATAACTTCCTCATACCCAGGGGATGGATCTATATAATGGATTTCTAAGAACAATTTATAGAACATGGGAAGGAGAGAGAAGGAGAATGTGATGTATAAGTGTGTATTAGAGTTAATGATGACCATAATTAATCCTATAATTAGTTACAAACATAAATTAGGATTATTAATAGTCCCATAACCCCTCCCATGCATTGCCTTGGATAAATAATGGCCTTCAATGAGCTCTTAGGCATAGAAGTTTGGTAGATGACCTATTTTTGGTCATAGTTGATCCCATGAAGACACCATGCACCTTAAAACTGATCCATCACTCCTTCACATGTAGTGAGTATTCATGCACCCATTATGTGAGGTAGTTACTTATTTTAAAATGGCCACTACTCACCTAACTACCACTTTTCATGTTATTCATAGCCCATTCAATGCATTTATCCTCCTAGTGGGTGAGAGATTTGAGACTTAGGCATATTCAATCATGTGTTGATCTTTGTAGTGATAGGTAAAATTTTATTCAAGGGTGCTTAAATTCTAATAAACCTCATCATCATGTAAGTATCCCTACAATACTCTTTCTTTAATGCAAATGATGACTATCTCCTCTCCTTGCCTTTAGGTCTACTCATAAAGTTTTATTATACCTATATGGGGGTTGAAGAGTGGTTTTTTGGAGATTATTACACTTTTTAATGGGCTCAAGAGGCCTTTATAGTCAATCAGGGCCCTTAACATGCTTGGGAATTATGGAAATAGACCCAAAACAAGACCTCACAAGACATTTTCTTACACATTTTGTCTCACACATGCTAAATTTCTGGTGATAATTTATAAAATATGACCTTTATGTGTCCTCATGATGTTTTAAATGTGTCTCATGGTTATTGGAAGCATTATGAAGAGTTTCTTGCCCATTAGGTTCTCCATGAGGGTTTTGGATGGTTTAGAGTAGCCTGCCATCTTAATGATGGTTCATAATGCAAAGTCCTTATTTTTAAAAATTAATTCCATAAATATTTATTATATATACCCCCCTAAAATATCCCTAATAAATCTTAGTCCCATTCATATTTTATGGTGAGATCTGAGAAAAGGTTGGTAGCCCTTAGGTTTCCACTAGGTAGTTTAGACATGCTTACAGTCTTAAGGATTATCCATAAAGTTTCCCCCATAAAACCATATCTCTCCACCATGGATGGTAAGTGAATATGGGTATTTAAATTCACCTAATATAACTGGTCCTCATTCATCTCCTTCTATAATATACAATCATCCAAACTTACAACATGAACTGACACACTATGGGGAGAGAACTTGAGGAAGGATTTTAGCCCAAAAAGGCACTCTTTTTATCTTCCCCCATATTTTAAACCCATTTTAAGATATATAAAAATTTAATAAAAACATTTATGGCCTTAAATCTCCTTGAGTATCTTGTCTTATCACAATAATGGATGTGGGGGTCTAAGGACTTAAGTAGGGTTTTATGCCTTATAGGCCTAAATTGATCTTCAAGGTACAAGGCCACCTATAGGTGGTTATAGTGACTTAATGGAACTTTAAACATCAATTTACACTTAAATACAACTTTTTATAGATTCTAATGATATCTCAAACCCCTACCTATGTCATTATTCCCCTTTAGGTTTGATATGACCATCTTTAGCCTATACTAGGTGCTCAAACTAGTTGATGTGAAAGACCTGAGTGGTCTATATTTTCTCTTTTCCTCATTTTTGATGGATTTAAAACTCTCATGGATTTTAAATCAAGATTTATCAACACTTATTTATGATTTATTCTCCCTTTACCTACAATAAACATACTCTTAAAGCCATACACACACAAGCCTATGTGTTGTGAATGCTCAGTCTGGCCTAAGTAGCTCTTCTAAACTTGACTCTACCTCCAAAGATATTAAAGATCATAAATATTCCATACGCCACCATGGGGTCACTTTCATATTTATTTTTCCTTATAACATATCTCATACTTCAAAGCAATTAGAACCTCTAATTTGACTAGCCAGACCAGTATGTATTAAGATAACTATGTATGCATAGTTAGAGGGTCATGTTGGTTAGCTTGTTTTAATCACTCTTTAAAATTATTTTTTATTTAAATAACCTATATACCCTATTCATTTTATTAATATATAACCTCAATGTGTATGTGGCATCTTACTCTCAATTTTGGAGGCAACTTGATTGTAGTCTTATAGGAGGTGATAGGGAACATTTTCCTATAATTGGAGCCCTTTTATAGGTTAATGAGAAAGAGAAAGGTTTTATAGACCATAAAAGGGACTCAATTTACTTATTTTGGATTCTAATGACCTTCCCAAGACATTTATTCTCACAAGCATGTAATCATTTCTTTCATCTTCTTAGGTTCAGCTATAGGTGATCATTTAGGGTCCTCACTACATCTTTAGAGTGGGAACCTATCGATCATAGTCCTTTATCATGTTTGGTCTTTCTAGCCCCTATTGAGGGTGTGCTTTATTAGGTTCATGAAATATAATGACTACATCTACTCCATAATATATTAATCCTTTGAGAAGTCTATACATAGACCAATGTGACACCTCAGACCTAAGATGGACTTGTAGGTGATCATTTATTATGTGAGTAAGTTATTTTACCCTTCAAGATCTTATACCTATCATTACTCATCATAATTACTCCTTTAATCAGCTTACATTTTCCATCTTCCTCAAAATTTGAAGATAAACTTTAAAACCTAAGCAATAATCTTTTGGAGTTCTAAGTTTGGAAACCAAAGCCCACTTTGAAGTGAAAATGGTTGTATATAATCATTATGAAGTAGATGTTTTGGGAAGACCTTATATGGACTATAAATCTCCATTCAAGACCACCTATTAAGACCTAAACATCCCCTATCTAGATACATAATAATGTAATGCATTTAGAGCTAGTGAATTAGGCATCCTAATGGAGAAAATGAAACCTAATAATTTTAAAAATCCTTAAACAATGTTAAGAAACCTTAAACTATGCTAAAGGCTTATGAATGCATTTACAGCTAGTTTACAAGTGTTTGTCTTGAGGACCATATGTAAGCTTATTTATTTTAAAAGAGGATATATTCTACATTCTTAAATCACCTTTTCCACTTGAATCAGACATCATTCATATATTTTTAGCCTAGATATGGGTTTCTATGAACACAACTAAGTCATGCTTGGAGCTTTTCTCATTCCTTCACATTGTGAGCATCGAGGAACTTGGAGGAGGTATATTATGACTAAATGGTGACTAGGTGAAGTATGTGAGGAACATGGGGGAAGCATTGAAACTTTTTACTGATCACCTTTGTGTTATGTTTCTTTAATAAAACATAGGAATCTTACACATGAACTATAATCTATCAGCCAAAGGAGACTCGATGTTGATTGATCCTTGAAAGTGATATAAGAACATGATTAGAGGAGTTTAAGACACTTAAAAAACCTTTATAGACCTTTACCCATGCTTGATTTGTCACAATGAACTTAAACTCTTTATAAATCTACCTACAAGTGAGTTCATGGGGTTTACAAGGGGATTAAGACCACCTAGGGGTTTTAGTGATTGTTCTTAAATCCTATGTCCTTGATATACAAATCAATTCCACTAATTTAAAGCTCATTAGGGACTCTACCTCTAGCTAAGATATTGGAATCTAACTCCCCTTATATAGATCATACTATCCATTTCAAATAAGCCCTTGTGAGCTTGTCAAGAGCTCAATGGGGATTCTACTACATTTTACCTGAAAGTGATCCCCATAAAATTTTTAACCTCCTCTGACTCTGACCTATCTATATAAATCCATACAAGCCATGGAAACACTATTCAAACATCATTTCTTTGCAATTTTTAGGTTTGACATCTTGAAATACCATTAGAGGACAAGAGGAGGTAAATGTGAATTCAAATATACTTTCAAATTAGAGAGTATGTCCGGAAGGAAGATGAAAGGTCATTTTTTCAAGTGTGTGGGCCCCTTTTAATGAATGAAAGGTATTTCACTTCTAAAAATACCTCATTTTACATATAAAACCACCTAGAATGATATTATGATGGCATTGAGGCTCTTTTGGAGACATTTTACCCTTTATAGTGAGTTAATTATGTCCTAGGGGCCATAATAATACTATTCACATGGTTTGAACACCCCTAGAATGTAATATATGCATGATTTCAAATCAAACATCAATTGAAGGAATTACCTTAACATTTGCTAAAGAACTTTAAAATATGCTAAGGATTCAAATGAAGTTACCATACTTCTTCATATTAACCTCAATATATTTAAATTTTACCACATTCTATAGTTTATAGCATGTTTTAACTTGACACATTATTGTCCTTGGGTTAAAACATTATAGATCATCCTTTCATGAGTAATTTTTGGGCATAAGGACCACATCAAGACTTGTTAAAGAATTTTTGACATAATCAACATAAGATGAAATATTGACTTAGTTAAAATAAGGTGAAATGGTGACTACCTTTAGCACCTCATGACATAATCACACTACATGAACCTCTTACTTATGGACATAAAGATAAATTACCCTCTCCTAGACTGCCATGGCATCACAAAGACTCATGAAGATGACCGATGGATAAGTTTAAGTGTTTGAGCAAAATTTTATCCTGACTTCCATGGAATAAAGTTACCAAAAGTTACTAGACATTTAGAGGTATATTTATATATAGGTTTATATGAAGCCACAATCATCTAACATGGTACAAGAACCTATTCCACTTCTGATTAAGAAACAAGTGGAACAAAAAAACCAATAAAGATAATCAGCAAGGGTAAAGTGACACTTCACAGAGAACCTCCTATAGTGAGTATATAACAGGACACAAACATAGGGGTTATATAATTTTTAGATAGAGATAGGCATCATGATATCTTACTTACACTATTATATGAGGATATGATCACACTTCCTTCTACTCATCACCATATAGCATACCATCTACATAAGATATAGAATAAACCATATTGAAACTTTCATATGATAAAAGGTCATTAGAACAATAATTATTATGCACTCTAATATTGTATTGACTAGTATGTTGATAGAGGCATTATATTGACTAGTATTGACTAGTATGTTGATATCTTAGTATCCATAATCTCCTAGATCACAATCATTTATATAGAGTTATCCAAGGGCATTCCATTTAAGGAGACACTATTTATTCATTATATGATCCATGTGGTTTCTAGGATACTTCCTCATTAGAGATATCATGCACAAAAAATTTAGCATATTATATTGAACACAAAGATTGAGAATAGAACTAGATTGCATAACACAACACATGTTTTCAAACCATACATGAAGGCCTATTAAATAGGCATAGAAATGAACCACCCAAGAAACATGGAAAGGGTGGATGAAACAACCAACATCGGCTAGCATGAAATAGCTGAGCCTCATAAAAAAAATTAACCTCTTAACCCAAGTGGTTAAGGCAACTAACCATAGACCTATTACCTTAGTTAATAACCCAAGGTAAATACATAATTATGCTAATACGCTCCCTTAATGAAAAAAATAGAAACAAGACCAAATTTATCTTTAAATTTTATGAACTTGTTTGCACCAAGTGGCTTGGTCATTATATTAGTTGGTTGCTCTACAGTGGGTTAGTAGAAGAGACTAGTGTCTTCATTTGTAACCAATTTTTAGATGTAATTATAGTGAACCTTAATGTTTTTGGTCCTAGCATGGAATAATGTATTCTTCACCATCTTTAGAACACTCTGGTTGTCACAAAAAGTTAGAGTAGGATTTGATGACTCAAATTAAATATCCTCCAAGATTTTATTTATCCAAATAATTTCACAACCTGCACTAAAAATAGTTGTATACTTTGCTTCTATTGAAGATAATGCCATTGTAGTTTTTTGTTTGCTCTGTCATGAGAAAAATATTGAACTAAGAGTGAATACATATCCTATTGTATATTTTATTGAATCTATTGATCCTACCCAATCAGAATCAAAATATCCTGAAAGCTCAAAATCTACAAACTTCTCATATAGTATGCTAAAGTCAAGAGTACCTTTGACATATATTAATACCTATTTTTCATCTAACCAATGTACTTCATATGGTTTATACATGAAGCAAGATAGAAAATTCACTATAAAACAAATATCTAGTCTAGTGATAGTGAGGTAAATGAGACTACCCACTAGCTACTGATACACTATTTCATTGGTCAAAGGTGAAGTAGTGTCAGATGAAATTTTAGCTCTAAATTCTATAGGTGTGTGATTTGGATTACAATCCATCATTCTAAACCTTTCTATCAATGATTTTGCATACTTATTATGTGACAAGAATACAACATAATCACCTGGCCAAAACTCAACACCTAAACAATATTTTAGTAGTCCTAAGTCTTTCATGTCAAAAGTATAAAAAATATTAACCTTCATCTACTAAATGAGACTAGAAATACTCCTAGTGATGGTTATATCATCAAAATGTACAATGAGAATCAATATATCATCACCAAACACCTTTACATAGTTATTTCAAAGTTACACCTTTTGAAACCATACTCCCTAAGGTATGTATCTATCTTTATATATCAAGCTCAATGAACCTGTTTAATCCCATACAAGGACTTGATCAACCTAAAAACAATATTTTCCTTACCAAGTACCTAAAAACCCTATGGTTGAACCACTTAGACTTCCTCCTAAAAATATCCATTCAAGAAAGCACTCTTGACATCCATCTGGTGCACCTGCCATCCAAACTAAGTAGCAATAGAAATAATCAAATGAAAAGTTACCATATTTGTATTAAGAGTAAAAGTATCCTCAAAATCAACTCCTTCCTCTTTTGCATATCCTTTTGAAACAATTTTGGTTTTGTGTTTTTCCAAGGAACCATCTACTTTACATTTTAATTTGTAAATCCATTTACAACCAATGGATTTCTTTCCTGGTAGTAGCTCCATGAGCTCCCAAGTCTTATTTTTCATTAAAGAATCATATTCCAATTCCATGGTTGAATCCCACCCATGCTTCCCTTTGGCCTCTAAAAAATAATTAGGCTCAAATACATGTGAAATATCAGTTGTTAGAGTAAAATTGTCATGCTCACCTCTATTACCAAACTACTTTTTTGATCTCAATCTTCTTCCTTCCACACCTTGTGGCAAGTCTCCTTCCTTTATTGATTCCATTATGGTAGAATACCACTTTGGATTCTTTGGTTGTTTTTTTGGAAACTCAAAATGACCTGCATCAATTCCCTCCCTATAATGTGACTCCACTAATGAACTAGAATCCTAATCAACTTTCACACCACAACTTATAATAGAATCATTAGACGAAAACAAGGACTCAATATTAGAAATTAAATTAGTTGTTGTGAACTATGGAATCTACTCATTTACTATAACATCTCTATTTACCATAACTTTTTTAGTAGAAACATCAAGTAATCTATAGGCCTTTAACTACTCACTATACCCAACAAACATATATGCTTTGCTTTTTGCATCCAAGTTACTTCTCTTTTGACTAGGAATAACTACAAAATCTACACAACCAAAAATTCAAAAAGCACTTACATCTAGAGTTCAACATGACCAAGCCTCCTCTAGAGTCATATTCTCCAATTGATCTGTAAACTCCACTGATTCAACTCAAAGTGAAGTTTAAAATATGAATACTAATTTCTCAAAACTGATATAAATTCTCAAAAAACTCAAAAAAACTTGCAACATGTTTTGGCATAAATTATTCTCAGTTATTGAACTAATTTTTTAATAACGTTGTGTTGTAATTGCCATAATGAAAATTACTTGCATGAGTTCATTTACTAATTAAACCAAATCAGCAAACTGAAACAAAATCATGCATCGAAATGACAAATTACCAAGAAACATGACACATGATAATGGACTTTAGCTCAACAGATGATGCCTACATCTCTGGGTTCTCCAAAGGAGTGGACCATTTCCATTAAAGGCATTTCAACAACTTGGAAACAATAAACAACTTTCCTACAATTTGATCTCTCAATACAAAAATTCACCTTCACCGTGACTGATAATCAAGCCTGGCACCTTCGAATTCCGTGAGTCTTCACACCTGCAAAGTTGCTCTAAAAGTCCTAAAAATCTCCTCTATGGGCTTAAAAATACTCTTCCAATATACAAATTGGATAAAAAGAGTATTAAGACTGAGTATCTTGGCTGGAAAATGAATAAAAATCCATTATCTAAGCTTTCCCAAAGCTTTTACAAAGTCTCAGCCTTTAAAAATAAAAAACACAGTCCAAAAACTGTTTAAAACAAATACAGATTCGTGCTTTTATAATTAGTTGCAAGCCTATGGCGTAGTGGCTAAGTCTCCTTATTTTTTGCCACAAGGTTAGGGGTTCAAAACTGGCTGCCCACCTTTCTAGGTGCCTTGACTGATTTTGAACTTGTCTTCCCTCCATTTTAGGTGCCTTGGACTTTGAAATTTTCCTTGGGTGGCGTGATAGACATGGCAAGGTGGCATGGCATGCTTGACAATTTCAAATAACATGTGATAAATAACACCTAACCAAATTTTTGCCCCCTAATTATTTTCCACGAGTCAAATGGATATTGGTCCACTTGGCATTCTGCAACTGTGCCACGTGATTTTACGACACCAAATTTTTACCTGCCAAACCAAAACTTTAGTGGCCTATAACTTTTGCATACGGTGTCCCTTTTGTAAACCGCAAAAAGTGTCAGAAAGCTCTCAACGAGCTCTACACTGTGCAATAATTTTTATCAGAATATGCAAACTTTTATTTTTTTCAAAAATAGAGAGATCCACCTAGATCAAACCTCCCCACTAAGTGCTTTTGGACTCCAAAAGCATGGTCTCCATTAAAATGCTTTTGCAAAAACATCACTATAACATATCATAGTAACGATTCAAATTTCAAACTGAATCCTTGAAATGTCAGTGAAAAATGAATATCTACCCATTGCCACATTGTGGATAGAAACACACTGATTGCTCAAATGTCGCATCTCAAAAATGGTGTATCTACCAATCACTACAAATTGTTCACCAAGTGCAACTGCAAACCAATTTTTTAGTGTAATAATTTTACATGCTATTTATAACCATAATTAACAGTTACAATAAAATGCCCAAAAATGAATAAGGTACTTATAGAATGAACAAATATCATGCATGGCTAAAAATAGTTTGTATAATTAGTACAATTACAAATGGTGCCCATAAAGGGTCTTATAAGCCTCTATTTGCACAATATAAAAGACAACATATAAATTGCATTGCAAATTTCTCAAAATAGACATACTGCTCATGTCCATATAAACTGCATATACTATTGTCAAGGTTTAAAAATGAAGTTTTAAAATCCCAAACATGAGAAAATATTCCAAGTATGTTTAACCTATCCCTTGGTTGTTCTCTACGGGCCACTCCAATAAATTATATCAGCATTCAAAGCATGGTGAATGTCCTTTATGCATACAACATAGATTCCAAAATTGCTTTGCAACATGAATGCATCCACTAATCATGACAACATGAATGTCAAAAATTGTTTACCAACCCTCTTAATCCAATTTTCCTGATTAGTTGGTGAGATTTATTTAGTGGATTTAGTAACATTTGTATGGGTTGATTTAACTTCATTAATTACCTTATTGATAGGTTTAAAGACCATCTTAATCTTACCATTTCCAAGATGGTGTGATGGTTGAAGTCTCTAACACTTTTCAACCCGATGTCCACTTCTGTTATAATGAGTACAAAACCTTTTGTCCACTCTATTGGAAAACATATTCTTATTGTTACTCTCAAAACTCTGTCTAGGAGAATAGTCTTTCAAAATCTTTCCTAAAAAAGATTTATGTTTCCAAAATTTGGCTACACAATGATTAGACAATCCACAAAAACTACATGGATAAATGTGCCAAAAAATTTGTGTACCATAATCAAAAGGAACATTGGAATATTTATGTTGTCTAGTAGAATTAGAATCAACATGATTGCAAGTGTGGCGAAAAGAATGTGTTTTACCTTCCATCCAAGAGGATTTACAATTCTCCATAACACATCTTGCTTCTGCTTTCTCAGAGCATTCACTTGTTTCATTCTGAATACCAAATCTGTATCCTAACCCTGCACAATTAGGCTTATTCTCTACTTGAATGGGGTTAGTATCACCTTGGCCATCTTTTCCTAGGCCTTTTCCATTAAATCCCATTTTAACAAGTAATTTTAAACCTATTCCTTTTGTATATTGTTCAAATTTACCAAAATCATTGTTACTAGATTCTTCATGGGAAGGAAAATTGATTGATGACTTACATGCACTTATAATGTTTTCATCTATCATAGTGCTTGCATCTACAGTGGAAGGCAAATCCTTCACTTGTCCACCATTCTGTAGTTTTTCCACAAGCTCATCCTTGGCTCGTAACTCCATTTTCAAATGGGAAATCTCCTCATCCAAGGAGTTCAATCTTGCTCTTAAGAAAGCATTCTCTTCCTGGATTTGTTGGTTATATGCTTCAAGCTCATCAAGCTTGGCTCTGTTTAATAACTTTCCCATTACACCTGTTGAGTCACAAAAATAGAAACAAATGCTGAAATAGAAGCAAAAACAACAACCAACTATTAAATCTCATTGATCAACTACTCTGATACTAACTTGATCCATAAACTCCACTGATTCAGCTCAAAGTGAAGTTCAAAATATGAATACTGATTTCTCAAAACTGATACAAATTCTTGAAAAACTCAAAAGAACTTGCAACATGTTTTGGCATAAATTATTCTCAGTTATTGAACCAATTTTTTAATAACATTGTGTTATAATTGTCATAATGAAAATTACTTGCATGATTTCATTTACTAATTAAACCAAATTAGCAAATTAAAACAAAATCATGCATCAAAATGACAAATTACCAAGAAACACGAAACGTGATAATGGAGTTTGGCTCAACAGATGATGCCTACATCTCTGGGTTATCCAAAGGAGTGGACCATTTCCATTAAGGGCATTTCAACAACCTAGAAACAATAAAAAACTTTCCTGCAAGTTTATCTCTCAATACAAAAATTCACCTTCACCGTGACTGATAATCAAGCCTAGCACCTTCGAATTCCGTGAGTATTCACACCTGCAAAGTTGCTCCAAAAGTCCTAAAAATCTCTTCTATGGGCTTAAAAATACTCTTCCAATATACAAATTGGATAAAAAGAGTATTAATACTAAGTATCTTGGCTGGAAAATGAATAAAAATCTATTATCTAAGCTTTCCCAAAGCTTTTACAAAGTCTCAGCCTTTAAAAATAAAAAACACACTCCAGAAACTATTTAAAACAAATATAGATTTGTGCTTTTATAATCAGTTGCAAGCCTTTGGCGTAGTGGCTAAGTCTCCTTACTTTTTTCCACAAGGTTAGGGGTTCAAAACTAGCTGCCCACCTTTCTAGGTGCCTTGACTGATTTTGAATTTGTCTTCCCTCCATTTTAGGTGCCTTAGACTTTGAAATTTTCCTTGGGTGGCGTGATAGACATGGCAAGGTGGCGTGGCATGCTTGACAATTTCAAATAACATGTGATAAATAACACCTAACCAAATATTTTCCCCCTAATTATTTTCCACGTGTCAAATGGAGATTGGTCCACTTGGCATTCTGCAACTGTGCCACATGATTTTACGACACCAAATTTTTACCTGTCGAACTAAAACTTCAGCGGCCTATAACTTTTGCATACGGTGTCCGTTTTGTAAACCACGAAAAGCGTCAAAAATCTCTCGACGAGCTCTACACTGTGAAATCATTTTTATTATAATATGGAAAGTTTTATTTTTTTCAAAAATGGAGAGATCCACCTAGATCACCAATGCTTTTGTAGGACTTCTATTGAGGATGTACACTATTGTATTCACTACTTGTACCCAATATATATATGGGACATTTCTAATTTGTACCATACAATGAGCCATGTCCATTAGCATCTTATTTCTCCTTTCCACAACTTTGTTTTTTCATGGAGTGTAAGGGGTAGTGTATTATCTATGTATGCCTTCAGTGACACAAAACTTCTTGAGCTATTTTGACATGAATTCACCCCCATTATCCATTCTAAGATATTTTACTAACCTTCCTTCCTATTTTTCAACCATAGCTTTCCAAGTAAGGAAGTTACAAAAATAATTAGATTTCTTCACTATAAAGTATACCCATTTTTTTATAGAGAAATCATCAACCAGTAATAGAAAATAATAGGCTTTAGAAGGGGTAGGTGTCTGCATTAGACCATGAAAATATGCATGTACCAAATCTAATACTCCCTTAGTTATTGAAGCTTTACCAACATCAAATGAATGTCTAACTTACTTCCCTAACTGACATCCAATACATACATGATGACTATCCTAAAATCTAAGGAATCCCTTAACCATCTTAGTCTTTCCCAATGTAGTCAAATACTAGAAATTTAAATTCCCATACCCTTCATGCCATAGTGAACTTATGCTATCAAACATAGCAAGTACACTTTCCTTTGCCCTTTGTGGATCTGCAAGCTTATACAAGCCTTTCTCACCAACCCCAACAACAATAATCTTGTTATCTCTGGTAGTGACTAAATATTATTTTCCTTGAAACTTTATAACAAAACCAGATTTTGAAGTGATCTCACTAATGGAAAGTAATTTTTTATTCATATCAGGCACATACCTAAAATTATTAAATGTATACTGAATTGCACCATTAAAATTAATCTAAACATTACTATATCCTTTCACAAAATGAGTTCTACCATCTCCCAAAGATACAAATTCATTATTACTATCATTTTCAATAAAATCCATATACCAGTCCTTATGGCATGTATAATGGCAAGATGCCCCTGAATCAAATTACCAAGCCTGATCCACCATATAATTACCACTAGAAGCCATGATAGCAAAATTAGGAGATGATTCCTTACCTTTACCTTTATCTACATTTGCATTATGAGATTTCTTTCTAAGGTTAGCCATATCCTATTGTCTTTTCCTTTAATCTTTCTTAAGGTAACCAGGTTGCTTACAGTAAAAACATT
Source organism: Torreya grandis (assembly GCA_037957365.1). Classification (NCBI taxonomy): domain Eukaryota; kingdom Viridiplantae; phylum Streptophyta; class Pinopsida; order Cupressales; family Taxaceae; genus Torreya; species Torreya grandis. The sequence goes on along the minus strand of JARHVA010005099.1, from coordinate 1,144,420 downwards.
TCCACTTAGATCTCTTATTAGAACCACTTGTGAATTTTTTATTGAATAACCAGTAGTTTTAACAAATTGTTTACCCTTTCTCCTGATGAAGAATGTGCTCTCTGTAGAAGCAGATGTAGACAACACTATTTGCTCCTACCATCTCTCCCTCTACAATAGAAATGTAGATAACTTTTCAAAGTCTAAAGTCTATGTCCCAGTAATCATTAGCAAGGACTCCACAAGTGACCCAAATAAAGGTGGAAGATTATACATAACCAAAGTAATCAAATTTTACTCATCAATAGGATTCTACATAGCCTTCAAATGATCACGGATGTCTTTGATCTACAAAACTCAAAAATAGAGCCACCTTCCTACATCTTAGTAGAAAATTAAAAAAAAATCAAATATAATACCCTAAAACTTTACACACCTAGTATTTAGAAGTAATTTTAGTCCACAAAGCTGATGCAGTGGTTGCATTTCTAACCTCTAAAATTATATTATATATTATTGATAGTTGTAACAACATAAGAGCCTCATGATGATGTTTATCATAGTCATCATAATTAGTGGCAAGCCTTTTCTCTTTATCATCACTATTTGATAAAGGTGTTGATATTCACATATCATCCAAACCTTGTGACTCCATAAATTAAAGTTCTTACCGGTCAATTTTTTAGAATCTAGTAGTAACAGGTGTTGAATATTAGCCATTTGACCTAGTTTTTCATGAAAACAATTAAATCAAAAAAAACTATAATGAATTTTATAAAAATTAATTCTACACACTAATTTATATTGACACTAAATAAATCTACAAATTTTTACTGATAAACTTAATACTATTTGCAATATCTCAAATTGTCTATCACTAAAATAATTAAATTGGGAAACTACAACTTTGATTTAAAAAATTCTTTCTCCATCCACATCTAGATAAAAAAACCCAAAAAATGGTGAAAGTTTTAACTTCTAGATGCTTCCATTATTATTAAGTAGTGGTAGGTCCCCAATAATCCCTATTGGCTAAAGTTTTTATTTATTTTAATTAAAAAATTAAAAATAATTGAAATAATAAAAGTGTAGGTTAAAATTTTCATGAAAATAATCAACCAATCAAAAAATTGGCCTACCTATAAAACTTTAGGCATGGATTCTAAGCTCATTTCTCAGTGAAATCACAAACCATCTACACCACTATTCAAGTTATGAATTAACTTATAGTTTAGACTTTTATTTCATTGAAAATGATAAAGATTTCAATTTTTATCCCCTTTTGAACTATATGGCACTGTATACCATACAACCACCAAAAAAAAATAGGCTTCTCAAACAGCCTAAAACTAATTCCTCTAACCTTCTTTTGATCTTATTTGGTATTTTGATCCTCTCAAATAGTTTTTTAGTCTTTAGGTTGAGCTTATAAAATTTTCTCTCTCCTTCAGTTCTCCATTGGGTGCATGAAGCTCCTCCCTAGCAAGACACTGACCTCTCTAGCTTCCACAGACCTCCATTCAAGATCTATGAACCATGGGTCTGAATACCATATTAGATTGAACACAAAGAGTAAAAAGAGAGCCATATTGAATTACACAACACATCTCTTTGAATCAAACATGAAGGCCTATTAAATAAGTAAAGAAATGAACCACCCAAGAAACATGGAAAGGGTGGGTGAAACAACCAACATCGGCTAGCATGAAATAGCTAATCCTCATAAAAAAAACTAACCTCTTAACCCAAGTGGCTAAGGAAACTAACCATAGACCTATTACCTTAGTCAATAACCCAAGGTAAATACATAATTATGCTAATATAACAAGTATGGAAGCCAATTCACAGAGATCATAGCACAATTTTAATTCAACCACCAATTAAGATATTTGGAAACAATTAAAAATATCATAACACAGCCTCAATTCACCCACAAATTAAGATATTTGGCAATAATCATAGAGATCAGAACATAGTATTAGTTCACCCAATGATTAATATATTTGACAAGCACATAATCAAAGCATAGACTCAGTTCACCCATTGATTAAGATATGTGAAAACAATAATAGAGATTATATCATAATCTTAGTTCAACCAAAAATTAATATATTTACCATATATCACATAGCTTAGATCATGTTTTTAGTACAATAGTCAATTAAGCTATTTGTTATAGAGTTTACACACCTAGCTAGTAGTAGTGCACTATGTGTAGTATCAATTCTATAATCAACATCCACACTAGCACAAAATGAGTAGTATGGTCACTTGTTCACCATTCCATCTGGGTTTAGATAGTACATACCATAGTTACATGATCCACATTTAGATATCCTACAATATTAGTATGAAACTCATACTAATAACTAACATTTCTAGTCCATTATACATGTCTACTTAAGCATTTATAAATAGATAGACAATTCATTACCCTTACTTAGACACAACATATTTCCATGTCACCATTTAACACAATGAAAATAATCAAACACATGTAAAGATTCATGATGAAATAAATCAAGATACCAATATATACATTACCCATATAACAACAAACATCCATATATATTTATAACTCAAATCATAATTTCAATACATATTTGTAAATTATTCAATAATCTAGACTTGGTTACCAGGACCATCCCCCTCAATCTCACTCTGTGATACATCCATACTAGAACTAGAGGACCCACTATCCCTCCATAACCTTGATCAAGGCCTACATCTACTCTCTCCCCCATAACACCCCCAACTTGAATAGTACCTCAAATACTCTCATTATAGACATATATAATCATACACTATTTGGCTTCCCACCCTACCCAAAGCATTGGGTATGGGCATAGCTTGTCTCTATAAATCCTTACATGCCCCATCCCTCTCAACAATTTCTCACCTATATGCCATAGTAATAATGGTTTCTTAATTATATAATTGAGCATGGACACTGGTAACATTTGTGGCCCTCTCCACTAATCTATTATCCATGACATCATCAAGGATATGTCATGTTAGTACTCAAAACATAGACTCAATGGTATGTTAAGCATAGGATATATTGAGAGGGGGTTGAATTGGTATATCATAAATCTTATAAACTTTCCCTTAATCAAATTCCATTTTAACATACATTCAAGATATGAAATAAAATTGAAATATTAAACACCACACAAGATAGAGAGAGACACCAGATTTAACATGGAAACCCAATGTAGGAAAAACCATAGAGAACAATCTCAAGTATATGAATGAGCACCAATTCAAAATAAAATATTCACAAGCACCAACTTGTAGGAGCACCAACCCCTTTGCTAAGCACCAACATAACAACAATTCGTGAGCACCAACCCATAGGAGCACCAACCCATTTGTTGAGCACCAACCCCTTTGTTGAGCACCAACATAGCAATAATTCATGAGCACCAACCCCTTTGTGTATACCACACAACTATCTCTCAATGTTTTTATCTCAATAAATAATAGTTCATTACAATATCTCTTTCCTCTCTCACCTTTGCTCTTCTAAGCTAGATATAAAAAATACAAATCATACTCTATTTCCCACATTACAAATGACTTCTCAAGCCTTTATTTATAGCTTTCCAAATGACCTTTGGCCTTCACCCTTTTTGACCCTTCAATCTTCATGGAAAATGGCACCAAACTTGCATGACCCTTCGTATCCTTGCATTTGAAAAGTCATGTGGTGACCCTTCATAATCAAAAGCACCATTTCCTATTTTGTCTTTATCTTGGTGACTTTTCATATTCCTCAAAGTGTCCCTTCATGAGAAATTATGCCCTTCCTCTTTTTTATTCACTTGGTGACTCTTGGAATTCCCCAAGATGACTCTTCATAGGAAAATTCATCCCATTCTTCTTTTGTCTTTACCCCATGACTCTTTGACTTCTCCATGGGTCCTTCTTTTATCTTATATGCAACCAAAAATATATTCGTTAATATTAAATAAATATTAACACACATTATCCAAGATATAAATATTATAAACATCATTAAATTCAATTAGGCCTTTATCACCAATAATGCTAAACCTTTGACATCAATGACAATATTTCCAACAATCTCCCCATTTGTCATTGATGGTAACCTCAATCTTGAAACTGCCACATCTTAAAACCTATACATATTGTCACCTAAAAAACATATAGTAACTCCCCCTTATTGTAGCAACATGTACCTATTCTTTGTACCTATTTTTACACATATACATGTACCTATTATTCTCCCCCTTTGACATCAATGGAAAATAGCCTACTTGGAGCTAACACTTAGCTCCCCCTCAACTGATGCTAAACTTCAATGGCAAGAAGTAAAAGAAATTAATCCTAACTTTTATCGTAGATACTCAAATGTATATTTTGGTAGTGCCTTTGTGAAAATATCTACAATCTACTCTATAGTACTGATATATTCCATCTTAACTTGTTGATCTACAACCTGTTCTCTCAAGAAGTGATATCTAATGGGAATATGTTTTGTTCTTGAATGCATTACTAGATTTTTCAAAATATTTATAGCACTTGTGTTATCACAAAAAATATAAATAGTTTCATCATACTTTACCTTGATGTCTTCCAAAGTTTTCTTCATCCAAAGCACTTGAATAAAACACAATATTGTTGCAATATATTTTGCTTCAGCTGTAGAAAGTGATATTGAATTCTGCTTCTTACTTAGCCATGATACTAACCTATCACCAAGGAAGAAAGCTCCTCCACTTGTACTCTTTCTATCATCCAAGCACCATACCCAATCTAAATCTATACAAGTAACCAAAGTGAAATCTCTACTTGTGAGATACCATAATCCATAATCCATGTCCCCTTGATATATCTGAATATTCTCTTCACCAATTGAACATGACTATCTTTTGGAGGTGATTGATATCTTGAAACCATCCCTATTTCATGCATGATGTCTGGCCTTGATGCTATCAAATATAAAAGACTACCAATCATAGATCTATATAAATATTGATCTATAATAGGTGAATCTTCATCCTTACTCACCTTATTTCTTGTACACATAGGTGTACTAAATGGTGCACAATCCTCAAAACCAAATTTCTTCAACATTTTCTTAGCATATTTACTTTGAGATATGAAAATTCCTTTATTTGATTGAAATATTTTCAATCCTAAGAAAAATGATAATTCTCCAAGCATAGACATTTCAAATTATTTTTGAATTCTATCAAAAAATTCTTTTGTCATCTTTTCAATATTTCCTCCAAAAATGATATCATCAACATATACCATAATAATCAATTGATTCTCATCTTTTGTTTTGATGTAAATATTACTATCAGCGTATTCTCTCTTGAATACTTGATCTTACAGGTACTTATCAAGTCTTACATACCAAGCTCTAGGAGCTTGTTTCAATCCATACAGTGCTTTCTTCAATCTACATACATGGTTACTAATATTTGAGAGAATTAATCTCTCAGGCTACTCAATGTAGACCTCTTCTTCAAGATTCCCATTTAGGAAGGCAAATTTGACATCCATCTGAAACACTTTGAAATTTTTAAAAACTACATATGCAAGAAACATTCTAATAGCCTCTAACCTTGCCACTAGTGAAAAAAATTCTTCAAAATATATTCCCTCAATCTAAACATATCTTTTAAATACTAATCTTGCTTTATTTTTGGTCACTTCTCCATTTTCACAACTTATTTCTATAAACCCATTTTTTTTCTATCACATTGTGATCTTTTGGTCTAGGCACTAATTCTAAAGTATCATTCTTTTCTATTTGATTTAATTCTTTTTCCATAGCCTTAACCTAATGATCATCATGTCTAGCTTCTAAAAAAGTTCTAGGCTGAATTTTAGATAACAAAGAGAAATTAACTTGTTTAGATTCACTTACCATCATTCTTCTGGTGTGAATTCCTTCATTTATGTCCTCAATGATGTCACCTTCATTATGATTTCTCTAAATTTATTTGGATGGAGTTTTGGTTCCCTTTTTATCCTTTTCCTCATCTTCATCTGATTCTTCAAAGCCTTCCTCTTCAATGATTTCAAGAATGTCTACTGGATCACCGATTCTTTGTGTTCCATCTTCTTCTATCCTGACACTTGCACTTTCACTAATTTTCTTGGTTATTTTGTTATAACATTTATAAGATTTAATTTTTCAAGAATAACCAAGAAATATACCTTCATCTGCTCTGGATTCAAACTTACCAAGTTTTTCATCAGTTCTCTTTATGAAGCATTTGCTACCAAAAAATCTGAAATAATCAACTATTGCTAGTTTGTCTTTCCATAGCTCATAAGAAGTCTTGTCATTGTTAACTCTTAATAATTATTTATTCTAAATATGCACTATTTTACCAACCACCTCTCTCCAATATTTATCTACTATCTTGGATTCATTTAGCATTGTCTTCGCCATCTCCTGAACTATTCTATTTTTCTATTCAACTACTCCATTTTGTTGTGGAGTTTTGGCTACTACATAATGTCTCTTTATTCCATGATCTTCACAAAACTCAATAAATTGATCTGACATGAATTCTCCTCCTTGAGCTGATTTTAGACACTTAATATTCAAAATAGTTTCATTCTCAACTAATGCTTTGAATGCTTTAAAATGTCTAAAAGCTTCTGATTTTTTCTTTAAAAACATTACCCAAGTCATACATGAAAAATCATCAATAAACAACATGAAATATTTATCACCTTGAGTAATTTGAGTCATCATAGGTCCACATAGGTTAGTGTGAACAAGATCTATAATCTGAGTGGTCAAGTACTCTTTTGTTATGAATCACCTTCTAGCCGACTTCCCATGCTGACAAGGTCCACAAAGCATGTCAGATGGCTTTGTAATCTTTGAAATATTTTTGACTGCTTGATTTTTACTGATGTTGACAAGATTATCAAAATTTATGTGCCCCATTCTCTTGTGCCATAGCCAACTTTCTTCAATCTGACTCAAACAACATCTTTGACGTTTGATGTCTAATAGAATATACAAATTATTGCCTATTCTCTGAGCATATGCAACCAATACATCTGAATCTTTTCTTCTAATTTCACAACCTTCTACATAAAAATTTAGTCTGTACCCCTGATCACATATTTGACTTAAACTCAAACTATTATGCTTAAGACCTTATACATATAAAATATTTTTAGTTTTAGTTCTACCATTATCCAAACTTAGTGTACCTTTTCTAGCAATTTTGGTAGTAGTATTGTCTCCAAATTTCACTGTGCCACCATTGATCTTCTTCAAGGTTATGAACTTTATATTATCTCATATCATGTGCCTCGAACATCTACTATCAATGAGCCATGTATTTTCTTCATTTCTTGCATGCAAAGCTGTCTGAACCAACATAGAATCTTCAGGTTGTTTCTTCTGCCATATCTGAACCTTCTTCTTGATGACTGGAGTGTTAAAACTATGGTCCTTCTTGACTGACTTGAACACACTTCTATAGTACTGAGCCATGTGTTTGAATTTGTTACGCTTGTAACAAATTATGGCCTCTTCATCAAAGCTTGATAGAGGATCAAAAGAGTTGTAGCTTCTACTTGACTCTACATGACTTTCCTTTTCCTTATTTCTGAGACTGTTAGCTCTTTTTATACATTCTAATTTCTTATGACCGTATACATTACAATAAAAATAATAACCATAAAAATAAGACCTATTTGTGTATCTCTGACCTGATTGCCTTTTGTAGCTTTGTTCCCTCCAGCCTTCTTTTATTGAGATGTCCTCTATATTCTTCACTTCTTCCATTTTTGTTTCCTCTTTTGTAAGAGCTACAACATATCTCTTTTTATTTTCAAATTTGATACCTATCATATATGATATTTCCTTTGGCTTTCTAATATCTTATTCATCATATTAATTCTATTCTCAAATTTTGAATCATTGGCTGCTCTATCATTGATTGCTTTATTTGTTTTATCAAGATCTACTTTTAAAGAAGCAATTTCAATAACATACCTTTCCCATTATTTTCTTACTATTTTCAACTGTGCCATTATATCTTCTTCATTCTTCTTGGCTTCTTCAAAGTGTGCTTTTAAATCTTCAATTATTTCTTTTGACTCCTTTTCATTTTTCTCAATCTGGCACTTCAATCTTTGATTTTTATTTTCAATAGCTTTTAACTCTTCTAAGGCACAAATGAGTTCTCCTTCTAGATTCACTTTAGCTTCATCATATTCTTCTTCTTGCTCATCTATTCTTTTTCTTGTAGATTCATCTTCATGTATGGCCATCTTATGCTTTCCCGATCTACCTTCAACCTATAAAAAATTTTCAAAAGAAACCTGCTCTGATACCAATTTTTAAGCACGAGATATACTGAGAGGGGGGGTGATTCAGTATATCATAAATCTTATAAACTTTCCCTTAATCAAATTCCACTTTAACATACATTCAAGATATGCAATAAAAATTAAATAATAAACACCACACAAGATAGAGAGAGACACCAGATTTAATGTGGAAACCCAATGTGGGAAAAACCATGGAGAACAATCTCAAGTATATGAATGAGCACCAATTCAAACTAAAATATTCATAAGCACCAACTTATAGGAGCACTAACCCCTTTTCTAAGCACCAACACATCAATGATTCATGAGCACCAACCCATAAGAGCACCAACCCCTTTGTTGAGCACCAACACAACAATAATTCATGAGCACCAACCCATAAGAGAACTAACCCCTTTGTGTATACCACACAATTATCTCTCAATGTTTGTATTTCAACAAATTATAGTTCATTATAATATCTCTTTCCTCTCTCACCTTTGCTCTTCTAAGCTAGAGATAATAAATAAAAATCATACTCTATCTACCACATTACAAATGGCTTCTCAAGCCTTTATTTATAGCTTTCCAAATGACCTTTGGCCTTCACCCTTTGTGACCCTTCAATCCTCATGGAAAATGGTTCCAAACTTTCATGACCCTTCGTATCCTTGCATTTGAAAATTCATGTGGTGACCCTACATAAGCAAAAGCATCCTTTCCTCTTTTATCTTTATCTTGGTGACTTTTTGTATTCCTCAAAGTGTCCCTTCATGAGAAATTGTGCCCTTCCTCTTTTGTATTCACTTGGTGACTCTTGGAATTCCCCAAGATGACTCTTCATGGTAAAATTCATCCCATTCTTCTTTTTTATTTACCCCATGACTCTTTTAATTCTCCATGGGCCCTTATTTTATCTTATATGTAACCAAAAATATATTCATTAATATTAAATAAATATTAACACACATTAGCCAAGATATAACTATTACAAACATCATTAAATGCAATGGGGCCTTTGTCACCAATAATGTTAGACCTTTGACATCAATGACAATATTTCCAACATGGTAGTCTCCCAATACTCATAATCACCTAAAACTACACATACCAATATAATACATTAGATACCTAACCAAGTAAATAAATAACTAACTAATAGCAAAAAAAAATTCAAATAAGTAACTAGTTTAGGTCAAGAAATATCTAGTATAAAACCTTGAAGATCATAGATATGAAGGTTTTAATTTTGATAAAGATGGACTCTTAAGGTTTAATAGGAGAATATATGTGATAGATAAAGAAAAGTTAAGAGTTGCAGTGCTTAAGGAGTTACATAATGTTCCTTATTCTGGTCTTCTTGGAATGACAAAGCTAATGTAAGAATTCAAACCATTATATTTCTATAAGGGAAGCATGAAATATGGATTTGATTTTGTATCTAAATCTTTAGAAATTCAACAATTGAAATTAGATCATGTTCATCATATTTAGTTGTTATAACCACATGGCATTTCAATTTGGATGTGGAAAGTCATTAGCATGGAATTTTTCCAAAGGCTACTCATGTCAAAAAATAGGCATGATATGATATTGGTGGTAGTTGAAAAACTAACCAAGGTGGAACATTTTATATGAAGAAAATTAACAAATAATGCACTACTTTACAAAAAAAATGTAAGGCTCTAGTATATAATCAACATGTCCAAAGCTAAGTATATGAAATCTGTGTGTTATGCGCATGCCCCCAATCTAGTATTTGAGTATACTAAATTTGAATCAAGTATGTAATAATTGAATCTATGTACAAATATAAATGTATGAGTGATCATGCCATGCATGATGCCATAAATTTGAATAACTGGTATGAATTTTGATTGAAATGATTGAATTTTATCTAAATTTAAACATAACTACCAAACCTATGACTATATATGTGTAAATCTATATTATACCTAGTATATTGATCTAAATGAACTAGATTATCTTGAAATTGGGGCTACTGAATACTAGTGCCCTGTAGTGGATAGTATTTCCCTATGTCACTAGTGTCCCAAATTGGGTGCTATTATTTTCCTAGTCTAGTCTCTATGTGGTCTAAACTGACTGCTAAACCTTTATTTTATTCTATGTCTACCATGAGTCTAATCTATATAACTTAGCTTGTGTGTTAAAACGTATCTATGAAAATCAAAATAAGAGCTTGATCTCAATGACAACCCATGTAAATGCCCCCTCTTTTGAGGGTATTTATGAAATTTGTGGAAGAACTTCCCTATAAATAAGTAGCTCTACAAAATGTGTTAGCTAGAGAAAGATATTCCAATATAATGTACAAACATAACATCATAATGTAAATGTATCTAATAAATAGTAGGAAATGTAAGAATTATTTTGTAATCTAGAATTAGACAAGGGTGTCAAGATAGATGTAAGCAATGTATATCAGTAGTAAAATCTAAGTAACTACCTAGGGGGATGGGGCATAATGTCCATCAAGTCTCCCAAATAAGATAGGTAGATGCATGAGGTCCCACATGGCATCAAAAATTAGTGAGTGTGTGTATAACAAGCAAATAGAATTGTCATGGTATAGAAGCATACAAAATAAGAAAACATACAATCATAATATGCATGCAAAAATTAGGCCAAGGGGACACAATACAAATGGCATGGGTACATGACACTAAATATGAGAATGAAAACATACAAGGACATGTTTAAATGTCCACATATGATAACAACAAGTAATTTGGCATATAGCCATAGATAAAGACATGTTCAAAATGTCCATATATAGAAGCATGAAAGAGCACACACAAGGGACATGGGCACATGTCCAAGGTATATGAATAGAGAAGTGGCATAAAAGCCAAGGAATAATGGCATATTCAAATGCCCTCAAAAATGTGCAAAGCATAGTAAAAAAATAAAATCTAATATAAGAACTAGAAATGAAAGCATGTATAACTATGTAATACAAATCTATGTAGATGCCATGGTGCATATTTATTAAATATAACTATTGATCATTGATAAAAAAATCTGAGCAATGAATAAAAATGATCAATATAAAGATAAATCAATATATAACTATAATGTATAGTATGTAAAGATAAAATTGGATGTATCAAGTGTGTAGAAGATGACCTCGAGTCGGTAGATGTAGTAATATATAAATCTAGATCGATGTAAATTCCCCCAATGAGTAGATGATAGTTGTTCTAGCTTATTATAGTGGATCAAAGTCCTATCTGAAATATACAAGCACTCGACAACAATAAGTGAAGCACATGTGTATGATAAAACCAACTACACTAGGATAGCTAGCAATATGCAATATCTAGTAAGTAGTAGAAATGTAAATAAAGCAATGCATATAATTTGTAAAAAATTTAGAGTTTTGAAATATTTGAATGTTTTTAGATTTTTAGATATTATATTATTTTTATGTTTTTTGAGCATAAGCTATGTATAAGCATATGAAATTAAACTATGTACAAGGGTATAAACCATACTAATAAATGAATCTCATGGGAGACTCACCATCACTGTGACCTATGCCAAATAATGGAATAGTGACCATACATGTGGTGTGAAAGGTTGGTAGTGAGCCCATGATTTGGTGTGTTATATAATTTGAACCTAAAGCTACCAAGTAGTGATGTTATGATTTTATGGCACTAATTATGATGCCCTATAAATTATAAGTGTATTGGGGACCCATTTGGTATATGTAGAAACTATAGGTGATATAAGTACCCTATGTTAAGAACCCTTAAACCCCAATATAACTAATCTTGATGTGAACTATGTATAGGGAGGTCCTCTAGAATCTATAACATATCTTTGATGCAATGGTCTCTCTAGTAATGGTTTCTGAGGGAGAGTATGCATGCATGTAGAAACTATAGAAGTAGACTTAGCCTACTTTGAGAACTATGTTGAGCATTGTGATGTATACATGGTGTTGGGTGAATATTTTTTCAACAGCTAACTGATGGGCAAAATAGGTGTTTCAACCATAGCATAAGGAGATTTATCGGCCAAAATGTGTAGGTCTACCACATCAGGATGGGACAAATCTCTCCTCTCATCAAGGGGAGGTTCCCTAAAACTATAGAATACTATATACTATATATATAAGCTAAAAATAACACTCAAGGGTAGGACAACACCATCCATCTCTCTTTTTTCAAAGATGATGTTCATAGATCAAAGGAGAAATTTAGGGTGATTGGTGAAGGTAATTCTCTTCTTTCAGAAGTAATATTCAGTCAATAGCCAGATTCCTTCCTAGATAGTAAATGTAATAGGGTGTAGTAGCCAACAAGATGAAGTGTAGCACAAAGTCTCCACCTCAACTACCAAAGAGTAAAATATATGAAGGATAATGGGGGCACAAAGTCATCCCAAAATCCTTTACACAGAAATAGAAAAACAAACACACTAAAGATAATTGTGGTAGCACAAAGTCTCTCCACAGTCAGCTTCAGGACACCTTCCTGATTACTTCCACTAGTTCTACTTATTTAGTTAAATGAACAAGACTGCATCTAGGAAATAGACATAAGAACAATCCCCTAAATAACATAAGTTATTACATTACAAAGTCTTAAAATAACATGCTTTCTCATTCATATAACAAAATATGATTAACAATCTGAACTCAAAGTCTTAGTAATGCCTTTCAATTTGGGCAAATTTTTTCTTCTATAACTAAGAGATCCCCTTAAAACAATAAGAGAGATTACAATATATAGTGCTCCAAGAAAGACTTGGTCACTTTATTTCATGGAAATGGCCCATGCTACATTCAATGCCTTGAATGCATTTCTATGAAAGAGCCATGCTAGAGTAGGTCATCAACCTTACCTTTGGCATTCTAAATCATATCAAAGTCCTTTCCTAAGCATGGGTTGCCTGGTCTTCTTTATGATACTTACACGGCTATCCATTCGCCTTCACTTAATGAATAAAAATAGACCACGCCATTGAATGTTCACACTCTCTGATGTCCACTTGGTGGACTATTCCACCTACTAGAAATAACTCTCTTGCAGATATTTCTAGATTTCCTATAGTTGTTCTCTTTTTCCTTACCACATATTGTCCTTCCTTAGCGATCTGAGCTCTCAAGTTATCTTCTCACTTTCTATTGGCTCATTCGGCTTCTTCCTTGGCCAGTCACTAAATTTGTTCACAGGGTCCATGCCATATTTGAAAATCAATAGATATTTCATTACCTTGAATTTGACATCCATGGGGACATCATGATCACTTAGTCACTCAAACCGTTATGAACCTTTAAGTGCTTCGGTTCAATGATTCAACAGTTTAATTAGTTCAATCAGCTTATCTGTTCACTCAGCTCTTTGGTTCAATCATTCTTTGAACCCTTTTGTTAAACTCCTTATTGAACTTCTCCTGCTTCTTCCATTCACTCGAAGCTTCCTTTCTACACTTTGAACTTCTTTGAACCCTTTGAGCCTTTAAACCTTTGAACCATTTTGATTCAAAGTTTAACGGTTCAATAGTTCATTCTCTTTCTTTGAATCCTTTTATTCTCTAAGTCTTTTGAACTTATTGAACTCATTGAACCATTTTGGTTTAAGGTTCAATGGTTCAACAGTTCAACAGTTCAACCTTCACTCTTTGAAGCCTTCTTTTCTTTAAGTCCACTGAAGTCTTTAAACCTTTGAACCCATTAAACCTTTGAACCTTTAAACCATTTTGGTTCAAATTTCAATGGTTCAACAATTCATTCTCTTTCTTTAAATCTTTTTATTTTCTAAGTCTTTTGAACTTATTGAAATCATTGAACCTTTAAACTCATTGAACCATTTTGGTTCAAGGTTCAATGGTTCAATGGTTCAACCTTCACTCTTTGAAGCCTTCTTTTCTTTAAGTCTGCTAAAGTCTTTGAACCTTTAAACCCATTGAACCTTTGAACCTTGTAGAGGTGGGGTTTAATGGTTCAACGGTTCAAAGTGGTTCATTCTATTTGTTTGAATCCCACACGTTAAGTCTTTTGATTGAATCTCAGTGTTGAACTAGCCTTAAAACACTAAGAAAAAGCCTCTAGTGTTATGAATTTCCTTTGGAGAAAGCCCACCTATTGAACCTGTGAGTTCCTTAGCTAAAAATGCTTAAATAATTAAAGAACTTGGCTGCTCAAAATATTTTTGAGAAAGAAAAGAGATATTTTTGGTTTGTAAGACCAAAATGGTCAGTATGTTGTCCATAAAAGAAAGTGAAAATTTTTGGGAACAATAGCTAGCTCCAGTTGGGGAACTTCCATCGATTGAAATTGAAGCAGTTAAAGGGAGTAAAATCCAAAATCTCAGTACCTTTATATATGCCATTGGATTATGGATTCATGCCACCTAAAATTAAATGTACCAAAAATAAAATGAAAAACGCAAAACAAAAACTCGAGACTATACAAAAATTATACATAGTTACAACCAAAACTTATCTAATACTTCAATAATTCAAGTGCTTCAAATGCTACCCATTGCAAGGCAGAGAAAAGGGCATGCCATCTTGATACTTCAATAGGAAACTATTTTCACTATTGAGCTAATGAATAGAAAATGGGCCTCTCCATAAGGAATCAAATTTTCCATGCATTCCTTTCGGTTCTCTCCTCTTGTCCCATAACAAAACTTGATCTCCAATCTGAAATTCATAGGTTTTTTCTTTTTATTCAAAGAGTCTTTTTACCAAGATTTGATGCACATCAATTCGGTCCACCACTATGGTTCATTCCTCATTAAGTTTAGTCAAGCACATGATCCTCTTGTTGATGGATCTTTCATATGTCTGATCTTTGACTGCCTTTGCCAATTTTAGTGCTGGTAATTCTAGGGTGATTGGTATCTCTACGTTCAAACCATAAAAAATTTGGAAAGGTGACATACCTATCACCCTCTTGGACATAATTATGTCTACCCATAAAGCATCAAATAATGCTTTATGCTAGGTTCTTTGATTGTCATCAACCAGCTTCCTGATAATGGTCACCAAGTTCTTGTTGCTTGATTCTGCTTGACCATTTCCTTGTATAAAATAGTTAGAAGAGTGGGAGAGGGTGATCCCATAATAAAAATAGAACTGGGTAATCTCATGAGAAGAGAAATAGGCTACATTATCATTCATAATCTTGGCTGGGACCCCAAACCTAGAATTAATGTTTTCTTTGAGGAAATTGCATACTACTTCTAAAGTAGCATGCATGGCTGGAATAGCTTCCACCCATTTGGTGAAGTAATCTATGGCTGTGAGGACATAATCATGTCTAGAACTAGAATATGGGTTTACATTACCAATGAAATCAATTCCCCATTGTTGAAAGGGTTCTTCAATTACTACTGGTTTGAGAGGCAATGCAGCCATTTTAGGTCTTCTAATGAACTATTGACATAATTTGCATTTACATACCCATTTGTATGCATCTTAAAATAGGTTAGGCCAATAATACCTAGCTCCTAGAATATTATGGGTAGTTACAGGTGAAAAAAAATGTCTTCCACAAGCCATATTATGGAAAGAATCTAGGAGTTTGTTCTGCTGCACTTTGTCCATGCAGTGAAGGAAAACTCCATCAAGGTTCCTCTTATATAGACCACTATCCCATAGGACAAAGCTGGCAGCTTTAAATTTAATAGTCCTCCTTTCTTTATGAGATAGGTGAGTAGGACACTCACCATAGGTAAGAAAATGAGAAATATTCAAATACCACTCATTCGTAGTGATGAAAAAGAGGACTGTTGGTTTGTCTTTAACCAGATCAAACTCCCAGATTCTATTAATCTAATTGCCCCTTTTGGTTCCAAACTCCTGCTGAGTTAATATGGACTTAACTGTTGTATTAGGAACCATGGCAACAGTGTGTGAGTTCAAGATGTAAAAATGGAAGTGCTTTACTACCTTTACCACTACAAAAGTGTGTTTCTCCATGTTTGAGTACTTTAGCTCATGAGTTTTGAGAAGACATCTCATGAAGGATATGGGAGATTTCACACCCTCTTTATTCTACTAAACTAGAATTGTTGAAAGTGTGTGTTTGGAAGCATAACTGTACATTATGAAGCCTTTGGTATAATCTAGACAAATCAAAATTGGGGCATGGGTGATGGTTGTCTTGATGTCTTGAAATATTGATTTGCCTTCTTCATTCTAGATGAAAGTGGCCTTTCCCTTCATCATGTCCATAATGTGGCAAGTTTTCTCTGTGAACTCAGGGATGATCCATTATAGAAAATTCACTTTTCTGAATAAAGAGTGAACTGTAGTCTTACTAGTGGACAAAGTAAGCTCTTGGATGGATTTGACTCTTTTTGAGTCAATCTTTATGCCTTCTCAAGATACAGTGTGATCGAGAAGTTTCCCTTCTATAACCCTAAAAATTGACTTCTTGGGATTTAGAGAAATACCATTCTACCTACATCATTCCATCACTTATTGCAGCTGGTGCATATGATCAAGATGATGCTTGGAAAAGACTATCAAATCATCAAGGTATACCATAATGAACTTACCCATCTCATTTCTGAAAGCAAGGTCCATTGCTCTCTAGAAGGTGACACTAGCATTTATCAAGCCAAAAGGCATTCTTCAATATACAAAGGCAAGGTGTAGTGAAGGCAGTCTTATGTTGTTCTACTTCACCGAATTCTACTTAATTATACCCTGAGAAATTTTATAACATTGATAATATCTCTGAACCAGTCACTGTCTGAAGGACTTGATCCATGATGGGCAGAGGGTAGTTATCTTTTAGAGAGGATTGATTCAAGTTTCTGAAATCCATGTAGAGGCAAAATTTTCCATTATTTTTTCTCACATGGACTATGTTCGCAATCCATGTGGAATGATGGATTGGAAAAATTATCCTAGCTTTTAACATTTTCTAAATATCAGACAGAATAACACCTAATATCTTGGGGTTGTACTACCTAGATTTTTGCTTGTGAGGAAATGAATCACTCTTGAGAGGAATTTCATGGCAAATTTTTTAGGCCTGAGTGAATTTAGGTCATCATAGGAGTATGCCAGAACATCTATGTATTGGTAGAGCAGAGCAGTAAACTTGAACTTCTCTTCTAAATTGCAACACTTCCCGATGTTCACCATCTTGGGATTTTCCTTAGTACCCAAATTTAACTAATCAAACTCCTAGGAGGAGATTGAATCTTTTTGTTGCTACTTGATGAACCTGTCGTGCTTATCAAATAATTTCTCAAGGGAAACCAATCCTTTGGAAATTTTATTTCCTTTTAGCTATAGGAATTCTTTACCTGCATCTGATTTTGTTCTAGGGGCTGATTTGCATTTTTGAGGCTCACTGCCTTTGAAATGAAGCTATTCAAAGCTATATTTTTGTTCTAGAAAGGCAATGATTTGGTTGTCATTTTTGAACACCTACCAATAATTGGCATTATCAGGCACACTTGGTTGAAAGACCAATTTGATAGTGTACACGTCTCCTTTAAAATTTGAGTGAGGAACCATGAGGGTTGTAGAAACAGTCAATGCATTAGCTTGGTCATTAAACTCTCTAGGCACTATAGAAATACTAAAATCATCAAAGCTTTCTATTTGATCCCAAACTAGATTGTGATAATGGTTCAATCTCTCATTTTTGGTTTGATACAGGTTCCTCACCTGGAAAACCACCAATTCAACATCTTCTACTTCAAATTCCTTAGCTTGTCAAACTTGGTGATGAAATCCCTCATAGGTTCATGAGGTTCTTTCTTCATTTATGTGAGTTGAGCCAACAAAGTATGCACATCTTTTGTAGACTTGAATCTAGCTTCAAACTTGGCTTTGAGGGTGTTCCAGTCAGTCACAGTCTGGGCCTATAGATGATAAAACTAGTCTGTAGCAGCACCTTGTAAAGTTTCTATGAATATCCTAACTAATATATCTTCATATTCCACACCTATCACACCACATGCTATGGAGAAGGTAGCAATATGTTCATCAAGATGAACTCTCCCATCACCCAAAAACTTGGGGAAGTTCTTCCTGGAACTATAAGGCAGTTCATGTAGAGGTAGAGTAAGATTTAATGGACCAAAAGAGTTATCCCAGGGGCCTTGAACTACCATTATAAGACTATTGAAGGGAGGGATAAAAAATCTTGGTGGGGTATGTATTGACAAAGCTCTACTAATAGTAGAAGTAGAAGATTAGCTTGGTAATGGAGACCTAATTTTTGTAGGAGGAAAAATCCTAGTTTGTTAGAGGTGAGATGGTGAAGGAAACAAATCAAAACTACTTTGTTGCATCAACTCAAAAATAGGGTCAATAATACCTTCAGCTCTCTGGCTTCTTGTGTAGCATGGGTCTACTAGATTTTAAAATGGATATGGAAAAGAACTAAAGCTGCTTCAATTTGAAGCTTGAGGCTTCAAACTACTTGTTTGATCCCCAGTGGAGTCACCAAAAATTGTTGGGTTAATATTTTGTCACTAGCTAACTGATGGGAAAAATAGGTGTTTCAACCACAGCATAAGGAGATTTATCAGCCAAAACATGCGGGTCTACCACATCATGATGGGACAAATCTCTCCTCTCATCAAGGGGAGGTTCCCTAAACTATAGAATACTATATACTATATATATATATATATATAAGTTGAAAATAACACTCAAGGGTAGGACAACACCATCCATCTCTTTTTTTTTAGAGATGATGTTCATAGATCAAAGGAGAAATCTGGGGTGATTGGTGAAGGTACTTCTCTTCTTTCAGAAATAATATTCAGTCAATAGCTAGATTCCTTCCTAAATAGTAAATGTAATAGGGTACAGTAGCTAGCAAGATAAAGTGTAGCACAAATTCTCCACCTCAACTATCAAGGAGTAAAATATACAAAGGACAATGGGGGCACAAAGTCATCCCAAAATCCTTTACATAGAAACAAAAAAATAAATACACTAAAGACAATTATGGTAGCACAAAGTCTCTCCACAGTCGGTTTCAGGACACCTTGATTAATTCCACTAGTTCTACTTATTTAATTAAATGAACAAGATTGTATCTAAGAAATAGACATAAGAACAATTCCCTAAATAACACAAGTTATTATAGCACAATGTTTGAAAGTAACATGCTTTATCATTCATATAACAAAATATGATTAATGATCTGAGCTCAAAGTCTCAATAATGCCTTTCAATTTGGGCAAATTTTTGATTTTATAACTAAGAGATCCCCTTAAAACAATAAGAGATATTATAATATATAGCACTACAAGAAAGACTTGGGTGCTTTGTTTCATGGAAATGGCCCATACTACATTTAATGCCTTGAATGCATTTTCATGAAAGAGCCATGCTAGAACAGGTCATTAGCTTTAATTTTGGCATTCTAAATCATATCAAACATCCTTTCCTAAGCATGGGTTTTTTGGTCTTCTTTATGATGCTTACACGGTTGTCCATTTGTCTTCACTTAATGAAGAAAAATAGACCGCACCATTGAATGTTCATGCTCTCTAATGTCTACCTGGTGGACTATTCCACCTACTATAAATAACTCTCCTATAGATATTTTTGGATTTCCTATAGTTGTTCTCTTTTTCCTCACCATGTCTTGTCCTTCCTTGGTGATCTAATCTCTCAGGCTATCTTCTCACTTTCTACTGGCTCCTTCAGCTTCTTCCTTGGCTGATCGCTGAATTTGTTCACAGAGTCCACACCATATTTGAAAATCAATGGATATTTCATTACCTTGAATTTGACATCTATGGGGATGTCATGATCACTTAGTCACTTGAACCATTATGAACCTTTAAGTGCTTCGATTCAATGGTTCAACGGTTCAGGTAGTTCAATCAGTTTGTTTGTTCACTCAGCTCTTTGGTTTAATCATTCTTTGAACCCTTTGGTTTAACTCCTTATTGAACTTCTCTTACTTCTTCGATTCACTCGAATCTTCCTTTATGCACTTTGAACTTCTTTGAACCCTTTGAACCTTTGAACCATTTCAATTCAAAGTTCAACGATTTAATAGTTCATTCTCTTTCTTTGAATCCTTTTATTCTCTAAGTCTTTTAAACTTATTCCTTTAAACTTATTGAACCATTTTGGTTCAAGGTTTAATGGTTCAACAGTTCAAATTTCACTCTTCAAAGTCTTCTTTTCTTTAAGTCCACTGAAGTCTTTGAACCTTTGAACCATTTCGGTTCAAAGTTCAATAGTTTAATAGTTCATTCTCTTTCTTTGAATCATTTTATTCTCTAAGTCTTTTGAACTTATTAAACTCATTAAACCTTTGAACTCATTAAACTATTTTGGTTCAAGGTTCAATGGTTCAACAGTTCAACCTTCACTCTTTGAAGACTTCTTTTCTTTAAGTCCACTGAAGTCTTTGAACCTTTAAACCCATCGAACCTTGTGAAGGCAGGGTTCAATGGTTCAATAGTTCAAAGTGGTTCATTCTATTTGTTTGAATCCCACACATTAAGTCTCTTGATTTAACCTTGATGTTGAACTAGCCTTAAAACACTAAGAAAAAGCCTCAAGTGTTATGAACTTCCTTTAGAGAAAGCCCGCATGTTGAACCTGTGAGTTCCTTAGCTGAAAATGCTTGAATAATTAAAGAACTTGGCTGCTCAAAATATTTTTGAGAAAGAAAAGAGAGAGTTTTGGTCTATAGGACCAAAATGGTCGGTATGTTGTCCATAAAAGTAAGTGATAGATTTTGAGAACAACACATGGGAATTGTAATCTTCTAAAATAGATAGTTATATAATATTTAGTAGTGGAACTATAATTGTAACTAGTTTTGGTGGTAGAATTATGATTAAAATCTATGCTAGAACTATCTATGGGATGGGAAGAGGATATTTATATAGGACACCCTCAATCTTAACCACCTAGTTAGCATGTATATACTTGAGGCATCAATGTACTTGTTGACCATTTTTAGTCTTGCAGACCAAAATTGGTCTCCCTTTTCTTCTCCTCCTATTTCCAAGCTCAGACATGAAGGATAATGTAGAAGTATACTTCTGCAAATCATTTTTTTTGGCATACAAAAGGCTTGACTTCAAGTGTTTGCAAGAATAGGTAGGGTTGGAAGGAGTGATTATACAGGAGTTTGCAAAAGGTGCTAGCTTCATGAGAGTTTCCAAAGTTGAGTGTAAGTTCTATGTCTCAAACATCTAAGGAGCTCCATGATGTATTCTCAGGTTTGACAGAGCAAATAAACTATTTTGGGGGACTTTTATTGGCAAAATAGACCAAGTTTAAAGGGCCAAAGGAGGGCAAAAAAAAACATAGAAAGAGAGCCAAAAAGGTAGAGTTTTCCTTCGAAAGAAAGACTAAGGCATTTCTTAAGGAAATTCAAAGGATGAATTCCTTCAGATAAAATGTTTGAAGGAATTCTTTCAGACTTTTGGTCTGAAGGTATTCATCAGAGTTTTTTTTTAAAGAAAGAAAGGGCCTTTGCAACTCTTCCAAAAGGTAATTTTGAAGGCCAAATAGCCTTTGCAGAGGGTAAGTGATGAGCAAAGTGGACCATTACAAAGCTCTGAAGGGTAAATTTGGGTTTGATTTAGCCCTTGTATAGGGTAGCTAGTTAAAAGGCCCAAAAGGAACTTACCCATAGAAAGGAAGACCAAAGAAATTTTCGTAAGGCAAAGATAGAAGAAAAGGCAAAGGCTGAATTTTTTCAGATAAAATGTCTGAAGGAATTCCTTTAGACATTTTATCTAAAGAAATCCTTTCATAAGAAAGTGTTGTAGCAAAAGACAAAACAAATCCCTTGGACAAAAAGTTTGAAGGAATTCCTTTGTACTTTTGTCTGAAGAAATTCACCCAAAAGGGAAGCTCAACTGAAGGGAAAGCTGATAGAAGACAAGCAAAAAAAACATGAAAATTTCCTTCGGACATTTTGTTCGAAGGAATTCCATCAGATATTTTGTCTGAAGGATTTAAGGACTAAAGGAACTTGAAGGACCCCAAAGGGCAAGTACCCTTGCGAGGGACTCTCATCAAAATGAAGGGACCTTTCTCCAAGTCCTGAAGGGACACCTTCCTTTAAGGAGAGTTAAAAGACAAAGGCCCAGCCGAAGGAAAAAGGGATGAAGGAAAGAAAGCTAAAGAAATTGCCAAAGGGGATGATGGGCATGTAGACGTCAAATTTAGCATCATGAACTAGCCATTGGAATTTGGACGTCAAATGGCATCCTCAAAGATGTCAAATTTAGGCCAATGAAATAGCTATTGATCTTCAAATGCTTGAGCACCAACCAAAAGTAATTCAAAGGCCTTAAGGCCAAAAGGAAGAGACCATCAAGAAGGGAACCCAAAGAGCCAAAGATTGATAGAAGATAGCCCTAAGGGCTCAGATTACCAGAAAGAGTCAAGAGAGGAAAAGAGAAAACCAAGAAGAGACAAAGCCAGGAAGGGATAAAATGAATATGGACAAAACAACCCAGGTGGCAAAGGGGAGGCGAGTTATTCTTGCAGTTGGAATAGTCTCTACCAAGTTGGTCATCAAGGAGTGCAAACAGTGAAGATGTAGCTTATTTTTCCACACTTTGCATTGATAATCAGACAAACCGTGTGAATGTCTTGAAGGAACGGTCTTGTTTGCAGGAAAAGAGGCATGGCCCACACTTTCACATTAATGTTTGAATGCCAAAGTCAAGATTGACAGCCAACATAGCATTCTCTTTCAATGGTTTTCTCTTCTTGATGCTCTTGACGCACATGGGCCACTTATAAAAAAATGGTGTCAAAGTCTTTTCTAAGGGGGCACCATTTGCTTCCTCTCTCTATATATATTGTAACTTCTCATTTGAGAGGGGATCTCTCATTGTTGTAAGGCAAAGCCCTACCAATTTTCACTTGGAATCAATAGAATTTTTACCTCTATTTTGGTTGGATATATCTCTGAGTGTGTCTAAGTGTTAGCCTTGTGTTCAGTCATTTCTTTCCTAATGCTTTCATAGGTTTGATACCAACACATCTGGTATAGACAAAGTGCCATTCATGTAGGTGATAAGAAGAGCTATATCTAGAGTGCAGAGGTAGAAGAAGGTTACCAGGTAGTGTGCTTTTCCTACATCACCTATGATAAGTTCTTTTCTGTGTGTTTCCATTAAAGCTTCCCTATTAAGTTCCCTTCAGTCTGGATCTTTCACCAGATAAAGTGTATGTATGTGTTCTTATGGTTTAAAGTGTGAGTATGAGTAGATTAAACTTGTTTGGTGCATCACCAGCTTAGGTTAGGTTCTATTTTTTAGTAATCCTTCTCTCTTTTCACCCCCCCCCATTATATATATATATATATATATATATATATATATATATATATATATATATATATATATATATATATATATATATATATATATATATATATATATATATATATATATATATGTGTGTGTGTGTGTGTGTGTGTGTGTGTGTGTGTGTGTGTGTGTATGTATTAGCAATATTATTGGAATAACTCAGAGATGCATCAAAGGGAGCTAGCCCTTATCTAGAGACTCTCCCCTCAGTTTTGCCAAACCCACAGGTAAGAGAGGAGTTTCCATTGTGTCACATGGAAGACAAGAGCTCAGCCTCCTATCAAGGGTGCACTCCACAGTGTTAACCATACTATAGATGATATATCTCTGAGCTGATGTAACCATGACCTACCTAATAAAATGACAAAGACACCCATACTAGGTAGTATTAGAAATTAAGTGGCTATGTGTGCTAGTCTAAACTATAATGGAAGTACTATCTCCCTCATGGAGCTATGAACATGGCCACTAAAACCACTAATAACTATAACAATAGGGAATATATCCTACTTTGTGTATCTCAAGTGTTTTAGGAGTGTCATGGTGCACATGTTTATGCTTGATCTATTTTCAACCATGACACTATGAATAGGATGGTGGTTTATA
Organism: Torreya grandis; assembly: GCA_037957365.1. Lineage (NCBI taxonomy): Eukaryota > Viridiplantae > Streptophyta > Pinopsida > Cupressales > Taxaceae > Torreya > Torreya grandis. The sequence continues at coordinate 1,120,196 of JARHVA010005099.1, read as the reverse complement.
TATGCTCATATGAAGAGCACATGTAAATCTTTGCCATCATCCACAATATCTTGCTTTGAAAATGTGATAAGTAGTCTAGGTAGAATTGTAGTGTGATACATGCCAATAATATTATATAGGGGATGTGTCTCATCTATAACTATGTGATAGGAAACTAGAAGTGGATGAGTTAGGTATGTATAATGAACACCTAATGTGTCCCTTGCCTCATTAGTTGTATGCTTAGGAAAAGGATGTAAAAATATCTTAAGTACCTTTGCCTTTGTTTGTTATTTTAGTACCTTCATAGGTGTGCCCACATCAATAATGTTGGCCTTGATGAGATCTTGTATCTTTTGCTTCTGACTAATGCATCTATTTGTAGTGTGGCCTAGTTCCCTATGATACTCGTAGAATGAATTGGAATTGTAACTCTTTGGAATAGGTTGTGTCATATCAACCTCTTTATTTGGAGGGAAATATATGACATTGCATTATAGTAGTTTTTGTAGAACTCATGTTGTTGACTCTTGTAGATTAATGAATACTCTATGTTGAGGAGCTAATAAGACCAATCTAGGAGAAGGATTTGAAGTTGTATTGACTATTTTATTTTGATCTATTTTGTTCTCTATGATCCTAACCTCATATGGAGGTTTCTTTGAACTCTTAATAGTTTAATTTGATCTATTCTTATACTCGGGTTTTCCCATTGCTAAGAGATTAACCTCTCTTTACTTAATTATGTAGCACATGTCTATAAATGCAGTAAACTTCATGAAGTGTTGGTAATAGATTTTTTTTTATTATATATTGAAGTTCTCTATCTACCATGGGGCTAGTCAATTTTGATAAGTTATCTTATACCATAAGACATAATCAGATATGGGCTCATTTGACCTTTGTTTGAGTTGTTCCACTTGTGTATATGATATATTGTCACTTATGTTGATAGAGAAGTGTGTTAAAAACATATCTGATAAGGGATTATAAGTCCTAACATATTGGTTAGGCAAATCATAGAACCATTGTAAGGTATAATCCTTGAGATTGCATGGAAAGAGCTTCATAAGAAGCCAATCATTGGATAAATATTCTAAGCATGCTACATGAAATTATTGAAGGTGATGATCTAGGTCACCTTTTCCATCAATAATGTGAGCTTGAGTTCTATGAAACTAGATGGTAAATGAGTTGCCATAATGTGATGTGTTAATGGTGTTTGCAATAGAATGTTAGAATCCAAGGCATGAGAAGGCTTAGTTTCTCCTTGCTCAATATGTAACACCTTAGATTGAATAGAAAGAAACTAATTAATAATGAATTATACATTAGGAGGATAAAAACTAGACACAAGTGGAGTAATTGTCATTGATGTTCAAAGAACAAGTTTTGGTTGTGCTATCTGAGTTGGTTGAGTAAGCCCCATTGAAGGTGTAACAACATCATGAACTAGAAGGGTAGAATATTGGACATTATTATTGATTTATAATATGGCCTATAAAATATATGCATGATCATGGTGTTTTTCTCAAATTATATACCTGAAGCCTTGTAATACCTCATCTTTTTTCACAACTATATCATTATCATTAAGTGGAGGTAGTGTGATTTGATCCTTAACAAGGAATTGATCTAGTTCTTGGTTTTATTTCTCATCCTCAAATGCATTGTCACTAAATTCCACATAATCAAAATGTCAAGGATTTATTTCAAGAGTTGTAATAGTTTTTTATCCTTATTATAGGGTCAAATAGTTAGTATCTAATTGTGATTTATAAGATTACCACGTAGTCTAGCACTTCTTAAGGGAAGAGAGATAGATTTTTTAGATGGCATATAGCAAATAAATTTTAATTGAGATACTATAATAGAATAAATTAATTATGAATAATTAATAGTAACTAATTAAAATAAGAATAAAAATTATACAAACCCTAAGAGCATCTAGTTTGGAAGCTAGGGTTTCTTTAAAATAATTTAAATTAGATGTAAAATAAATTGAAACCCTAATGTAAAATTAATTTGATTTAGCTAGGTTATCTAAATAAAATTTAAAAAAATAAAAGTATGCACCCTTGAATTTATTTCATAAAAATAGGAATTAATGCAAGCTAGGGTTTTGTGCAATGCTTGAAGTAAGACGTGTTCACCAAATGATTTAACCTTTTAGGGTTTTACAAGAGTAATTCATATGTTTTGTTAAGAGGGTAAGATGTCTAAATAAGTTAAATAAATTTCAATAATTAACCTAATAATTTAAAAATGAATTTGACCTTGATTGACCTTCTAATTATATCAATAAATAGGGAGAAATATGGACTTAGTTGAAAGCAAACTATAATGAATGATCCAAGTTTTGAAACTTGAGACTTGAGCAGCTCTGAGTGTCATAAGTAGGGTTCTATTATTTGTCTATTCACTAGATAGTAACACCCAGTTTGGATAGTAGTGACATCCATTTGTAGTATCTAAGATGGGGCACTAATTTCCTCTTTGCATAATTGTTCTTGTTTTTTAGGATCACCTGTACCTATGTCTCTATGTTTTATTCCTCTAAAACTTAATCTTGTAGTTCTGTATCATAATTGTAAAGCTTTATTTGATGTGAAAACCCTAGTTCTCTTTTCAAGTGTGATATGAGAAAAATTTGAGTGTGTATTAGTAGTATAGATTGGACATACTCAACACCTCACTATGTAAATAGTTTCTGACATACCAATACTTCAAAGAGGGATCAAGTCTGATGTACTTATCCCACCTAGTGTTTGATGTACATGTAATTGAATTATATAATGAGAGTGGCCTTGGATGCCTTAAATGTATTTGAGCCTATTATTTCTTGAAAACTAGACTCAGCATTGTTTTAGATGGTAGTATGCATAAATTAGGGTAGAATATGGATAATTTACCTCATTTTTACACAACTTTGGCTTAGGATTAAATAGTTTTTGCATATATTTTCCATCTAATGAATAAAGGTGGATTAGACTTGTATATATGGGGTTTTGTTTCTTGTGTCGATAATAAAATGATCTTAGGCTGACCTTAGGAGGGGAACATGTTTTAAAAGTATTTGTTTGGAAGATTTAGGGCTAAGGATGGTAGCACCTATTTGGGGACACTAGCACCATATGATTGTAGTGTCCCAAATGTGGTGCTAATGTCCTTTTGGAAGAATTCTAGGAAATTTGGATTGGGGTCAGAGGTGACAGTTTAGGGACATGTCTTGAATAGATATAAGTGAACAAGGTTTGTTTAATGGTTGGAAATGCAAGTCTATGGCTCTAGAAGGTTTATGTCTAGTCTATGGATAGGTTAACTCAAGTGACACTCTTAACATCCAATTACCACTTTTAGGTGATTAAAGTAAAAAATGAGTAACTATCAAAGCATACAAAAACATTGTATTTATCTCAACATGGTAAGAAGTTCATATAATTATATAACTTATGATAATGTAATCTATGTAAATATATACCCTAGCATTGGCATGGGCCTTATGTATAGGAAAGGTCCAACTTATACATGTCCATATATGATTTTTATGTCTTAAATCACTCATATACCTCATAAAATAAATTTTTGTATGAAAAATAATATGACATATACCAAACATGATAAATAACATATGTAAAAAATTTAATCTAGCAACTCATGTCATGTTCATGTCTTGATTTTTTTTATTTTTTGAATAATTGATTTTTTTTTCTTAATATTTTTTTATTTATTTAAATATGTTCAAATGTGATAACAAATTATCCCATTGATGAGATAGTCATAGGAGATACCTAATCATATGGTGAAATTGATATCATTTATAAACAAAAATTAACATATGTAGGTGTATCACAATCTGAGAAGGAATCATGTGTTATAATATAACTATCAACATCATTTCTTATAGAATTATGTTTATTATGATTAACTTTAGAAGATATATTTATTTTTGGATCTTGTTGCATGGTAAAATAATGCATACATATATGTGTTAATTTTTTAACACACTAAATTATTTATGGGACTAACTTGGTATGTGTTATAGTAGATAAGGGCCTCTGGGAATCCTAAATAGATCTTTGATGTGAAACAAGATGCTTGGGATAATCAATTATCCTCCATTCCAAGGAATGTATAGATAAATCTTGTATAGGTGAAACAAGTACCTCTAAATATTTATCCATAGTGGGATTAAAAAATTCATATGTATAATTATCCTAAAAATGGGTAATAACCGACTATGGTGGTAGTGGGGGTAGAAGAGGAGATACCATTAGTTAAAGAGGGTACTCATATCAAATTATTGAAATTATAACTACTCTTTTGTAGTGTATTTACTTGAAATAGTAATGCACTATAGAAGGTACTGCATAGAATTTTGAATCTAAGGGCATCCCAAAAATATGTCAAATACCTCATTAATCAGTATAATTAAGAATGAAGTATCCATTATGGTGGGAATTACTTCAAGAGGTATCACAATATGTCTAAGGGTGTCTTATGTATGTTTATTATGTTTATTAAACCCTTTGATCAATCTTAAAGAATTTTTTATTTTATTTTGTGTGTACTCAAGAGGGTTGAAAAGTGTCATGGTACAAAAAAAATTAGTTGTACCATTATCAAACATAAAAATATGTATATGTGTTCATTAATGTGAGATCATATGAATAATGCATATCATCATTTACAATCTCATTATAATCAAATGTAATCATAGGTTTATATGGTAATCTAATTATAAGTGTGCTAATAATTCTATCTAATGGATGATTATATGTCTTAGGAGGAGGATATGCATGGTAGTAAGATGTACTTCATAAATAATATTGGTTAATGTTTCCTCATACTTTTGGAATAGGTCATTAAATATTTTAAACTTACATTTCCCATTTTTTGTGGTCTAAAATCCTTTATGGTTGTGCCTAATTTGATATTGTTGTCATCAATAATATCTTATATATTGTGCCTAATTTTTAGGTTGTGATATTATGTTGATTGTAATCATAGATTTAGGCTTATTATCATTTTATTTGTTCTTATATTTTGGATTGATTTTAAACTTTGAATTTGAATTATTAGTAGTATTAGGTAATTACATAAGATTATTAAATTTTATGATCTTGACTTTGTGGTATCTCACTATATGGCATAACTAGTAAAAATATAAGATTTTTTTGAATAATATTGACTCGTGAAGTGTTGTAAGCAAGCTTTGCTTAAATATATCTTGTAACTTATTTTATGCTATAAAGTTAGTCATATTAGCTAGCATGTTCTTTACCAAAGTATATTTTTTTTTTGGATCATTGGACCCTCACTTGAGTTTTGAAATTTACACTTAAGATACTTTCTCATTAATGTCGATAAGGAATTATTCTAAAAAATAACTAGTTATGGGGAGGAAGGTAAAAACTAACTAAGGTGGAAGGTCATAAAACCAAATAAAAGAATAATAGTTGAGACTTCATAAAAATAACTTATCTAATAAAAAAATTTGGTTGCATAATCTAATCATGTTGCAAGTAAAAATGGAAGGTGTTGTCTAGGATCACCTTTTCATACTGAAAGCTTGGGAGATACAAACCCTAAAGGTAAGGGATAGGTTTATATATTGAGATCTAATGGATTATGGATCAATACATATGAATACAATAAATGAATATATTAATATGTACCTTGGTATTATCACAACACATTATCTTATGGATTTGTAATATTACACTAAAGTGAATGTGTAATAGGTGAGGTAGATGATGTACTGCGCATTGTCATTAAAGGATTGGAATAGGTCTCTTTTATGGGAATATACATGTAAATATATGGGAGGAAATTTTTTCCCCCACTCATTAGGTGGATATCACATGTTTAAATATTGGTAATTTTTACTATCAAGGCCAAATACCAACCCTTACAAACCAAAACTTTTCCCAGTACTATTACGAGCCTTTCAAAGTAGTCTAAACTACGTATTTTGGGTCTAAAAGGATAATTATTTGTCTTAAAATGTCAAAATTGATTTAAAAAGTCATTAAAATAATTCATAATACCTTTAAATACTTTTACTTAAATGAAATTATCCTAAGTCTAAAGTTTCATGTCTTAAAAGGGTCATCTAATGTGTTTTTTAAGCCTAAAAAGGGTCCAATTAGACTCCCACATGCCAATTTTGGCTAAATAAAGTGTGTAAAGGGTTAATTTTGGTGTTAATACATGAAATATACTTGTGTATATTGTATCACATTCTTATCTTGATGGTGGAAGCTTGAGTTTACAATAAAAGGTAAAGAAAAGCCCATTTTCATGCAATTTTCATTGAATAGTCCAAACTTGTATGGAATTTTGTATGGTGGAGGTCTCAACTAGGAAGAGAAGGGAATATCAAGTATTAATGAAGAGTTTCATGGAAATTATATTCAATATAGGCCCTAAACTAGTCTTTTCTTGTCAATTGGATAGTTCTCACATAGAGACTACCTTGTAGGTTTGATGATGGTACAGTTTAGAGAGAGAAGATCTAGGTCTAATTTTTTGGTAAATAAAGTAGACTCAGAGGGATTCCCAATAGATAAATTAGTTATATAATTTTAATATTCTCCCTCATGAATCATAAATTTTAAGTTAGGCTAAATTATTCAGTTTTGCATCCATGAAGGCAACTAATTTTCTTCAATTTTTCAACACCAGGGCATCATTCCAAGAAAATTCCAATTTATGAAGATTCTAAAGAACCTAATATACCTTCCCATGAAATTATATAGGCCTTTTTCACATTTATTATGGTTAAACAAATGGGCTTTAACAATATAATTTTAATTCTATAGTCTATGTGCTTCAAAGGGAGAATTTTATGGTCATGTGAAATGAAAGCAACATCAAGGTTTCATAAGTGTTTGTTTGCAGGGTATCCATCATGTTATTATGAATTTTCCTTGTGATTCTTAAAGTATCATGAATTTCATATAGTCAATAATCTATCATGTTCTCTCAAACCTTACCAAAGAGTCTCTATTTAGCAAACTTTAAGGTTATTTAACATATTTTGAGGTACTTATCATAGTAATAGGTTTCAAATTTAGCTCCTTATCCTCCTTTAATGGCTTCCAAACTTATATAGGTGGTAGAGGGTAGGTTTATGTTTCAATATAACTATTTAATATGGTCTAAAAATGATCCTAGTTCTCTTAAACACCTCTAGATTGATTACTCTCATCCTCATTGTCATACACAACCTTATCACTATGTCTCTGTCTTTTTCCACCCTCCATCATGTTTCCATTCATATCACCATCCCTCACTAATATTTCACTCATCTCCAATCCATTAATATATTTTAAATAAGTATTTTGAAGCATGAATGGATACCATAATGAATATGGAGGACTATAAGGACCCTAAAAACCATGCCAAATTGTCATAAAATAGTCATCTACAGCCAGCTTAAGATCACTATTGCAGTCAAGATGATGAACCATGCCCTTAAGGAGACCTAAAGGAAACCAATTCAGGACTGAGTTGAGTTTGTAAGTTAATCATCATATAGATAGATAATTATGAGTACCTTATCTATTTTTTAATATCCTAAGGCATATCTCAGGCTCAGGTCTAGTTCGTACAAGGAGTCATCAAGCATGCTACAAGAAGAAGTATAGTCAAGCATAAGAATAGAATGGTCTATTTTATGATGATAGTGGTATGATTTAAATAAATATATGATATTATAAATGAAAATACATATAATTAGTGGACTATTTTGAAACTTTGAAGTGAGCCTTATTCTTTTCTTGTAAAAAACCTAGAGGAATAGTGACATATAGTTAGCCTAAGGCCAAGGGTGTAGTCATGAAGATGAGTTAGGTTATTTAACAAGACTAAAGGACATAAATATTAAAGGGAGTAATGAGACATATAAAAACTATTGTTGAAATCAATAAAATATCAAGAGATTCACTTTATAATTTCTTAAATCTGGAGACTGGTTCTCAATTTGTATGCATAGTATAGTCAAGTATCTTATGAAGAAAGTTTAGTGTCTTGAAAGGGTATAGTGTAATGAAGATATAGTGTTCTTGAGAGGATATTCATAAGATTTATATCAAAAAAATATTTCAAATAAAATCCAAAATTATTTTTTATCATCCTTTCATAGTAATAAATGCAACCTACATCCAACTTCAGTTAGCATGCTACAGTTAACTAGGTAAATAAGTTTGAAAGGGAGGTTTTCAAGGTTTGAAACACTCAAGATTGGTTATGATGTTTAATGAGATCATTATGACAAGAGGGAGACTCTTAAACACCTTTGGTAGTTTCAATACTTCCAAATCACCTCCAAGCCTATCCTTGTCCATACAAAAGACATCACATTGCTGCAGTTAAGGAAGGACATAATTCTTACTTGAAAGGCCAACACCATGGTGTAGATATTGCAAAGGATGAGCATTCATAGATGTGATGGGGTCTAGTTATCAATATAATGCTTCATTAATGATAATTAATAGTAATATTCTTGTATATTTATGTCTTAAGGTATACCTATAGGCTGGTGTTGAGGTTGTCTACATCAGATAAGGGTTTTTTACCTCATCAAGAACCTTTTCCAGGTGTAAAGAGACTAGCTTGGATCACCAACTACATGAATAAGCATTGAGGTTGATAATATCAATACATAGTAAATTTTTAAAATAGACCTTGAGAGGGATAAAAATAAGCTACATCCAATAAGAGGACACCTACATCCAAGTAGGTAAACCATGCTTGAAGATGACTTTAAGGGTTTTTTAACATGTATAGACCTTTAAGAGGTTGTTGAAATTGTTAGGTGATCATCATAGATAAGGAAGATAAAATTTAACACATGATCAAGGTTTTTAAGGGCTTAAGAAGAGGGAAAAGAACCTATAGGTAGCCCTAATAATAGTGCTAAAGTCAAGAAAGTGGACTAGTTCTCAAGAACCTTGAAGACAAGACCTCAAGGGTTTATAACATGTTCAAGAAAGTCTTTTAATTTTGTTTTGAGATCAATTTGGTAGGTACATGACATAATCATACCTTTTTTCACCTTTTTCATACTTTCCAAGCACTCCATAGCCCCTAGTCTATACAAAATCTTGAATAGGGTACAGTCAAGCATGACAATGAGAAATTTTGCTTCAACTAGTGATGGTGATCTTGACTAGGAGATAAGACATGCTCTTCTAAGGAAATACATCCATATGAGTCATGGAACATGATATATGGTTTCAAGAGTAATAATTAATGATCAAGGGATTTAAAACATAATCAATTTCACCTTAAAAGTATACCTATAACCTTAGGATCAACGACCTATCCACAAGCTATAAGAGGTTGATAGCATAGAGATCAATTATGGGGGTTTCATATCCAATGAAAGGGTAATTTAATAGAATAATTGATGATAATTGGGTTAAATACATAATTATAAGCCTTAAATAACATCATACACAGTCATTCCTCATAGAATATCCACCTACAGGCCTATCCATAAGGCAGCCTACATGTTGACAAGGGTTTTGAAGAGACTTAAGGCCTTTTAAGACTAGAAAGAGACTGAGTTCAAACATAAAATACATAGTTAAATTAATTAAATATCTTATGAATTTATCTCAATTAATAACTTATGTATATCCTTGAATGACTCAGGAACCTCAAAGTGCACCTACATCCATCAAGGGAACACAGGCTTCTCTTCAAACTTGTACTAAATTGAGAGAAGATTGGTCTTTAAGGGAGTTTATGCTTAAGTAAATGTTTCAAGATAATAAATTATATGATTTTTTAAATAATCATAAGTATTTTATCCAAGATAAGCACACCGTTAGTTTCACCTAACAATGCATACCTATAGTCACATAAGGGCAGTCTACCTTAAAGTTAGCAAGTGAAGAGAAACATAGTGGCATGAAAGTCCTTTGATCATGAGGTTTAATAAGAGATGATGGATGATCATGAGTTTAAATAGGATAAGTTTAAGAGGATATAAAATTAAATTGACACAACCATAACCACCAACAACCTCCTTAAGAAAGCAGGCCTATCTTTAAAAGGTCAAAAACCTATTCTAAGCACAGTGATATGCAACGTCATATGAGCAATGGAATTTCATGAGAACTTGAAGATAAATAGGAGTTATCTAAAAATAAAATTTGATCAAGTTCAAACAAAAGGTACACATACATATCATAAGGATGATAGTACACAACCAAGTGTATGGAATATGAGTGTGTGAAGTCAAGAAAGCATTGTTTAAGGAGTCAAAATATGCTAGTAAAAGGTGAGAGATGGTTTTAAGTAAGGTTAGAAGAAAATAAGGTAATAATTTGTGTTAAATTTATCTTAGGCACCTCCATTACTCTTGAAAAAACATCAAACATGCATCCAAACATAATCACATACACAGTCAAGGACAAAGTTACTAGATTTGGGGAAAATGGTCACTTTGGAGAACCTATAAGTGGAATTGGCCTCTAAATTTTGGATAAAGTCATAATTATGACCTAATAAATATTTATATTAATTTGGAGAGATCAGGGGATGATTTTAAACACTTACTGTTTCAACACAATCATGTGGCAGTCTGTTAGTAGTCTTAATTAAAGTAATGGTGCCTTTTTGAGGTCTAGCATTAAACAAGAAATGTTAACATCATGAAAAGAGTTTTTAGAGAGAAAATATGATGTTTTAGTAATGATTATAGGTGCTAATGTATATAAATAGGAACATCAAACCTATCTATAAGGGTCACACAGGCTATGTATGTAAGAAAACCCATAAGCAACCTTAAGAGGCATGAGATAAATAGAACTTGAGAAAATAAAGAGAAGTAATGGGGATGGTAAAAAAAATATAAATAGTTTTTTTTTATTTCATATATCATCCTTTTGGTCATAAATAACTCAAAACTTATTTTTAGGCTAAAACTCAATTTTAAGCCTAAAAGGCCTATAGTACCAAAAGGCATTTTTTGACCTATCAAGAAAGATGACATCTACAAAATAATTTTATGAAATGTTACAGGTCCCATGATGATTATTTAAAATAGGTAGAATAAATGGAGGATTTGTATTCATCCATGAGGAAAAATTCAAATTCTATAGTTCTAAACATCCATTCAAGCTACCTGATCAAATGCTCGTATCTTTCACCACATGAAGAGTTTGGCCAAAAAATATTATCAAGATTTAAGGAACCATATTAAATTATAATTAATTAAAAATTTAGGTTGGTTGAGTTTATTTTATTTATGAAAAATCACTAAGAGTGTAAGCATCTCCAAAATGCTTACAAACCCTACAGGCAAATTTATTCATGTGGCTATATTTTAATACCTTTTACATGGGAACCCCATATTCTCAAGGAATTTGAGGGGGTTTTTATAATACACTTTCATGGAAATAAGTTTGGATTTGGAATAATTTACCTTATGAATCATCGTTAGGAAGATTCAGCTCCAAAACCCTCCCAAACCCTCATACTGACCAATTTTGAGAAAAGTTGATTTTATTACCATAAAAACCTCATAGAGAAACATGAAAACTCCTAAAAAATCAATTAAACTTAGATATGTTCCCATAAATGCTAATTTTTTGTATGAAATTATACAAATCATAGCATAAATCAGGTTTTTTAGATTAAAAAGCATAAAAGATGAGGTATAAGGTAGTTTACATGAAATCCAATTCATGAAAATTGAATCTTGAGACTTTTTATTCATCCTTGAATCATCATTTTTCCATCAATATTATTGAAATTACCCTTACCATCTCCTTCAAAATAGCCAGTCTACAAGGAATTGAGGTAGAATTAACCTAGTCAACCATGGTGACTGAGTTAAAAGAGTTTATTCATCAAGAGAACCTATCTCATGGTGTGAGGAGTTTTTATAGGTATAATATTAATTTTATTTTTAGGTTTCATGGTTTTCTTTTAGTTTCTAGTGGAGTTCAAGTATAAAAAATTAGCCTACTAGGCTTATTTGGCCTAATAGGCCTATTTGAACAAACAAGCAAAGGAAATTGGCATTTGAAGTCTATCAAATGAGTTATGTTTTAGTTACCATGATAATTATCTTATATTAAATTTTATTTTCCATTCACAAATCATATTTCAAGTGCCAATTCATGCAAGTGAAGGGCTTAGTGGAGTTAACTTGTCTTAAGAACCAATCATCACTTTAGTTGACTAGTTGATTATCTTCATGCATATTTCATGGACTCAATGAAAAATATCACATTCACATATCTTTATCTCACCTTAAATTGGATTTAATCACCAAATATCGGAGTATCATTCATGTAAATAATCTTCAACAACTCAATAAGGGCCCACCTCTTATTCTAATGTTAAAAAATAAGATCGTGCAAGACAATGAGATAAAGGAGATATATTGAAGGCTTTTGTTATCAAATTATAATTTAGTTGATATTAATTTCACTTCCTTTTCTTTTTTCAATGCCAATATCTTGGCTAGTTCTCTTCTACCTTTTATATAATTAGTCTTTCAAGCCAATTTTTGAGATCCCTCTCTTGGGCATGATTTAACTCTACCAAGATTGAGCTTTGTAAAATTAAAAGATAATAAAATGAATATTTCCATATTTCCATAATATGTTATAGTGTGTTTATGTTATTTGATTTGAACAAGTGGTAGTATTTTCTCCCTTGTTATGTCTTAATCTCACATATTACTAGTATACTAACTTATGCAGGTGATGTTTAGTATTTGATATCATTTGACTATGCTAAGAGTGGATATAATTGTTTGGTTAGTGCCTTGTAATAGTCCTATTCCATTATTTACCTTGTTCTTATATCACTTGATGAAACCTCTATATGTAATATTAATGTTTAGAAGTCATTTAAAGTTGTAGATTTACTTATTTTCTTATCTTATCAATGTTTTAGGAGCTCAAATAGAGTGGATGAACTAAAAATATAGGTGTATCACCAACAATAGAATTAGATTTACTTTTTAGTATCTCTATAACCCTTTTCATCCCAAAAATTATAGTAGGTTTTAGTATCATTGAGCAAAGTGATACATCAAAGGAGCTATCCTCATCAAAACTAGAGGTCTGATCTGAGAGTAGGTGTCCCACACCTTAGATCATTATAATGTTACTATGGTGTGAAGGAGTTTTATATCAATATATTATCCTTTAATCATGGTGTTATTTTGGTTTCTAATAGTTTTGACACATTCGATGAAATACAAATTTAGTCATTAGAGTACAATTTGTAGCATATTGGTATTTAGAAGCAATTTCAAGTACTCCTATAGTCTTTATCTTAGAGTTAAAATTCATATTTTGTTCATAATTTTAGTTATCTTCATGATTTTATATGCTATTTCAACCTATAGGTAATAATTATATCATTCTTCTCCTTATCAATAATTCTAGTATGATCCTCATAACCCATTTCAGTCTTACCATGATTCATATCAACCTTATGATGACCCTCACCAACCATATTCAAAGCCTTATCATCAGTATAAAATCTCATACCAGTCATATAACAACTCTCATGAATATTTTTATCTTCCTATCTACCCAATCAAGTCCCAGAATAGTCTATCTCAAGTTTCAAGCAAACATTGTTTGGCTATGAGAAACATATGGTAAGCATAGATACCTAAAAGAGATATGGACAGGAGATTCCCAAGTATGAAATTCAGAATATGAGAGATAATTTTTAGAAGGCTTAGGAGGCATGTACATATTTCATAAGGAAATGACATTCAAATTTTAGTGTTGATATTCTAGACATAGGTGGTCGAATTGTAAGCATTGAAGAGAGGTCAGTGGTTTATGAGAAACACCATGGTCATTACAATTAGTAGATGTGCCCATAGTAGTCGGTCTCTGTTGGTCGGATTTCTGCCGACGTCGGTCCTCAGTCGACCGATGTCAGTCGCTATAAGCCCTCTCTCTGCCGATGTCGGTGCCTGATCGGGTCTGTACGGATCTGTACGGACTTAGTACGGCCGCCAACTCAGCACAACCTGTCTGTTGATCCCTGATCTGGAAATCTATGGTATCTAATACAGCAGATCTCTCTCTGTATAATTTATTGAAACAAAAGCACGAACTAAATCAAGAAATACCTGGAAAGCTCTGTGATAACTTCTGTGTGAAGTTATCTCTCAAACCTGGAATTCTGTGATAACTTTTGAATGAAGCTATCTCTCTATTTGGCGATAAATCAGCTGATCTTTCACAGCCTCTAAATCACACACAATGAAGAGGGAACGTTCTCCACTGCAATGGAATCCTGGAACCCTTGGCTCAGTCTTCACAGAAGAATTTCTTCAATTTTCAATAATCAATAATCTATGCATAATCCCTAATGGCCTCCATGTGAAACCCTTATACCCTCAAAAGATATGCTTGCCCTAATTAGGGTTTTTCTTAAATTAGCATTAGGGTTTCTAATTTAAAATTAGAGCAAATAATTAATAATTAATTATTAATGAGACCAAATAATTAATATTTGATTAAATCAATCAAATATTAATATCTCCCTCAATATACGTCGGATCCTCAAACCGATCGAAGCAGGTGAATCAGGGAGTGATTCCGCATATGACCATACCAAAATAAAGGTGCTCCACTGCATATCAAATATCCCTAAAAAGTAGGAGCTCAGGCTCAATGCATCTGAAATACCCTGAATGAAAACCAAATGTAGAAATTCTGTGAATCAAAGTCAAGCCAAGCTCCATTATGACCCTCTATCCATCATATTAGCCTACGAAGGTCACATAATAAGCTAATCATCAAACCTGTCAATGTCCACGAAAAAGGGGACATGACAATCCGCCCCTCCGAAAATTGCTTGTCCCCAAGCAATCTCGGAACAATGAACTACTCGTTCCACCTGGATCCCAAATGTAGTTATGCTCTGCACTGCTGTGAATTAATGCAAGTACCTGTAGCATCAACAGAAGTAGAACAAAGAGGAACCCATAATCAAATTGGCGAACACAACTCAACCAATCTCTGAAATCACAACTGCCCTGGATGTGTCGATACTGTAGATTGTGTACTTGGCAACTGCAATTCCTATCTATAAAAGATGGTGTTAATCCATCCCATAACTGATCCCTCTGTAATGGTGGCACAACCAACTGTACCATACTATCAAATGTGTGAGAAGAATCAATATGGAGACTCGACTCCACTGGTATCTCAAACCCCTCAGAATTAGGTACTCCCAAGTCCTGAACCGGTGTGTCAGCCTCAACAACATGTTCCTCTGCTACATCTATAGGAACGTACTCACCAACAACACTCAATGTACTAACCTCTGAGTCTGGGGCTGGTGAAGACCGTAAATGCTCTAACGCCATGGTCATCTCAACCAAATGAAATTGTGACTCCTCATAAGCTAACTGCGTAGTCTCAAGAATCTCAGAAGTCGCCTCTAGCTGCTGAGTAAGCTCACTCACCTTATCTTCCTCGACCAACAATGCATCATATGCTGTGCTACCCCACTCCATAAGATAATCTCTGTCGGTGACCAACTGCATATAATCCTGTCTCAGAATCTGGATAGCCTCCCATAAAGAGTGGATCTCTGTCAAGGACAAATAACTACCACCCTACTCGATGCTAGTAGGAGAACCCCATCCATATACTGCTAACAACTGATGAGCATCATCGAAATGCTTGCAAGTAGTAGCAATGTCTCGCTCACTAACTCTCAGCTGACTAGACACATGGTGGCACTGGCTAGACTGTCTCCTACAATCCTCCTCTGATGCATGGTCCAAAAGAGTAGACTCAAAATCACTGATCTCTGGAGTACTACCATCCATACTCTGTGAATCAACTCCATAGCTCAGATCAACATACGGAGTATCAACAACTGTAGCATCACGGTCTAACTCCTCCATACTAAGAGAAACGGCTGGTGAAACTAAGTCCTCAAAACTGTCCACTGCATCCTCCTGAGTATCTTCTGCAATAATCAGATCCTGGGACTCTTCTACAATCTCTGCCATAGTTGAGAGATCATCAACCCTCAGTACACTAACATCTGAGCCCACCTGTACACTCTGAGTGCAAGCATCTAACTCATCATCATCTTCACTATATCCTATCTCATAATCATAATAATTATGGGACATGCTACTCTTTCGTTGAAGTGATCTGTAGTGCTCTCTCCTATGCTTAACAAAGCGATCAAAAGGCAATAACTTTTGAATTTGAGGTGGTACTAACTCCCACTCCTCCTTCGCTGTCATATACCGTGCGGGTTTGTTTTTGGATGTAGGATATGAAAGAATTTCATTCATCCTCTTCTGGGTTTCATCCAACTGCTTCAAACTTTGTTTCAGCTTCTTCATATCCTTGTCCCACTGTTTCTGAGTACTCGAAGTCATCATGGATACTTCGCTGATTCAACCTACCCAAACTACCCAACAGGATGGCAAGACATTAGCTCTGATGTGCCCAACAGGATGGCAGGAATTTAGCTCTGATACCACTGTGATGTCCCTTACTTAGGGGCTCTCTTATCTGCACAAAAACTCTGATACCAAAGACCAAAGCTCTGATACCACTGTAATGTCCCTCACTTAGGGGCTCTCTTATCTGCACAAAAACTCTGATACCAAAGACCAAAGCTCTGATACCACTGTGATGTCCCTTACTTAGGGGCTCTCTTATCTGCACAAAAACTCTGATACCAAAGACCAAAGCTCTGATACCACTGTAATGTCCCTCACTTAGGGGCTCTCTTATCTGCACAAAAACTCTGATACCAAAGACCAAAGCTCTGATACCACTGTGATATCCCCTTCAAATAGGGCATATATAAACTCAAAAGCTCTGATCATAATATAAACTTGCAAAATATATTCACATATGCATAAACAAATCACATTATAATCTCTTAATAGCAAATCAAGATCTCATTACTTGTTCTTCTGGATGATTACACAATTGAGTCTCTGGCATACAAATTAAAGAATATTACAATCTGGTCTTAAAACCTTGTGTTTTGCAAATCTGGGAGTGAAATCTGAGTCTGGAAGGGTCTCGGCCTTTCTGTGTCGACACACAGACGCCGTCGTCGGTCGATATCTCGCCGACGTCGGTCTCTGTCGGTCGGATTTCTGCCGACGTCGGTCCTCAGTCGACCGATGTCGGTCGCTATAAGCCCTCTCTCTGCCGATGTCGGTGCCTGATCGGGTCTGTACGGATCTGTACGAACTTAGTACGGCCGCCAACTCAGCACAACCTGTCTGTTGATCCCTGATCTGGAAATCTATGGTATCTAATACAGTAGATCTCTCTCTGTATAATTTATTGAAACAAAAGCATGAACTAAATCAAGAAATACCTGGAAAGCTCTGTGATAACTTCTGTGTGAAGTTATCTCTCAAACCTGGAATTCTGTGATAACTTCTAAATGAAGCTATCTCTCAATTTGGCGATAAATCAGCTGATCTTTCACAGCCTCTAAATCACACACAATGAAGAGGGAACGTTCTCCACTGCAATGGAATCCTGGAACCCTTGGCTCAGTCTTCACAGAAGAATTTCTTCAATTTTCAATAATCAATAATCTATGCATAATCCCTAATGGCCTCCATGTGAAACCCTTATACCCTCAAAAGATATGCTTGCCCTAATTAGGGTTTTTCTTAAATTAGCATTAGGGTTTCTAATTTAAAATTAGAGCAAATAATTAATAATTAATTATTAATGAGACCAAATAATTAATATTTGATTAAATCAATCAAATATTAATATCTCCCTCAATATACGTCGGATCCTCAAACCGATCGAAGCAGGTGAATCAGGGAGTGATTCCGCATATGACCATACCAAAATAAAGGTGTTCCACTGCATATCAAATATCCCTAAAAAGTAGGAGCTCAGGCTCAATGCATCTGAAATACCCTGAATGAAAACCAAATGTAGAAATTCTGTGAATCAAAGTCAAGCCAAGCTCCATTATGACCCTCTATCCATCATATTAGCCTACGAAGGTCACATAATAAGCTAATCATCAAACCTGTCAATGTCCACGAAAAAGGGGACATGACAATCCGCCCCTCCGGAAATTGCTTGTCCCCAAGCAATCTCAGAACAATGAACTACTCGTTCCACCTGGATCCCAAATGTAGTTATGCTCTGCACTGCTGTGAATTAATGCAAGTACCTGTAGCATCAACAGAAGTAGAACAAAGAGGAACCCATAATCAAATTGGCGAACACAACTCAACCAATCTCTGAAATCACAACTGCCCTGGATGTGTCGATACTGTAGATTGTGTACTTGGCAACTGCAATTCCTATCTACAAAAGATGGTGTTAATCCATCCCATAACTGATCCCTCTGTAATGGTGGCACAACCAACTGTACCATACTATCAAATGTGTGAGAAGAATCAATATGGAGACTCGACTCCACTGGTATCTCAAACCCCTCAGAATTAGGTACTCCCAAGTCCTGAACCGGTGTGTCAGCCTCAACAACATGTTCCTCTGCTACATCTATAGGAACGTACTCACCAACAACACTCAATGTACTAACCTCTGAGTCTGGGGCTGGTGAAGACCGTAAATGCTCTAACGCCATGGTCATCTCAGCCAAATGAAATTGTGACTCCTCATAAGCTAACTGCGTAGTCTCAAGAATCTCAGAAGTCGCCTCTAGCTGCTGAGTAAGCTCACTCACCTTATCTTCCTCGACCAATAATGCATCATATGCTGTGCTACCCCACTCCATAAGATAATCTCTGTCGGCGACCAACTGCATATAATCCTGTCTCAGAATCTGGATAGCCTCCCATAAAGAGTGGATCTCTGTCAAGGACAAATAACTACCGCCCTGCTCGATGCTAGTAGGAGAACCCCATCCATATACTGCTAACAACTGACGAGCATCATCGAAATGCTTGCAAGCAGTAGCAATGTCTCGCTCACTAACTCTCAGCTGACTAGACACATGGTGGCACTGGCTAGACTGTCTCCTACAATCCTCCTCTGATGCATGGTCCAAAAGAGTAGACTCAAAATCACTGATCTCTGGAGTACTACCATCCATACTCTATGAATCAACTCCATAGCTCAGATCAACATACGGAGTATCAACAACTGTAGCATCACGGTCTAACTCCTCCATACTAAGAGAAACGGCTGGTGAAACTAAGTCCTCAAAACTGTCCACTGCATCCTCCTGAGTATCTTCTACAATAATCAGATCCTGGGACTCTTCTACAATCTCTGCCATAGTTGAGAGATCATCAACCCTCAGTGCACTAACATCTGAGCCCACCTGTACACTCTGAGTGCAAGCATCTAACTCATCATCATCTTCACTATATCCTATCTCATAATCATAATAATTATGGGACATGCTACTCTTTCGTTGAAGTGATCTGTAGTGCTCTCTCCTATGCTTAACAAAGCGATCAAAAGGCAATAACTTCTGAATTTGAGGTGGTACTAACTCCCACTCCTCCTTCGCTGTCATATACCGTGCGGGTTTGTTTTTGGATGTAGGATATGAAAGAATTTCATTCATCCTCTTCTGGGTTTCATCCAACTGCTTCAAACTTTGTTTCAGCTTCTTCATATCCTTGTCCCACTGTTTTTGAGTACTCGAAGTCATCATGGATACTTCGCTGATTCAACCTACCCAAACTACCCAACAGGATGGCAAGACATTAGCTCTGATGTGCCCAACAGGATGGCAGGAATTTAGCTCTGATACCACTGTGATGTCCCTTACTTAGGGGCTCTCTTATCTGCACAAAAACTCTGATACCAAAGACCAAAGCTCTGATACCACTGTAATGTCCCTCACTTAGGGGCTCTCTTATCTGCACAAAAACTCTGATACCAAAGACCAAAGCTCTGATACCACTGTGATGTCCCTTACTTAGGGGCTCTCTTATCTGCACA
Organism: Torreya grandis; assembly: GCA_037957365.1. Classification (NCBI taxonomy): domain Eukaryota; kingdom Viridiplantae; phylum Streptophyta; class Pinopsida; order Cupressales; family Taxaceae; genus Torreya; species Torreya grandis. The sequence goes on along the minus strand of JARHVA010005099.1, from coordinate 1,100,277 downwards.
AAAACTCTGATACCAAAGACCAAAGCTCTGATACCACTGTAATGTCCCTCACTTAGGGGCTCTCTTATCTGCACAAAAACTCTGATACCAAAGACCAAAGCTCTGATACCACTGTGATATCCCCTTCAAATAGGGCATATATAAACTCAAAAGCTCTGATCACAATATAAACTTGCAGAATATATTCACATATGCATAAACAAATCACAGTATAATCTCTTAATAGCAAATCAAGATCTCATTACTTGTTCTTCTGGATGATTACACAATTGAGTCTCTGGCATACAAATTAAAGAATATTACAATCTGGTCTTAAAACCCTGTGTTTTGCAAATTTGGGAGTGAAATCTGAGTCTGGAAGGGTCTCGGCCTTTCTGTGTCGACACACAGACGCCGTCGTCGGTCGATATCTCGCCGACGTCGGTCTCTGTCGGTCAAATTTCTGCCGACGTCGGTCCTCAGTCGACCGATGTCGGTCGCTATAAGCCCTCTCTCTGCCGATGTCGGTGCCTGATCGGGTCTATACGGATCTGTACGGACTTAGTACGGCCGCCAACTCAGCACAACCTGTCTGTTGATCCCTGATCTGGAAATCTATGGTATCTAATACAGCAGATCTCTCTCTGTATAATTTATTGAAACAAAAGCATGAACTAAATCAAGAAATACCTGGAAAGCTCTGTGATAACTTCTGTGTGAAGTTATCTCTCAAACCTGGAATTCTGTGATAACTTCTAAATGAAGCTATCTCTCAATTTGGCGATAAATCAGCTGATCTTTCACAGCCTCTAAATCACACACAATGAAGAGGGAACGTTCTCCACTGCAATGGAATCCTGGAACCCTTGGCTCAGTCTTCACAGAAGAATTTCTTCAATTTTCAATAATCAATAATCTATGCATAATCCCTAATGGCCTCCATGTGAAACCCTTATACCCTCAAAAGATATGCTTGCCCTAATTAGGGTTTTTCTTAAATTAGCATTAGGGTTTCTAATTTAAAATTAGAGCAAATAATTAATAATTAATTATTAATGAGACCAAATAATTAATATTTGATTAAATCAATCAAATATTAATATCTCCCTCAATATACGTCGGATCCTCAAACCGATCGAAGCAGGTGAATCAGGGAGTGATTCCGCATATGACCATACCAAAATAAAGGTGCTCCACTGCATATCAAATATCCCTAAAAAGTAGGAGCTCAGGCTCAATGCATCTGAAATACCCTGAATGAAAACCAAATGTAGAAATTTTGTGAATCAAAGTCAAGCCAAGCTCCATTATGACCCTCTATCCATCATATTAGCCTACGAAGGTCACATAATAAGCTAATCATCAAACCTGTCAATGTCCACGAAAAAGGGGACATGACAAGATGAGAATAATGAATAGGTATTTTTTAATCTAGTACCTCAAATAATTTCTCTTGATCATAAATAAAATATATAAATTATGTCCTTTAGCATATCTAAAGAGATATGAGAAGCTAATAATGAAGATATGGATAAGTCACTTGTCCATGTGGAGTAAAATCATCGTATTAATCAAGACATATCATATCATTGGCAATAAATGAATGAAGAATAATTTGAATTATTTTTTCAAAGTATAAGAATATGGGAGGAGGATGATTGGGTCTTGTATCCACATCATCAATCCATGTACCTGAGAATGGAAATAAGAGGCCTAGTTGCATTATCAATAAGGCATGAACATACAAGTGATCTTATCTATAAGAATAGACTATCAAGAGATGGAAAACGTGTTTTAAACTTCCATGGTACACAAAATACATTTCCATTTGATCTTAGAGGAAATCTTCTCATTTTAGGTTAGTTCTTTTAGGTTGTCTTATTTCAATAAGTGAATAGCACAAGCAGTAGTTTGATTCCATTCTATTGTGTTTATCTTATTTTCCTATTTTTGTTAGGTTAGTTATCTTTACTTTGTGTATTAGCTATTGATTCTTTTCAGTATTGTTTTTGTCATAGTCAAAAGTGTTATAAATCCCAAAAGAGTTTGTTTGTCAAACAAGAGAGTCTTCAATTCAAAGTTGTTATACTTCATTTCTCCATTGTCATGTGAAATCTAGTGACTTATTCTGACCAAAAGGCTGGTAAACCCCTATGAATCACCATAAATGTTGCTAATGTTTCCTTTCAATGCCAAATACCAACCCCTACAAACCAAAAAAATTCTTAGTACTATTACAAGCCTTTCAAAGTAGTCTAAACTATGTATTTTAGACCTAAAAGGATAATTATTTATCTTTAAATGTCAAAATCGATCATAAAATTCATTAAAATCCTTCATAATACCTTGAAATACTTTCACTTAAGTGACATTATCCTAAGTCTAAATTTTCATGTCTTACGAGGGTCATCTAATGTGTTTTTAAGCCTAAAAAGGGTCTGGTTAGACTCCCATGTGCTAATTTTGGATAAATAAAGTGTGTAAAAGTTTAATTTTGGTGTTAATACATTAAATACACTCATGTATCTTATATTGATGGTGGAATCTTGAGTTTACAATAAAAGGCAAAGAAAATCCCATTTTCATGTAATTTTCATTAAATAGTACAGACTTGTACAAAATTCCATATGGTGGAGGTATGAACCAAGAATACCATGGCATATCATATCTTCATTAAGAGTTTAAAGGAAATTGTATGTAATTTAGGCCCTAAACAGATCTTTTATTGTTAATTGGCTATTTCCACATAAAGACTACCTTACAGGTTTGATGATGGTATAGTTTGGAGAGAGAAGATCCAAGTCTAAATTTTTAGTCAAATAAATTAGACTTAGATGTCTTCCTACTAGAATTAATGTTTTTTGAATTAGTCTATTATCCCTCATGAATCATCAATTTGAATTCAAGCTAAATTCTATAGTTTTGCATCCACAAAGGCAACTAAATTTCTGCAATTTCTCCTCATTAGGACATCATTTCAAGAAAATTCTAGTTTTTGGAGCTTCTCAAGAACCTAATATACCTTCCCATGACATTATATATGTCCTTTTCACATGTGTTAGGGTCAAACAAATGATATTTGACAAGAGAAGTGTAAATCTAAAGTCTATGTGCTTCAAATGGAGAATTGTATAGTCAAGTGAAATGAAAGTAGCATCAAGGTTTCATAAGTGTTTGTTTGTAGGGTCTCCATCATGTTCTCATGCCTTTTCCTTGTGATTATCAAATTCTCATGAATTTTTCATATCCATTAATCCATCATGTTCTCTCAAGCATTACCAAAGAGTCTCTATTTAGCAAACTTTAAGGTTGTTTAGCATATTTTGAAGTACTTAGCATAGTACTAGGTTTCAAATTTAGCTCCTTATCATCCTTTAATGTTATCCAAATTGATATAGGTGGTAGAGGGTATGTTTATGATTGCATATAACTCTTCAATATGGTCTAAAAAGGCTCTTAGTGCTCATAAACACCTCTAGATTGATTACTATCACCCTCACAGTCATACACAACCTTATCACTATGTCCATGTCTCCTTCCACCCTCCATCATGTTTTCATTCATATCACCATCCATATCCACTCTTTCACTCATCTCCACTCCATTACTCCATTTCCAAGAAGTAGTTTTAAGCATGAATGGAGACCATCATGAATATGGAGGACTATAATGACCCTAAAAACCATGCCAAACTATCATAAAATAGTCATCTACAGCCAACTTAGGATCACTATTATAGTGAAGATGATGAAACATGCCCTTAAGGAGACCTAAATGAAACCAATTCATGAAGGAGTTGAGTTTGTAAGGTGATCATCATATAGAGAGAGACGTATGGGTACCTTTCCTATTTTTGAAGCTCCTAAGGCATATCTCAGGCTCAGGTACAATTCGTATAAGGAGTCATCAAAAATGCTATAGGAAGAAGTACAGTCAAGCATAAGAATAGAATGGTATATTTTCATGATGATATTGGTATATTGTAAATGAATATTTGGTCTTCTAAAGGCAAATACATATAAGTAGTGGAATAGTGTGAAACTTTAAAGTAAGCCTTATTCTTTTCTTATAAAAACCTTAGAGTAATAGTGACCTACAGTCAGCCTAAGGCCAAGGATGGTGTCATGAAGATGATCAAGGTTATTGAATAAGCCTAAAGGACATAAATATTTAAGGGATTAGTGAAACCTATAAAAACTATAATTTAAAGAAATAAAATATCATGAGCTTCACTTTATACTTTATTATGTTTAAAGAGATCATTATGACAAGAGGGAGACTCTTAAACACCTTGGGTCATGTCAAGACTTCCAAATAACCTCCAAGCATGTCCTTATTCTTACAAAGGACATCACATTGATATATTTAAGGAAGGACACAATTCTTGCTTGAAAGGCCAACACCATGGCGTAGTATATGACAAAGGATGGACATTCATAGATGTGATGGGATCTAGTTATCAAGATAAGGCTTCAATCATAATCATGAAGAGTAATATTCTTGAATATTGATGTCTTAAGGTATACCTACAATCTGTTAATAAGGTTTTCTATAGTGAATAAGGGTTTTTTACTTCATCAAGAACCTTTTCAAGGTGTAGAGAGACTAGTTTGGATCACTAAATACATGGATAAGCATTGAGGTTGATAATCCTAGTACATAGTACATTTTAAAGATATTTTAAAGTTTAAAATAGACCTTAAGAGGGATAAATACAAGCTACATCCAACCCATATAGAGGATACCTATAGCCAAGTAGGTGAACCATGTTTGAAGATGACTTCAAGGATGTTTTTGCATGTATAGACCTTTAGGAGGTTGTTGAAATTATTGGGTGATAATCATACATAATAGAGATAAAATTTAAAAAAATATCAAGGTTTTAAAGGGATTAATAAGAGGTAAATTAACCTACAACCATCCCTAATAATAGTGCCACAGTCAAGAAAGTGGACTAGTTCTCAAGAACCTTGAAGACAAGACTTCAAGGGTTTAGAACATGTTTAAGGAAGTATTTGTATTTTTTTTAAGATAATTTTAGGAGTTAAAAGACATAATCATACTTATTATCACCTTTTTCATACTCTCCAAGCACTCCAAATCCCCTAGTCTATACAAAATCTTGAATAGGGTACAATCAGGCATGACAGTGAGAAAGTTTGATTCAACTAGTGATGGTGATCTTGACTAGGAGAGAATACATGGTCTTATACGAAAATGAAACAATATGAGTTATGTAACATGATGGATGTTTTCAAGATGAATAATTAATTCTCAAGAGACTTGAAACACAATGAATTTCACCTTAAAATCATACCTATAGCCTTAGGATCACATACCTATCTACAAGCTATAGGAGGTTGATAGCACAAAGATCAATGGTGAGGGTTTCATATCCAATGAAATTGGACTTTGAGAGAATATCTGATGATAATTATGTTAAATACATCATGAGAGGCCTCAAGGAAGATCATACATAGTCATCTCCTCATAGAATATCCACCTACAAGCCTATTCACAAGGTAGCCTACATGTTAATAGGGATTTTGAAGAGTCTTAAGGCCTATTAAGACTAGAAAGAGACTAAGTCAAAAAATAAATTACATGGTTAAATTAAGTAAATAGGCTAGGAAGGTAGATTAATGAAAAAATTGTGTATATCCTTGAATGACTCATGAACCACAAAGTGCACCTACAACCATCAAGGGAACACAAGTTTCTCTTTAAACTTGTACTAAATTGGGAGCATAGTGGTCTTTAGAGAAGTTTATGCTTAAGGATATGTTTCAAGAGAATAAATTATATGATTTTATCAAGAACCATAAGGAGGTTATCCAAGATAACCACATAATCAGTTTCACCTAATAATGCAATCCTATAGTCACTTAAGGGCAGTCTACCTTAAAGTTATCAAGTGAAGATAAACATGGTGGCATAGAAGTCCCTTGATCATGAGGATTATTAAGAGATGATGGATGATAATGAGTTTAAATAATTTAAATTTAATAGGGTTTAAAATTAAATTTACATATCCATAACCACCTACAACATCCTTAAGAAAGTAATCTTATCTTTAAAAGGTCAAAATGTGATTCTAAGCACAGTGGTATGCAAGGTCATATGAGCAATAGAAGTTCATGAGAACTTGAATAAAAATAAGAGTCATATAAAAATAAAATTTTATTTAGATTAAAAAAAAGGTACACCTACAGCTCATAAGGATGATATTACATAACCAAGTGTACAAAATATGAGTGTGTGAAGTCAAGAAAGCATTGTTTGAGGAGTCAAAATATGCTAGTAGAAGGTGAGAGATGGTTTAAAGTGAGTTAAGAGTACTAAAATGTAATAATTTATGTTAAATTTATCATAGGAACCTCAATTACTCATGAAAACACATCAAACATGCATCCAAACAAAATCACATACACAATCAAGGACAAAGTTTCTAGTTTTGAGGAAAATGATGACTTTTGGAGCACCTATAATTGGAATTAGCCTATAAAATTTGGATAAATTCATAATGATGATCTCATAAATATTTTAATTTTTTTATATAGGTCATGGGATGAGTGTAAACATTCATTGATTCAACATAGTCATGAGGAAGTCTGTTAGCAGTCTTAATTGAAGCAATGATGCCTTTTTGAGGTCTAGTATTAGACAAGAGATGTTAACATCATGAAAAAAGTTTTTAGAGAGAAAATAGTATGTTTAAATCATGATTATATGTTTTAATTTAGATAAATAGGAGAATAAAACCCATCTATAGGGATCACATAAGCTATGTATGTAAGAAACCTCACAGGCAGCCTTAAGAGGCATGAAGACAAATAGAGATTGGGAAGCTAAAGAGAAGTCATAGGGGTGGTAAAAGACATTTAGATAATGTTTTTTTAGATATTATATCATCTTTATAGGTCATAAATAACTCAAAACTTAGTTTTAGGCTAGAATTCAATTTTAGGCCTAGGAGACCTATAGCACCAAAAGGCATTTTTTGACCTATCGAGCAAGATGACATTTACAAAATAATTTGATGACATAGTATATGCCCCATGATGATGATTTAAATTATAGAGAATTAATGGAGGATTTAGATTCATCCATGAGGATAAATTTGAATTTTGTATTTCGAGACACCCATTCAAGCCACCTGATCAAATGCTCACATCTTTCACCATGTGAAGAGTTTGGCCAAACACTATTAGAATGAATTGAGCACCCATATTCAATTATAATTCATTAATAATTGAGTTTGGTTGAGGTGTTGTGATTTATGAATAATCTCTAAGAGTGTAAGCATCTCCAAAATGTTTGTAAACCCTACAGGCAAATTTCTTCACACGGCTATATTTTCATACCTTTTTCATGGGAACCCAATCTTCTTAGGGAAGTAAAATGGGTATTTATAATACACATTCATGGTAATAATTTTGGATTTGGAGGAATGTAACTTATGAATCATCATTAGGAAGATTTAGCTCAAAAACCTTCCCAAACCCTCATAGTGACCAATATTAAGAAAAGTTGATTTTATTGCTATAAAAACCTCATGGATCAACCTAAAACTTATTAAAACATCAATTAAACTTATATAGGCTCCCATAAATACTAATTTTTTATACGTAATTAAATGGATCAAGGCATAAATTAATTGGGAAAAAAGCACAAAATATGAGGTATAATATAGTTTACATGAAATAAAATTCATGTAAATTAAATATTAATACTTTTTATTCATATTAAAATCATTAGTTGGTCAAAAAAAAAACTTGAGTGTGCCCTTACCAACTCCTTCAAAAAAGCTAGTTTGTTGTAAAATGAGGCAGAATTGACCTAGTCAACCATGGTGACTGAGTTGTAAGAGTTTATTCATCAAGATAACCTATCTCATGGTGTGAGGATTTTTTAAAAGTCTAATATTCATTGTATTTTCAGGTTTCATGTTTTTATTTCAAGTTATAATCGAGTTCAAGTATAAAAAGTTAGCCTACTAGGCCTATTTGAATAATCAAGCAAAGGAAATTGGATTTAGAAGTCTATCAAATGAGTTATTTTTGAGTTACCATGAAAATTAGATGCTCTTAAATTGTATTTTCCATGCACAACTTAGATATCAAGGTCCAATTCATGAAAGAGAAGGGTGTAGTGGACTTAACTTATCTTAAGAACCAATCATCACTTTAATTGACTAGTTGATTATCTTCATGCATCTTTCATAGACTTCATGCAAAGGAACACATTCACATATCTTTATCTCAATTTAAATTATATTTAATCACCAAATATTGGCATATCAATCATGTAAAAAAGATTCAATAACTCAATAAGGGCCCACCTCTTATTTCAATGCCAAAAAAAAAAAAAGATCATGCAAGATAAAGAGATAAAGGAGATATTTTTAAGGCTTTTGTTATAAAATTTAACTCAAATTGGACTTGAGTTGATATGAATTTCACTAATTTTTATTTTTTGAATGCCAATCTCTTGGCTAGTTCTCTTCTACCTTCTATATAATAAGTCTTTCAAGCCAATTTTTGAGATCCCTCTCTTGGGTATGATTTAACTTTGCCAAGATTAAGCTTTGTAACCTTCTAAGATAATAAAATGACTATTTTCAGATTTATATATTCTAGTATAGTGTGTTTATGTTAGTTTATTTGAACATGTGGTAGTATTTTCTCCCTTTTCAGGTCCTAATCTCACCTAGCTACTAGTATGCTAACTTATGCAAGTCATGTTCATTGTTTGATATCATTTGACTAAGATAACAATGGATATAATTTAATAGTTAGTGCCTTGTATCAGGCCTATTCCATCATTTTCCTTGTGCTTATATCACCTAATGAAATCTTTATATGAAATATTAATGCATAGGAGTCATTTGGAGTTGTAGATTTAGTTATTTACTTACCTTATCAGTGTTTTAGGAGTTTAAATAAAGTGGATGAACCAAAAATACAAGTGAATCACCAATAATATAATTAGATTTACTTTTCATTATCTCTCTAACCCTTTTCATCCCAAAAATTATAGTATGTTTTAGTATCAGTAAGCAAAGTGATACATCAGAGGAGATAACCTCATCAAAACTAGAGGTCTAATCTAAGAGCAAGTATCCCACACCTCAGATCACTCCAATGTTAGTCTAGGTGTGAATTAATTTCAATTCAATCTATCATCCTTCAAACATGGTGTTCTATGGGTTGATGATAGTTAAAATATATTAGGTGACCCTCAAATTATGACTTGACCTTGCTTAAGACCATGGTGACCATTTTAAAACCTATAAGACTTTATGAAAAGTTTGAATATGTAGGGGGTTGAATTAATTTTACCTAGGGTAAAATTTGGTCAAAAACCACCATGGATCCATGAGATATGTGTATTTCCCTCCATTCTACATCAATACATAAAATTTTCCAATTCAATAATGGATGTCACTATTCTTGGGGATGTACAACCTTATTAATATTATAAACATTTATAAGAATAGGGTCACTAATACACTTATTGTCCTAGTGTTGATCATGTTATAAAAAAAGTACAAGTGATGTCCAATCCACCTAAATCTAATTCCCTTAATCCAAGTACCCTCGCTTCCTCTTCTAACTTACATATTCCCAAACTAAACTCCTCTCCTTTCAATATTCATGATAAGGGCCTTCACACATAGAGTATCAAAAATGCTTTTCATATTTCCAAACTCCCTATATCACCTAAATCCCATGGAACAACAAGATGGAATTTTGAAATAAGAAGGTAAAATCTTGCCCTAAATGGTATATACAATTTATCCTAGGAAAATCATTTAATTAAGAAGACCTAAAATAAACATTTGAGTCATGGATGTATGGTGAATGTTTTTCTCCTTGTTTTCAAATCAAAAGGTATCTCATTCCAAAAAAATGGTAAATCATGCTTATAAAGGAAAAGTATTTGGAGTAAAGTAACAAGGAATACTTGATCATATTCTTTCCAATAAGCATGCAAAGAAGCAAAGTAGTGATGTAAAATCTAAGTTTAATGACTATATTCTTAGTAGTGACACAAAGTCCTATCATAGAATTTATGATGAGATTTTCAATATAAATCTATTTGACTCCCATTATTTTATCACTATTTCCATTATTTTAAAATTTCCCCTTACTCTCCATTATCCTGACCTAATTGATTAGGACCAGCAAAACCAAGATATTGCATTCCATAAGTTTGAAAATGAAGAAGCCATTTTAAATTTTTATGAGATTAAGATATGGTTTATTTTTTGGTGACCAAAATAAAGTATTTTTTTACACTTTTTACCATAATTCCTACTTTATGGAGTATGTTAACTTACGGGGTCACAATAAAAATAAAAATAAAACATTGAGATCCTTAAGTGAAAACCTCTTTGAGGCACTTTTAGTTTAGGTAAATAGTAAATAAAATGACAAGTCCATTAGTGAAACCTATTTTAGATGCCATTAGATGGGGAAGTTCACTCTCCTTCATAGGAATCCCAAGGTTCCACAAGTCCACACTTGTCATTTGGAGCATAAGTCAATCTGAATGATCCTGAAACATTTGAGAAAATGATCTTATAAAATCTACATCTAGTCACTCATTAGTCATTACCTACTATGAATGATTATAATTATTCTTACATTGGTTGATCTAATATCCCATGTTCATACATATAAGATTATTTACCTTCATTTCCCATAATATTGGAAGATGGTTCCACTCCTCTTATGGAAGATACTATAAAAGTGAATATTGGCACACAAGATGATCCTAAGATGATCAAACTTGGATCAACTCTCACTCTAGAGGAATTTGAACTGGTTATTATTATTCTAACTGAATTCATTTATATATCCACTTGGGCCTAATATGATATGTTTGGATTATATCCTTCTTTGGTAGTGTATTATCTAGATTTGCACTTGGATACTAAGCCTATTAATTAAAAATTATGGAAGATGCATCACCAAATCGTGTTCCTAGTTAAAATGGGTTGCTTGTGATAGGTTTTATTAAGCATATTCCTTATGTAGATTAGATTTACAATATTTTAATAGTTATTAAGAATCAATTGGGGATATAAATATGCATATATTTTAGATACCTTAACAAATCTTATCCAAAGGATGATTTTCCACTTCCCAACATAGATATGATTGTAGATTGTACAACAGGTTATGAGATGTTATCTCTTATGGATGGATTCTTTGGTTATAATCAAATCAATATTTATCTAAAGGATTAACACAAAATAACATTCACAACTCCATGGGAAACATTTTGTTTCCAAATCATGCCATTTGGCTTGAAAAACACTAGAGCTTCATATCAATATGTAATGACAATTATTTTCCATGATCTTATGCATGATATTATTGAAGATTATGTAGATGGAATTATATGAAATTAAATAAATCATATAAAACATCCTAAATTACTAAGAATAATATTTTAAATGATTCATGAATATAAAGTGTGCTTGAACCCAAATAAGTGTGTCTTTAGAGTTACATCTAGAAATTTGCTAGTCTTCATTATTTTTCACATGCGTATTGAAGTTAATCTAGCCAAAGTTTAGGGAATTACCGATATTCCTCCTCATTATAATTTTAAATAACTTCAAAACTTACAAGGAAAGATTTAGGCCATTCAATGTTTTATTTCCTAGCTTATTAATTGATGCCACCCATTTATGCACCTTCTAAAAAAAGGCACTATATTTCAATGGAATTTCAAATATCAAGAAGCCTTTGAGAAACTCAAGAAATGCCTATAAAATACTTTATTACTCATTACACCAATGCTTAGGAAGCCCTTTTTATTATTCATATCTACAATTGTAAGTGCTTTGGGGGCACTCCTCACCCAACATGATGATTAATGCAAAGAAAGAGTTGTCTATTATTTGAGCTGAACATTGGTCACTTACAAGCATAATTACACTCAAATTAAAAAACATTGTTTGGAATTAGTTTTCACTTATCATAACCTTATAAATTATATGTTGAATAATAAGACCATTTTGATTACAAAAGTTGATCCTATAAAATATCTCTTAGCAAATTTAGCTTTGATTGGTCAAATGGATAAATGGGTGATGTTGTTCAATGACTTTGACATAAAATATACACACTAGAAGGCTATTAAATGGAAGGTATTAATATATCAATTAGCTAAATTACCTCTTCAAACTTTCATGCCTATCATATCATACTTTCATGATGAGTCTATTATGACTATAAATGAATCCAAAGAATGGAAGTTATATTTTGATGGGTCTTTCACATCTCATAGTTCTAAATCAAGGATATTATTTATTATGCCACAAAGAGATCTTATCCCTAAGGCCTTTCACATTGGAGTTTAATGCACTAGTAAAATATCCAAATATGAGGTTTTATTTGTTTGGCTTTGTCTTGCAGTTTAGTGGAATTTTTAGCATTTGCTCATATATAGTGATTCATAACCAATTATTAATCAAGTAATTGATCAATACAAGACTAAGGATGAAAATATTATTACTTACAAAGGCATGGTAGAAACACTAAATATTAAATTTAAATTCATCTAGTTTGAATAGGTCCCTCAAGATATCAAGTGTATTGATGTTATCGTTACAATTGGATCCATGGTTTCAATCTCTCCTATTATGAAAGAATATCAATACTTAATTGAAAACCTAGTTATTCTAGAGTTATTCTAGCATACAATTGTTTAGACTCAAAAATGATATGCATCATTATCAGTCCCAATTTTCCTTGGTATCAATCCATTTACTACTATCTCCATGATCAAATCCTTCTCACTAACTTATCACACAACCATACAAAATCTTTTATCTAAATTTCCTCCTATTACACCTTACTTGACAACACATTTTATCATATGGGTTATGATGGAATTATAATTCATTATTTAAATTTAGTATAATATAATTTAGCATTTAAATAAGTTCACGAAGGTATTTTTAGGTCCCACACTAGCTATATGGTCTTATCCAAAATCTCCTTCACACAGGTTACTATTGGCCCACTACGGAAGCTAACACATGTGCCTATGTCAAGAAATGTGTGGCATGTCAAAAACATGGTGACCTAATTCAAAAAAATAACACAATCACCAATAGTTACAACTCCTTGTCTATTTTCTATATGGGGGATTTATCTCCTAGTAAAATCTAACCACACCTCTTTAGATGGACATAAACACATCCTCACTGCTATCAACTATTTCACTAAATGGGTATAGGTAATCCTCTCAATTATGTAACTATTAAGGAGATTTATAAATTCATACTCAACCACCTAATTTTCCATTATGACATTACTTTCATTATCATATTTAATAATGACACATCCTTTAAAAATAAGGACATTATAGCCTTGTACTCAAAATTCCATATTAAGCACAAATTTTCCATTCCCTATTACCCCAAAGGTAACATCCAAGCTAAGGAATCTAATAAAACCATTGCCAAAATTCTCAAAAATATTTTCAATGACACTAGTCATGACTGGCATTTGAAAATATTCTTAGCCTTATGGGCATACCATACTAATGTCTATACCCTTACTGGTATGACACCTTATTCCCTAGTTTATGGTTCTGAAGCAATCCTTTCTATTGAGATTGAGTTATCTTCCTTGCATATTTCATTACAATAAATTCTTGATGGGGAATATTATTGAGTCATTATATTAGCATAATTAGATATCCTAGATGAGAAATGGCTAGCCACCCTTAATCACCTCAAATCATATCAAAATCAGCTATGCTAAGGTTATAACAAGTGCATTATATCTAGAGAGTTTTAACCTGGTGATCTTGTGTTGAAATAAAACCAAAATAACACTAATGTTAAGTAGGAAAATAAAGGTAAGTTTGAACCTAATTATTTAAGACCCTTCATTGTCACATCTAGTTATGGATCCAGTGCATATAGGTTGGCTACTCCATAAGGGTATGAATTAGATGAGTCAATGAACATTATGCATCTTAATAATTTTTATGATCGAGTTTCTGAGCTCTTATCTATGAGTGTCCCTTCTTAGGGGAAAAAAAATATCTAGTTTATGTCTTCTCTCATTTCATCCCTTACTTGGGGGTGTCCCTTCACTATTTCTCACCCCCTCTCCTTCTACCACCCTAATTAGATTATGTTTAAATGGGTATAACATGTGAATATAGATCATATTCATCAAGATTAAATCAACATTGTAGAATGGTTTTGTGTTAAAATCTCTTTGGAGGTCAAATGTCAAAATATTGAACATCATGATTTTCCTACTCATATGAATTTTTAAGCTCCCTTTATTTCTTGGACATTCATATTTACATTCCCTCATTTCATTCCTTTACATCTTGATTCATTATTGAAAGAAAATTTGTATCTTGTTCTATTTTTTTGTGAATGGTACTCCCTAATTTCCTCATGTGTGGACAACCCTTTCATGTTTCCTATTCATTGTCAATTCCTTGTACCTATAGTCATTCCTCCCTTTAATATATTTTTTTGGAAGTGTCATTTCCAATATCTTGTATATTCTTTTTCAAATATACTTTTGGCATTACTAAATGGAGATGTTATGATCAAACTTATATTATTGTCAACATTTAGATCCACCACTTAGACTCATCATTAGGATAAATATGATGCCAAGAGGATTAAAATCACTTCATTTACATAATACAAAAATTACTCAAGATAATACCTTGAAGTTGACCTAACCATCATTAAACAAAGGAAGACAAGAGTGATTAATTAATAATCCAACATAATGGTTTAAACAATTATTTTTTTTAATGATTTAAATGGCTTCTCTAATTCTTATTCTAGCCTAGTTGTCTTCTCTAGCCAAGATTTTTGAGTCAAAAATGTTTATAAGATGTTTAGTGGTATAGTAATGTTCAGCCAAAGATAATTTATGTATTCCACCAAGCTAAATATCAATCCCATGTTTCTTGAATCTAGTACCAAATGATCTATGGTTTCACTAATATATAATTTACCACATGCATAAGAAATTTTTTTAACTCCTTTAAGATAATTTTGATCAATGGGATGTTTTACATAATTAAGGAGTTTTTTAATGCTATTTGGAGGTGAGAGAATAGTGTTGATATTATTTTTCTTCAATTCTTGGAAATTTTATCTGTAACTCCTTAGATAAATATAAGGAACACTTTTTGATGTTCTATGTAGTCCTCATTAGAGTATATTTGAGTTCTTATTTGATTATGTTTTACTCTTATAAAAGCCTTATTTATTTATACTGAGGAATAACCATAGATTTTAAAAACTTGACTCAAATGTTATTTTTCTTATTCAATGTGGTTATTATCAGATATCCTCAAATCTCTAATAATCAGAGTGTTTACAACACCCATTTTCTAACTCAAATGATGGTGATAATTGGCATGAAGATATTGCTCCATATGCATTTTCTTATTGTAGACTTTGTGCGCTAATAAATCATCTTGATGATGATCCTAAGTGGTGGCTTGAAACATTAACATCAATATGAGTTTGATAGAAATATATCTATTTATTTATGCCAACATTAATCAATGTGAATTCTCAAAAAATAATATACTCTTGTTTATATCCTATTCCAAAAATTCCTAAACATTCAAATATTTCAAAAAATTCTAAACATTCCAATATTCATAAAATTCTCAAACATTCAAATATTCAAAAAATATTTAAGCATACAAATATTCCATTACATAAAACCCTAAAAAATAGCATGGTTTAAATCTCACAAGTTTCCCAATATGTGATTATATCTAGTATAATATCATTGACTAGTTGTCATTATGTTAGTCATCGTGGATTTCTATTTGCTCATAGCTAGGTGGAACATATTGAAGTACCTCATAGGTGATTCCAACTCCTCATGAGTATGACATCTCATAAGTGTGACCAATTTCTTTCTCTTTCATGATCTCACCATTTTGTGAGTTTAACCATCTAGTCTTAATAATTTTTCCTTTTTTGACCATACTTATCATATTCTTCTCCTAATTTATGTCAAACTATAGTGGCTTGAGGTATAATTAGACTATTTAGGTAGTACTCAATGTTTTTAAGTCAACTCATCCATCCCTTATCCTATGCTCTCACCATTTTGTGAATATATATCTATCTCATACACTCACCATTTTGACAAGCTCATTCCTTATATACACATCATTGTATGAGCCCGTTCTAGTTTTTCCTCTATAATTAGTCTTCTTTACTTATCATTACCTTTCTTCTTTCCCAATCCCTAGGAGAACTATATTTGGCCTAAATTTCATGGAACTATGTAGGTAGCATTCACTTTCATGGTGCATTTGGAGTCAAATTAGATACCCCTTCATTATTCTTATATTCCCCTTCTTAAGTCATGATTATTTTATCACACCCTTGGTTTCAATGGTAACACCTTATTTCCACACACACCCATTTACTAAATGAATGTTTCTTTGCTTTTTATTGTGTGTTTGTGTGTTTCTTGTTTTTTTATTTACTTGTATGTTCTTTTGTTACTTGGTTGCCTTAGTTTAGTACATTATGCTTTCTAATTTAATTCTTGATTATTCATATCAAGATTTTAAGTTGTGAACACTTGTATCTAAATTCAAGTTGATTTAAGTGCCTTATGTTTTACATTGTAGACTTCATTTTCCATATCTTACTTAAAATTGTATCCATTTGCATTTGAATTAAAATTTATGCATTTTGACAAACAATTGTTATCATGATTAATTTATATATTATGATGCATATTATCATTTATAATATTAAAAATCAAGTATCAAAGGTCTCATCACAAAATAATGTCAAATCAATTATTTATCTATCTAATCCAATCATAAGACAATGACAAACTCATGATAAACCATTGATATCCATACACAAACATCATAATCAATTAAATCACATTAAATCACTAACCATAAAATATATCTCATAAACACTCACCATAAGAGAATCTCAAAATCAAAATCATATCAAATACATCTAATCTAAGTAAAGGAGACATAATCAAATGAGATAAACATCACATGAGATAATAATAAAAATCATGCACTTGTGTGTGTGTATTAAATCAAAACTTTATGAGTCTATATACATCAATGAGAAAAAATGATTCCATATACATCAATGAAAATACATATACATATTAGATCATCTGAGTACATCATAAAAATTTATACATCTCATCGATCAAAGTTGTAGAGCTACCATCTTAAAATTAGCTCTGACTATGCCCATCCTTGGCAGATCCACCTTATGTATCATTCCATGGAGATATCTCCCATATCCTATCCTAATGTGGGGCCTATTTTGGTGTAAGACACATTTTTAGTGATGGAGGAGGTAGTTGGGCCATAGATGTGATTAATGTGGATGTCTTATGAGACCTACCTAATCTTGATGCTAATATTTGTGAACTATACTCTAAAAAAGTCAGACCCTTAGCTACCATTAGCGTTACTACCTCATAGAAGATCCTATATTTATTAGCCTCATCTTTAGCCTAATTTATCTTCTCAAATATTTAAATTAAGCCCCTATGAGTCACAATATCTAGAGCACCATCTCACTTTATTTACACTTTAATCAAATCTATCCTAGCCCTATCTCTTTAGCTCTAGGTGTTATCCTACTCTGCTTGAGTAGAATCTCACTCTTCTTGATATATATCTAAATATACTCAATCATAATCTATCTCTATAATTATTTGATCCTAAACCTGTAAATATAGATTAACTTTGCCCTTAGTCTAGAGATCTCTGCCTAATATGTGCTAATCTGACTATGTGTTATAGTCAACTACTATGATCTATAGGTTACTCTATCATGTATCCCTATTATCTCTACCTCCCTATCACTAATATCCTATTGTAACCTATCAATAGTGGTCTATTAGTAGATGATACTAGAGGTATTGATGGGCCGGCCTATCCTAAATTTGTCAGCATGTCTAAAGCCATATTTGAGCCTCATATATCTATATCAACCATCTCCTCATTTGTCCATACTTCCACCTCCTCCTCTATATACTAAAACTCCACCTCCTCATCTACCTCTCCTCTATTTCATCCTCTTCCACACTATAATCAACTAATATCACTATATGTATTAGCCTCTAAACTTATAGTGGTATATGTGATTATGCTAGATCTCCTTGAGTTCCATGTCCCTATCCCTAATCACCATCGGCTATAGTCATCAATCTCAGTGGCTAATGTTGGGAAAACCATGAATCATATGTTATAGTCACTCATGCATCTATTGGACCTCCTTTATAGACCTAATCCACCTATGAAAATAAACCAAAACTAGTCTTTACCTCTGCCTGATCCACTACTAGCCCCTAATGATATCACATGGGTAAAATTATGTGGCCCTATGGATAAATCCTATTGTAGTATCTATATTATAGTCATGTCAACCAAAAATGTAGAAAATCATGGACATATATTATGTATACTCTACATCCTTATCCCACTAGTACATAATACCTAAGTATGGTCTCCATGTCAGGTCTACCTTTATCATCTCATCTAGAATTCATTTATAATTTTATATATCCCCCTATATATTTTATGTCTAGGTTCAACTTGATATCACTAATAGGCCATAAACTCCTCAATCCCCCTCTATTATCATCAACCCACTATTCTCTCAATATAAATATGCTCCCATGCCCATATCTAGGCAATGTGGAATCACTTCTACTCCATCCTACTTGATATATCACACAATGTAAATCATAGTATAGTTGTGATAGCATGGCAATCCCCATAAAACTATGGTTGTCTACTCTAACATATCCTTGACCACTCCTCCTAGGCCCATATGGTAAAATTTTCCTCTTTTTAGGTAGTAGAATGTCATTGGTAATAACCATTAGAATAATCACCACTCTATCAACTACTACTAGTGGTCGGGGATTGACCTCTACTACCCCATCTCATGGCACATCCATCACTAGCTCAATAACATCAATATTCATGTATCATCCTTGTACCATCTCAATATCAATGTGGATAGTCACATACTCTAGCATATCATGTCTAAGCCTAGGTGATAGTTAGTATAGTGGTCATCCTTTGATAAACACTCGTAGGATGCACCAAACATCATTTAGTGTGATGGTCACCTCTCATGTTGAAAATCAAAATGTTAAGGTATCCAATAACCATATCTCAATTAAGACACTAATAAACACCTTATATACCTAATCATTGGCATCCTCACCATGTATAAGACTCTGATAGCTATGAAGAAGTTTCACATCTCCTCTATCATATTATTGGTTGTCATAGGATGTGAAACTAATTATTGCATGATATGAGCACATCCACCTACTCTTGAAATCTAATCAAGATAGCTAAATTTAGTCATCTATATCCAATTTAATCAAATTCCACTTGCTAATCAATTATATTTTCTAGAAATTCACTTAATCGATTCATTTTAAACCTATTCCTCATCATTTAATCCTCTCATCATGTCTCATATCTACCATTATATTTAAATTATCATCTCATTTATCAATCTTCTCCCTGATAAATTTCTCTTCTTTTAAGCATTAGGAATTTTTTCACTGATTTCAAGTGAAATCATTATTCTACAAGGTCATTTTCACCATTTTCATGTGAATTCACTACTTATCAGAGTCATTTTTATTTTTCTAGGTTGGCTCAGTCATTTTCAGTATTTTATGGTGAATTAACTACTTTCCAAGAGCATTTCTCTAATTACTATACCATTTCCCTATTTCCCCAATCATTTTTACTATTTAGCAAATTCATTATTATTTTGGGAATTTTCATTGTTATTATGGCATTTTTGTTATTTCCTTGGTCAAATTTACCATTTTAAGAAATGCTCTATGGCATTTTACCATTTTAGATCAGTCATTATCTTTGGGTGTGTTTTCATTGTTTTCACCATCAAATTTACCATTTTCACATCGAATTCACCATTTTTGTGGATGAATTCACCATTTTTGAAGTCAAATTCATCATTATGAAAATGATGAATTTGTTGTTTGTCTACTTATACATGTAATAAATGAGATTAAATTATAGTTAAACAAAAAAACAAAGGTACCTCCAAGTGGGCATTGTGCCCATCTAAACTCTTGCACTCAGTCTAAAAGTGATCTTGAATGTGGTCTATGAGTCATTTTATCTAGGTCACATTTTCACAAATATCAAATTTTTTAGATGGATAAGGTAAAAATGAATCCATTTAACTCTGAAAATTGAATACATATCTTCTCAACTCAAAAAAAAAACATAAGACATGGTATGATGTTCATTCATCTCCAGAGGCTTAATTATGGCTTAATTGTATTTTTATTCTCATGTTTTATTTTATCATCTTCATTTTTCTCCTCTTGGTATTTTTCAAAATTATTATTTAATAATTTTACCAATTCACTCATCTAAAATATTTTCTTATTCCCCCCTCAAGGGGTTATCCAAGGCTTACTAAGGGCCATTTTGGGACATATTTGAACCTATTTGCTAACACAATTAACAAAATTGTCAAGTTATAGCATTTGTTATTTCATCATCTAATTTTTCATCCACTAAATTTAAAACCTTTTTAATTATTTGATAATATGTTACTTCTTATATGTCTCACAACACCTCCTCAAATAGGGGTAAAATGTAGACACTCCATTTAATTAACTTTCATGTCAAAATTGCAAAATGGAATAACTTATTATAAATTGTACATAAATTAATATAATATCTTCTATTCATCTCAATTTCCTTTTTTAATCTTACATATTAGTTTTAATTCACCTTGGGGCATCCTTAATTGGTGTAATTCACCATACTTTATCATTAAATTACCACTTTGGTCATGTTTCTAGTCATCATTGGTCATCTCCCTTTTTCTAATTAATTAATCATTTCCCCTTTATTCAATAAATCAACCCAATTCATTTTCATATCATATTAATTAAATTAATCCATTTTATTATTTTAATTAATCCTTCCTTTAATTATAAATCTTGTGGAATTGAAATTTCTAATTTCATTTAGTTTAATTTTTCCCTTTTCCACCTCATGTGGGGCACTCTCCAAGGAACATTATCCACCCTCCATCTTGGAGACAAGATGGAGGGACCTTATTACACATAGTAAGATATTTTTGAGAATGATTCTCCACCCTCCATATTTGAAACAAGATTTAGGGATCTCATTTCAAGGGATCGCATTTCATCCCTTAAGATATTTTGGAGGGGCATTCTCCACCCTACATTTTGCATGCAACATAGAGGGCTCATTAATCCCCCTTGGTATATTTTGAGGAAACACCCTCCACCCTTCATATTAGACATATTGGTGATTTGTGTCATGATCCATGTGATGCCTTGGGGTGAATTATATACCCTCCATATTAAATTCAAGATGGAGGTCTAACAGTTAGTCATTTTTCCTATAAATAAATGGGCACCTCTCTTCATATTAGATGCTCAAGATTTAAAGCAAAGCCCTGATAGATATTAGAGCCACCTTGTGCATCAATTCAACTTCTTATCAATCTATTCTTCAAATTTATCAAAGGGAGATTCTCCACTCTTAAAATATGACATTGCTAAAGACCATTTAATACTACATTCCAAGCCACATTCCACTTGCATTTGACAAGGTGATGAATCCACAAAGGAAGGTATAATTTTCATGCTTTTGTCTTCATATTTGGTTTTTTATTCATCCTTACTTTGGCCCACAAGGTCCTAGGCTTAATTTATTTTGTTTCATTTCTTTGATTTTGACATTTCACTAATGAAGGAAACACTAATTTTTATAATCTTATGGATACACTATAGACATCATCTAGTTAACATGAGTCAATGATGTCATTATATTCTTTGGTTATGAATCAGTTGTTACTAATTGTTGTCATGGTTTAATCTATTATTCATCTTCCTTCATTATATAATAATGTACACTTCCTTATTTTTAGGTTAGATACATAAACAAGAATGAATTTAGGAATACGTAGACACCAAACATTTGATCCCTCAAATATTATATATAAATTAGCATAATAAAATCATGTTATTATATTTACAATTTGGTGGTCATATTTTTCTCTACTTTCTTTTCTCTTTGAACACATTTCAATTTCATATTATCTATCATTAATAAATTCACTTTCATTCATAACCCTCTTAAATATACTTGAGTAGGACATCCACTAGGTCTCCTCCTAGGCCCCAAATAATGGTATCATAATATTTCATACCTCATATAATTTTAGAGTGGTACCATTGTGTATCTAAGATTAATCTTTGTTTGTATTCCCACTCATAAAATGTCTATGTATAATAATTTATGGCTCAAGACTCATGATCCTTCATCATACCTTCCTTGACATCCTTAAATGGGAGATAAATATTTGACAATGCCAACTTTATAATTATTCTATAAGATGATATAGGATGCATTGTAAAGACAACATGAATATTTTAAATAATTTAATGTATGTGAATGAGAAAGTATCATTAATCACTTCTCATTACTTCTAAAGAAATAGACTCCTTCCAACACCTCTTCATGAGCAAAATCAATTCCAAAATCAAATTAACACAATCCAATCACTCACATAAAACCCAAAAGATTAATCCATAGGATAACCACTTGGTTTATCGACTATGCTAATTTCACTAATTATCAACTTAGGATGTGTATACCTTGACAAGATGTTAGCATTATATGTGAAACACTAGTTTCATTCAAAGGTTTAGGTCATTAAAGTTTGCATATTGGGATACAAACTGGCAAAATTTGAATCACATGAAAGTACATTACATAGAATTAAAGTACATGAAAGTAAAATGAAAGAATTGAAATCTATATCTATGTTTGGAATTGGAAAAATAATCTCTATTTTTGGAAGTTTACCATATGGTATTGAAATAACACACATGAATTTAAATAAATAAATGGAATTGAAAGGAAATAGTTACATGAATGAAACTATTTAGAATACACACACAATAGAAAGAAACTATCTAATGGATGGGTAAAAAAGATTTTTGAATCCGCGCAAGTGGGACCTACCTCAGTTAAATTAGAGCTTAAATCTCCTCCTTAATTAAGACAATATTATATCAAAGAAACTCTTTATTCATCCAAATAGAATTCATGCATGTGAATTATAAATTGATCTATTCCTTACTTCTATTCTAAATACTTTATTATTTACTACCTTACATACTTTCTTACTATCTTACTAACTTATTCTAACTTGAATATTCTCTCTTAAGTAGAGAAAGAAAGGTATTATTATATGATATAAAAATATATAAGCTATAACTAAAACTTGTGGTTATAAAAATAATAAACAACCATACTAAGATAGCGTAGAGAATATATGATTTTGTAACAAACAATTAGAAAACAGAAATCCCTTTTTCCATTATTATAAAAACCTTGAAATAATGTCTAATAGAGTAATATTGATGATGATGCATTTCTAAACATTTACTTTCACTTTCCTTGATTATAGGAACTGCCATATTCCTTATATCATGGAGGAAATTCAATTCAAACCATCAACAAATCATCACAATTATTACAAGATGTCACCAATATATGTTATGGGTTATATAGTTAATACAGGTTATAAATCTAGTTGCTACAGGTTAGAAACCTAGTTTTTATGAGTTAGAAACCCAGTTGCCACAGCTTAGCTATAACATTTATTATGGGTTGGGGTAGTAGTTGCTACATGTTACTTTCAAGAGCCATAACATTGACATAGGACTCAAAATGATATGCCATTTTTTTAAAAGTGTATAAATTTTAAATGGAAATCCAAAAATGCAATAATATTTTGAATAGGGATGTCTATGATGCCAATTTTTCCTATGTTTCAAAATGAGTACATTTTAGCCTAGAAATTCATGTAGCCACTTACTACATGTTGGTATCAAACATCATGAATATATTTTATTCATAGTTGAGGATATAAAACACCTTGAAATAAATGTATTCTTCATTATTCACTTTCCACTAGTAACACCATAAACATTAAATCCATTAAATCATACTAATTTATAGAAAGATAACTAGGTTTAACTAAAATGATTTGCATATACATCATTCATATAAGATGTGAATATATCAACATAGTTAGGCCAAATGAGTGTGAATAAAATCATAAGAAGGAATTTTAGGAAAGATTAAAAAACATGATGAGGGACAATTCTTGGGCTCATCACCTTTAATTCTCATAGGTATTTTGGTGGTTAAACACCATAGAATCTACAATTCAATCTAGACATCCCTATGTTTAAAGTCAAAATAGATGCAAATGCACTAGATAACATACTTGACATTTTTTGTTAATATTACATGGTTAATCATTTATATAATTGAGAAAAAAATAATTTGATCTTATGAAAGTCTCTTTATTTTTGGTTGAATATTTTATCTATCAGTGTACTGATAAACAAAATAGGTCTGACCAGCCAAAGTAGGAAGATTAGTCATCCAAATGTGTAAGTTTATCACATCAGAAGGAGACTGCTCTCTCCTCTCATCAAGGGGAGGTTCCTTGTGGATAAGCTATATATATGTATAAACAAAAAATAATACTCAAGGATAAGACAATCCATCCATCTCTCTATCTTCAGAGATGATGTGTACAAAACAAAGGAAAAACTCAAGGGAATGACAAACAGTACTCCTCTTTTTTTAGAAGAACTATTCAGCCAGCCACAAGAATACTCCTGGAAATAAAAGTAGAATGTAACTAAAGGTATGGTAACCAGAAAATTGAGACATAGCACAAAGTCTCCACCTGAAATGCTCAAGAGTAATATACGAAGGATAATGAAGGCACAAAGTCTTCTCAAAGTCCTTTACACAGCAAGGAAAAGAAAACACACTGAAGGCAGCTATGGGGGCACAAAGTCTCTCCACAGTTGATTCTTCAAGACACCTTCCTAACTAATTTTACTAATTTGCTTGTTAAATTAATGGAACAGAAAATGTATCAAGGAAAAAGACATCAGAACAGATTCTTCAACAACAAAGATATCACAGCACAAAGTCTGAAAAAGTCCCTTGCTTTCTTATTCTAGTAACAAAATATGATAAACAGACTGAGCACAAAGTCTCAATGATGCTTCTCAATTTGGGTAGAGTTTTGTTTAGATTGTCAAAAAAGAGATCCATTTACAATGAAATAAAGTCCCTTATATAGCCACTTCAAGAAGGACTCGGGAACAATAATACATTATGATGCATTAGGAAATGTTAGGAAGACAAGCTGGAAATTTGGGACCTTTTACCCATTTGATCTTCTCAATGTAGATAAACAAGCCATGTAATTGAAATATTACAACTTTCAATGTCCACCTGGTGGCTTGATCTTGTCTTCATCATTCCTCCTTTTTTGGTTAATTGATCCGGACCTTGGATTCATTCATTGTTCTGTCTTTCCTCACTTTCAGCTGGTTTTCATCTTGAATTTTGGGAATGCATTTGGGTTTATAAATTCAAAGGATTGATGGCTATTTCATGGGCTTTAAAATTGATGTTTACATGCCCATTAATGTGCTCTCAATGGCTAGTTCACTGTCTTGAATTTGACATCTTCAGGTGCATCACCCCTTGGTCTTCTTTCAACTTTTAGCTTTGTATTCTTCCATATTGGAATTGCCCTTTTGGGCCTTGATAAATGACCTATGTTGTGTTGGAATAGCCTTTTACTTTGGCTTCCAAGAGTCCCCCGCAAGGGCACCTGCCCTTCGGGGTCCTTCGACAGCCCTTTGCCTTGGCAGTTCCCGCGGATGAATCCCCAGGCTTTCTCCCGTGAACGTTTCCTCACGCGAAAGTTTCTCACGAACATTTCCTCAGGGAAAATTCCCATGGACAAAAGTCTGGGGAAAATTCCTGTAAACAAAAATCTCAGGGAAAATTCTCGTGAACAAAAGTCTACGGAATTATTTGTTTCACCAAATCTTTGAACAAGTCTTCAAATTTTGCCCGCATTTGCTTCTTTGATTTCTTTTAGATTTTTTATCTGAAGGAATTCCTTCAGACAAAATCCAAAAGAATTATGCCTTAGCCAATTTTAAATGCCTTAAACAATCTGAAAGAATTACCTTTTGGGCTTCTTTGAAAATGACCCTTCAGAAGGGTGCTTTTATTGATTAAGTGTCTTCCACAAGGGCACTTGTCCTTCGGGAAGCTTCTTTTTGCATTGAACCACCCCTTTGAACTTTGGTGATGAACCATTGGATGAACTTTGACATTGACCCAATCATAATGAACTTGCCTTTGAACCAATAGTTAAACCATTTCGTTGAACCAATCAGTTGAACCAAGGCTTTGAACCAAAATGGTTCAAGCCAATGGTTCAATCAAATGAACCAAGTGAATGAACCTATTGTTGAACCTGTTCATTGAACCAAGAGGTTGAACCAAGTTTTGGTTCAACGATTCAAACAAAGCTTTGAAAAATGTCTTTGAACCTGTAGATGTTGAACCAAAGGATGAACTGAAAGAATGAACCAACTAAGTGAACTATTTGGTTGAGCCAAAAGACATTGAGTGAAATAAAATGTTGAACCACTTGGTTGAACTGAGCCATTGAACTATTCCTTTGGTTGAACCCACCATTGAACCTTGAACCCATTGAACCTTTGAACCAAAGTGGTTCAATGGTTCAACGGTTTAATGGTTCAAGTCTCTTTTTGTACTCAGATGCTTGCGGATGAAGATTTTCAACTGAACCAAAGCTCTAAACCAATCTCAGAGAATGACTAAGTGTTGAAAACTGATTCTTTTGATTGAAAATGCTTGTAGAAATCTTTGAACCTGTGTAAATGAACTTGCCTGCATAGTCCATAGACTTCTCTTCTTGCTGAAAAGTCCGTAGATTTTCTGAGAAGCTTGGAAAATGAGGAATTTGAATGTCTAAGACAAATTTTGGAAATGGAAGAGATAATTTTGGTCTGTAAGACCAAAATAGTTCAAATGTTGTCCCAAAAATGCCTGTTATTTTTGGGGGACAATAGTTGGCTCCAGTTGGGGAACTTTTGTCAATTGCAAAATGAATTGAAAGGAGTAGAATCCAGAATTTCAAGTGTCTTCATGTGTACCATTGGGATTCGGAGTCATGCTACCCAAAAATGAAAGGCATCAAAAATAAAATAAACAAAACAAAATATAATTAAAAACTATACAAATATACATATACACAGAGGCAATAATTTGATACTTCAAGAATTGAAGTATTTCAGATGTTGTTTCCTAAGAGTCAATGAAAATAGTGTGCCATCTTGGTAAACCAGCAGGAAACTATTTTTCCCCCAAAAATGATGATGGGCAAATGGAGTTCTCAACCAAGAAACCAATTTTTTGTGTTTTCTTCTTGGCCTTTTCTTCTTTTTGTTCCAAGGTAGGATGTGGTCTTCAAACCAAAAACCATAACTCCTTGCTTTCTTGGTGAAGGATTCCTTTGCATGATTTTGATTTGCAGCAACATGGTCCTCCATCATAACTTATTCTACTAGTCCAGTCCAGCACATGATTGGATCATCCAAGTTAAACTCTTGACAAACTGTCAGATTAGCATCTCCTTTGATGTGAAGGAGTTTGACTTCATCTTGAGCAATCTTCAATTTAGGCAATAGAGATTCACATCTAACTATGTTGTTGGTGTTGTTGACTTGAAAATTGCATGAAGGAAGAATATCTCTTTGAAGAGATATCAACATAGTCCCAACTCTATCATTAATGAAAGAATTGTTGTCATCATCAAAAGCTGATCTCTTATTATATTTCTCTTCATTAGAGATGGAAGATGCTTCTTTATTTATACTGTGCTCTACTAATTCTCTTGAAGTCTTGTTTGGATCAATTCCTAGATTGTCAGCTATAGGACTTTCATCTATAGGAACATGAGCATTTTCTATGGTAAAGAAATAATTACCCTTGCCTAAAGATTTAAATAGAATTTGTGCTACAGGGGATGATGTTTGGGTAACCACGTATTTTGCCTCCTTTTCAGGGAGCAATCTCTTTATTACACCTTGGACAGGGATCCTTGCCTCAGATAGATCCATGCTCAGTTCTCCTCTTGCGTCCTTGCAAAAATTTCTTCCAAGTAGAATACCATAAGATGTTGGGACGTCAGCGACCAAGACAGTCATCTTAATTATCTTGTCTAGAAAGGTTGCAAATGCAAATTGGGCATTTTTTATTTGCCACAGTAATGTTACTTGTTTGTTCTCCATGGAGAAACATCTCCCAAATGTCTTGGTCAGTGTGAGACCAAGAGACTCAGTGACTTTAGCAGGCATGACATTATCAGATGTGCCTAAGTCTATTATACAGTTACTCAGCTTGTGGCCATTGATTAACAGGGAAACATAGAAGGGTTCTATTTTTCCAAGAGTAGCTAGAGGAGTAATGACCAGATTATTTGATATAGGCGTGTTCTTTGGAGAATCAAGAATTACTTTTAAAGCCTTTTGTCTTGCAGGGATGGTTTGATTTTTAACATATTGAACCAGCTTATTCAGTGGATCCAGATTAGACTACAAGTATTAAAATTTAGACATCTATATTTTTATCTTTTTGACATGACCAATTATGTCAAATGGCTGAATCAAGCTAGGTACAGAGAAAGGTACTTCAACTTTCTAAATTTTAGGAGGGGTGGGAGGTGGGCTAGTTTACGAATTGGGAGTAGAAGGTGAAGGTGAAATAGATGTATTTACCTTTTGGGTGGTGACCAGATCTTTTGATTGAAAAGGTAGAGCTGTCCCACATTTAGCAATTGTGATTATTGGTTGAGGTTGTTCCTCTATCTTCTCTTTATCAGCTTTTAGGCTGATTGGTTCTTGGATCTATAAACACTACATATGATCCATCTGAAGCTTCTCCTTTACTTCCAGGTTCATCCTGGTAATTTAGGAAACTAATGTGGGAGTCATCAGCTAATTCTTCTTGATTATCTTCAATGATATCAGCATCATTTTCTTGATTCAATTCAGGCTGGAAAGAAAACTCTGATTCTGCTTCAAGGTATCCCATTGCTGAATTTGTTGGAGGAGCTTCCAAGGCAAGTTTCCCTTGTGGGGGAGGAAGGAAATTTTGTTGCCCTTGGTTCCTAGCAACATTGCCCTGATATGACTGATTTGGGAATGTCCTTTTGTATGTAGGAGCATAAGACATTCCTTGAGCCATTTGCTTTTTGAGAGCAAGCAACTCATTTTCTAATTTTTGCACCATTGGATCTGTGGTGCTTGTAGAAGAAAATTTAGAAGATGATGAAGTTCTATTTCTCTTTCAATCTCTTCTTATTTCCCTGCTAAGATGAGATCATCTTCTACGTTAGTGGCCAAAAGTTGAGCTGCAGCGAAATCTATTTGACTAGCACATCTCAAGAGAAAACTGACTTCAAGTAGCTGAGAATTAATGAAAAAGCATTTGAGATTCTCAATTGTAGGTCTAGAAATTACAAGGATTCTATTTCTTAATTTTTCAAATTTAGCTATGAAGTCTCTCATAGGCTCATGAGGCTCTTTCTTCATCTGTGTAATTTAAACTAGAAGTGTATGTGCATCTTCTACAAGTTTGAATCTAGCTTTAAACTTAGCTTTAAGAGTATTCCAATCAATCAAAAATCGAGCCTGTAGATGGTAAAACCAATCTATAGCAGCACCTTGTAGTGTTTCAATAAAAATCCTGACTATTACATCTTCAAATTCTACTATGATTACTCCATAAGTTATACTGAATGCTACAATGTGTTCATCAGGATGAACTTTCCCATCACCATAGAATTTAAGGAAATTTTTCCTAGAACTACGTGGTAGCTCATGTAGAGGAGTAAGATTGAGAGGGTCAAAAGCATTACCCCAGGGGCCTTGAATTGCCATTATAGGATTCTAAAAAGGAGGGATAACAAATCTCAAAGGGGTAATTATAGGTACAGCTTTATCAATAGTAGAAGTAGATACTTCGTCTGGTAATGGGGATCTGGCTTTAGTAGGAGGGAAGCTCTTGGTTCGTTGGAGACAAGATGGTGAAGGAAATAGATCAAAATCACTTTGTTGTACCAGCTTAAACATAGGGTCAACGATACCTTTAGCCCTTTGGCTTCGTGTATACCTTGAATCTACCAGATTGTGAAACAAAAATGGAAAAGATTTGACTTTGATTTAGTTAAATCTTGGGGCTTTAAACTGTGCATTCTTTCCCTATTAGTGTGGAGGTGAATGAATAGGCTATAAATGGATAATGGGTATTTCTCCAGTAGAGTTTCCAAAAACTGTTGGTTGAATATTTTGTCTATCAGTGTACTGATAAACAAAATAGGTCTAATCAGCCAAAGTAGGAAGATTAGTCATCCAAATGTGTAAGTTTATCACATCAAAGGGAGACTTCTATCTCCTCTCATCAAGGGGAGGTTCCCTATGGATAAGCTATATATATGTATAAATAGAATATAATACTCAAGGATATGACAAGCCATCCATCTCTCTTTCTTCAGAGATGATGTGTACAAAACAAAGGAAAAACTCAAGGGAATGACAGATGGTACTCCTCTTTTTTTAGAAGAACTATTCAGCCAGCCACAAGAATACTCCTAGAAATAAAAGTAGAATGTAACTGAAGGTATGGTAACCAGCAAATCGAGACACAACACAAAGTCTCCACCTGAAAAGCTCAAGAGTAATATATGAAGGACAATGAAGGCACAAAGTCTTCTCAATGTCCTTTACACAGTAATGAAAAGAAAACACACTAAAGGAAGCTATGGGGGCACAATGTCTCTCCACAGTTGATTCTTCAAGACACCTTCCTGACTAATTTTATTAATTTGCTTGTTAAATTAATGGAATAGAAAATGTATCAAGGAAAAAGACATCAGAATAGATTCCTCAACAATAAAGATATCATAGCACAAAGTCTAAAAATGTCCCTTGCTTTCTTATTCCAATAAAAAAATATGATATATAGACTAAGCACAAAGTCTCAATGATGCCTCTCAATTTGGGCAGAGTTTCATTCAAATTGTCAAAAAAGAGATCCATTTACAATGAAAGAAAGTCCCTTATATAGCCACTTTAAGAAGGACTCGAGAACAATAATACATCATGATGCATTGGGAAATGTTAGGAAGACAAGCTGGAACTTTGGGGCCTTTTACCCATTTGATCTTCTCAATGTAGATAAACAAGCCATGCAATTGAAAGATTGCAACTTTCAATGTCCACCTAGCAGCTTGATCTTGTCTTCATCATTCCTCCTTTTTTGGTTAATTGAATCGGACCTTGGATTCATTCATTGTTTTGTCTTTCCTCACTTTTAGTTGGTTTTGGTCTTGAATTTTTGGAACGCATTTGGGTCTATAAATTCAAAGGATCAACGGCTATTTCATGGGCTTTAAAATTGATGTTTACATGCCTGTCAATGTGCTCTCAATGGCTAGTTCACTGTCTTGAATTTGACATCTTTGAGTGCATCACCCCTTGGTCTTCTTTTGGATTTTGGATTTGTATTCTTCCAGATTGGACTTGCCCTTTTGGGCCTTGAGAAATGACCTATCTCGAGTTGGAATAGCCTTTTACTTTGGCCACCGAGAGTCCCCCATAAGGGCACCTACCCTTCAGGGTCCTTTGACAGCCCTTTGCTTTGGCAATTCCCATGGACAAATCCCTGAGCTTTCTCCCGTGAACATTTCCTCGCACAAAAGTTTCCTATGGACATTTCCCCAAGGAAAATTCCCATGGACAAAAGTCTAAGGAAAATTCCCATGAACAAAAATCCTAGGGAAAATTCCTGCAGACAAAAGTCTGCAGAATTATTTGTTTCACCAAATCTTTGAACAAGTCTTCAGATTTTGCCCGCATTTACTTCTTTGATTTCTTTCAGATTTTTTATCTGTAGGAATTCCTTCAGACAAAAATCCAAAAGAATTATGCCTTAGCTAATTTTAAATGCCTTAAACAATTTGAAAGAATTACCTTTTGGGATTCTTTGAAAATGACCCTTTGAAAGGGTGCTTTTATTGATTAAGTGTCTTTTATAAGGGCACTTGTCCTTCAAGAAGCTTCTTTTTGCATTGAACCACCCCTTTGAACTTTGGCGATGAACCATTAGATGAACTTTGACATTGAACCAATCATAATGAACTTGCCTTTGAACCAACAGTTGAACCATTTTGTTGAACCAATCAGTTGAACCAAGGCTTTAAACCAAAATGGTTCAAGCCAATGAACCGAGTGAATGAACCTGCTATTGAACTTGTTCATTGAACTAAGAGGTTGAACCAAGTTTTGGTTCAACGGTTCAAACAAAGCTTTGAAAATGTATTTGAACCTGTTGTTGAACCTGTAAATGTTAAACCAAAGGATGAACTAAAAGAATGAACCAACTGAGTGAACTATTTGGTTGAACCAAAAGACAATAAGTGAAATAAAACATTGAACCGGTTGGTTGAATTGAGCCATTGAACTGTTCCTTTAGTTGAACCTGCCATTGAACCTTGAACCCATTAAACCTTTGAACCAAAGTGGTTTAATGGTTCAATGGTTCAAGTCTCTTTTTGTACTCAGATGCTTGCCAATGAATATTTTCAACTGAACCAAAGCTCTAAACCAATCCCAGAGAATGACTAAGTGTTGAAAACTAATTATTTTGACTGAAACCACTTGTATAAATCTTTGAACCTGTGTAAATGAACTTGCTTGCACAGTCCATAGACTTCTCTTCCTGTTGAAGAGTCTGTAGATTTTCTGAGAAGCTTGGAAAATGAGGAATTTGAATGTCTAGGACAAATTTTGGAAATGGAAGAGATAATTTTGGTCTGTAAGACCAAAATAGTTCAAATGTTGTCCCAAAAATGACTATTATTTTTGGGGGACAACATTTATCAGTAAAGATATGGTAGGAAAACTATTACACCTAACATGAAATTGTGAATATGACGTCAACTTAGACATATTTTTAGACACATGGAATGGTTTCTTAAAACCACTAAAATAAACCTATTACCCTATTGGAATCTATGAATACCACAACATCAATTTATGTTAGTTTTTCAAATGCAAAGAATAATCTATGAAACAATATACATATACATTTCATACTTTGGTGTTCAAACTTGAGATTAAAAATTTGAAATAAAACATTGTTTTTAAGTATAGGTCTGGGTTAATACCACATATCCAATAATATATGGATTTATTACATATCTATTCAATTGGATAATCCTGTATATTTTCTTATAGGTTTGAAGTAAAGGCCAAAACTAATACTAATATAAAAGATTATAAGTCTCAAACCAAGTAACAATCTAAATCTTCTAAGAAGAATTCCAAACTAAAAATAGAGATCCAAACACCCTCCCAAAAAGAAGAAATGATCATAAAATGACCGAAACAAGTAGTCCAAGACTAGAAAGTGGTCTTCAATTCATAAATATAGAACTCATTCCAATGAATAATATCATGCTAGGAATATTATACTTGTATAGTTTAAAGTATTAGTTAAAACACAACATCATTAGAGAAAGGTAAGTAGATTATGGATTCTAAACCTAGTGCCACAGTGGGTAATGCAAACATCTCTTATACCCCTATATAAATAGAGGAATTAGAAAGATTATTCCATTCTCAAATGTGGATCAATGCTCAACCAATATTATTTATGGTTGATAATGGAATTTAGAAGAATTTTATTTTACTTGAAGTATTTCATAGTTAAAACTTGTCATTGATGCCTCACCACAATCATACTTTATTAGATGGTCCAATGAGGGGTTTGAGAAATGCATCACTCAGTAATGTCAATTGGTGTACAAAATTAAGATTTTTCAAGATATAATCCTTTGTAATGTCACTATATTAGATGTATGTGATGTTTTATTTCATAAACCATATCTTTACCATCAACATGTAGTTTATGAGGCAAATATTAGTAATTTTATCATAGAAGTTGGTGATAATAAATAACATATATGGGAAGTATTCCCTAAGCTATCACTCATTCATGCTAAGCAGTGTAAGAAAATAGTCACATATAGTAATAATTTTGTGTTTTACATAGTAATATATGAAATTCAGAACAACCTTACAACAAAAATTCATACCACATTTCCTCCAATAGTAGAAACAAAAAGCTCAGAGTTGAACCATAAGTTGGAAGAGTACAAGGATATATTGTAGCTACCAAATGAAGTGCCTACACACTATGTAGTTAAGCACACTATTGATTTGATCCATATAATACCTATTTATACCATAGATGATTTTTATATAATGAATAAATGAATTCATATATCCATGAAATAGTGGATAAAAGATTTATCATGCCCAACTCATCACCTTGCGACATCCCAATTGTGCTTGTGCCAGATAAAGATGACACTTGGAGTTTTTCATTATTTATTAATCTCTCAACAAGACCATAGTGAAGAATCATTATCCTCTTCTACGGATTGGGTAATTATTGGATAAGATCTGTAAGGCAAAATACTTCAAAAAAATGATATTAAGTTTGGGTATCATCAAGTTCCCATTGAACCTATAAATATATGGAAGACATCCTTAATGTCCAAATAAGGTTTGTTTGAATGGTTAGTCATGCCCTTAGGTTTAACCAACACACAATCCACATCCATTTTGATTATGAATGACATTCTTCAGTTATTCACTACCATATTTATTGTAGTCTACCTTGACAACATCATAATATTCAACAAAACATGGGGTGAACATCTACGCCATTGAAAGTAAGTAATTTACACTTTTCCAAAACACAATTTGTATGAAAACATGGATAAATTTCATTTTATATGTGGAATACATAATATCTAGGATACATACTATATGCACAAGGGGAGCATGTGGACTTGACCAAGATTCAAGTCATCTAGGAATGGCCACAACCAAATAATCTGATATAGCTTCCCAATTTCTTAGGATTATAAAAATTCTAAAAGAGATTTGTACTTGGTTTATTTATTATTACTTGTAATTTGAACCAAGTTACAAAATGTGGTTCTAAATTAAAATTTTCATCTAGTTAGCCACACAATAGAAAACATTCAAAGAGCTAAAATGTAAAATATGTTTTACACCAGTACTTGTATTACCATATCTTTAGAATCAATTTGAACTTGAAAAAAATGCATCTAAATTTTCACTTGGACTATCCCTCACTCAATATTGTCATATAATTTCTCACCATATCAAAACATTCATTGCATTAGTAAGAAACTACCCAACCTAGGATCATGAGCTTTATGTTATTGTTTAATAATGTAAGCATTAGAAGCATTATATCTTGGGAAATGGATATTGTGATCCACACATATCATAATCCATTTTAATTATTGTAGACTCATTACAAGTTATAATAATATCATTATCATAAATGTTCTTCTTATCTTCAATAGTTCTATTTAAAAATTAAGCATAAGAAGGGAAGTGTTAATCTAGTCACAGATTATCTGAGTCATCCACCAGTTCAAACTCTCTTTTATGTACATGATTCATGTAAATATTAATATAGTGCATGGTCATAATTATATCCATACAAAATGTATTTTTTATATATCTATAACAATTTACTATATTGTAACTTAGTTCCATATTTCTACTTGTAGGATGGACTTTTATATCACCTTGGAAACTTGTGCATTTTGCATGAGGTATAAAGATGAAAACTAATATGGGAGGCTCATTTTATCAAGGTTAAAAGATATTTAGAGTTTAAAAGACTCTTTTGGTGTTTCATAATTATTTATTTTGGCCACATCTTATGTGTGAAGTATCCAAATATATCAAATTGTATATCACATGTACACTTTCCAAGCTAGTTAACATGAAGCAAGGTTTATACACATATTTTTTAGTTTTAATGAGACCATGGGAGTTTGTTTCCATGGATTATATCTTAGGATACCTTACTAAAAATCATGGTAATGATTTTGTTTATGTATTAGTTGATATATTCTAAAAAATGGATATTTTAATACCCTTTAAGAAAGTGATATCATCACTAGAAACTTATCAATTGTACGATCAACATGTATGGATACACTTTAGAATCATAGAAACTATCATGTAAAATAAGGATACAATATTCTTGAGTAATTTCTTGATATTATTTTGATTTATTCTAGACACAATGTTTAAAAAATCCACCACCTTTCATCAATAGACTAATGGAAGAACAAGAGTGTTAAATTAGATGATAGTTCACCTTGCAACAGTTTATAATTTAAATAAGTAACGCATTTGGGATGAAAAATTGCCTTTTATTCACCATATCTATAATAGATCTTTACACATCTCTATCACATATATCCATTTTAAGGACTACTTTAGTTTCCAACATTTGGCACCCATCAATGTAACTATCTTATGTGACATCAATAATAACAACTCATTAAATTTAAAATGAAGTTGATAAAGTTGTTTTATTCATTGAACACATTCAAAACTGAGTGAAAATAATTTTGTAATAGGATAATGTCAAATATAAGTAGTTCCATGATAAGCATCAGATACTACATGCCTTCCATGTCTATGATTGAGTCTAGTTACATCAATAAGTAAAGACTACATGAACTTAGTGCAAGTTTTATCCACTTTGGTACAGGCCCTATACCATCACCAAACAAGTAGGGAAGAAATATTTCAATCTCAATATTCCATATTACCTTATATCACATCTATAATTCAATTTTAAACTCTTTCACTGTGATTTTACACCTCTGATAGACATATGAAATATTATCAAGGCTCTTCAGTAGATAGAGATCAATCCATATTTTAGCATCCTAATAGAATTAGATCAAGTCATTAATGCTCAGGTCAAATTGACACATTGACAATAGATTTCTCTCTTCTAGGTCATCAAAGTGGATCAAGTGCCTTCCTAGGGAAAATGGATTGTATAAGTGTAGGTTTTAAATTTATTTCCACATCTTTTACTAAAACTACATGAAATAGGGACAATTTCTCCTCAAAGATGAGTAACTGATCTAGGAGGATCTAGGTTTATATGTCTTACTATAGTTTATTGTTGTTACATATTTATCCTTACATTAATGTTAGAAACATTAGCATTATGATCCTCATTTATGTGTCAATTCATAATATCTAATTCCACTTTTATGTTACCACATGATTCCTCCAGTGTCAACAATGTGGACCTCAACTCAGTAGTAGTAGAAATCAATTATATCATTGCATTCTTTATTTATGAATTAGTTGTTACAAAATATTTTAATGGTTTAATCAATGATTTATATTCCTTAATTGTATCCTAATGCACACTTAAATTATTTTATGTTAGAGACTTAAACAAGAATGAAGTTGTGAATATTTGATCCCTTTAATACTATATAGAATTTAGAATAATAAAACCTTGTTATTATAGTTCTACTTTGGTGGTCATCTCTTTTTCTACTTTTATACTCTTTAAATGCATTGCACTTTCATATTTTTTTTTCATTCATAAATTTTATTCTATTCATAACCCTCTTAAATCCATTTAAGTAGGTTGTCCACCAAGTCTCCTCTTAGGCCCAGATCAATGAGACCAATTTTTAATCAACTAGGAACACTCTTCAAATTTATGATAGCTTTAATTCTTTTTCTATTAGAACCATAATATTTCATATTACCTTGGGGCCCAAAATGGTGCTTATCAAATACTATGTTATAGATTAGGCCATAATTTACAATGTGATTTTGGGGAGATTTTAGATTCACAAAATGAATGACATCCATTTAACCTTATTTCAAGTGGTGAGATTCCTACACCTAAATAAGGTTTTCATTCCCCAAAGTGATCCCAAGTCATTTTATGTGCACTAGGATAATCTCAAGAAGAAACTTGTCCTCCACATTGACTACTACTTTCTAGGTAATAAAGCAAGTAAGCCTCCTCCTTTTATGAAACAAAAATAACATGTTATAGTTTACAAAGGATTCCAAAGGTGAAATCCAATAACTCAAAGACCCCATCAATTGAGAAACCCAAATATAAATAAATTGAAACCATGAAAAAAGTAACCAAAATGAGTGAAGAAAAACCCACAATAGTGGTAGACATCTCAATAAAATCAACTCATGAAATTATCAAAATCTTAGAAAAATACAAGCCTATCATGGTTCCTTTTTACCCATAAAGGTTTCGGACTTAAAACACAAAAAAACTCTAGGTTTTAAATCTTTAAAATCAGTGGCATAAATTCCCAACATTTTCATTGTATAAATCTTCAATAATGAAGAAAGACCTCTAATGGACCAAGATGAATCTTTCCATTTGGACAATCAATGAACGCCCTCTTACAATGGGGTAAAATATAATTTTGACACTATGGTAGTAAAAACTCTAACCTACCTTAAAATAAGCATCATGCCATTTGGATTCAATCTATAATTTGAATGCACCAATGCTAAATATGAGGCCCTGATGTTAAGTCACTTACTGCCAAAATAATAGATATTCAAAACGTCAGGGTCCTAAGAGATTCATAATTAGTTGTCAATAACAAGTTTTTTAAGTGTATCAAACCAAGGTCAAACACCTTCGACTATAAAATAAGGTTGTGCATAAGATTTATAAATATTGTTTATTTCATTTCCATAGATACCATGCCTGAAGAGGAGAACCAACCTTCATCCCAATAGCCTCTTATTCTTGATTATGTCCTCCTTAAGAGATACCAAAATATTAGTTTATCATTTATGTAAGGCTTGAACTACTATTTTAAAGGATTCTAAGTAATGAAATTTTTTCCCATATATAAAAATATAATGATTCTTTCACCATGGACTTTATTAAAAACAAAAAAGCGATCCTAGAATTTTAATAAGCTTATGATAACCTCCCTAAAGTACATCACAAAATGGGTTTTCTCTTAATCTAGACGCTTCATCTTTATTTGGGTTTGAATTTAATTATTATTTCCTTAAAATTTAGGATTATGAATCTTTTGGGGAAGATTATGAGGTCTTCATAGCATATGATGAGACTTTTGATCTCCACCCTCCCCCTCAAGAATTTGGACAAGGGATTGCATCTCTCATAGAAGTAACTATAGACATTAACACCAACACAAAATAAAAACCAATAATCCTCAAGCATACATCTTATCCCTCTCCAAAGGAGGTATAATATTATAATAATATTTTCATTAAACTCTTAAAAGCTTTATCCTTCTCTTACTCAGACATGATAGGTATCAATCCTAAACTAGTGATCAACAATCTAGTGACACAACCTAATGCCAAACTAATCAAATGGAAACTTATACCTTTGAAAATAAAAAATGTGTTAATGGTGAAATAATAATTGATTAAGTTCCTCAAGGTAAGGTTCATTAATCCTCTAGACTACACTATGTGGTTTTCCAAAATTCTCCCTATTCTTAAGAAAAATAGAAAGATTAGAATATGTATCTATTTAAAAGATATAAACAAGGCATGTCCTAAGGGAGTTACCTTCCTCTCCCATTCATATATGTTATCATGGATGCCACAACTGGTTATGAGATATTATCTCTCATAGAGGATTTTTTGGCTATAGCCAAATCCACATTTATGAAGAACATCAAAGTGAAAGTACCTTCACCATGCCTTGGGAAAGTTTCTATTATGTTGTCATGCCTTTTGGTCTCATGAATGCCAACACAACTCATCAAATGTCCATAACTCATATTTTCTATGATGTTATCCAAAAAATGGAGGTTTATGTGGATAATCTCCTAGGAAAGACCAAAAACAGACTAGATCATCTTAAAGTCTTGCACATCATTATTACTCACCTTATTGAATATGGCATCAAATTTAACCCATATAAATGTACACTCAATGTTAAAAGTGAGGAAAAATTAGTATATATCAAATCCAAATGTGGGATAGACATTATTACTACCAAGATGCCATTTTTAAGATGTCTCCCCCTATAGATGAATCAAAGATAAGATCATTCATGGGGAAACTAGGGTAAATTATAAGGTTTATCTCTAAACTCTTATATGTAGTCCATCCTATAAAAAAATTTCTCAAAAATGAGAGTAGTCTAACTTGTATCAAAACTATGAGAATGCATTTAAGTCAATAAAACATATTCTTAATTCTCCACAAACTCGTATGTCACCTAAATTTAATCGACCCCTCATCTTGCATGTAAGAGAAACTAAAGTATCCATTATATGTTGGCTCAAGGGTTGATGATGGAAAAGAAAGATCCATATATTTCATTAGTTGAGTCATTATCAATTAAAAAACAAGGTATACTCAAGTAGATAAGGAATTAATGGCTATATTGTTTTCTATAAAATGGTCAAGACATTAGATGCCCAATCAAGAGACTAGGGTCTAAATAAAATATCAATCCCTTTATAACTTTATAACTCAACTAACCCTATATAAAAAAATTGTTCATTTCATTATGTTTTTGATAAATTAAGGTGGCAAACCAGGGGCCAAACCCTATACAGTCAAAAAAGATAAGAAGGCAAACAAACAAAAAATGCCTTTAGAGAGATGATGACACAACTGAGAACAACAGACAGAAACAAAACACAAGCCATGAGAAGACCAGAGTCAGAGAGGTCTCCCCTTACATAACTATTGATTTGATAATATCA
Organism: Torreya grandis; assembly: GCA_037957365.1. Lineage (NCBI taxonomy): Eukaryota > Viridiplantae > Streptophyta > Pinopsida > Cupressales > Taxaceae > Torreya > Torreya grandis. The sequence continues at coordinate 1,059,626 of JARHVA010005099.1, read as the reverse complement.
TTGAGTTTCTCATTCTCTGCATTGTCAACATACCTAGTATTACCCACCACTTCTAGCATAGACATGTTCAACAGAATTATATTATGAAGCCCTTTGGTGAAGACCTTCTCCAGCTTCTGAATGCAATCCTTCAAGGCCCCAATTTTAGTTTTCCAATTAGTCTCATTATCAGTGCCCTCACTAGCTTCCTTGACATACATTTTCCCCTTATTGTCAGTAGTTCCCATAGTGTCAGCACATTGCTCCTCAGTAACCTCAAAATCCCTCGTAGCCTGCTTCCCTCTAGTGTCCTTTGAAATTTCTTGGATTTCTAGCTCCTCAGACTCTTCCTCCTAGGTTGCTTCTTTTGAAGCACTTTCTGAATAATCAATCAGTCTGGCCTTCAAGGCTAGTTTACCAGCAATCCACCTCGACCTTCACACTTCAAAGGGGAATCCTTATTAATTTTGGAAGGCTTGTGAGATTTTCCACCTTGGCCCCCCATATCCCTACCCAGATTCCTAGGGGTCCCTTCTATAGTCTCTTTAATATTTTCTTCCTCTTCATCAACCTTTTTCTTCTTACCCTTCTTACTTGTAAAGGAGCTAGGGGTAACAACAGGGGTCTTTTCAAGGTCATCAATATGCCTCATTCCTAACAAGTCATCTCCTTTTTAATGATCTCCCTAATGTTTAAGGGAATATGAACACCTTGTCGCCACACCCTCCAACCTAAAAATTACTACCCAAGGTTGGCACAAGCATCAGCGACCCTGTTGCCTTCTCTATAGGTATGGGAAATCTCAACCTCAAAAAACTTTTGTAAAAGAAATTGGATATCAATAATGATGTCTTTTAGCTTAATTCCCACATTTGAAGCTTTATTAACAGCATCTATGACCATCTTAGAGTCTCCTTGTATATTCAAGTTCCTTATTCTTAGGGATATAGCTAACTCTAATCCCCATAGTAAAGCCATTGCTTTAGCATAGTTGTTGCTCTGGCATCCAATTCCACTAGCATAGATAGCAGACATCCATCTTTTATCATTCCTTATAATTCCTCCTCCACTAGCTTTACCATCTAACTTGGATGCCCCATCAAAGCTGAGTTTCATCCAGTTAGGTTTAGGGGGGATCCATTTGGTATTAAGTCTCTGTAGTATTTTGGAGTTATTATACCTAGGGATCTAGTTTAAAACCTTCCATTTGGTTACAATTTGGCTTTCAATTTGAGATAGGGTTTTCTCTGAAACATGAATATGAGCTGTTGTAACACTTTCCATAATGGTCTTAGCAAAGGAGTTAAACACCTGAGAAGCATTTCTAGCAGTGTCCCTAAAAATTCTATGATTGCACTCTTTCCATAAAGTCCAACTCAAACATGGTAGAGCTTGCTTCCATAATTCCATAAGCCAGGGATGTGTGAAGGTTGGGTTCCAGCTAAGAATTACTTCTTTAAGGTCAGAATTGTAGACCCATTCAATACCAAAGTTGTTAAGTATTGTGCCCCATAATTCTCGGGCAAACTCACAGTGGATAAAGAGGTGTGAAACTAATTCCTCTTTTGAACCACACAGGAAACATCTGTTAACCAAAGTAAACCCTCTCTTTTGAAGGTTATCCTGAGTAAGGATTTTGTTATGAGAAGCAGCCCACCAAAAAATGTTAATTTTTGGAATAAGTTTATGATTCCAAACCTTTTTCCATACATCTTTATTCTGAGCTTCAGGAATGAGTAGATGGTAAGTAGATTTGATAGAGAATGATCCATTCCTATCTGGCCACAAGTATTGTCCATCTTCCCAGGGAAAGAGAGGGATTCTGATCTCTTGAATACACTGCTAGATCTCTTGAACTCTTACAAAAAGCTCAGGCTGATGCACATAGCAATCCAAAATATTTTTCTAGCTCCTCATCCCATTGTTATTTTCCATATAATAACTGACCCTATCTCTAAAAAATTGGGTAGTCAAGTCAGCAATCTCTCCCTGTGTGATGAGAGCCTCATCCTTTAACTAGATATCATCCCAAAATTTAATATGCCAGCCAATTCCAAGTTTCCATCTGATTCCCTGTTTGAGAAGGCTTCTAATTTTTAGCATTTTATTCCATATCACAGATCCCTGGGGTAATCTTGTCTATTAAATAAAGTTGGAATCATCAATGCTATGCATGTATTTGGCATACATTATTTCCCCCCAATCATTGTTTTTATGGATTAGGTTCCAACTAACTTTTGAGAGAAGGGCTTTGTTCATGTTCCTGATGGACCTAATATTAAGTCCACCATGAGATTTTGGAAGACACACTTTTTCCCATCTGACTAAAGACATTCTCTGTTTGTCTTCCACTCCCATCTATAAAAATTTCCTTTGGATATATTCTAGTTTCTCAACAAAATACGTAAGAATTTTAAAAAGAGATAGGAAGTATGTAGGAATACCTTGCAGCGAAGCCTGAAGAAGTTGCAGTTTACCAGCACTACTGAGTAGTTTCCCCTTCCAACCAAGAAGTTTCCTCTGCATTCTTTCCATAATTCCATTCCAAAATCTAGGAGATACCTCTTTGATGGAGAGTGGGAGACCTAGGTAGGTATCTGGTAGGCCAACTTCATCACATTCTAATATATCAATGATTATATGTCTAAGTTCATTAGGAGTGTTGAAGAAATACACATTGCTTTTCTAGAAATTTATCCTTTGTTCAAACTCTCTGGAATAATTATTTAAGATATTCTTCCATCTTCTAGCTTCAATCACTAATGAGATGATAAAGAAGATGGTATCATCCACAAACTATTGTACCACCATAGGATGAAGGGAGGAGGTAGGTTTGATGCCCACTAGCTTTTGTGAGGCTATATCTACTTGTATGTATCTTCCCAGTGCCTCAGCCATAATGATGAATAAGTATGGGGAGAGAGGGTCTCCCTGATGAATTCCTCTTGAGGATGAGAAAAACCCTCTAGGAACACCATTAACTAGCTCTGAGAATTTTTTATAAGAGACCACGTTACATAACAAGCGAGACATTTTATCATTAAACCCAATTTTCTGATCACTTGGAATAGAAAAGTCCATGAGACTCTATCATAAGCTTTATAAATATCAAGCTTGAGATCCATCCAAAGGATTATGCTTTTATCCATGGAGTGAATAGTCTCATGTGTGGTGATCACAGCATCAAGAATCTACCTGTCCGAGATGAAACCTTTTTGAGCAGGAGAAATAATTTTGTCTAGCAAAGGTTGAATCCTCATGACCAGCATTTTAGTATATAACTTATACATAGTATTACATAGACTAATGGGCCTAAAATCAGTGAGGTGTGAAGGTTGTGATTTTTTAGGAACAAGTACTATGAAGATATTATTAACTTGTTCCAAAAGTTTACCTGATCTAAAAAAATCATGCACAGTAGCTGTGAGGTCTGCTCCTACTATCTCCCAATATTCTTGAAAGAATATAAGAGGAAAGCCATCAGGACCTAGGGATTTAAAATCACCCATGGAGAATAAAATAGCATGGACTTCTTCCTTAGATATAGGCTTTAACATCTCCAAATTATCTTCTTTCATTATCAAACAAGGGATTTTATCAATAAATTGATTCATAGGTCTATCAATTCTATCATTATTATTTTCTTTCGTAAGCAAATTTTGAAAGAAAGCCCTGGCTTGTTCCCCTATTTCATTATCCTTGATAATAATGTCACCATTATTTAGGATAAGCTTAGTTATTGGGTTGGATTTCCTATGTTTCATAGCTGAGAGATGAAAAAAGGCAGTGTTCCTATCCCCCTCTTTAAGCCACTGAACACGAGATTTTTATTTCCAAAAAACCTCTTCTCTTTCCATAAGATTCTTCCATTCCAAAGATAGTATATTCTCTTCTTCTAAAGTTTTCTTAGAGTCATCCCCTTGATCTATCAGTTGTTGTATATCCTTGAGTTTTCCCACTATATTTTTCTTTTGTTGAAAGACCTGCCCAAAGTTGTATCTATTCCATCCATAAACTTCTTGTTTAATGTGTTGGAGTTTCTTGACTATTCTGAACATAAGAGTACCTTGAAAAGTAATTTTCCACCATTGGGCCACCATTTGTCTAAAGTCTTTGTGTTTGATCCACATAGCTTTAAAATAGAATGGGGAAGGTCCAAAATGTCCCTATTTTTCTCCAATTGAGGAAGATCGGGCAGTGGTCAGACATGGTTCTAGGGAAAGCCTGCACCTGCATATTATGATAATCCTTCCAGTTGCTTGATATAATAAATCTATCTAATTTAACCTGAATCATTTGATCTCCTCTTCTTCTATTGGTCCAAGTAAAATTTTGGTTTTATAGCTCTATGTCCAATAATCCCCAATCATTAATGAATTTAGCAAAGTCGAACATGTTCTCTGAGTAATCCATAATTCCACCCTATTTTTTAGAAGGGTATGGAGGAGTGTTAAAATCTCCAGCTAACATCCATCTAATGTTCTAGGGATTATTCCTGAAACTACTCAGGTTTATCCATAATTTCTATCTCAAAGCTCTATTATTCGGTCCATAGACATTGATCAACGACCAGTTCAAATATTTCATAGAAAAATTGGTAATCAAGAAGTGCTTATTATAATCCATAAGAGACCCCCAGATTTTATCACTATTCCACATAGTGACAATCCCCCTTGAAGCCCCTTCAGTAGGACTAATGCAAAAAGCTGCCTTAGGCCATATATAGGCAGCAATTTTTGTAAAATTCTCCTCATTCATCTTGACTTCTTGGAGTAATAAAATATCTAATTTATTATCTAAAATGTAGTTTTTAACCTCAAAATGCTTTGAGGGACTATTAAATCCCCTTAGGTTCCAATATAATATTCTCATTTAGAGGGTTTGAGGGGTTGGGTCTCCAGTGTATTCTGTTTACCACTGGCAATTTTCCTAGCAATCTCTCTTTGTCTTGTTTCTCTTAGGGTTGACCTCCCTTGTTTGGGCTCAATGCCAACATCTACAATTTTTTTATCCTTTCAGTTCTATTTCTTTGGGGTAACCCATTCCTCCTATTCATTACTACCACTTTGTTCTATTACACCTATTGCTAAGTAGTTTCCTACTTGGTCTCTGACTTCTAGAGCATGGAAAATGTCTGTATTTATCTTTGGGTCTACTTCTCCTTTAGTGGGACTTTTTGGAGTTACTTCTTCATGTCCAACTCTTGGAACTTTGTCTTCTTCATTGACTTCCTCTATCAAAAGGTTACCTCTTTCTCCTTCCTTAGACATATTAGTCTATTTTTCTAGAGGGTTGGTTGTGTTAAATATAGTCTTCTGACTATCATCTGATACTATATTTTCCTTTGGGATAGCTTTTCCCTCACTACTAGTGATATCCTCCTTTCCCATCTCCTCCTCTCCCTTTTCTATGTTGTCAGTATTTTCCACATTACTCTCCATTTCTTGCTTGATGTTCTTTTTGTAATTGAGAGCCTGATCCTCCCCTTCAATTTGGGAATCATCTTTTCTCCCCTTTTGCTTTGATGTGCATTGTGTCATTAAATGTCCCTTTCTCTTACATATTTGATAGAAAGTGGTAGCATTTTCATAAGTGATCAGTTGAGTCCAGGTCCCATATTTAGAGTTTAGCTCTATGGTCATAGGGAGAGTCCTATTTATTTCAACATTGACACAAAGTCTAGCATACACACATCTGGAGTTTATTTTGGTTGTATGATCTGTAGTGACATATTGGCCAATAGAATTTCCAATAACTGTGAAAAAAAATTCATCCCAAAATTCCAAAGGGAACCCTGATAATCTTACCCAAGTAGGAGCAGACTTATTAAGGTCTGAGTTAGGATCAAATCCTAGTTTCCACGAGCATAGGGCAAGAGAATGTGGGCCATACAGCCATGGTCCTCTAACAAGAGTAGCAATCATGTCCTCCTTATTCATAAAACTAAAAATGAATAGACCTCTTGCCATGGCAGTGATCAAAACACTACCCTTAACTTTCCACCTAGATAGATCCCGTTTCCTAATCATTTCAATACTAGGACAGAAAGAAAAAAATTACCTACCAACGTAAGGTCCATGGATGCCATGATTTCCTCCACCAGATCATTTGGGATATGTAGGGTCGTGCCCTCTGAGATAACAGGGAGGTTCATCATGCTTTTCAAGGGGCACATCTTTTCACCTGTAAGTGCCTTCTTCCATCTGTTGGATGGACTATCCACTACTAGATTCTTGAACAGATCCCCAGAGGCACTGCCACTAGCAGTGTCCTCCATTGGATCTATGATCCCTTTGGTCACACTCAGGGGGGCCAACTTGGTAGGAAAAAACTAGTTTCAAATGTTGTCCACACACAACATCTTGTTCATTTCATTATGTTATTGAGTGAAAATGAATTGACATACGTCAACTAAAATTTCATTAAGGGACAAATCATTATCGATTGGTTAACTAATTACCTTTTAGATAGTGATGATATTTTTGAGACCAACTTCCCTGATGAACTCATTTATTACATTAAGAAACCAATGATTGATCCCTCCCCATAATATATATACATCATAGACTACTTGAATAACCATACCTATCTTGAGGATTCCAATTTTTAATAGAGGTGGGGAATTATATCCTTGTGGATAAGTATGCTATAATTAAAATGATCTTACATCAACTACTTTTTTATGGCATGCTACATATTTCAAGAAGAGTCTAAGAAAGTTTTGTATCATTATTATAATGGATTTTGTGGTGGCCACTTTGGTGGTCACACAACTTCCCATAAGATCCATAGAATTGGTTATTTTTTCCCCAGCTTGAGCATGATGTTATGTAATATGTCAAAAAATGTCCAAAAATCTAAAAATTCTAACCTGATATCTATGTTCTTGATCAAGTTCTTTAACCCATCATCACACCTTGTCCATTCTCTATTTGGGATCTTGATCTAATTATAAATGTCTCACCTACCTCCTCCAATGGTCAACACTTCATTATTGTGGCAATAATTTTTTCTCCAAGTGAGTATAAGACATGCCTTTAACCAAGATCACTAGGTCTATCATTACAAAATTCATCTTAAATCAGTTAATTTAAGGATTTGGGGTCCCATAATTAATTATTTCCCATAATGTCTCCCCTTTAATAATTTCAATGTATGTGAACTATGAAATTATATATATATATATATATATATATATATATATATATATATATATATATATATATATATATATCACCACATTGCCTCCCTTTATTATGGCTAACAGTCAATCCAAGGTGACCAATAGAACTTTGAATTCAATACTAGTGAAGACCATAAAATATTACAAGAGAGATTGGCACCTTCTGCTATATCCTACTTTGTGGACCTATAGAATGGGTATATGCATGCCCATGGGAGAAACTCCCTATTCCTTAGTATTTGGTGTAGAGGTTGTTTTAATTTTATAATTATAACTTACAAGCCTCTATGTTTACCTCTAGAGCCTCTTAGATGCAGAAGAGTGTATAATTTTTCATCTTGCCCAATTAAAAGGCTTAAATGAGAATCAGCTCAAGGCCTCTAATAATCATGAGACCTACATATCTCATATGTCGTACCAATATAGTAATAATTTTCATGAGTACCATATTCAATTTGTGGACCTTATATTGGTACTTGACATTAGTAATGACAAAAATTTAAGGCAAATGTTGAAATTTTAGACCTAATTGGTTAGGTTTGTATTTAGTCACAAAGTTTTTTAAAATATATCCTTTCACATATGTAATTTAGAGGGTAAGGAGTTTGATTATTATTTAAACTATTTACACCTAAAATGTTATTATATATTAATTACGTATATCTCTCATTTCCCTCTTTGCCTTAAATAAACCTTATGTTGTCATTTGTGTTGTTTATGTATTTTTGTTATTTTGATTAGGTGACTATTTAACTATAAGTTCACTTGGAAAAACCCCATTGTAAGAAATTGTTTCACACTTTCATCATTACTCATTACTCCTTTTCATATTATAAATATACTTTCAAAATCACCATTGAGTAGAAGAATAATCTTAATCATTACAGGGATTAAATGTCATGTTTCCTACAAATTTACCTAACATCTTGGATACTCTAGTATATAATCTAGTCTAGAAGCTTTATCATAGAATATTACACATTTTTTATTTCCCTCCAATCTATATCAATAACATGCTTCAAAAAAATTATTATTCTCCTTCTTTGGTCTTCAGTTATGAGCCCTATCATATTACTAATCTCATGGGGCCAAGACCTATGAATAGGAACCTTCCTTTTAAAAAATATTAACAACATAATGTAAATCCAAGCTAATAAAATACAAGGAATATTATAAAAAATTATGCATATCTTATATTTATTAGCCTTCAGTGATGAGCCCTTGTATCTTACTAGTTATATGGGACTAGCATTGGGGGAAATATCCTTACTAGCCTATGTTTAGATTTTAGTGATGAGACCTTGGTTCCTCGTAGTCATATGGGGTTAAACATATGGGTTCACACTAATAATAAACACAAATAAAATTATATTAAAATTTTCCAAATTATAAATCCCAAATATCTTGCTTAAAATTCCATGCTAAAAAGAGAACCCTCTATTTTACCAATTTTGACAAGGTTGGCCATCTATTGATCTAAGTCTAAACAAAGCCTGTTAAAATATTTTATTAAGCTTAAAAATAAATATAATCATCCCATAGATCAAATGGACTATGATCACTATTTTTACCATTGTGATACTTTGATGAGTCGATTTCCCCTTTCATTATTCTATGTGTCATAATCACTTTTTCATTCCCTATTGTAAATTGAGCATCCCTAGTGATTTGAAAAAAGTAGCCCAATGATTATCCATAAAATAATTATTAGTGTATGTATTTACCACATTATATCCATAACATTTCATGTATTCCTATCCATCTATAATGCATAAGATAAAAGGAAAAGATTACAGAATTTAACAAGATGTTAAAAAAATTGAAATAAAATGGATCATATATATATAATCATAAGAGGTTAATATTAAATTGAGTTTTAGGTATAATTCCATCACACTAAGAGTGAAAGTGTCATCAAAATATAAAAAAATAAAAAATAAATATAATAGTGATAACATCCAGTAGGTCATATAGAAGCTAATCTGAACTACCCTTTATGAGAACCCCTCAAGGAAGAATGTCATGGGATCCTATTTTTTTCTCATATGAGACCATCTTGATGCTGATTTTTTAGGGCTTCTACTCTAACTCATATGTTTCCAACCACTATTATTATCCTTGGAAGCCTCTCCCCCTCTAGTATGCCTATTAGACAATGCATCTGCATTCTTCATAGAAATTGAATCACTTAGGGTCTTAACTTAAGACTCTAATTCAATAATCTACTTACCTCATATATTATACTTCCAAACCAATGATAAACTATTTTGACCTTTTATGACTTGGCAAGTATAAATCCTATGTTTGTTAAATAACTAAGTATGTTAAATTAGCGTAATAATATGCAATAAATATAGCCATTGATTTTTTATAGAATTGACAAACTTTGACCTTTATAAAAATATTAATAAATAGTGCTAGTAAGAAATTATTTGGAAAATGATTGAGAGGGATGATTTGGAGGCTAGAAACTGAGGCAAAGGTTGTTCTAGTGTCACAAATAAGATCCTAGTATTAGAACCCCTTTTGGATAGTAGCACCCTAATTAGACAATAGTGTCATTATTGTGTATGTGGTAGTAGTGTCCATATTTTGGTTGTAATATCCTTTATGTAGGACTATCCAAAGCTTCTAGGTGTACATGTATCTAGATCTATGAGGTTTGTTTCTACATGCACAAGTTTTAAAACCCTATATATTACCTATTTTGATTGAATTTGTGAAAAAATCCTAATCCTCCATGTTGTTAGGGTATCTGATTAAAATAATTTGAAAAGTGTTTTTATTAGTGGGGTAGGCTATACATCCTCAACACCTCTCTATGATAAGAGTTTCCTACATACCAATACTCCAAAGAGGAATCAAGCCAGATGTAGTTCTCTCCACCCAAGTGCAAGTGCAACTGAAAGTGAAGCTAGTATGATAGTTGACTTAAGTGCTTTGAATGTGCTTGAGACTAGAAATCTAGGTAGTTTGATCTTAATAATGTTGTAGATGGGTAATGTTGATGATTAAAATTGTACTATTTTTAACACCAATAATGGGAAATTTTAGGAATGTGGGACTTGCAACCTGAAACAACCTCCAGATTTTAAAGAAGCTGGCTCTTCTATATATCAAGGGTATAATGGGAAAGGGGATAGGAATTAAACAGAAAACACAAGTGCAACTAAATAAACTCTAACTATGGTAATGCACCTAAATTTAATTCAACCCTTAAGCACAGTGAAGTTATATGTAAGATTCAATTACATTAAAGAGTGAATAAGGCATGATCAATGTAAAAGATAGAAAACAATAGAAATAGAGGCTCACAACTTAAACTAATTTCACAGTGACACAAAAAATATCAACAAAGGCTCACAACTCAGTTTTCTTATTAATTCTCTAGTCACATAAAAGGCATAGAAACATGCACAGTTACATAAAATTTCTAACTCAAGAAAATAGAACAAAGGCAAATGATATTCTTGATCACAGCTAAAAAAGTCTAAAACTCTTTACAATTATCTCTTGCAAAAAATTCTCTCTATCTTCTGATGTATTTGGTGATCTCTACACCCCTATTTATAGCATTGAATTAGCTCTAGATTATCTACACATTCCCAATCTAATAGCCTAACTAAACTCTAACTAAACTGAAAGTGTTTAACATAGGATATTTCTTAGATCTTGAAATGTTCTATCTTCCTGTAATTTCATTGGCTGACATAGATAGCTAGGATGCTTCCCACTTTTAAATGGGAGAGGAAACTTGGTTGATTTCTTCTCTCTACTTGAAAACCCTCTTATTATTCAGGAGGCACCAAAAAATGACACTTGGCATGTTCCACATCACTTACCAAAGGCACACAGCACTTTTCACGTAACTTATACTCTTTTGTGTCTTTACTCAGGAGCATTCCACCTTTGACACCTGTCACAATCCACTTCTTCAAAACTTTAACAACTTAACAGAAATAAGACCCATATCATTTCTCACCTTAGCAACTTCAAAAAGGGGACAGGGATAGGTGGCACTTTCCACGTATTTTTAGCCAGGGACATGTGGTGGTCTCCACTACTTTTAGCTATCCTTTGAGAATCCTGCAGAAGGTGACACTTGGTAGCCTCTGCATCACTCTATCTCTATTATAGAAACATTCAGGCCTCATTTCATATTTACATGGATGGCAACACTTGGTAGCTTTCACTTGCCTCAGAAACAAAACCTGGGACCCACCACAATCTTTACTTATCAATGAAACAAAATGAAGATAATTCAGATGTTGACACATGGCATCTTCCATTTTCTTCAGCTAGGGATATGTGGCATCTTTCGTTGCTTTTAGAAAATCATATTGAAATCTTCTATGATTGCCACTTGGCACCTTCCACTTGATCTTGAGGAAAGCTTATTGAAAAGAAGCTTTTGATATGTATGAGAAACATGAGACATGGATGCTGACACTTGTTGCACTCTGTTGAGTTACTATGGGACACGTGGCACATCTTGAGCAACTTCTAGAAATTATGAAAGGTGCCTCAGCCGATGACACTTGGTAGCTTCCACTTGATTTTGACACTTAGACAAAAATGAGGTGAAAAGAAATTAAAGCTCACGCTCTGAGTCAAAACTTTGCCATCTCAAACCAAAGTGTATAGGGATAAAAATTTGGATCTCACGATTGAAAATCAACATGAAACATAGAGTATTTTTTACTCTATAGTTATTGGTGACCCCAAGACTTTTTAGCTTGCTCAAAAATAATCCACAACTCTTACATGATCAAAATGTGACAAAAAATCATAGCTTCAATAGGGCTATCTGATAAGTAGACCACTCATTGTCAAATAATCCCTACTTATTTTGCAATTTGTTGAAGGCTAAATCAAGGTTGTTAATATCTTTGTGTGAAATATTTTGTGAAATTTGAACCATAGCCTTCAATTTAAATTCAAGCTGGGAAATAGGAATCAAAATAGCTTCCACTTCAGTTACTAATGAATCATCCCTTAAATCTTGAAAAACTGCTTGATCATTCTACCTAGCCAACAACAAAGGTTTAATTTCATCAATCATCAACACATTATTGTCATCAAAAAAAGCGGAAGGAAGACCTAATTGCACTAAGTCTTTAATGTGTTGTTTCATTTCACTGATTGCTTCTTTCATCACATCTAGAAGCCCTCTACAATTGATTTCAATGGAATTGCAATTAAGAACCTCATTTACTCATTTAACAGTGACCATTCTATCATTAATCCCTACTGCTGACAACATTCCATCAGTTTCATCATATAGCTTTTGTAGCAACATTTTAGAGTCCAATACTCTCCCAGAAATAGTAGACAGAATGTCTTCAACTGACGTCTCCACCTTTTCTCATAATTTATGTGCATTTATAATAAAGGTTAGAGAAGGTCTGAGCTAAATAATCTCTATAGAGATTCTTTTCCATATTGATTCATAAAGCTCCTTCACCAGATTTAACACCCCTACATTCTTTGGCCTATTAGCTAGCTCAAGTGTCAATTGTTTTGCCCTTTTTCACTCAACTTGAAGTTGGGCTTGTATAGCTACGGTATTATTCTACTCATTTAGCAGCTTCTATTGAAGTTGAGTAACCTATAGAAGGCTTTCCTCACATTTTTCCTAGAATGCTACCTTTTCTCACCTTAAGGTTGTCACTACATCTTTTACCTGCATTAGCCCTACTTTCAAAGAATCATTTTGGGCTTGGATAGCTTGGTGAGTCTGAAGAGAAATAGTATCTTGCAACTATTTATTGAGACACTCTATTTTAATATTCTTAGTATTGATCTATGTGATCAAACTACTATAGTTTGCCTTCTCTTTGGCTAGATCAGCCTCCATCTTCTATAGCTTCCTTGATATTTTCAAATAATCTTCAGCTATTACAGTAGTGGATTCATTTAAAAGCTTAACCCTATCTTGTGGTCTAAATAGGGACATGTCTATTTCCACTACATTCATATTGTAATCCTCTGGCTGCATCTACTCATTTGGCTTGACTATACTTGGTGACAAATGGGTCACCATCAGTTGTTGTTGAATTGGGTCAAATTGTGACCTCAGATGTGGTGTAGCCAGGGCTTTATTCTCTTTGATCCTCTTTTTCTCCCTTCAGGCCTCCCTCACCTTCTTAGCAGCATCTGCTTGAGTTTGGAAGGTAGAAGGAGAGGTAATGTGCCCACCCGCAAAAGGAAAACCTTGTGGCAAACTATATGGAATAGCCAATTGTTGGCTATGGGGAGTCTGAGGAGGTACTTTCTTGGAAAATGAGGGGAAAAGTGAGGTAATGATATGGCCTGAGTTTGGATAGACGTGGCAAAATGAGAAATGGACATAGCAAAGGTGGTAAGGGATGTCATTAGGCTAGATGGGATCATCACCCCTAAAGGGGAAGAGAGAGATTGAGAAGAAGAAGGAGAAATAATACTTACCTGATGAGCAACTGGGGTACTTTGTGATTGGTGTTGTGAGGTTTCTGCCCTCTCCTCTAAATCAAGTTGGAACCTTAGCATTTTGTCTCCTTGGTGTTTCTTCTTATGGTTGTGCTCCCTTCTCTTTAATATTTACCACTATTGCTATTGGTGCTTGTGTAGAACTGGGAACTTCAAGGACTGAAATTGATGAAAAAGCTTTTGGTGGTGAAGATACCACACCCTTTTATTTTTTGATGGTACTAAGAGATTGGGGCCAAACAGTTATAGTGACTGCTGCTAAAGTTTGTACTGGGGCTTGTGATGTTTGGTTGGATTCTACTCTGTCTTCTGGCTCACCATCCTGTGTCTACAAATTGCTTGTATCAGGGCTAGACATAGGAGATAGATGACATTCATCCCAGAGCTCCTCCCATTTCTCATTTGAATCCACATTTCCAAAAGAGTGGGTTGTCTCACAAATCTCTTTCCTATATTTCCAATAGGCTTCTATTTTTTTAGCATTCCAATATTTATTCTTTAAATCTCTTCATAAACCAGAAGTCATTTTTATTTTGGGGTAAAAATCCCTTTACTTAACATAGAAGGTTTCCCATGGTTTGTTTTGTTGAAGAGGCAAATCCGTCAATTCAACATAAAACTCAGGAATATCCTCCCTAGGATTTTTCTTGTTTTCCCAAAAGGGGCAGCCCTCATGTGCAATTCTGGTAGCAACCCTATTATTTCTAATACATGAAGCTAAGAAACCATTTGGGTCATATACCCATTTATCTTCAATTATAAGGAAACCTAAGAAGGCTAGCTTTCTAAGCAAAACAATCTCAACATCTCTGGCCTCTAATGCCATGTTGTTTGTCATCCATGGGATATCATACATTTTCCTCTTCTTCTTCCTAGAGCCATATTCATTGTCTACCATAGACGCCTACCTGGTGACCTCTAAGATTGCTAACCTAAGGGTCAAAATCTTAGGTAGCAACACTAGTTCCCCACAAAAACCATGAACTCTAATAATAGTATGATGGGATCCAAAAAAGTAATCATGAGGGATAGGGAAATTGGATATAAGGTTTGAAACACTTGGAAATAGTCTATTTATAACTGGTTCTGGACTTAGATGACAAAAAGTAGGGGCAACAAAAAGTTCCTAGAATTCATATGGGTCGCTAGTTTTGGACAAAATATGTGTCCATGCAGACACAGGGGTAGTCCTCTGTAGACCAAAACTTGGATCATACATATTTAAATGCATGTGTTGGTAAAATATGCTAGAGTTCTTATACAACATAAGGTGAAACAAATAAGAGGAATACCTGAAAATCCCTTTGGCTCTGAATTGGGCAAGTTGTTCCACCATTGAATATGCAATCTACTTAGAGAAATCAAACCGATACTCCTGAGTCTTGTCAACAATTTTCAATCTGAAGAGGATAGCCATTTATTTCTCATAAATGGTTATATCATCTTTCATTTTGAAAATGAAAGCCATCATGGAAAGTGCATCTTGACTAGCTTGGGAAAATTGTGC
Organism: Torreya grandis; assembly: GCA_037957365.1. NCBI lineage: Eukaryota > Viridiplantae > Streptophyta > Pinopsida > Cupressales > Taxaceae > Torreya > Torreya grandis. Next base: position 1,044,489 of record JARHVA010005099.1, on the reverse strand, counting down.
TCTTGTTGTTGGCAGTGTCAGCATGGTAGTATCATCATCACCTAATTATAGCTCTATTTTTAGAAACCTCAATTGAGTATTGACGTTTGCCCACATTTTTTTCATCTTGGTGATGGTGGGAAATGTGGTTGTCTTGTTGTGGTGCAGGGCTAACATGTCTCTGATAGCCTTTGGTTTAATTGGCACTATGAATGGCCCCTATTGTATGGTATTTGAAGGCACATGAAACAATATGGCACATATTTCAACCAAGTCAAGGCATAGATGCATAGTTGGGACAATGAATTGTGTCAGTTGGGAAGTCCATATCCTCATTGTAAATGTCTCATATTGTCCAACCTTGGCCCTTTGGATGTGCCCCTTCTCTGAGAGTTTTGCTACTAGTTCTTTAAAGAATTGTGTCCATGATTCCATCTACATAATCTTTTATCTTTTCTGGGTTGCTTGCTTGACCAACTTCAGGGACTCTGGTCTACAGGTAGGTATTTAATGGTTGCACGAGGGCTGAAGCATATGATTTGCTTGTAAGAAACTTATCAAGGGATTCATAAATCCTAGAACCTTATTGCAAAGACTACACTCCCTCCATATCTATCTATTCTTTTGAAAATGGAAAACTATAGTAATAGGTATGAAGCTTTTGTAATAAAGAAACACTTTCACTTAAGCAGGTTTGCTATGAGCTAAAAATGCAAGTAGCAGGGGTTTTTCTAGCAGATGCAAGAATGTTTGAGAAACTATAAGCTTTAACTCTTGCTATGAGGTATTTATTGACCCATCAAGTCTCAAAATGGCATTAAACTCAAATAATCGTTAGCAAGTCTTACTAAATATTCATGGATCAATGAGTTAGACACGTCATGCAAGTGGCTGCACAAGGTACCTTGGGGGAATTTAAGATTTGGGAGATATTTAAATTGTCAAGAATTTTGAAAAATTTTAAAAGGCTCTGAGCTACGGCTATGTGTTCAAAGAACACTTATTTAAAAGAAAGAGTGGGAAAGAAAATGGGAAAACAAAGCAACAAGGAAAGGAAACTATCTAACTATAATACATTAACCAAGTATCTTTGCCTCTGTCCTAGATCAAAAGAAGAATTTCTAAAGTCTCCTTCATGGCGAGACAACTTATGTTGCCAGACAAATGGCTGAATGAGATGAAGCTCTGGTGACTTGCTCTTCTTGCATGCCACCTTGATTAGCCTGCACTCGAGTGAATCAGAGTCAAACATGCTTTCAACATATACATACTCTTGTTGTTCTTGAAAGCTTGTTGCATGCTAGTTCTTGATGCGGGTGTGTCTTATCAAGAAATCATTGATTATTTGCCCATCACCATAAGCCCTTTGATATACATCATTTATTAGCTTATCTCCTTTTGCCTCAAACTCAGGCTCTTTTACATGATCATCCTTCTTAATGACTTTAAAAATAATGTCTTCAAATTTACCAACCTCTTGAAAGGATAAGTCTAAAAGCTTGTAGTAATTTTGCATATTTATTTGAGTCTTAACGTTATCTTGTTCATCCGTAACTAGCTCATAGCCTCCTTAAAGAATAGTATAACCTGCCCCAATGACTTTAAACAAGTCATTCAAATCATTATTTGGGAAATATTCATGTTCCTCCATATCATCTTGCAAAGTGCAAAGAAAGTCAGAGACTATCTCTTTCTCATCAGAGATTAAGGCATAATCTTGTGACTTCCAACTCAAAATCTAGAATTCATTTTGAGAGACTTGAGGATTAATAAAAGAGGTATCTTTTGGCATTTCTTCCCTCAAAACATTTGGGATTTCATGATCTTCATCAAATATGACATAAGTGCCTAGACTAGTAGAGTCATAATTTCCATATGGATCATTTTGCAACATAGCTAACAAATTATTATTTTCCTCTTCTTGATCATGTTTAGTCCAGTCACTTAACTCCTCAACAAAAAACCTTTCTTCCTTATTCAACATAGGATGAGCTGCCTCTAATTTTGATGTTGGTTCATTGGTGATGTATCCTTATATAGTGGCTTAGACAATATCTTCATCTTTGAACCATATTTGGTTTTTAGGATAAGATGAGACCAATCAAGTGACATATATCCTCCCATTTTAGCTGTGAAATCCCTGGATAAACATAAACCAAATACAGGGGGTATATCTATGACTACTATATCTTGATTGACAATTATATTTGGGAAAGTATATAATTGCAATGGAAGTTGTTTAATTCTCCCAATTGTTTGTAATGATTTTCCATCTAGCTACATAACTCCTTTAGTAAGTGGTTCATACTTTATTTTTATAGCATCAACTATCTAATTAGGCATTACTATAGTACTAGCCCTGAATCTATCAACACATTATGCAAGATTTTCTTTCCAAATATTAGAGTCAAATAGAAAGGCTATGGTTTGGATTTACTTACCTCTATTGCATTGTTCACAAAGGTTGTTGTCTTCAAAGGAACTATGTCCTTGAGCTTTTCTTTATCAGCAAGTCCTTCTTTGGTGTCATTATGTTTAGGCATTACTTGGCCTTGTAGGGCTTCTTGTAACAGTATCTTTTATTTAGGAATAGCTAGTATGTCCCATATTGATACTTGTGTTGGAGTCTTCTTCAGTTGTTCCACCACATTCATTGGTCCCAATGCTTGAGTTCTTTGAAAATAAGGATATCTTGCTTTTTCTTGAACTTGTGTAGGAATCACTTGGTTCTGCACTAGCTGAGGCACTTCTTCTCTAACAGCAGTGTTTTTTTTACCTTGAAATGGAGTATTCTCCATAACTTGACTATTTGCAACTTCAGGCTATTCCATAATTCTTTTCTTTGATCTAGTATAGTAGTCTGATTGCACCACTAGTTTCTTAGAAGCAGAAGCTTCATTCAAGAATATTGATTCTTCATCTTCAACCCATGAAAAAAAAGCATGTTCAGGGGCTATTTCTTCTTCTTGTTGCAAAGACATCCCTTGCATCTGAGCCATCAGGACTAAATTTTGCATACCAAAAGACTGATAAGTTTGTGCATCTGAAGTATTGGCAAATTTTCCATCCATTCTTCTTTGCTCTACTACCTTTTGTTGTAGATTACCCATGGGACAATATATAGGTGTATGAGCATTATTACAATGGAAACACCAGGCATTGGTGTTGTTTGCATAATTATTTTTCCCTTGAACAATTTCTTTATTTGAATTGGGGGGAACAATCTGTGAGGGTGTAGGGACTGCCACTAATTGATTTGCTAGCTGAGGGTTATTTTGCCTTTGATGACCCTGATATTAGTTTGGATATGAATAAATTTTATTTCCTTGATAGCCTTGATATTGAGGTATGGGGTAAGGATTCTGTTGTCTCTTTATATTAATCAACTCATTGGAAATGTCCTTAAGATATTCTTGATATCGTCCATCTCAGATGATTGAACAGGGACAAGTTCTTTAGTAGGTGGTTGAGGATATTTATACATAGACACAGGTGGGGCTATGGATTTAGGGGCTTCTTGAGGTAATGGCAAGGTAATTTTTGGAAACATGGGCATGGGAGGCCTTGGGGGCAACTTTTCAGCATCTATTAAATTATTTTCAGCTCTAATTGCATAGTCATAAGCCTCTGGTAGAGTTTGACCTCCAAGTGACTAAATCATAATAGATATATCTGAATTTAAAGCCTTAAGATAAAACACTATAGCCATACCTGGTAATGGTCTAGCTATAGCAGGAATCCTTTCCCAAGTCTTTTAAAACTTGGAATTGAAGTCAGTCATTACTTCTTGTGGTGCTCTTTGAATAGTAATCAATTGTTGCAACAGAGAAGATTTGTCACCCTTTTCTTCAAATCTTTCAAAGAAAAGATCTCCAAGCTGATTCCATGTAGATATTGTATTTGGAGTCAAGGATCGGTACCATTCTAGAACCTTCCCTTTAAAATAAGCTGCTAATAATCTTATAGCCACATTTTGTTATGTGACCACATGTATAGCACAGACATCAGATACATCTTGCAAATGTTCCTTAAGTGTTTTAAAATCTTGCCCACTGAATTTGGGTAGAGCCTTCAAGGCATTTACTGGAATATGGTCCCAAGTGGTTGGTGGTATTGGTAGGATCAAAGGACTGCCAGTGTTCCAACTTACATAATTCCTTAGAGGTATAGGAGATCCCATATTTACTCTTGGTATTGGTATAAACTGATTAACTCTTTATCTCAGACTAGTTATCAAAGGCGGAAAAAGAATACCTAGATTTACAGTAATTGAGATCTTGTCACTAGTCCATAGCTCTGACTCCTTGTAGCTCTCTAGTTCATACGGTCTTGAAAGAAACTTCTGGATGGTGTCCCAGCGAGCATCCCAAAAATTGTTGATGATTAAAATTGTGTTGTTTCTAACACCAATAATGGGAAATTTTAGGAATGTAGGACTTGCAACCTGAAACAACCTCCAGATTTTAAAGAAGTTGGCTCTTTTATATATCAAGGGTATAATGGGAAAAGGGATAGGAATTAAATAGAAAACACAAGTGCAACTAAAAAAACTCTAACTATGGTAATGCACCTAAATTTAATTCAACCCTTAAGCACAGTGAAGTTATATGTAAGATTCAATTACATTAAAGAGTGAACAAGGCATGATCAATGTAAAAGATAGAAAACAATAGAAATAGAGGCTCACAACTTAGACTAATTTCACAGTGACACAAAAATATCAACAAAGGCATAGAACTCAATTTTCTTATTAACTCTCTAGTCACATAAAAGGCACATAAACATGCACAGTTACATAAACTTTCTAACTCAAGAAAATAGAACAAAGGCAAATGATATACCTGATCATAGCTAAAAAAGTCTAAAACTCTTGACAATTATCTCTTGCAAAAAATTCTCTCTATGTTCTGATGTTTTTGGTGATCTCTACACCCCTATTTATAGCATTGAATTAGCTCTATATTTTTTGCACATTCCCAATCTAATGGCCTAACTGAACTAGAAGTGTCTAACACAAGATATTTCTTAGATCTTGAAACGTTCTGTCTTCCTGCAATTTCATTAGCTGACATAGATACCCAAGACGCTTCCCACTTTTAAACGGGAGAGGACACTTGGCTGATTTCTTCTCTCTACTTGAAAACCCTCTTATTATTTAGGAGGCACCAAAAAATGACACTTGGCATGTTCCATAGCACTTACTGAAGGCACACGGCACTTTCTGTGTAACTTATACTCTTTTGTGTCTTTTTGCAAGAGCATTCTGCCTTTGACACTTGTCATAATCTGCTTCTTCAAAACTTTAACAACTTAATAGAAATAAGACCCACAACATTTCTCACCTTAGCAACTTCAAAAATGGGATAGGGATAGGTGGCACTTTTTGTGCATTTTTAGCTAGGGACATGTGGTGGTCTCCACTACTTTTAGCTACCCTTTGAGAATCCTACAGAAGGTGACACTTGGCAGCCTCTGCATCACTATGTCTTTATTATAAAAACATTCAGGCCTCATTTCATATTTACATGGATGGCGACACTTGGTGGTTTCCACTTGCCTCAAAAATAGAACCTGAGACCCACCACAGTCTTTACTTATCAATGAAACAAAATGAAGATAATTCAAATGTTGACACATGGTGTCTTTCACTTTCTTCAGCTAAGGATATGTGGCATCTTTTGTTAATTTTAGAAAATCATATTGAAATATTATATGATTTCCACCTGGCACCTTCTGCTTGATCCTGAGGAAAGCTTATTGAAAAGAATCTTTCGAGACATATGATAAATATGAGATGCAGATGCTGACACTTGTTGCGCTCTGCTGAGTTAGTATGGGACACGTGGCATGTCTAGAGAAACTTTTAGAAATTATGAAAGGTGCCTCAGCCGATGACACTTGGTAGCTTCCACTTGATTTTGACACCTAGACAAAAATGAGGCGAAAATAAATTCAAGCCTGCACTCTAAGTCAAAACTTTTCCGTCTTGAACCAAAGTGTACAGGGACAAAAATTTGGATCGTGCGACTGAAAATCAACATGAAACATAGAGTATTTTTTACTCTACAAGTAATATACAGAAGTAGGGTAGAATAGGGATTGATATCCTTAATTGTGTATAATGTGTTCTAAGTTTAATGTGTCTTTTACATTTGATTTCCATCTAGTGGTTAGAGGGATAAAATTCATTTATTTATATTGTGTTATTACTTGTGTGGGTGTTAAAAGAGGTTTAGGAAAACCCTATGAGGTTTTAGATTTGAAAAGATATATATTTGTGAAAAAAGTAGGGAAAGGACATTAGCACCATTATTGGGACACTAGCACCATGTGGTGTTATTGTCCCTATTATGGTGCTAGTGTCCAAGTGGTAGAACACTAGGCATGAAGGGCTAGGATGTAATAATGAGGGTTTGGGATTGTTTTAGAGATGATTAAGGACACACGTGGCCTAGACGAAGGCTAGATAAGTCTGATAATAGGCTCTAGGGTAGGTCTATGGCTAAACTAGGGATGGGTAGTCTCAAGTAGCACTATTATCACTCAAATACCACTTTTAGATGATTTCATTTAACCCTCATTTATTATATAAATCCAACAAAGTGAAATGACTAGGATAAAAGAAAAATAAGCATACCTAGACTTACCTAAGAGATGAATCCCATGAAGCTAGATTTGAGTATGTGAAGCATGCTCTAATGCATGTCCTATAAGTGAAACATGAATATATCAGTCGTTAATTAATATTTATCAAAATTAAAGAGAAAATTTAGTGAAGAAGTAAATGGAGTAAAGTTGAATAAAGGGATAAGAGAGAGGAAAGGAATGAATACACCTTAATAGGTATGTGAACCAATGCATAACCCTGGTGACAACCTATGTGTGTGCATGTATATAGTGATCAATTAGTGAATATCTTGGATTGAGATAATGGTTTTCTTAATTTGCATGTGTGGGTGGCTCAATAACTCAATCCATTGTTGACTCCATCATTGCCCACCCCTACTTGGTGTATCATGACCTATGAATAGCTTGGATGGGATTGATGGTATGTCCATCCCTCTCATGTAGGTATACCAAGAACTCAAGTGCCCTATGACTCCATCATTTCCTACCCATGTGTAGTAGATGCATCCAAAATTAAAACTATGTGATGTAACTGGAAATGTCTAACTAGGTATGTCATCTCTATGGTCACTCAGATATATTAAGTAGATCTAGGATACTGAAGAATGTCAACCACTACATATGGAGTAAGGCATGAAACTGGTGTGTAATTTGGAATATGATGTTATATGTATAAAACATTTATAATGAAATGGAATTTGTCATTCTATTTGATCAATTAGTGTGTAAGTGAGCATACAAAAACTATGTGATGTGCACATGCCCCCTAATTTGACATTTGAGTATATGGATTCTAGACTGAGTTATAATAATCTATCTTAGTATCTCAATTGTAAATGGGTATGGCCATGACACACATGATTCCCTCAATTTGATCAAACTGGTATGAATCTAAACTAAATAGGTATGAATTTGAGAAAACTTGATAAATTTGTAATTGAACCTATGTAAATGTGTTCTATGTATGTTTTATTTTTCTATCCAATCTAAGTTTTTTTGAAATTATGGATATTGGATAATAGTGCCATATCTTGTACAATAGCATCATGTGGTGCTAGTGTCTCAATTTGGGTGTTAGTGTCCTTCTCATCTAATTTATGTGTAATTATGTTGATCTCTATGTCATTATTTTCCCACTATGTTTACCTGAGTCTAATTTTGTAATTTGAGCCTATGTACTAAAGATGTATTATGAATGCATTATATGAGCTTGATCTCTATGACAAATCCCTATGAATGCCCCCTCTTTTGAGGGGAGTTGTTGAACTTGTGCAAGAACTATCCTCAAATAAAAATCTCTACAAAATGTGTGTTAGTTGGAGCATATGTTATATCTACATAATAATCTAATATAATGTGCATACATAACATCAGAATGTAAGATAATATGAGCATAAGTTCATAATGTGTGATGTATGTTATTTTTATCATTTACAATGTTATCAAGATAGATATCATAATGTATGTAACAATAAATCTATGTAATAATTAGTTATCTACCTAGGGGGATGGGGCATGATGTCCATCACAGTACCCAAGTAATAAGGGGATATGCATGAGGTCCCTCATGGCATATAAAACTAGAGTGTGTAATAAGTATGAGACAAGCATCATGTCCATGATGCATGTAATAAATCATATATACAACACACATGAGGCACTCAAAGTAGGCCAAGGGGCCATAATACAAGGGACATGGGCACATTTCACTAAATCTAAGAAAACAAGACATATAAGGACATGTTCAAATGTCCACATGCATTGTTAATAAGGCACACACAAGGACATGGGAAATGTCCAAAACATACATACTATGAATAAAAGTGGTGTAGATCTAAATAACAATGGCATATTCAAATTCTTGAATAAAAAAATCATAGAGATACAATCACGTCTAAACTAGGAAAGCTATAAATGAAAGTATGCATGAATAGGTAATATAAATTTATGTAAGAGCTAGGATGTACATATGTTGAGTCTAACATAGTAATATCTGGTAAAAAAATTGAGTAAGTGTAGCATGATCAATATTTAGATATAACAAAGCTAAATCTATGATGTAGAGTATAGAAAGATAAAACATGGTAAATAAAATAGTGTATCAGGTGCCCCCAAGTGGGTGAATATGTCAAATGAAGAAACCCTGTATTGGTGTATATGCCCCCAATGGGTAGATAATACAAAATCTAGACCGGTGTAGTGGACATGAGTCTTATAGTAATCTACAAGCATTATATAAGAACAAGTGAAGAATGTATATATAATAAAATTGACTATATTAAGATATCTAGCATATGTAGTGTCTAATAACTCTAATAAATGTAAACATAGAAATGCATATAATCTATAATTTTGTGTTTTATGATAAATATTTGAATATTTATTATGTTTTTGAATATAAGTTATGTACACACAACATGAAAATGAAACTATATATAAGGAAAGAGAAATAAGTAAAGTGTGTACAAGAAGGGAGGAACAATACTAACAGATGAGTCTCATGGGACACTCACTATCAATGTGTCATGTGTCAAATGAAGGAATTATGATCATGTGTGTTGTATGAAAAGGTAAATGTGGTCCCAAAATATGTTATACTAAGTGATATATATCTGGTCATGCCTATGGACTGGTGATAGGAATTTGTAACATTGATTATAATGTCCTATGAACTATAGGGGTCTTAGAGACCCATATAATATAAGATGATATAGGTGGCATAGGTTCCCTATGTTAATAACCCTGAGAACTCTATAATATTGATCTTAGAACAAATTGAAGAGAGGGAGGCCCTATAGAATCTACATCATATCTCTTACATAGGGGTCTCTCTAATAATGGCCTCTGTGGGAGAGTATGTGTATGCGGAAAAACTATAGGAGTAGACCTTATATAAACTAGTGGATATATTAAACTCTATGGTTTACTGATAATAACTTTGCTTAGAGATATAACTAGTAACTATGATATAATTGGTAACTATGTTGTAACTAGTAATTGTGTTGTAACTGCCTGTGGGATAGGTATAAAATACTCATATGAAATAAATTTAGCTATGATCACCTAATTTTCATGTATATATTTGAGGCATATGTTCACAATGGATGGGATGGTTCATATCTACTATATCCATGGCCTACATAGTAACATGATAACTACACCTGCACTAGGTACTAAGAATCTAGTGGGCATATGTGTTGGTCCAAACTATAGTGGCAGTGCAATCTCCCTAATATAGCTTTGAACATGGTTATTGAAACCATTGATAACTATGTTTTTAGGAGATATATCCTACCCTAAATACCCCAAATGTTGTATAAGTGTGATAGTGCACATGTTAATGCTTGACCCATTGTCAATCATAACACTCTGGATAGGATGATGATCTATGTAAGCTCATACAAAGAGTGCATATCAATTTGAATCATCATAAACAATATCTTACTATGATAAAGTGATCAGTGGTCTAGCTATAACTATAGTGTGGTACACACCAATGATATTGTGTAGTAGGTGTGCCTCCTCTATAGTTGTGTGATATGATGTTAGTGGTGTATGTGCCTAATATGTGCCTCATTTGTTGTATGCTTTAGAAATAGATCTGAGATTATTTTTGCCTTAACTTCTATTTTTTGTGCTTTGGGTGACTTTTTGGGTGTGCCCACATTAATAATGTTAGCCTCTATCAAATCTTATATCATATGTTTCAAGTTGATGCATTAATTTGTTGTATGTCTTGGTGCCCTATGATATTCACAAAATGTAGTATAATCATATTTATTTGGAAGATTCAATGTCTTATCAACCTCTTTGATGGGAGGGAGAGATATGACATTGCATTCCAAGAGCTATTGTAAAACACGTGTTGTTAATTTTGGAAGTTTGGTGAAAACTCTACATGGAGGGGTTGATAAAACTAGATGAAGAGATGGCTCTGAAGCTACATTAATTGTGGCCTTTGGATTACTCTTGTTTTTAGTGGCCCTTAACTTATATATAGGATTAATATAACTCTTAGTAGTTGATTTTGATCCACTTATATATTTTAGTTAGCCTATAGAGAGAAGCTTGACTTCTCTTTATTTCATTATGTGGCATAAATCTGTGAATGTTGGAAACTTATTAAACAAGATTGCTTCATGTAATTTTAGTAGAAGAATATATTTTAAAATGTCCTAAATCTCTTTATCAACTATGGGGTTAGTCAAATTGGCTAATATAGTCTTATATCATGAGATGTATTCTATAATAGGCTCATTTGATTTCTTCTAATTATGAAACTTGAGCATATGATATCTTATCACTGATGTTTATTGAGAAGTGTGATAAAAATATATCTTACAATGGATTGAATGTGGTGATAGACTAATTTGGTAGATCATAAAACCACTATAAAATCATAACCCTTTACACTACATAGGAAAGTGAGGAGTCAATAATTGGACATGTAGTCAAAACATGCACGTTAAAATCTTGGAGATGGTACTCTAGATCACCCCTACCATCATATAATGTAAACTTAGGTGTCATGAATATGGATGGCAAAGGAGTTATTTCTATGTGATGTTCCAAAGGTGTTTGTCTAATAACATGAGAATCCAAGGCATGTGATGTCCTATTGGATCCTTACTCAATATGTAACACCTTAGCTTCTAGAGTATGAACCTATTACATAAGGTAGTATACATATGGAGTGGAGGAAATAGCCATAAAATTTGTATTTATCACTAAATATTGTTGAGTTACAATTGGTTTTTGTGATGGCTAAGTTGGCCCCAATGTAGATGTAATAATGTTATTATTTGGGGGAGTAGAATATTGACCATTATTTAATTTATTATTTATTTCCATTATGGATTGTAAAATATATGCATGATCAAGTGGTTATTTTTGAACTCTATCTTTGAAGCTCTATATAATCTCATCCTTATTCACAATTAGCTTTTCATTTTAAGTGGAAGGAGAGTGTCCTGATTTCCACCTTGTGTATTATCTTGATCTTAATTATATTTCTCATCTTCAGATGCATTATCATTTAAATTAACATAATCAAGATGTGAAGGATCAATGATGGGAGTTATAAAAAGTCCCTTGTCCATGGTATAAGCTCATATAGAAGGAATATGAATATGATTAGTAGGATTGCCACCTAGCCTAGCACTTATTCTTAATGGAAGAGAGATAGATTTTTTAGATGGCATATAGAAAATAAAGTCAAATAAGGATACTAAAATAGAATATATGAAATTTTAAAATCTTAAAATAGGCAATGAAAATATGTAAAAGAGAAAGATATAAACCCTAATAACATCTAGGGTTAGGGTTTAAATAGTATTTAAAGTAAGTCATGTTCACCAAATGTTTTAACCTTTTAGGACTTATCAAGTATAAATTATATGTTTGTTAAATAATTGAGTATGATAAATCAAGGTAATAATATACAATAAATATAGCCATTTATTTGTTATAGAATTTATTAAATTTGAATTTTATAAAAATATTAATAAATAGTGTAAGACTTATCTAGAAAATGACTGAGATGGATAATTTGAAGGCCATAAACTTAGGTAGAGGTTGGTCTAAATGTTGAAAATAGGATCTCGATGTTATAACCCCTCCTAAATAATAACACACTAATTGGATAGTAACACCATTACTAGATATGTGGTAGTCTTGTCCTTATTTTGGTAGTTGTGTCCTTTGTGTAAGACTATCCTAACCTTCTAGGTGTACTTATGTTTAGATTTGTGAGGTATATTCCTATATGCATGAGTTATGAAACTTTGTATATTACCTATTTTAATTTAAGTTATGATTAAACCCTAATCCTCTATGTTTCTAGGGCATCTGGTTGATATAAGTTAAAAAGTGTGTTTGTTAGTGGGGTAGGTTGGACATCCTCAACACCCCACTATTATGAGAATTACCTACATACCAATACTCCAAAGAGCAATCAATCCTAATTTATTTATCCCCACCTAAGTTCTGGTGCAATTATAAGTGAAGCTAGTATGATAGTTACCTTGAGTGCTTTGAAATTGCTTGAAATTGGAAATATGGGTAATATGTGCTTAGGACTATTGTAGATAGTAATATGCAAAAGTAGGGTAGAATAGTGGTTGATAACCTTAATTATGCACATGTTATGATTTTTAATATGTCTTTTGAATCTTATTTCCATCTAGTGGTTAGAGGGATAAAATTCATGTATTTATATTATTCTATTGCTTGTGTGGGTGGTAAAAGAGGTCTAAGTCAACCTTGGGAGGTTTTAGATTTGAAAAGATATATATTTGTGAAAAAAGGAGGGAAATTACATTAAATACATTATTTGGACAATAGATCCATGTGTTACTACTATCCCTATTACACTGCTAGTGTCCAAGTGGTAGAATACTAGGCACAAAGGGCTAAGATGCAAGAATGAGGATCTAGGATAATTTTAGGGATGATTAGGGATGTTTTTGGCCCACATGAAGGTTAGATAAGTGTGATAATAGGATATAAGATAGGTCTAGGTCTAATATATGGATAATTAGTCTCAATTATCACTCTTATCACTCAAATACCACTTTTAGGTGATTACATAAATAATGGAAAAATGTTAGAATGTCTACCCACACTTGTAGGTAGCCCTTGATCAACGAGAAGTTTATCCATGTTCATGTTGATAGCCACATGGAACATGTAAATATAGGTATCAAGCATCATTTTTTACCACTCAGTCATATATTATACACATCATCACACACTCACAGACATAGTTTAGATACAGATCATATAAACTATAAAAGTAACAAAGCACAAGAAAAGGAAAGTTCCCTATAAACTTACTTGGATCCCCTCCTAATTAGAGTCAAATTCATTTTTTTAGATCATCCATGACTCATTATTATTTCCCTCCTTTATATAAGCCTCAATTATAGCATATCCTCCCCCTCCCTATATTAATATCGACTATTATCTAGCCTCTACCTTTGCTAGTGGCTATTGGCCAACTCTTGTTATTGCTACTGGTTATTATCCAACATTTTCCCCCACTCTTAAGGCATATCATCCATCCCATTCTAATTATATCTTATACTTATTAAATTCACCTCCTAATCTAAGGACTTTTAACCTCCCCATCCTTTCCTAACTCCCAAATCTCCTTGTATCAGTGTTCCTAAATTTAATTATTACCATGATAATCAACCCAACTAAGAATCTTTGATATCCACATCCCCTTATAGATTATATGTAAGATGGGAAATTTTGACTCATAATAGAGTCCAAACTAATAGGAAACTATAGCTAAGGGATGTGTATCCACCTACCCCTTCATATCCTTAACATGTTTGTCCATCTCACAAGCCATCAATGTAATGGTTTCATCCCCACATAGACCCCTCATTCCAGCACAAGGTTGGAAAATCATGTCTCCTATTTTTAGGTTACCCACAAGTCTAAAAAATCTTTTAAGGGATCCATATATATCTATATAAGTACCCTGATGGCCCCTGCATCTCCAATATTAACTTCCCTCTCATAATGAGTCATGTGTTTGTAAACCAAATGTATCACTAGTATCAAGGGATAAGATAGAGTGCACTCAATTTGGATATCATATACAAGTATTTTTACATAATGGAAAATATATATTGTTCCCAAATGTATTATTTTCCATGTTCATCAATATCTTAGAATATAGGTTTCCATTAGTAGAGCAATCTTTCAATACCCTTGTCCCCAACCAAGCACAAAGTTAAAACTCAAATTATGACCTTACAGATGGTGAAGATATCTACTCACTCAACTCCATGTAGCATCACCCCTCTTTAGCACCCACATTGGGTACCTTCCCATAACCAAAGTAACAATCCCATCTCCAAGCCTCTACCCTATCTGTAGTCTCTCTCATTGGTAAATTTTTCCTTATTGTAGGAAGTCCTAAAATCCTATAAACGTCCATAAGGATGATAATCCACTCACCCAAAATTTATGAAAACTAAAGAGTGTCTTGGTCTACATCCTAGTAGGTAATAAATTTTTATAAAAACATGTTTTTTATGATAACCAGTACCACTCAATTAATCCTACATATCTTAGATCAGTCTAGTGAAACAATCTCACCTATGGTTAATAAAGTTAAGTTTTGAGGCAACCACTCCTTCTCCTAGGTTCAAATACACCTCATTTAGGTACCCTACATACACCAAAATAAGTTTTGATCAATTTAGACCTTCCAAAAATCAATTATAACCCTACTATAGTGAAGATGTTATTATATGTAGGGGTGGTTCTGAAACTACAATGGCAGTTATGTAATTATCACAAAAAATGCACAACTTTCACATTGGTTATACAACCATCGTTACATTTTTACCAATGGTTACATAAATACCGTAGTTGTTTCACACTCATTGGTGTGAAACTGTAACAGCTAGTCTCTATAGAATGGATATTTTATCCCATGTTGGTGGTTTCATCCACCAAGCTGCTAAAACTTTAAAATGCATAAAAATACCTAAAAAATAAACTAAAAACTAAAAAAATCACATTTTCCTAATCACATAGATGCAGTGAACATTTTGAATAAAAATTTATCAATTTTATTTAATCTTATATGATTTTTAAAATAAATCTAAACTACCTAAGGTTTCAAATAAAATTGATAAAAACTTACCCATGCCTAAGCCCAACCTGATGCCACTAGTATCAATACCATCCTCTTTATGTTCCCTTTATCTCATGTATCTGCTTAATATTTGGTCAAATTTGGGCCAAAACTCCAAATTTGGTAAATGAGTGAGTAAAAATGATTTCCAATTAGAAATTGATTTATATCAAATTGTTTTTATTATTTTAATCCAAATTTACCATTTTGAGCATAATTTGTCTTGTTTAATTCTTTGTGTGTACGTGGATGGATTTTTGAGTTTTATATGAATAAAGTAACATGGGGAGACCTAGGTTTTGCCCTTCCCCCATATCAATAGTAAGAAATATTGTTTTTCTTTTTGTTAAATTTTCCAAAACCATTATATAGTTACGTTTTCATCTCATTTTTTATTTTCAGGTTGAGATCTCTTTGCTCAATGCTAAGAAATATTTTCATTCCCCACACAAATGGTAAGTATTACTCTATTTCATTTTCATATATTTCATTTTATTCCCATCTTTTAGTTGCAAGTGATGAGGCATTTTGGTTGGCTTTGCTTCACTACAAAAGTAAGTGAGTTAAGTTTTCTAACCTTCCCTTTTAATGGGATGCACCAATTCTTAGGAAAATCACCCTAACCAACTCATGATAGGTCACATCCCCAAGAGATCAATTTTTATGCACCCAAATTTTACATAGTAAAACATCTTTAGAAATTTTATAATGATGCAATGAACTCTAAAAATAATATGTATAGATCCTTTATCTTACCTATTTACCATTTTTTATACTTTCTAGACTTTTTTTAAGTGTTAAAATTTATAAAATATGACTGTAAACCTTTTAGACCCATAAATCTTATGATGCACAACAAAACCACCATTGTTGTTTATACAATCATAATAGTAGTGATTTCAAAACTACCACTTTACTTAAATTTGTGGATTCATCATCATTATTAGGACTATGCATGTGACCTAAAAAATGCATATTTTGAAACATTTATGTTTATTTTGTCCTCTTCTAATTTTTCATGTCAATTAACTCCTATTCAACCTATTTAGATCTCAATCATCCTAGTGAACTCATAATTAATAGTAGTTAACTTCTAATCATCCCAATTGCCCCATTTTTTATAAATATGCATGTTTACAATTAAATTTATATTTTAAAATTGAAGAATTGTATTTTATTATAAAATTTATAAAAAAAACTAAGATACAATCTAAACTCTATTATTTTATTATAAAATCAGCCACATACTTGCTGAAATTTCCCTTTCACCCTGCTTGTATTTGGAGTGGAAAAATCATGAATAAATAGCTTACATTTATAATTTATGAGAGCCAACCAAAACATTATTGCATTTACCCCTCATACTTTATTTTAAGTTTCATCACCCTACATCCTTATTTTTGGTAAATACATCCCTCTATCATGTTGATAAATTTCATGGAGATAGTAGCCTAAGGATCGATAGCCTACAATACACTTCAACTTATAAGCTGCACTTGATAGGTTGGAATTTTTTGTTTCAATTTTTTTGTTCTTTTTCTTAGATTAAATTTCTCTATTTCAATAGTGTTAATAAATCATAATCATACAAAAATAGAATATATTTAATGATCACATCTTTTGTATGAATCATAGTAATATCAAAATTATAAATTTGATAACTCTCTACCAAATCGATGGACTATAAAAGTCTCAAGGAATATTTATTCATAATATCTTCCCATATTTATCATCCTACATAATAATATATGATCCATTTATTTCAAATTATATTATTTATGTTTTCATTTATTCAAATTTATATATCCTTTGTGTTTGTTTTGTGGCTTCCACTTCTTTACATTCACACTTAAAGAAATAACTATTTTCTTTAGAAAAAATTAGTAATTTAAACATTGCATAAAAA
Organism: Torreya grandis; assembly: GCA_037957365.1. Classification (NCBI taxonomy): domain Eukaryota; kingdom Viridiplantae; phylum Streptophyta; class Pinopsida; order Cupressales; family Taxaceae; genus Torreya; species Torreya grandis. The sequence continues at coordinate 1,027,321 of JARHVA010005099.1, read as the reverse complement.
TATTACATCTTCCCAAAGGTCATTTCAATTATTCTCTTTTGTGAATGGTTATTTTATTTATTTTAACTAACCATAAACACAAACATTTGATTTGTATTATTTCTACATCCATAAAAAACTTACCTACAACAACCAATTGTTTGCATGCCATTTATTTTCAATTGTTTTCCCTAATTGTTCACCCACATATTAAATCATGTATTTGATTTCAATTTATAGAAACATAATGGAATTATTGTCTTAACTCTTTGATCTAATTTTCTAGTAATCAAATCATATTAAAGGTTCCTATAAATTTAGAGCATTGTTATAACTAATGGTTAAATTTATATTTACCCTTGTGTGTTTAGCTCATTTTATATTTAAATTAAATGCATTCAAAACCCAAAACATAAAATAATTTTATTAGTTAGATTTCACTTAAATTTACATATCAAAATATAAAAATATAAAAATAAATTATGGTTTCCCATTCATTTCAATGTTTAAATCATTTTCAACTTGCATTCTATAAAAATTTAAATTACAACAAAAACATGTCAACATTTAATTAGCTTGTGTTCAACTACATTTACATTCACATAGCATTGAAAATTATAAAATTCATTACCACTTGTTCATTTTTAGCATTTAGATCATCTCATTTGCATGCATATATATATATATATATATATATATATATATATATATATATATATATATATATATATATATATATATATATATATATATATATATATATATATATATATATATATATATATATATAAAAAGATTTTATTTGAGCATTTCCAGCATTTAATTAGTTATATTTTCATTCATAAATGTTGAAAAAAAAAATGAAATTGATTTATTTATTTTTGCATTGCACTTTCATTAATTCTATTAATAAATGGTAGTTTAATTTTTTTTGTATTTTTCAAATTGGTTCCTTACTTTCTATAAAAATTGCATACACAAGCATTTAGGAAAATCAACATCAGATTTTAGTTTAAACACCATTTAACACATTAGTTATGATATTTTTAGATGATGATCTTATAAAAAACACATCCATACATGATAGGAACTTCCCCACATGTATCAACTCCCATTTAAGTAGAAAACATTAAAAATCAAAATCAACTCCAAGCTTCAGTTAGAATTATTTCACTCAAATTCACTCCCACCCTTGATATTGAATCAACTTGAGGCTTTAGACAAACAAACAAGACTATCAAAAACATAACTAGCCAAAATAATCATTTTTTTATCCTACCAATAAGACTTTTAAATTTGATTGAACTCTTCATCCTCAGGACTAGCATCATCCTCTTTTATTTTGATTTCATGGATGACATTACCTGGATAATACCAACCCAATTGAGTCAGTCAAATATTGTAATTAATTCAAATTGACTTCTCTATTTTTAGAGAAAAAATACTAATCAAGAGTTACATTGCCCAGTTATCTTAGATTCAATATATTCTCGAGCCATCATTGATAGACAATGTATTACCCTAAACAAGCATTATGAAGTAACAAAAGAGTATTGGTATAGAAGAGAGAACCCATTGAGACATATAGCTTATAATCCTAATAGGGTGGCCTAGCCAATTCAACAATATTTTCCCATTCAACAAGATCAACACATTCATCTAAATAACTAACCAAATTTCTCATCATTCCTCTTTGGCTATCTCAACTTAATCCTAGGAAGTCGAATGCTTAAGGTTAATATATTTTTTTATGTCCTTATAGTATCTAATATGTAATAAGTAGATTCCTAGTGATATCTCATTAGTGTGAAGCTTAGAAATACACTTACTAAAGACTAGGCAATAAGAACCAAGAATTATTCAAAGAGAAACTATAACTCTTACAATTATTTTAGAACACCTTTCAACCTAGATAAAAAGTTATATCATTTGAAGTTAAGTAGTTGTCTCATTGAAATCACTCCTCAATAAGAAGAAAATAATAGGTAAATAAAATTATAAAACTTTAATTATAAATATTTAAAACCTTAATTATATGGATCCACCAACCATCTATTTATATATTTCAATTGGCCTAATCTTAAGTAGTGTTTATCCATCTTTAACATGATATTTTATTATAATTGATAGCTTTAAATCCCATTTCCTCAGATTTTATCAAATAAAAAAAAATCAATGATCGATAGTTGTTTGTATGATATCTTTAGAAATTCTTTTCACCCCACCTTTTTAAAGCAATGATATAATAAATATTCCCCAAAAGAGAGAAAAACCAAGTAATGGTTATAACAGTATTATTGTTTTCACTTTTTTGTCATTTTTTTTTGCATATTTTATTGTGTAATGAAAAAATTAATATGTTTTTTCTATGATTTGGATAAATATTTTTATTTCTCAAAAATAATTTAAAACATGAAAATATTTTTAAAATTTGTAAAATTTAATTTATCTTGATGCTTAGAGGCTAGTACATATTTGTGTGACAATTTTTTCTAGGTTTTTTAAGATTTCATTAGTTAATTCAAAACTTTAATAAAAATAATTTTGATAAAAATGACACTTTAAGTTTAAATTTTATTATTTAAATTTTATATAAATAAAAATATGAAAATTAGTATGATAAATAGTAGGGTAATCTTCTTCTTTTTAATGAATTTAAAGAAAAAGTCCATTACGTATAATATGCATACAAGTGGTAGGCTAGTCTTTTAATTCTTTTATATTTAATACTATTGATAGGTTATAAAAGTAACTTCATAATAAAAATTAAGATTAAACCACATACTACATGTTTTAAATTAATAATTTGCTATTATATTTATAAAATTTTTTTTTAAAGTAGCATTCTTAATAAAGAAATGTGCATTTTAACTTATATTTTAAATTCAATGATATCATGTTTAAAAAAACCTAAGACATACTTCCATAAAGAAAATAAACATTTATATGTATGTATTTTATTTTATTATATTATATTGATATGAGGTAAACTTAGGCTTTTTAAAGGGCCCAAACCCTTATAAATCCTCATAACAAAATATATGAAAATCAAAGCCAAAAAAATAAATAAATTACATGACATGGAAGTTTATAGCCCCTATTGAGAAGAGGCTAACAACTAACACAAAAAAATACCAACTACAACAAAGTAGAAGCAAAGATATAATAAAAAAAATATTGAGGTGATCCAAAGTCACTTAAATTTTTAGTTGCTTCCCATTCTTCAAACAAAATCTTAAGGTGGTTTTCAATAATTTCTAGGTCTGATTCCTTATCCTTTGTGTGCTTTCCTTTACCATATATTGTTATTTTCTTGTTTGATCTAATATCATTATGACACTCTTATTTTTTATCCCCTCTTGAATCATAGTGATCTTTGTAGCACTATTTTTTATAGTCACTTTACTTAGATGCAACACTTTCATCAAGGATTCATTTTGAGACATCATTTCACCCTCCATCTTGCCCAATTTATATTTTAATTTTGGCACTTCATTCTTTAATTCATTTACATTGCCTGTCATAGACCAAATATCCTTATTGAAGGGGCTCCTAATCTAAGGTTAGAGTTAGTATCCATTAATTTGTTGATATATTTTATAAATTATTCAAAAAAAAATCACATATGCATTAGCATATAATTTATTTTGTACTCTTATAATATAAACTCATAACTTCCATTTATTTTTTTAGATTCAAACTATGTACTAGTATTTTTTCATAGTTTTTAATATTGTCATCAAATTAAATATTCAGTCACCATAAACTTCACAACATCGAGTATTAAAGTTGCATCATGGCACATGTTTATATAAAGACATATAACATAATGAGTATGAATGATGATGAAGATATAATTATATAATCATAATTGAAATTAAATGAATCAAAAGGTTTTAATAATATTTATGAGACCCAATAATTTATGAGACTAAACATAATATCAGAGGTTCACTACACAAAAAAAATATTTGAGATAGGAGATGTGTAGTTAAATTTTTGGATGCTTGGTAAATTTTGTGAAATATTTATACCCTTTATTATGTTGGATCTTCTACTATAAACTTTCATCAAAACATTTGACATTTTATTTAGTCTAACCTCTTAAAACATGGCAATAAAAATGTCAACTTTCAAGTTCTTAGTGCATTTTATTTGAATGTATCCATAAGTTGGGTACTCTATGACATAGTGTCATTATGTTTCCGTTTACCAATAGTAAAAATAAGGCATGTTCTCTTTTCTCTCTCTTTTTTAGGCATTGTCCACAAGTTTCTAGTTTCATATTTAAGATGATGCAAACTATTTATCTAAGCTTGTTAGAGTAGGTTTTTTATACCTTTATATGGTTTTTCCTACACATGTTGTTTAGCTTACATAGATTTCATATTAGGCATTAGGAAAATATGTCTTAACCTATTTTTCTAATTTTGAGTTGCTTTTCACTTCTCTACATAATGTACCTTTCCTAAAATGATTTTGTTAATGATGATAATGCAAATGTTTATTTTTTATCATGTTTTATTTTGCTTATACAACATGTTATCTCTTTTATATATTTAATTTACATGTTTTATATATTTTTGCATTAATGTCTATCCAATCCTAATCCTCGATTGTGGCCCACTCTAACATGGTATCAGATTTATTTGGGTAGTTGAGTACCATAGCCTCTATTGTGAAATCTTGATTTTTTAGGTTGCATGTCATAGATATAGAATTATTTGACCTGGCATATTGTAGATTCACCATTTCTTAGATTTTTCTCTTCTTTTGGAGTCCTTTGCTAATCCAAATTCAGAAAAAGGAAAAGAAAAAGGCATTTTTTACAAGTCATCTCTTACCTAGTGGTTTTTTAGTAAAAATAGTCATTGCCATTAAATTTAAAGGGTGTCAAAACCTCAATAATGATTATAAACATGACCTATATTTATGATAGCTAATTTTGACCTTTTTGGAGGGTTTGGAGCCATTTTATCAGATTTTATGTAAACCTGCATAATAAGGGATGAGAATGGAAACCCATTTTTTGGTTATTCTAGGTTTTTCCAAAAACATTCTAGGTCCTTTATGATTTTTAATTATAGTATTGGATCTAAAGGCTATATCCTTGAAAATACCTTCAAAAATACTTTTACCCCTTTATGCAACTACCAAACTTGTCAACATTTTCATTGCCTATTGGAGTTGAATTTGTTTCTACCTATCAGATTTGTTCACTTTTTCACAACCTACCATAATTCATCTAGATATTGACACACTGGAACTCATAAAAAATTTGGTACCTTTTTGAAACCCCTAGCATCCTAGCACTTGTTAGAAACCTTCAAAACTCTAACACCTACTAAAACTATATAAATCCCCAACAACTATTGGGAGGTTCCATATTTCCAATGGACCTACTTCTAAAAATTTTATTTAAAATGGACCTAATTCTAATGAACATGATCCCAACATAGCTAATTTTGATGGTCCTGAATCCCACACCATTAATTCTAGGTCACTTAATCACTCATCTTAGGGCTTAGCCCCTGGTCATATGTGATTTTAACCCTTGGTCATAACCAACCAAAAGGGGATTAAATTTTTCTTGAAAATTTTATCCAAATATTCCTCAAGACCAAAATGTTTTTTCAAGGTGGAATAGAACTTCAAAATCACATAAATTTTAGTAGGTAGCTCCCTTTCAAACACCATTTTTTTTAAAGTTGATATAGAGCATCACAAGGTGCTAAAGTATGTAAATGTCTTTAAGAGGTTAATTATATTCATTTTTAATTTTTTATAGGTGTTATAGTTATTTTAGTAACCACTTGGGTGATGTGGATTCATTATAAGTCTTTAGGTTGTGTGTTTGAGTCCATCTTGCAGTTTCTCACCAAAATCCAAAATATAAAAATTTGAATTCTTAACTAGGCTTTGAGTGTTGTTTATAATCTTGTGAGAAATACCAATGTTGTGCAATTTTTTATAATGGTCCGATAAGGTCCTATTAATGTGTTTTATAGTGTTTCTACATACAATTCATGGAAAATAAAAATATAATCCAAGAAACGTCATGTATAATTGCCACCCTGAATGGGGTTGGCAAGAAAGGAGAGTTATATTTCATGTTTGAGCATGGTAAAAGATTTGAATGGCATGAAAAAAGTTAGTGTGTATGTTAGGAGATTATTATTATATTATACCTTTTAATAAAATAGGATGATATCTTGAAGAAAACAATAAAGATCAAGAAAGAAGGAGAACTTCATGCCTTGTAAATTCTATGTTTGAATATTATAAGAATAGTGTGAATACCACGTAGAGAGAACCTAGGTTGGGACACCAAAGAAAGGTGAAAAATAATTTCTTATGAGAAGATGAAGATAGATAAGGTAAAGGAGAGGAAGGGTTTGGCTGAGTTAGAGTACCACAATGAAAAAAAGAAGAAAGAATACCCAAAGAGAAAAGGTTTGGTTGTTAAATAAGAGATAAGTGAGATAGAAAAAAGGTTAAATAGGATAAATCTCTTGGTGGAGCTCATATAAGAAGATGAAAGCAAATGGTATGGTTGGGTAATGAGGAATAATAGATTTAAGTGGCCTATAAGGCTACTCATGGAGAGAAGAAGAAAGATGATCCTAAGAGACAATTAGAAGAAAAATAAGTTTCTATGTAGGTAGATCAAGGAAGAGATTAATAATTTCATGAGGGATGAATAAGTTGGTAGACAAGAAGGAGGTGACTATCACCTTGTGAAGGAGATAGTCATGGAGACAAAACAACCTAAGAAGGAGAATATGGAGGCAATCAAGCCTCAAATTTTTAAATCTTATGATTTCTTGTCATGTGTGTATGCAAGTATAAAAGTGAATTATTAATAAAAATTCCATGTTGAGAACATAAAATTTGAAGGCATGAGAAACATTATTATGAATTATAATCTAATTGGGTAGCCATATACAGAGACACGATGATTTGTTACCCTAAAAGAGGATAGATGCTTCGATAAGGAGGCATTCAAGAAGAAGGATACCTCATGGAAGGCATATAATAATAAAGTTATAATTAAGAGGATGGATTCAAGAGGTATGAATCTCAAAAATCAGAATTTACATTGCCTAAATCAATCAAAGAGGTAGAAGATATTGCAGGCGATGGAGAGTTGCTAAATGAGCAACAAGAATAGCCATTTGTCTATGAGGGCTGAGATCAATTACAGCCAAAAATAGTAGCATTGGAGCATGCCATAAATTATTAATAAGAGGACAATGTATGTCCTAGAACAATAGTAGAGGAAATAATTACTTGGCATGAGTCAATGGAAGCTCAAGAAAGAAAGATATTGATGGGTATACAAACCGATCTATAACATAAAGGAGTGTCTAGATTGACACAAGATGGAAATGGTAAGGTACAAGATATATAAAATTACAATGAATAATAAGAGTTGAAATGGATAATATTGATGCAAGAGGTTAAATATGGTTTATTATAGTTCCTTAATCAAGGTTAAGAGAAGCTTGGAGATATCATATAAGAGCTAGAGGTAGAAATTCAAAATGAAGGAAAGAATATGTCAAATACAAGGAGCATGTTTCCCATTTGAACACTTCAAGGAAATAATTTAGAAGGTCATAAAATCAAAATCAAGCAAAGAGTTGTATCCAAGAAGATGAATAAGATGCTGCAAACAAAGTGGCAAGCCAAGGTAAGCTAAGCATAGAGTCATTTAAGTTGGTAAAAGAACAAGTAATGGTAGTTAATGATGTAATTAAAGAGTATAGGATAAGAGGAGAGGATAAGGAACTCAATAAGAATATAGAGAATCCTAGATAATATTGGAAGAAGAATATCAAAATAAGAGAGAATAGAAATAACAATGAGGTCCTTGAAGAGACTATCAAATATCATTAGTGTATTTTGCTATTTACTAAGCATGATGATACATGTATGGAGATGAAAAAGTGGTAGTCACTCTATTAACACATGGATAAGATAATAAATGAGATATAAGATCTCATGATACAGCCAAGGAAAGAGGAGGATATTCGTGATCCTCACAAAGGATTTTATTGGAGGAATAATGCATGTTCGAAGGAGGATAAGATCATTCATAAGGTAATCCAAGGAATTATTAAGAGTGTGATATAATTGAGAGAGAAAATATGAGGTAATCTTATCCCAAGGACTAGTTAAAATAGCATGTCAAAAGGTGAAGAACAAAGGCTCATGTAATTAGAGACACAATCAAGTGAGCTAGAAAACAAGCTTAGGAAGGAAGAACAAGGTATAAATTTGACCTATTTAATGGGTAATGTTATAGTTGAGTTGGTTGTTATGCATAATAATAATAATAATAATAATAATAATAATAATAATAATAATAATAATAATAATAATAATAATAATAATAATAATGATAATAATAATAATAATAATAATAATAATAAGATAAAAAGTTACCAAGAAGTGTGGTGTTATGTTGAATATTAACTGGTCAGTGAGATGTCATTTCAAGATGAGCAAGGCTATAAGATGAATCACCATGAGAAGGTTAAGTGTAATGAAGAGGCATCCAAAGAGGATATATATGAGAATATGATAAGGATAAAGTAATAACTAAGGCATGGGAATCCATTGGATCATGAAGATGAAGGAGGAAGCATTATTGAGAATCAAGACCAGCAAGGAGTGAATGAGCAAAGCACAATAAATAAATAAATAAATAAGCTATGGATTAAGAGCAAGAGTGAAGAATGAGAACTAGCCTTGGAGGTAAAACATGATGTATAGAAGTCAGATATGGAGAATATAGAATATGAAGTGGATAAATATTTACATCAAGTCATAGACTTCATGGAGATAGAGGATGAGTTGGAAAAGAAGAAAGAAAAGGCAAGGAAACAAAGACAAAAACACCAACTAAGAGAAAATGAAAAGGATAAAAGGAAAAACATTAAGAGGATCTCAAAATATCCTAAGAGGAATAATTGGAAAGCAAAGAAAAATTTAGACAAAGTACATTTGAGTAGGAGCTCAAATTTTTCCCACTTAAGGAGTATGATGCAAAGCATCACAAGCTGCCAAAGTATGTAAATGTGTTTAAAATGTTCATTATAGACATTTTTTATTTATGATGGGTGTTAGAGGCCTTTTAGGAACAACTTAAGTGAATTTGAGTCATTAAAAATCTTTAGGTTATGTGTTTGAGTCTATTTTAGAATTTCCCACCAAAATCCAAAATTTGAAAATTTGAATTCTTAACTAGGCTTTGAGGGTGTTTAACATCTTGTGAGAAATACCAATGTCGTGTAATGTTTGAGAATGGTCATAAAAGGTCCCAGGAATTTTTTTAAGAGTGTTTCAACATACCATTAATGGAAAAGAAGAATGTAATCTAAGAAAAGGCATGTATAACTGCCACCCTACATGGGGTTGTCAAGAAATGAGAGTTTATTTACATGTTTGAGCATGGTAAAATTTTGGAATGGCTTGAAAGGAGTTAGTGTGTGTGGTAGGAGAGTATTAATATATGATACCTATTAACCAAATTTGACTTCTTGGTCAAATTTGGGCACCCCTAGGAAAAAAAATTATGTTTAAACATTTAAATGGGTCCTAAATTGTTTTCATACGAGGTTTAACTTGTTATATGATGTCATTTGAGGTCACATTAGTCTTAGTATTTGTCACGTTGGCTAATTTATCCTTTTGGGGTCATTTTTATGTCATTTTGAGAGTCATTAATGCATTTAGAATATTTCCCAAGGTGAATAAGTGTCCCATTTTCATGTAAAACGTCCAATAGGTCAGTTTAGATGTCTTATATGTTAGTTACATCAGATAATTGTAGGCTTCCTAACTAAAATTACAGAAATCAGCTCAAAAAGTGGGAAAATGGCACTTGTAAAATTTTTTGGGAAGTGTACCATGTGGATAAGATTTTGGAGGGTCCCTAAAACATTATAACATCAATATCCATGATTTTTTTCTCTGTAAGTTCCATTTTAAATCCAAAACCATTCTACACTCTTTTGCTTTTTGGGACAAACTAAACTAGCCTTTAAGTTTTTGCTCAGTACAAAAGGTACAGGAAGATTTAGACAAATTGCCTTTGGGGGATGAAATTAAACTAGGATACCTTCATTTTCATATATTTATTTTGTAAAATTATCAAATTTTCTTTATGAATAAGCGCTATCAAGTTGACTATGCATATTTAGTAGCAGTTTGTTGTACCCTATAGGTTTTTCACATTTTCTACAAAGATTATACAAACTAGTTAGTTATTTTAGATCTAGAAGATTTTGTATTCCTTATCATATGGTATCCATTCCTTTTTTCATGATTCATGAAGTTTTGATGAGCAAATGTTGTGTATCATACAAGGAGGTTACACCATGTATGGTTTCAATTGAAGTGTTTTAATTTGCTGAGTTTATCTTCTTTTAGGTGACTTTTTCAACTAGAAAGGAGTGTCTGATAATTAATTGAGTCATAACACCACTTCCTTCCATGTTTTTACCTCACCATGGCATTCACTAAGTAGCTTACAAGATTTTTTTCTTTTTTTAAAATTTTCATGCTTAGTGTCTATTGAATTCCATGAATATAAAGGTGGTTACCACATAATGGAGGGTGTTTTGAAGTTGTTATCAAAGTGTTATTAAAAAATTTATCCTTTTAAAGGTTAAAAATTTCAATTAAGGTGTTTATGGACCTCCAAACAAGCATACCATTTCTCAATCTCACTCTCACTACCTTGCAACTCAGATTTGCATCTACAAGACTCCTGCTAATGTCATCCTTGAGTGTGAAAGATTTGGCATACACCCTAACTTATTGAGAGATTAATAAAGGTGGGTTAGATTTTTTTATTATATCATAAAATTTCATATTCAAGTTTAAGTTTCATGGTATGCAATTATACCCCATTTTAGTGTGTCAAAACCCACCTATAGGTGGCTAGGCAAAATGCTTGAATGCTTAAAGGAAGAATATGAAATGGTCTTGACACCCTTTTTTGGTTTTGGAATGCATAATCAAGGTCAACACATTAATCTAAATTTTAATTAATTAAAGGTAGTATGTAAATATAAGTGAAGGCCAAGAAAACTGTGTTCAAGTCGTTTTGTACCAAAATGGCCAAAATAGAGGCCTTAGTGGTTTTGGTGGGCCTCCCAAAGTGAACTTGAAAAAGGTTTTGAGTCCTAAAATTTGGTACACATGTATCCTATATCTCAATAAATGACTCTAACAATTTTTGGGAAGAATTAATATAAGGTGATAATTCTTTGAGGGTCTTAAATGTACTCCAAAACACACTAAGATGTTTTAGTGGCATCTACAGGATTATGAAGATGTAGAGGGTTTTTGACACCTTGAGTAGGAAAAAATGCATTTATTCATATTGGTAATGGTTTATAAGATGAAATGGCATCATAAATTCTCAATTACCACTATAAATAGGTAGTACTTTGTGTTTTTATCCTCCAAGCTTAGGTTCTATCTGTATAATATGATAATTAACACCTACAGTAGGCTCTCCAAAAAGAAACTATCCCAGTCAAAGAGCAAAGGAATTGTTTTGAGTCCTAAATGGGACATATAGGTATGATAAAGTGACATATGAAGTAGGTAACCTCATAATGTTTTCAAAATATTTTATATACACCATGAACAAGTTTTGAAAAGATCAACACGTACAAGCCTAAAGGAAATAATGATCATTTATTGCTATAAGAAGGTCTAAAAGAATCCACACCTTTTTAGGTGGCTAGGTGAGTTTAGGGACATATTAATAACCTATAGGAACATATATAAAGTTTATAAAAATTTCATGGCCTCTTTTATGCACTCACAATCCATACATAGGGTAGAGCATGCATCTACACGCAGAGAGGACTAGGTTGTAAAGTAGGTACTCGTAAAGCCATTAGTAGAGGTTGTTATGAGAATTAAAATAGGAAAATTGATGGAGATAGTGACTAAAAATCTTAATTTAATTTGTTACCCTATTTTTACTGCTTAAAACCATGCTAAATGACCACCTATAGGGGAGGATGAGAATGATCTCAGTGAGGTAGATAATGACCTAAACCTGATGCTTTATTGGTGTTTTTAGCTCTGTTAAGTGATGTCAACACATGAAATAAAATTCCTCACCTCAGGGTAACTTGAAGAGGTCTATAATTGGAATATATAATCATCATAAACAAGCTCAAACAAAGCATAGACACTTATAGGTCAGAAAACACAAGTGTCCCAGTTGAAGACCTAAGCATTAAGATGGTGTTGGTTGAAGGATTTCCAAGTGAAACACAAGAATAAGTACTTTATTATGATTAGTTACATAATAATATGGCCCATAAATATTTGAAACAAGTTTAGAATAGGTCATGACAACCTATAGGTAGGGGTAGAGGACTATCTCAATCAGATAGTGAATAAAATGACAATGTTTTGGTGGATGAAGAACCTATAACATGATATAAATGAGTCAAAAACATTGAATAATTATTATAAAATATTAATATATTTCATTTGTATTATGTCCAAAATCCTAATCCATGCAAATATTTGAATAGGGGTGTCTCAGTCCACAATGAAAGCAAGCTAACCTAGTCTTATGATTACAAGTGCATAAGAGGTGTTTGGGATATTAAACATTGGAAATGATTGAAATGAATTTATAAAAGGAAAAAAATAAACACATGAACCTAATTCAAGGATGAAAATCAAAATTAACTCCCTTTTTAAAACAAAACACTGTCTCATACCCTGCCTACCTTCAGAATGTGCACTCCAAAAGTCTACCTAAGGAAATGGAGAAGGTTAGAGGTCCTATATTTGGAGTCAAAAATATAAATTTGGTATATAAAATCCTTAGGAGTTGAAAAAACCTATCAAATATTTGGTTTTTATAAACTGAAATGATAATATGCCTTTCTTCTGTCTTAGAGGTAGGGCACTTTTGCCTTGCATAAAGAGGCAGTTTTGAGGAGAATGTGATGGAACATCGACAATAAATATTGAAAACCCTTAAAATTTATTGGTGAAGATATAAGACACCTAAAAAAACATTGAAAACTAGTCTGTGGGGTTTGAATACAAATAGAGTGGTTTGGACAAGGAGGTCTGCAGGTAGACCTAGTGAGACAACATGCAAACCTAATTCCAAATAGGGGGTCTCTTTTACTTTTAGCTCTTTTCAAGAATTACAGTTCTTATAGTCATGTATATGAGGGTATAAATGAAGTTTTATAACCATAATATTATATATTAATCCATTATATATTCAAGTTGAGTCTAAGTTATAGCCAAACCATTTAGACATGGTCTAGGCCTAATGCCAATGCAGGGAGTCTTTTCATTTCTATCCCTTAGGGAACTATTTTGATTATAAATACATGTTTTTTGGGATAATAAGGTGTATCTAAGCCTTAATATTTAAAATAAATCCATCAATAATCCATCTTTTGGATTGAAAGTTCCCAAACCATTCAAAATGTAGGAAATGACTCAAATGGCCAACTTTGGACACTACATCTCCCTTGATACTTTGCATGGGACCTTGAGGTGATTAAATAAGCTATAGAGGGTCCTTAAGAATCCCTTAGTGTAATTTTTATAGAATTCCAATGTTTTTTATTTATGAATAAATGTTAAGACCAAAAGTGACCAGAAACCCTTACAAACCTTCCATAAGGACCTTATTAGAGAAAAAAGAAAAATGAAGCATCCAAATTAAGTGGAATGGAAATGAAACCACTTGGAAGTGATATAATACTCTTAAAGTATCCTCCACATGTGATTGAGTTGAATGGCACATGTATGAATGGTATAGAACAGGGCTTATTTTGAAAAAATTATGTGTTTTATAGGTTTGGAAGACTTTCAAAGGATCCAATCACTTTTGAGAGATATTTTAGGACTTTTTATAAGTCCTCATGTCCATTTTTTGAGCTATCTCATCTCCTAACTATTCCCACCATCTCTTTAATTTCATCTAGTCATAGTGAATGGGCAGTGAACACTTAGGAAAAGTGGTGAAACTCCATTTGGGAAGCCTTTTAAGGATTATTTAATGAACTAATGTTATGGAAAATCTTTACACATTTCATCCCTCCTTGTGCATGGATTTTATTGTATAATTGGGAATGTTTTGGGTGCCAAGTGTGAGAGGTGCATGAGAAGGAGTCATTTTGGGACTGTTTGAGATGATTGTGCATGGCCAAAAGAATAGGAATGATTAAGGACTTATCCAATGAATTTGATATCTTTTTTGTATCCCATACCACTCATATCCATCATTATACCTGATCATATGTAGTGATAAGATATTTTTACAAGGCAAATCATGAAAGATAGTTTCTTACGCATGCACAAGGGAACCTATGTCACATGTGGAGGAGTTAGCTGAGTTTAAGAGAAATTTGTATTTGTCTTCCTTACATGGACTATCTCTCCTTGATTATATTAATTTTTTAACTCCTAATTTCTTGACAAGTGTCTCTATGACTCTTGAACTTCCCTTTCTCTCTCTTACACACAATTGCTATAAATTTTGGCCTTTTTAGCATTTTATAGGATCTCTCCACCTTGGTATGGTAAATCCCTACCAATTTTTTTCCTTGAGATAATAAATATAGTTGTTTTTACCTCATTAAATATTTCACTAATTTTACACAATGGTTGTTGGTCTTGTGCAAGTGTAGCTTTGTTTACCTTCACATGTTACTCTTCTTAGTACCTTGTGTTTTGTATTCTCTCTTTTATAGGTCAGTAAGAAGTGTCTAATGTTGATATTGAAAGTGTAGTGATTATTATATAAAATAGTGTGTCTAATAATTCCTATTGTCTAATTCCTCTTATCCTAATGTATCTCCAAGACCCCATGCTTGAAACATTAATGTGAGAGAGAATATTATCATTAGGTGAAGTGTATATGCAAACTTCTCCTTGGTACCAAGTGCAGGTTGAAGGGTGTGAGTAAAGTATATATTTTGTGTATCACCTCTTATAGATTATATTTTCTTTCAGATATTATGATCCCTTTTCATCCCCCCAAGTGTTAGTAGTAGGCTTGAGTTATAGTGATGTATCAAGGGGAACTAGCCCCTAATCTAGAGATCCACCTCACATTTGGTGACCCACGGCCATAAGGTGGTTCCATTATGCCACTTAAGTTATGAGAGACTCTTCATCTCCTCATTTGTTGAAAGTTCAAGTCACAATAATTTTTGGCATGCCTAGTGGGACTATTGTTCCAAGAGATTGACGAGTTTTGGTGTTTTCCTCAAGATATCAGCCTTTGGAGGCAATTTCACGCACCAATGGTGACTCCAAGTATAAATATACTAGTTAAGTAGTCTATGTATTCTTAATTAAGATTTTTTCTTGTTCTACACACTTCTCACAAGTTTCATGGATTATTTTGATGTTGAGTTTTTCCTAACACAAGTTGAGGAGATATGTCCTGTTTTGCCTATTCCCTCTCAATGTGAACAAGTCCTTGTCCAAACTTCTCATGATCCCTATCAATATTATTTTGCCTATAGTCATCCCTATCAATATTTTTATTCACCTAGTGTCATCTCATTGTAAGTTTCAAAAATACTCTCATTGGTTACCAAGACTACATGTTAGACCTTGATACTATATATAGTTGTGGTCAAGTTATCCCTAGTGTTTGTATCAAGAGTGTAAGGGATGCTTTAGAACAAGTCAAGAAGGAATGGATTCCTATCGAGAGAGATAATTGGAATGGTATTACCAATTATATTCTTGATGTTTGTGGCTTAATTTTCCATCTAGAGGAGAGGTTGAGAGCTTATGAACCAACTCAATCTTGGCAGCCCCAATATACCCGACATCAACCTTTGAGTGTGTCAACCTTGTCCACTCAAGATGATAATCCAAACATGTTTCAAAATACCCCAAGTCCTTCATGCATTTTGAAAAGTTTAATTTTTTGTAATTCTATTAAAGAGAGCAGCCAAAGGAAGGAGGACATCATGTTTGATCAGGTTGATGTATTTGGAGAAAATCATGAGAAAGGAAGTTTGAGTTTTGAGGTTCATCTTGAAAAGGAGATTGAATTGGCCAATCAAATTTTAAGGAAATCTATCATGTCAGTATAAAATGAACTCTATAAGCCTAATTTTCTAAGTTGTAATCAAGATGCCAAGCCCAAGTAAACTTCAAGCTTCCTAAACATATCATTCACCCCTTCATTAGCATCTCAGCCCCATGAAAACATCTCTAAGCCTACCTTCCCAAGATGGAAAGAAGTGTTGGAAACTTGAAAAGAAAATAACAAATCATGTCTAGTTGGAGAAGTTGAAAGGGGAGATAAAATTGAAACCCCTCAACTCCCTCCCACCCCTCCTCAATAATCCATTGAACCCATATTTCCACCTCCTCTAACTGATCAATGTTTCCCTTCTAATGTTGAGGATTTCATTGCTACTTTGGAATCTTATTTGGCTAAACTTCCTATTTTTGAGATGCTTAATATTGACATCACTAAGAGGGAGGGAGAGATAGATATTTCAAATTGTCTTAATGATGAGATGGAGCTAACTCCTTGTGAAGAAGATGTTCTTTGTGTTGAAGAAGAGGTCTTAAAAGAGGTTCTTTTGGAAACTAAAGGAGAAAATAAAAGAGACTCTCTTATTGATCCTCTTCATGATGCTAACTACTCAAAGGGTGATGACTTGTGGAAAATTTTCGAGGACATAAGCAATGACTTTGAAACCCTCAAGGAGCCTACAAGTCCTTTGGAGTTAACTACAAGCCATGGCAAGCAAGATGTTGTGTCTCAAAAGGAAGACATGTGGTAGACCTATATGTAAATGTTCCAAGAGTATGAAGAATGTGAGAAGACTAAAATCCTAATGAAACAAGCCCAAGATGTTGGAGATTAGGCATGTATTGGGGAACATCATCATCAAGAGAGTCTAGCTCATGATGGAGCAATATATAATGATCTTGGGCCTTTTGAGGATGGTTTAAAAGTTGATCCCAGAACCACCTATGAAGCTAATCCTATCAACATCAAGTAAGAGTCTGAGAAATAAACACTACTATAGATCTATGACACAACACTTCTTGAAGAATTGGAAGAGGTTGTAACAAATGAGAAGTATAATGGGATCTTTCAAGAAGACATAGGTTTGCAACAAGTTGTCACATCCATATATATGCAAATATGTCATGAAGAGATAAAATGATAGGAGTTTAAAGCATGTTTCTAGGTTCAAGAGGACTTCACCTACCTTGAATAATTATGGGAGATAAATCCATTAGATTACATGCCAAGCCAAAGAGTAAAAAGGAAACATGAGTCATCTAACACCACACCTAAAAGGAAGCATGCTTGTCATCCTCATTCATCTCGTGAGGAAGGAGATTCACAATACTTTCATTTAGGTCTAGGAAGGGAGTTATGTTTAATTTAATTGTAAATAATTAGTTTTTTTTTAGTTGTCTTATTTTCCCTAAGTGCTTAGTAGCGCAAGTGTATGTTTACTTTGGTCGTTTTGTGTGTGTTTCTTTCCTTTGTGTGTTTTGGGGTAAGTCAATTGTCTTGTTAGTCAAGTCAAGGTCTAGTCCTATTGTCTCCAAATTTCTTTTGACTCCCTTTTCCCAATTAATGGGATAAGGCTATTGTCCCTTAGTAGAGTAGGCATACTACCCCTATGAGTCACCATTTTGTTGACCAAATTTGACTTCTTGGTCAAATTTTGGCACCCCTAGGCAAAATTTTGATGTTTAAACATTTAAATGGGTCCTAAATTATTTTCATAAGAGGTTTAAATTGTTATATGATGTTATTTGAGGTTACATTAGTCTTAGTCTTTATCACATTAGCTAATTTATCCTTTTGGGGTCATTTTATGTCATTTTGAGAGTCATTAATGCATTTTTCACATTTTCCAAGGTGGCTAGGTGTCCCATTTTAATATAAAATGTCCAAGAGGTAATTTTATGTCTTACATGTTAGTTACATCAGATACTTATAGGCTTCATAACTAAAATTATAGAAATCAACTCAAAAAAGGGGAAAATGACACTTATACAAATTTGTGGGAAGTGCATCATGTGGATAAGATTGTGGAGGGTCCCTAAAAACTTATGATAGACATATCCATTCTTTATTTTCTTTTTATTTTCCATTTTTAATCCAAAACTATTCTACGCTCTTTTGCTTTTTAGGATAGACTAAAATAGCCTTTAGGTTTTTGCTCAGTATGGAAGGTACAAGAAGTTTCAGACAAAATTCCTTTGGGGGATGAAATTAAACTAGGGTAAATTCATTTTCATTTATGGATTTTTTAAAATTATTTACTGTGCTTTATGAACAATCACTAGTAAGTTGACTTTATAGATTAGTAGTTTGTTACACCCTATAGGTTTTTCACATTTTTTGCCAAGTCTCTATGAAATAGTTAGTTATGTTGGCTCTATAATATTTTTTATTCCTTATCATATGGTCTCCATTATTTTTTTCATGATTCATGAAGTTTGGATGAGAAAATTTGGCATATCATATAAGGAGGTGTCACCATGTATGGTTTCAGTTGAAGTGTTTTGGTTTGCTGAGCGTATCTTCTTGTAGGTGATTTTTTAAAATATAAATGAGTGTCCCATAATTCCTTGATTCATATCACCACTTCCTTCCATGTTTTTACCTCACCATGGTATTCATCAAGTAGGTTACAATCTTATTTTTTACTTTCTGCCATTTTCATGCATAGTGCTTATTGATTTCCATGAATATACAGGTGGTTACCAAATAATAGATGGTGTTTTGAGGTTTTTATCAAAGTTTTATTGAATAGGTTATTCTTTTTAAGGTTAAAAATTTCACTTAATCTATTTAGAGACCTCAAAACAAGCATACCACTACTCAATCTCACTCTCACTACCTTACAACTCAAATTTGCATCTACAAGACTCCTCCTGACATCATCATTGAGTGTGAAAGGTTTGACATACACCCTAAATTATTGAGAGATGACTAAACATGGTGTATAGTGTTGTATTGGAGCATACAAGTTCATATCCAAGCTTAAGTTTCATGGTATGCACTTATACCCCATTATGGTGTGTCAAATACACACTTACATGTGGCTAGGTAGAATTCTTGAATTCTTAAAGGAATAATATGAAATGGTCTTGACACCCTTTAAGAGTTTTGTAACACATAATCAAACTTAACAAAAAAATTCAAATGTCAATTGAGAAAATGGAGTATGGAAACATAAGTGAAGACCAAAAAATTGTATTCAAGCCTTTTTGTCCCAAAATGGCCAAAACAGAGGCCTTAGTGGTTTTGGTAGGCCTCCCAAAGTGCACTTGAAAAAGGTTTTGAGTCCTAAAATTTGGTATACATATATCCTCTAGCTCAATCAAGGACTCTAACAATTTTGGGGAATAATTAATAGAATTTGATAAGTCTTTTAGGGTCTTAAAGTACTCCAAAACATATTAAGATGTTTTAGTGGCATCTACAAGATTGTGAAGATGTAGAGAGTTTTTGACACCTTGAGTAGGAAATAATGAATTTATTCTTATTTTTAATGGTTTATAAGATTAAATTTCATCATAAACTCTCAAGGACCACTATATAGAAGTAGTAATTTGTGTTTTGATTCTCCAAGCTTAGGTTATGTCTGTACATTATGATAATTAACACTTACAATAGTCTTTCCAATAAGAAATCTATCCCAGTCAAAGAGAAAAGGATTTGTTTTGAGTCCTAAATTTTAAATATAGGTATGATCAAGTGACATATTCATTGGGTAACCTCACAATATGTTCAAAAAAGTTTATATACACCATAAACAAGTTTTGAAGAGATCAACACCTATAGGCCTAGAGGAAACAATGACCATTTGTTGCTTTAAGAAGGTATAAAAGCATCCAAAATTGTTTAATTGGATATCTGAGTTGAGGTAAATATTAATAACCTATATTACCATCTATAAAGTTGATAAAATTTTCCATGACCTCTTTTATGCACTCATAGCATGTACACAGGGCAAAGCATGCATCTATAGGTAGAGAGGACTAGGTTGTAAAGTAGGTACTAGTAAAGCCATTGGAAGAGGTTTTTATGAGAATTAAACTAGGAAAATTTATGGATATAGTTTATAAAAAGATTAATTGAATTTGATACCCGATTCTTAGTGCTTAAAACCATGATAAATGGCCACCTACAGGGGAGGATGAGAACTGTCTCAGTCAAGTAGACAATGACCTGAACTTGATGATTTTTTGGTGTTTTTAGCTTTTTTAAGTGATGCCAACACATTAAATTAAATTAATAGCATTAGGTTACCTTCAATATTTCTATAAATGGAATATATAATCATCATAAACAATCTCAAACAAAGCATAGACACATACAGGTCAGAAAACATAGGTGTCCCAATTAAAGACCTAAGCATCAAGATGGTGTTGGTTTAAGGATTTACAAGTGAAAAAAAAGAATAAGGAGTGTATTATTATTAATTATATAAACTTATGTTTGATACATATTTTAAATAATTATAGAGTAGGTCATGACAACCTACAAGTAGAGGTAGACAACTGTCTCAGTTAGACAGTGAACAAAATGACAATGTTTTGGTGGATGAAAAACCTATATCATGATATAACTAAGTAAAAAACATTGAATAATGATTATAAAATATGAATATAATTCCTATGAATTATTTCCAAAATCTTAATCCATGCAAATAGTTTAACATGGGTATCTTAGTCCACCATGAAGGCAAGTTAACCTAGTCTTAGGATTACAAGTGCATAAGAGGTGTTTGGGAGATTAAACATTATAAAATGATTGAAATGGATTTATTAAAGGAAAAAAACACATAATTAACTTAATTAAATTATTAAAATAAAAATTAACTCTTTTTTAAAATAAAAACATAGTCTCATACCCTACCTACCTTCACAATGTGCACTCCAAAATTCTACCTGAGGAAATGGGGAAGGTTAGAGGTCCTATATTTGGAGTCAAGAATATAAATTTGGTATATAAAATCCTTGATAATTTAAAAACCATGTTCAATATTTGATTTTTATAAATAAATATGATAATATTCCATTGTTTTTTCTTATAGGTAGGGCAATTTTGAGGAGAATGTAATGGAACATGGACAAAAAAGATTTAAAACACTTAAAATTATTTATAAAGATGTGGGAAACTTGAAAAAACATAAAAAACTAGTCTATGAGGTTTTATTACAAAAAAAGTGGTTTGGACAAGGAGGTTTATAGGCAGACCTAGTGAGACAACATGCAAACCTAACTCCAAATAAGGGGTCTCTTCTACTTTTAGCTCTATTCACGAATTCTAGTGCTTGGATTCATGTATATTAGGATATAAATGAAGTTTTTTAACCATCATATTGTAGGTTAATCTATTGGAGAGTCAATTTGAGTCTAATTTTTAGGTAACCCATTTAGACAAGGTCTAGGCTTAATGCCAATGCAAGGAGTATTTTCATTTCTAGCCCTTAGGGAACTATTTTGATGATAGAGACATGTTATTTTGGATTAATAAGGTTTATATAATCATTAATATTTCAAATAAATCCATCAAGAATCCATATTTTGGTTTGAAATCTCCCAAACCATACAAAATACAAGAAATGACTCAAATGGTCAACTTTGAACACTCACATGTCCCCTAACACTTTGCATGGGACCTTGAGGTGATTGTATAAATTATTTACGGTCCTTTAGAATCCCTTAGTGTAATTTTGAGATAATTCCAACGTATATTCTTTATGAACAAATGTTAAGACCAGAAGTGACCAAAAACCCTTACAAACCCTCCATAAGGACCCAATTGGAGAAAAAAACAAATTGAAGCATCCAAATGTATTGGAATGGCCATGAAACCACTTTTAAGTGATATAATACTCTTAAATTATCCTCCACATGTGATTGATTGGTATGGCACCTGTATGGATCATATAGAATAGGGCTTATTTTTATAAAATTATGTGTTTTGTAGGTTTGGAATACTTTCAAAGGATCCAATAACTTTTGGGAGAGATTTTAGGACTTTTTTTAAGTTTTAATGTCCATTTTTTAATCTATATCATCTTATAAGTTTTCCCACCATCTCTTTCATTTCATCCAGTCATAGTGAATGGGTAGTGAACACTTAGGAAAAGTGGTGAAACTCCATTTAGTAAGCCTTTTAAGGCTTATTTGATGAAATTGATGCTATAAAAACTATTGGCACATTTCATCCCTCCTTTTTCATATACCATATTTTATAATTGGGAATGTTTTAAGTGTCAAGTGTGAGAGGTGCATGAGGAGTCATTTTGGGACTGTTTGAGATGATTCTGCATGGCCAAAAGTATAAGAATGATTAATGATTGATCCAATGTATGTGATAGATTTATTATAACCCCTAACACTTATATCCATCATAATACCTGATAATATGTAGTGATAAGGTAGTTTTGGAAGGCAAATCATGAAAGACAATTTCTTATGCATGCACAAGGGAACCTACACCACATGTGGAAGAGTTATCTGAGTTTGAGGGACATTTGTCTTTATCTTCCTTACATGGAGTATCTCTCCCTAATTATATTTATGTTTTAACTCCTTATAATTTCTTTACAATTGTCTCTATAACTCTTGAACTTCCCTTTCTCTCTCATACACATAATTGCTATTAATTCTAGCCTTTTTGGCATTATATAGGATCTCTTCACCTTTGTATGGTGAAGCCCTACCAAATTTTTGCCTTGAGATAATAAAGATATTTATTTTTAACTTATTAGATATTTGACTAAGTGTATACAATGGTTTTTGGTCTTGTGCAAGTGTAGCTTTGTTTACCTTCACATGTTACTCTTCCTAGTACCTTATTTTTTGTAATCTCTCTTTTACAAGTCAACAATAAGTGTCTAATGTTGATATTGTAGGTGTAGTTAGTATTATATTCAATAGTGTGTCAAGTTAGCTAAAAAATCAGCACTTGAATAAATAAATTTCAACTCATTTATCATGTTTTAATGTTTTTAGGCCAAATTGTGCATTTTAGATGGAAATTGGCTAAAAGCCTAATTGGAGGTTATCAGTGGCTAGTTTTAGGTATCTACAATTTTCCCCTATTTGGGAAGACATTGAAAGATATAAGCATAGTAATGTCTTCTCAAAGAATAAAAATGTCATATATTCCTACAACTACAATGATGATAAACTAACTATATGATGACCCCTTGAGGGAATGGTTGGCACGCATAAGTTGACAAACAGTCCCTCAAAAAGAAAGAAATGAAATGAAGGGACCAAAGAAAGGAAAGATGATGGGGTGAAAATAGAATGATATTTAAAAAGTAGTCAAAGTCATTTAGAATGCAAGTGGGATGGTGTACAATGGTTTGCCCAAAAGCAGTTATAAACATTATACCCTGATAGTGGCAATGTGGTATGATAACACAATGATTTTCCCAAAGGTGACTATAATCACTGAGAAGATAGAGTTTCCCCAATTAGGATATACAAATAAGAAAATAACATGCCCTTGTATAGGTAAAAAAAAGTAAAGTAGTTATAAAATAATGATTTGCCCAAAGGTGGTTATAATCATTGAGAAATGTAGGTGGGACAGTATGCAATGATTTGACCATAAGTGGTTATAATCATTGGACCCTGATTATGGAAAACATGATAAAATTGGTTGAGGATGATGATAACTTAACACAAAGGGTAATGATGAATTGGAACAACCCACTAGTAGGGAGATGCTCATCCAAACTAATAAAGGTTAGAATTCTTTCATGGTTAATTACTATGTGTGGGATATGATTGGGATTAAATCAAGATGTCCAGGTTGAAGAGATGTTGCCATTACTTAATAGACTTCTTGAAATTGAGGTTTGTTGTATCACGTGTTTGTTAGGGGGTGTGGGAATCCAAGAACAAACACACTATTTTGATTCCACCTGTTAGGATCTTGCTCCTCAGAAAGAGCACAGTATGATTACCAAATATAAGCAATTAAATATGCGAAAATAACCAAAAATACAACTAGAATTCACCAATAGCACAGAATATGAGAGACAATACACTATCTTGTATTAACACTTTACAAAAAAGAATACAATAAAGAGCCGCCACACTCTTCCACCTTACAAAGGTTTGCCACACCTCAAGTGTACAGTAATTCTTCTCACACACACTCTCCTACATAAAAAATGGTCCCAACAACCAACTCACACATAGAATTGGTGTTCACCTCACCAACCAGTCAGTAATAACCCTGCCGATACACCAAGCACTCTATATCACTTCAAGTTGATCTCCCATGAACCTGTAACCTGCAATTCAACAGACCAAACTCACATGTAGATCTCCTATGAGCTTGCAACAACCTACAACTCAATGATCTTACAACTAGAAGGAACTCTTCCTTTCTATCTCATACATAAACAATACATGCCAATGGGTCTATAAATAGATCCCTAACTTAAACAATAACTTAGACTCTTAATTTAGACAATTATCCTCACAGCCCAAGACTCTAACTGGTCTTAACATGCAAACTCTTTGTTCACTTAACTAACTATCCATGCAACAGACAGTTCTGGAACACACAGGCGACTGACGCTGGTCCCTGCTTGCTTGGTTCTGCCGACATTGACCGACTTCCTGCCGTCACCGATGGCCTTCTGCACTGGTCACGACCAATGTCGGTTCTGCTACCAATGCCGATGCTCCTGGATCTTAGCAACCTTTGTTCCTTCAGTTTGCAAAGGGTTGAAGCTTTTAGCTCCACAACCTAATAATCTCCCACTTGGAGATAAATAGCTGTAACTTGTACCTATACCTGTACTCCATCTAGTTTGTTCCCTTGGCTTTGTATCCCTCCTCAAGATCACTCTTGAAGACCAACCACCACAAATCCTGTAGTGCAAAACTTGTCATCCAAATTACCTACCACATCCGCATCTACAACCATGTAGATAAGAACTTGACCCTGCATAGCATGTGCACCTGTTGTTGGTCCCACTGAACTGCCCTTCAGTATTACTTTCCCGGATTGACTCCAAACTTGTGACAACTCCCACTGCTTGGGAAAACTTAGGTTTAGTACATACCATGCACTCAACCTCATTATGTGAATCAAGACACCTATTTTGTGAACTGTCTAACCATCGGCGTGCTAACCGGTCTCACACAATCATCCTGAAACAAAGTCAACAAGACCTCCATGTCTCTAGAACACACTCATGCCAAAGAATCTTGCTGCTCCCAGATTCTCCATGACACACACCTGAACTAGATTTACCTTTATTTCAGCAATACCTGTATATGTAACCCTGCAACAAGCACATCATATAGAAATAGGATAATGTAGCTAATATTATCCAACCTGGTAAAGAGAAACACAATGATCAAACCTCCATTGCCCTGCAGCTAATACAAGACCATATACCCTGATCTTCCATCTCACGTATCCATTTTCGCTCTTCTTCATCCTGAACATCCATTCATCTCTCAATGCTTACTTCCAGCTGGCAACTCTACCCAAAACACCTGTTTGGTTCTCTTCCAAAGAATCACATCCTCATCCATGCCAAGCTCCCACTATTTCCTGGATCTACCTGTTCTGCTTCTTTAACAACTTCCTAGTTCTATACCATCAGTGAGCAACAAGTAGTGTGAAGAAGGGAAATGATGAATTTAAGAACTTACTTACACCTTCAGTCCTCCATATGGGCGCTTGAGACTCCATGACAGCTGGTTGTCCACCCAAAATTTGTCTCAATGACCGATGCCGATCACATCTCAGTCTGCAGCTGACTGATGTCAGTTCCCTACGACTGCCATCTTGCCAATGTCAGTTTCCCCTAGCCGACGCCGGTTGATATCTGCCTTGAGTCACTGACGTCAGGCTGCACATAGCCGACGTCGATCCCTGTCTAGACATCGACGCTGATTTTCCTGCCAACGTCGGTCTCTATGTTTTTCTAGTGAGACCTAACTTTTTCTTGTGAGCTCCTTTTGGATCAAACCCTTGTCTAAATCACCCTTGCTCTGCTCAAAATTCCTCTGCACCTTGTGCTAAACTCTGTCCATCACCTTCTCCTTGAAAACCAAGGCTTTCCTGTTCTTGTCACTAACATCAAATTCCTCAAGAAACGTCACCTTCTTCTTCTGCATACAGAAACCACGATCCATGCCTTCCAAATTCAAAAGCATACTCTTTGAATCAAGAATAAGCATCTCCTTCTTATCTATGTGACCAAGCCTATTAAGCCACATCTCTAAATCTACAGCTGAAGTAGATAACCCAGAAAGAGAATCAGTAATACAAGTAGATAGATAAAGCGTACCTACTTTCTTACCTCTAGCTACAACAAGTGTACCCTTGGTAACCTTCCAAGAGTCCGCTGTGAGAGTTACTGTGCAACCCTCATCACCCAAACTTCTAACAGAAATCAAATTCCACTTCAGAACTGGGACATGCATGACCTCCTTTAACACCCATGTGTCACCTGTCTGCAATTTCAGCTTCACTTTTCCTTTGCCAACAATCTGACAAGGCTTACCATCCCTTACACAAATTTCTCCAAAGTCTCCCTGGACATACTCATGAAAAAATTCCCTATGTGGGGATGCATGAAAAGAGGCACCAGAATCTAAAACCCAAGATTCTACTTTATCCAAAGAACATACCAAAGCATCCTGTGCAACGTAATCTGCAACATCTGCTTCTTCTCCATGTCCTTCATGTTGATCTTCACCCAATCTGCAATCTCTCTTTAAGTGCCCTTGCTTTCCACATTTCCAGCAGGTTATTCTGCCATACCTGGACTTGGATCTTCTACCTACCTTCGACCTTGATCTCCCACGCTCTATCTTCTCTCTTGGCCTTCCTCTGCCTTCAACACTCAAAGCATCTCCTGATGATTCACCTGTGCTTTTCCTGCATATCTCTTCATTCAAGATCACACTCACAACATCATCCACTTTTAAGACTTTTAAAGGAGACACAGTATTAGAAACTGCCATTACCAAACCTTCCCAACTTTCAGGTAATGAACACAAGATTAAGAGAGCTCTAATTTCATCATCAAATACAATATTGACTAAACTTAACTGGTTTACCAAACCATGGAAATCACTAAGATGGCTATGAACAGATCCACCTTCCAACATTTGCAAATTAAATAAACGCTTCATAAGAAATACCTTATTAAAAGCTGAGGGTTTTTCATACAAATTTGCCAAAGATTCCATCAACTCCACCATTGTCTTACACTGTGATAAGCTAGAAATCACAGATGATGCAAGACTCAATCTAATAAATCCCAGAGCCTTCCGATCAAGAATCTCCCATTCTTCATCCTTCATATCTGAGGGTTTGCTAGCAACCCCACCCAATGGTAAGTACAAATCTTTCTGATACAAATAGTCCTCAATCTGCATCCTCCATAATTGGTAGTTCTTGCCATTAAACTTTTCCATTCGTAGTTGACTATCTTCTGCCATTGCTCAACTCCCACTCAAACAGAAACCCTGTGAGTAACCTATAATCAAAACACACTACCCAGATCTGAACCAATCTGTTAGTATCCCAACTAAAAGCTCTGATACTAGTTGTTAGGGGGTGTGGGAATCCAAGAACAAACACACTATTCTGATTCCACCTGTTAGGATCTTGCTCCTCAGAAAGAGCACAGTATGATTACCAAATATAAGCAATTAAATATGTAGAAATAACTAGAAACACAAGTAAATAGAATTCACCAATAGCACAAAATATGAGAGACAATACACTATCTTGTATTAACACTTTACAGAAAAGAATACAATAAAGAGCCACCACACTCTTCCACCTTACAGAGGTTTGCCACACCTCAAGTGTACAGTAATTCTTCTCAAACACACTCTCCTACACAAAAAATAGTCCCAACAACCAACTCACACATAGAATTGGTGTTCACCTCACCAACCAGTCAGTAATAACCCTGTCGGTACACCAAGCACTCTATAGCACTTCAAGTTGATCTCCCATGAACCTGTAACCTGTAATTCAACAGACCAAACTCACATGTAGATCTCCCATGAGCTTGCAACAACCTGCAACTCGATGATCTTACAACTAGAAGGAACTCTTCCTTTCTATCTCATACATAAACAATACATGCCAATGGGTCTATAAATAGATCCCTAACTTAAACAATAACTTAGACTCTTAATTTAGACAATTATCCTCGTAGCCCAAGACTCTAACTAGTCTTAACATGCAAACTCTTCATTCACTTAACTAATTGTCTGTGCAATGAACAGTTCTGGAATGCACAGGCGACCGACGCCGGTCCCTGCTTGCCTAGTTCTGCCGACGTCGGCCGACTTCCTGCCGTCGCTGGTGGCCTTCTACACTGGTCACGACCGATGTCGGTTCTGCTGCCGATGCCGGTGCTCCTAGATCTTAGCAACCTTTGTTCCTTTAGTTTACAAAGGGTTGAAGCTTTTAGCTCCACAACCTAACAATGTTTGTTGTATCACGTGTTGGTAGGAATCATGGTATAACATCATGAGGACTTGGCCAAAACATGCATAAGGATTAACTCCTATAATCCAACACTCAATAGAAAATAATGCACCAATGATAAAAAACATGATGACAATGTAAAACGTATGAATATGGATAGATTCAAGTATAAATATAGGCAAGGAATCACCCAATGAACACACATAAACTAAATCAAGGTAGTAGTGCTGAAAGCAAACAAACAAACAAAATAAAC
The DNA here is from genome assembly GCA_037957365.1 of Torreya grandis. Classification (NCBI taxonomy): domain Eukaryota; kingdom Viridiplantae; phylum Streptophyta; class Pinopsida; order Cupressales; family Taxaceae; genus Torreya; species Torreya grandis. Next base: position 998,555 of record JARHVA010005099.1, on the reverse strand, counting down.
AGAAATAAAAAAAATAATGCAATAAAAACCCTATGAATATTACCCCTAGAAAATAGGTGACAACTTAACAAATGAATAAAATAAGGGAATATAATAAAAGGAAGGGGGTGGCCGAGCTATCTCCATATACACTAGACAATTTGATACTACCTACATAGTTTTTATGGATGTAATATCCAATAAAAAACTTCAAGCCAAATGTAGTTCTCCCAGGGAATGGGAAGAATGTGCTAACTAATGAAAAAAATAGAATGGATGTGATAGAAGAATAGGAATGGTCTTGAAAAATGGCAAGTGCATGAGAGAAAAGGCCAAAAACGATGGGGAAACTAAATGACAAGTGATTTGCTTGTAACTTAGTAAGGGTTTCTAAAACCCTTAAGGCAAAAAAGTGGTCAATGTTTTTAATCTTTTATAATGATTTTTCAAATTTTTTTATAATTTTTTGAAGTATCTCAACTCAATCAAAAATGATGAGACACTAAATGGTTCAAGCTCACAAAATGGTAAGAGCATTCAAAACTAGGTTGCTCACAAAATAGTGAGAGTGTGGCTTAGGTTGCTCTCAAAATGGTGAGAGCATGGTGGAAAGGGTGATTGAGCTAACCTCAACAAGTATCAAGCACTACCTACATAGTCCTAGAGTAAGACCTCAAGTCACTGTAGTTCCACCCTTACAATGGAGGAATTTGATGAGTGTAGTATTCAATTCAAAAAAACTAGGCACAATTGGTAAAAAAGGATAGAATGACATAGGAAGTGGCAAGTTGGTATGTCAAGGCTTAATGTTACCCCTAGTTTTCCCATAGGTAGTTATAACTAGGACACAATGGCATAGATCAATGGTATTAATTTTCCCAAAGGTGGATATAATTAGTATCAAGATCAGTGGTAAGAAAGGAATAACAAACGAAAGATGCAACTATAAAAACTTTTGTCACACCATCCCAAAATATGATCTTTATCTGAAGTAATTAAACTAATTGATGAAACAAATAAGATACCTTGATGCTGAAAATGCATAATGAATGGCAAAAACCAAGGTCAAATGAGCTAGGCTTTAAAACACACTAGGTTGATAGAATGGAAGCAAAAAGTGGATACGACGAAGAGGATAGATAAGGATGGTATTTTTATAAAGAAGAATAGTGATAAAATGGCATAACAAAAATGGTCCTTATAAATATTACACCTTAGTATTTAAGCATAGTACCACTTGAGATGACTAATATTCATCAGCTCAGGAAGTTCATCTCCGTCTGGTGTGGTGAGCCTATATGCTCCTAATCCATAATCTATAGTAATGATGAAAGACCCTATCCAATTTAGTTTGAATTTCTCTTTATGATTTTTCTCAATCATGGTATTATTTTGGTTTTCTTTAAGAACAATATCACCAAGTTCAAATGTTCTATACTTACCACATCAATTATAGTGGCCTTTGAGTCGATTCTGATATGCTTGAAGATTTTTGAGTGTAGTCATGTGTTTTTCATCAAGTAAGTCTAGATCTTACATGCAAGCTACTTGATAGTCAAGATCATCTAGGACATGATTGAAAGAGATACATAGTGAAGTAAATTCAACCTTAATGGGAAGGATGGCTTTAGTACCATAAACAAGTAAGTATGGAGTGGCTCTTATGGGATTATGATGATTGGTATGGTATGCCCAAAGGGTAGAGAATATTTGTAAGTGCCAATCATGACTAGCATTATTGACAATCTTCTTAAGAATATTGATAATAGTTTTGTTGTATGCCTCAACTTATCCATTATCTTGAGGGTAATACATTGTATAAAAATGTTGTGTGATGTTATATTTAGTACATAACCATTCTACATTCTTGTTCTTGAATGATCCTCCATTATTGAATATAATGTCAGAGGGGATATCATAACAACAAATGAGATGGTTGAAAATGAATTTGGAAATTTTCTTTCCAATCACGTGAGGGGTATAGCTTCAACCCACTTAGTGAAATATTCAGTGGTGATAAGGATTTTTTTATGGCCTTAAGATGAAGTGGGGTTGATCTTCCTAATGAGGTCAAGTCCCCATGTAGAAAATGGCCATGGTGTTAACATTAGTTTTAGAGTTTTTTTTGGGGCATGAATCAAATTAGCATGTTGTTGACATTTTTCACACTTTTTTACATATCTAGTGGCATTGCATCCATTTTTGGCCAATAATAACTAGTGTGTAAGAGCTTTTTGGACAAGACTGCCCTACTAGAATGAGTGCCACATACTCCATGAACTTATCTTAATGATAATGTAGACTCTACCAAAGTTAAATAATGATGTAGATTTCCATCAAAATTTTGATGGTAAAGGGTAGATCTAAGTAGAGTATAATGAGTGGAGTGATGAATGAAGGATTTAGTTTGTTTTTGAGATAGGTAGGTGGTAGATCTTGGTCATGAAGGTAGTTGTAAAGGTATGAGTATTAGATAGAATTAGGACCAAAAATATCAAAAATCATGGCAATGGTTAAAGGTTCATGAGATGGTGCTAACAAATTCTTGACAAGGAACTGATACTCTCTAGCTTTATCTATTTTTCAAATCAGAGAGCCAATAGTAGTCATGGAATCTACAGTATTGTTACTAGCCTTTGGTATGTGCTCAAACTAAATATTAGCAATTTGTTGCTTAAGAGTGTCAATCATGGCTTTATATGGTACCAACTTGTCATATTTTGTCTAAAAATGATTTGTGACCTAATTGATTATTAACTGAGAATCACCATAAACTTGGAGATGAGATATATTCCAATGCACTGTTTATCAAAGTCCTATAATAAGTGCTTCATACTCAACCATGTTGTTTATACAAGAAAATCTGATTTTGAATTATTTAGGGATTAGATCCCCCTATGGTGTAATAAATAATAGGCCTACCCTCAATCTATGTGTAGTAAATGAACCATCAAAATATAGTTTCTAGTGCTACTCCTCAAGGGGTGTATCAATGATGGTCATTATGGATTCATCAAGAAATTGAAATGTGAGTGGTTGTGTGTCTATGAGAGGTGCTTCAGCAAGTTTATCTATAATAAATTATCCCTTGATTATCTTATGATTGACATAATCTATGTCAAACTCATTGAGAAGCATGATCCATTTAGCCATTCTACCTTGCAAAGCTATTTTAGATAGTAGATACTTGATTAGATCTACTTTTTGAAATGACCATGGTCTTATTATTCAATAGATGCATAGTTATGTTCATATGTAACCAAGATATAGCTTAGGTAGTATATGAAATTCTCTTTTTCATTGTCATCATGTTGAGCCAAGAGTGCCCCCATAGCATGGTCAGTAACTGATAGGTATAACAAGAATGGCTTTCCTAGCATAGGAGGTAATAGAATAGGTAGATTAACAAGATAGTCTTTGAGTTGTTGAAAATCTATTTGGTAGTGATCATCCTAGTGAAATTCAACTCCTTTATTTAAAATGTGTGTATATTGATGGCACTTTTATGCTAACTAAGATATGAAGCATCGGATTGACTGGATCTTACCCTGTAAACTATGAAGTTTCTTTAAATTGGTTGGTGGAAGCATCTCAATTATAGCATGGACTTTAGCTGGATCAACTTCAATACCTTTATGAGACATGATAAAGCTAATTAATTTTCCTAAATTTTCATCAAACACACATTTCTTTAGATTGAGTCTGACTTTGTACTCCCATAATCTTTTAAACATCTTATGCAACACTATTGGATGGTCAGCCCTGGTTTTATATTTTCCAATATGTCATCAACATAGTCTTCAACAATATAATTCATCATATCATGGAATATGATAATCATGGCCCTTTGATATGTAGCTTTAGAATTATTAAGGTTAAATGACATTACTTAATAACAAAATGTTCCCCATGGAGTGGTGAATGTTGTTTTATGTTGGTCTTCTGGTGTTATTCTAATTTTGTTGTATCCTAAAAAGCCATTCATGAGTGAAAGCATTTCATAACATACCATGGATTAAATGATTATGTCAATATTAGGCAAGGTAAAATCATCTTTAGGACAAGCTTTGTTGATGTCTCAAAAATTAGTACAAATTTTGATCCCTTCAAGATTTTTACTAATAGGTACCACATTAGAGATCCATTTTGAATAGTCAATGGATCGAATACATCCTACTTCAAAGATTTTTTCCAAATCTTTCTTAACCAATACAGTAATGTAAGAATGAATATTATGTAACTTTTATTTTACTATTTTGGCATTAGGATTAACCACAAGGTGGTGTAGAACCAAGGTGGGGTCTAAACCTGGCATGTCAAAATAGGCCCATGCAAAGATATCTACAAATTCTCTTAATAGAGATGTAAAGATGTCACATTCCTCCTCAGTGAGGGATGCTCCTAATTTTATCCATTTTAGGTATGATGGAGTCCTGATATCTACCTCTATTGTATCTTTAACTAGAAGGGTCAAACCATCTTCTAAGATAGTAGGTAATGACTTGAACTATTGAATTATGTTAGGGTCCTTTGTTAGGACTTGATCTTCAACTTCTCCTAAGCATGATGAATCTGAGTCCCTAATGGGAGATCTATCCATGTGATAAAAACAATTGGAAATTATTCAAGAATTTGATCAAATATTTGTTGTTTCTCAAAGTTGAACTTAGATCCATAGGCAAGTCCATCATTGGTGGTCTCCTAGTCTAAATTCGAAAAAGAATGAACACCCCTGTCTAATGGTGCTTGAAATAGGTTTTCACCACTAGACTGGCCTTTATCTTTACTTTTTCCTTGGTCAAAAAGTACTTCAAAAAGGTTTTTACTTTGGGACCTCAATGTTTTACTTTTTTTTTGCTAAGGGTGTTCACTCACTCTCCAAAATAGGCTATAGGATCCAATGTGATTGAGAATCCTGATTTGTGATCTCCTAATAGAACATTATCTCTAAGGCCTAAGAAGTCATAGAATGCCTCATCATTTTGGAACTCATCAATTAGTAGACTAGATTCTTGTTGGTCCCAATCTATCAGTTGGGGCTAATATAATGGCAAGGGGTTGTGATGAATGGCTAGGATAAGTTTACAAATGGCATTGTTATCAAATAGGTTAGTTTTAGCTAGGTTATCAAACATGAGGCAATGATCAGACTCTGCTTTACTATCGACATCATCATCACTAGTCACTGGTGATGGAGTTTGAATAAGATATGTGGGGTCACCCCCAGGTGGTTTAAATCCAAGTTTATAAGGTATTTCATACTTATTCATGGAAATTAGCTCAATGGTTCCTTGTTGATTTGGTTTAAGGCCTCTTCCTTCATAATTGTGATGCTTCATGATCCTATTGGAAATAAGATACTTTGCATTTTTTTGACAATCAGCTTGGTTGTCATTGTATAACTATTATTTTATCCCCTTCAAGAGGGTTGGGTTCTAGGCCAGATAATCGTACAAATGTGATAGGTCCCTTGTCTTTGTTCTTTTGTTCCTAATGAATATGTGAGGTGACTTTAGGTTGCCCAAAGGTTTTTGGATTTTGAGGAAGATTGGCAATGTGAAATGTATCATGGGTCACATACTCTCCTGGTCTATTATCTGAAATGGTTAAAAGATTAGAAGCTTTAAGAGGTGGCATATGGGAAAGGGAATCCAAGATATTAGAATCTATGTAATTATCTGGTGAAGGATCAATAAATATAGCCTTTCTCTTATCCTACTTAGAACTTGGATTCATGTTGTACAGATAATTATAGCTTTGAAATTTGGCCTCAGGATGCTTGTAGTGTTCATATGGGTGTAAATCTCCTAGAATATTCACTTTCATCCCTGAGTGGGAAAACTTGATACATTAGTGTAGCGTTGATAGGACTACATGAATCTCATGTAACCAAGGCCTTCCTAGAATCATATTATATGATAACTCAAGATCAAGCACATGGTAAAGTGTATCATGGGTCAAAGGCCCAATCATAACTAGAAAACTAATGATGCCTTGTGATTCTCTTTCCTAATTATCATAGGCTTTGATGGTTATTATTTTTGGCTGAAGATCTGCCATTGTGTACCCAAGAAGCTTGATGAGCTTTAGAGACACTATGATGAGGCCAGATCCATTGTCTATAAGGACACAATTCACTTTATGCCATCTTTTATAAACTTATATATATAATGTATTATTATGGAGTGGAACAAGTGAAGATAAATCGCTTTGGTTGGATGTGACTTGTTGGGCTGGAGCTATGTGTCCAACCAAAACTTGAAATTTATCAAGGGATATGTCTCTAGCAATAGTGGATTGGGTCAAAAACTCATTCAAGATGTTCTTATGGATTATTAATGTTCACATCAAATCTAAAATAGAAATTTGTACTAGTGTCTTCTATAATTTTTCCAACATATCAAATTTCTTGTCTTGGTCAGTAGTGAATGGTTTATTCTGAGGATAAATGGTTGGTTGGCTAACAAGCAAAGTGGTAGATGGTTGTGGGCATAGGATAGTAATATTCAACCTCTGAGTTATGATTTCACAATCAAGATTAAATACTAGACCATTATTGCTAACTAATGTTGGGAATGGTGTGAGACCAGGCAAGACAAGTCTTAGTTGCTAGTACACTCACATGTGGTCATGTGGCAAGGATGAGTTATCGATATAAGGTCCAAAATGGGAAGTCCAAGTTTGTTAGTTTTCTTGTATGCATTCTTAGGTTAAAGAAGGATTATCCATGTAATTTGGCTAAATATTGTTGTTTATCAATAGTCTAGGATGATTAGTTCTTGGTCTAGGATTAATGGATATGGTATTAACGCTACCCCCTACAATATGACCTATAACCCTATTGTAGTCATTTGCAAATGCATGGTAGGTTTATTAGTTGTTACCATTCTAACCTTAGTTTTTTCCATTGTTCTATCATAGTGGGTTCTACTACTGATTTTGTTGATTTTGTTGGTTTAGCCTTTGATTTTGATACTGTTGATTTTGTTGTTGCACTGATCATTGTTGTTGTTATTGCTAATTATTTTGTTGCTACTAATTGTTATGTCAGGGAAAGGGGTTTTGATAAATCCCAAGAGTTTGATTGGAATTGGAAGCACCATTATCCAATGTTATCTCCCCATTCTCCAACATATTCTTAATTAAATACTTGATTTGGACACATCTTCATAGATTATGCCCATTGCCTAATGATAGTCACAGAATTCATTTTCATGGTACCAATCAAGATAAGGAATGCCTTGTAGATAATGCTTTGGTGTAGGCTAACTAATTAGATTAACAATAAAAATCTTGCAAAATTTAGACTCAATAGGTTCTCTTAGGTCACTAAAGACATGATGTGTAGGCACAGTTTTCCTAAGAAGAGGGGTTTGTAATGGTAATGACTATTGTATTTATGGTGTAGGTCTTGGTTGTTGTGCTTGTTGTATTGGTTGGAGAGGTTTCAGGGTAGGAGTAAGCTAAAAAGGTGGTATAGATGATGTTTTTACCATTTGGACATGATAGGATTTAGTTATTCCATTTCCCACAACATTCTTATTATGGTTAAATTTCTTCAGTCTTTCATGGTTATTGGCCTATGTCAGTTGTGATCCTAGAGCTTGAATGGGATGTTGGTCATTTCCTTAATTGGTATATTGATTTTGATTGGTTGAATTAAGTTTTATAACTCCTTTATTTATGAGCACTTGCTCAATCAACAAGCCTTTTTCAATGATTTCCTTAAAAGTATGTGCACATTATAGTTCTAAATGATAAATTATCTCACTATGCATATTTTTGGTAAACACAGTGGCTAATTGTTTATCTAGTAAACTATAAGTGAAATGGCTTGTAAGGGCTCTCCATCACTATAAATAAATTATAAAATTATCACCAACTTTTTTCTTTGCTTGTGTTAAGTCTACTAATGAAATATCATGCTCAAGATTATAGGAAAAGTGTTGTACAAACTTATCAAAAAGATCATCAAAATCCATTACTAAATTTTTGGGCAAATTTAAAAACCACTCTAAGGCTTTTCTATCCAAGCTCCTTGGAAATAATAGCAAAAGGTAAATGTCGTTATATGCCATTGGTTGACATGCAATAAAGAATTTGATCAAATGAGCCTTAGGGTCACCTTTCCCTTTGTATTTGTCAAATTTTGGTGGTTCATATCCTGGAAGAAATGGTATCTATAAATACTCTATGTTGAATGGGTAAGAATACATGTCATCTAATTTAAACTTTTTAATCTATTTACTAGCTTGAATGGCAACAATTGCATCCTTCATTTGTTACAATTCTTTGGATAGGAAATTGGAAGGAACATTGGTTTGAGGGAGAATATTGGTTTGGGTAGATGGTTGGGAGGTCACAAGTGGGACACTTTGACTAGGATATGATGGAGATACCTATTGGGGTACATTGGTTTGGTTGGGGAATGGATCAAGAATATGCATATGTGGATTAGGATGTACTTGAAATTACATAATTGGTTGCATGATATTCTAGTTTGGGTTAGAGATAAAGGTTTGACTTAGAAGATTTTGTGGTTGGGATGGAGGGATATAACTATATTTTGCCTATTATGGTTCAAAAATGGATATGCTACCAACTAATCAAATATTTTTGTTGAGTGGGAACTGCTAGTCCAGGACCCTATCTCTGAATTTGTGGTACATTTTGAACCAACAATTATCTTGTAGGTACTTGAGAAACATGGGGACCTCTTTGTTGCATGAATCCCTATGAGGAAGTGAAAATAGGTTACAGATTTAGCATCTATCACTAACCAATATTTTCACATTGTTGACTAGTCATTACTTGCTTTTTTATTGGTATATTAGTCTGTGACTGAAGAGGTATGTTTGTAATTACCTGGTGAGGTAAAACATTAGTTACCTCTGATTGAGGTGGCAATGTATTTATCCTCTGTTAACATTGATACACTAGGTTATGTATGTTTTTGTATACTATTTATTACCCATTGAGGAGGAGTAAGGTGTATCATATATTGTCATTGAGGTGAGACATTAGCCATTGTTTGATTACATAATATCATAGGTTGTACACTTGAGGAAGTAGCTAGTTGAGGTTGGGGTGTAAAAACTCCTATTCCTTGGTATGATGATCTACTCATGGGATCAACTATAGGCACATGTTGTTGGCTAATTGTTTGTGTGTTAGCAACACTTGGATCAAGATTGGATTTTGTTTACACATTGTCTACTACATCTATTTAATAATAGGCATATGCATCAATTTATCTATTGAATTGGTTTGTACAAATAGGTCAGAATATGAATTATCTTGTCTAGTTAACTCTATCAATACTCCTATTAAAGGAACTAGGTCAATGAGAGGCTTACTTACCATGTTAATCTAATTGAAATCATGTGCTAGATTCAAGTAGGTTTGATATGCTATCTACATTTGGTTAAAGTGATCTTTCATGATGTTTTTGCCTCGATTAGATATATTAGGATCTTAGTATGTTGTTTAGACTAGATCCATAGGATTTCTAGAAGAAGCTTGTTAATCATAAATGATATTGTGGGGTACTCTTATTACACTTGATAAATTTTCATGGGGAAAGTCTACAAGAAACTTGGCCCCTACCTATATGGCTCTAACCAAAATCTCATCTTTGTTCTCTAAAAAATGTTGCTCAAACAAAAAAATTTCATACATGGAAGTCGTATTAGTAGAATATGGCTATTGAATAACTAGCTCATCCACTGTAGGTATTATAGGTAGGTATTATAGCTAGGTATTGTATAGTTTGCTCTTGGTCTTGTTTTGAATAAGGTGGTGTGTTAATCAGATAGTTAGACAATAGATTTTGTCTTTGTGCCCTTGATTTAGTATTATAAGAGGGATAAGAATCCATCTCATAAGCAATCTTATCTGCATAGGGGTCTTACACCATTTCTTCCAGTGTAACTACATTACTAATCCCTAGATTGTACATGAGTCCACTATGAGTCTAGGAATACATGTTGGGATCTATAGTCAATGTTTTATGATAAAAGGTCAAAGAGTTTTACAAACTCTAAAAAAGGATAATGTCTAAAATAGATGATGTTCCAACTTGGTCTAGACTCATCAAAAGGATCAAAAGTTTTATGTAAAGATTTTTGAGGAAACAATCTAGCATGAAGTATCTAATGTTTCACTGTTCACACAATGATAAGCAATTAAATGGAATAAAAATAAAAATGCCAAACTCTAAGGTTGAAGTGTTTCAAATCGGTCTAATCTAGGAATTTAAAATTTGATAGGTCTTTTGGCCAAATACGGTGTCAAAATATAGGCTCAAACAAGGCATACACTAGGACTCTTATCAAAATAACATCAAAAGATTGACTTTAAAATAGATGAAAGTTTTAATCTAATGGATTTGAAACACTTCTAACAAACACTAGGCATTTAATTCTTGGACATGAACTTGATCAACTAGGTATAAGGTATGAAACAAAAGGCACTTTAGAAATAGTTTACTTTCTCATTAAAAATGGTATAAAACTTGGTTATTTTGACAAACAAGCTAGACAAAAGTGAATAATATAACTATTTTTAGACAAAAGATCACAATAGTACACTTGGATTGGTCTAAAAATGTAGGAACAAATTTGAACTCTATGTAAGAGGGTCTATGAAAAAATATTTGAAATGTTTTTAGCAGCGTAATGATGCTATACTACCCAAAAGGTGTGACAAAAAATTTGTTTCAAAAACTCTTTAAGGCAAAGACATTTACCCACAATTTTGATAGCATAACACTACTTTTCTTAACTCAAAATGTTATGGTGCATAGACTCAAAGTGCAATTTTTTAGCATAAAATGGCTTAAGTCTATCAAGTGATGACAATGATTATGAGTCTTGAATGACCTTTAACCTAAATTGTAAATTGAACCTAAGTTCCCTTAAGTTTAGTGCAAATGGAAAACCCACTTAACACATCAACCCTATGAACTTATAAAGGTGCAATTTTGAATTTAGATTATAAGTAAAGGACTTCAACAACTTTGGTAAAGGTCTGGACTCAATTGGGTAGCATAACTATGCCAAAGTGGATGATATGAATCTCAAGATTTTGATGAAGTTTAAACGAGACAAATTGATGATCTCATGTGGGAAACATAATGCATCTTTGTTCAAAATAAAATTAGGACCATGTGTTTGGTTTGAATTTTTTGTTTACACCAAGTTTTGACTTCAAACAAGACTCTAATCTAGGACAAGACCAACCAATTAATTGCTCTTAGATCCTAAAATAACAAGGTTGCCTGGTATTATTAGTGTAGGTTTTTATTTTTACCTATTTATTAATTAGGGAAATTGTATTTCTTGTGCATACATGGAATTTTCCTACATTTGTGGGATAGGCTAGCTTATGTGGAGGTGTGTGTCATAGATGTGTCATAGGTGTCATAATAATGTCATAAGTAACTCCCTTGATGGGAGTTACTTCTCTATTCTTAGCACCTTGTCACCACCTTTCATGGAGGAGTTACAGTCTATTCTTGGGGTGTCTTGTCCACCTTTTATGGAGGAGTTACTTACGTACTCTCCTATTAGTAGTCTTCACTTTGGCCATCTCATGTTAATCAGATTTTGGTTTTCTCTATTTTGTCTTGTGCAATTTATCTTCTTGTGTTATTTTTAAATTGCTTTAGCATCTTTGTGGTGTGCACTTGCATCATCTCGTGTGATCACGTCTCCATTGCACTCACATTATCTAAATTCTAGCAACAACTCTAATATGGTATCAGAGCAAGAATGGTAATCGTGTGTCTGGTTATGCTTTTAGTTCAATTTGAATCAAGAGGAGTGGAGTTCTCTTTGTTTTTTTTATTTTCTAGATCTGATCTAAAATAAAATATATATATATATCTCTCATTTTTGGTTAGTTTCCTTGGGAATCCTTGGCATTTGGGTGTCTTGGCTATCTTCACTTCAGGTGTTGGTTTTGTTGTTGTTCTTAGGCGCCATTATTATGTGGAGCAACAGAGGGAGGAGCAGCATTCAGTCCACACCAAGCTTATACAATTTTGTGCCTAGTCCTTCCAATTTTGCACCACACTCCTTCCAGCTGGGCACTTTTAGTTCCAGTAGTAGAAGTACTTCTGTTCTGCCACACCAAGCTTCAACACCTGACCAGGATGTATGACGTGCAGTATGCAGGTTCATTTTTTTTGCAAGCATATTTCTTTCTATGCCTAGCTTTTGGTCTTTAGTCCTTTCTCCAGCAAGGCATTACGCCGTACGGCATTTCCAACAAGTCTCTTTCTTTTGTCTTTCCTGCAAGATAAATTCTAGATTGTGCCCTTTTGGGCACCCCTTCCTTGGCGTCCCATGTGGGACCCCTTGGACACGTGGCATCCTTCAATTCTATCTTTGCTTTAACTTTTTTAGTAAAAATTGAATTTTTAAAATAAAAAATAGTCAATTTTACTGAATATTTAGTTTTATAGATAGTTTTGTAATTTGGGGGTTTTTATTTTAAACTTGTATCTTTGCCTGTCGAAGACGAAGGGTGAGGCCCGAGTTGGCAGGAGGTCAATTCCCACTCACACAAACCTCCTTTGGATTCCTCATTCTATTCCAAATCCAATGAGTGGTTGGAAGGCCACTTTCTCTCTCATAACAGACATTTTTTTAATGTTTTAGTGCTTTTTTTTGCAAAAACACTAGTTTATGGGAAAATTGAACCTTTAATATCTTGCAAATGGTAGCTCAGATTTGGGTGCCATTATTTGTAAAAGTGTTTGTAATTCAATTTTCCACATTGTAGGATTGTTGTTTGTCAAAAATGCACTAGTTTATAAAGTGCCAAAAATTTGGGTCTCTCGGGACGCATTTTCGGCTGAGTCCGACGTCTTGTTTGCTTTAGTCTTGCACTGATTGCTCTAAGATGCATTCTCAGCTGAGTATGACGTATTTTATGCATGCACTTACATATTTATAGGGGGCTCAATATTTCAGGGGGGTGTGATTTCTTTCCACAACTTGCAAATCTTTGCTTTCATTCTCCTTTTTGCATAATTTCACAACTTGCAATCAACACAACTTCACCTAAATTCAGCTAAAAATGGATTATTTTCAACTTAAACCCCTAACACCCTTCAATTATCATGAATGGAAGGTTAAAATGTCAATCATTCTTAGAATCAAAGGGTTGTATAAGATCACCATGGGTACTGAAGTAGAACCCAACACTGATGTTGAAAAGGTCAAGTGGTACAACCGTAGTGATGAAGCCTATGGATTACTAAGCATTTCTATGTCTCCAAAACTTCTCTTCCATTTATAATCCTCCTAGACTCCCAATGACATATGGGACACCTTAAAAAAGTTATTTGGGAAGCTTGATGAGATGAGAGGTCATGAGCTCGAAAACGAACTCATAAGTCTAAGTCCTAGCAACTTTGACACCCTACAGGAATTCTTCACTAAGTTTAAGGCCCTTAGATTGAAATTGAAAGAATGTGGGATAGAGAATAAATATGTTTAACTCATACTTTCTATTCTCACAAAGTTAGGTCCAAGTTATTCAGTCTTTGTCTCCACTTTCCATGCCACAAAAAGTGCCCTTGACACTACATGGAAAATGCCTTCTTTGGATTCATTCATTGCCAACTTGACTAGGGAGAAAGATAATCTAATTCAAATGGGCACAATGAAGTCTACTCAACCCTAAGCTTTGATAGCTAGAAATGGTAAGGATAAGACTTCAACAAAGGAGAAGAAGAAAAAGAACAAGGACCAGGAGAAGAAGAAAGAAAACACCAATCCTGCCAAAAATAACACTGAGTCTTCATCCTCCAATGCTAAACCAAATAAGGAGAAGGTTAAGTGTGCCTATTGTAAAAATACAGGGCATGATGAACACAAATTCATGAAGAAAAAAATAGATCACCTAACTCATCTTCTAGAGAAGAACAACATAGGTGTTCCTGAGTCCATCAAGCAGATTTTATCTACCCAAGATTCTACCAAGGCAAAAGGCAAGGGTAAGGAGAAAGAAAAGGGCAAGGCCCTTGTAGTTACAGTAGCTTCTACATCTTCATGGGTCATCAACTTGGGTGTTTCTCATCACATGGGCTCTTCACTAGTTGATTTTTCATCTTTAGAGCCTTATAGCATGACTTTAATTAGTTTGAGTGATGACACATCAGTTTCTATTCCAGGGAGAGGGTCAGTTGAAATGGAAGGAGGAACATTCAATAATGTTCTAAGTGTTCCTTCTCTTTCAACAAATCTCTTATCAGTGTACAAAATCACTCACATTGGTCGGGGTATGAGAGTTGAGTTTTCACCAGATTTAGTGGCTATCAGCGAGTTGCATAGTGATACTACAATGGCAGTGGGTAGGGCAAATCACCAAGCCAGGTTATACACTTTCTCAAATTTTGCATTAGATTCTTCTCCAATAGCATTTCTAACTCATTCAAATGGATTTATAAAATTGTGGCATGAGCGGTTTGGCCACCTTAACTACTGCTACCTTGAGCAACTTTGCAAAAATGACATGGTCATTGGCTTGCCTCGTGTCCAATTCTCAAAAGGACTTTGCAAGGGGTGATCCCTTGGGAAGCATCCCAAAGCAAAATTTGAGAAAGGCAAAGCTTGGAGGGCTTCACAACCTTTGGATTTAGTCCACAATGATGTATCAGGACCCTTTCCCAAACTATATTTCACAAGGGCCAAGTACATCCTCACTTTCATTGATGATTTCTCTAGGTACACTTGGATATATTTTATCAAACAAAAGTCTGAAGTGTTTGAAAATTTTCTAGACTTCAAGGCTCTTGTTGAGAAACAAAGTGAGAAATCCATCAAGGTTCTTCAAATTGATATTGGAGGGGAGTATGTCAGCATCAGGTTTGAGCAATTTTGCATTATAGAGGGGATTGATTTATAGCACATAGTCACTTACAATCCTTCACAAAATGGGGTTGAATGCAATAATAGGTTCTTAAAAGAGATGGGTAGCTATATGATTCACTCCAAATCCTTAGCACCATAGTACTGGGCCGAAGGCATCAATTATGCTTGCTACATTCAAAACAGGGTTCCTCACAAAGCTTTGAAAGGGATAACACCCTTTGAAGCTTGGCATAAAAGGAAACTTGATGTTGAGCACCTTAGAGTTTTAACATCCCCAGCCATGGCCTGCATTCTGAAGAAGAAATACAAAGCTATGGAATGTCAGTCCAAGCCTTGCATCTTTGTAGGATATCTGGATGGTATTAAGGGATATCGCCTTCTAGATCCGATCACTCATGAGTTATTCATCGAGAGAAGTGTCCATTTTTAGGAGAGTCCTAGAGACTCAACAGTTGACACTTCTTCTCCCTCATCAGATCTACTTCTTCATGATGATTCCTCATCAAATTCAGATCAGCCACAACAGGTTCTTGAGCCAGATACATCTTCTTCTTTGAGTTCAGACAGTGAGGACAATGATGCAGAGTCATCCATCTCTAGTCAGTCAAAGGATGAGGAGTTATCACCTGACTCACCCACTTTTAGGCCACTTTGGGCCAGACAGACACTTGAGGGTGTTGTCACTTGGGTAGGAGATCCCACAGATGATAGACATACTAGGGGGATTTTTAGAGAGATCCACATGCCTTCTTTGCTTCAATTTCAGATCCACAAACTTTTCAAGAGGCATCGGGGGTACCTGAGTGGGATAGTGCTATGGAGGAAGAATATTCTTCCTTAATCAAAAATCACATTTGGGACTTGACTTCACTTCCTAAGGGAAGAAATATGGTTCGATGTAGGTGGATATATCAAACCAAGTTTGTAACAAATGGGTCAATTGATAAGTATAAGGTGTGATTGGTCACCAAGGGTTTCTCACAAGTGGTATGCATTGACTACTCATAGACCTTTGCACCCGTTGCAAATATGACTTCTATCTGACTCACCTTGTCTATTACCACAGCGCATGGTTGGGATGTGCATCAGATGGATGTGAAGAGTGCCTTTCTTCACGGAGACCTAGAGGAGGAGATCTACATGGAGCAGTCACTAAGATTTTTTCAAGATTCTTCCTTAGTATGCAGACTTAGGAAATCTATCTATAGCCTCAAACAGGCCCCTCAGGCATGGTATGCCAAGATGGATTCCTTCCTTCTCATAGCGGGTTTCACTAGGTGCCATTTTGATCCCAATGTCTACTTCTTATGGTAGGATGATTCGCTCTTGATTTTGGTTCTATATGTTGATGACCTTTTGATCACCGGGAGTTCTTCATCAGCTATTGCAGTGGTGAAGGCATCTCTCCAGGATAGATTTGGCATGACAGACTTGGGTTTGTTATACTACTTCCTTGGCATCAAGATCTCACAGTCATATTTAGGGATTTCTCTTGCACAACCTAAGTATGCTCTTGACTTATTGGCTCAGTTTCACATAACTGATTACAAGCCATCTCTAACTCCCTTTCTATCAGGAGTCAAGCTTGAGGCTGATTATTCTTCACCATTGGTTGATGCCACTCAATATTGACAACTTGTTGGTAGTCTCATCTACTTGACTCACATCAGGCCTAACATATCATATATAGTGGGACTTATCTCTAAATTCATGTAGGAACCTCATGAGCTGCATTGGAAAGTAGCTAAGAGGATCTTGCATTACATACAGGGTTCACATAGATATGAGATTCATTATAGATTTGGCATAGAGGTTAACTTGGTTGGATATATAGATTCAGACTGGGTTGGTGATTCACAAACTCACAAGTCCACTTCTGGTTATAGTTTCTCTCTAGGTTTTGGTCCTATCAGTTGGTCTAGCAAGAAGCAAAATGCTATTGATATATCATCCACAGAGGCTAAGTACAGGGGAGCTATTAATGTAGCTACTAAGGCTATTTGACTTTAGGGGATACTTTCTGAGTTTGGCATTCCTATCAAGCAACCCACCATCATTTATTGTGACAACCAAAGTACCATTCAGATTTGCAAGAATCCAGTTCAGCACTAGCGGACCAAGCACATAAATATTCACATGCATTTCATTTGAGAGCTTATTCATAGTCAGGTCATTGACTTGATATTTTTCTAGTCTTCAGAGTAGGTTGTAGACATCTTCACCAAACCTTTCACTGAGAGCAAGTTCATTCATCTACAAACTCTTCTTGGGGTGCGGTCCACATCTACAGTAGCATCATCTTTAGGGGGACCTTCTAGCCTCTTTTTTTCTTTAATGTCTCTCTTTTGTGGGGGAGTTTTTTCCTACGGGTTTTCTCCTTTTCTCTATCTTATGGGAGATTACATTTGTACATGGGGTACCTCATCAGGCCTAGTTGTCGGGACCCATTTCATATTTTTACTCTGCCTATCTAAGCTGCGCTTATGGGGGGTATTAGTGTAGGTTTTTATTTTTCCCTATTTATTAATTAGGGAAATTGTATTTCTTGTGCATACATGGAGTTTTCCTACATTTGTGGGATAGGCTAGCTTATGTGGAGGTGTGTGTCATAGATGTGTCATAAGTGTCATAAGTAACTCCTTTGATGGGAGTTACTTCTCTATTCTTAGCACCTTGTCACCACCTTTCATGAAGGAGTTATATTCTATTCTTGGGGTGCCTTTTCCATCTCTTTTGGAAGAGTTACTTACGTACTCTCCTATTTGTAGTCCTCACTTTGGCCATCTCATGTTAATCAGATTTTAGTTTTCTCCAATTTGTCTTGTATAATTTATCTTCTTGTGTTATTTTAAAATTGCTTTAGCATCTTTGTGGTGTGCACTTGCATCATCTCATGTGATCATGTCTCCATTACACTCGCATTATCTAGATTCTGGCAACAACTCTGATAGTTATTATTAGAATCTATCAATATATGTCATTTGAGAGGATTTTAAGTGTTCATCCAAAAGTACATGTGCATTATATAGTAGGGTTTTTACACCCCCCCTTCTCTCAAATGATAGTACTATGACATAGACCTTGAGGTGCACCTTGTACTAATAATACTTTCATGGCAAGTGGGCATTTCTCTAAGATCTAACAAGTTTCTAAATGTTTGAGGGGAATCAATTGCACAATGTCTTTCATGCCAAACAATGCAAAAGAAAAGCATGGATTTTGGGTTTGTATCACTTGGCTTATTGTAAAAAGGTCTCATCCTTTTTACAACCACTACATCTTATTGTTCACTCAGTGTAGTGAAACACTCAAAATGCCACTACATCCCATGTACAACTCTCTCTAATTAGGAGCCAAATGAAGTCAATGTCAAGAGGTGAAACCCTGAGTCAAAGCTTCCCTAAAAAACTTGTGGGAGGTGATGAAGTCCCCCTCACAAGCTAAGTTTGCATGAAAATAAAGAAATTATGAAAGTAGATAGACTATAGGGTCATTTTCAAGGTCACCCAAACTTTGATGAGTTTTTGGGGAGTGCTTTAGATTACTTTCTTTCTAAGCCTTGGACTAGGCTACTTACAATAGGAATGGTGATTTTGATACCAAGGGTTCCCTAAAGGGAACAAATGGAAGAGCATACACATAACATCCCTCTTTTTTCAAAACAAAAAATTAATCTAAACAACCAAGTAAATATAGAAAGCTTTGAAAAGGTGAGTTAATTTTTAATCCCAAAGTGAAAATGAGGTGGTGTTTATTTGAGCCCTTGGTCTTAGTTGCAAACTTTGAAAACATTCACCATAAACATCTTAAATTTGTTCTTTGTAAACACCAAAACAAGGTTCCTAATTGATTTTTAAGCATGCAAAAGGTGATCTAAATATGTTTTTAACAAATTTCAAGCTTGGTCTTATAACAAAAATGTTATCATGTCCTTTATCCTTAAAGCTCTTTTAGGTTTGAAATAAAGAAATTTAAAAAAAGAGCTCTCGAGTATGTGTTTTAAGAAAAACACAGTGATCGATGTTAGTTATATAACCGATGATGATTACATTTTCTAACCAATGATGGTTATCTAACCAACATAGGTTATACCAATGTGACCAATGACATGTATCCAATCGATTTCAGTTTTACTAATCGACGTCAGTTAAGCTATCCAATCGATGTCATTCTTACTAGTTGACATAAATATTTTAAAGCTACAAAATGATCTTCTTCATATGTGAGATGTGTCTAGTCCCATCGGGCGTGCCATATGTGATCTAGTAATTTGACTCAAGAGAAGATGGTTAATATTGTGTTAGTTTCAAAATGAAAACAAAATGAAAGAAACACACTAACTAGCATAACATATCTAGGCCTAAACACTAGGAAGAGCTTAGTTAACAAACATGAATAAAACACAAAACTAAAATGTAAAATAAACCTTCGTTTACCTCCCTTGGATGATCTAAAATGCTTGTTTTTATGGCTTGCTTGGCTTTTGCTCATGAAGTCCTTGGCAATGGAAGCTTGTATACCTCCATCTCTCCTTGAGACCTTTGGATTATGTCTTAGCTTGGATTGGAATCAATTTGGCATAATAACACTAGTTTCAATGGCTTCTTGAATATATTTTTGCATTATAACTTTTCACCAAATAGCTTAGAAATGATATTCATGGCCTCTCTATTTATAGATTTTTTAGAATGTCTAAAATCAACCTGAACCATCCATCCTAAGATTGAGATGTGTGGTTAAGGATTATTTCAATTTTTGTAATTAAGTTTATAATTATCCTCATCATGACATTGTAAGAAGGGGAAATTAAGATGCATGGAGGGCTTTGATGAGACATGGGAGGCATGAATCCTGATATTTGTGGCATTTATGGCTTAGGGATGTCTTCCCAAAAAATGATGTCACCTGATGATGTAGATATTGAATATCCATTTCTAAAAATAAGTTTTCAACAATTTTATATGGAATTTTTAATTAGTCCTTGATTTTGGGTAATTAGCTCTTAAACATGTTTAATCACTTTGTGCACAAGTTACTCAAATTGATCAAAATGCCTTGTTATTGGTCCAAAATTTGATTGGATTAGAATTGGAAGGTGATTTTATATGTGTTGGATCCATTATCCCATTTATGATATTCCCAAAACAAATAATTAAGGCACATATCTTTTGAAAGAGATTTGATAGGAAAGAGCAATCCATAACACCTAGGTGCAAAATTAGCATTTTAACTCAAAATGATCTGATCAAAGTTAGCTAGCCCATAAATTTAATTGCCCCATTTAATGATACCCTAGCCAAAATCATCACTTGAATATATCAATTTCAACTCATTTAGTGTGTTTTAATGTTTTTATGCCAAATTGTGCATTTTAGGTGGAAATTGGCCAAAACCCTAATTAGAGGTTATTAGTGTCCAATTTTAGATGTCTACAGATTATATTGTGCCACTTGAATAAGGAGAGACTTTTCATCTCCTCATTGGGTGAAATTTAAAGTGACAATAATTCCTTTAAAGAATATAAGAGGAGAGCTTGAAGAAAATAAGAAAGATCAAGAAAGAAGAACTTTGCTTGCCTTTTAAATTATGTGTTTAGATATTGTAAGAACAATGTGATCAAGGAATAAAAGAGTGTATTTGAGAGAATTTGTGGATTTACTTGAGGTTATTGTCATGAAATTATTTATTCTTTTTGGTTATTATTTGATTGGAGTGTAATATTATACTTATCTAAAGGTTCAAGGGTTGTAAGTTTTGAAGGCTCTATTTTTTTTACACAAGAAAGAGAGCAAAGTGTTGGTTTTGAAATTCGTTAAATAGTTTTAAGGTGTTGAGAGTTTCATATAATTTTAAATATCCTATATATTCTCAAAATAATCTATTTTATAGTTCAATATTGCACTTATACTTCTATACCATCCAACTTAGGCCCATTTGAGAATACGTTTACCAATACACATTTAAAGAAAGACAAGTAAGTTGAAGTGTGGATGATTATTTGAGGGTTATTACAATTTTTTGTAACATAAACATATTTGAGAGTGTATGCATGATCATATTAGTCCTTTTTGTGGCTCCAAATCCATGTATAAGTTCAAAAATCTAGGTAAACCTTTACATAGTCATGTTTGTGAACCTAGAATTCTATAAAAACTACGTGTTGAAGCTTATTTGTGATTGATCAAGGAGAAATCATTGCTAGATAGTTTGTGGTAAGTTGGGTTAGACATAAAAAAGGTTTTATAGGTCTTATAAAGTGGTTAAAACTCAAAATTTTCCCTTTTTATTGCTCTCAACCTTGCACAGGTCTATTAATAACTAAATTAGGGTTTAGAAATGGAATCTTGAATAAATCACATTTATAATAGTAAAAAATCATGAAACATTGGAATCAAATGTAATTTTTATTACTCTAGAGGATTAATGAGGTTATAGAACCATATAGTGTCATATAGTATGCTTTTTAAGGCTGTGGGGTTGAATTAGGCCTAAAGAGACCTATTTGCTAGGTAAGGGTGTTGAGTTTATTGGTCTACCTTTGGATTTGTGGCATGAAATGTTATGTGAAGATCAATGGTAATAATGGGTATCTAAAAGTTTGTTTGGAAACTTTTTAGTTGGTCAAACCTACTAGGTTTGTGTGAAAAGAGGGTTACAAGGATTAGGCCATATAGAGAGAGAGAGAGAGAGAGAGAGAGAGGTTTGTTTGAGAGTTCTACCTTGGATATCATGCATGATGATTGAATGTGTCATAAAGATGTAAATTACCAAATTAATGTCCATATGATCCCTAAGATGGAAACTATAACCAAGGGATCATTTAATAAGCCTTAAGTCCTATAAATATACATGAAAATGAGTTATTTTAAACTAAGAATGGAGGGTGAAGTAGTGAAAGTGGCTTATGAGATGATGATGGTGATGTACCCTAGAGAAGAGAATGTAGAGGTTGATCAAAGGTGAAGATAATGTACATGTATGGCAAAGTAAAATTAGAGATGATTGAAGGTAATAAATAAGAAATTAGAGTCAGGGTAATGAATATGGTGGTTGTAGGTAGCAACTTTACAATAAAAGTGAGAGCTTTTTTATCTCTACACATTGGTGTTATTATTAAGCCTTATTAAATTGAACTTATATAAGTTCAATGGGATACATTTCCTTATCTCTTTTTCAATATAATTTATAAATATACCTATTTTATAGCCATGTATCATAATTTGGTTCCCCTTATTACACCATTCAACTATATTGAGTGGAAAACCAAGAAACAAATCCTCTTGAGGAATAAAAGTTTACACTGGATCACTATGGGTACTAAAACATAACCAACATATAACATAGATAAGGTGAAATGGTTTAGCAGATGTGACACATCCTATAGTATATTATGTATAATAATGTCTCCTAACTTACTCTTTCAGATTGAATTTATAGTTACTCCTAACGATGTTTGGACCATACTAGAAAAACTCTTTGGGAAGCAATATGTTATGAGGGGTCATGAACTAGAGAATGAACTCATCAATTTGAGTCCATGGAATTTTGACATGATACATGACTTCTTCACCAAAATAAAATCACTCAAGTTTTTTTTAAAATTATGTAGCTTAAAAAAAATTATGAACAACTAATTCTTTGAATCATTTCCAAATTGGGTTTTGAATATTTTGTTTTTGTTTCTACCTTCCATGCTACCAACTATGCCTTTAGAGCTATATGGACTATGTCATCCTCAAATGATTTTACTATTGTCTTAACTTAGGATCAAGATAAGATTATTCATATGGGTATAATGAATTCCTATAAATCACATGTCTTAATTGTGAGTCATGATTAAAAAAAGACTTCCAACATTAAGGTTAAGAAATTGAACAAGGACCAAGAGTAAAGAAAGGCTTGATAAATTGATGCTAGGTCTAAAGCATCAACTAAGACATCCTATTTAGGTAAGAAAACCAAGAAAGAGAGGCTCACATGTTCCTATTGTAATAATATTAAGCATGATGAAACCAAATGTATGAATAAACAAATTGACCAACTGACAAAGATGCTTGATAAAAACAACACTATTGTCCTTGATTTAGTTAAATAGAGTCCATTAGCATAAGATTATTCTAATTCCAAAGACTATAGTAATGGAAAAGGTAAGGGTGAGACCCTTATTGTAATTGAATCCCAACCTTCCATATGGGTGATTGATTATGGTGCCTTGCACCACATGGATTCATCACAAGATTGTTTCTCCTCCTTGAGGCCCTATTTTATGACCTCCATTTTGTTGGGTGACAATACTTCTACATAATTTTTTGGGAGAGGTTTTGTTGAAGTGAGTGATGGGACATTTTAGTATATTCTATGTGTTCCCTCATTGTTAACTAATTTCCTATCTATTTATCAGATCATTCACATTGGTTCAAGCAAAAGACTTGAGTTCACACATGATTTTGTGGTTAATAGGAAATTGTAAAATAATTCTATAGTAGTAGGTGGGAAAGTACATCACCGATCACATTTGTACACTTTCTCACATTTTGTTCCAGATTAAACATCTATTACACTACTCACTCATATACATGGGTTGAGTAAATTATGGCATGAATGATTTGGCCATCTTAATTATCACTACCTAGAGTAACTCAATCATTATGACATGGTTTTAGGGTTGCCTCATGTCTATTTTTCTAACAGTGTTTTCTAGGGTTAAATACTTGGTAATCATCCTAAAAATAAGTATGACAAAGGAAAATCATGGATATCTACACATATTTTGGAACTAGTACACAATGATATTTTTTGTCTTTTTTCATAGCTTGCATTTAGCAAAAATAGATATATTTTTACCTTCATTGATTATTTTTCAAGGTATACATGGGTGTATTTTCTCAAGTATAAGTCACATGTATTTGATCACTTTCAATACTTCAAGGCCGTTGCATAAAAATAGTCAAGTAAAGCCATCAATATTTTACACACGTACAATGGTGGTGAGTATGTCAGCCATCATTTTAAGAAATTCTACACTACATAGGGGATTGAACTACAATCTATAATTATGTTCAATCCCTCAGTATAATGGTGTTGTATAATGTAAGAATAGATCTTTGAAGGAAATTTAAAAGTATATGCTATAGTTTAAATCTCTTGCACCTAAATATTGGGCCAAGGCCATCAACCATACTTATTATATACATAACCAAGTTCCTAATAAAGCATTAAAATGGGCTACTCATTTTTAATCATGGAGTGATTAGAAACCCATATTTAAAAACTTTCAAGTGTTTAGATCTCCTACTATGGCCCACATTCCTAAGAAGAAATGTAAGGCAATGGAACCTCAGAGTCGACTTTAAATCTTTGTTGGATATCCTAAGGGAGTTAAAGTATATAGGGTTATCCATCCCACCATTAATGAGTTTGTCATTGAGATAAGTGTTCATTTTCAAGAGGGTCCTTCAGAATCCACACTTGACACTTCTCCCTCTTGCTTGGACTCACTAGGATTCGATGATAGTTGTGATGATTCAAATCCACCTGAGTTTCTTCCTAATGATCTGTATTCTTCTTATAGTTTTAATGATGAGAGTAGTGATGGGAATTCACCTTCTCTTTCTCACATACTATCTTTAAAGGATGAGGAACCTCCTCATAACTCTCTAATTTATGGTCCTTTTTGGGCTATATAGACACTACAAAGTATTAACCATTAGGTTGGAGATACATATGACATCAGGTGGACATGTGTATAGTTATATAATGTCCTATATGTATTCATTACATCTTGATCTATTTCTGATCCAAAATCCTTTCGTTAGGCATCAGGAACTCTTGAGTGGGATACTGCTATCAAAGAGGATTATGGTTCCTTGGTTAGGAATAAAATTTGGGATTTAGTCCCTCTTCTTAATTTAAGAAAACTTGTTTAAAGTAGATGATCTATCAAAAAAAATTTGTAGATGGATCAGTAAATAAGTACAAAGTTTTTTTGGTAGAAAAGGTTTTTTCTCATGTACTTGGCATTGACTATACCAAAAAATTTGCCCCAATTTGAAAAATAAACTCAATTAAACTTACTCTTGCCATTGCCATATCATGTCAATGGGATGTTTATCAAATGGATGTGAAGATTGATTTTATTCATAGTGACCTCAAAGAGGAGATATACATGGAACAACCATGTTGTAGAAAATTTAGGTGCACAAGGTGTCTTAGTTGGATCTTGACTTCTTACAACCAGGCACAAACATAGGATTGTCTTTATGTGATCAACATTTTACACTCAACTACATTGGCATAAATTCACATAAGGCATAGGCCTTATGCACTCACTTGAAGCATAGCTGAGAAGGAACTAGGGCCCACATTGGGATAGTTATGTTATGGTGTAAGATTTCAATTATGGGACTTGATCAATTCATAAAAGGCTTCAAGTAGATCTATAGGCACAATCCTTTAGGGGAATTATTCCTAGTCATAAGGGTGCAAGCCTTTGTTCAACTATAGCTTCATGTCATATCGGTGCTTGAAGGGTCAAGTGGTTACTTTCTCTTGAAATGATCATGTTAAGCTCATGCTTTTATTAGGTGTAAGAACACATGGCATATGACCTATATATACTTAGTCATTATTACACAAGCTACAACTGACATCATCATCTATTATAGGGATACCATTAACATCATAAACTAGAAGCATACATACACATTACTTAAAATAACTAAATTGAACTTAAAACATTACAATTATTTTGCATTGAAATATTAATACTAAGGATGCATAAACTAAAGTATAATTTTATGCAATTAACATCTCCATTATACAAAATTCAAATAAATAGAGTTCATAATAGTTAAAATAGATTAAAATCTTTGCTCAAGCTACTTAATAGCCCAAAGGCTCATAGGCAAGCTTAGGAATATATATATGGATCCTTAATGGTGTCTATGCTACTTCTAATTCTAATGATAGCCATTACAATTTATACAAAGCATTCCTAAATTATCAGAGCTTCACTACATAATTTCACGTCTCTAGATCAGCTAGTTTGAGCTCCTTTTATATTTTTTCAAGAACATCTCTACCAAGGTGTAGTGCATATGTTGGGTAATGAGATGGAACCTTAGTGATCATTCCATTGGCTCTATTACCTTATGCCCTTTTCACTATAGTCATCATGTATTTCCCAACCTAGAAAATGCCCCAAAAATCCTAAAATTGGTTAGCTGCCTGCCAGCTAGTGTAAGGTATGTGCTAATTCCTCTAGATGGTGCCAAGATGTAAAAAAGTCATCATCACTCAAAATTATTTCCTTACATTAATGTGTCTATCATTCTAGCATGAATACTTACATACCAAAATACGGGGCCCAATATTACCCCATACAAAAAAATTAATCCATCCTCGAACTAGGCTTTTAAAGTCTTTGATGTGTAGAACTTGGGTGCACTCTCCTTAAGCTTATTGCTAAAGTTCTCAAAGACTTTTATGGTGATCTTGATTTCTTTAGTGGTAATATATATTTTAGTGGAGGCCACAATAAGTTCAAGCATGTTGGTCCTGTCCAGCTCCTTCCTGAAGGCCTCTAGATTTACCTTAGCCTTTGTCACACTCCCATACAAGATTACTCCTATCTCATGGACCTTAGTCTACAGAGTATATAAGAGTGCTTCCAAGTTATATTCTTTGTCATTAATCTATTTTCTTATCACATTGACATTCCCCATGATCTATATGTGCTCTGACTTGCTCATAGAGTTTACTTACACCATTATCTTCTGCTTCTCCTCCTTTGCCTGTTTGAAGCACATGTCTATGATTAATGCTTGGTTTGATAATCTCAAGAAGATGGCATCAAATACATTTTTACCCTCTTATAGTTTTGTGAAAAGGTCCTCTACCTCATCAAGCTTAGCAATAAGCTCCTTCTATATTATGACATAGGGATCTTATTATTCTTTTTCTTATACTGACTTGGGTTTCATCTTTAGGAACATCTTGTTAAGCATGGAATATACTAAGAGGAGGGGGTGAATCAGTATATTATATATCTTATAAAACTTTCCCTTTATCAAATTACACTTAATTAAACATTTAAGATATGCAATAAAACTCAAACAATAAACATCACACAAGATAGAGAGAGACACCAGATATAACATGGAAACCCAATGTGGGAAAAACCATGGAGAACAATCTCAAGTATATTCATGAGAACAAACCCACAGGAGCACCATACCCCTTTACCAAGTACAAACATTAGCTAAAATTCATGAGCACCAACCCATAGGAGCTTCAAACCCCTTCTCTGAGCACCAACCCAGCTACTATTCATGAGCACCAACCCACAAGAGCACCAACCCCTTTGTTGAGCACCAACCCATAGGAGCACCAACCCCTTTGTGTATACCACACACCTATCTCTCAATGTTTCTATCTCAACAAATGATAGATCAATACATCTCCTTCCTCTCTCTCACCTTTTCTCTTCTAAGCTAGATATAACAAATACAGATCATATTCATCTCTCACAATTGCTCTTCTAAGCTAGATATTACAATATCAAATCAACCTCTCTCACACATATTACAAATGGCTTCTCAAGCCTTTATTTATAGCTTTCCAAATGACCTTTGGCCTTCCCCCTTTGTGACCCTTCAATCTTCATGGAAAATGGTGCCAATCTTGGATGACCCTTCATATTCAAGCCTTTGAAAAGTCATGTGGTGAACCTTCATGACCAAAAACATCCTTCCATCTTTTGTCCTCATCTTGATGACTTTTTGTATTCCTTAAGGTGTCCCTTCATGAGAAATTGTGCCCTTACTCTTGTTTCTTTACTTGGTGACTCTTAGTATTCCCCAAGATGACTCTTCATGGGAAAATGCATCCCATCCTTCTTTTGTCTTTACCTTGTGGCTCTTCGACTTCTCTATGGGCCCTTCTTTTGTCTCATATGCAACCAAAAATATATTCATTAATATTAAAAAAATATTAACTCACATTAGCCAAGATAAACAACATTAAATGCAATGGGGCCTTTATCACCAATAATACTAGACCTTTGACATCAATGACAATATTTCCAACAATCTCGCCCTTTGTCATTTATGGCAACCTCAATCCTGAAACTACCACATCTTGTCACCTGCACATCCTGTCATCTAAAAACATACAGTAACTCCCCCTTATTGTAGTAACCTATATCTATTCCCTGTACCTATTTTTTGCACTTGTACCTATAACTATTATTCTCCCCCTTTGACATCAATGGCAAAGGGAATACCTGGAGCTAACACTTAGCTCCCCCTCACTTGATGCTGAACATCAATGGTAGAAAGTAATAGAAATTACTCCTAACTCCTCTCGTTGATCTTTGAGAAGATACCTGATTTTACCTATCCTTTAAGAATTTGCAATCAACTCATTTGAATATTTCCTTTCGTATGAAACTTTAAGGTGTATCCTTGATCACATATTTTCTTTACACTCAATATATTATGCTTATAAAACATTCTTAGTCTTGGTTCTACCATTATCCAAAAATAAAGTACCTTTTTTGGCTATCTTGGCAGTGGTTTTATCTCTGAATCTCACTGTACCACAATTGATCTTCTTTACTCTTATCTCCTGTCATATGCCTTAAACATATGTTATCAACGAACCATGGCTGATCTTTATCTCTTACATACAAATTTGTTTGCACCAACATAGAATCTTTAGGTTGTTTCTTCTGCCATAAACACGGCTGAACCTTCTTCCTAATGAATGGAGCTTTGAAACTTTGATCCTTCTTGATTGAATTTGCTTGACTATCCTTTTATTTTTCTCTAAAACTATTAGCTCTTTTTCAACATTCTAATTTCTTATGACCATAATCATTTGAAACACTACATATGCAAGAATCATTCTAATAGCCTCAAACCATAATACTGATGCAAAATTTTCTTTAAAAATATATTCCCTCAAAAGATATACAAATTAATTTGTCAACTCACCTTCTTGTCATGTAAAATATCCAAGACCCAATAGCATCCACCATGCTTCAATTTTCTTAAAAGTGTCTCCTTGAAGCCTAGAAGAGACACCCCCACACAAAAGGGTTCTAGAAATAAATCTCAGGAGATTCCCACATCTCCTCTATTTCTTCCTTGAACTTCTTGTGTTTTTCTTTTAAAATCTGTTTAAGCATGTCTAACCTTTTTGACTTACTAACCTTATCATTTATGATGCTCTTCTTTTTCTCAACTTTTGCAACTATCTTATCTTGACAAAGCTCATGCTCAAATGTAACAAGAGATTCTGCACAATCCTTCTTATCTGATTCTTTATCTACTATAGCAAGTAATTCATTTTCACTTTTAAACTCAACCTAATCAACCTTTACTATTTTAGGTCTCCAAACATTAATTTGACTCTTCTCATATCTTTTAGGGGCTCTGTAACCTTTGACATACTTTGAATATCTCTTTACTTTATTTTGACATAATCTAGCAATATGGCCAACCTCGTGACAACAAAAGCAAACAATATTTCTCATACCTTTTTCTTGAATGTGATTGAGATATCCCTTTGACTCATTGCTTCTCCTCATACAATCTCTTG
This sequence comes from Torreya grandis, assembly GCA_037957365.1. Classification (NCBI taxonomy): domain Eukaryota; kingdom Viridiplantae; phylum Streptophyta; class Pinopsida; order Cupressales; family Taxaceae; genus Torreya; species Torreya grandis. The sequence continues at coordinate 969,093 of JARHVA010005099.1, read as the reverse complement.
CCCTATGACCAACATGATGACAAACAAAACAATGGCCATGAAAATAATTTGAAAACTTGAAAGCATTGGGCTGCCTGATTGGCTTCTTTGATTTTCCTGAAAAACTTGCATCCTTATTTCCTTGGACTAATATTTCATGATCTTTTTCAACCTTGAGTATAAACTTCTCGTGATTATCCTTTAAAGAACCTAACTCAACCTTCAACTGATTACACTCTTCTTCTTTTGATGTTAAAACTGAAGTTGCAACCTCTAACTAATTCTTAAGATCCTAAATAAATATCTTATTTTCTTTTACTTCTATAGCCAACTTATAATCCAAGATACACACTTGTTTGTTAAGAGCTTCAACCATAGATTTCAATTCTTGATTCTCCTTCTTTAGCTGCTTGGCCATCTTGTGCTTTTCCTTGATCTACCTTAAAGTTGTTAAACCCTTTCTGAAACTTGCTCTGATACCAATTATTAATCATGGAATATACTAAGAGGGGGGTGAATCAATATATTATATATCTTATAAAACTTTCCCTTTATCAAATTCCACTTAATCAAACATTCAAGATATGCAATAAAACTCAAACAATAAACATCACACAAGATAGAGAGAGACACCAGATATAACGTGGAAACCCAATGTGGGAAAAACCACAGAGAACAATCTCAAGTATATTCATGAGAACAAACCCACAAGAGCACCATACTCCTTTGCCGAGTACCAACCTCAGCTACAATTTGTGAGCACCAACCCACAGGAGCTTCAAACCCCTTTCCTGAGAACTAACCCAGCTACTATTCATGAGCACCAACCCATAAGAGCACCAACCCATAGGAGCACCAACTCCTTTTCCGAGCACCAACCCATAGGAGCACTAGCCCCTTTGTGTATACCACACACCTATCTCTCAATGTTGCTATCTCCACAAATGATAGATCAATACAACATCTCCTTCCTCTCTCTCACCTTTGCTCTTCTAAGCTAGATATAACAAATACAAATCATATTCATCTCTCATAATTGCTCTTCTAAGCTAGATATTACAATATCAAATCAACCTCTCTCACACATATTACAAATGGCTTCTCAAGCCTTTATTTATAGCTTTCCAAATGACCTTTTGTCTTCCCCCTTTGTGACCCTTCAATCCTCATGGAAAATGGCACCAATCTTGGATGACCCTTCATATTCAAGCCTTTGAAAAGTCATGTGGTGACCCTTCATGACCAAAAATGTCCTTCCATCTTTTGTCCTCATCTTGGTGACTTTTCGTATTCCTTAAGGTGCCCCTTCATGAGAAATTGTGCCCTTACTCTTTTGTCTTCACTTGGTGACTCTTGGTATTCCCCAAGATGACTCTTCATGGAAAAATGTGTCCCATCCTTCTTTTGTCTTTACCCCATGGCTCTTCAACTTCTCCATGGGCCCTTCTTTTGTCTCATATGCAACCAAAAATATATTCATTAATATTAAATAAATATTAACTCACATTAGCCAAGATAAACAATATTAAATGCAATGGGGCCGTTATCACCAATAATACTAGACCTTTGACATCAATGACAATATTTCTAACAAATCTACTCCACTAGCACAGATATTATCAACCTCTGATAGGTTTGAAGTATTGATGTCAACCAGAAGGCATGGTTTGGCCATCTCTATGTGTTTACATAGCTACTATATCTTAAATTTTGTGGCATGTGCTTCATCTTTAGCTTCTTTGTAGAGTTTCTTCCATTTTCTTTCCTTACCATCATTGATGATATTTATGCACACAACTTCAGTGGCCATTCTAATAAGTGCATTCCCAGACTAGACTAGTTCATGGTGTAAGGATTTATGAGGAGGGAATCATGTCCCTCCTTAGGCTCTTATGTGCCCAAAATAGCCTTTCTAAGAACCTCAAAGTGAAGCTCATCCATGTAGTGATCAAATGCAAATGAATTTGTTTGTACATCTTGGTTGTGGTGGTTTTAGGGGGCATGGTGTCAAACATGTAAAAAATTTCATCCTTCCACCCCTTCTACACCTTCTCTCTTATGCTCAGCTCTATTTCATCCTTCTCAATGATAGCCATCTCTATTTATTCTTCCTTCTCTTCACTGACACCACCACTTTCTTTGATGTTTTCCTTAGAGGACTCATCTTGTTCCTTAAGGGTTTCTTCCTTAGATTTTTACCTTTCATCTACTCCTTCCTAGGGTTTTTCAATACTCACCACTAGGTCAATTCCTTTGATGTTATCATTACTTTATTCCTACTAAGGCTCCTTGATTGTCTCTATTTTTTATTCTGAGGTACTAGTATTGCCTTCCTTTTCTTTAGGTGCCCCTTCACTACTTGGGCATGTCTTTTGTGTAGTTTTTACTACCTTATTGGTGGGGGCATTAGGTACCTTCTTGGATTTTTCAATGGCTAGTCCCATGCTTGTAGGAACCTTCTTGGTCTTCTTCTCTTCCTTGGCCACTTCCTTTTCTTTGGCCAATTGGTGTTTTTACTCAAGCACTAGTGCCTTCTCAATATTTGCCTCACTTAGGCCCATTTTTTTCCATGCCCTTGTCTTCTCCTCTTCCATTTATGGTGGTAATATGGAGTCTTTATCTCTAGATGAGGAGCTCACTGGCTCCTTTGCTTCTTCAAGCATGATGGTCATGCCACTTTATGTTAGAAATATTATCATTGATGTCAAAGGTCTAGCATTATTTTTGATAAAGGCCCCATTGCATTTAATGATGTTTTTAATAGTTATATCTTGGCTAATGTGTGTTAATATTTATTTAATATTAACAATTATATTTTTAGTTTCATATAAGACAAAAGAAGGGCCCATGGAGAAGTCAAAGAGTCATGGGGTAAAGACAAAAGAAGAATGGGATGTAGTTTTCCATGAAGAGTCATCTTGGGGAATTCCAAGAGTCACCAAGTGAAGACAAAAGAGGAAGGTCACAATCTCTCATGAAGGGACACTTTGAGTAATATGAAAAGTCACCAAGATAAGGACAAAAGAGGAGAGGACACTTTTGCTTATGAAGGGTCACCATATGACTTTTCAAATACAAGGATACGAAGGGTCATGCAAGTTTGGCACCATTTTCTATGAGGATTGAAGGGTCACAAAGGGGGAAGGCCAAAGGTCATTTGGAAAGATATAAATAAAGGCTTGAGAAGCCATTTTTATAGTGAGAGATGAGTATGATTTGTATTTGTTATATCTAGCTTAGAAGAGCAAAGGAGAGAGAGGAAAGAGATATTATAATGAAATATCATTTGTTGAGATAGCAGCATTGAGAAATAGTTGTGTGGTATACACAAAAGGGGTTGGTGTTCCTGTGGGTTGGTGCTCATGAATTGTTATTGGTTTGGTGCTCAGCAAAGGGGTTGGTGCTCTTATGTGTTGGTGCTCATGAATTGTTTCTGTGTTGGTTCTCAGCAAAGGGGTTGGTGCTCCTGTGGGTTGATGCTCATGAATTATTGTTGTGTTGGTGCTCAACAAAGGGGTTGGTTCTCTTGTGGGTTGGTACTCCACAATAGTTGTTGTATTGATGCTCAGTAAAGGGTTTGGTGCTCCTACAAGTTGGTGCTTGTGAATATTGTGTTTTGAGTTAGTGCTCATTCATATACTTGAGATTGTTCTCCATGGTTTTTCCCACATTGGGTTTCCACGTTAAATCTGGTCTCTCTCTCTATCTTGTGTGGTGTTTATTATATCAATTTTATTTCATATCTTGAATGTATGTTAAATTAGAATTTGATTAAGGAAAATTTTATAAGATTTATGATATACTGATTCACCCCCCCTCTCATTATATCCCATGCTTAATAAATGGTATCAAAGTAGGTTCCTTCAAAAAGGGTTTAATAGCTTGAAGGTAGATCAAGGAAAAGCACAAGATAGCCAAGCAGCTAAGGAAGGAGAATTAAGAGTTGAAATCTATGGTTGAGGATCTTAAGGAACAAGTGTGTATCTTGGATTCTAAATTGGCTATAAAAGTAAAATAAAATAATATTTTTATTTAGGATCTTAAGAATCAGCTAGAGGTTGCAAATTCAAGTTTGAAATCAAGAGAAGAAGAGTGTAATCAATTGAAGGTTGAGTTAGGTTATTTAAAGGATAATCATGAGAAGCTCATAATCAAGATTGAGAAAGATCATGAAATATTACTCCAAGGTAAGAAGGATACAAGTTTTAAAGGCAAATTAAAGAAGCCAATCAGGCAGCCCAATGCTTTCAAGTTTTCAAATAATTTTCATGGCCATTATTTTGTTTGTCATCATGTTGGTCATAGGGAAAGAGACTATATGAGGAGAATTAATTAGTCAAAGGGAGATCTCAATCACATTCAAGAAGAAGGTATGAAAAATGTTGTTTGCTTTTGTTGTCATAAGGTTGGACATATTGCTAAATTATGTCCAAATAAAGTAAAGAGATCTTCAAGGTATGTGAAAGGATACAAATCCCCTAGAAGATATGAGAAGAGTCAAATTTAGGTTTGGAGACCTAAAATAGTAAAGGTTTATGAGGTTGAGTTTAAGAGTGAGAATAAATTACTAGATATAATAGATAAAGAATTAGATAGGAAGGACTATGAAAAATCTCATGTTACATTTGAGCATGAGCCTTGTCAAGATAAGATAGTTACAAGAGTTGAGAAGATGAAAAACATCATAAATAATGAGTTTAGTGAGTCAAATAAGTTAGACATGCTTAAATGGATTATAAGAGAAAGACACAAGGAAGAAATAGAGGAGATGTGAGAATCTCCTAAGATTTATTTCTAGGACCCTTTATGTGGGGTGTCTCTTCTAGGCTTCAAGGAGACACTTTTAAGAAATATTGAAGCATGGTGGATGTTATTGGGTCTTGGCTATGTTGCATGACAAGAAGGTGAGCTGACAGATTATTTTGTATATCATTTGAGGGAATAGATTTTGAAGAAAGTTTTGCACCGGTGTTAATGTTAGAGGCTTTTAGAATGTTTCTTGCATATGCAGTGTTTAAAAGTTATAAAGTATTTCAAATGGATATGGTTATAAGAAATTAGAATGTTGAAAAAGTGATAACAATTTCAGAAATAAGGAGAAGGAAACTCATGTAGAATCAATCAAAAAGGACTAATGTTTCAAGGTTCCTTTCATCAAAAAGAAGGTTCGAACATGTTCATGGTAGAAGAAACAACCCAAAGATTCTGTGTTGGTACAGACAGCTTTGCATGTAAGAAATGAAGATCAGCCATGGTTCGTTGATAGCAGATGTTTAAGGCATATGACAAGAGACAAAATTAGGTTCATAACTTTAAAGAAGATCAATGGTGGCACAATGAAATTCAGAGATAAAACCACTACCAAGATAGCCAAAAAAGGTACTATGAGTTTGGATAATGGTAGAACCAGGACTAAGAATGTTTTATGTGTAAAAGGTCTTAAGCACAATCTATTGAGTGTATGTCAAATATGTGATCAGGGATATAGATCAGGGATATACATTAAATTTTTATGCAAAATGTTGTGAGATTAGAAGAAAATTGTCAAGTGAGTTGATTGCAGATGCTTAAAGGATAGGCAATAATTTATATGTATTATTAGATATCCTCTCAAAGGCATGATCAAAAGACACATTCAAGGATATGTAAGAGGAGTTGGGAGTAATTTCTCTTACTTCCTGCCATTAAAGTTCAGCATCAGTTGAGGGGGAGCTAAGTGTTGGCTCTAAGTAGGTCCTTTGCCATTGATGTCAAATGGGGAGAATAATAGGTATAGGTGTAGAAATAGGTATAGGTTACTACAATAAGTGGGAGTTACTATATGTTTTTATATGATAGTATGTGTAGGTTTCAAGATGTGGTAGTTTCAGGATTGAGGTTGCCATCAATGACAAAGTGAGAGATTGTTAGAAATATTGTCATTGATGTCAAAGGTCTAGCATTATTGGTGATAAAGGCCCCATTGCATTTAATGATGTTTTAGTAGTTATTTTTTCACTAATGTTTGTTAATATTTATTTAATATTAATTAATATATTTTTGGTTTCATATAAGATAAAATAAGGGCCCATGTAAAATTCAAAGAGTCACAGGGTAAAGACAAAATAAAAATGGGACGCATTTTGCCATGAAGAGTCATATTGGGGAATTCCAAGAGTCACCAAGTGAAGACAAAAGAGGAAAGGCACAATTTCTCATGAAGGGACACTTTGAAGAATATGAAAAGTCACCAAGATAAGGACAAAAGAGGAAAGGATGATTTTGCTTATGAAGGGTCACCATATGACTTTTCAAATACAAGGATACGAAGGGTCATGTAAGTTTGGCACCATTTTCCATAAGGATTGAAGGGTCACAAAGGGGGAAGGCCAAAGGTCATTTGGAAAGCTATAAATAAAGGCTTGAGAAGCTATTTGTATAGTGAGAGATGAGTATGATTTGTATTTGTTATATCTATCTTAGAAGAGCAAAGGAGAGAGAGGAAATAGATATTATAATGAATTATCATTTGTTGAGATAGAAACATTGAGAGATAGTTGTGTGGTATACACAAAAGAGGTTAGTGCTCTTATGGGTTGGTACTCATGAATTATTGTTGGGTTGGTGCTCAGTAAAGGGGTTAGTGCCCTGTGGGTTGGTGCTCACAAATTGTTGCTATATTGGTGCTCAGCAAAGATTTTGGTGTTCTTATGGGTTGGTGCTCATGAATTATTGTTGTGTTGGTGCTCAGTAAAGGGGTTGGTACTCTTGCAAGTTGGTGCTTGTGAATATTGTGGTTTGATTTGGTGCTCATTCATATACTTGAGATTGTTCTCTATGTTTTTTCCCACATTAGGTTTCCACATTAAATCTGGTGTCTCTCTCTATCTTGTATGGTGTTTATTATTTCAATTTAATTGCCTATCTTGAATGTATGTTATAGTGGAATTTGATTAAGGGAAAGTTTATAAGATTTATGATATATTGATTCACCCCCCTCTCAGTATATCCCATGCTTAACACTTTAGAGGGACTCCTATACATCCTTGGTGTTGGGATCCTCTTCCTCTTCTTATTCCTATGGGATATATGTCCTTATTCCTTCCTCCTCCATCCCTTCCTCCAATCCACACATGAGGGTCTCCTCTTCTTCCATTTCCACCAAAGTTTTTGTAGGGACTGCAACTAGTCCCTTAGACCTCTTCTTTTTATGCTTCTTATTGGAGGAAGCAGTCTCTAGCATGAAGGTTATGTACTTCTTAGGAGCTGGAGGTGTAGTTTGTTCACCAGATGTAATCTTTAACTTGATGTGCTCCTTAATATCCTCAAGGGTCTCTCCTCACTTTTTATGGTAGGTCTCTCCTACATCTTTGGTGTTGGCTTCCCTTCATCACTGATCAAGAGGAGGTGATCATCATCTTTTTTAGGGTCAATACCCTTCTTTCATAGCTTCATCTCATAATATATATTAAAGATGTGCTAGGTTATTATTTCCCTCTAAATGGGAAAGAGGTAAATTTGGTTGGAATCATCTTCCTCATCCTTAGTGGCCTTTGCTCCTAGGTTCACATACTAGTGCCTCAACATGCACCTTTCTTGATCCACGATATTCATTAGGATCTCTATTTGTTGCACATTGGGAATCCTCACTAGCATTGCCATGAAATATTTGGTATAAAATGCATAAGGTAGCTTAATCTAGTCAGATAAGTTCTCATATACGAGTGTCAAGCACACTACATAGAAATGATGCATGAAAATGAAGATTGACATTCCTACCATGTGTTTGGGAAGCTCCTGTGGGATGCACCATTCAATCCCAAATGCCTTGATGTATTAGTTACACCACCCCTATACTCTCATCTTGTACCTTTATGAAAAGTGGGGTGGGAAGATGAAGTCTTGATATTTTAGCATTAGGGATTCATTGTGTTGTAGAAACACCCAAATATTATCATCATCATTGTTTGACATGTTGATATCCTCCATCACTATTAATATCAGCATGGACCCCCACCTAAAGTTCTCATGTACCTTGTGGCACTCTAACATGTTCTTAATAATCTCCTCTAAAATAAACTTTGAGATGTTGAAATTTTCCCCTTATGCCATGTAGTGGGCAATGCATAAGTAAGTCTTATTGATGTTGGACCAAAGGTCATGATGTTAAATATTAGAGCTAATGAGGCACATTGATTCCCTCATACCAAGGTCTTGTATATCCTTAATTGGTAATGTTAATCTTGCCTTTTAGTAGCCTAGGAGTTTTGTAACCCTCTCCACCTCCACATCATCCTCCATTTTTTGGCAGATGTTCCCTTATGGTTAGGAGTCTTGTGATCCTATTAATGAGGTTGTAAGATATGCATGCACCTCCCTGTGAAATAGAATCTATCTCCATGGATGTATGAGAGGAATTGCACCAATTCCTCTGACTTACCAAAACATGGTAGCTCCTATAATTAGATCATGCTTGTTGTCACCAACTTGTCTTGGATGGAGACATCTAATAGTGTCAAGCCCACCTTGGTCTTCTCTCTTGTATCAACCATCCAATCTTGGTCGAGTTCATGCAAATTGCTTAGAATTTGATGGTTATACTCCTTCAACCTACACATTTGATGAAGGGCACCCATTTCTACCCCATTATGACCTCAAAGGGGAACTACATTTCTCTATACGTAAGCTTTACACTTGATTTTGAGTCTACCACCATGATGCTCACACCTTCTACCAATTATGCCTCTTTATTCATAATGGCTACTTATTTTATAGTTTGTGCCTTCTTGGCATCCTTTTATGCCTATAGTAGACCTGAACTTAACCTCTTCTTTTCCATTCTAAATTGGTTACTATTAAAGCACAATTAGTTGATCTTCTTGAAACCCTTAATGTTACTTGGTGCTTTTTCATAGTCATGGGGTCTAAGAATGTGACTTTGGATCTCAATATTATAGTTTTGTTAATGGTGGCCTCAGCATCTTACATAATTTATACTACCCTTGTCTCTCATAATTCTACTCCACACACCTCCTTTTTTATTTAAAGAGAAATAGAATCTCTATCTTAGTTCAAATGTTCTTGCTTGGTAGCTATGGATGCTTGGTTTTCATTATGGTAGCATTTTTCTAGTTTAGCTCTGGTTTAGCTTTGTGTTCATGTCTATTTAAGTTTAAATTCTCTTAAGGTTTGTAACCTATTATAGTCTACCATTCACCTCTTTATACCTTAGTTTTATATATCTCATTAATGGCTGGTGAGTAATGGCATGGTGTGTGGATATCTTAAAATTTTATAAACCTATAAAATCTATAAAAATCCACCACCACATTGCATTTATTGAGGATATTTTTACCTCCATCATCACTATATTAAATTTTCTTAATGGTGTATTTGATGAAGTGATCGATGATTTAAATAGTCACTTCTCACTGATTATTTGATGGGTGCCATCTATCTCGATGATTTATCTCTTGTGCTTCATTCACCTTGGCATGACCTTTACCTTTCTTATAGCAACCTAGGTAAAACATTTCACATGCATGTGATTTAGCCTCCTTAGTTCCATCTTATCTTCATATTGCATTTCCTTTTAAGCAGGTATCCATTTCTTGGTTGATTTCTCTATGCTTTCATATCTTACTTTTGCCTTCCCTACCTCATACAAATTCCTTACCCTAGTCCTCTAGCGCTTCATTATAATTTAAATTTATTACACTCTAGCATCTTGTGTGCTTCCCTTTATCAACTTATCACATATTTTTGTATTTGTAAAACTTTATGCACCTAGAAACCTAGGTGTCTAACCTCAGTCACTTAAAGATCATCCATGCATGACTCACCTAACTAGATTTATGTGTGTAAGTGTTAGAAGAGTTCTCTTATGGGACTAAGAGTGCCATTCTTATTTTCATAACACAAACAACATAAAACATAAGGAAACATTTAGCTTGAACCAAATTTTATTCTAGTCAAGATAAGGCAACTAATTTGTGATTGAGAAGTTAGTATTTGATGGTGTTAGTGCCTTCCTAGTGACTATAGGGTTTTAATATATTATCATTGAAATTCCTAGGGAGCATTTCACTCATCAACATGCACAACTTAATGCACCAATCTCTAATATGTTGTGGATGATATAAAGTCACATCCACCTAATATGTAACTTACCTAGGTGTTTAAGGCACTTTAAGTCATAGATCAAGACCAATGCTCCTTTAGTAAGTACCTTGTGCTTGATATGCTTATCATGCCATAGATTATAACACACCTTTTCTATTTGTTGGCTCCATCTTGCTTGGGTGTGTCTCTCATCTAATCACTCCAAGTCTTCTAATCATGTGCTCAAAGAATCTTGGTCATCTAAATGACCAATACATGAAATTTTCAATGAGGGCACTATGAATTCCATCAATAAAACTACCACTATGCCAAACACTAGTTGGAATGGTGTAGCCTTATTTAGGTTATTTACATGGTGAGATAAGCCCATAATAATGCTAACATATGGTCATCCCAATATTTATGACTAATGTTACATAGGAACAATATCTTATTAAACACCTTAGTAGTGTCATTTGATTGGGGATGATAAGGTGTTATCTTATGGTGTGCCACCATGTATTCAATTGGTAGGATTTGAATGGTCTTGTTGATGAAGTATGTGCCATGGTCACTAGTTAATATAAGAGGGCACCTATAGTGACTAATGATGTTCTCTCATATAAACCTTATGGCTATGTAATCTTTGGTTGATGCTACCTTAGCCCACTTGGTGAATTAATATGTGGCTACCAAAAAGCATCATACACTTGTGTACCTTGCAATAAGAGTAATTAGCCCAATAAAGTCAATGGCCCATTTTTAAAATGGTTCTTAGGTAAGGATGGGAATGAGAGGCATCTCATCTCTATGGTTTGGATTTCTCATGTAGTGGTAGATGTCACATGCTTTGGCATAATCTTTTGCATCCTAGAACAGAGTTGGCCACCACAAGATTTATTATAGTACCTTGAACATCTAGCATCTCTAATGCAATGGCCTCTATAAATACCTTCATGTGCCTCTTATGATACTGAGTCCCTTTTTTGATCTAGAACACAATGGTGTAGAACCTTATCTCAGCTCAACTTGTATAGTTCCTTACGAATGAGTTGAAAAGTGATAGCATGAACTACAAGCTACTTATCCTTAGTAATCATAGTTTGGGGCATAGATATGGATGTTAGAAATGTGGTGATATCTACCAAGTCCATGGGGATTCATTATACCCTATAAATCTATGAATTAAGCATATAATCTTCAATAGGTGCTACCTCATCGCAAGAGTTGATGTAAGATAAATGGTTTGGGCCTTAATTTTGTTTTCTAAGATTTACTATAATGGAGAACTAAAACTTTTAAAATAAAACTATCCATCAATAAATGCACCCATGGAGAATGGGCTTATTTAACATGAACTTAAGTTCCTCATGATCAGTGAAGAAGATGAAGGGGGTCACCAAAAATATTGATAGAACATTTGTAGGCCATAGACCACGGCAAGAACCTCGTGATTAGTTGTGGTGTAGTTATTTTCTACCTTGGTTAGTTTTTTACTTGTGAAATAAATGGGATAATCTATGTTTCCTTTATTTGTGTATGCCATAATGGTGTTAATCATAGTACCAGATGCATCAATATGAGCATGGAATGGAGTGATATAGTCAAGAAATTATAATATTGATGCACTTATTAGTCTGAGCTTCAGGGTCTTAAATGCATATTCTTACCTTGTGCCCCAATAGAATGGGCCATCCTTTTACCAGAGCTCTTTTAGAAGCACTTTAATCTTGGTGTAGTTACTTTGGTTTCAAAAAAAGGTGTGAATATATTTTTGAATTGATGGGGTCTAGAGTTAAAGGATGGTGGAAATGTTTGTTAGATCAATGAGTAGACCATCCTTGCAGATGATGTGCCTGAGCAAAGTGACAAATGGTGTTGCAAAAACATAATTCTTAAGGTTCAAGTATATCTACAACTATCTACACCTCTCAAACATTATGCACAAGTTATCATAGTGATCTTTCACTAACCCATACATAGTCTAATCATCGAAATACACTTAGAGGAGCTTATTAATGAAGTCCTTGAAAGCATTGATCACCAATTGAGATAACATGGCTAGTGCATTCTTCAATATAAAGGGCATCATGTTGTATGCAAAAAAACCCCATTCTATTTTAAATGTAATTTTGGGCTTGTCCTCCTCCTTAATTTGGACTTAATAGTATCCTTAAAACACATTAGTGAAAGTATATATCTCACAACTTGTAATGTTATCCAAGACTTCATCAATAAATAGAGTTGAGAATGGGTTGATTATGCAAGAAACATTCAGTAACCTATAATTGACACAAATCCATATGTGCCCATCCTTGTTGATGTTGATAACTATGGGGCTAACCCATTCAAATTATTGCATAGGGTAGATGATGAATTCGGCTAGCATACCATCAATCTCTCTTTTGACCTTAAAACAAAGATTAAGGTTCATCCTATAAGGTCACTTCTTGATAGGTCTCATACCATCAACTAGATTGATGCTCATCTTTCCAAGGGATGGGTGTGTGCCCTTCATGTCTCTATAGTTCCTAAGGAATAAGTTTTGGAATTCCTTCAAGAGGTCTATAATGTGTGTCAGCTCCTCATCATACCAATAGGCACCTAGAGTAGTAATATTTGGCTTTCTTTATGATATGATATCTACCTTTATCATTTTTAGTGGCATGTGGTAGGGCTCATTCTCATCTTGACATAAATCGTTCACTTGCTTGCTTCTCTTAGTTGTTTTTATTTAAAGGTGGGTAGGGTCTTATTCTTTTGGGGTGTTATCCTCAACTTGGTACACTAACTTTTGTTTATTATCTTTAAATAAATCTAGGAGTGCCAACCCCTTTTCATTGCACATGTTCTTTAATAAATCCTTTAATATTGTAGTGTCTTCAAACACTGACCTTTGAACTAGTTATAGTGGCTAAATCAATTCATGGAAAAGGAGAAAGTGTGAATAAATTTCTCTTTCATTGCATCCCAATTGGATATCTTGTAGTGAATTTCATTGAAAATATACCATGCCTTTTCCCATGTCTTCAAGGTTTTATAGAAGGTATGCAGCCATAGGTTCTTTAGGGAATTTTCACCATAGATAGTGCATGTTTCTTCACAAAGGCATACATGAACTATAGGGTCAAAATTGCCAAAGTAAGAAGAGATGTCTAGTCTTCATTTATATTCCTAAATCTAATGCAAATAGATACCTTCACATCTTTCTGAGTTAGAAAGCTAGGCCTTTATGCTACCCACTAACGAGTGACAATGCTCTTTAATGTATATATTAGTGTGCCCATTCTATCTACCTCTTTTAGAATACATGATTCAAGGTCATATACATAGTCTTCTACTAGATTACTCCCCTCATATCTTGGGAGCATCACAAGTTTACATTTACTTAGGTGAAACACTCTCTTTCCCTTATTCTTGGTGCAAGGGAACCATCTTTTCAAAGTGCGATTAAACTAGACCCAACCTATCTTTATTTCTTTTGGCACCTTTGTACACACTAAGTGTCACCTTTGACCAATGGTCTCATATGCTTCCTCAACCCATTGGTCACAATCAATGTTGGTGGTTTTTGAGGTTGATTTTCCATCTTCTTAGAAGAGGGTTCCTTGATCATTAGGGTTCAAAATTGTAGTGTCTTACATTGTGATGTTATATATGTGGTTAATCTCATCCTCAAGGTCCACACTTTCAACATAGGGGGGTCCTTGGTCCTATGAGAGGGTTATAACAACCCTTTCCTTTCCATTCTCAAATTTCATGTAATGTCTCTTGAATCACATATCTACATTGTTTGCATAACACCATGGCCTTCCTAGAAGCACTAGGTAGTTATCCTATTCTACTAACTCAATCACTTCAAAGTCAGCATAGAACTAAATGCCCATGATATCTACAATTATTATCTTTATAGTTTTGATAATCTATGCCCAAGTCTTGTTGTCCATGAAAATTACATGAGGGGAAGGCCTTAAGGCTAGCCTACCCATTTTCTCCCAGGCATTCTTGGTCAAGGTATTAACCTTAGTTTATGTGTCTAAAAAAACCTCACAAATAGACCATCCATCAATAGTTGAATTCACCAAGATTACTTGATCATAATCTACATTATATATATGCCTAACTTCTTGTGCCCTCTCCATGTGTGGCATAACAATTTCAACTAGCTTTCACCTCACATGCTCTAAAAGTAAGTTCTTCAATAGGGGTAGTATTCCCTCTATTTATAGGAGGCATAGTATCTCCATTAATTTTTATATCTCAACATCCTATTTGTCCTACTTCTTTTGAGAGGTAGTAGTGTGCACTTATAGATCTCATACTAATTGGATCTCCCCTTATAGGTTTTGGATTACACTCATGGTCTAATGTAATACATCTTTTTAGTACATTGGGTTTGGATAAGGTTTAGCTTTAGGTTCAAGCCACATTATGACCATTATCTCCATATTCTAAGCACAACTTAGATATTAGCACAACTGATGGTTGAGTGGTGAATCCACTACAAGTAGTTGCATGCACTTTGACTATCTCTGTGTGATTTGATTTCACCTTTAGAGTCCACTTCTTCATTTTTGGCTCACACCTAATCATTTAAACACCCTTGTCTATGTTAGTCCTGCCTTGGGTTTAATTTTTATATAGGTCAGGGCATTCCTCAATAGTATGAGACCCTTGATAATACCCACATGTTTGATGTGTAGGGTAGTTACATTGATAATTCTCTATCGAGCCACACTTATAACATGAGTGAGGTGGGAACTTTCTACCACCATGTCCTCCATCTCACCCTCTAGTGCCTCATTACATCCCAAAGCCTATATTTTATTAACTATAACCTTCATTTCCTTAGTTTTCTTACCCTCTAACTATTGTAGTGGCATGTCTTACACATCTCTCCATGTTCTCATGCATCTCATCAATCACTTATTAATTAGCTATGGTATGAGTGTAGGCATTAGACAATTGATAATAGATGGTTATGTTGACTTGGCTAGTGCATTAAAACAAAAGGCAATTACAAACATCATGTACCTCTTGATAGACTTCATATCTTAGAATAAATTTGCACACATTCCTTCAAGGGTAGTTATTCCTATTATGGCTTTCCACTTTGTATTTAGCACACCATAATCCATTTTGATCATCTTATGATGAGATAGCGATAAGATTTTAGAGTTGGGAGGTTGTAAATGCAATATACACCTCCATAAATGGTCTGATCCTAGTATTTGTGCTTCTAATTACCTTGGATTTGAGCATGGCTTCAAGCACTTTGTGAGGCTCTATAAAAGTCTTCATGGAAAGTTCTCTTCAAAATGGAACCAACAACCCTCTAATGAACCATTATGTATGTTGATAAGGGTGAATGTCATAAGGGAGTTTGGAAAAGATATTTTTGAACCTTACATCATACAGGCACATGCTTTCTAAGAGTCCTTGGGTATTTTCTTTGATCACAGTGATGCTTTATTGATCAAACTTGAGAATGTCAAATTCCTTCAAGAAAGCCTCCTTAAAGGTGTCATAGTCAACCATAGCTTGGTTAGGGTCAAATATCATATACCAAGTATGGGCATGATCAAGTAGAGTGGTCATAAACTAGGTTGCCTTGTGCTTCAATTGGGTTATGCCCTGAGTGTACAACTCTAGTTCACACTTCAGCACATGCTCTATAGCATTTTCTATACCATAATACTCTAGCAAGTGCACCCTTTTGTAAAAAATTTATTGTGTGGGGGTAGCTGGGATCTGAGGTGTTTGTCCCCCTAGTTTTTATCTTGATAATGTTCCTCTAATGCCTCCATCCATTGGGTTAGGTGCTAGTCCCATCATTACTACTAGTGTAGTGGATGATGATGGTGTTGTACTACTTACTTGTGGTGTTAGACCACTTCATGTGGGCTATTTCACACTCTACATTACTAAAGCTCTATTATAGTGAGCTAGTTCCCAATGGCCTAAATCTAGTTGCACTCAATTTTATATATGGAATAATTTATTCAATCACAAAATTTCACTCTAAGTCTACATAACATCTAAAATTTATGTCAATAATAGGGTTAATTATCACTTTTGTACTTTATTCAAGTGGGGGATCCAACACATGAACATGTGTTATAGGTCCAAAGGGGGTAGGCACATCGAGCATATCTTCAGTCACCAAGTCTTTTAGGAACCTAGTGGATTCCACACCTATTAAATATTGAGCTTGATTCATCGCTTCATTATTTGCCTCATCCTTGCACTACTTTATTTCAAGAGGTCCTTCCCCATGCCCTTCTTGCTCGCTATGAGTTCTCTTAGCACTTCTAGGTTCCAGATATTCCATTAGCCTATGCCATATCTTATTATAAGTCTATTTCCTAAGCTCTTAGGTGTCAATCTATTCATCTCCTTCTATTACACCTCACCTACACATCCCCTTCTTCCCCTTTGCATTGCTCATATGTGAAAGGACTTAAGCCTTCCATCCCCAAAGTTTTAAAGTCATAGTCCACCATTAAATTTTTTATTTTTTTGCATTGAATTCCTTTACAAAAATGCCTTTAGGTTCACACAAAAATTGATACTTTGCTTTCTCAAGGCAGGATTATGTTGAAACTATGAACTCAAGCATGTAACTATTAATCATTGCTTTCCACCATTTATATACTACTCTAGTCCAAGTGGCATCTAGGGTCTCAAGTTTCTCTAGGCACTCCATCCACTCAAAGAATTTTCCATAGCTCTTCCTTCAGTGGGTTGAATCTGTATCCAACCACCAATACACATGCTCAAGTAATTCATATAAAATGACCTCATACATAGGATCATATAGTTTGTTCTAAATCCACTTTCTTGGCTTTTTTCCTTTAAAGGTTGGATGCTTCAACATAAATCTATCTTCCACCTATTATAACTAGAAATCAATGTTTTTGAGGGAGAGTCAGTATATTATTCTATCACACCATTGCAATAACAAAATTCAGCATGGGTCCCAATAATGGAACCAAATGTTGTAGAAACATTAGGTGCACAACGTGTCTTAGTCAGGTCTTAAATTATTACAACCAAGTACAAACATGGGATTATCTTTCTATGCTTAAAATTTTACAACTGGCTACACCAACATCAATTCACATAAGACATAGGCCTTATGTACTCACCCAAAGTGCAGCTGAGAAGGAACTAGGGCCCACATTGGGCTAGTTGTACCATGGCACAAGATTTCATTTGTGGAACTTGATCAATTCATAAAAGGATTTAAGTAGATCTATAGGTGCAAGATTTTAGGGGGATTATTCCTAGTCATAAGGGTGTAAGCCTTTTTTTAACTATAGCCTCACATCATATCAGTGCTTGAAGGGTCAAGGGGCTACTTTTTGTTGAAATGATCATACTAAGCTCATGCTTTGAACAGGGGTAGGAACACTTGGCATAGAACTTATATATACTTAGTCATTATTACACGAGCTATGAATGATGTCGTCATCTGTTATAGGGATGCCATTAAATTCATAAACCAAAAGCATGCATACATATTACTTAACATAACTGAATTGAACTTATAACATTACAATTATTTTGCATTCAAATATCAATACCAAAGATGCATAAACTAGAGTATAATTTTATGCAACAATCATCTCCATTACTCAAAGTTTAAATAAATAGAGTTCATAATAGTTAAAATAGAGTAAAAGCTTCAATTAAGCTACTTAATAGCCCTGAGGCTTATAGGTGAGCTTAGGCATATATAGATGGAGCCTTAATGGCATCCATGCTACTTTTAGTTCTAATGGTAGCCATTATAATGTATATAGAGCATTCCAAAATTATTAGAGCTTCATTTCATAACTTTGCATCTCTAGATCACCTAGTTTGAGATCCTTTTATATCTTTTTAAGATCATCTCTGTCAGGGTGGAGTGCACACATCGAGTGCCAAGTTAGAGCCTTAGTGATCATTTTATTAGCTCCATTACCTTGTGCCCTTCACACTACAGTTTCTAATTATTTCCCAACTTGGAAGATTCCCCAAAAATCTTATAATTGGTTAGCCACCTTCTAGCTAGTGTAAGGTGTGCACTGATTCCTCCAACTAGTGTCAAGATGCCAAAAAGTCATCATCACTCAAAATGATCACCTCACATTGATGTGTCTATCATGTTTATGTGAATCCTTACATATCAAAATGAGGGGGCCAACAAACCATAAGGTTTTATGGAATATTCTTCCTTCATTTATAAACTTCATAAATCTATCTATGGCCTCAAACAAACCCCTCAAGCTTGGTATGCCAAGATGAACTCATTTATTATTTTAGTTAGATTCCCTATATGCCATTATATTTGAATTTTACATTTTGTAGTAGGATGATTCAATTTTGATTATAGTTATCTATTTGGATGACCTTTTGATCATGAGGAGTTCTCCATCCTCCATCATAATAATTAAAACCACTTTGTTTGATAGGTTCTGAATGACCAGCTTGGTCTTATTACATTACTTCCTTAGAATTAAATTTTATTAGTCTAACTTTGGGATAAATATTTCACAATCTAACTATGTTATCAATTTTCTTACATGGTTTACCATGGTTGATTGTAAGCAAGCTCCAACTCCATTTTTATTTTGTGTGAAGCTTGAGGCCAATTATTCATCTCCTTTAGTTGATGCTACCTTGCATCAACAAATTGTTGGTATTCTCATCTATATTAAACACAATAGACTTGACATTTCATATGCAATGGCATGGTCTCTATATTTATTCATGAACCACATGATATCTACTAGAAAGTAGCTAAGTGGATTTTCCACTACATTTAAATTACTCATAATTTTAGGATTCACTATGGAGGAAGCATTAATGTTGACTTGATTAGGTATATAGATTTATATTAGGTTGTAAATATTTAGAATCACAAGCCTACTTCAGGCTATAGTTTCTTCCTTGGTTCAATACTGATTAGTCAATAAATTAAGAATCATAATTTCATTGATTTATCTTCTATAGAGGTAGAATACAAAGGATTTGTTAATGCTTCCACTAAGGCTATTTTACTTCAAGACATTCTTACTGAGTTTGGTATCTAGTTTCGATGACCAATAGTCATCTTCTATGATAATCAAAGCATAATCCATATTTGTAGGAATTTGATCCTCCATTAATAGACCAAGCATATTAATATTCACATGCATTTCATTTTAGATTTCATTCATGAGCAAGTCATAAATATTTACTACTACCAAACTTTGGATCAAATTACTGACATATTCACCAAACCTTTCATTGAGAGCATCTTCATTTACATGTTCTTCAACAGGTTTAGGTAGATTTGGCATCATCTTTTTTTTTTTTTTTTTGGGTGGGAGGCGGGGTGGTGGGTAGGGGTGGTGTGGATTGGGGGGTAGTTCCTTCCTTATCTCTCTATACTTATAGGGGGATTCTTTATCTCTCTTTTGCATATTTCATTTTCATGTTTGAAATATTAGTGCACCTATGTTTATCTAGTCTCAATTCTTGACTGTGGTCCACTATGATAAAAATATCAATATTTTCACCTTTCACTTAATTTTTAATCTTATATGTTGTATGGAAATTTTTTTTTACATCAAAGTACAATAAATCTACCCATACACATTTAAAATAATCCTAATCAATTTAATATTTGAGGCTTCCATAATCCATAGAGTCAGAAGATGTCTTTTAGATTAAAATAATGTCAAAAAAAATTATTTAATGCTTTCGATCTAAATTTGAGATCCATCATTAGGAAAAATATGAGTTGGGATTATGTTATATCAAAATTAGGTAACTAGGAGGATATTAAACCCTAATTAGACAAATTATTGTGTAAAATCAAAATGTTATAGATATGTAATAAATGAAACAAATTGATTTAGAACTTGTTAAATTTGGAAATATATTAAATATGGAAAGTACAATTGAGAACAAAAACTTAGATTAAAAACCAAGATAGTCTATTTCTAGAATTAAAACTAACAAGAAGGTTTTGTTGATTGAGTGAGAATCCAAAACAAGACTTGACGAGGTCTCTGGATAGGAGCACTGTAATGGGATACGAGACAAGTGTGGTATTTCCCTTAGGGATTGTTAGTGTCTGATAAGTAATATATCTCTAATATTTCCATGGTAGGTTCACTTTTTCATGTGTGTTATGTGGATTATGAAGGATCTCCCAATCCATTGTAAAAATCATGGTGTATCTCCTCCTTCGAACCCTAATTCAATGGCATAAGAAGATGAATGTAATAATGGGATAAAAGAGGGTTAGTGTTGAAGTTATGCTTGACATTAACACCCCCATGTTGAGTGTTTCATACATATAAATAATCTAAAGAGGGATCAAACTCAATGCAGTTCTCTCATGATATGATGGTGTGTGTGTAATACTGGTGCAAAATTTTATATGTTAATACAATCTTGGTATGATTAAGTGATTCAAATATGGCTTGTGATCTTAAAAGTGTATTTAAACTTACTCAGGGTTACTAGGGTTTTATGTAATCATAATTAGGAGAAATAGGGAATTTTATCTCAATGTGCAATTAGAATTCTTGTGTTTTTTAGTGGGGAAACCTATTGTGTGCAAAATGGTTTGAAATGTGGCTTTATAGTGATATTTTGGGAATTCCTTTGGATGAGGATTGATAAACTTATGGATGACCTATTTCATGAATATGAAATTTATAAATTAGTCATTATTTGGTGGGAAGACAAGAGTAGTTGATCTACACAAGAGAATAATGTATTACTATTTAATTAAGGAGATGTTGTCCAAGGAGCATAAATAGTTGATCTAGGTACCAGGAATAGTCTATTAGTGAACATGAATTGCTCTGAATTAGGAATAGGTACATTCTAGGGTCATTGGTTTTCTTATAATAATTATGTATCTACATGAAAAGTGAAGAAAAGTAGTCAAAAGATCCAAGAATAAGGTATGAGTTAAGTGCGCAAAAAGGGTGATCATAGGTGCATTGTTTTATCTTAAATTTTATTTTATGTGTCTACATTTTCCCTAATTTTATTCTAGTAATGTAGGAAAGTGAAAGTACTAGATTAAAAGGAAAAGAGTGCACTTGAACTTACCTATGAAGTGTAGTCTTGAATGTAGGCCACAATATTGAATTGTGTTTCATGCACATCTAAAATGAAACATGTATAAGATCAATCCTTGCTTAAGATGAATATCAAGAAGTAAAGACAAGAAACTCATAGATCTAATAATAAGTAAATAATAAACCTGATTGGGTATGTAAACCATTGTGTTTTATTGGTGAAAAACTAATTGTTGTAGAGGGTAGGACCCTTGGAGATCTATTTGCATTAAAAATCTTGGATTGGAATATGCATGCCCCAATCCCCATTGATATGAGAGTATTATTAAGAACTGGAAGTGTTCTTGACTCCATAATTTCATACCCAAAGTAGTTAATTAGTTTTGAATCCCTGTATGAATTACAATAGATTGTTCTAGTGTAAAACCTGGTTTAAAACTAGTGCAAAAGGGTGGACCAAATACTATTGTTGGAATAAGGCTCATTTTTAGTGAAAAATTGGTGAAAAAAGTTAGTATAATCTAGGTATAGTGTATACAATGTGGAGAATGACCAACATTATCATTCCATCTATGAAATTGGTGAAAAATTGAGCAAGGTAGAATTTATATGTCATGCACATGCCCTCAATCTGATATCTGGTGTATATGGACTCTAACATTGATAAAAAATAACTGAAATTTTAATTAAAAGCTTACATGTTAACCTTGAACACATGTTATAAATGATGCTCCCAAACTAATAAATTTAAGACAAACCTAAGTAGTTTTATGAAAAATATGATTGTAATCTTATTGCTAACTATTTTTCACTACTTGAGATTTTGAGCAATTTTAAAAGTGACTATTTTTGGCATGCTTAGACAATAGCACACTATTTTAGACAATAGTGGGGTGTACCCTTGTCCAAATTTAAAACTTTTGTCTAAAATGATTCTATGGGTGATTTTTGGGTAGTTCTATGATCCATTATGTGAGGTATTTAGAATTCTATTTGTGTAATGTATTATAAAAGCTTAGACTCTAAGAAAAACCACTATGAATTCCCCCTCTTTTGAGGTGATTTTTTGAGCTTGCAAAATAACATAATTAAAAAATAATAATATGTGATGTATGTTATGAAAAATATTTAAATTTAAGTAATAGTTATAACATTGAGGACTATGGAATCATCATATATATAATTTTAGTATAATATTCATATGAGATGTATGTATAAATAAGCATACCTAATGATATTATCAAGATAGATGTTAGCAATTAGGAATACATATAAGTGATCAAAATTGAGTACTAAATTTTTAATATAAATACTTGGCAGTGATGCATGACATCCATCATGGCATAAAAAGGATGGGAATATAGATGATGTCCATAATGACATTGAAAACTAAGTAAGTTGAGCAAACAATTATCATGGCCATGATGCACATAAATAAAGACTACACAAAAAACACACCAAACATGTAATATAAGGCCAAGGGGCCACATACAAGGGACATGATCAAATTTAACTCACACACATATAAATATATAATGAAGGATTAGATCCATATATAATGACATGTTCAAATATTCACAATCCAAATAGAGAATACACATAAAACATGAAGTAGGAAAGCAAACATGAAAAGCATGCATAAATACATGTAGTTAATCAAAATAAGCAATTCATAAAACTAGAATATTTAGTAACTTAGGTAACCATTAAGATATTAGTTTGTTAGTAAGTGAGTAATATTGATAGATTTTATGTCATGTAAAAAAATGAGATATGAACAACAAGGGATAGACACAAAAGGATAAAACTTGTGTATAATATGTTCCTAGTGAACTTGCCAATGTATATAAAATATGTAAAAGGCATGTGTCTAGTTTGGATCTGAGAATTGATAGGATGTGCTCATTGGGATAAGATCAAGGGGATAGGACAATAGTGAAATGTGCACCTATCTAAATAGGTAAATCTAATCTTTATAGTTTTTGAGTCTAAGATAGTTAAATAACCTACAAATGCATTTTGTGATGGTAACTTGTATGCTCTACATCCACTCATGTACACATTTGAAGCATGTATGATATGAAACTAGATGGAAATAAGTATTGAATAACTCATATATAAATTAAGTGATGTAAATGAACTAAACATAAGCATGCAAAGGTTGTGATTTTTTAAATTTATTGAATATTTTACTTTTTTGTATTTTTGCATAATAGTAGGATTAACAAAGGATATATGTACAAGGGTGTTATTATAATACCAACATCACATCAAGGGGATGCCTCTGTGTAATCCCTTATCACATGTGTTGTAATATTTACTTAATTATCATATTCATCGTGCATATTACTCATGTCATTCCAATCATATTATATATAATTAATATCATCACCATAGGAGAGAAATACCCTTTAAGGTTTTGATTGAAATTTTGACGTGCTATTTTGATCATCTTTTATATCTGCATATGAAAATCTAACTACCCCATACTATGGTATTTACCTTTCTATTTTTTCTTTTGTAATATGTATTGTATCATTGACATTTGTTGATATTCCATTACTTGTATTTGTTTGAATGCTAGTGGATGATATGCTTTATTTTTGTTATTGTTGCTATAAATATATTCCTTATTTTGAAAAGTATGTGACATTTTTGCATGATCAAATGATATAACATTTGTTTCTATCAATCATTAATCCTGTTGATTTTAACCATGATCCTCCAAGCACAACATTGTATGCACTTAGATTTGAAATAACACAGAAAGTAAGATAACACATTTTTGAAGCAAATGAAACTCTTAACTTAAATGATCCCACATATGTTGTAGGTGCATTAGTTTGATCTAATTGTTGAATCTTATTTCTAATATTTATAAGAAATAACATAGAATAAAAACTTGTTTCCGTATAGTCCATAACCTCAACACCTATAAATTTCTTGCCATCTCTATGAATAGTGATAGTGAAAGGCTTGTGATATGATTAAATACCTATAATTTCCCCCTTTGCAACCACATTATAAAATTTAGATTTTATATTCATCTCTTACTTTTTAACCTCTTTTTTTATAAACCCTATTTTAAGAATGTTTTTTTTCTTATCTTGATTTTGATTTTGCAACTTTTGTTCTTGCTATTTTTATAACATTGTCTTTGTGATATATTCCTTGTGTAATTTTTATTTTTAATCTTGATCTAATTTTTCCTTATGAATCTTTTCTTTCTCTATTTTTTCATTTGAAATTGTGTTTTCTATAAATTATACTTTTGTACCCATATTTATTCTTTTTTCACTTGTGCTTTAGAATATGCACTCATAATGTGAGTGGGATGCTTGATTTATGTATCAATTATAGGATCACCACTATCAATTATCCTTTGTATTTTGTCCCTAAAATCCAAAAAACTATATGTATGATTTCCATGCATTCTATTATATACACTTTAGTCTTTTAATCTCCTAAAAGGATGCATAGGAAGAAATTTAATCAACTTATTTTGAAGCTTTTCCCTTAGAATCTCACTTGAACTCTTATTAGCTTTTTTCATACTTTTTGAATATCTTGTTGTAGATGTATTTTATTGTAGATTCACATTTTGATATGAAGTCTTTTTAGGCAAAACATTACTAGATGAAGATGCAAATACATGATTAATAATAGATCAACTTATTTCAAAGCATTTCCCTTAGAATCTTACTTGAACTCTTATTAACTTTTTGCATACTTTTTGAATCACCTATTGTAGATGTATTTTTGTATAGCTTCTCATTATGATATGAAGCCTTGTTAGGTAAAAAATTAATAGCTGAATATTCAAATACATGATTAATAATTGCATACTCTAGATTTTGTGCATATGTGATCTGATTTTCCCATGATATGATCTTTTGAATGAAATTTTGATTTTACTTTTTCAAATCTTCTATTGACCTTCTCATAATGATTTTTTTATCCTTTATGGATTTAACCCAAGGTACTTTAGATTGAATATGAAAACTGTATACACCTAAATATAATTGATTCCACTAAATTAACTAACTCACACTACTCGAATATTCCCTTCTAAATTTCCTACCATTGACCAAATTTTGACTTCAAATCAAAATTGGTCACCCCCTATAGGTTAAAAATTCATAGATGTGTCTAATGTTTTTCATAGTATTTTTATGGTCTCTAGTGGTCCCAAATTATTCCATGTGGTCATATTTTACCTTGTATATCATTATCCAAGTTCTAGTCTTAGGTTCACTTATCTAGTCCCATGGTCAAGTATAAGGTCTTGGAATGGTCAAACATGGTAAAAAGTTTAGTTTGGTTAAAATTAATTGTAAAAGGTTATTTTTACATCATTTAATGACATATTATTGTGCACTAACCTTTGTTTGATTCTCAATTGCAAAAAAACATATTTTGGCCATCTTTTGGCACATTTAGAAGAGTTTGGAATACCATTTCAAGGAGAAAATGTTTCAAGAAGATAAAAAAAACATACTTTAAATCATAGGTTGGTCATAGAATGTTTAGGGATATTCAGGTTCTGACAAAATCTATATTTCAACACCTAATCTTGGTAAAAGGACACTTTACAAGCACGTGTATGGCCTTTCAAGATTATTTTTTAGTTTAAAATTGTTTGGAAGTGTCCCTTTCACTCCTTGATATCATTTTCCATCTTTAGATCAAGTTTAAAGTCAAACTAACACTCTAGACAACTTTTCTCCTGCATCACTACCTTCACAAACTTAAGAAGGCAAATTTGAATTAAATGGTATGACTAGGAGAGAGAGTTAGGAGATGAAAATTTATCCATTATTAGGAGTCATAGTAAGATTTAAATTAGTGTAATTTGTTTTTATATTTATTTATTATTATCTATGAACAATCGCTAAGAGTGATAGTAGGTCACTATGGCCTATCCATTTAAGAGGGGTCTATTTTTGCACCTGTTTATCCACTTCATAAATAGATGAAGAGGAATGTTATTTAGGGTGGTTTTCATAGGTTATGTATCTCATTTTCATGGTGGTTTAATCATACAAATCATCTCTATAAGGCTCTTTCATTTGTAAGAATAATGTCTTGGTGTATAAGGCCTTTCAGACAATCCTATTGCAAGTTCTTATTTCATTTTCATGGTGGTCATTATCAGAGATTTATATTGATTTTTTACTCATGGTAACTCACTAATTTTCATGGAATTCATGTGTTCTTGTATGATATTTTTATTTTTTATATCTTCTTCTCAAGTGTATGTTCTTTGAGACATTATAAGTGTTTGAACAAGTCTACTAGAAGTTTGATTGATAATTTAAGATTAGGTACCAATAATATATAATGGTACAGGATCTTGATATCATATTTTGATGTTGAAATCATGATATAATCAATATAATAACCCATATTCATGGACTATAGAGTGTTACTTCAAGATATAGCCATGTACGGACTATAAAGTGTTTAGATAATGCCCATTATCCATGGAAGGACCTAAAACACCTCTCCATTGCATTCATTTGCCTTAAATGCCTCACTAACCTCATCAAATTGTATAAACTAACTAGAATACTCTAATTTAAAACTCACAAACCTCATGTATAATATGATTATATGAATTTCATGTAGGACTGTAAGGTGAGGGTAGGGTGACTTTATGCTACTCACAAGATTTTTAGACC
This sequence comes from Torreya grandis, assembly GCA_037957365.1. Lineage (NCBI taxonomy): Eukaryota > Viridiplantae > Streptophyta > Pinopsida > Cupressales > Taxaceae > Torreya > Torreya grandis. Next base: position 942,287 of record JARHVA010005099.1, on the reverse strand, counting down.
ATTGAGGAATAATAATGGGAGTATATATTGGTCTAATAAGGTTGAGAGGTTTAAGAACTCAAATAATGGCTCTTGGTATTCTTAATCATTCAAATAGATACCTATAGGCTTTCAAGCCTATAGATCCTCATTTGGACATCCTAAGATCAACCTTAGACCAACATAAGAGACCCTCAAGAATAAAAACTTGATTGTGATACAAGATGAAATAGGACACAAACTTTGAAGAAGCCACTAGGTCACTTGTAAGTGAAAGATGGCAGTGATTTTGAGTTGATAAATTTCCTAACATCATTTATAAGACTATATACAATACACTGTATGGAAAAGTAAGAGAAAAGTGACTTGACAATGTCAAAAGGAGATCATCCACTCTACATATTCAATGAAATGAGTTCCCTTTGATTTGGATATCTCAAAACATAATGGCAAGAGAGAGAACTAAAGGTCTTATCACCTAACATAGTCAACATCCTAAAAGTCCATCTACAGGCCTATTTGAGGTACCATTTCCAACTAAAAGTGCAATACAAGGGAGTAGAGGTGTTGAGATATGTGTGAATGATTCTTGAACCCTGTTGAGATTACAATCAAGTTCATATACTATTGGAAGTTTTTTAGTGTGGTAATGAGTCCCTAGACATAAGGGTACAATCATGACTCTCATATAGGTCATCTTTAATCCTATTTGAGAGATCAACCTAGTTTTAAGGTAAAAGAAAGAAAGAATTGAGGTGTTTGAGAGATATTATGAACCTAATTGAAGACTATAGATAAGTTAAAGAACCAAGAGAGGTTAGTGATGTTAAAGGAGATGCTTTAAACCAAAAAAATATATTCGATTATCCTAATGTGACAAACTATAGGCCTATTTGAGAGACTAGCCATTTTTTAAGCTTGAGGAAAAAGCTAGAGTGTGAAGATAGGTGTTATATAACTATTTTATAACTTTAAACAAGTTCATGAACTAGTGAGGAAGTGGATGATGTGAGATCAAGGTATATAATACCTAACATAGTCAACACCCTAATGAACACCCACAGGATGCTAGTGGGATAAGCTAGTTCTAAGCTTAGGAGAAAGAGAACATAGAGATGTTTGAAAAGACTTTGAACCCAATTGGGATTCCAATCAAGATTCAAGGTCATTTTAAAAAATTTAATGTGTGAGTCCCTAAACTCAAAAAACATCATCATGACACTAAAATGACATACACATAGAGGTGTCTAATGTTTGTCATGGTCTCTAGTGGTCCTAAATTATTCCATGTGGTCATATTTGCTCTTGTATATCATTGTCTCACTTATCTAGTCCCATGGTCAAGTACAAGTTCTTCAAATTTTCATAAATGGTCAAAGGTTTAGTTTGGTTCAAATTAATTGTAAAAGGTTATTTGGATGTCATTTAATGACATATTATCATGCACTAACCTTTGCTTGATTCTCAATTGTAAAAAAACATATTTTGGCTACTTTTTGGTCCATTTAAAAGAGTTTGATGTAACACTTTATTAGCTAGATATTTTATAGGCTAAAAAAGGTACTTAGGTAGTCATGGGATTAAATCCCCTTTATTTAACAATGAATATCTACTTATGTTTATTTACTTCTAATTATTGGTAGCTCTCAATTATTCACATATTATACAAATTATGTGCAAGACATCTTATTTTTGGGGTATTACTTTAATAACAAAGTTCATGAATCATAACAAAGTGATTTCATAGCAAGTAGCTATTTTAGAGAACATGTAAAGAAATTTTAGGAAATAGATAATGAAAAGACTAGGATATGTGAGAAGAAATAAGTTGTACTTCATAATAAGTAGTTTTATAGGGCTTATTAAATCTGTACTAGTAAATAAACATTCAAAATATGATCATCCTTTCAACAAATGATTAAGAAACATTGGAATTCACATTAAAATTTAAAGATAACATAAATTTTACCATTTTAATCTTCATAAATCCACCAAATGATCACATGAGATGCAAAGTTCCACACAAATCAACATCCTTCTCATTCACTTTGAACCAATTCATACAAAAGAAAACTCAAAAATCTAAACACAAAGTTTTAGATTGCTTAAAATATCTTGCTTTAATTACAAATGCTTTTAAAAAATTACCTTCATCCCAAGGCATGTAGGTCTACACTTATGTTTATACAAAAATAGATGTAAAAATCAAATGATAAACAACTTCTTCAAAACCCATGTGTTGCACTAAAAACTAAGAACTGTTGAGAGGCATCCTCCTAGAATTTCTCCTCTATGGCATGCAACAGTTGATCACATGTAGCACTTATTCGTGTCCTTGTTTGGATCAAATACAAACTCCTTACATGTAGCACAAAATTTACTTAAGTAATTTTATTTTACAAAATGACTTCAAGTAATGGCATTTAGCCAAGTTACTTGAGTTTTTACATTTTTCAACAACATACTTTTACAAGTAATTGCTTAAATCAAAATTACTTAAATACTACAAGTTGTAAGAAGAAAATAGAATAAGAAGTAGAAGAAATATTTAAATCATTCTAGTTCATGCACTTAATTTTTGCACTTATCTTTGTATTTAATGTGTTGAGACATCATGAATTAGATAGTTGCATCATATGATTTGGCAACTGATTGCTTTTCCATTTCATATCTCAGTAGCTCCCTTTCCAACTTCTTACAATAACCTTTCACCTTCTTGGTATTAATTTCTAGCAAACTCTGAGAAACTCAGTGAAAGTAACAAAGTATCACAATCCTAAGAGGGTCTGGGTATTCCTCAAGTCTTAAGCATTCAATAATCTAGGTAAGTAAAAGGCATGGATAACTTTGGGTTTCTCTTAACTAGTAACTTAGGTTCAAGATTCTGAGTAAGCATTGAGTCATGAGGAATCTAGGTTTCTTGAGAGTAGCTTTAACGGGTTTCTCAAGGTTTCAGACTTTAGATTTACTAATGAAAGAAAATTTGGTTGACAAACCCATAGAAATAGAAGTCATGAGTGGTCGTGAGTCTAAGAAAGTAATAGGTTAAGGAAAACCTAGGTTGGTAAGATACTTTGAGAGTCTTGGATTTCTTGAGGTGAGTAAATTGTGCTCAAAAACTCGAGTAAGTAGTAATGGGGAACCTGGGTTTCTTGTCTAGTTTCAATAGTTGGGTTTTTAATCTAGGGATCAATCTTTGTAGTATTTCAAGGAGGCTTTTACATGACAAATGCTTGTGAAAATGTTTACATAGTTTTTTACAATATATAAATAAGTAAAATTGAGAAATAAAACCAAGTAGAATGAGCACAAACAATGAAACATCCATGGTGGCAAGTGGAAAACTATCATAGAGAAATGAAGAGAAAACATTCAAGATGAAGGAATGAAATCAAATGAAAATGATCTAAATACCTTAAACATAAATGGGTCATGAAGAGTTAGATCGAAAATCACTCTAGAAGATTAAATAGCATAGCTAGATATATTTTGAAGCAATTAAGAAAATAAAGCAATAAAAATGAAAACTAATAAATAATAAGACTTTATTTAGGGGATTGGTTTAATAAGGACAACTAACTCACATTAGACAAAATGCAAAATTTAGAAAAGGGTTAACCCAAAATTTCTAAGTGTGAAACTTTTGGGGACATCACACTTCAAGGAGAGAATGTTTCAAGAATATTAAAAATTTGTATAATGTTATAGGTTGGTTAGATAATGTTCAAATTTAGTCAGGGTCTGACAAAATCTATAGTTTAATACCTAATCTTGTTTAAAGGACACTTTACAAGCACTTGTACAGCCTTGCAAGATTAGTTTTTAGTTTAAAATGGTTTATAAGGGTTTTTAAGTGTCCCTTGGCATCCCTTAAATCATTTTATATATCTTAACCAAGTTTTAAGTTGAACTAACACTCCAAACAATTATTCTCCTCCATCGCTACCTTCACAAGCTTAGCAAGGCAAATTTGAATTGAATGGTACCGCCAATAGAGTGAGAGTTAGGATCTAAAAATTTGGCCATTATTAGTGGTCCTAGTAATATTTAAATAAATGGAATTACTTTATATATTTATAACTTATTATTTATGAATATTCTCTAAGAGTGATAGTAGGTCACTATGGCCTATCCATCTGAGAGGGATCTATTCTTGCACTTGTTTATCCATTTAAGAAATATATGGAGAGTAATGGTTTTTAGGGTGGTTTTCAAAGGTCATGGAGATAATTTTCATCATAGTTTAATTATCCAAATCATCTATATGAGGTGAATTCATTTTGAAGAAGAATGTCTTGGTATATAAGGTCTTTTAGACAATCCTACTTCAAGTTCTTGTTTCCTTTTCATGGTGGTCATTCTCAGAGGTTTATATTAATTTTTCACTCATGGTATATCACTTAGTTTTATGAAATTCATGTGTTCTTGTATGAGATGTGTCATTTGTCTATCTTCTTCACATGTATTCTCTTTAAGACATTATCAGTGTTTGAACAAGTTTACTAGAAGTTTGATTACTAATTTAGGATCACATACAAGTAATGTATCATGGTTCAGGGTCTTGAGATCATATTTTGATATTGTAAGCATGAGATAATCAAGATAAGAACCCATATGCACACTTTCATATGATGATCATAGGTGTTCCTTTAAGATACATGCATGAATGGACTGTAAAGTGTTTAGGAAATTCCCATTATCCATGGAAGGACCTAACAAACCTCTCATTTTCATTCATTTTCCTTGACTACCTCACTGACCTCATCAAATTATACAAATTGATTAGAATGCTCTAATTCACAACTCATAGACCTCATGCATAAGATGATTGTATACAGTTCACATAGGACTATAAGGTGATTTAAGGGTGATGTGATGCTAGTCAAAATATTTTTAGACCATTAAGTAATGATAAAGGGAGTATATATTAGTTTGACAAGGCTTATAGGTTAAGGAACTCAAAGAATGGCTCTTGGTAGCCCTAAGCGATCAAGTAGAGACCTACATGCTTCCAAGCCTGTAGGTCCTCATTTGGACATCCTAAGATCAACCTTAGAGCAACATAAGGGATACTCATGCATATAAACTTGAATATGATGTGATATTAAATAAAACACAAGCCTTGAATAATCCACTAGGTCACTTGTAAGTGAAAAATCATAGTGAGTTTGATTTGGCAAGTTTTTTAACATCATCTATAGGACTGTGTATAGTACCCTATACAAAAAAGCAAGAGAAAAGTGACTTGATAATGTCAAAATGAGATCATCCACTCTACATATTCAATGGAATGAGTTATATTTGATTTTTATATCTCAAAACATAATGTCAAGAGAGATAACTTAGGGTTTAATCACCTAACACAATCAACATCCCAAAAGGCCATTTATAGGCCTATTTTAGGTACCATTTCCAACTAAAAGTGCAATACAAGGGAGTATAGGTGTTGATATATGTGTTAAGGGTCCTTGAACCTTGTTGAGAATAAAATAAAGTTCATATACCATTATAAGGTTTGTAGTGTGGGAGTGAATCCATAGACACAAGGGTGTAGTCATGACTCTCCTAGAGGTCACCTACAGGCCTATTTGAGAGATCAACCTAGTTTCAAAGTAAAATAAATAAATATTTGAGGTGATTGAGAGATAATATGAACATAATTGAAGAATTTAAACAAGTTCAAGGACCATGAAAATCTAGTGATGTTGAAGGAGAGGGCTGAAACCTAAAAAACATAGTCAACTATCCTATGGTGATAATCCACAAGCCTATTTGAGAGACTAGATATTTTATAAGCCTAAAGAAAAAGGTAGAGTGTGAATATAGGTAATATGGAACTATTTTTTAACTTAAAACAACTTCATGAACTAGTAATGAAGTGGATTATGTGAGAGCAAGGTCTATAACACCTATTACAGTCAACACCTTAAAGAACACCTACAACTTGCTAATAGGATAAGCTAGTTCTAAGCCTGGGAGAAAGAGAGTAGAGAGATGTTTCAAAAGTATATAAACAAAATTGGGATTTAAATAAATATTAAAGGTCATTTTAAAAAATTTAATGTGTAAGTGAGACCCTAAACTCATAAAACACAGTCATGACACTAAAAGGCCATACACAGATTACAAGTTTAAGATATGTTATGTTTAAGCCTAAGAGAGAAGAAAAACATGGTGAAAGGACACTAAATACTACCTAAGATATACATAATATTAATAACTTAAAACTAATACCAAAGATAATAAAAGTGAGGATTGATCAAAACTGAGTTTCCAAGCTCCATATATAGTTAATCAACACATAGTCACATACATGTTATCCAGCCAGTCTTGAGAAGAGATTGATAATTTAAGACATCCAGAGGCATGATCATGACTTTAAAATTTGTATAGATATTTTTAAGGAATATAATAATACATACATGGTATCCTTGAGGTCACATAAAAAGTGTACATGTCCATTTTTTTGTCTCAAACTTGGCCCACTCCATTGGAAAGGGGTAGTCATGAGACTAAGAGGTCCATTTGGTCTCAAAGAGTACAACAAGAATTTATAGGAATAAATAAGGGACATTGGGTAAATTAAAATGACTAATAATGGTCCCATTACACACTCAAGTGACACCCAACCTTAGTATTCAACTCAAACACCCTTAAGGGCTAGCAAGAAATAGATAGGTCTTAAACCCCAAGCACCCTAACCAGTACACCATGATCATATAGATGGGTAAAAATTACTATAAAATAATGTGGAATCATGTTGGGGGTTTTTTTAAATGTGTATTAACTCTTCCAAATAATTTAATTTAGTTTTGAGACCCAAAACTCATAGTAGACCTTTCTCAAAGCTCAATAATGATAAGCATGCCACCTAAGGAGTAACTTCAGATGCTCATACCATAGCTCACACTTTACATGGGAGGCTGAGATATTTAGGATAGTTTATTGGGTTAGATAATAAGGTTTATAAATTTTAATGAGGTCAATTAATGATATTTTCTTTATGAACAATCATTAAGACCCCAAACAGGTCTTAAATCTCTTAAAAACCCTAATAGTGACCAGTCAAGGAAAAAATCCCTCTAATGCATATCTAAATACATAGTTTGATAATGAAACCTCTTGTTTGTTTTTTTAGACTCTAATTAGGTTATGAAAATGTATTTTTATGCTAACATCACTTATATGGATTTATACAAATAACTTATTTTTGCATGTTTTTAGTGGTTTGTAGGTGTTATGAGAAGGGGGGAGCTTCCAAATCATGAGATGAGGTCATTTTTTATTTTTCCTATCCATTAAATTATAAAAAAATGCATAATACATTATTGAAGTTACCAAACTAGGCCCATTTTACAATTTAATCTCAAATAGGCTTAAAATGAGATTAGGTGGTAAGGCCATTTCTTGGTTTGCATACTTCCACAGGGTATTAGGACCTCAAAATTGACATGGAGGTTGGTTATGACCTAGGTAAATTAAATAACATGATTTTGTGTGATTTCACATGTGTGTAATAATCTTGTAGCAAGAAAATAGGGTCCTCAATAAGGAGGCCTAATTTAAAAGAGAGAAAGGAGAAAAAGATGAACTTCCACTCAAAGTCACAATATTAAATTTTACATGGAGATATAAATACATAAGGATCCTATAATATTCCCTAATTTTTTCAATATCATCCATACAACTCCATACACAAAGAGGTTTGTAAGTTTTTAGGGATACAAGGAAACTAGGCCTAGTGAAGGCTTAAAGAGAAAAATGAGTTATTGGGGGTTGTTACAAGAACCAAAAAGGTTTGTTTTAGACCTAATAACATATTTTAATACCATTCATAGATTTTAGATGAGTTTAATAATATGCACTTGAGTTTTCATCCAAGGTTTGTTTTAGACCTAATAACATATTTTAATACCATTCATAGATTTTAGATGAGTTTAATAATATGCACTTGAGTTTTCATCCACTTGGACCAAGTTAGGCATGGGAAATGAAGAGTTTCAAGACACCTCTACACATGAATGATGGAATGGCCTGTCATAAGATTTTATTAAGGAATGGAAGATGTAAAATGAGTGGTATAATTCTATGTCATGTATAATTCATGTTTGGAATACCTATTTATCACTCCTTTCATGCAAAGAAAGGCAGTTTTTAAGAAGTTAGTCAAGGTGTCAAGCAAGTTTGTAACCCCTACACTATTTGGAGGGTCAAATATAATTTAGGAGTCATACACATGGCCTTGGAGGTATATTTGGACTATCTAATAAATCCCTTTATTTTTTTAACTCGTGTACACTTTTCAAAACTTCTCTATTAGGCCCCTCTCTCTCTTTAACATTCTATATATAAGCAACCATTTTTGGCTAAGTTGGTAAGAATCCACACCTAGTATGGTGAATCCCTTCTAGTTTGAGTACTATATTTTCCTTGTAATAAATATTTCAAGCTGGTTTTGCATTCATAACATTTTATCTAAGTGTGTTAATTAATGAATAGATGAATGATAAGTGATAACCATCTATTCTTGTGTTGACCTTGCTCTTTCACATTTTGTGCAAGTAGTCTACTCTCTAATAGGTCATATAAAGTGTAGTTAGTGTCTTTGTCTATCTCTAAGTGTAAAGGAAAGAATTAGTGTCATCAATTATATCTCTTGTTCATCCACCTTGAAGAAGTACATTGCATATCACCTTCATGTTTGAAATACGTATGTTAGAGAAATCTAGGATGTTGAACTCAATTTTTTGCATATCAAATAGATGGGGAATTATATTGTCTTATGTTTAAAATCAACTCAGAATCCAATGTTTAACCCTAAAAATTTTTTACATGGGAGTGAATTATCTATGATATTCTTTACCTACACATTCTTCCCATATTTGGCTACCATAATGTGAAATTTTAAGGTGATTTGACTTCATTTGGTTCTACAAAATGGTGTTTGAAAAGTATTTTGTAGGCTGATTTGGAAATAGAAATCTATGCACTGGGCATTTTTCATGACTACAACATTTTCAAGTGAAGAATAATTCTCTACGACCACCTTCACCATTCTATTCCCCTAACATTTGACTAACATCATACAAGTTTTAGAGAGAAATGAGCATGATTTAGCCCTATGAAATTACTCAAAAAAGTGTTGTGTAGGTTGATTTGGCACTGAGAGCTCTACTTTTTCCATAAGGGATCAAATTGACTTGAATATTCAACATTATGGTGACCTATACGTGTTATTTTCTTGTTAAGTAGAGATCTGGTAGCCTTAAGCAATCCATTGAGCATAGAGTCACAAAAGTATCCCTCAAACTGATTTTCAACTAAGAACAAGGTTGTCAACCTCTGAATGAACCTCTCAAAATATAAAAAATAATAAGAAACAAAAAAACATGTGCCCAAGTCACTTGGGGAAGGGAAACATATGACAAAAGGAAAATGTGCACAAGGAATTTGGAGGAAGGGAATCAACATCTACTCTAATATATACAAGGCTGCAAACCTCTTCTAATAATAAGGTTTTAGATGGATCCCATTGACTGGGATAGGTAATACCTCTCCATTTAGCCTAGATAATTAGGTAGGGTCCACTCCATAAGCTATCAAACTTCATATGGTTGTCTAGCTTGGCCTTATTAGTATCCCACTTCAAGACTTAATCACCTTATTTTAAGTCTCTTGCAATGGCTCTCTTGTTAAACACCTTCTTGACCTAATCTTGATGTTATTCCATTATCTTCATTATAAGGTTTATTGTTTTTTATATCTCCATGATTTTTTCCATCCTAAAACCCATGGGCTCACTTTCTATGAACTCAAGTTGATGAGCTAGATCCAAAGCAATTATTTCAAAAGAGATGGGTAGTTTGGCCTCTTTCCCATACACAAGGAAAAATGGTGAGTTACCAATGGCACTCTTTTGAGTCACCCTATCATCCCACAAGGTTATTCTTAGCTTGGTATGCCATACTCTCTAGTTCTCCTCCATGGTCATCTTGATTATCCTAATCAAGTTCTTATTTATTAGTTTAGTAAGCCCATTTCCCTAGGGATAGTAGTTGCATGGCATGATAAGGTAGATACCCAACTGAATATCCCATTCACTTATTTTCATGCCAACAAATGCCAAGGTATTATTTGAGATGATATTGGTTGGTACCCCAAACCTTGTCACAATACTATCATAAAAATCCAAGACTACTATCTCATTAGCCTCTTTTAGAGCAATAGCCTCTACCCACCTGGTGAAGTAGTCAATGGTAGTGAGTACCCACTTTTTCCTTTCACTATAAGGTGGATTTATCATACCTATGAATTCAAGGCTCCACTGCATGAAGGGTTTCTCTACCTGAATGATGTTAAGAATAAGGGTTGCTAGTCTTTATTTACTAGTAAAGAGAGCACACTTCTAGCACTTCCTAACCCATGTGTAGGCATCTTTGAAAAGGTTTGGCCAATAGTAACCAGCCCTCATGATTTTTTTTGTTGTCCTTAGACCGAAGTGACCTCTTTCAGGACCATCATGGAACTACTCTAAGAGTATGTTTACCTAATCAACCTCTATATACCTGAGAAACATTCCATTGAGGTCTTTCCTAAATAGTACCCTATCAACTAAGGTATAAGGTATGGACTAAAGTCTGAAGTATCTCCTTTTATTCCTATCCATACCTCGAGGGCATTCACCTGTCATTAATAATATAATCATGTCTTGCATATAATCAGTGGAGGGTAGATGTTCAATTGCTTTTGGGCCATCAAGTATTATTAGAGCAACCTATTTTTCTTCGTATAAGTCAACAACCAAGTGCTCACACAAACTTTTACCTCTTACTAACTTAATAACCTTGATCTCAACATCATACTCCATGACTTTGGTGATCCAATTATCCCTCTTCTCATTTAGATATCTACTTAAGAGGAAATGTCTTACACTTGGATGGGAGACCATGAGATGAATCTTATTGTTTGACACCATAAGCTTGAATTTTTCCAATGATCTCACATCTAGTACTTACTTCTCAACAAAAGTATATCTCTCTTCATAGCCTTTAAGTCCCTAACTAAATAAATATATGGGTTAATCAAGACCTTCTTGATTATTTTGCATGAGCATAGTTGATATGTTCTCCACATTAGCAAAGTCATATAGGTATAAATCCCTTGATAAATCAGGATTCAAGAGAGATGGTGCTTGTGCAATGACTAACTTGACAGCCTCAAAACCTACCTTGCCTTCCTTTGACTAAGAGGAGACCTAATTTTTATTTAACATTATTGTTATATGCTTGATTAAATGTGTGAAACCATGTATGAATATTCTCACAAAATTTATTTTCCCAAGGAAGCTTTGAATCCCTTTCTTATGTTAAGGCAAATACAAGGCCAAAATGGCACTTATCCTCTCAAGATCAATAGTTATCCCTACTTTGGAGATAACATGCCCCAATATTTTACCTTCATGAACAATAAACACACACTTTTTGGGGTTTAAGGAGATCCCAAAATCCCTACACCTCTCAAAAATGAGTCTAAAATAGTCTAAGTGGTCACTTGACTTCTTTGAAAAAAATGTGATATTGTCTAAGTGCATAAGCACCATATGACTAAGTAGACCCTAGAAATTCATGTCCATGGATATTTATAAGGTGGAATTATCATTAAAGAGAAAAAAATTCATATTATTTTAAGCATAAGTCCCCAATTTTGTGATGAAGGTTGTCTTGTATTGGTCTTCCTCCTTGACTAGCACCTGATTCTATCCTGAGCTCCATCCAAGAGAGAGAGAAACATTTTGAGCCAGCCACCATTTGGAGGAGTTGATTCATGAATGGAAAAGGATATTGATCCTTCATAGGGGCCCTATTTAAATACCTGAAGTTAACACACAACCAAATCTCACCACTTTTCTTCCTTATAAGTACCAAGTTAGCCACCCATGAAGAGTGTTTAATTGGAAACATAATGTTTGAATCAATAATCTTGGTCAACTCTCTTCTCATGATCACATCTACCTTTGGATTGATATGCCTCTATTTTTGCCTTGTAAGCTTTAAATTTTCATCTAACTCAATGGTGTGATGAGAAAATTTATGGTCAAAACTTCTAAGATCAATGTACTTCCAAGCAAGAATATGCCTCAATATTATAATGAATGTAACTTTCTTAGCCTCAATATTACCTTATTGAGTTTGATAAATTTGCCTTGGAAGATGAGAACTCTCTGATGGTTCTCTTCACTAGTGGACATACCTACCTTGTCCTTCCTCATTAAATATCCCACATAGAATATGCTCTCAAGGGTGATCAGACCTTTAGGGAGTTGGTTTGATTTAAATTGGAAAATCTGATTTCCATACTAATTTTGTACCTTATTCTGATTTGAAGATGAAAATTCAGCCTCTTATTACAAGAAGCAAGCAATCTGCTTGTCACTATCAAAAACCTACCAATTGGCCTTATTGTCAGGAATGGATGGTCTCGAAACCACCTCTAAATGTGATTGAATTTTTAATTTACTCACCTCACCTTATATATCAAATTAGGATCCTATTGATGATAATCTATCTGCATGCTTATTGCTCTCTAGGCACACTCTAAATGTTGAAGGCTTCAAAATCCTCCAATAAGTCCCACACCTTGTGCTTTTAAGACTTTATCAATGGGTTCTTGGTTCTATTTTGGTTTTTTACCTGATTGATTATGAGTTTACTGTCTCCATATACCTATAATTATTTGATTCCCCTCTTTCTATCCCATTGAAGGACATGGATAAGGCCTTCATATTTAGTTGCATTATAATAATATTTAAACTAAAACCTATAAGCTGAAAAGTACTTGTCATTAGAGGGAGAAACCAGCATAGCACCTACGCCTACTCCATGTTTTCTCATTGATCCAGCAAAGAACATTTTATAGATTATATCAGTCTCTTCTTATGGCCTAGTAAGGGATGGCATAAAATTATTCTCCTCATGCAAGTAGTAGAATCCCATATTTATTTATTCATTGCCTCCCAAAGATTCAAGTTGTTGGTTTTAATTACATAACTCATCTAAGAACAAATTAGGTATCACCTCAACATGAGTGTTTAGCTCTTGACCAATAGGGTGGTCTTCCTCATGTAGGATTGTGCAATTGATATTTGGGTTACTTGGTTCATAAGGCTCAATGTGAAACTTTTTAATTGGTTTAACCTTAATGGACACCTTGGTTCCATACCTCACCTTAAATTCCATATAAAACTAATTTGTTGCTAGGTAACCCCTAATTTTGGCAGTAAGTCTCTCAATAGGCATAGAGTAAAATGGGGTGGTACATTTAGAACAATAATATATTGGGCCCCTAAAATGTTAATAAAATCATGTAGGTTTAGATTTATACCTTTGATAATACCAACAATTTTATTAGAAGATCCATCAAGCTGTAATACTCCCTTAGTGAGGGGGTCATACTTTAAACCAAGCTGATCTACTATCGATTTAGGCATCATTGAAGTGTTTTCTCCACCATCCACCATGAAATTGTGTACCAAGGAGTTACAAATGATGAAATAAATGTATAAGGGAGGAGGTTTTATTACTTTTCTTGACTACCCTTCATTTATTTTTATTGTATTATTGAGGACTACATTCTCCTTGCTTGGTAGTTTCTCTTAAACATTGCTCTTAGATAACCCATCTTGAAGAATGTCTATTAGAATAGGTAAGGATAAAACATCCCACATTGGAACACTTAGATTATTCATTTTTAATTTCTCAAAAAAAATTATGGGATAACCACTAACCTTTGCTTGTGCTTTGGGAGCCACAACAATGCTTTGTACTTATGAGTTTTGAGGTATGAAGGTACTTCCTTGGTTCTAATTTTTTGTAAGTTGTTTGAGTTTTTGGGGATTAATTAGGCTCATATATTTTTAATAATAGTTGAGGAGGATTATAATATCCCTTAACCACTTATTTTCTACCCTCCATGTTCTTTCTCTTGAACCTGGTGTTGGCTGCTACAAAAATGTTTGCTTAGTTATTACCTATTTGCTAATTGAAAGCATAACACTCCTCTTGTTGGTAGTTAACCAATGTAGCAACAAAATAATTTTATCCCTCATTAGCCCCTTGTAATTTTTTAGGCTCTTCTAGTTTAGTCATCGTAGGCACTTCTACATTTTGTGTCATTAAAGTTTGGTTAAACCCATAAGTAGCACCTTGTTCCCATTGTTCATTGAAGCCTTGGTTGAACTCTACATTTGGATTGATATCCTAATTGTAAGATTGATTCTAAGGAATATAACACTCACCTTCATATGAATTTTTTTTTAAATATGGATCAGGTCCTATAATAACCTACATCATTAGGATTGTAGTTGTTACTCAGTTTAGCATAAGTGAGTTGCCCTTGCACTTTAGAATTAACCTTAAAGGGTGGCATATTGGTTTGATAGGTTTGTGTAATATCCCCTCCAAACAGGAAATATAGCAACACAAAACTTTGAACAAAGATACAATATCTGTTGAATAAATTTAGAATGATAACAATAATATAGTCTCTTAATAGCAAATCACAGATCTTATCACTTGTCCTTCTAAACTATTACAATTACAGTCCTCTCTTATGCATATAAAATATTAAATATAGTCTTGAAAACCCTGGCTTTGCAAATCTGGAAATTGGGTTTTGAATCTAGAAAATCTGTCTCAGCCTGCTGTGTCGAACCACAGTCACCGACATCGTTCGATAACTGCGACGTCGGTCACTGCAGGCTCTTCTCTGCCGACGTCGGTCTTCAGTCGGCCGATGTCAGTCACTGGGGATCTCTATCTGCTGAGGTCAGTGTCTGTCTGGATCTGTACAGACTTCGTACGGCCACCAAATTGGGCACAACTTGCCTTTTTTCAACCCCTGATCTAAAAATATATGTTTCTAGCATAGAAGATCTCTAGCTGTATAATTTATTGAATCAAAACATAAAGAAATAAATACCTAGAATATCTGTAATAACTTCTATGTGAAGTTATCTCTCAACCCTGTAAATTTTGTGATAACTTATGGATGAAGCTATCTCTCAATTTGGCAATAGATCAGCTGATATTCCACAGCCTCTTAATTTCACACACTAAAGAGGGAACGTTCTCCAATGCAAATGGAATCTTGGAACCCTAGGCTCAGTCTTCACAGAAGAATTCTTCAAAAATCAAAATCAATAATCATATGCATAATCACAATGGCCTCCATGAGAAACCCTTATACCCTCAAAAGATATGCTTGCCCTAATTAGGGTTTTCTTAAATTAGAATTAGGGTTTCTAATTTAAAATTAGACCAAATAATTAATATTTGATTAAATAAATCAAATATTAATATCTCCCTCAATACATGTCCAATCGAGCCCAAATGAAAGCCAACTAGAAAATTTTTGCTAAATGAAGCCACTCCAATCTCCATCAAGACCCTCTAACCATCCCATCAGCCTACGAGGGTCACATAATAGGCTAAGCATGAACTCATAACATGTCAACTGAAAAGGGGACATGACAATCCACCCCTCCTAGAATTGCTTGCCCTCAAGCAATTGTTGCATGATACACCCATCAATCCACCTGGATCCCAAATGTAGTCATGATCTGCCCTACTGTCAATCAATGCAAACTCCATGCCATGTCCATCCCTAGTACTAAGATAAGCACCCCAACATCCAATCCATAAATGAAAATCAGCAAGCAACTCAAGCAAACTCCGTATCTGAATAATATCTAAATCTGGATGGTGAAGGCTAGAAAGAGTCATATCAACCTATGAACCAATTGTAACAGCAAGCTAAGTCCCTACCACATGTGATAACTCCTGAATTGCACTCACCTCAAGACCAAGCTCATCCTCATATCTCTCTTGTGTTGGTGCCAATGTGCACTTGTCATCGCACTCTATCATGTCAGGTGGCGTAGGCATCTCCATCCGATGAAAAAACATATATCTAAAGCTGCTGCCCCGTATTGCCTTAAGAATATGTGTCTTCCCATCAACATTAAAGCAAACCTCCATGTCCTTGAGATGAAGAGTAACTTCCTCAAAGGAATGAAGCCACTTCATACCCAAGACTAAGTCTATATCACCCATGTCTACCACATAATAATCAGCCTTGAACTCATAGTTGTTCAAGTGCAATGGGAGATCTCTAATCATACGCTCACACCTAAGAGTGTGACCATCGGCTACCTTAACTCTGATTCCCTCAAAATCTTCTATAGTGAGTCCATGCTTCTCCACAAATCTAGCATCTATGAAATTATGTGTGGCTCCTGTATCAAGAAGGGTGATAACCTTCTGCCTTGCCAAGACTCCATGGAGTCTAAATGACTCATCCAACTAAATACTAGATAGGCGTGCATCCTGTATGTGAAGCTCTAATTCTGCCTCTACCTTAGGCCCTGAAGCCTCTACCTCTGCACCCTCAGAACTAGTCCACTATTCGGAATCCTCTAAATCAGAATCCTCATAATATGCCCACATCACACGATTTGCCTTGCCCTTAGGCCTCAAAGGGCAATCGTGATGGATATCATATGGACCTTTGCAGTAGAAGCAAAGCTTCTTCCTACGTAGATCATTAAGCACCTCACGATCCAAAGGTGGTGTTGCTGGATTGGCCTTTGAGTCATTCTTTACACCTGATTTATCTATGTTAAAATCTGGTCTCTTTGTATTTGTGTTGGAGCACTTATGGTCTCTAGTTGAAGAAGTACCCTTGAAGTTAAATTTATGGGATGGGGCTGCCATCTCCATACTACGCACCTTCTTCATAGCTACCTATAATGAAGGAGGATCAAAGGCTTTGATCCAACCTCTCAATGGCTCTGTCAATCCCTCCATGAAGAGAACTACCAATCTACGCTCAGAAATATTGGGCACCATGACTGCCAATCTCTGAAACTCCCCAATGAAGGACTCTAAGTTACCTATTTATCTCAACTATGCCAGATCTCGAAAGTAAACCTTGGGATCCTTCCTATCAAACCGCTCAACCAATCTATCCACAAAGTCCTGGTACTCTGTCACCTGGTTATGCTGAAGTGTTACCATACCATGGTACCACCAATCATGTACTACTCCATCCAAGTGCAAAGTGGCATATTTGATGGCCTCTATCTCTGACATTGGTCTCAATGCCAAAAAGGTGTCAAGCTTATGAACCGAAGCTTGAGCTGTCATCTTGCCACTGCCATCAAAAGTAGTCAAAGAAAGCTTACCAGTAGCCTTCTTCAGCTCACTGAATTGAACTCTAGGCCTCCTGTCCTGTCTAACTAATCTATAGTGCTCTCTCCTCAGAGTAACAAAATGATCAAAGGACATCTTCTCCTGAACATGAGGATCCAATAAGTTCTACTCATCAGTTGCAGCCATGAGGGTATCTGTAAATAGGAAATCCCCTGCCGTCTCTTCTGCTAGAGCCTCTGGTTCATCCTGTATAAACGTAGGCCTTGTAGGTCTATCGGTAATCCTAGAATGGGTCTGCTAGGGTCTCTGATTAATAGTATCACTCTTGTTATCTCCTTGTTCACCATTTTTTCTATCAGGTGCATTCATCCCCCTTATCATAGTCATAAGTGCCTGTAGTGTTTGATTCATCTGCTACTGGTTTGTCATTATAGCACGGTGAAAGTCTCTGGTGTCTTGATCAACATCATACCTATGGCCCCTGGGTGGGCTACCCTCACGTCTGTCACTCATGATAATCTCTTGCTGATCTAACAACTGGGTACCTTTAAGCAAGGCTTTATTGTGTGTGTTATACCTGTGCGGTCCCAACTCTTGTGGCTGCATAAGATCTATCAAACCCTCAGGATGGCAGGATTTAGCTCTAATACCACTATAATATCCTCTCCAAATAGGAAATATAGCAACAAAAAACTTTGAACAAAGATACAATATCTGTTGAATAAATTCAGAATGATAACAATAATATAGTATCTCAATAGCAAATCATAGATCTTATCACTTGTCCTTCTAAACTATTACAATTACAGTCCTCTCTTATGCATATAAAATATTAAATACAGTCTTAAAAACCCTGGCTTTACAAATCTAGAAATTGGGTTTTGAATCTGGAAAATCTGTCTCAGCCTGCTGTGTCAAACCACAGTCGTCGGCGTCAGTCGATAACTACCGACATCGGTCACTGCAGGCTCTTCTCTACCGATGTCGGTCTTCAGTCGGCCGATGTCAGTCACTGGGGATCTCTGTTTGCCGAGGTTGGTGTCTATCTGGATCTGTATGGACTTCGTACAGCCACCAAATTGGGCACAACTTGCCTGTTTTCAACCCCTGATCTGAAAATATATGTTTTTAGCACAGAAGATCTCTAGCTGTATAAATTATTGAATCAAAACATAAAGAAATAAATACCTGGAATATATGTAATAACTTCTATGTGAAGTTATCTCTCAACCCTGTAAATTTTGTGATAACTTCTGGATGAAGCTATCTCTCAATTTGGCAATAAATCAGTTGATATTCCACAGCCTCTTAATTGCACACACTAAAGAGGGAACGTTCTCTAATGCAAATGGAATCCTAGAACCCTAGGCTCAGTCTTCACAGAAGAATTATTCAAAAATCAAAATCAATAATCATATGCATAATCACAATGGCCTCCATGAGAAACCCTTATACCCTCAAAAGATATGCTTGCCCTAATTAGGGTTTTCTTAAATTAGAATTAGGGTTTCTAATTTAAAATTAGACCAAATAATTAATATTTGATTAAATAAATCAAATATTAATATCTCCCTCAATACATGTCAATCGAGCCCAAACGAAAGCCAACTAGAAAATTTCTGCTAAACGAATCCACTCCAATCTCCATCAAGACCCTCAAACCATCCCATCAGCCTACGAGGGTCACATAATAGGCTAAGCATGAACTTAGAACATGTCAACTGAAAAGGGGACATGACAGTTTGTTAGGTCTTATATGTGGGATGATATGGTCTATTAAACTGATATTTATGCCTCTTAACACTCACTAACTAATTACTAAAAGTTTTAAACATGTTCTTAAGTTCTTGTAGTTCACTAGACTAATTAGTTGAAGTTTTAGCTTATCTTGGTGTAGGTATGGTAGAAAGTTTTGTCAAAGGAGTAATGGTAGTAAGAGGAGAGAAAAAAATAGGATGTGGATAAATCTTAGGAAACAAGTTCATAATATGCCTAGGTGTGAGCTTTATAGCTTGTATTAGGCTATTCTCTATCCTAATTACTACCTCTTAAGCATTTGGTGATGTGTTTCCCACCATTGACTGTATCATGACTGCAATGTCACTATTGAGGGATCTCAGATAATAAAGGAAATAATAATTAAGAGTGGGATTGATAAGTATTAGAATCATGTCCCATGTTTTCTAAAACCTATTATTATAGTCTTGTATGACCTCTTGGGGGGGCTCTTGATTGTTGTCAATTATTCTACTAGTGACAAGTTGTCACTCTTGTCTTCAAACCTCTTACACAAAGAATCCCCTAATTGGTCCCATGTTGTAATGGAATTAGGAGGTAGGTTCCTATACCAATCTAAGGCCTTTCCCTTGAAAGAGATGGCCAATAACTTGATATCTATGTTCTTTTTCTTGATATCATGGATTTTGCAAAAGTTTATTATGTCTTTAATGTGCTTAGAAGGAGTTGTAGATTTATCTCTTGTGTAGTAAGGCACACTCTTAAGGGATACCACTTAGACATGATCATATTGGTTAAGGTACAAAGGATCTTGAACATTGAAATATAAAAAATCAAGACTCTAGGAGTAACCATGGTAGTGAAAGGGGTTAAAAAGGAACTTCTAACAGAGATAGATTTTAAAATTGGCTTAGGATAGAATATTTTCAAGTATGGATGGGTGTAAAAAAATATTTCTCTTCTTACTGAGTTAAAATGTAATTCAACAAATTTAAAAGGAATACCTCTAGAATCTAACCTTATAGTCACCTTTGGCATGAAATATAGGCACTGCTTTATCACCAGGAGGTTGAGTGTTCATTGGAGTCACCAGATGATGAGAGTGTGGATGATATAGCTTCTATAAAAATATTAAGACTAACATCAATCCCAACTAATATTTTTCAAATATGGTGCCACTAAGTGTGTCACAAACTATTATGGTTTATAATTACACCTTATGAGAGGGTTCTTCAGGATTTCTCACTTATAGCTACATAATGGGATCAACCCCAAGCTATGGGTATCCTATGGTGGGCTTGAACCTCTAGAGAAGGCTGGTTCTCCTAGTAGATCACCTAAACTACTAATTTTTCTTGGTAAATGGGTAAAAGGTCACATGAAATGATTAAAAAATAAAAGAGGTGATACAACAAACTAAATGACACTCCTAATTTCTAAAAACAAACACAAAGGTAGCTCAAATATCCCTCACTCACATAATCTCTAACACTAGCTAGTTTGCATGAATAATTCAAAATAAGGCATTTTAAATAAGGGATAAAGCATAGAGGAATGGTAAAATTCACATTGTACCTTTACCTATGACTAAAAAACACAAATTTAGACCTAAAAACACCTTAAACCAATTACAAAAAGGCAAGGAAGAGAGGACAATCACCAAGAAATAAAACTTCTTCACAATGCAATGATGTACAAGCTACCTAGAACACAAACTGCAGTCAAATAGATAGGTAAATAGGTCATTTTATTCTTAAAAGGTTATTATTTAAAAAATTTGACAAGGTTTTATGTTATCAAAATGAGATTATCTCCCTTAAAATTAGAGGAAAAGAGATATATATATATAATAAGGGAAGAGAAAAAGGAGGAGAAAGCTTTCAATCCTCCATAAATGTGCTTCAATCACCATCTTTGGCCATCTAATATAGAGTATGAGGAGTATATATCTTTAAAAACCCTTCCATGTCTCATAGGGACTGATCATGCTTTGTTTTCTAATCTTCTTTGATCAAAATGGGCTTTAAGAGCTTTGATTGGCTTTAAAAGGCACTTGAGGATAAAAGGTGTTTTATGACTACTAATGTCATCATACACTATTTCAAAGAAAGGTATTTCTCTTCTAGAAGTATCATTCAATGCTTTGAGTTACTTTATCAAACCTCCTCCATTCCTTTTGGCCACCTTAGGTGTTGCCATGATGTCAGTAGCCACTTTTGCATTGAAGTCCTTAGACTTGTCAAATCAATACACTATTCTAGTTGTGACATTGACCAATTTTAACTATACATTCTTCTAATTTGAGATCAACATCATTGAAAAAAGGGAGAAATTAGATTTCCAATATAACCAGTGGCATCAAAAATGGATTTGTGGATCAAAATATATGGCTAAAAAACCAACACATAGTCGCATGTAGTTGTATCAACATATTCAAAATATGGAAAAATAGAAAATTACAAAGCAAGATATGAGTAAAACCCATCATATCTTATATTTATATAAAGCTGTTAAAGAGACACTCAAAATAGTATTTTTATTTTTCTTAAATGATCAAATTAACCCTTATGAATTACCCTCTGAGTGTTTTCTAGTGAAAAGTTTGCCAAGTGATAAATCTTCCCAGGAGGGTCACTTTGTACCATCATAACTTTTCACTAGAAATTCCAAATGAAACCAAATGAATTACCTTCTCATGCCATCCAAATACAATCATACAAATTTTCATGGAATTTTGACTTTATTTTATCTTACTAAAATGGGATCTAAAAGTTCTCACTAGGCAGATTTAGCAACAAGGAGATGCAAAAAATGACTAAGTAAAAATTAACACAGAAGTTAATTTTGATAGTTGCGCATTCCACACATTTTATCTAATATTTGTGCACTATATTTCCCATTTCACTTTAATTAAATTTATATATCACCATGAATAATTTATAAAATATTTTAACTCTTTTACCCCTGTAAATTTAAGTTTGAAATGTGTGCACTAACCAGATCTAAAAACTGGGAACACATAAAGTTGACTAAGTAAAAATCAGATCAGAAGCCAATTTTTAACCCCTCACTTTTTCACATGGGAGAAAACTATCTATTAATTTCTTGACCCACACATTTTTCCCACATTTGAATACTATCACATGAAATTTGAAGGTGATTAGACTCCATTTAGTTCAGTGAAATGGTGTTTGAAAAGTGTTGTATGCACTGATTTGGCAACTTGAAACAAATAAATTAGCGTATTAGGTAGTTTTCATGACTGTGATAATTTTAAGTGAATAATATTTATCTATTACCACCTTTACCATTGTATTCTATTGACGTTTTACTACCATCATACAAGTTTTGGAGAGAAATGATCATGATTTAGCCCTACAAAATTGCTTCTAAAAACATTGTGCAAGCTGAATTGGCACTGAGAGATCTACTTTTTCCATTAGGGATCAAGGTGACTTGAATATTCAATAATAATACACCATAAAACACTCAAATTTGGCTCAAGTGAATAAAAAGTGTGTTGTACACACCCAAGTTCACATTTCTTTCCTTTAAACCTAGTAATTTCATCCTTATGCATTACTAGATTAAAGGGGGGGAATGCATATAGTAAAACTAAATATGTATAACATCTCAGTCTTATACATTTGAAAAATATTGTTCAAGTTTTTATCCTTTAGTTTTTTACCTTCCCACTATCAAAAGGCTTGATTTCACCAATTCATTATGCCTAAATTACTATATTATAGTCTAACCCATATCATTATGATGACCTAGAAAACATGTACACTATAGAAAGCTCAAAACTTGATATATATCCCTTGTTATCAGTTACATATCCATACCAATTTTCTTTCCTTATAGACACTTTTGGACATAGAGAGACACTAATATTGATGCCAATGTTGATATCCTTATTTATTTTTCAATACTCAAAATTTATCCAAATTACAAACTATTTAAAGCTTACAGGTTCGCCTATTTATCTTATTGAACCCTAATATGAGATATTTTTATAAGGTGAAATATAAATAAAAGTATAATCTTTCTCATTATTTATCTATCAAATACCAAAAAAACACCTACCAAGGTTCATTCAATTAATCACACAACTAAGTTATTTTGCCTTATTCCTCCCTATTTCTATATCAGTCATATAAAAGGTTTGTAGCATCCAAAGAACATCCCATGAGCGGTATTTTTCAAGTTATAAGATAGATCACTACATGCATCTATATATAGCATATTAAAAAATTATTCATACACACTCCCACACATATGGGAGAACTATATAATCTAAGTCCCTCTTTAGAGTATTATCTATGTATGAAGTGCTCATTGACAGAGGGGTGTTTGAGGTTAGATCAACACCATGAGCCAAATAACCTTTTTTGGAAAAACTCATTTGAAGGGTGAATAAGGGTGAATATATAAGGTTTGATCAATAATAAGAGGGACAATATTTATTATAGATCTAAACACAAAATTGAAAAAGCAATAGAAAACCCAAAATGATGAATTTGGTTGCATCAAGATATAGTAGGTATTCCATATGGAGTGATACCATCGCATCACAAATAGTAACATCGATGGTAGTATCCCAAGATAAATGGTAATCTTGATACCTATAGAAATAATATTTCCAAAATATGATGACTTGTTATTATCCACACTTATAATAATTAGAAATATGTCGAATATAATGTAAATCAATACTAAATAATAGATATTGACGCACCAAGCTGCCCAAATATTTAATATAAGCATAAATATAATAACACCCTTCAGGTAGGACAACACCATACAATACTCCTTTAGAAAGTAATAACTCCACAATGTCACTTTTAGGTGGCCAACCTATAATATCCTTTTACCAAATAAAAGATTCCACACTTACTTGATTGATTAATATTCATATTCACCTTCTTTATATAGACCTCTATATAAATAACAATGGATAGGTAACCTCCTAATCTCAATGTAGGCCAACCATTACCTAATTCATTAATTCCATAAGTTACTCATTTATCCTAATATATTGGACCTATATAACTAACTAAGGGGGATATGTGCCACATGTCATCATCTCCATCAACCAATATACATTAATATATCATATCCCTAGGTACATAGCATTCATTACCTCCTTGATAGGTTTCATCCTCAAAACATAATAAGAGACCAAATAATGAGTTTGCTTCAAATAATTTCATACTTGTCTCCAATCTCTATCATTTAACCATTCATATATGATCTTGGTAGGTGATAACTCTCCAACCATGTTTCCAATTTTCATTTTTCTACTCTAATTCCATTCATTATCATAATTGTACCACCTTGGTTTCCATGCATAATTATTCCTCCTTTGATTCCATGTAACATATTATGCTACACTACTTTGATTCCATACATGACCATAATAGTTATTCTTCTATGCATAGTCATAGTGATTTCCCCACTGGTTCAATGTTTCATATGTTGTTGTGATACTCTGATTCCATACCTGATCCTATTAGTTATTCTTTGGCTTTCATGCATATCCATAGTGATTAGTACTCTAATTTCCTATATATCTAAGTGATTATTGTTATGACACTCCCTCATATAGCTCCATTATTGTTTCCTCACATGATGATGTGGGTGTTTATATACCTAAACTTTTTTTGATAATTTGACCTTATCCACCTTTTATTCTAACTCGTCCACCTTTTCCTTTGGTGGTTCCTTTGTCTCTTGACTAGATGAAGTGTGTTTTTTTTCTTGTATCATTCCTTCATATATGTCATGAATCTTCCTCATGTTCTTTATCACCTACTTTAATCTCATACTCATGTTCTACCTCGATTGTTATTTGTGCCTTTCCAATAATGATATCTTGTAAAGTGACCTTCTTTTTCCTACACCAAAATTTCATGAACTTATTTTGAACATTAATATTGATTTTTCATAAATTTTATAACCATGGATATCCAAGAACCATATCCATATCATCTATATACAAAACATAAAATCTAAATGAAAAACATATTTGTCCATAGTGAGCTTCAAATCTTCAAAAACTACAATATTATTTCCATCTACTTCAGCCTCCTTGATATTCTTTGCTTGAACCTATAGATGTTGGGCCACATCCACCTTGATGAAGTTATACTTTTTAGTATGTTTTATGGACAAAATGACCTTCTTTTAAATGCATCCAGGAAACTGAAAAAAAAAATGACTCTAATTTCTTTTACGCTAAATTATTTGAACCCTTATCATCCAATCCTTCTTCCTCCTCTTTGAGATCCTCTACCTCTCCTTATGCACCATTTTTAACCTATTCATCATCATTATTATGCTTAGTTTATTTATATTTATAAGCACCTAAATGCTCTTCCTCTTGTTATCATTAAAATTATTTTCTTATTCTTTTTCCACATCATGATCCTTAACCTATCTACCTAAATCATATATAGGTCCCTCCTCATCATCATTATGATTATCCTCTTTGTCTTCTTCTTATTCTTCATATACACTCTCTTATTATTTATCATTAGACTCTTATGACTCTTCTGTATTTTCTTTCTCTTTTATACCTCATTGATCTACAAAAATTTGTTCCATTACTTCGCATTAAAACTTCCATATTTTGACTCCAAGTTGAATAGACCAAAGTTGTGTCAAACCAATGAAATGACATGACAAATAATCTTTCCATTTTATTATATCATAATAGTTCTTATTATAAAGGATTCACCATTCTATAACATCAATATCCTCTTCTCCATTAAAAAAATCTAACTCCATGATCCACAAAAAAAATTAAAGTTAATGAAAAACCCCTGAAATTTCAATAACTAATGTGAAACTAATCCAAATAGTCCAAAAAAATTAATGTATCTTCCATGTATGATATTCCAACTTCTATAAAAAATTTGTAAAAAAATCCAAAAGTTTCAGCATGTATAGTGAATCTATAAAAAATCATAAAATCATAATAACTACCACAAATTGAGTCCAAAAATTCCAAAATTTTATTTCATATCTCTTGTACATTTATACTTAATCAATAAAAAATTCATTTAAAATGTAGTCATATAAAATATCCAAATTTATAGTTTGAGTGTGGCTTATGAGACCCCATCCATAGGTCTTTTTTGCATGCTCTTGTGACCCTTCTAGACACCTTTTTGCTCATTACCAATCACCTAAAACCTTTTGAACCCTGATTCCACCTCAACTAGATAGTATTTCTTGTGCCAATCCTGTTCCCCTAGGTCTTGAGCTTATAGGATAGAAGCGTCAAACTTGGACTATAACATCAGACCCCAAATTATCCCATTTTCAATACTCCTATCCTTTTGCACTTTGATCCCCAATAGTCATTTCCATTTGTTCCTTATCCTTAATTAGGTTAGCTTAGCATGAAGACATCTAACCCATAACCAATAGTTCCCTATAAAGGCCCACTCAAAGTTCATTTACAAAAGAGGTGATAAAAACTACAAATCAAACAAGAATACAAATAAATCACTAAGACAAATTTATCTATTCTCTGCATACAGTCACCCAACATAGTTACAAACATACTCAAACCCTCATACCAATCCATATACACCTCAAACACTATCAAATTATCATTTTGCATTTGCATCACACTTTTGCACAAAGCACATTAGGTGGGAGAACTATGTATGGCTTGATCCCTCTTTAGAGTATTGGTATGTAGATAGGGTGCCCACACAAGGGGTGAGGATTGCACATTCAGTACATCTTACACACTAACCCCCCTCTATTTCAAGTGAATCAAATATCATTTTATCAAGCATAATGGAGGGTTAGGTTTTTGAGACAAAATCAACTCTACAGTGATTTCCATCGACAACCAACACTTAATTTTTCATAGGCAAGCTAATATAGGCACAACACAAAAACCTAAAAAGTTTTAGGTCTCAATGATCAGTTTGGACAATAGCGACATGAATGGATAATAACACTGGACACTAAAGCATCCACTTTTTGATGTTCCTATCCTTTCACTGAATGAAATCTAGATTTAGGTTTATGACACCTTTATAGTCTTACACAGCCATTTTTAGCCTCTGTATTAGTTGTCTTAGTCTATTTCCATCTCATTTATATTTCTTCCTATTTATTGCTATTTTTAGAAAGTTGAAAAAGATAAACAAAAAGACAAATCAGGACTATATTTATTTGTTATATTTCTATATTAATTTATTAATCTATAACCTTAACTAAAATAGGAATAAAACTCTATTATTCTCAAAAAAATTAAATCATTTGGTGAACCCGATGTGAATCGAACATGAAACCTTCTAATTTATTAATTCAGACCCTTAACTAAAATAGGAATAAAACTCCATTATTATCAAAAAATTAAATCATTTGGTGAACCCAACATGAATCGAACATGCAACCTTTTGATTTATTAATCCACACCCTTAACTAAAATAGGAATAAAAATTCATTATTCCCAAATAAATTAAATCATTTGGTGAACCAAACTTACTTTTTTTGCACACAAAAACCCTAGAAACCTTAGAGAAAATTCTTTGCTGATTTTAGCAAAAAAAATTCTAATTTTTCTTGCATATATGAATCAAAATTTCACATTTAATTTTTAAAATTCACCATAGTAATTTTCAAAATTATTTCTTTCAAACCCTAGTTTCTTATGCTAGGTTCCAATATTTTCAAACCCTAGCCTAGGGTTTCAAAATTAAAATTTTTATTTTTGCACATTGGATTGAATATTCCAATTTTATTGATAATGATTTACTTATGCAAAGTTCTCTAGTTTCTCTTGCATTCTTGTTTCCTTTCATTTGGCATGAATTAAAAAATGACATAAATACATATGTACATGTTATTTTAAGACCAATTCAAATATATGTCATATTTCATTACTTATTTAACATGATATCTCTCTATTATGTGTAATTCAATTAATAATAAAATCCTTACATACTTAGAGGATCTATTACATAAGCTAACAACCACCTGTTAAGTTTCAATATCAGATCTTATGCACAAGAAATAATTTCCTTTTCCTCCTCTCCCCTAAGAGGGTGATATATACTTTCCCTCTAACCAAGTCTATGTATCACCTCTCCAAAAGGTGAGGTATCCTATACTATTTTTCTTAATGCACAGATTTAGCCTATAGCTTATTCAAACCCTCTTCAACATATGTGCTTACATGTTCAATCAGAAGCAACTAAGGTTTGCACTTGTGAGACTCTAAGGGATAAAATCACGAGTATGAGCAAGTTAATTTAAGATTTACAAATGTAAAATCAGCTATTACATGAAAATATCACAACATTATAAAATCAAATTATAATATAAAAGCCTTAAAGGCACCCTAGTGTCAATCATGTATATGCACCTTCACCTAGTCAATTAGTTACAAGAAATGTTACATATCAAAACAAGAAATCACAAAAAATTAACTCTACAACTAGTGATTCAAAAATCATTCAAATATCAAATAAGAGTTCAAGTGAGGTACTAAGGGAAATGATTAAATCTAAGTCAAACTACCTCCTCTACATCCAGTGAGAAGATCTAGATATTATTATGCATATCAGAGAATGCATGGGCATCACACAAATTCATGTTTGGCATTAAAAAAACATATACAATAGATAATTTCTAATGAGGATCCTATACAAGGCAAATTATTCAAGCAATTCACAGTGACAGAGGAACACATTCACAAAGAATCAAATTCAAAAATAGTACAAAAGTGGTTACCAAAGCATAATTTAGAATAACAAAAGGATCAAAAAGAAAAATCATAGCAAGAAATAGTACCATAAGCATAGGTAAAGCATGAAAAAGACACAAATATACCTCTCCAAAATAAAGCTTGACATTCAAATCAGTATGGGTTTGGTCAAAAATATCTAAAATAATTTGATTATCAAGGTCAAGGGTTGGGCAAGCATGCTCAAGGCATCACTACTCTTATTATAGTAGTTGATAATATTTGTCACCAAGGTTTGGGATTTATTAAACATCTTAAATCAAATCATTCACAAACATAATTTATCAAAGGAAAATATTCAAATACAACAAAAGTCAACACTAGCATTCCATTGGTTCAAAATCAAGATGATAATGATGAGTAGAACAATACATGTTATTATGATTTCCAAGATACCGATAATGAATCTAAATATTTAGAATCATATTCACATCCATTCCCTCATGCTTCACAAGCATACATGATTCCTTTGTTTGATACAAGACACCATAATAGGGAGTCTCTTCTGAGACTCAATGGTTAGTATCGTTTCTTCTCAGTCTTTCTTGTACATAATTTCTTTCCACTTACTTGTACATAATTTCTTGGCTTATTTATACATAGTGTCTTTTTGCTTACTTTTACATAGAAACATTTCAAAATACCAAAAACAATACAATATTTCAAAATACTAAAAACAATATAACGTGTCAAAATACAAAAACATTCAAATAACTCAAAACACCAAAAAAAATTCAACTATATGCATTATCCATGCTTTAAATTTCTACTACCATGCTAGAATTATATTTTTTTATTCTATGTTATTGTTTGTCAATTTATCTACATTACCATACTTCACTTGATCTTCTTTGATTGTGTTCAAAGATACCTAGATCTTTGATTGCTTCACTATACCCATTGAGGGGGCATCCTACTTCTACATTCAAGACATACATTAACATATCTACCCACCGAGGGCATATTCTACATGACTACACCATCTAGGTTATGTCATTCCTACACCACACACTCTATTTATTATGTTGATGTACATTAATTACTAGCTTACATAGATTATTCTATCGACACTCACTAGTATATATCACTTATGTATTTCTTAGCATTTACCTAGTCTTGTACTACAAATTTTGCATACTTTCACTTCTTGATTATTTCTAGTATTTCTAGTATTTACATATCTTCATTTCTTGTTTTGAGTAGCTAGATGTGATTCCATTTCTTATTTCATGTTTGTTACTTGTGTGTGCCTTAGAACATTTGCCAATATCCTTTGCTTGTACTCTTGTATGTGCTTATGTCCCTCATGCTAATATTACTTATTTATAAGTGTATGTGTATGTGGGAATTTAAACATGCCTTATATGATTACTTTCCCAATTTGAGTGATATATGCCCATATCCCTTTTTTTCTCAACCCCTTGGCCTCTTTTGTATGCTTCTTGCTTATTTCCTTGCATGCTTATTTGCTTGTTTACTTCTCAATTTATTTCGAATGCCATAATCTACATCATGCATTATCTTACCTTCTTAGATTCCATGATGGACATCATGTTCCATCCCTCCTTGAAAACTAATAACTAACCACATTTCCAATTTTAGTCAATATGTTGCTCATGTCATTACATTATTACATATATCTAGGCATACCCTTGTTGATCTAACAATCTCTAATATAAACTTTGCTATATTTTGAGACATTTTTTTTTATTACAATTACTATATCATGTATTTCATAGCATAACACACTTATAGGGCTCTTTCTTTTGAGTACAATAATTTTAAGGTATTCATTCCTACCCTTAAAAAATGGGGCCATAAATAGGCATTTTATCATAGATATTAGAGCCTTCTACTGGTTAAAAATTAGTTTTTAGAACACTCAAAATAGCAATCAAAGTTTAAAACATGCAAAATAGACCAAAAAAATAGTGATGAATATAGAATAATCATCAAAAATAATAAAGGACAAGAGTACCAAAATTGGACAACAACACTGGACACCAAAGTGTCCACTTTTTAGTGCTCCTATCCAAATAGCTAAAACCCTAGAATTTTCAAAAATAGATAGAAAGGTAAGGTCAATTATAGTTTTTTCAACTACAGTTCAATTTAGATTGGGCAATTTTTGTATATTTTTTAATAGATTATCTAGATATATGGGGCATTATGCATAACATGATGTCTCTCACTTCCAATTTTAGATTGGGTAGTTAGTACAACTTCCAAATCAGAATCCATTTTATGGACACCAGTGATTGGGGGAAATGTTCATGGCACATTTACATTCTTTTCTTTCTAGTTCATTATATTACCTAGGTATTCTTAGAAATTTCATGCCTTATTCCATTTTTAAATGGTTGGAATCATTTCAGAGTGGCTTTCATATAAGCTTAGTTCTTAATTTTAAAGTGGCTTTCATACAAGCCTAATCTCCACCTTTTAGAGTGGCCAAGATTGTCCTAGTTCTCAATACACATTCGGTTATCCATGACACATTGTTATATTATAGAGCATTCATGGGATTCATGAGCCATCTCATATGACACACATTCATACCGATATGAGTTCATAGCTTCACATAATTGGCAATGATGGATCCAAAGGGCTAACTAGCCTTGTATTCTTAAGCCACCTACTCAAATGGATTGGATACATAGTCTAAACATTGATTAACATGCACATGATCACATAGCATCACTTAGTGGGGGATGATGGAGCTAAAGGGATAGCCTTTATATTCTTGACCCACCCTTAGGAAATTGAGTACTCAACTCCATTTGTGATATTACTCTTGGTATAGCACATACCCAACATCATTCAATATCACTCAGCATCACTCAAGATCATAATATATTTATGCTTTACATTATGCTCTTTCTACTCACACTTAACATCACACATCTTCAAGGGATTCACATTTATAGGTAAGTTCAAGTACACTTTCTATTTTTCCTTTATCCTAGTATTTCACTTTGTTTTATCACTAGAATAAAGGGGGGGCAAATGTAGTCATATAAAATGTCTAAATTGATAGTTTGAGTGTGTCTTGTGAGACCCATCCATAGGTCCTTTTTTCATGCTCTTATGACCCTTATAAACACCTTTTGGCACATTACCAATCACCCAAAACCTTTTAAACCCTAATTCCACCTCAGCCAAATAGTATTTCCTATGCCAATCTTATTCCCCTAAATCCCAATCTTATAGGACATGAGTGTTAAACATGGACTATAGCACCAAACCCCAAAGTGTCCCATTTTTAGTGTTCTTATCCTTTTACACTTTGAGCCCTAATGGTCATTCCTATCTAGTCCTTATCTTAATTAGGTCAGCTTAATATAAATACATCTGACCCATAACCAATAGTTACCTATAAAATCCCATTCAAAGTCCATTTACAAAAGAGGTGACAAAAACTTACAAAGCAAGCAAGAATACAAACAAAACACTAAGGTAAATTTTCCTATTATCTAAATGCAGTCACCCAACATAGTTACAAACATACTCAAACCCTCATCCTAGTCCCTATCCACATCAAACACTATCAAATTAGCATTTTGTATCTGCATCACACTACTTCATAAAGCACACTAGGTAGGAGAAATACATATGGCTTGATCCCTCTTTAGAGTATTGGTATGTAGAAAATGTGCCCATACAAGGAGTGTCGATTACACGTTCAGTACATATTACATATTAACCCCCCTCTCTCAATTGATTCAAATATTCTTTTATCAATCATAATGGAGGGTTAGGGTTTTGTGATAAAATCAGCTCTACAATGAGTTTCATCAACAACCAGCACTTGATTTTACATAGGCAGGCTCACATAAGTACAACACAAAAATTGA
Organism: Torreya grandis; assembly: GCA_037957365.1. Classification (NCBI taxonomy): domain Eukaryota; kingdom Viridiplantae; phylum Streptophyta; class Pinopsida; order Cupressales; family Taxaceae; genus Torreya; species Torreya grandis. The sequence goes on along the minus strand of JARHVA010005099.1, from coordinate 909,738 downwards.
TAAATGTTTAGGTCTCTGTGATTAGTTTGGATAACAACAACAGTAATAGATAATAGTGTCAAACATCAAAGCATCCACTTTTTGGCACTCCTATCCTTTCATCAAATGAAAGCTAGATTTAGGTTTATGATACCATCCCAGCCTTGCACAGTCATTTTTAGCCTCTATATCAGCCATCTTAGTCTATTTATAGCTAAGTTATATTTATTTTCATTTGTTTCTATTTTTAGAAAGGTGAAAAAGATAAATAATTAAAAAAATCAAGACTGTAATTATTTTTATATTCTATATTTATTTATTAATTTAGACCTTAACTAAAATAGGAATAAAACTCCATTATTCCCAAAAAATTAAATTAAAAAACTTTTTGAAATTTTGATAAATATAATAAATTTATTACAAACCCTAAAATATCAATAACTCCCTTAAAACTAATCATAAAACCTCTATTTTTTATTGTGACTTCCTTGAAATATTCTTTAACACTAGAAAAAATGTAGAAAATTTTGCAACATATTGCAAGATATAAGTGATTCTTTAAAATTAGTGTTTCACCCATAATATTTACCCAAATCAATGCTTTGATACCACTAGTTATGATCCATGCTTATAATAATTGGAAATATGAAAAATATAATGTAGATAAACACAACACAATAGATATTGATGGGCCAAGATGCTTAAGTATTCAATAAATGTAGAAATAGAATAATTACCCTTAAGGTAGGGGAACACCATACAATACTCCTTTAGAAATGAATAACTATACAATGTCACTTTGAAGAGACAACCTCTAATATCCTTCTACCAAATATAAGACTCCAAACTTACTTGATTTATTGATATTCATATTCACCTCCTTTATATAGACCTCTATATAACTAACAATGGATGGATAACCCCCTAATCCTAATGTAGGTTGACCATTACCCAATGCACTAATTCCACAAGTTACTCATTTATCCTAATATAATGGACCTATATAACTAACTAAGGGGGATGTGTGCCACATGTTGGCATCTCCATCAACCCATATAGATTAATATATCATATCCCTAAGTATATATCATGACTATTCCAAAATTTTGATCTTACATACTTTTGCCTATGTTAAACCTATATGTGTTTGTGTATAGTAAAAACTAGTTAATTATCATTTATCTTTGGTATTGTAATTAATTAAACATATTTCAAATTTTGTACTTTATATATTTATCATATCTTAGTTCTATAATTTAGAATATTTATGTATCAAAGTTTGTAATCAATTGGCTTATTATAGATTAGTTTAGCATACTTATGCTTAAGCTACTTATATATCTTTAACTCTATCCACACTTCTAAAATTTAGGGTTAAACACATATTTCCAACATCCAAAGTATATAAAGTATAATCAAATGTTCAATAATATTAACTATAAATGAAAGGTACTTTGATGCCATGATTAGGGCATTCTAGATCCCATTTCTATAAAATATCATTTGTTGTATTGTGGTTTGGGTTATAAATCACCAATTGGTGATCCCTACAATGTCATCTATGACACCTCCTTAGTTGTTGAGGAATCCTTATCGGATGAAGATGTTGAAATAGGGTAATTTTCAATCTTTTTGAGGATATTTATACCACAAACCTCTTCATTGTCACATCCATTTGTACCATTAACCTTGACCTATGCTAACTTAAATTGGTTGACTGGGACCATCATGAAGAACTATATTTTGATATCTTTCAAAATGATGAATCCATTGTAAATTTCATGGGCATACGAGACTATTTACCATCAAGAGACCACAATAAGGGGTCAAAAATTAATTTTGATGTGTGTGCCTATTTTTGGGAATAGAGAGAAATCCCTAGTTAGAAAAAATTAGAAAAATCAAAGGATAATCAAATAATTCAAAATAATAAAAAAGTAGTCCCCTAGTGAAAACCTCTCTAAGGCACTAATGGATAAAAAATGAAAAATAAATATGTATCCATTCATAAAAATATCTATGAGGTGAAAATAGATGGGGAATTATATTGTCCTGTGAGTATCACACTACAACATCATGCTAACCCTCAATCATACCATTAATAGATTCTCTTAGTCTACAAGAATAAAAGGGATTTGATGATATATTCACAAAATTTATAGATATCATGTAGATGCATAAATAATACCAACTTCCTCCTCCTTTGACATATATGTAGGATCAATCACTATCATTGGTCTAAAAAATAATTGATGTCAACATTGGAATAAAAGACAACCCCAAGATGATTAATCTTGGGGCCACCCTTACTTCTGAAGAATGAGAGATCCTAATCATTCTTTTTATAGAATTATTGAAATATTTTCTTGGTCTTATGTTGACATGTCAGGCTTGGATCCATATTTGGTTGTACATCACCTAGTTGTCCATCTAGATGATAAACTTAATAAGTAGAAACTTCTTAAAATACACCCCAATATGGTACTCCTAGTCAAATAAGAGTTATATAAATTCATATATGTAGGCTTCATTCACCTCATTAATTATTCTAATTGGATATTAAACATTTTACATGTCAACAAACCACATGGTGGTATCCACATCTATACCAATTTTAGGGACATCAACAAGGCATGTTTGAAAGATGACTTTCCCCTAAAAAAAATCTATATGATGGTCATCTCAACAGCCAACTATTAAATGTTGTCACTCATGGATAGATTTATAGGTTATAATCAAATCCATATTTCACTAGGGGACCAACACAAGACAAATTTTACTAGTATGTGGGGAACTTTACGGTACTAATACATGTCCTTCATACTAAATAATGTCATTATAACATATAAATAAGTAATGATTGTAATCTGCAATCACATGATGCACAATGTTGTTCAAGATTATGTCAATAACATTTTTGGTAAGTCAAGAATCCAATTTGAACATCTTACAGTTTTCAAGAGGATTTTTAAAAAACTAAGATAATATAAAGTCCAGTTAAATCCCAAGAAGTGCATCTTTGGTGTCACATCCAAAAAAAATTAGGATTCTTTATTTCCCAATGAGACATTAAAATTTGATCTAGCCAAATTCAAAGCCATTATTGATATGCCTCCACCATAAAATCTCAAGTAGATTCAAAGTCTCCAAGGAAAACTTCAGTCCATGTGTCCCTTCATATCACAACTAGTAGTTAAATGTCAACCATTCATGTATCTTCTAAAGAAAGGGGCTAAACATCACTGGATTCTAGAGTGTCAAAAACCCTTCAAATATTTGAAGTGTTATCCTTTTTATCCTCTAGTCCTAACACTGCTAATGTTAGGAAAACCATTGCTTCTTTATACATCAGCAGCTCAATACAACTTAGGATCTCTCTTAGCCCAGCATGATGAACATGGAAAATATTGTGCCATATATTACTTTAGTGTAAAATTAGTGTAATACAAGATTAACTATACCATAATTGAAAAATCATGTATAGAATTTATCCTCACATCCCATAAATTTTATCATTACATATTAAACAATTGAACCAAGCTCATTATAAATAATGATCCTCTAAAGTATCTATATTTAAAATCATCCCTTACATGATGAATGGCTAAATGGATCATGTTTCTCAATGATTTAAGCATTTAGTATGTCAATTAGAGAGAAAATAAAGGATAAATTTTGGTAGATAAATTGGTGGAATCCCCTTTGTTTAATACATAACCATTGGTTATAATATTTTTTGATGAATATATCTTAGCAACTGATGAGTCACATGTGTGGAAGATCTATTTTGATGGCTCCTTCATTACTCATAGCTCAAGAACAAGTAAACTTATTATCATACATCAAGGTAATCTCATTCCAAATTCTTGTAAAATCACCCTTATTTTTCACCAACAGCATTGTAGAGTATGAGGTGATTATTATGGGGCTTCAAATTGCCCGTCAATGGAATATCTAACATCTCCAAGTATATGGTGACTCTCACCTTATAATCAAAAAGGTCAATAATGATTTATAGATAAAGGATGATAATTTTTCCCTTACAAACACATGGTTGATATTATTATATCATAATTTCAACATATCACATTTGATCAGGTTAAATGAGCTAGGAACAAGTCTATAGATGTAATGGCTACCTTTGGTTCTCTACATGAGATGTGTTCAAACACACATTAACACCAATTCTTAGTTAAACATATTTTAGTTCTATACCATCAATCTCCTATGTTAGAACATGTTTGTAACATTTTTGGTCCCAATCCCCCATAGTATAAATATATTTACAATTACCTCCATGATAACATATATCTCCTAAACTTTAATTGACACCATTAGCAAGCCTCTCATTTCATTATTCTCAGTGGTAGGCTCTATTGGTGAGGATATGACAGCACCCTATTGAGATGTCTGAAATCAAATGAGGCCCAATTAGTAGTTAAGGAGGTTCATGGTGTAATTTTTGGATCACATACTAATAGGATGGTCCTAGCCAAGAATCTTATTTGAATTGATTATTATTTGATGACTATGGATTATGATGTCTATCAATACATTAGGAAATGTATGGCATGTCAAAAACATGAAGACCTAATTCATGATCTATCATAAGAATTGTATATTATATCCATTCCATGGCATTTTTCCACCTGGGGATTCCATCTCATTGACAAGATTAACCCCTCCTCATTATATGACCATAAATACATTATCATAGCCATTGATTACTTCACAAAGTGGGTGGAAGCTATGACATTCACTTATGTCACTAGTAAGTAGATTTATAAATTTATCCTCAATTATATCATTTTCCACTATGGTATCCCCTCTGTAATTATTTTTGAGAATGGTAAATCATTTAATAATAAATATTTCAAGGTCATATGCAAATAATTCCACATCCAACACAAGTAGTCCACACCGTATTACACCCATGGTAAAGGCTAAGTAGAGGCAAACCAAAAAATCATCAAGAAAATCATCAATGATGCTAGCCATGATTGGCATATTCAGTTATATCATGCTTTATGGGCTTACCAAATAAACATTTTTACTCCAACTAGCACTATTCCCTATTCATTAGTCTTTGATGTTGAGGTCATCTTGTCAATCAAGGTCAAACTACCCCCTTTATGTATATAAATTTAAAGCCTCATAAATGAAAAAGCATATATGGTTTCCCTAATTTAGGAGCTAGAAATTTTGGATGAAAAACATCTTCATGTCCTTAATCACCTAAAATCATATAAAATTTAGTTGTACAACTAGTACAACAAGAAATTCCAACCAAGAGAATTTAAAATGGGATATTTAGTCCTTAAAGAGAATTAAGGAATTATAAATGTTGATTGTGAAAATAAGGGAAAGTTTGAGCCTAGTTAGCTTGGACCCTATGTCATTGTCACTAAATTTGATTCAATAGCATATAAAATGGCTACTCAATATGGTCAAGAATTAGACGAGCCAATGAACATCATGTACTTGAAGTGGTTCTATACCTGAATCAAGTCCCTAATCTCACCTCATTATACATAGTCTTATTAAAAAAATAAAAATAAGACTTTCATCTAATGGTGAAAAATAGTTATATGGCACCTTGGATAAGAATGGTGATGAAAATAGTCTCTAACATCACTTGTGGTATGCCTTTGTCTACAAGCATATCATATATAGACCTTGTATTCTTAGGGGTATTCCATCCATCATATCCCCTCTCATCTCATCATCCTCCTTTCCATCCCATTTCACTTTTCCTATCACATCCATAATCTCATTCATCTCATTTGAACTTGGTCCCAAGTTGTGTACATAATGGTGCTTTTCAATAAATATTCAGCATGACAATGACTCTTTAACTTGAGGACTTCAACAGAAAATAAGAGCATGAAAAAAAATACCCCTGTACAATTATATGGTGCTTCCTTTTTCATCTTTCCCTTATCCATCATCCTTCATCACTTATCACTTCATCTTTCATCAGTCCTACCCTCTTGGCTACTAAGTCTAGACTCTCTTTTACCAAAGTTTAATGTTTGTTTATACTCTCACCAAACACTTCTTGTATAGTCCCCTATCCTTGCATTATATACATTATTATATTTTTACCTACATCCCGTATCCTCACCATCCCTTGCCACAATTCACAAAGTCATTGCATCTATATAACACATCTCACCTTATGGATTCTAACATGACCTAGGGGAATTGATTCAATAAAGTTAAGTTGAATCATGATTCACTCATTCCCCATCCCTGGTATTGTTGACATAAAAACTATTGAATCATAAAAATCTTCATCATTATGCATATTAATTTGTGCCTTTTGGTGATTTGTGATTCTGTATATTTGTTGTGTGTTTTTAATTACATGTTAGCCTCTTTATTTGTAAGTAATTATAGTCACATTTTTTATCATTTGTCTTTTTATTTTATCCTTTTTTATCTTATCTTGTGATCATGCAATATCATAAATCAAATGTGTCATCTTGGTTCTTCACAACAATGGTGCATTATGTTACGTGCTAATTATACATTTTGTTTGTAACATTTTTGTATCTTTTATGTCAATCATTTATACATTATGGCAAGAATTAAACATGATCATACATATCATGGTGCATACTCCTTAGTGATTTATTAAACATGATTTCTCAAAACATATATCACTCAATATATATCCACATAATAAATATACATCAACATATAATACTTCCTATCTGGTCATGAAGTCAATCTATCATAAATATCCATCTAACATAACTCATTTTATCAACTTATATATTATATATCATGACATCATATCTATCATCATCTCATCAATGTCTAACATCAAATATCTCTAACATGCTAGTTTAACATCATAAATATCACATATCTATAACTAACATCACATATCTCTAACATATTAGTCTAACATTGTAAACATCACATCCTAAGTTAACATCATCACATCAATATACACTAAGAAAGATGACATGAAAAGCAAAAATTAGGAACATCATCATTATTAATGTCCATATTATAATCATCATTAGCATACATGTTTAATCACCTTAAACATAACATCATAAAACCTATAAATCATCATAATCATAAATAAATGCATCATATACATCAATGTAACTCATAAAACATAATCCAAATTCATAATCAAATATCATTACATGTAATCCATAACTCAAATCATCATCATATATATAAAATCATTATCCATGAATATATTAAAAATTTGATAAATATACAATAGAATCATGGACATACATCTATCAAAATACATCTATACATCATATGTCACATATTACTTTATCCATTTGGAGGTGGTGGTCTCAGTGAAAGATACATTGATCATGTAGAAGTTTAGAATTAGGATGAACCCTCTGAGGGTTTTATCTTTGAAAATTATAGTTCCTTAAAACCCATTGGGATGACCTGCTCATAGAGGATCCTATAATATTATACCTACTAGATAAATCTCATCAATTTTCTCTTCATATTCACTAATCCCTATGCCACCAAACCACCCTATGTATAATCCCACCCTACCTCCAAAACATAAGCCTTTGTATCCCTCAAAGCCAAATACACCTAAACCCCTATCAATTGGTATGTATGGTTGTCATATGTGTAACTTGGGCCCTCAAAGTGGCTATATTTATATACCAAGTTATTATCTAAGCCTGCACAGTGACTACATATTCATGTGCCCCAACTAGTTGATTTTGTAATCCTATCACCTTTGTCTCTAACTCAAATATCTCGGATACCCTTGTAATAATATCTCTATGTGAATTTTCTATCAGAGCCTTTCCCTCTATTGATTTATTCATTGTTGATGGCCTAGCCTCAGTAATACCCATTCTGACATTTATTATGTCTAGTACTCACTCTATCTCATACTCTTTCATCGACCTTAGAGTCATCAAGGTCATCCTCTCTCACATAAACCTCTCTATAGATGTTGATAATATAAAATATCAATCACCTACTACCCCCCATATCCTTCTCCCTATCTTGTTCCATCATCTCCTCCATCTATAGCCATCTAGACTCGATGACCATCTATGTCTCCATCCTTATCCCCACCATCCCCCTGCCTATCTTGGTTTCCTAGTTTCATAATTTTAGCCCTATCTCCATCACCTTTGTCCCCATCTCTATCCATGTCTCTATTACACCACCTTGATAGTCTCAACATTAGGTCCCTATGATGTTGCCTTTATGGGTAGGCCCTCATAGCCAACCTAATCCTCTCAAGTAAATTCATCAATGGTACTATTAGATGGATCATTCTAACTAGATCCCTCTAGGACCACCATGCATCATAATCTCCTATCATCATTTCATTTGGAATCACCATCTAATAATCCTACTATTTGACACCTATTGCATCAAAATATGTCATTATTGTCATTTTAACCATTATCAATCCCCATTGCAGCCATTATCTAGTAACTCTCATGAACACATAAGGCCCATGTGGAATCCCTTATCAACTTCCAAACTATTATTGGACTCTAAATGGTTGATATCTCTCTATAATTATGTCATGATAGACTATCATATAACACTATGTTAGCATCCTCCCTCCATCCCATTGAATATGTTGATATGGCATCCATGTAATCTCTTTTATTTTCAACTCATCCAATACCCATTTATAAAATACAAAGTCACACTCTTGTCCTTAGTGAGCTCACATAACAATTTCCAAACTATTGACCAGTGGTTCATTTGGATCTCTCTACTACCAAGTCCCCATAGGCCACCTAATGAATATGTGCTTCCATGTGACCAAATCTATAGGAGTGTAGTGGAACAATGCTCTATCATATCCTATAGGCTTCCAAATAAATATATCAATACATATAAGTTATTATTATTATCCCCCACAAATACTCACCCATGTTCCACCATATTTACAACCATGTCACCCAATATGACCTAAAAAAATAGTACACTCTTTTTAGGTAGTAAGATACCATTGAAAATAGACATGAAGGTTAGGGTGAGCCAATTTATTATCTCCTCATGGAGACACCTATCCAAGTTAATCTATCATCTAAAAATTCCCACCATGACATGAACAACTAATATCCATATTATCACCATATAACTAGTCAATCACCAATATAATTGATCCCCTATGATCAGGATCTAAAATATGTGCCAGAATCATACAACATAATATTCATCTCTATAGTCACAAAGTGGAAGATCTTCATCTCTAAGTGGAACAAATCCACAAGGGCTATCATCATTTCTCTGTCTAGATAAGTGGCATTAATGCCTCATGGAATAAGTTGACACATCTAACAGGCCATAATCCTTTATTGTTAGCCTATCTAATCACCACTTAACTATTAACCATTATCATTAAGAATCAATAACTATAAGTTTCATTTATAATCATCAAATGTTAGTCTACTAGTCTATTCCATGCTAATAAACATACTAACTACCCTCCCATCACTTTTTGGTTAAGTTTGCATCACCTTACCTTGACAACTTTTCTATGTCAACTTTTAGGTAAAACCCATTTATTCTTTAACAAAATAACTTTTTTAAAGTTCAAAATACCCTCAACTTAAAATGCAAATTTGATTATCCACTAGTCATGAAACCATTTATCTTAGACCCAAATCCATGAATGAGTTTTTGAAACTGCTAGTTGGCATAAACAGCTTCATTCTTGATTGATTTGTAAATCCATGTCACTTTTTGTGAAGCCACTTTTCTCATTCACAAATCCATAACCTTATTTTTTTTTATGATTCTCAATATTAAGTAGTTAATTTTCCAAATTCCTAAACAAAATCATTAGCACAAAACTACATTTAACCCTAACAAAGTCATTTTTCATGATAGTAAAATATCTACGAGGAAAATACTTACTCATAGTAGCATCACTTTCCTCTAAATTTAACCCCTATTAAATGATAATAAATTTCAAACTTATAAAAAATAAATTACTCACCAGGTCACCATGCTCTACAGCTCTCTAAATTCCTTGAATGTTCTCTCCTCTATGGTAGTGGTATGGCACACAATCCATCTTTGTCCAGTAACTATGTGTCACTCTAAAGAAAAATTGGTAGAGATGTAGGATGTAAATGAATAGGTTTTCACCCTTACCCTCCATTTTATCCTATGTATCCATTTTTCATCCCATTTTCACCTTAAATCTTCATTTCTCATCACTATTTCATTCACATCACTAATTTCTCATAATATACTAGTCCAACCCCACTAATATATTATTATTATTATTAATTCCCATTATTAATAATTACCCTATCATATTCTAATTAGGTTAAAGTGCCCTTATCATATCCTTTTCATTCTCTTATAATCTATTCCCTCCATCACATCATTCTTCCCCTTTAGGGAGAACTACATTGGCTTGAGGTCCCTATAGACTATGTAGGCAGTGTTCAGTCACATAGCGTGTCTGAGGTTAACATGGTCATTATTTTTGAATCCTTCATCCATTATCCACTCATCCTCATATCATTTCCTCTCTTATCCTTTATCTCTCCTAATCCCATTATTATGTCTATTCATTTAATCCTTGAGCTACAACTCATCATTCATTTAATTAATCAATTCGACATAAAATTTTAACCTACATCTCTCCTTGGCATGGGTACTTTCCTAAGATATGTCCAAAACTTTTGAACTCCTTTATTATCCTCCATTTATATCTTCTTCCCATATCTGGTGCATGTCTAAGGCCATAACATCATCTTCTTCGATCCCTCGCATGTTTATACTAGGGGCATTATCAAGCTTGTAGCTCATTAATGACATGAATATTATTCTTCATCATCACCTTTTATATCTATCACCTTTATTTCAAACTAACCCTTTTTTATTTTATTTTCACATATTATCCCTCATTTCTCTTTCAAGTTTCCATCTATCTTATTCCTCTCTACATGACCCATCGAGGGGGCATCACCTGTCCTAACTTACTAATTTGCATAGCCATTTTATTCTTTGAAATACCATTACTTATTCCAATCATGATTCCATTTTAAAGAGGGGAAAATGTACACACATAAATCTAAGTTTTTTATCTAAGTTAACTAACTCACACTATTATAATAATCCCTTCTACATTTCCTACATCACACATTAACCTTATAACACCATCTCTCCCATTTAATTTTCTTATTAGAATTTTATCCATACTTAATCTCTTCATAAACAATATTAGAGGAATTTAAATTCATCCCCCACATACCTCCACTACATCTCTTACAAATCCTCCTCTTAATTACATCCTAAACATCATTAACTTATCTTAATGGACTCTAAAAAGCTCTAAGCTTCCTAGATCCCCTCACCAAGTGTCTTCTAGAATTATTTAATAATTTTTAATTCCTATAAAATTCTTCAATTTCTATATATTCATCCTCTAAGGATGAAATCCAATCCTTCATCTCCTCTATCAACCACTATTTAATCAATTACACCCCCATGCAAATTTTATCTTTGGAATCCTTATCCATCATCATCAATCAAGACATTATCAAACATCCATTACTAAAAATTATTGATCATTAAAAGAGCAATCTAACATCCATAGTCAAGTATTAAATAACTCCAAGTCACTTTGAGAGTATCTAATTCATAAAAGGAGAAAGATTAATTTGTTTTTGAGGTATAAACTTGTTTGTATTTCATTTATATTTGCATGTGAATACCTTTCTTCCTTTTTTTCATTATTGAGGTACTGTGTAGAATGGATTAGATTAGAAATTGTGATTTTATTCATTATTCCCAGTATAATAATTCTATATCTAATTTTATACACAAACATACAAACACCATTAAGAGGAGATGTTGGAAGTGGAGGGGGTTGAGGAAGGATAGGTTGGTTACCTTATTTTGGCACCATAGGATGGGTTACCTTACCCCTTGGAATATTTATAGCATGGACCTAGTTAGAGGGAAATTATTTATCACTCTCTAGAGGATTAGGAGGAGGAAGAGATTATTTTTTAGCCATTTAAATTTTCCAAAGACCAAAATAAGAACAAGGGGAGAAAAACAAGTTAATGCTAAAAAATAGTCCAACATGATAAGAAAAACATAATTTAATTTGAAACCTTAAAATGAAAAAAAATTAGAGGGAAACCCTAACAAAAAGTTTAGGTTTTTGGTAATGTTCAATAGTAAGTAGGTTCACCAATATATATTATCAAATGTAGGGAACTAGGAGGATGTTAGACCTTAATTAGATAAACTTTTGTGAAAAATTAGAATGTTATAGATGTGAAATAAATGATACAAAATGATTTGGAAATTACTAAATTTAAAAATATAATAAATATGAAAAAGTATAAAGGAGAACATAAACTTAACTGAAAAACTAAGAGGCAAACTATTTCTAGAGCTAAAACTAGTAGGAAGGCTATATTGACTGAGTGAAAATCTAGAATATGACTTGGCAAGGTCTTTAGATAGGAGCATTTTAATTGGCCAAGGGAGAAGTATGTTGTTTTCCCTAGGGAGTGCTAGTGTATGATATTTAGTAGAGATATAATATTTATATGGCAAGTTTTCCTTTTCTTACATATTTTTTGGATTATGTGGGAGCTTTTGATCCTTTGAAAAAATCACTATGTATCTCCTCCTTCACTTGAAACCCTATTTCAATGACATAAGAAGATGAATGCAATTATGAGGTAAAAATTGGTTAGTGATTGAAGTTGTACTTGACCTTAACACCCCCTTATGTTGATTTTTTCCTACATATAAATAATTTGAAGAGGTATCAGCCTCCATGTAGATCTCCCATGCTATAGTGGTATGTTTGAAATACTAGTGAAAAATGTTAGATGCTGGGGAAATCTTGGTGTGATTAAGTGCTTCAACAATGACTTGTGACCTTGTAAGTGTATTCAGACTTTAGTTAAAGGATATTAGGGTTATATTTAATCAAAATTGTCATAAATAGGGAATTTTCTCTCAAATTACAATTAGAATATAGATGTTTTTTAGTGTGGAAGCCTCTTGTGTATAAAATGGTTTGAAATGAGTGTATATAGTGATATTTTTGGAATACCTTTGGATGGGGCTTGCTAAATTTTCAAGACAACCTGTTTCATAAATTATAAATCTAGAAATTAGTTTTTATTTGGTGGGAGGACAAGAGTGGTGAATTCAGACAAGAGAGTAATGTATTATTGTCTAATTAATACATTGTTGTCAAATGAGCACAAATAGTTGATTTAGGTTCTAGGAACAGTCTATTGGTGAGCATGAACTACTTTGCATGAGTAATAGGGACATTCTAGAATCATTAGTTTTCTTAGAATAATGATTCATCTATGTGGAAAGTGAAGAAAAGTGGTCAAAATTCCCTAGAATAAGGCATGAACTAAGTGTCTAAAAAGGGTCATCATAAGTACATTATTTTAGTTTAAAATTTAATTTATGTGTCTAAATATTATGGACAAGCTCCTTATATAAATAACTCAAGTGAAATACATGATACCCTATGATCCCACTCATGTATAAAATAAGAAATAAATTAGCTCTTTCAAGCATTAAATGTTTTAAATGTTGTAACTACTACTATAGATACACTAATTATATTTATTCTAAGGCATATGGTCCTTTTTTAGCATTACGTGCACTTATAAAAACATTAATTTTACTCCTATTATGTTATGTGGAAATTTTTTAACATGATGGTGGGCCTTCAAGAGTGGTTAAATTTTAATCCTCTATCTTTATTAAAATTATGTGGCACAACTAATATTGATTTTATGTATCTATATGTTGAATTCAAGAACCTATATCTCAAATGCATGTGTATATGGAGATTTGTAATTCTTATTTATATAAACTATGTGCACATGTCCATACATATGCACCCAAGTGTGTATGTATGCATATTTTCTCAAGTATCTATAAATTGAATGCATTAGCATGGAATATACCCATGTAATATGTATCAGTGTGCCAATATTTGTCATATATATGAATCATTTGATATTTAAACCATTCTAAATCTCTAAAATCTATACTCTTATCTTATTTTTTGTTCATGAAGGTTTATGTCTCTATGAAAAGACTATTATAATAACATCCTTTTGAGATGAGGTAAGTATCTTATAAGTCACTTATCCCAAAATAAGAGTTAATTTTATCATGTCATGTATAAATGCATCATCATGTAATACCATATGAACATGTAGAGAATATGGCATCATAGTAATGTATGTGTTAATTAAGGTGTGTATGTAACTTATGTAATGCAATCCATGTAAGTGTCATGTATAGATATATGTATCAATGAATCACATAGTATAAGTGTAACTGAATAAGACTATGCAGTAACAATGCATGATATAGATCATGACACCACTCAATGTGAACAAGATCAACAATCATAAATGTTAGTGTCACACATAATTCTATGGACCATATACAGGGGTGTCACAATAAAATAAGGCCAAGGGACACATGGAAATGGACATATAAATGTCATAAACAAGGGACATCAAGGATGTCACATCAAGTAAGGCCAAGGTCCACACACAATACTCAAGCATAAAGTAGCCTATCATGTAAAAGAGTAACACCATCAATGAATCATAAAAGAAACTAGTTTACACCATACATATATATATCAATATCACATACTAGTATAATGGCATATCATTTATCACTAAGAAATGAGTAACTACCAAGGCATCTGCAAGACTAATAGGTAGATTAATATGGTATAAAGGTCATTGAAAGATATAACCTATAATAATGAAACTTATGGAATAAGATGCCTCAAGTATCAGCATGGCCACTTGGCAGAGGGAAGACCAACATATGTATGTCCATGTGTGACTTGTATGGCTTGCATAGAATTCATATACTATGAAAATAATACATATATGTATATAATACCCCATCTTACAAACATGTTATGAATAATATATCAATAGTGTAAGCTAACAATCATGTCATACTCAGGTCTTGATTTTAGATTTTTTGAATATTTTTTGTACTTTTTGATTAATTGATTTTTTAATTTTTTTTAAATATTTTGGATTTGTAAAAGCTAAAAAATGATCCTATAAATGGAAGGGTCATGGGAAATGCATGTATAAGATGGTGGAGGAGTACCTTATTATAGATGGGAATAATTGACTATGGGTGGATCAAGATCCATTAAGGAGTCATGTAGTGTTCAACAATAGGTTTTACCCTAGTTTGGATTAATGGATGAGATTGATCTAATTAATATAGAATTTTTAAATGTACTTCAAATATTAAGATATTATATTCAAGCATAAGTTTCAATGTAAAAGACTAAGATCAATTCTTCTGATTTGATAATTGGAATATGTTAAATATGGAAATTACTAAAGAAATCAAGATACTTAACTTTTCTAGTTAATTATTTGATTGTGACTGTATTCTAGAAGTGAAAATCATGATAAAGTAGGCCTATGGTTCATTTAGTTCTAGATATAATTTAATGTATACATTGGATCAGTGCTATTGGTCTCAATCAGTATTGTCAATTGATATTAACCATCATAGAAGTATGTCATAATGATTAAATGGTCACCTACAACTATCTCTAATTATTGTGTTTTTTATCTTGAACCTTGATGTTGCGTGAATCTTGATAAATCAGTCTCATTTGCCTTGAAACCCTATTTGTACCTGTGAGGGAAAGAAACCTATAAATGGGGAAAGTGTAATGGGTTGATTTTTCCCCAATCACCCCCATATGGTGATTTAAAGTTGCATACATATCTAATATTTTTAGGAGGGAATTCAAGCCACATGTAGTTATACCACCTATTGTGATTATACAATTGTGATCCTTTGTTATATGCATGCAAATAATTAAGTGGATTTGATACTTGATAATGCTTGTTTTGACTTAAATTTAGAGTGTTTAGACTGGGCTTGTGACTGCTTCTTGTAATAGGTCTATAATTTGGGAAGAATAGGGAAGCTTTTATCAATGTGCAATAAGAGATGTACTGAAAATAAGAGTTGTTTCTCATGAACTGTATCTAAAACTTGTTATGTATGTGCATCATACACAATCATAGTATAAAATTATACAAAAATATCTTTAAATTTCTATTAGTCAAATATATTTTGAAATTTCCAAATCCTTCTATGTGAAAATCAATCATACATGCACCACTTGTTGTTGTAGGAAATATGTCAAAATTTTGATGGATTATGATCTTTTTCATCATGGTTTTTTCAATTTAAATATTGATAATATTTTATAGGAGTGTCAAATGGAATCTCCACGAAATGTGTGTGTGTGTGTGTATATATATATATATATATATATATATATAAGTACACAATCCATTTTGAATGAGATCTTGATATATATATATATATATATATATATATATATATATATATATCCAATTGAATAATTTATTAGTCCATTGTCATGATAGGTTGATGGGATAACCCAAAGAATAAGTTTTATTTTATAAAATAAATATTATTGGGATTGAGTTGGAACCAAACAAATAAGTTCAGTATCTATTGGTGATACTCACAAATTCTAGTGGAATAGACCTATGTATAGGTAGGTTGAATTGAGAGTCTAGATATGTTTGTGCAAGATAGTTAACAACTTTAAAATATATTGTAAGATTCTTGTATGTGTATCCCAATAGAATGAAATAACAAAACATGCAAGTGTGAGATAATGGTGGATTAGGATCTCATTTGAGTGCTCAAGTCAAGCATGGTAAATGTGTGTCAAGCTTATCATTTTCAAGTATTAAAGACTAGATTTAAGTATCTACAAATTCCTCCTTTTGTTCTAGTAATTAAATATCTAGAGTAAAAGGATAAAATTTGCATGAGTGTGTACAACACACTTTATCTTTGACATAAATATCCAATTATGTTGGTCACTCAATAGTAAAACTTGTAATCATGTGTAGTCAATGTCCATAGATTGACTATTTTAATCTGAAACTAAAATTTAAAAAAATTTAAATAACAAGAGTTAAATTACACTTTTTTGTTTGTGAAAACCATGTTTCCATTACAACTTGTTGGAGGTGAAGCTTCCTCATTGAAGCATTGGAGAAAATTGTGCTTTCTTACTAAAATGCATGGAGAGTTGGGGTGATTGTGCCCCAAATTTTTTTAAATATGTAGGATATTGAGTTGGTAAGGCAAGAATCCCTAACCTTCATTAATGTGATAAAAATTACATAATGTACTAACCCAAATAACTACATAGGTAAAAGAGAGAACCATCAGGCCAAGTTCGCTCAAATAAGTAACTATTTGGGTAAATTAGAGAACCATTAGACAAGGTTTAGTCAAATAAAATGAATCAACCATTTCAAAAGGATTATAAATTCAATTTTAATGTTTCACTCAATTTATATACATGTAAAAACAAAATGCATGATTGAAATGGAATGAACAATGTTTATGACCCCATCATGAACGTAGGTTTTTAGTGTATTTTTGCTTAATGTAGAATATAATTTATGATCAAAATAGAATGAATAATGTTCATGTCCCCATCATGACCACAAATATAATAAATATTAAGTGAAATAACCACCACTTCTATTTAACTATAAATTATGTTATTATGTATGCGTGCATGATCGAGTATCATGCCCCCTAAATCTGGGCCAACTAATATATAATGATATGCATCTATATGCTAAATTTGAGTTCCTATATCTTAATTGTATGTGTATATGGATATCTATAATTGTGTTCCTATAAAATTTGTCTTTATGCCCATGCATATGCACCTAATTGTATATGAATATGATCTCAAGTGTTTATAAAGTAAGTCCATATGCATGGAATATGCTCATGTGACATGTATCAATGTGACAATATCTATCATATGTTTAAACTATCTGAGTCTCTAAAGTTTATATTATTATTATTTTTTTCTCATGTAGGCTTAAGTTTCTATGTCAAACCCACTATAAATCCCCCATTTTTTGATTATAGATGTATCTTGTAAGCCACTCAACTCAAAATAAGAGTTAATTATATCATGTTGTATATAAATAAAGTATCATGCAATGTCATTGTGTTTAACCGAAACATCTAGATTAAGAAATCTAGGGTTAAAAGGGATAGATATAGCCTAGGGTACAAGGGTGGTAAACAATCTCTATAGTAGGCCAATTAATTTTTAAACATAGATAAATAATATTTCCAATTTATATACTAAGACATGCTAAAAATAGAAAGTACATCTATGATAGATAGTACAATGATAATGAAAATAAGATACTTTATGTATTTTGATGTAAATATAGATTTAGATCTAGAATAGGAAGGAATTAGCCTGGAAGTAGATTGTAGATCTATCATCGAATTTTATATTAAGAACTTATGTGACCTCAGACACTTGCATCAGCCTCAAAGGGTTATGTCGATGCTTTTATCTAACCTAGACATAGGTTTCTAATATAGAATACCTACTATATCTAGATGTGACCACCTAGAATTTTTTGGGTTCTATATGTTGTTTCCCAAAAATATCACCCATTTTTGGGACAAAATTTGAACTATTTTGGTCCTCAGACCAAAATAATCTCTGCCCTTTCTCAAAATTTGTTCTAAGCATTCAAATTCCTCATTTTTCAAAGCTTTTTAGAAAATCTAAAGACTCTGCAGGCTTAAATCTATGGACTTTGCAGGCTTAAATCTACAGACTCTATAGGTTGAAATCTATGGACTCTGTAGGAAGGAAATCTATGGACACTGTAGGCTAAGTTCAACAGCCTTCACAGGTTGATTTCTACGGACTCTGTAGGAAAGAAGCAAGCTCTCAACACTTGGGCAATTTCAAAGTTGGTTCAATGACAAGGCTCAACTAAAAGAGTTCAACCACTTCAAGGTTCAAGGTTTAAGGTTTAATGGGTTTAAAAGGTTCAACATCAGCAGTAAGAGTTCAACAAGTTTAATGGACTAACAGTTCAACAGGTTCAAAGGCTTCTACAAGCAGGTTCAATCAAAGAACAAGTTTCTGAGGCTTGAACCATTGAACCACTTTGGTTCAAAGGTTCAACGGGTTCAAGGTTCAATAGGTTCAATGCATTTGGTTCAATGAGGATCAAAAGGACTTAGCCAAATCAAAGAGAATGAACCAATTGAACCGATGAACCATTGAACCACTTTGGTTCAAAGGTTCAACGGGTTCAAGGTTCAACGGGTTCAACGAGGCTTATTTCAAAGAATCTTGGTTCAAGAAATCAAAGGGAATGAACCATTGAACCAAATTTGGTTCAATCGATTGGTTTAATCAGTAGGTTCAAGGGGTTACCCCAAAGCCAAAATATCAAACAACCCTTGTGGAGGGCAGGAGGAGGCACATGGACCAATTGAAAAGACTGAAAGACAAAGGGATTTCCTTCAGGAAAAAGACTAAGGCAAGAAATGAATTCTTTCAGACTTTTGTCTGAAGGAATTCCTTCAAACAAAAAGTCTAAATAAATTTAGGTAAGCTGCGAGAGAAAAGCTTGAAATAATTTTTTAAGGCCAAAGACAAAAGTGACCAAAACAATTCTTGCAGACTTTTTGTCTGTGGGAAAATGTCCACAGAAAAAGTCTGTGGGAAAATGTTTGCGAAAAAAGTCTGTGGGAAAATGTCCCAAGGACTCCAAAGACAAAATCCCATCGAAGGACCCCAAAGGGTAGGTGCCCTTATGGGGGACTCTCACCTCCAAATTAAAGGACACTTCCCCAAAGTTGAAGGGTCACCTTCCCTTTGGGAGGATGCAAAACAAGAAATCTGAAGGAAACAAGTAGCAGAAAAGGTCGAATCAAGAGAAATCCAAATAAAGTCCAAGGGGTGATGCACCTAAAGATGTCAAAGTCAAGAATGGTGAACTAGCTATTGGAAATTCAAATGTAGTGACGGGTGCGCAAACGTCAATTTCAAGGTTCGTAAAATAGCTGTTGATTTTGAAAATCCTTAAAGAAGAGCCAAAGAACTTAGCAACCCACCAAAAGAAAGAATCCTGAAGGCTATTCGAAGACCGCTCGAAGGGCAGATACCCTTGTGGGGGGATCTTCCCAACCCAAAGTGGACTATTTCTCAAGGCCCCAAAGGGCAAGTCCCCTCTAGGAAAGCTCAAATGACAAAGCTGAAGGAATTGCCGAAGAAAGTGACGTGCCCGCAGACGTCAAAGTTGTGATAATGAAATCACCATTGATTCTTGTAGATTTAAATCTATGGACCCAAATAAATTCAAAAGCTTTAAGGCCAAGATCAGTAGGAAGTGACTAAGGAACAGCGCATCAAATTAAATCAAGGACCCAATTCAATTAACCAAAAAAGGAGGAATGATGAGGAAGGATCTGAACATTTGTGCATCAAATATGTTTCTAGAAGCAAACCACCAGGTGGATATTGAGAGATGCAAACTTTCAATAGCATGACCCATTTCTCTACATTGAGAAAATCAAATGGGTAAATGACCCTAAATTCTAGACTGTCTTTTTAAACAATTCAATGCAACATGATGTGTTACTATTCCCAAGTCCTTCTTGAAGAGGCTATATAAGGGACTCTCTTGTTAGTGTAAAAAGGATCTCTCTCTGACAATCAGAAACAAAACTCTACCCAAATTGAAAGGCATTACTGAGACTTTGAGCTCAAATTGTTGATCATATTTTGTTATTGGAATAAGAAAGCAAGTGACTTTTCAAACTTTGTGCTGTGATGTCTTTGTTGTTGGGGAAATTGTTCTTATGTCTTTTTCCTTAATATATTTTCTGTTCCTTTAATTCAACAAGCAAAATTAGTGAAAGTAGTCAAAAAGGTGTCCTGAAGCCAACTTTGGAGAGACTTTGTGCCCCCACAATTGCCTTTAGTGTGTTTTATTTTTGTTTCTATGTAAAGGACCTTGGGATGACTTTGTGCTCTCATTGTCCTTCGTATCTCACTCTTGGGCAATTCAAGTGGAGACTTTGTGCTACATCTCAATTTTCTAGTTACTACATCCTTAGTTACATTTTGCAATTACTACCAGGAGTATTCTTGTGGTTTGTTGAATAGTACTTTTGAAAGAAGAAGAGTGCTTTCTGTCATTTCCCTTGAGATTTTTCATTTTATTTTCATGCATCATCTCTGAAGAAAGAGAGATGGATGGTTTATCCTACCCTTGAGTATTATTTTTTGTTTATATATATATATATATATATATATATATATATATATATATATATATATATATATATATATATATATATATATATATATATATATATATATATATATATATATATATAGCATATCTATAAAGAACCTCCCCTTGATGAGAGGAGAGATTAGTCCCCTTTTGATGTGGTAAACCTACACATTTAGATGACCAATCTTCCTAATTTGGATGATCAGACCTATTTTGTTTATCAGTACGTTGATCAACAAAATATTCAACCAACAGTTTTTGGCAACTCCGCTGGGGATATAGTTATGTGCATTATGAAACCTCAAGTTTCAAATTGAATCAGTTTCTACCATTATTCATTTTAGACTCCATTTCATTTTTGTGTTTTACCCATTATTATTATAACCTTACCATTCACCTCCACACTAACTGGGAAAGAATGCACAGTTTAAAGCCTCAAGCTTCAAACTAAAGCAAGGTCAATTATTTTCCATTTTTGTTTCACAATCTGGCAGATTCAAGGTATACACAAAGCTGAAGGGCTAAAGATATTGTTGACCCTATATTCGATTTGGTACAGCAAAGTGATTTTGATTTGTTTCCTTCATCAACTCACCTCTAATGAACCAAGAGCTTTCCTCTTACTAAAGTTAGATCTCCATTGCCAAACAAAGTATCCACTTCTGCTATTGATAAAGCTTTACCAATAATTACCCCTCTGAGATTTGTTATTCCTCCTTTTCACAGTCATATAATGGTAGTTCAAGGCCCTTGGGGTAATTATTTTTATCCTCTCAATCTTACTCCACCTCTACATGAGCTTCCACATAGTTCAAGAAAGAATTTCTCCAAATTCTATGGTGATGGGAAAGTTCATCCTGATGAACACATTACAGCCTTCAGCATAGCCTGTGGCATAATTGGAGTAGAATTTGAAGATGCAGTAGTCAGGCTATCTATAGAAAAATTACAAGGTGTTGCTGCAGATTGGTTTTATCATCTACAGGCTCAGTCAATAATTGATTAGAATACCCTCAAAGCTAAGTTTGAAGCTAGATTCAAACTTGTAGAAGATGCACATGCACTTCTGGCTCAACTTACATAGATGAAGAAAGAACCTCATGAACCAATGAGGGACTTCATATCCAAATTTGACAAATTGAAAAATAGAATTCCTGTAATTACTTGACCTACAGCTGAGAATCTCAAATGCTTCTTCATTAATTCTTACTTACCTGAAGTAAGTTTTCTTTTGATACGTGCTGGTCAAATAGATCTTGCTACAACTACAACATTTAGCCACTAAGGTAGAAGATGATCTCATCTTAGTAGAGAAGATAAGAAGAGATCCAAATAGAAATAGACTTTCATCATCTTCTAAATATTCATCTACAAGCACCACAAATCCAATGGTGTAGAAGTTGGCAAATGAGTTGCTCTCAAAAAGCAAATGGCACAAGGAATGTCTTCTACTCCTTCATATAGATATATGCCAAGAAGGACATTCCTAAATTAGTCATATCAAGGCAATGTTTCAAGGAATCAAAGGCAACAAAATCATCTTCCTCCCCCACAAGGGAAACTTGCCTTGGAAGCTCCTCCAACCAATTCAGCCATGGGATATCTTGAAGTAGAATCAGAGTTCTCTTTCCAGCCTGAATTGAATCAAGAAAATGATGTTGATCTCCTTGTAGAAAATCAAAAAGAATCAGTTGGAGACTCCCACATTGGCTTCTTAAACTACTAGGATGAACCTAAAAGCAAAATAAAAGCTTTTGATGGATCATATACAATGTTTACTAGGTCCAAGAACCAATCAGTCCAGCAAGTTGATAAAGGGAAGAAGAGGAGCAACCTCAACCAGTAATTACAATTACTAAGCATGGAACCACTCTGCCTTACCAGTCAAAGAATCTAATGATCATCCAAAAGATAAGTACATCAATTTCACCTTCACCTTCCACTTTAATTTTACAAACCAGCCCTCCTCCCATCCCTCCCAAAACTCAAAAGGTTGAAATACCTTCTTCTGTTCCTAATCCAATATAGCCATTTGACATATTTGATCATGTCAAAAAGACAAAAATATAGATGTCTATATTTAAATATTTGCAGTTTAATCCTAATCAATTGGATAAGTTGGTCCAATATGTCAAGAACCAAACCATCCCTGTAAGACAAGAAGCTAAAAAGGTAACTCCTGATTCTCCAAAGAACATGCCCATTCTAAATAATCTTGTCATTACTCCTCTAGCTACCTCTAGAAAAATAGAACCTTTCTATATTTCCCTATTAATAAATGGTCACAAGCTAAGTAATTGTATTATAGACTCAGGCGCATCTGACTCAGGCGGATCTAACAATGTCATGCCTACTAAAGTAGCTGAATCTCTTGGCCTCACACTGACTAAAACATTTGAGAGGTTTTTTTCCATGGAAAATAAGTAAGTACCATTGTTAGGGAAAATCAAAGATGCCCAACTTGCATTTGTAGCCTTTCTAGACAAGAGAATCAAGATGACTGTCTTGGTGGCTGACGTCCCAGCATCCTATGCATTTTGCTTGGATGAAATTTTTGTAAGGACATGGGAGGAGAACTAAGCATGGACCTGTCTGAGGCAAGGATCCCAGTCAAAGTCATAATGAAGATGTTTCTCCCTAAAAAGGAGGCAAAATATGTGGTCACCCAAACATCATCCCCTGAAGCTAAAATTCTTTTTGAATTCTCAGGTATGGGTAACTACTTTCTATCTACAAATGAAGTACATGAAACACCTGATAAAATTCTTGAAAGTGTCAACCTAGAAATCAGTTCAACTAAAATAGTAGAAGAACTAGTAGGTTGTAATACAAATGAAGAAGGACCCTCCCTCTCTAATGAAGGAAAGTCTTTAAAAAATTAGTATCTGATGAGGTATGGACTTTGGAATTTGATGGCAGTTGTTCTCTACCAGTTCGGGAGTTGAGATTGTGTTGATATCTCCTCAAAGAGATATGTTTCCTTCATCTTACAAATTATAATTTAGCAACACTAACAATACAACTAAATATGAATCTTTTTTGCTTGGATTGAAGGCTGCTCAAGACAAAGGCATCAAGTTTCTTCATGTCAAAGTAGATGCTAAATTAGTAGTTTGTCAAGTGAGTAACTTATACCAAACCAAGAATGAAAGATTACACCACTATCGCAACCTGGTTTGGGACCAAATTGAAATCTTTGATACTTTCAATATTTCTTCCATACCTAGAGAATCTAATGATAGAGCTGATGCACTTGTTGTTTCAGGAACTCTCTTAATTCCTCACTCAAATTTCAAAAAAGATAGGTATAATATTGAGCTAGTCTGTAGACCAAGTTTTCCTGACAATGTTGATCATTTGCAAGTATTCAATGATGATCATCAAATCATTGACTTCCTAGAATGAAAAGACAATTTTGAATAACTACATTTTGAAGGCAGTGAATCTCAGATGTATGAATCAGCCTCTGAATCCAATTCAAATATAAATGAAGAATTCTTATAGCTAAAAGGAAATAAAATTCCTAAAGGCCTAGTTTCTCTTGAGAAGCTATTTGACAAGCATGATAGATTCATCAAACAATAGCAAACAGAAGTTTCTCTCAAGGATTCGATCAAGTAAATTTGACTACTAAAGAAAATCCCAAGATGGTTAACATTGGTAAGTGTTGTACTCCTAAAGAAAGATTCAAGTTCACCACTTTACTCCGTCAATACATGGATGTCTTAGCATATTCTTATGAAGACCTAAAGTCTCTCAGACCTGATGAAATTTGCCATGACATTCCTCTCAAGGCTAACTCAATGAACTATAAGCAAAATTCTAGACCTTACAATCCAAAAATATTAGGTATTATTATGTCTAAAATACAAAAATGTTAAATGCTACAATCATCTTCCCAATTCATCATTTTCCACATGGATTGCAAACATAGTGCCTGTAAGGAAGAAAAGTGGAAAAATTCACATTTGTGTAGATTTCAGGAATCTGAATCAATCATCTTTAAAAGATAATTACCCTTTGCCAATCATGGATCAAGTACTCCAAATAGTGACAGGTTTAGAAATGTTATCAATGTTAGATGGCTTCTTAAGATATAATCAAGTTGAAGTTGGTGAAGCAGACCAACACAAGACTGCATTCACCACAGCTTGGGGTACATTTGCATATAGAAGAATTCCTTTTGGATTGATAAATGCTGGTGCCACCTTTCAGAAAGTAATGGACCTAGCTTTCAAAGATGAGATAGATAAATTCATAGTGGTATACCTTGATGAATTAACCATCTTTTCAAAGCATCGTTCTGATCATGTATGCCACTTACAACAAGTGCTGGAGCGCTACTACCAGAATGGTATTTTCTTGAACCCTAAGAAGTCTATTTTTGGAGTAATAGAGGGGAAACTCCTCAGACATGTTATGTCTAAAGAAGGCATAAAGATTAACTCAGACAGAGTCAAGTCTATTCAAGAGCTTAATTTTCCTACAAGTAAGAATTTTGTTCACTCTTTCTTTAGAAAGTTGAATTTCTTACGGAGGTTCATCCCTAAATTTGCTGAGAAGACTAGACACATTGTGAACATGATGAAAGGGAAGACCACCTTCAGCTGGACTAAAGAAGGCAAGTCAGCATTTTAGGATATCAAGACTACCATTGCCCATGCCCTTACTTTGGTTTTTCCAGATTACAACAAAGATTTCATCATATATAGCTATGCTTCTAAACATACACTTTTAGCAATTCTTGTTCAATAAGACAAGGAAGGTATGGAATCTCCTATTTTTTTCAAGAGCTACCCTCTCAAAACACATGAGATGAAATATTCAAACATAGAGAAGCATGCTTATGCAGTGGTGAAAGCAGTCAAACATTTTTGCTTCTATATTTTGAATTCACACACTACTACCTTAGTTCCTGACACTATAGTCAAGTTCATATTAACTCAGCAGGATTTTGGCACAAAAAGAGGCATTTAGATTGCAAAGATCTAAGAGTTTGATTTATACATCAAGCCAACAAAGCTAGTCAGGGGAAAAGGCCTATGCCAATTAATTACTGACAACAAGTTAGAAGATACACATCATGTAGAAGCTAAAGTGGAAGACACACCAATAGTCCTTTTTGTCTCCACTACCAATGAGTGGTATTCAGGTATTGCTCATTTCCTTACTTATGGTGAATGTCCTGCTCATTTGTCTTATAAATATGGGAGGACTATCAAGTTAAAAGCTGCCAATTATTTCTTTTGGGACAACAGCTTGTTCAAGAGAAACATAGATGAAGTATTCCTTCACTGTGTAGATAAAGAGCAACAAAGCCAACTTTTGAAATCTTTCCACAATCTAGCCTGTGGAAGACATTTTTTTCTCCTGTGACTACTCACAAGATTCTATGAGCCAGGTATTACTAGCTAACTCTTTTCCAAGATGCATATAAGTGGGTGAGAAAATGTGAACTCTGCCAGCAATTTGTTGGAAGACCCAAGTTATTTTCCCTACCTCTCAAGCTAGTGATCATAAAAGAACCTTTCCAGTAATGGGGGATTGATTTTATTGAAACTATAAACCCATCTTCAAGTGTTGGACATGATTATGTCATTAAAATAACTGACTCTTTCACCAAGTGGGTAGAATCAATCCCAACTAACTATGATACTTTAGAAGTTGTATGCAATTTCCTCAAGGAGAATATCATTTCTAAGTTTGGAGTTCCAACCAAAATTGTTACTGACAATGTAGCTTGTTTCACCTCCCAAAATATTACACAATTTTGTTTCCATTATGGAATTACACTCTCTCATTCTTCTAATTATTTTCCACAAGGGAATGGACAAGCTGAATCAAGCAATAAGAACCTAGTAACTATCATCAAGAAGCTAGCAGATGACAATCAAAGGACATGGCATAAAGCATCGATTGATGCTCTATGAGCAGATAGAATCACACCAAAGAGGGCAATTGGTATGTCTCCTTTTCAAATTCCTTATGGTATCAATGTTTAAATACTAATCACCTTAGAATTTCTAGCCTTGAAATTGGCAAAGGCAATTGAAGATCAGACATATGAAAGCTCTCTTGATAAGAGAATCATGTGCCTGACTGAGTTGGATGAATAGATAACCATGGTGGTGGACCGAATTGCTGGTCATCAAAGTCTGGTAAAGAAACTCTTTGACCAGAAGGCCAAAAATCATGATTTATAGATTGGGGATCAAGTCCTGTTGTGGGACAAAAGGAGAGAACCAAAGAGGATGCATGGAAAGTTTGACTCCCTTTGGAGAGGCCCATTTACAATTCATCAACACAATGGTGAAAATAGCTTTCTGCTTAAAATATCAAGATGGCACACTCTTTTCTCTGCCTCACAATGGGTATCATCTTAAACACTTCAACTTTTGAAGTATCAGATCATTACATCTGTATATATGTATATTTGTATAAATTTTAATTCTATTTTGTTTTGTTTGTTTCCTTTTTTGATGCCTTCCATTTTTGGGTAACATGACTCTGTAGCCCAATGGTACACATGAAGACACTAGAGATTTTGTATTCTACTCCCTTCAATTCTTTTTATAATTGATAGAAGTTCCCCAACTGGAGCCAGCTGTTGTTCCCCAAAAATATCACCCATTTTTGGGACAACATTTGAACTATTTTGGTCCTCAGACCAAAATAATCTCTGCCCTTTCTCAAAATTTATTCTAAGCATTCAAATTCCTTATTTTTCAAAGCTCTTCAAAAAATCTATAGACTCTGTAGGCTTAAATCTACAGACTTTGCAGGCTTAAATCTACAGACTCTGTAGGTTGAAATCTACAGACTCTATAAGAATGAAATCTATGGACTCTGTAGGCCAAGTTCAACGGACTTCATAGGTTTATTTCTATGGACTCTATAGGAAAGAAGCAAGCTCTCAACACTTGGGCAATTTCAAAGTTGGTTCAATGACAAGGCTCAACCAAAAGAGTTCAACCGCTTCAAGCTTCAAGGTTCAAGGTTCAATGGGTTCAAAAGGTTCAACATCAGCAGCAAGAGTTCAACAACTTCAATGGACTAATGGTTCAATAGGTTCAAAGGCTTCTACAAGTAGGTTCAATCAAAGAACAAGTTTTTTAGGCTTGAACCATTGAACTTTTTGAACTATTAAACCACTTTGGTTTAAAGGTTCAACGGGTTCAAGGTTCAACAGGTTAAACACATTTGGTTCAATGAGGATCAAAAGGACTTAACCAAATCAAAGAGAATGAACTAATTGAATCGATGAACCATTGAACCACTTTAGTTCAAAGGTTCAATGGGTTCAACGAGGCTTGTTTCAAAGAATCTTGGTTCAAGCGGTCAAAGGGAATGACCCATTGAACCATTAAACCAAAGTTGGTTCAATCGGTTGGTTCAATCGGTAGGTTCAAGGGGTTGCCCCAAAGACAAAGGATCAAACAACCCTTGTGGAGGGTAGAAAGGAGGCACATGGACCAATTGAAAAGACTGAAAGAAAAAGGGATTTCCTTTAGGAAAAAGACTAAGGAAAGAAATGACTTATTTTAGACTTTTGTCTAAAGGAATTCATTCAGACAAAAAGTTTGAAGAAATTTGGATAACCTGTGGGAGAAAAGCCTGAAAGAATTTTCGAAGGCCAAAGACAAAAGTGACTGAAACAATTCTTATAGACTTTTTATCTGTGGGAAAATGTCTACAGAAAAAGTCTATAGGAAAATGTCTGCAGAAAAAGTCTGTGAGAAAATGTTCAAAGGACTCCAAAGACAAAAGGTCGTCGAAGGACCTCGAAGGGCAAGTGCCCTTACGGGGGACTCTTGGCTGCCAAATTAAAGGACACTTCCCTAAAGCCAAAGGGTCACCTTCCCTTTGGGAGGACGCAAAATAAGAAATCTGAAGGAAATAAGTAGTAAAAAAGGCCGAATCAAGAGAAAGTCGAAGAAAGTCCAAGGGGTGACGTGCCCGAAGATGTCAAAGTCAAGAACAGCAAACTAGCCATTGGAAATTCAAACGTAGTGATGGGTGTGTGAACATCAATTTCAAGGTTCATAAAATAGCCATTGATTTTGAAAATCCTTAAAGAAGAGCCAAAGAACTTAGCAACCCACCAAAAGAAAGAAGCTCAAAGGCCATTTGAAGACTGCCCAAAGGGCAGATAGCCTTGTGGGGGGATCTTCCCAACCCAAAGTGGATTGTTTCTCAAGGCCCCAAAGGGCAAGTCCCCTCTGGGAAAGCTCAAATGACAAAGCTGAAGGAATTGCCGAAGAAAGTGACGTGCCCGTAGACGTCAAAGTTACGACAATGAAATATCTGTTGATCCTTGTAGATTTAAATCTATGGACCCAAATAAATTCAAAAGATTTAAGGCCAAGATCAGTAGAAAGCAACTAAGGAACAGAGCATCAAATTGAATCAAGAACCCAATTTAATTAACCAAAAAAGGAGGAATGATGAAGAAGGATCAAAAACATTTGCGCATCAAATATGTTTCTAAAAGCAGACTACCAGGTGGATATTGAAAGATGCAAACTTTCAATAGCGTGACCCCTTTCTCTGCATTAAGAAAATCAAATGGGTAAATGCCCCTAAATTCCAACCTATCTTCTTAACAAAATTCAATGCAACATGATGTGTTACTATTCCCAAGTCCTTCTTGAAGAGGCTATATAAGGGACTTTCTTGTTAGTGTAAAAAGGATCTCTCTCTGACAATCAGAAACAAAACTCTACCCAAATTGAAAGGCATTACTAAGACTTTGAGCTCAGAATGTTGATCATATTTTGTTATTGGAATAAGAAAGCAAGTGACTTTTCAAAATTTGTGATATGATATCTTTGTTTTTGGGGAAACTATGCTTATGTCTTTTTCCTTAATATATTTTATGTTCCTTTAATTCAACAAGCAGAATTAGTGAAAGTAGTCAAGAAGGTCTCCTAAAGCTAACTATAGAGGGACTTTGTGCCCCCACAATTGCCTTTAGTGTGTTTTCTTTTTGTTTCTATATAAAGGACCTTGGGACGACTTTATGCCCTCATTGTCCTTTGTATCTCACTCTTGGACAATTCAGGTGGAGACTTTGTGCTACATCTCAATTTGTTGGTTACTACGTCCTTGGTTACATTTTGCAATTACTACCAGGAGTATTCTTGTGGTTTGCTGAATAGTACTTCTAAAATAAGAGGAGTGCTTTCTATCATTTCCCTTGAGATTTTTCATTTGATTTGCATGCATCATCTCTGAAGAAAGAGAGATGGATGGTTTATCCTACCCTTGATTATTATTTTCTGTTTATATATATAGCATATCTATAGGGAACCTCCCCTTAATAAGAGGAGAGATTAGTCCCCTTTTGATGTGGTAAACCTACACATTTGGATGACTAATCTTCCTACTTTGGATGATCAGACCTATTTTGTTTATCAGTACGTTGATCGACAAAATATTCAACCAACACTATGTCAGCTTTCTTCTAGTGTGTTTAGATTTAGCTCATGGATTGTTGCTCATTATCAAATAGCAAACCCCTAATTCTTAATCTTCATAGTGACTCTAGGAAAAATGGGTTAGTGGGCTCATGGTGTCAATATAACCAAAAATACCCCTTTATCAATGGGTGATTCCTAAATATACATTAATCTAAAGAGGGCCTTATACTCATGTAGTTCTCTCCTATGTGTGGGCTTGTGTGTGCATAAGGATGCAATATGTAATAAACATGTATAACAATGACCTAGATTATAACTTGGAAAATATAGCTCTTGGGATGGACCTTCATTAATTCAAACCTACATATGTGTTTTTCCTATAACTAATATGGAAATAGGGAAAATATGGAATCTTTGCTCATTTGAATTCTTGATCTAATACTTTTGGTAATTACCTTGTGAGTTGTTTGGTTTGTGTTAGGTCTATGTTAGGTGAGGAATGAAAGAGGATTGATCATGCATATATACCAATATTTTTGGATAATATCTCACATTAAATCACTTAGGTTGACCATATGAATATATTTTAATTGTAAATTGGATGACTTTTAGGGAACTAGACACTTACATTGGGATAGGAGACTTGCATCAAAATAGGCATCTGACTGGGTAATGAACCCAAAAACTATCAAGATAATAAATTATCAATAGGCCAAAATATAAAATAATAACCAATATTGATTCATATTGAATTAATTTAAATGATTACAACCTAAACCATGCTTAAATAAGCTTCAACTCAAAATTAAGAGTTGACATGCAAAAATTTGAAAAAATCAAAATCTAAAAAAAATGTCTATTTTTAGCAGCGTCTATTTATAGTAGGTTTCACATGCAAGCACGTGCATCTCTAAAAATTTCTCAAAACACTCTAAACACTAAATTTATCCTATGAGATGAAATTCAATTGCAGTTGATGTACAGTCCTAAAAATATATAATTTCAAAAAATAGGAAATTCTTGAAACAAATATTAAATGGTAATTTTGGACCCTCAAATGATCATGTATGGCCTCCAAAAAATATTGAAATCAACTATAAGTGGATATAGTGGCTTATGGAAGCATCTAAATTTTTGAGATAGTCATTTTAACACATGGAAGAGCTCAAACAGAGCTATGGGTCAAAAGTTATGGCCTTCAAAAAGTTGGCCTTATTGTTTTGCATCATTCTCCTCTGGTTGAAAATAACTCAGCTCCTATGAGTTTCTCTAACTGTACTTATGCCATTTTTATTTTTTAATCTTATTTAGCTTACATTTTATAATCCAAGTGTTGTCTTACTGTTTCAATCCTTCCCACTGTACTAAATACCTATTATAATTCCCTTGCCTTGTACTTCCTATCTTCATATCTAAAACTTGTATTATCTTTTCCTTCTTCTTTGGAACCTATTGCTCTAAATTTACTTCTTCGTCTTCACCATCTTATCAATGGAATTCATATAAATTTTATATATTAAATACTGGAGAGATATCAAAATTATGTGGTAAACTCACCTCATAAGCATTATCATTGATTTTCTTCACAATTTTGCATGGCTCAATTTTCTTGTACTTCAACTTATTATATGTGCCTTTTGGAAATATCTCTTTATTAAATTAAACCAATATCAACTCTCCTTCTTCAAATACCTTAGGTCTTCTTCTGACATCTACTTTTGCTTTATATTTCTCATTAGTTTCTTACAACTTTCTTCTTACTCCTTGCAATTGTTGCATATGCTCTACAAATGATTCTGCATCATCACTAATTCAATATATAATTATACCAAATCTAAAATATCCATATGATTTTTCCTATAAACAATTTTAAATGGTGACTTTCTTATTGATCTATTCACTGAACTATTATATGCAAACTCAACTTGTGGTAAATCCAAGTCCCATTGCTTGGGCTTCTCTCCTACTATGCTTCTCAACAAATTTCCCAAGCTCCTATTCACAACTTCTATCTATCCATCTATTTGTGGGTGATATGCACTACTAAATTTTAGCTTATTACCCATATTCTTTCATAAAATCCTTGAAAAATAACTTTGAAATTTTGTGTCCCTATCTAAAGTAATAGTTTTTAGAACACCATGCAATTTCACAATATCCTTAAAAAATAATTCTACAACTCTAGTAGCATAATTAGTTTTATTAAATGCAATGAAATGAACCATTCTATAAAATCTATCTACAACAACAAAAATTGAATCATTACTTCTTTGTGTGTTTGGTAATCCCAATACAAAATCCATACTCAAATTAGTCCATGGTCCTCTTAAAACTTGTAATGGCATGTATAATCCAGTATTTGTGTATATCCTTTAGCCACCTAACATATTCTACACCTTGAAACATATCTTGTCACATCTCTCTTCATCTTTGGCCAAAAATACTTTTCCTCCACTAAAGCTATTGTCTTTGTCTTACCAAAATGTCCAGCCAAACCTCCACTATGTAATTCTCTTATTGTATTATCTCGTAGAGACCTAACTGGAATGCATAATTATTTCCCTTTGAAGAGATAACCTTCTTGTATAAGATACTCATCATGAATAGTATATGTCCCACCTCTTAATGGATTTTTGCACTGCTCAAATACCTTACCAAAATATGGCTCAGTACCATGTAATTCTTTGATAGCTTCAAATCCAACTACTTCACTCACCATAGTAGTTAATAACACTAATCTCCTGCTCAATGCATCATCTACCTAATTTTTTTTTCCAAATTTATGATTCAACACAAAAGTATACCCTTGTAAGAAAGATACCCACTTTGCATGCCTACTATTCAACCTCTTTTGTGTATTCACATACGTCAAAGCTTCATGATTTTTAAATAGGATAAACTCCTTAGGCACTAAATAATACCTCCAATGTCTAAATTGATCCGGATGACAATTCGGGTGGTATAACGAGTGCCAAGATGTAGCGGTACAATGGACTATGATTGTTGAAGCGGTTGTTGTAAGGCCCCAGAGCAGGCGGCTATTAGACTGGGTAGGGCTATGCATAGCTCTGTATTGTTTTAAATCTTGGATGCCAAATTGTCAGGTGACAGTTAATTCCTTGATTTTTTTATTGCTTTAAATCCTCACCCGTTATGTCCTCGAGCTCTGTATTATTTTATGTCCTCGAGCTTTGTATTGTTTTAACTTTTGGAAGTCAAATTGTCGGTGACAGTTATTTCCTCAAATTATGTATTGTCTTAAGTCTTCACCTATTAATTCCTCGAGCCACTCAATCTCCCATGAGATAATATGTATAAAAGAATAACTTCCCGAAATGGGGAGGCATACATCTCTTCCTAGAGATAAGCCTATATTTGTATTGCAATTTTTGAAGTAATACAACATCTCTTCTCAGAGAATTCATGGTTATTGTGTTATTTCTATGCTATTGAAATATTCATCGATCAAAACTTCTAAGTTTTGGATTAGTGGTATCAGAGCGGTTTGTCTTGAGAGTGTATGATCCCGAGAATGAGGTTAGGATACAGGAAACTTGGGTGGAAAGCAACAGAGCTTCCAAACTTTCCACTTGTTCACTCCAAATGACTTCAAATGGCAGATGACACCGAGACATCCGATCCTTTCAAGGAAATTGTGAATGAAGCCCTCCAACGGAAATAAGCATAGATGCTGCAACAATTTGCTCAAATTCTTCAAACACTTCCGATGGGAAATTTTGGCTCTGGGGCTACACGTCTAGGCTCCTCATCAAGGGAAATTCCTTTTGGTGCCCCAGCGCCCTTCAAGGTTTAGGTAAATTTTGATATTCCCACATTTGAAGGCAAAATCAATCTTGATGCAGTAGAAAATTGGTTGGATCAACTGTCTTCATACTTCTCTGTAAATAAGTTCACCGATGGAGAAAAGATCACTTTTACTCTTTTTAAATCATCATTTCCTGTGAAAAACTAGTGGGAAGTGTAAAAAAAGAGGTTTAGTATAGATATCATTGGCCTTGGGGTGGAACCTACCTGGGATGATTTTATGGAAGTAGTGAAGGAAGAATACTATCCCCTCGGAGCATATGATGATCTGTACATGGAGTGGCAGCAACTTCGCCAAGGTAAGGAACAATCTATTCAAGATTACACTGACATTTTTCATTCTCTATCTATGAGACTAGGCATCTAAGAAAGTGAGAAACACAAGGTTCTCAAATATCGTGGCGGACTATAGTGGTACATACGGGGAGAAATGGAACTCTTCAATTTGGAAACCATCGATGAGGCATACAAGTTCGCAATAAAGATTGAGCAGAAGCATGGAAGAATGGATATAAAGAATCAATCTTCAAAATGGAAAATTGATAAAGAAGGTCAAACACGAGGCCAAAATTAGAAGCAAAATGAAGGAAAGACTGGGAAGTGGTGTGGTTATCACAAATCTGGAACTCACTCCAAAGAAGAATGTCAAGCTATCAAATCACTTATTTCTAAGTCACCATCCTCAACATCTACTCCTCTACCTCATACAGACCCTATAGTCAAAGAGGTTGAAGAATAAATTATAGATGCTAATCTTGAAGCCATTGTAGCTTCATCACAAACACACAACGAGATGTTAGATGACAAGGAAAGGTTGTTTCACTCTAAGTTATGTGTGAAAGGTAAGCCTCTACATTTCCTTCTTGATAGTGGAAGTCAAAAGAATTTAACCTCTAATAATGTTGTGAAAAGCCTAAATCTAGCCATGAAGCCTCACCCCAAAACCATACAGTATTGGATGGTTGAGTCCAGGGAGAAACCTCTGTGTCACCCACCAATGTCTTCTCTCATATGCAATACAACCTTTCTAAGATGAGGTCTTATGTGATGTGGTCAATCTAGATGTTTGTGATGTACTCTTTGGTTAGCCATTCATGTATGATCGACATGGTATATACGAATCAAGAGCTAGAAGGATCACTCTCACTCTTGGAACATGGTGCTATAGGGTAATAAAAGTACCACCTTTTACATCTGTCTCTCTGATTAGTGCCAAGAAATTTATTCTCATGGTGGTCAAGCCATAGGAATCCAAAAGGGTTGATGTTATAGCCCTGACTACACAAACAACACAACAACAAAAGCAAATAGATACCAGGTTGAAGAGTTCACGGCCTTCCATCCACAGATTGATGGTCAGATAAAAATGGTGAACAATTGGGCCCCACACAGTTCCATAAACCACAGTCCCTTCCAAGTGTGCATCAAGAATCAAATCAAGACACAACTACCACACCTGATGGGGAACATTGATGCAATGGGGACCATTGCTTTTCAAGAAGGGAGGAATGATCTGGGTGATAATTTGAGTGGTATAACGAGTGCCAAGATGTGGTGGTACAATGGACTGTGACTGCCAAAGTGGTTGTTGTAAGGCCCCAGAGCAGGTGGCTGGTAGATCGGGTAGGGCTGTGCATAGCTCTTTATTGTTTTAAATCTTGGATGCCAAATTGTTGGGTGATAGTTAATTCCTCAAATTTTGTATTGCTTTAAATCCTCACTTGTTATGTCCTCGAGCTTTGTATTGTTTTATGTCCTCAAGCTCTGTATTGTTTTTAATTTTGGAAGTCAAATTGTCGATGATAGTTATTTCTTTGAATTTTGTATTGTCTTAAGTCTTCACCCGTTAATTCCTTGAGCCACTCAATCTCCCATGAGATAATATGTATAAAATAAGAACTTCCCAAAATGGGGAGGTAGATATCTCTTCTCAGAGATAAGCCTATATTTGTATTGTGATTTTTGAAGTAATACGACATCTCTTCTCAGAGAATTCATGGTTATTGTGTTATTTCTATGCTATTGAAATATTCATCAACCAGAACTTTTGAGTTTTAGATCATTAATGCTTATACAATTTCATAAAGTTCAACATCATAGGTAGAATATTTTGTTCTTACCTCATTCAATTTCTCACTAAAATATGTAATTGGCTTTCCTTCTTGACTCAACACAACACCAATTCCCATAAATGAAGTATCACAATCAACCTGAAACACTTTGTTAAAATTTGGTAATTCTAAAATTGGTCTTTCTATAATCTTCTTCAAAAATTCAAAGCTTTTTATGGCTGCTCTAGTCCATGTAAATTCCTTCCCTCTCATTAAATCTATTATTGGTGCTACAATATTACTAAAAAATTTAATAATTTTTTTGTAAAAAGTTATTAAACTATGGAAACTTATTACCTCTTAATGCTTTTTGGAATATGCCACTCAACAATTGCCTTTATCTTTTCTTCATCCATTCTCACACCATATACTAAAATTACAAATAACAAAAATACCAAACTATTCTGCATAAACCTGCACTTCTTCAAATTTACATACAACTTCTCCTTTCTTAACAAATCCATTACCATTCTCAAATGTTGCAAGTGTTCTTATTTAGTCTTACTTAATACTAAAATATCATCAAAATAAACAACCATAAACTTACCAATATATTCTCATAGCATTATACTCATCACCCTCATAAATGTGCTAGGTGCATTAGATAACCCTAATCACATCACCATCTACTCATATAAGCCATCTCTAGTCTTGAATGCATTTTTCCACTCATCTCCCTCACAAATTTGAATCTGATAATAACCACTCAGATCAATCTTGGTAAAATATTTTTCTCCTATAATTACATCCATCATATCATCTAAATGAGGTATAAGAAATCTATACTTGATTGTAATTTTATTAATTTTTCTACTATCCACACACATTCTTCATCCTCCATCTTTCTCTGAAGTTATCAAATATGGTGTTTTACATGGACTCATACTCTCCCTTATCACCTTATTTCTTAGTAATTTAGTAACTTATTTATTTAATTTTGCATGTTCTATTAGACTCATCCTATAAGATGCTTGATTGGGTAGAGCTAATCCTAGAATCAAATCAATGTGACGATGAATATCTCTCTTCGGTGGTAAACCATTTGGTAACTCATCAGGCATAACATATACATATTATTTCAACACTCTTTTTGCTTTTGTTAGTATTTACACTATTTTTATGTTTTCATTCTTTGCTACTAATACATAACAACAACCTACCACCTTCATATCTTGGATAAATTATTTAGTAGAGAGCATACTTTCTATCTTCTCTTACTCTTTAAGAGGTAACAAAACTACCTTTTTAACACCTTTAAAAAAAGTGTATGTGTTCTTTGACTCCATCATGAATTACTTTTCTATCAAATTGCCATAGTCTCCCTAATAACAAATGGCATACACCCATTGAAATAACATCACACCATATTTCATCATTATAAGTTTTTTCTATAGAAAACTTGATGAAGCACTTTTTATCTACTATAACCTCATTCCCTTTATTAAACCATGAAATATGATAAGGATTAAGATGTTTTCACATTTTAAATTTAGTTTCTCTATCATTTCTTTAGAAACCATATTTTCACAACTACCACCATCTATAATTACTTTGCATACCTTTCCACCCGAAGTATTTCTTATTCAAAAAATATTTGATCACAGCCATGCATCACAACCTTCTTTATTATGTACGTGTTCCTTCCTTATAATGATCATTGTTCTTCTCATCATGAGATTCTCTCCAGCATCTGTTGGTACAATTTTAGCATTTTACTCTTCTATCTCAACCTCAACTAGATTCACTCTTCAGCGATCCTCTTACCTCCTTTATTGATCTTGATAGTGTGGGCACTTAAATGTTTTTTTTCCTTCTTCTCCACATCTATAATAGACATAATATCTACGTTGATTCGAAAACCATCCTTTAACACCACCATAACCTCATCCTCTTCCTCTTTGTTGTATTTAAACCCTTGCCTATTATCATCTTACCTTTTTGTACCATGTGATGATTCACCTCTATTGGTATTAGACCCTCCTCTAGTGTTATTAAACCCATATCATCCCCTATTTGGATTAGATCCACCTCTTCTTGGACCTAGAGATGTTCTTCTTAAATTATGTCTATTTTGTTTTTCTTTTACCTTTAAATCTAATTGATAAGCCTCTTCCATCCAGAGTATTTTACGCATGCTTAATTCATCTTGAATAGTAAATTTCAAACCATTTACATACCTTGAAACCATCTACTCTTTTGTTTCATCATACTCCAAACGTATGGAAATCTTATAAAACTCATATTTATAGTCTTGTATAATATGATCATTTTGCCTCAAATTTTAAACTCTTTTGTATAGGGTTTGTGCATAATCCACAATAGGAAATGTATCCCTTAGCTTCTTATCCATATTTTTCCATGTATTAATCTTGTATTTACCTTTTTTCTATCTCTCTTTCTACAAGTGATCCCACCAAATTATTGCATGACCTTTTAATTTTGTGCATGTAAATTTTACCTTATTGTCCTCTCTCATAGTCTTCCACTCGAAGAACTTCTCCATGTTATTCATCTAATCTATCAACTCCTTTGGTTTTAAACTTCTCCCATAATCTAAAACATCAACCTTGATTCTTTCATTTCTCCTTTATAAATCCTAAACCATCCTCTCTTCCATTGATGGTGGTTGCTCTTACAGTTCTTCTTGTTGAACTTCATCATAATATATGTCCTCCTCTTCACCACCTTTTCTTCTCATCTAATTGGTGATAATATCTATTAATTATTCCACTTGCCTATATATCTCTTGTAAGTCTAGTTAATCTATGTAATAACTCCTCATCCTCTCATCATTCTTTACTCTTCCAATATTTGAACTTGCTTTGATACCAGATAATGAACCCAAAAACTATCAAGACAATAAATTATTAATAGGCCAAGATCTAAAACAATAACCAGTATTGATTCATGTTGAATTAATTTAAATAATTACAACCCAAATCATACTTTAATAATATTTAACTCAAAATTTAGATATGACATAAGAAAATTCAAAAAAACCAAAATCTAAAAAAAAACATCTATTTTAGTAGCTGTTATTTATAGTAAGTTTTGCATACAAGCGTGTGTAGATCTAAAAATATTTTGAATACTATAAACACTAAATTATCCTATGGGACTAAATTCAACTAAATTTTACATATGATCTTATAAATATACAATTTCTAAAAATAGGAAATTCCCAAAAAAATCATTAAATGATAATTTTGGAACCTCAGATGATCATGTATGGATTTTGAATAAAATATATAAAATAACTATAAATGGATATAGAGGCTTATGTTATAACTTTTTAAGATGGTCATTTTGGCATGTGAAATATCTCAAATGGAGATACAAGTCAAAATTTATGGCCTCCAGAAGGTTGGCCTACTTTTTATGCATCACTGGGATGTAAGTTTTTGGGAAGTTAGAAAATAGGTACATATACAAAACTTGTAGAGATAGAAAATAAGTAGGTTTATATCATTATGAGTATAATATAAGGTTTGATTCATCATAATAACATTGGTCAGACTAAGAGATAAGTAATAGGCATAAATATATAGTGTATGTGAGCCTTTCGACAATGAGAAAGGTCTAGAACTTAGTAGAACAACTAAGGTCTGTATTTTCCAAGTGTATAATATTGAGGTGATATATAATTTATAAATAGTATCTACATTCCCCCTTTAATATAGTAATGAAATTACTAGTTTAAA
Source organism: Torreya grandis (assembly GCA_037957365.1). Lineage (NCBI taxonomy): Eukaryota > Viridiplantae > Streptophyta > Pinopsida > Cupressales > Taxaceae > Torreya > Torreya grandis. Next base: position 869,521 of record JARHVA010005099.1, on the reverse strand, counting down.
ATAAAATAAATTTGTACCTAGATGTGTATAACACACCTTGCCTTTACATGAGCCCAGTTTGAGTGTTTTGCTAGTGACTAGATTGAAACTAAGAGCATGCTATAGTATATAATCAGTGCATATAATCTAAAATCAAAATCATTGAAATGATTTAAATGGAAAGATCAAGGTTTATGAGTATATGTATATCGATGCAATTTTCTTGCCTTTTAGAAACTTGATTTGAAAATATGAATCATTATGAACCATTAGAGCTAAGATTAGGACAAATATAAATCTAAAAAGGGTATAAGTATAGAAATATTGAAGGACAAAACTTACCCCCAACCTTGGATAAAATATTATTTTTCACCCAGTAGTTGAGATTAGCTCAACTGTGCAACCTAATCATACTTATAACCTAGTGAGGGTGAGTGAACCAAGTCAACTCACATTATAAATCTAGTGAGGTTGGATGATGTAATCAAATCCAACCAATAAACTTGGAAATATTGAGTGATTTGATCACCTCAACCATACCAAAAAGTAAACCAATTACTGCAATAGATTAGCTCAATATAGCCCAGAATAGTTCAACCTAGTGAGCTAAAGTCTATAAAAATATTTTGAAAACTAAAACTAATTTTGATTTTGCAATTTTAGCTACTCTTTGAATATCATATGCACCTTATATATGTCTCATGCTAAAACCTAGGTATAGTAATGGTATCAATGTATAAAATTCTACCATAACTATGAATTTGAATCATATAATTATGATTATTGGCCAATTTATAAACTACGTAAGTGTGGAGATCATATTTCCATAACATGCCCTCACTATACTCTATAATTGAAAACTAGTATAAGTATCGAGAACATGTTTTCATAACATGACTCACTATATATCTAAAACTGAAAATTTATATGAGTGTGGAGAAAATGTTTCCAAAACATGTCTCCATTATATATCTAAAACTAAGAACTGATTAAGTGTGGATGTTTAACCCTAAATTAGATATGGAATCCTTACTTGGGTAGATAGGGTTAAGAATATAGAAATGATAATGCACAAGGGTGATGATCATACCTACAGTAGGTCAATTAGGTGCTAAACTCAAATAAAAATATATACTAAATTTCTTAAACTGAGATAAGCTAAAAATAATAAGTATAACTATGCAAGATATGGAAATAACAAAAAAGTAATGTATTTAGCCTAATTTGATGCTAATATAGTTTTAGATCTATAAAAGGTATAAAGTAAACTAGAAGAGGATTTAGTAATAGTCTTTAGATTATGATTTGGATGCTTCTAAAGCTACAAAAATTATTGTTAGCTTGGGATGGCTACATCGATACTACTATCTGAACCTAATGCAAGTATCAAATGATATAAAAATATGTGACCACCTGGATGCTTTTGGGTTTGACTTTGCCTTCACTCTATTGCATTCAAATTTGGATTATATATTTTTTCTCCACATGAATTTGTAAAACCTTAGTTCTTCACCTTCATAGTGACCTTGGGGGAAAATGGGTTAATGGTCACATGGTGTCAAGTTAACCCCAAAGATCCCTTTGTCAATGAGTGTTGCCTACATAACTAATACTCTAAGGAGGGTCTCAGGCTAATGTAATTATCCCATATGTGTTGGCTTGTGTGTAAATCATGTGATATGTGTAAATCAAGTGCAACAAGGACCTAGCTTGTAACTTGGAAAATATAGCTCTTGGGCTACACCTTCAGTACTTCAAAACTATGTATGTGGTGTTCCTATGACTAATATTAAAATAAGATAAAATATGGAAACTTTAATTATCAAATGCTTGATTTAATGCTTTGACAAGTTGGCTTGGTATGTGTTAGGTTGTAGGTTATGAATGAATGAGGGTCAATCTTGTATTTATATCAATCCTTTTGTATAAGTAACTCACATTAAATCACTTAGGCTAACTATCAAGAAACATTTCATTTGTAAATTAAATAACTTTAGGGCACTAGACACTTATGTCAGAATAGGACACTAGCATCAATTCAAGTGTCTGTCTTAGACGCTAGTGTCTAGGGAGTAGAAAAGTAGATACAAACTTAGAACTTGTAAAGGTGGAAGATAAGCAGGTTTTAAGTATTTTGGGAAATATATAAGGTCTAGGTCATCAATATAAGATAGTTCAAACTAAGAGATAGGCCAAGGGGCACAAGATAGATTAGATGTGAGACTTTAATAAGTGGGAAAAGTCTAGATCTGAGAGTAACATCCATGTTTTGAATTTACCAAGTGTATAAGACGGAGGTGTTATATACTCCATATAATAGTGTCTACATTTTCCCCTCCTTTAATCTAGTAATGAAATTATTATTTTAAAATAAACTAATGCGTACATGGTGTGTATCACACCTTATCTTTGTTTGAGTTCAACTTGAGTTCTTTGATAGTGAATAACATACAATGAATAGCATGTTACATTACATAATCAATGCATATGATTTAGGATTAAAAGTACTTGAAAAGATTGAAATTAAAAGAGCAAGGTTTATGAGCACATGTGTGTATCAATGTAACTACCTTACTTATTATCAAGTTGATTTTAAATATGTATCATTTTAAATCTCTAAAATTGAGATTAGGAAAAAAATATATATAAATCTAAAAATTACATAAAACTAAGTATAGAGAGAGAGAGAGAGAGAGATTGGAAGGCGCATTCCTCCAATCTTAGAGAAAAAGTGAGTTGCCACTTGGTAGTTGAGATTAGCTCAACCATGCAACCCAATCATAATTTTAACCTCATGAGTGTGATTGAACAAGTTTAACTCATACTATCAAATTGGTAAGGTTGGATGATTTAGTAAAGTCCAAATTGAAAACTTGGCAAGATTAAGTGATTTCATCAACTCAACCATACCAAAAGTGAACCAACTACTACAATAGATTGGCTTAAAATAGTTGGTAAAAGTACATCTTAGGTATTAGTGCATAAAAGTACATCCTAGTGGGTGATGACATGACCTGAGAGTGTTTTGGAATATGGAACTAATTTGAATTTTTCAATATTAGATTCACATTGCATAGCATATGCACCTTTAGACATGTCTCGTGTTGAAATGGTGTATAATAATGGTACCAATGTATAAAATTCTACCACGACTATGAATCTAAAATATATAACTCTATGGTTTGGTAAATTTGGAAGTTGTTTAAGTGTGGAGAACATGCTTCCAAAGCATGACCTCAATATATATGGAGAAATTTGAAAATTGAAATAATTACCAATGTGGAGGACATGTTTCCAAAACATGCCCCCACTGAATCTAGGTGTGTCAAATATTGAATAAGTGTGGAGAACATGTTTTTAAAACATGGCCCTACTAAATCTGACACTATGAATGTGTGGAATCCATGACTATATGGCATGTCCCCACTAAATTTAAAAACTAGTATAAGTACCAAATACTAAAAGAGTGTGGAGGACATGCTTCCAAAGCATGCCCCCATTGAATCTGAGAACTATGAATGTGTGGAAACCACGCCTATATGACATGCCACCCACTTAATCTAAAAACTATGTCAAATGTGAATAACATGCCTATATGACATTCCCCACTAATATGTCCAACCTTTGAGGTGAAGGAAGATTAGAAACTATTAGTTATCTCACCTCAAAAGGATAAGACAATTATATAATCTATGAATCTAACCTGTAGCATATATAAGTACATGTCTAAGTAAATACAACATTGACATGCATAGAACAATGTGATCACATTAAGACCTAAGATGCATGATAAGTATCATGGAAATGTCTAGATAATAATATTACAAGATCAATGAGCAAATCAAGCACATATACAAGATCACTCAAAAGCAAATAAAAAGTCACAAACAAGAGGCATGTTCAGATGTTACAAAATCAAAAGGACATGACTTAGTCCAATGTCCACAAGATCAAGGATGACATATTCAAATTTTTGTATAATAGATAATGAAATATTCAAATGTAAAATAAAGTATATATAGGCATAGGAGTTGAAAACAAAGGAACATATTCAAATACTTAAAAATGCAAGATAATATCAAGGCATGACACTCAAATAAACATATTAAATGGTACACTTAAGTAAGAATGATGTTCAAAGATCATGTTCACCAAATTTTTAACCCTAAATTAGATATGGAATCTTTACTTGGGTAGATAGGGTTAATAATATATAAATGATAATGTGCAAGGGTGATGATCATATCTACATTAGGCCAATTAGGTGTTAAACTCAAATATAAACATATACTAAAGTTATTAAATTAAGATAAGCTAAAAATAGTAAGTATAGTTATGTTAGACATGGAAATGACAAAGAAGTAATGTATTTAGTTTGTTCTAATGTTAATACAGTTATAGATGTGGAATAAATAGAAAGCATATAGAAAGAAGATTTTGGAATAGTCATCAAATTTTGATTTGGATGTTTTTAAAGCCATTGACACTACTATTAGCCTCAGATGGTTGAATCGATGCTACTATCTAAATCTAATATAAGTTTCATGTATGGAATAATTAATAGAAAAGGATATGACCACCTAGATGCCTCTAATTTTAAATTTTCCTTCACTCTAGTAAATTTAGTTTTAGGTCATGGACTGTCACTTATCTTAAATTTGCAAAACCCTAGTTCTCCATATTCATAGTGACCTTGGGAGAAAATGGGTTAGTGGGCACAAGGTATCAAGCTGACCCTAAAGATGCCTTTATTAATGAGTGTTTCCTCCATAGCTAATACTCTAAATAGGGCCTCAAACTGATGTAGTTCTCCCCTATATGTTGGATTGTGTGTGAATCATGTGATATGTGCAAAATAATTACAATAGTGACCTAGCTTGTAACTTGGAAAATATAGCTCTTGATCTAATCCTTCAATACATTAAACTTGTGTATGTATTTTTCCTATGAATAATAGGAGAATAGGAGAAAATGTGAAATCTTTAATTCATTGAGTTCTTGATTGAATGCTTTTCTAAGTTGCCTTAGGTCTTTTCTAGGTGAGGAATGAATGAGGGTTGATCTTGTATTTATATCAATCCCTTTAGAGAAATAACTCACATTAAATCACTTAATCCAACCATTAGGATACATTTCATTCATAAATTATATGACTTTAGGGCACTGGACACTTATGTCAGAGCAAGACACTAGCATAAACATAGGTGTCTATCCCAGATGCTAGTGTCCAGGGAGCAGTAGGTATAGACTCAAAACTTGTAGAGGTGGAAGATAAATAGGTTTTAAGCACTGTGGGAAAGCTATAAGGTCTAGGCCATCAACATAAGACTAGTTGGACAAAGAGATAGGCCAAGGGGTCAAATATAGAATAAATTTAAGACTTCATAAAGGGGGAAAGGTCTAGAACTGAGAAGAATAAGCAAGGTTTGAATTTTCCAAGTGTATAATAATGAGGTGATATATAAGCCATAAAATAGTGTTTACAGTGGATAACATGTTTCTAAAACATGCCACCAATACAATCTAAATATGTGAAGAGTGTGTAATCCAAGCCTTTATGGCATACCACAACTAATGTGCCCCCCCCCAAACTTTTGAGGTGAGGAGAAGTAGAAACTAGTAGTTACCTTACCTCAAAAGGATAAAATAACCATATAATCTATGTATGAACTATGTAGAATATAGGAGTAGCATATATAAGTAGATATATCATTTAATTGCATAAAATGTGATCACATCAACTCTTAAAATGCATGATACAAATCATGGCAATGTCTAGATAGTAACAATATAAGATCAACAACCAATCAAGCACACACACAAACGCACTCAAAAACAAATCAAAGGGCAATGGCCTAAGGAGACCACAAACAAGGGGCATGTTCAAATGAGACATGATAAAAAGGACATAAGTTAGTCAAATGTCCACAATAAAATCAATGACATATTAAAATGTCCACATACAAAGAACTATGACATATGAAAATGTCATAATAGGAAAACATAGGCATGGGTACCATAATCAATGGAGCATATTCATATGCTCAAACAAGTAATATAATGCATGATAATATAAAGTAAGTAACACACTCAAGGAAGTACAAAAATTAAATCATAGATAATAAGCAATCAACATAAACATAGCACAATAGCACATGGATCATATGTGTTAGTAAATAATCTTAAGTACATAACATATCAAGTACATTGTGAAATATATGTGAATGGATAAAGGCATGCATAAGTACATAAGTTAAATATTATAATTTTAAATTATATTTATGGATTATATAGCATCTTAGTCTTGTATACTTGGTAAACTCAAACCTTGGTTGTTCTTCTTAGTTTTGGACCTTTCCCACTTCCATAAGTCTCGTATCTACTCTATCTTGTGCCCTTTGGCCTATCTCTTAGTTTGACAAGCCTTATGTTGATGACCTTAGCCTTCTATATTTCCCATAATTCCTAAAATGTACTTATCTTACATCTCTAGAAGTTATAAGCCTATACCTACTTTTTTTCTCCCTATAAAAAAATGTCTAGGACAGATACCTATGTCGACACTAGTGTCCTGACCTGATGCAAGTATCTAGTACCCTAAATCATCTATTTTTAAAATGAAACATATACTAATTATTAGCTTAAGTGATTTAATGTGAGTTAATTCTCCAAAGGGATTGATATAAATATAAGATCAACCCTCATTCATTACTAACCTAAAACCTAGCATAAACCAAGGAAACTTATCAAAGTATTCAATCAAACCCTCGATAAAGCAAATATTCCTTATTTTCTTATATTTTCATATTATTCATAGGGACAACATATACATAGGTATAAAGTATTAAAGGAGTAGACTAAGAGGTATATTTTTCAAATTACAAGCTAGGTCATTATTATACTTGCTTTACACATATTTCATGATTCTCACACAAGCCAACACATAGGTGAGAACTACATTTGTCTGAGGCCCTCTTCAGAGTATTGGATATTTAGGCAATGCTCATTAATAAATGGGTCTTTGGGGTTATCTCAACATTATGTACCAACTAACCCATTTTCCACAAGGACACCATGAAGATGAAAAACTAGGGTTTTAACATTTCATGAGGAGTGACAGTCCATGACCCATATCTGAATGCATTAGAGTGAAGGAAAAGACAAACCCAGAATCATCAAGATGGTCACATCCTTTTCTAATTGGTATTCCATATATGACTCTTACATAAAACCTATATAGTAGCATCAATGTAATAGTCCCAAGCTAACACAAGTGTCCATAGCTTTAGAGGCACTTAATCCAAAATTAGATGACTATTCTAAAATCATCTTCCAATCTACTTTCTTTTTGTTTTAGATCAAACATTGTATTAACATCAAAACCATCTAAGTACATTACTTATTTATCATTTCCATGCATATCTTAGTTGTAATTTTCATATTTAGCTTATTCTCAATTTTATAAATTTAACGTATGTTATATATGAGTTTAGCACCCAATTGATATGCTATAGAGATAGTTTATCACCCTTATGCCCTGAGATTTCTCTATCCCTTTAACCCTATATAACCCCAATCTAGATTTTTAGGGTTGAAATTTTAGTGAACCCAATTCATATGAATGTAAAAAAAATTGATTCCTAGGGTTTTAATCCAACTAGGGTTTTAAATTGTTATACTTTTTTCATTTTTTACTTCTATTATTTTGCATGCAACCTAGGCATAACCCTAGATTGGGAGGTGTGCCTATTAAACAATTTAATATTCCCCTCCCACCATCTAATATATCTCAAATCAATGATGGGTCTTGTACTATGGATCAAGATGATACCCATCTTGATAATGATAAACATACTGATAAGGTTATCATAGAAGAAGATTATGATAATGAAAACCATGAAATAAATGAAAATGAGAAAATAGACCACAATCAAGTGAAATCAATTACATTATTTCATGAGCATATTCATCAAAACCATAAATATCTTGATGATATCCTAAAATCTATACTAGAAATAAAAAGTTCAAAAGGTATAATTGAAACATTCCTCCTCTTGAACACATTACAACATAATTCATCTAGTGCAGGCACAAGTTATGTATTAAAACCTTTGTTTCCTAAAAACAAAATCATTATTTTTACATCTACCATGGAATTACAAATTGTTTCAACATAAATACTAGTTTCCATGCCTATAACTACTCAAACCATGTTTACATCCCCTTTGGTGACTACTCAACTTGCTAATCTAAATCCTAATGGATCCATAATTCAAAAACTCTTTCAAGTTATAATTACCTTGGAGGACAAGGTTAAATATGAACAAAATTATTTAAAATCTCCTCATTCTATTGATTTACAAGATGTGTTACATAACCCTCTTTCACTTAAGGTATCTTTATACCCTTTTCCAACTAGTTTTATTGCACCTAAATTTCCATTTTATGATGGCAAAGGTGATCTTAAAATAACATCTTCAATCATTTTATGTAGCATGTCTTGACTAGCCTCTAATGATAAACATTTGACCAAATTATTTCCAAGAAGCCTCAAGTACTATGATTTGAGGTGGTTGTTGACCATTTTTGACCCCCAAGTCAAAAAATTCAACCACTATAATTTTAAACTTGACTTGTCATGTCTTCTTGACTTTGTTGATAGCCATTTTAGTCTTTTAATGTTTTACAAATGGTCAATTAAAGTATTTATTAGCATTGTTTAATTTTTTTTCCCATTCATGGAGATATGAAGTCATTATTGAGTCATCTAATGATGCATTAGGTTTTCATATGTTTTACTTAGGTGAGATGAAAGGTTCAAGTGTCTTTCAAGGCCCAAAGTGGCATATATCCTACTTTGGAGAAGTTAAGGTAGTTTAGTTTTCTTTTAAGGTTTTTGAAAATGATAAGGTTTTCATTGTGACCAATGTGAGTCTTCCCAAATCTTATTTCTTGCATGAGTTGTTAAATCCAATTTTGAATAATTCATTTAAATTTTTGGAAGGTCTTATATAGATATATGTCCTCTCTATGAGATCATCCAATATGCACTAGCCTTATTTACATTTGTAAATGTTTTCTAAGGGTTCTAAAGCCATTTATAGAGATTATTAAGATGTTTATAAGTAAAATTACACTTTTTAAATCTTTAAAATGAGTTTACAATGAACTAATGTTAGGAAAAAATTAGAGTAACAATCTGTATGTCAGAAAAGGTAAGGCTTTGCTCTTGAGAAGGTAGTTTTAGTCACTTTCACAAGAATGAAGGGTCTATATCTAGGTTTAAACACATGTAATGGTGTCTCTTCACCTTCCCTAGACCAAATTCATGTTGAAAAATCTTTTATAGGTCTAAATAATGCAGTAAATACAATAAAACCTCCATCGATCTCTTAGCAGGTTCATAATGGTCAATTTATTATGCTCGTTCCATACAACAGGAAGTGAGTGGGAGTATAATCTCTTGAAATAATTTGAGTAACATTTTTTCCTCTTAATTAGTGGCATTGGTTTTTTAGTGAGTTCTTTGGCTTTATGAGCAATCGTTAAGGAGCTAGGGTGCTCAAAACAAGTGTCAAACCCTACTATCTTAATTTTGGGTAGTATGAATGCAGTTTGAACTCATTAAAGTAGGGTGAAGATTGGATAAGTTTTCCATGGGTTTATACACTCTTCCAAATATTTATCCATTCCTATTTGGCATGTGTGAGCCATTAAAAGATAATAAAATCTTCATTTTTATCAAGTTACAAGCTGGTGATAGTAGGCTTTGAGTGAATTCAAGGTTTCAAGATACTAAGAACATGTTGAAAAGTTCATACATTACTTAAATATTTATATAAATATCTATAAGGTCAATTAATGTCCACTCAATACCTAAAAAACCTCAAATCCTTCACAGGCATTATAATCTTGCTAGGTTGCAGGTGCAGTCATAAAGAGCATTGGCAAGATAATGAGAATCGGAGAGGTTTATAACATAGAAATGATTTGATATTGGTTGCATATATTTTTTTAGTCTCCTTTATCCTCATTATATATACTAAAGGTAACCACATGGTCAAAATTCAAGGAGACCTTCTTGTAATTCCCCAACACACAAGCTCCAACATAAGAGACACAGTCTTGGAGGCAAACCATAGCCACATTGCAAAGACATATTATTTGATTAAGAGTTTGGAAGACCATGTATAGGTGCATAATAAATCCATAGGCTATCAAAAATATATAAAATACCCATGGTCATCATTATAAAAGAGATTAAAAGGAAGTGTAATTCAAGAAAGGAAGCTTCTTAGACCCATAGGTAAATTATAGGTAGAAGAGTAATATGGAAGCCTGATCATGGGGTTTAAGAGTGAATCAAGGTCTGGGGGACTAGTAAAAGAGTTTTTACCTTGAGTATAGTTAATTTTAGTGTCAATAAGATAGTATAATAGTCAACCTAAATCCTTGAATGAGCTGACAGTTTTAGAAGATAACCTACAGGTCTGTAGAATGTATGCCATTTGTCAAGAAATGCCAATAATATTATATAATAAGGTAGAGTATGAAATTTTAATAGGACTCATTTATACCATGAGGAGGTAATTTGGATTTAAATTTCAATTTTCTTGAAGTTTAAGTCACTTAAAGTGTGTAATCCTAGTCTAATGCACACTTACATGATTGCTCTAATCCTAAATGAGGAAAAAGTGTATTGCATGAGGATTGGGTAAATTTGTGTGATTAATGAGAGGAAATTATTTTAAAAAGTCTCAATTTATATCAATATCCTTGATATATGAGAGTCTAGGACATATTTAAGATCAAAGGATGCAATTAGATAGTCTTAATCAACACACACAGGCCTATGTGTAAATGCATGAGGAAAGTTTGATTCTTGAGGGATAAATGGAAAATTAAACACTTTAAGAAGGTGAAGATGACTCTAATGGAACATTTTATTTACTTTTTTACTCATTTAATGGTGAGGAAAAGGAAAATAGTGGTTGTTAGGGTCATTGGTGCCAAATTGCTCTTAAACCCTAGATATAGGATTTTGAAGGTGCCAGTAGGTTTAAGGGGTGGAATAGTAAATAATACAATTGTAATGAGTCATTATGGATGAAATAAACCTCCCTAAATTTTTAAAATTCAAAACCAAACTCTAAGATACAATTTTCAAGTCAACTTCTCTCTTAGGCTCACTAAACACAATCTACCTAACCTGAGAGACTTTTTGTTCTACTTGTAACTATACAGAGGAGCTGCATGGGAGAATAATCTCATAGTAAATGTTATGGGAATTTTTATACTTGTGTTTTGTGCCATTATTTTAGTGATTAAGGCCCTAGGATTTATGAATCATCATAAAGATGATAGGCATGTCTCAAGCTGCCAAGAAGACTAGTAATAACTAGATGGAATAAATTGGTCTCCTAAATGCTTCAAATGTTGTGAATTAAACTTTAAAACATCTTATTATCATTCCTCACTCCAAGAGGACCCTTATCATGATATTTTTTAGTTCTTTCACCTGTATGGATGCATTAAATGATGTGTTTTTGTGAGGTTTTAGGCTCAAAAAAGGTGTTTGATCTCTTCAATAGAGGTAAAATATTTGATAAGGTGGAATGAGGTTTAATATATCTCCTCAGGTCTCAAAAATCCATACATTTGAGCCTATAAGTGCTCCTATAGGTCTAATTTTTGAAGGCAGTATGAGAATGCTTGTAAAAGACTAGGTTTTTTGGCCATTTGTTGGTTCACCCACCTACATAAGGTTTTAGAAATCAGAATTTAACATGGAGCATGGTTTGGGGGTCCTAAAATGAATCAAATACTTATTTGTGATTTCACATGTGTGGGAGATCAATGGATCCAAAACTCAGTTTCTAGGCCTAGAGACCTGATTGAGGCCTAATTGGAGAGAAGGTGAATAAGTATACTTGCACTTAGTGTCTATTCATGAAATTTGGAATAAATATGTAAGGGCATACTCGGTACTAAAAACTATACCAAATTTCCAATATCATCTATAGATTATGATACACAAGGAGTTTTTTGTGTTTTAAGGGCTACAAGGAATTGAAGGCAAGCATGGGCTTTAGGTGCAAGATGAAGTCTTTGAGAGTGCTTAAGGATTCCAAAGGGATTGACTTGGGTTTATCAAGAATGAGAGAGGAATTCCATGTAGACATATTACATTCATGAAGATGAAATCAATACTTAAGGCTTTTAAACAAGAAAAGTGTAGTAAGACCAAATGGTTTTAAAACACCTAAGAAAGTGTGATCATCATTGCAATGTCAATATAAAAATGTTATAAAACTAATGCAATGCATCCATAAAAATGGAAGAAGGTAACTCAAGATGAATTGATTACCAAGGAGTGCCACTTGTCACTTTCCAATCCAAGAAGAGGGTAGTTTAAATAAGAAGTCAGAGGTTTCAAGTAAAGGAAGAAACTCCTAAGCCATTTCCAAGATGATGCATCTTCAAGAAAGAAACATATGTTTTGAAGAACTTATGAAACTAATATTCAACCTTCTTATTTATTGTAATTCCTAATTGACTCTTTTCATTTCTTTATTTTATTCCCCTCTCTCTTTTACTCTCAATCTCTATAAATGTAGCCTTATTTAGATTTGTAAGGATCCTCCACCTTAGTATGGCAAAGCCCTGCTCATTTGTATGCATTGATCAATGAAGATTACTAATTTTACCTCCTTCTATGACTTTTATTAGTATGTATTCATGGATATTTTATCTATTTAAGTGATTTTTTTGGTCTTCCTTAACATGTTATCCTATTCCAACATCTTTATGTAGTTTAAAAGACTCTTTTATAGGTCATGTGAAGTGTTCAAGTGAAGTGCAAGGCTTGAGTGAGTTTTTATATTTGTTAGAATAATTTTGTACCTCTTTTATAGTCCTCCTATCCTAAAACATATTTCACAACCTTGATATGAATTTTTGATGTAGGACATATAGATTAGGAGTAGTGTATGTTCAAGCTAGTCTCATGGTTGATGTGCACATGCAGCTAGTTGGTAGTGGTCAATTAGTTTTGGTGTATCACCTCCTTAGCTAGGTTTCTTCCATGTTATCCATATCCCTTTTCCATTACAATTATTAGTGTAGATTTGTGAGCCTAAGTGATGCATCAAGGGGAGCTAGCCCTATAATATAGAGATTCAATCCACCTATTAGGCCACCCACAACCTAGGATTGTCTCCATGTTACCCCAAATTTGGGAGGCTTGAACTACCATCCAAGGGTGAAAATTTGGGTGGTAACAGTGGTTTTATGATTTACCTCTTCAATCTATGAAATCATTCAAACCCATTATGAATCAAATTTTGGCACACTTTTTCATTCATATTTTTGAAAAAAAATCCTATGCTCAAATTCCCAAAATCAAACAAGGAACCAATGCAATGAATATGTCTTGAAATATAAGACAATGTAGTAAAAATGACCAATCTTATGGTAGATAAATATTTTCAATACATATCCAAGTAAATTTTGATTGCTCCTTTACATGAGTCTATTGTTTTTAAGAAGTTCAAATCTTTTGATGACTTATGCCATATTATACGGGACCATGAAATGAAGCTTATTTCATCAAATAAACTCAAGTACGTAGAAAACACATTATTTACATCTACATCTAATACCAAGTTCACAATCAAACCAAGTTATAAGGTAAAACCTCTTGAGCCTAAAAAGAAAACACCCACCATAGTTAACATAGTTTCACAATAGATTAATCAACTTGTTTTATCCAATGAACCAAGGAGACTATTCTCCCATTTTCTCGAGTCCCTAGCTTCATTACTCTCACAGGTACTATATTTTTAGCTCATATCTCTCCTTTATCATATATAAGTTTATATTAATAGACCTTTACCCACAAGATATGATGTGAATGCTCATTATGATTATCATTAGTGATCAGGGCATTCTACAAATAGATGTTTTACCTTAAAACACAAGAATAAAGATCTTATTGATTACCAAAATCTTGCATTTGATGATCCTCTAAAGAAATCAGGTTTACAACCTAGTGATCACCAAAAAGAGAAAATATTTAACAATCCTTTAAAAGACCATTCTAAGAAGGAACTAGAAGTGCAAATAGCATATAATACACATCCTCCTCCATCACATTATGGGCACCCATTATATGGGATTATTGGTAATTATACATGACATATACCTCCTATGATTTAGAGACCCTATATTTATTTTGATGACAGTGAGATTAAGGATAATGAATTTGATCTTCATTCTTTATTCATCCAAGCATACCTTGATAGACACCCTATATGTAGTGTTATGATTGATAATGGTGCAATTAGTACTATTTTCACCATGACATTACTTATGCACTTGGGTTATACTTGTCATGGTTTGCATCCTTTTAATTATTAAACTAGAGCATTTTATGGGACCTCGTAGAAGGTTCTTGGCAAGATTGACCTACCTTTATAATTTAGTCCTATACATGTGGTTACTACCTTTTTAGTTATAACTTCTTTGAGGATATTTGATATGTTATTGGGAATACCTTAGATCCATACACTTTGATTAATACCTTCTACAATGCATAGGTGTGTTAAATACATTCATACCAACTGGGTAGTCACAATTGTTGCAGTTCCATATGAGAATCCTCTTAAATAAGAGAAAATTATACCTGGATAGTTAATTACCAAGCCTATTAAGGCTAATTCACTGTAAAAGGGTAAATAATAAGTGATCCCCATTATTAGGTGGCTAGTACTTGAGAGACAATTACATCAAAGACATAGTTGATTCCATAGAAACCCCATCTACTAGATCCCATGCTCAGATATCTAGAGCACCTACAAATGTTCCTATTACGCTTATTCCAAAGAAACCACAGAGCACTCAATGATGGGTTCCATGAACCCCTACTCCTATTACTCTTACTATTGCTTCATGACCACAAAGTCCTATTTTTCATACATAGAGCATCATCGATACTATAATGACAGATATTGAACCTATGTGTGTTTCTCGATAGCATCTCAAGATTATTACACCAGGTTCATAGTGGGGAGATATCTATGACCATCAATTAGATGACATCATAGGATGATATTTCCCTTTTAAACTTTCAAAATACCAAAAAAAAATCAAATATGCAAAAATACTTTCAGCTCTTACATGTTCTATTGGATCCTTGGAATCTACGTGTTAGTTTCATGTTGATGGATGCCATATTTAGTTATTTCTACATACATACATGTGTGTCACAATTCTATTTGAGTTTGATACATGCATACACAAATACATGATCTATTCTTATTTTTTATGTTGGTCCTTCCCTCTACTCATCATGCAGACATTGGGGGCATCTGCCTCTTTGATCTTGATACACACATGTTATATGGTTCGATAATCACATTTAATTATCATGTTTGAGCTTACATATGTACTTACACATGCCTTTTCCATGATTATATCTTACACATGGTACTTGATATATTATACACTTGACATTTTTCCCAAAATATTTAATCCATGGACTACTATGACATGTTTATGTTGATTGTTTATGTTTTACTTTATGCACTTCTTTGAGTGTCTTGCCTTAATATTGTATTCCTTGTTTGAGCATTTGAATATGCTAATTTTTTTGTGTCCCCCATGCTTGTGTATGGTTTATTTAACAATTGCATGTCATTATTTGTTGTATGGACATTTGAATATGTAATTCTTATTTTTATGAACATTTAATTAAGTAATGTCCCTTTGATTATGTGGCATTTAAACATGCCCCTTATTTGTGATCTCCTTGGACCTTGCCTTTTGACTTAATTTTGAGTGCTCTTATATGTGCACTTGTTTGATTATTGAGCTTGCACTATTTCTATGTATATGTTTCCATGATTTTATCATGCATCTTAGGCCTTCATGTGATCACATTGGTTCTATGTGCTTCAATGTTATATCTACCTAGACATGTTCCTTTTATATGTTATAGGGTCTCATTCATAGATTATGTATTTGTCTTATCCTTTTAAGGAGAGGTAACTACCAGTTCCTATATTTCCCTCACCTAAAATGGGGGGCATGTTAGTGGGGAAATATCATAGGCATGCACTCCACACTTGGCATAGTTTTCAAATTTAGTGGGAGCATGATTTGGAAGCATGTTCTCCACACTAATTCAGTAGTCAACTTCTTCAGATTACATTGGGGGCATGTTTTGGAAACATGTTCTCCACATTGGTACTTATATCATTTTTTATATTTCTCCATATAAAGGGTGGGTTGCTTTGGAAACATGTTCTCCACACTTATATAGTTTTCAAATTGGTCAAATTACATAGTTATATGATTCAAAGTCATAGTTGTGGCATAATTTTATACATTGGTACCATTATTATACATAGTTTTAGCATGAGATATATCTAAGGTGCATATGTTATGCAATTTATGCCTAATATTTCAAAATCCAAATCATTTTAGATTTCAAAACTATTTTATGGACTATTACCACATCACATACTTTTATGTATTGATACCTCGATCACACTTTTATAGAATTTATTTGGCTAATCTACTATAATAGTTGGTTAACTTTTTAGTATGGTTGAGGTTATTAAATCACTCAATCTTTCCAAGTTTTTAGGTTGGATTTCATTCGATCATCCAGTCTCACCAGGTTATAAGTATCATTGGGTTGCATAGTGGAGCTAATCTCAATTGCTAGGTGGCAACTCACCTTTGTTCCAAGGTTGGGGGCATCTCTCTCTCTCTCTCTCTCTCTCTCTCTCTCTCTCTCTCTCTCTCTCTCTCTCTCTCTCTCTCTCTCTCTCTCTCTCTCTCTCTCTCTCTCTCTCTCTCTCTCTCTCTCTCTCTCTCTCTCTCTCTGGATATATGCACTTTCTAGATTTATCTATATTTGTCTTAATCTCAGTTCAATAACCTTATAATGATACATCTTTTTCAAAACAACTTGCTAATAGGCAAGGCAATTACATCAAAACATAGGTGTACTCCTAAATCTTGATATTTCAAATTCAATTACTTTCAATTCCAAATTATATGTAGTGATTATATACTATAACATGATCTTGGTTGTAGGTTAGTCACCAACAAAACACTCAAGTTGGGCACATGCAAAGACAAGGTGTGTTATACACACTCAAGTACACATTATTTTCCTTTAAACTACCAATTTCTTTACTAGATTAAAGGTGGGGGAATGTGAATGATATTTATGGATTATATAGCACCTTGGTCTTGTAGACTTGAAAATTCAAACCTTGGTTGTTCCTCTCAATTTTGGACCTTTCCAACTTTTGCAAGTCTTGTATTTGCTTTATCTTATGCCCCTTGGCCTATCCTTTAGTTTGACCAGTATTATATTGATTACCTAGACATTATATATTGCCAAGAATGCTTAAAATGTGTTTATATTTAACCTCTACAATTTCTAAGCCAACACCTACTTTATTTTTCCCTAGACACTAATGTCCAGGATAGACATTTGCATTGATGTTAGTGTCCTGACTTGATGCAAGTGTCAAGTGCCATAAAGTAATCTATTTTGAAAATAAAATGTATTTTAATGGTCAGCCTAAGTGTTTTAATGTGTGTTACTTCTCTAAAGGGATTGATATAAATACAATATCAACACTCATTCATTCCTAACCTACCACTTAGCATAGATCAAGGTAAATTATCAAATCATTTAATCAAGCACTCGATATATCAAAGCTTCCCTATTTTCTCATATTTTCATATTAGTCATAGTGAGAGCACATACATAGGTCTAAAGTACTAAAGGAGTATCCCAAGAGATATATTTGACAAGATACAAGCTAAGTCATTGCTGAACTTGCTTTCCACATATTACATGAATCACACACAAGCCAACACATAGGGGAGAACTACATTAGTTTGAGGCCCTCTTTGGAGTATTGGATATGTAATCAGTGATCACAAATAGAGGGTTATTTAGGGTAGCTCAACACCATGTGCACACTAACCCACCAAGGTCAACGTGAAGATGAATATCTAGGGTTTTGAAATTTTATGAGGAATGATAGCCCATGACCTAGATTTGAATACACCAGATCAAAGAAGAAGACAAACCTAGGAGCATCTATGTGGTCACATCCTTTTACAATAGGTATTTTGTATAAGACACCTATGTCAAACCTAGATAGTGTTAGGTTGTGGAGCTAAAAGCTTCACTGATGCAGACATGGAGGAGGTTGCAGAAGAGTTGCAGAGTGTCACAAATGTCGGCATTGGCAAGTAGGAGACAGGAAGAAACTGACGTCGGTCATTTATCGGCTGGCATCGGTGATCCCCAAGCAGACAGGGACCGACATCGGTCACCTGTGGTTTGAGCTATGAGTATATTACGGGCAGTTGGTTGATGAACCAAGTGTTTGCATGTTTAGAGCTAATTTTAGACTGAGAGCTGTAGATTTAATTATTGTATTAGATGTCTAATTATTGTTTGGATGAGATCTATATAATAGACTCATAGTTGTATTGTAAAAGTGTGCTAGAAAGCCATATACCTTTTAGAGAGAGCTAGATTAGCTCCTCCTAGTTCCAAAGGGGTGTTGAGTGTGTATGATCAGGGAGAGTTGCAAGGTCTGCAAGGTCAAGGCGCTGATCCACTGGGGTACTGGTTGAAGAATCATAAGGACTTGGTGAGGCAAGGACAAGGGTTCTTCAGGGGTGTAGAGATATCTACATGGTGAGTAAGGTCTAGTGATTTGCAGGTAGCAGCAGAGAGCAGGAGATCTACTTGGAGTACGGTTGTGTACTTGGTGAACTGGCAGCATGTTACTGACTGTTTGGAAAGGTGAACATCAATTCTATATAGGAGTTGATTGTTGTGACCGAGAGAGAGAGGGAAGAAGGTCTTGAGGCGTGGCAAACTTTTGAGGTGGAGGAAGAAGTGGCATCTTCCTTATTGTATATTCTTCTAAGTGATTATTAATACAATTGTGTATTGTCTCTCAATTCATGTGTTGTTTCATATTTCTAGTTACTTATTGATTCTGGTTAAATTTCGTGTTTAGTTGCTAATACAAGAAGTAATCATATGTGCTCTAATTAGTAGAGCAAGATCCTGACTAAGTAGGTGTCGGAGCATGTTTATTGTTCTAGGTTCCTTGACAAGTGGTATCAGAGCTTTTGGTTGGGTTACTAATAGGTGGTTTCAGATCTGGTAGTGTTTGTTGATTATAGGTTACTCACAGGGGTTTCTGATTGAGTGGGAGTATAGCAATGGAAGAAAGAAGTAAGCTACGAATGGAGAAACTGAATAGCACAAATGGTCTGATTGATGGAAAGAAAGAGTAGGTAAATAAAGATTGTTGGTTGCTAGCAGATCAGCATGAAGGAACTAAAGATGCAGATGTTGCAGGTGTTGTTGCACAGGATGCTTTGGGAGGTTTCTTGGATAAAGTTGAATCTTGGATAACAGATTATGTTGCCTCTTTCCATGCAGCCCCAGGGAGAGGAGCTGGTGAGCCTTGCCAAAGAATTGGCAAAGGGGAAGTGAAGCTGAAATTGCAGATGGATGACACATAGTGGTTGAAGGAAGTCATGCAGGTACTAGTCTTGGAGATGAGTCTAATTTCTTCAGGAAATTTGGGTGATGAGAGATGCACTGTAACTCTCACAGTGGATACACTGGAATTAGATGGTGGTAAGAAAGTAGGTATCCTTTATCTATCTACTTATATTGTTGATTCACCTTCTGTTGCAGAGATGTGGCTTCACAGGCTTAGTCATATATGTAGAAGGAGAATGCCGGTTTTGAAGCGGAAGACAGATGTTTTTGACAAGCTAAAGAACTAGAAAGCCTTGGTTTTCATGGAGGAGATGACAGATAGAGATCAGGTGAGGGAACTGAATTATTCTAAGTAGAGCAGGGTTGATTTGATTAGGATTTTGATCCATGGAGAGCTCGCGGGTAAAAAGTTATCACTCACAGATGAACATAGGTACCGGCATCGGTCAGACAGTAACCGACATCGGCAACAGGAAGATCGACGTTGGTCATGAGGAACCGATGTCGATAGAAAGGATACCGGTGTCGGCCAGGGAGACGACGTCGGTAGTCAGGGTCATTGCAGGGAACCGACATCGGTTGGGAGCAGACTGGGAGATGGCCGAGATCGGTCACTGAAACGGATATTGGGTGGACAGCAAGCTATCAACAAGTCTCAAATGCTCATGTGGAGGTCAGAAAGGGTAAGTGAACCTCATATTCATTGTTCACCTTCTTTATATTACTTACTGATGGTTGATAACTAGGAAGATGTGAAGAGGCAATGTAGGTAGAATCTAGATACAGTGGGAGCTTGGCATGGATGAGGAGTGTGAGTCCTTGGAGAAGAACCAAATAGGTATTTGTTGGTAGAGTTGTCAGCTGGAAGAAAGCACTAAGAGATGAAATGGATTCCCATTTTAAAGAATAGAGTGGATGGACACAAGAGACAGAAGGCCAAGGTATAAGGTCTTGAAGTAACTGCAGGATAGTGGTACAGGTTTTGACAGGTGGATGACAAAGCATGGATTTAGTCAACGTCAGTGTAACTATTGTGATTTTATTCTTACCAGGTGGATGATGAGTCATGACATTATCTAGTTATTGTATGTCGATGGTTTGCTAGCAGGTTTTGTACATACAGGGATTTGCTGAGCTAAAAGGTAAGGTTAGTTCAGAAGTGTGTCATGAAGAATTTGGAGCAGTCAAATTCTTTGGCATAAGAGACATGGAGATTTTATCTCCAGTGGGAGCTGATGTGAAGACGGTGTTGGCAAGGTTCATTATGTAGGATGCAGAATCGGTAAGCACACCAATGGCTGGACAGTTCAAGCTTAGCTTGAAACAGGGTTCGAAATCACATGAGGTCTAGTGTAGACCTGAAGTTTTCCCAATCAGTGGGGGTTGTCAAAAAGTATGGAGCCAATTCAGGGAAGGAGTACTGGAGGGCAGTTTAGTGGGACTAGCAGCAGGGATTCTTGTTATGTAGGGTCAAGTTCTTCACTACATGGATATGGCAGGTTACTCAAACAACAAGTATAGCATCACAGGTTGTGTGGTGGTTAGTCATCAGGATTGATCTTAAAGAGGGATACAAGCCAAGAAATAGATTAGATGGGCTACAGATACAGGTACAGGTGCAGCTATTTATCTCCAAGTGGGAGATTGTTAGGTTGTGGAGCTAAAAGATTCACTGATGCAGACATGGAGGAGGTTGCAGAAGAGTTGTGGAGTGTCACAAACATTGGCGTCAGCAGGTAGGAGATAGGAAGAAACTGACGTCGGTCATTTATCGGCCGGCGTCAGTGATCCCCAGGCAGACAGGGACCAACGTCGATCACCTATGGTTCGAGCTGCGAGTATATTACAGGCAGTTGGTTGATGAACCAAGTGTTTGCATGTTTAGAGCTAATTTTAGACTGAGAGCTACAGATTTAATTATTGTATTAGATGTCTAATTATTGTTTGGATGAGATCTATATAATAGACTCATAGTTGTATTGTAAAAGTGTGCTAGAAAGCCATAGAGATTTTAGAGAGAGCTAGATTAGCTCCTCTTAGTTCCAAAGGGGTGCTGAGTGTGTATGATCAGGGAGAGTTGCAAGGTCTGCAAGGTCAAGGAGCTGATCCATTGGGGTACTGGTTAAAGAATCATAAGGACTTGGTGAGGCAAGGACAAGGGTTCTTTAGGGGTGTAGAGATATCTACATGGTGAGTAAGGTCTAGTGATTTGCAGGTAGCAGCAGAGAGCAGGAGATCTACTTGGAGTATGGTTGTGTACTTGGTGAACTGGTAGCGTGTTACTAACTGGTTGGAGAGGTGAACATCAATTCTGTATTGGAGTTGATTGTTGTGACCAAGAGAGAGAGGGAAGAAGGTCTTGAGGCGTGGCAAACTTTTGAGGTGGAGGAAGAAGTGGCATCTTCCTTATTGTATATTCTTTTGAGTGATTATTAATACAATTGTGTATTGTCTCTCAATTCCTGTGTTGTTTCATATTTCTAGTTACTTATTGATTCTGGTTAAATTCCGTGTTTAGTTGCTAATACAAGAAGTAATCATATGTGCTCTAATTGGTAGAGCAAGATCCTGACTAAGTAGGCATCAGAGCATGTTTATTGTTATAGGTTCCTTGACAGATAGTAGCATCGATGCAACCATCATAGGCTAACACAAGTATCCAAAGATCTAAAGGTACTTAATCTAAAATCAGGCAACTATTCTATAATCATCATCTAGTATGCTTTCTACCTATTCTAGATCTAGCACTATGGTAGAATCAAAACCAACAAAGTAAATTACTTATTTATCATTTCCATACATATCTTAGTTGTAATTTCTATATTTATCCTATTCTCAATTTTATAATTTCAACATATGTTATAGATGAGTTTAGCACCCAGTTGGCCTATTATAGAGATAGTTTATCACCCTTAGGCCTAAGGATATCTCTATCCCCTTTAACCCTAGATAACCCCAATTTACATTTTTAGGGATAAATAATAATTTAATGTGATCATATAATAATATAACCTATATGTATCATGATCAAATAAGTAGATGCCCTAATGTCCACATGACATGAGTAGAGAGAATTCCTAACATTTGAAAGTGTATGGATCATGTATCTGTATATGCCTAAATCATACTAAAAGGATTCATGAAACACATGTGTATATAGAAATAAATGATATGCTATCTACCAACATGGAACTCACAACACATATGCTAAAGAACTAATAGAACTTGTGAATGTTGTAAATATTTTTGGATGTTTAAAGTTTTTTGGTTTATTTGGTATTATTATTGGAATATTTGAGAGGACTAATTGAAGAATTCCTCATCATCAAAATGAAGAGGATCACTTGAGGAATTTTTCACCCTTTATTTATAGCAATGCATGGTCACATCCTCAATTTTTTTGGTAATGGGTTTTTAGAAATTTTTGGTGGGGAAGGGTGGCCATAGCCATCATGGTGTAAGTAAATCTCCATATCCCTAACAATAAAAGTGATACACATATCTATAATTGTAAGTGTTGGATTTTAATCAAGAAACCAATGTTGTCCAAATTTTAATGTCAAATGTGAGACTCAATATAATATCCATATGATCATAGGGACCACATATACTCCACATGCTATTGGTAGGTGGATGTATCGATGAGATTCTAACATCAACATAGAGTATGTTAATTTAATTGTATAATGTCCTAACTGTTGAAGAAATGTGGTACTATAAATTATTTCCCAGTTTTTCTTATCAAAATTGAGATGTTGATAATAAACATCATAAATATTAATAATAATAGTTATATATTTGTGCCTTGGTCACTTTGAAGGATGGATTTCTTGTGAACCTTCTGAAGTATTATGTATTTTTCACTTGTCAAGCACAATTTGTATGCAACCCTCACTCTTTTTTTTTTGGATTTAGTTTTGTAATGACTCATATTGATTTGTATCATGTCCAATGATTTGATGATATTACGATATGGTATTATTTATTTAGGAAAAATTATATTTTTTGATCTGTGCCTATTAGAAGGTAAATATATCATGTGATGTTCAAGTAGCATGGAAATTATTATATTTGTATTATCTTAGTTTGTTGTGATCTGAAAAATCTATTGTGGACTCTTATGAGAGACCTCCATATTCTTTACAAAATGTATCTACATTTTTCCCTTGTAAGATGGACTTAACATATAAATCCAAGAGGAATGTATGGAATAGCAATCATTTACATTCTCATCTGCTATTTTTTATTTGCCCTTATCTTTATTTGGTTATGTATCCTCTATAGGTGAGTTTAGCTTATATGTACCAAGACCTATAAGTGTGAATAGGTTATGTGAAATATGCTCAAATAGATCAAAAATAAGTTTTTGTAATATCTCATATATCATATCACAGGCCAAATAATCATTATTGTCATAATAATTTAAAATGTGGCCATCTTATTATTTAGTATTTACCAATAAAGGAATCTCAAATGTTTGATTTTCTTTTAGTTTGGGTATCATTGGTTCCTTTGGAAAATGTTCTTACTCTCGATGTGTATCTATATGCATCTCAATGTGTGGTGTTTTATTTACATCAAAAGATAAAGGAAATATTATACTTGACTCTCCTATTTCAAAATTTTGTATATTCTAAAGTAGGATACATTATGTAAGTGGTACCACTATAAGAATGCCCTATGTATCTAAATGTATCATTTTGAAAAAATTAAAGGGCTCATTATCGGTAGGCATTATCAACAAGGTCCCATCATGTATGAATTTTACACATTGATGCAAAGTAGATGGCACAACCTCTATTGTATGTATCCAAGGTATACCCAAAAGTAGATTATAATGTAATGATTAAGACATTACCTAAAAAGTGGTTGGAACCATTTTTGGTCCCAATGTGACATCCAATGTGATTTGGCCGACTGGACGACTATGTAAATTATCAAATCCCTTGATAAGCATAATCAACTTTTGAATATGGTTAGTGATAATACCCGTGGTGATTAGGAAATTTGTGCTACAAATGTTTAGGCCCAATCCATTATCAAAGAGCACCCTTTTATTCCCTTGTTATGCATAGTCACTTGTATGAACAAAGACAAATCTTGGTCAATGATATCCTTGGATGGTAAAATTATTGGATCAAAGATGATGAGTTTTGTATTATTTTTGAGGTCTTGAATAATATCTACAAAGTAAGCTAGTTCAATATCATTTGGTACTTGGGTATCATGAAATGTTCATATAGAATATCTTTATTAATAGTGGATTACTTTAAAAGTTTGAGGATTGAGATCTTAGTATGTGTTTTACTTAATTTATCAACAAGGTCATATCCCTTAGATTTGATCACTAGCTTTGGCTTAAGAGGCACCTATTGTATATTAAAAGGTGGTGGATTAGTTTGAACACCTTTACCCTTTTGATTAATGGCAATATGGACCACATAATCAAATATAAGGTGTGGGTGAATAATGGGTACAGGATAGGGATTGTCACTCAAATATGATCTAGATGGAACAAATTATTAAGAACAAGTATGATAGTATCTAGATACTAGTTCTATAGTATTATAAAAGTAATTATGAAGAGATATTAAGTGTTGATTTCATTTTAAAACCCTCTCACTATATTAAAGGATTTGCCTATTTCATTGAATGATAGGTATGATTAAGCAATTATAGTAACAAACTATAATTATAATTAAAATTTTAAGCCTAAAATGGGTTACGGATGCATCCATATTGCACATGTTTATAATAAAATGAAATTTGATTTTTAACTTATTAAATCTTGTTAAATTATAAATCATAAATTATAAAAAGAGAATCAGGAAACCCTAGTCAATATCTAGTGTTTTAAAGACCAAAGGTTGGGTTCACCAAATGTTTAACCCTAAAATCTAGATTGGGGAATATAGGGTTAAAGGGGATAGATATAGCCTATGGCACAAGGGTGTAAAACTATTTCTATAGTAGGCCAATTAATTTAAAAACTCAAATAAATAATATTATAAATTTATATAATAAGATATGTTAAAAAAATAAAGTACAACTATGCTAGATATTACAACAATGATAATGAAAACAAGATCCTTAGTTAGTTCTGGTGCTAATACAAATATGGATCAATAATAATAAGGAATCATCTTGGAAGTATATTCTATAGTTATCATCAAATTCTATATTAAGCACTTATGTGACTTAGGACACTTGTGTCAACCTCAGATAATTACATCGATGCATATATCTAACCTGGATGCATGTGTCCAGTACAGAATACCTACTAAATCTAGATGTGACCACCTAGAATGTTATGGGTCCCATGTCATCTTCACTCTAGTGTATTCATATTTGGCATATGGATTGTCACTCCTTATCAATTAACAAAACCCTAATTCTCCATCTTCAAAAAGACTCTGGTAAAAATAAGTTGTGGGCTCACAATGTTAAGCTAACCCCAAAGACCCTATATAGCTACTAATATGGAAAGGGCCTCAAACTCATGTATTTATCCCCTACGTATGGGCCTGTGTGTGCATAAGGATGTAATATGTGATAAGCAATTATAATAGTGACCTAGCTTGTAACTTGGAAAATATGGCTCTTGAGCTACTCCTTAAGTACATCAGACTTATAGATGTTTTCCCTATGATTAATATATAAATAGGGGAAATAGGGAAGCTTTGCTCGCTTGAATGCTTTTGGTAAGTTAATTTATGAGTTTTCTGGTCTGTGTTAGGTCTATGTTAGGCAAGAAATTATTGAGAATTGATCATGCATATATACCATTCCTTTTGGATAATACCTCACATTAAAGAACTTAGGACAACCATAGGGATACATTTCATTTGTAAATTAGATGAATTTTAGGGTAATAGACACTTTCATTGGGATAGGACACTTGCATTAACGTAGGTGTCTAAATGGGATGCAAGTGTTTGAGTAGATAGAAAATAGGCATAGGTCCAGAACTTGCATAGATAAAAGATAAGAAAGTTTATAAAAATTTTAATATGATGTAAGGTTTGAGTCACCATAATAACATATTCAAACTAAGAGATAATTAATAAGCACAGAGAGATATTGTATGCAAACCTTTCAAAATCAGGAAAGGTATAGAACTAAGAGGAACAACCAAGGTGTGTATTTTCCAAGTGTACAAGACTTAGGTGCTATATAATTTAGAAATGGTGTATGCATATTTATTACATGGAGAATATGTCATCATAGTAATGTGTATATGATTGAAGTCATGTATGTAACACATGTGATAAAAGTAATGTAAGTGTCACATCTAGATGGATGTAATAATAAAGCATGTAGTATAAGGATATCTAAATAATAGTATACAATAAGGTTGCATGATATAGATCATGCCATAACTGAGGTTAACAATCTCAATAAGTGAAAGTGTTAGTATCACATATAAGGTGAAGGGCCACATACAAAGGATATAAAATTCTGCAAAAAATAAGGCTTAGGTCCACACACAAGGGAACATAAAAATGTCACAAACAATGGACATCAATGATTTCACATAAAGTGATGTCTATACACACAATATTCAATCACAAATTAGATTATCATGTAAAATAGTAATAATGTCAAAGGAACATAGAATAAGAAACTAGTCTACACCATCCATATGTTTTAATGTCACAATGTAGTAAAATAGCATATCCATGTATAATTATGTAAGATATGACGTAAATATCAAGGTATGTGTCAGAAATATATGTATATTAATAAGGTACAAAGGTCATATAAATATATAACTTATAATAGTGAAACTTGTGGAACAAGATGCCCCAAGTATCAACATGGCCACTTGGTAGAGGGAAGAACAACATATATGTGTCCATGTGCAACATGTATGTATTACATAGCACTCAAATACCATTAAATTAATATGTGTATGGAAAGAATATGCCATATTTCAAACATGAGATAAATAACATATGTAAATAGTGTAATCAAATAATCATGTCATGCTAAGATCTTGATTTTGGATTTTCTGAATATTTCAATGTTTTTTATATTTTTTGAAAAAATTTAAATTTATGTAGTATTGGTGCAAGTGCATGATGTTCATAGGGTTTTTCACAATTTTTCATTCTAATGTAGCTAACTGATAGGCTCATCTACCCACCTTCTTTGTAACCACAAATGGGCTTGACTAAGTAGGCTTAAATTTGCCTTTGTTATCTTTATTTGTATTAGTGTTCTTCTAGTCCTCTTTCAATACTAAGTCTCCACTTTAAAATTTATGGTTGTAAACACTCTTTCTATAATCTCTCTTAATAAAATATTGGTAAACTTTAAGATGTCCAATACCATGTATGTGTTTGTCATCCAAAGTTTCATATTCATGTAATCACTTTGATAAATATTCATTATCTCTGATTATCTTTCAAAGAAACATGCAAATAAGGTATCTCAAGATCTAAAGGTAATACTAATTTTGTTCCATAAATTATAGAGTAAGGTGTAGCCTTTGATGGTGTATGAACACTTGTGAAAGAATCCCTAAGTGTATAAATAATATGATTGTGCCAATCTACACTATTTTTGGTGATTTTTTAATTCAATATCTTTGCAAGTGTTTTATTTGTTGTATCCACTTGTCCATTGCATTTTGGATAATATATTGTAGATAATTAGTGGAAGATGTTAAAATTGGCACAAAATCTCTTTACTATTTTATTATTGAACGAGGGCCCATTATTTGTGATAATGGTTGATGGTAGTTCATGTGAAATGATATTCATCATTAATAATTTACATATATCTTCACCTATAGTCAATGATAATGGTATGGCTTAAACCCATTTGGTGAAGTATTATATAGCTATAAGAATTAATTTGTGTCCCTCTGATTATTTTGTATTTATCTTGTTGATCAATTTGAAACCCCAAAGGGAGAATGACCATGGTGAAACAATAGGTTGCAGTTATTATGATGGAACATGATTTAGATTACTACATTTCTAACATTGTTGGTATAACTCAACATTCTCTTGGAACTTTTGTTACATAGTAGGCCAATATTACACTTGTCTCAAGTGTTTATAAGACATTCCTTTTAGTTGAAATAACCTCTACATTCATTATCATTTACTTTGAGTAATAAAATTTTAATTTCATCTTGATTAAGGCATCGAAGCAGTTGTCCCTACAAAAATATTTTGAATAAATATCCTCCAATTAAAACATAATGCATTACTTTATTTTGTAAATTTTTTATCACTACATGTAGCATCTTCTAGTACAAATACTATATAAAAAGTTTTATATATATCTTTGTACCATTTTTAATTTATTGCATTGCAAGTAACTATAGGGACTTTAGCAACCTCTACTTATACTATAGATATTGATTGATGTTGGAATTATCAGATACTAAAAATCTCATGGTCATAATTGATGTCAATGGGAATAAAGGAAGCTAAACTAGCCATTACATTAACATGTCGATTGTCCTATCGAGGTATGCTTTGTATTGAAAAATAATCTAAGTGTATATGTAATCATTGTACCATTTCTTTGTATGGGATTAACTTTTATTCATTTGTTTTGTAGATGTTTGAAACTTGACTAACTACCAATTGAGAATCTTAATATACCCATAGTGATTTTATTTGTAACATGTGAGTTGTATATAACCCAAATATCAATGCCTCATATGTTGTTATGTTATTTATACATGAAAAACCCAAATGATATGCAAATGGCATAGGTTAGCCTTCAGGTGTAATGAATACTATACATGTACCGACACCTATAGCACATTTGGATCCATCAAAATACATG
Organism: Torreya grandis; assembly: GCA_037957365.1. Taxonomy (NCBI): domain Eukaryota; kingdom Viridiplantae; phylum Streptophyta; class Pinopsida; order Cupressales; family Taxaceae; genus Torreya; species Torreya grandis. The sequence continues at coordinate 840,174 of JARHVA010005099.1, read as the reverse complement.
ATCCAAATATCATTATTTGTGTGATGTGAAGTAAATTCATCTCAAAAATTACCATTGATTGGTAGTGAGTATATTAATGGAGTTGTAGCTATTTGGTTTGCAATAACTTATCTTTTTACCCTTTTTTTAGATACAAATTTTAGATCAAATTCCATGAGTAGCATTATGAATTTAGATATATGTCCTGATAAGTGTGTCTTTGACATAAGGAATTTGAATGGGTTGACTTTTATAATAACCTATATCTCATTTTTTAGCATGTAGCATCATAGTTTATGTGCAATAAAAACAAGATATAGGCTTAATTTCTCCATAGTATTATAATTATTCTCATAGTCAACAAGTGTATGACTAATGTAATACATGGCATGTTCTCTATGATCATCATCATATTATGCCGAAAAATCCCCTAATGCATGATTTTTGGCTGAAATGTATAATAATAAAGATATATTTGGTGTTGGAAGCATGAAAATAGATTGATTAGGTAAATATTATTTGATTGCCATGAAATTTTGTTGAAAATTTAAATCCCATTCCAATTTTGTATCTTTATTGATTAATCACGTAAAGGGTTGCATCTAATCAACTAATTACACCACAAAACATCTTAATACTTTATTTTTTCCTTGTAATGATAATAGTTGTGATAGTCCCTTTGGGGAGGCATGTATAAATAACTTTAAACCTTTTGGGATATATTTCAATGCCTCTTTGAGATATGATGGGTCTCAATAATTTCCCTAAATATACCCCAAATACACATTTATTTGTATTTAAGTGCACATTATATTTTTGTAACCATTTTTAAAAATTATGCAAATTTAGAACATGATCATGTCATTATCTTGATTTTGCAAGTAGATTGTCCATATAGTCTTCCATTGTTTTATGCATGTAGTAATGAAAGATATGGGTACACACACACACACACACACACACACACACACATGTATGTATTATTAATGACTAAATTTTAAACATGCACATATGGTAGAAATAACTATGTTCAACTCATGATTATATGGTCTCCCCAATAGAATATTATAATTAAGGTCATTAGTCATGACCTAAAAAATTATGGCTATTGTTTGAGGCCCCAGGTAATATGTAGTGTAGTTTGTCATAGTAATTTTATCAAAATGTTCTCAAATCCATGAATATTCATATTTGAATAGTTAATATCCTACACCTGAATATTGAGTAGGCTCAAAAAGGAAATAATACAAATGTTTATCCCTAATCCATTATCCACCAAAACTCACTTGACTATCTTATTTTTCACTTTAAATTTAATATAAAATGATAGTTGTTGACCTATAATGTGCTTAGGAGATAATCCTTATTTTCTAAATAAGATACTTTCCTCTATCCATCATAATGTATTAATAATAGAATCCACATAAGGTGCTTCTACATCATTTGGTAAATTTTTATTATGCAATGTTTCATAAAGAATATATTTGTCAATAAGCATTGCTTGAAGTAATTATAATAAATAGATATTGACATGGATGTTTTTTAGTTGATCCATGATGTCATACACCTTTGATTGATTAGCTTGTTTAGTGGGTGGTGGTGAGGGTTGAGGAGGATTTTGGTAAGGTCATTTGGTTTCTACTACTCAATGGGTCACCTTACCCATTCATGTTGTGATATTGTGAACCACATGATCTACTATAACTCAAGGGCTGATATTATAAGTAAGATGGCAAGTGTCAGCATTCTAAAAATTATGGGGAGGAACATGATGAGTTATGCATGCCCTTAGCCATCTAGTAGTAACACTAGGCATCTCAATTTGGATGTTACAATAATATGATTGGGTTTATTCATTAGGAATTTTAACCTTATTAGTGAATTTAGATTTGATCTTTATTACCCATTTGCTTACATGATTGACCCAAATAAGATACACTATCAATGTAGAATAATTGAAAAGAGTACCTTTATTACTTGTGTTAATCAATAATGTTCATTCAACATGGTCATGACTAATATGTAATATTAGAGACTAGTTAGAAATTAGCTTTGAAAATAAAACCCTAAGGTTAAAATATGGAACCTTAATGAAAAACCTAGGGCTTTGCATTGTTCGATAAGTGTATGATTTCACCAATATGTTTTATCATAATTTGGATTAATGGGTGAGATTAATATAATTAAGATAAAACTTTGAAATTTAATTCATATATTAATATATGGCATTCAAGAATACATCTAAATGTAAAAGTCTCAGATTGATTTTTCTGATTTAACAAATGACATATGCTAAATATGGAAAGTATTAAAGATATCAAGATACTTAGCATTTTTAGTTGGTTGTTTAATTGTGATTATATTTTTCAAGTGAAAATTAGGATAAAGGAGACATGTGGTTTGTTTATTTATGCAATTGATTCATTATTTTCATTGATTTAGTCGGTATCGTTAGTTAATACTAACCTATTATTTGGTACTGACTTGCACAAAAGTATGGCATAGTGATGATAATGTCACCTAGGATTGTCTTTGTTTACTCTATGTTTGTGATCTTGAACCCTCATGATGCGTGCAACTCAATAAATTAGTCTCCTTTATCTTAAAACCCTAGGTGTGCTTGTGAGAGATAGAAACCTAAAAAATGGGGGAAAGCATAATGGGATGAGGTGACCTTAGTAATTTCCATATAATGATTGACCACTACCTATGTATCTAATTCTCCATGGAGGGAAGTCAATCCACACATAGTTTTCCCACCTAGTGTGATTTTCAAATTATGCTCCTTCACTCTATGTATGTAACTAATGATGTAGATTTTATACTTGATAATGTTTATTTTGAGTTGACTTTAAAGTGATTCAAACTTGTCTTGTGACTAATCCTAGTGATGAGTTTATAATTTGGTAAGAATAGGGAAAATTTCTCAATGTGCAATCAAATATAAATGTATATTATAGAAGTGGCCAATCCCTTTTGAATAAAACTTTGATTTGTTTATATGTGGATCCAATTGAATAATTTATCATGCCACTAACACACTAGGCTAATGGGATGATCTTAAGGATCGTTTTGATTATAGAAAATATATATTATTAGGAGTATGTTGGTACTGACAAATTAAGTCAGTATCAACTGGTGATACTTACAAAGTTTGGCAGAACTAACCTATGTATAAGCAGAATGAACTAAGAGTCTTGAGATGTTTGTGTAAGGTATTTAGCATGTTTAAAATAGACAATGACATTCATGTAGATGTATAATACCTAAAAACAAGGGTTGACCCATAAGATAACATGTAAGCCTGAGAGAATGGTAGATTAGGACTTTGTTTGAGTGTTCAAGTTATGCATGGTAAATATGTGTCAAACTTGTCATTTTCAAGTACTAAAAACCAGATTTTAGTATCTATAATATTCAAATTATGTATTTTTTTGATAATATCCTCCATCTCCCTTGTTATTTTAAAAAATTATCCTTAACAACAATTAATTTGGCCATCTCAATATAAATATTGTGTTTGGTTGATGATGTGTGCTCGGATAAATTTAATTTCTCCACTCTATCTCGTTTAATGTCACTAGTATGCTCTTTGAATCTCACATCAATAAACATTCTTGTCTCCCCAGTATATGGAACCCCATACAAATAATCTATTTGGTAAATGTCACTCTTCTACCTTAGTTCCAATTTATCTTTAGATAATGTTAAGGCCTTTATAACTGTGTTTTTAGGTATAATATTGGACTTAATTTTCATGCACATAAGAATCTTGAAGATATTATAAAAAATAACTTCATTATAAAGAAGGAAAGCAATGAGACCAAAATTAATAGTCTCTACCTCAAGTTTTCTCCTACGACCAACCTTTACCTAGTTGAAGGCCCTAGAAATATGCTTACTTTTATACCCATTCATCTTAAAAACATTTGTTAAATGTTCAATATCTTGGTTATTATGTGTTTTATCCTATTTTAGATTTAATAAACAATGTTGTTTAGTGGGTATAAAACTTGATAGATCTATTTAGATAATAATATATGACATGTAAGCATAAATATGAATGTAAATTAGAATAGACTAAAATTGATTGATTGAAATTAAAATTGACAAGTAACATATGATAAAAATATTAAGTACAACCAATAATAAAATACTTAACTTTTATAATTTATGGTTTACCAAAATTGATGTCTAATAGTGGAAATCAAGGTAAGACAAGACTATGACAACTCAGATCTGAAGGCAAGGTCTATGGGTATTTTTGGAAAATCCCACACTCTCTAGATAGTACCATAGCCAATGGTGTCTATCTAATATGACAAATATGTGATTATCTTTAAACTTACACCTGTGTCTATTGAGAGAGATTATATGCTTCACTTTTGTAGATGTATCAAATAAATCACTATTTTCCTTCTCTTTACTTTGGAAACCTGAGTACTTATGAGAGATAGAAACCTACAAAGGGAGAGGGGAATTATAATTACCCCAATCACCCCATTTATGATTTACCATTGCTTACATATCTATATACTCTGAAGATGGAATCATTTCACACATATTTCTCCCACCTAGTGTGATTGTGTAATTGTGTTCCTTGACTATATGTATGCAACTATAAATTTGGGTTTGATACTTGACAATGTTAGCTCTTGACTTGATTTGAAATGCTTCTAACTTAGCTTGTGATTATATCTAGTGAATTATTTTAATTTGGGAATAATAGGGTTTATTTTCTTAATGTGAAATAGTGTAAAATATATATGTAAGTTAATATAAAGCTCCCTTGAAATGAGGTTTTCATTTGCTTATATAGTGAAATATTTTGACAATTTCCTTAGCTGATGTGTGAAATGTGTGGGATGACCCAAACGAATATTTTGGAAACTAGTAAATAGATGGTTTGGGGATAATGTTGCACTAGGTGGACATGTTTGTGACAATGGACATGTTTACCTAGTGCAAACATGCCCTAGAAAATCAAGGATAATTGTCTTGATTTTAGAAGTAGCCTGAGAATGATATTAAGAGGTTTTAACATTTAATTTTAAATTCATTTATAATATTAATGACAAATAGAGGGATCAATCCTTTCATATAGATACATGGCTTAATGAAATGGTGAATAAGAGTCATGTATTTAGGTTCAAGTCAAATGGTTAATATTTTTTTAAGAATTAATGTTATCAAGTAAATATCACCATATTCAAGTGTCTACATCCCCCATCTCGCCCTCCTCCCCCATCCCACCCATTATAGTAATGAAATTGTTGGAGGAAAAGAGAAATATAAACCTAAGTGTGTATAACACACTTTGTCTTTTCATAAGAAACTCTAATTGTGTAGGTCACTCATTTTACTAAACCTTACAACAACATTGCTCGGTGTGAATCCACGATTCAAAGTCACTATTCATAGTCATTATTCATGATGACGTGACATGCAAGTGATGTGGCATGTAGGTGATGTGCTATGTTGAAATGGAATATTGTTTATGTGGCATGCAAGTGATGTTGCATGCAGGTGATGTGGCATATAAGTGATGTGATACATAGGTGATGTGGCATGGACCATGGAGGGCCTTTGATGTGATCAGATTGATGTGATAGGAGTGAGGCGTAACACTCTACTAAGGGACATATTTTTTGTCATTAGTGATTTACATGAGTTTTTTCTTGATTTTAAATGACAAGGGTTAGTAATGGGGCACATTTATACTCCAAGGCACATGGATTGCCTTTGGCTTTTGTGTATGGGTGCATGTGGGGATCTATTAGTTACTATTGAGCCCAAGTGGAGTGTGGTGCCATATTCTCCCTATCTCTTATCTTTATCATTGTAAATGCTATATAATCATAAGCTCTCTTTTTTATTTATTATCCAATCCTCTGTTGGATCACCCTTAAGGATCCATACAAGCTCGAGCTTGCATATTTAGAGGTTGAATCATTGAGCTCACCTTGTATCCTTTGGTTGTAATCATGGTATAATTTATATGTAAGCATGGTAATCCCTTGGGTTTGAATCCTAGAGGCTTGTTACCTTAGCTCATGGTTGGAGGTTGATGCTTAGATCTCACCTTAGATACTTTGGTTTAAGCATTATGGAGGAGTTACATGTTGAATCTTAGAGGTTAGAACCTAGAGGCTTGTATGTTTGTCTCACCTGGATGCTTTGGTTGTAAGCATCATGATGGAGTTGCATGTTACAGATTGAAGGTTAGATCTTATCAGGCTTGGTTGTAAGCTTGGCTCACCTAAATGCTTTATTTTTAAGCATTGGAAAGGAGTTGTTGGAGGAGTTGTTATAGAAGAGAGTTTTGTTGATGCAATATGAAGTCTAGTCTCTACCATTGCCCCGTGGTTTTTCCCTTGATGGTTTTGTAGGGTTTCCACCTATATCATATGTAATGAGTTCTCTTCTACATGTTGTGTTTTATTATGGCTTATTTTTAATTTTTCATTTATTTACTTGCACATGTTTAGGATGGTTTTTCCTAACAATTGATACCAAAGCTTAGGCTCTAACAACTGGTACTTTAGCCATGGATCTTAAAAAGTGGTATTAGAGTCATGACACCTTTGAAAAACTCTTGTGTGAGTGTTTTATATTGCAAGGTTTTTTTGTGCAAGTGGGAGCTATATGAGGAGAGACCAAGTTAAAGATGAAAAAAAGAAGAAAAAAAAGTGTTATGGCAAGGATTTTTCTATGGAAGATGGAGAATGGATGAGAAGCTTAACAAGCTTTACCAGATAGGGTCAACAATCATCATAATGTTTCTAAAGTAGCATATGTATAGCTTGAGAAGCAAGTGTTGAGGTGTGTTCACATTATTAATTTATAATAACATATTCATTGTCAAATAAACAATAATACGTTACTAGGTTTATGATATATTACAAACTAGTTTTAATAGTGTTTGGTAGTTAGAAAAATATATTTCATCAACTATATATTTCATATATAGTGGGTTTATTAGATTAATTTATTATAGGGTGATATGGAGATTTCGATCGAGATATGATCTCCTCAATTATAGGAAATACTTTTCCTATATAAATGTGTTCTTATATGAAATAATTTATAGATAGTGTGTAGTATAATATTATTGCTTTTTATTGTCACTTTTGTGTTTGGCTCTTTGTGCAACTCTATTTTTACCAATATCTGGTATCAAAGCAGGTAACTTATTCCATGGGATCCTGATTAATTTGAGAAGGTTAGTGCACTTTTGTAATACTCGTGTATGAATTTTAGTAGTATGGGTTGAGATGTAAGATTAATTTTATTCTTTGGTTTTCATATTTTTTCAGATTTAGTATAAGTTTATGCATTCATCTTTACATGAGGGTTTTACGTCTTATTATGACTCAGCCTTGAAATTGTTAGTAGAGATTTCATACAATATTTGAAATATGTACATGATTATTACATGTTTTATTCTATGGGATCAGAGAGGAAATATTATTTTGTTGCATAGTTTGCTTGGTATCTACTTTAACTTTAAAGCTCCACATATCTCCAATTTTTCAGTGTTTATTTATGCCTTCCCATATAGAGATACAACGTAGCAACTCCTATGTTTCAGATAAATCTTAAAAGGTAAACAAATAGTTATCCTGCCTATTGCAATGTATCTCTACCAAGTTTGGTGCCTATGTTACAGTCCTCTATTCACCTTCCATCTCAACATGGTACTCATACCTATGGTAGCTTGTAATGAATATGATCATAATATTCAATGATCTTTGATCAAATTCTATTTAATCTTATGTGCTTCTGTCAAGATAGATAGATTTGACATTGTATTCCTACATGGCATATTACTTCTATGACCTGCTCTTCCAACCATTTTTTTTTCTTATCCTCCTCATAGCTCTTAATCTGAGCATCACTCAATTTTATTTGGCATTGTTCTTTGGGTTTCAATTTTGTTTGGTTTAGTGTCTTAATATAGGGTGCGTATTATAGTTTGTATTGTTTAGATAGAAAAAAATTCAAAGTAAAGTTTTTATATAGCTTAGGTATAGATACATTGAAGAGATCATTTGTCCTATAGCTTAGGTCTAGATACATTGAAAATATCATTTGTCCTTTTAGTCAAACATTAATACATTATAAGAGATGATTATAAAGTTTGTAAAAGATTCCATTTAATAAGATGTTATTAGAAATTTAAGTTATGTCCATAGATTAATTAATTAGTCTAAAGTTTAGTTTATAAAGTCCTTTGGTTATAGGTTCTTTTAGTGTGATTTTATCAATGAGTCAAAACCAATATGTCATTTTAATATGTCAAAAAGAATCAAGTCAAAAAATACATCCTTGTAAAGGACATATTATCAGGCAAACCTAATGTCTTGAGTCAAATGTGTCAATTATATGGATTTATATTATTAAAAATGACATTCTATTGAACTTCACCACCATATTTGATAAATAAGTAACAAACATTAGAGGACTAAGGAAATAGAGGTTGTAGGTTTCATAGCCTCTCATTAGCCACTAGCGATGGGGCCACTTTTACTTTAGTGGCAAATTTGATTTTTAGTTGTGTGTTTGAATAAGAACAAAAGAGCATTCTTGTTCACATGTGTGGTGTGTTTTTCTATTTTATTTAGTGTGGGGTGCTTTGTGTCAAATCAGCTAATGCCAAGGATAGTTCTTTAGTGGCAGTGGAAATTGTCTATACTATTTTTGTTTGAGTGGTAACAAACATTAACAGAGGCTACATAAGATGATAACAAGTATTTATTTCTCACGATATTTCATTTGCTAATGTTGTGTGTGTTTTTATTCCCTTAATAGTTTGGAAACCCTCTGATACTTGGAAAAAAGGAAGAGTGTAGATATAATGGATTGTGGCAATAGTTATATAGGAGGGTAGATAACTACATAAATCCTCTGACTGCAAATATCCTCTAACTACCTTACTTTTTTATGGAGATGATCAGCCAGTAAAACATTCATTGCATTCATATGGAGTAGATGTGGGATGCATTCTTATGTGCAGCAAGATTTAGACAATAGTATGCAAACCTAAAAGCATGTGTTGGCATACAATTATGTTTGAGCCAGTTCTTAAAAATGTATATTCTCCCCATACTCACATTAAGGGGGTATAGACTAGGATTAATAATATTCAAAAGGGGGTGAATGTTGAGGTGTGTTCACATTATTAATTTGCAATAACATATTTATTACTAGATAAATAATAATACTTTAATAGTTTGTGATATATTATGAGTTAGTTTTAATAATGTTTGGTAGTTAGATGAATATATTGGATCAACAATATATTTCATATATTGGGTTTGTTAGATTGATTTATTATAGGATGATATAGAGATTTTGGTGGAGATATGATCTCGATTATAGGAAAGAATTTTTTTATATAAATGTATTCTTGTATCAAATAACATACATATATTGTGTAGTATAATATTATTGTTTTTAATTATCACCTATGTGTTCGGCTCTCTATGCAACTCTATTTTTAAAAATATCAAGTTATTTTCCATTGTAGATGGAGGGCAATGATAAGGAGGTTACCTTGTTGTGTTTCTTGGCTGTGAAGATGTATAGGTTGTGGTATCCTATTGACCACGTGATTATTAGCTGAGATGTTGAAAAATCCATGGAAAGGAGGAAGTACAAAGAAACTTGAAATTATACCTATTGAAGTAGTTCAGGATGGTGGAGAAGATCAAGTGAGACTTGAGGTTCCTGAAAGGAGAAGTTCAGTGTTGAGACACAAAACTCAAAGATGTGTTGAGTGAAGTGCATGCAGTGGTTGTAGTTTAGTAGAAGCAAGTAACCAAGATGGTTGTAGTGTAGCTGAAGTCAGTAACTAAATAGACCAATACATGAAGTAACTCCATAGGTATATGAGTTAGTTTGTCATGTGATAGAGTAAGATGCATTTCAATCATGGGCTTGAAAACTCATTAGGTGTAATGATGCATTGAGTAGCATGATGACTTCCTTGGAACTATTGATAGGTTCTATGTTGAGCATGGTGGATAGCTAAAGGCTATGTGTTGAATTCAGGTATAAAATTCAAGGATTTCTTCTCTCTTGTTTCCGCCTAATATCAAGAGTGTTACTTGCACTTGTGGTTATTCAGATTTTAGAGTTGCAGCAGCAAGATGTAAAAACATCATTCCTACATGATGAACTCTGAAGAAGAGATGGATTATGTTACATCCCAATTTCTCGCTAAGTTGAATAACCTATTTGATATGTGGATTTCTATGATTGTTATTTAATTGATTAATATTTAATTAAGCTTTACATCATATGTTGTTTATGGGAAAGTTATATGTTACGTAGATTACATGATTAAATTTCTATGAGTTAGTTGTGATTTTATATTCTATACATTATGATCATGTTGTTAGTTTATACAATAGTATTTTATGAATATAATTATGTTTCATTCTAACTACCTTCATTATTATGAAGTGGATGCAGGATAGATCCACCTCTTAAAGTGTGATGCAGGGAGAGTATCATAGAGAGAGTGGCATAGATGGAGATGTTGTCAGATCATAGAATAAAATATAGATGCCTATGTACACACCATATTAAAATAACATGTTTATGATTATTGCCTATTTTGTGATAGTTGTAGTATGTCTTTGGCATTATCTGTATTTAGATGACTGCTAGTAAACTTCTATTGTGATCTTGTTATGGTTAGATGCTTATGTTAATTTGATTACATGATTTCATTTATGTTTTTAGTATATAGGTAATATTAACCACAAGATCATTGTGTTTGATTAAGGTTATAATGTGTTATAGTCTACTACTTTGATTTTAATAATTATCACATTGTCATTCCCAGTCATAATGTTTGATAACCCTTATTAAGTTATGTCAATAGTTATTTTTACAATCCTATGGATCTAACCTTAGCTAGAGGGTTGAAGACATTGGAATTAGTCTTATGGTTTTGTAGACTTGTTGGTTTATCGACATCATTAGAAATGATAGTGTTAATGGACTTTTGTAAAGTCGATGCATGGGCAAATAGTGACTAAATAAACATAAAGGTATTTAATCATTAAAATAATGATTGATTAGATGTTTTGGGAACACTCAAGATAATTAGGGATTTTTTGTTTGTCTCTGACATTGAGTTAACAAATATTAAACAAACTAATTTATAGATATTGGGGTTTTTTCATGGTGGAAATGAAGGCAGACTATGAGTCCTTTTAACTTCAATTATATGCATTCAATGAGTGTAAAATCATGGTCGAGAGGGAGGGAAACATCTTAAAAGGAATGACAATAAGGAGGTAGAAGGGAGTTAGAAGAAGGCACAACACGACAAAGAAGAGGAATGGTGAGTAGAGAGAAGAGGTGGAGAATCATTCTAGATCAAAAAGTACAAAATTGGAAGCTACAATAAGGTTGGTGATGTAATTCCATTTCTTAGTTGTTTGAGTATAAAAAGTTCTATGTATGTTTGTCTTATAAAGGTTTTTGGGTAATATCCTTGCTCTGTATATTTGTAGATAAATATTTGGCCCTGTGGATGGCTCCACATCCACAAAACTAAATATTTATCCCCAAAACCCTTAAAGTTTATTAGTTAGGACTGTGTGAGGTTATTTTGGGTGAAATAGGCTTTAACTTTGGTATGATTACTTTAAAGCTCAAGCCATGAAATTATGATTATTACAATCGAGTTTTAGCTTATATAAAATGGATTGTGTATATTTGTTTTCAAAACCCTAAGTTCATATAAAAAGAATTGTGTAAAATTTATTGCATGGATGGAATGGTCTTGAAATTCTATGTGTTCTTCTCAAAATAAAATACAAGTCTAGCTATGAGATTTGCAATCCTACTATCAGGTTTTGGTGTATATAGTGGACTGTGTGATAAATATTTTCAAAACACTTTAAGGAAGTACTGTTAGGCATTCTATTTGAAATATTAGATCGAGATTAGTTATAACTGTATAATTAAGTCATTTTGGAAGTAAAACGGAATTGGGGTTGATATATACATACTAGTGTATAGGTATATAAATATACAAATTATTAACCATTCAAGAGGATGAGAGATTGATTAAGACTATGGAGGTGTTTTGAACATGCAACATGTAGCTTAGTAACTTTATTTGTTAAACATCATGGAATGGTATGCCTATTTTAAATAAACCTAAATTTATGGGTGAATGAGGGTGAACGAATTTTGAATAGTTTTCATTGATGATGGACTATGGCTTGTAAGTTAGTATAATGGAAAAGAGAATAGTGGGTTTGTGTGAATAGAAATATGTATATCTGATTTACTTATACAATTTCTATTATAGGTATTGGAATCACTTATAATTGGTTTTGTTCGGACTATATGAAATTCATAATGAAAATTTGTAGATATAATGTATAACTGTAATATACATTATAATATAAGGTTGTGTATGGTAGTTGAATACTTAGAGCATAATGAATACACTCTTAGTTTATGGCAGTATAGTATTTATATATGTTCAAAAGATAAAATGTGTACATATACATATATATGGTATATATTTATATGAATGAGATGTGTACATATACACAAATATAGTATATATTTATATGAATGAGATGTGTGTTTATAAATATGGTATATATTTATGACTGTTAATTGAGTTATGAAACTATGACGTAGTATACGATAAATATATGCATACAACTCATTAAATATACAAGTTAATATCAAAGTTGGATTATTGTTCAATGTGAGTTAAGACCTTAAATGTAAGGTATTTGATCCTTGAAATTATTTATGACTGGCTAGTTGTTATTTGAGAAATATGTACAAGGAAATAAGTAATGATAAATGTTGTTTGTCATAGATAGTTTTACATTTGAGTTATTTTTGATATTTAGTGACTTGTAGACTAAGTATGAAATATACCTGGATGGTATGTTCTATTGAGGATTATACTTGTTTTTGTTTTATTATTTATGTAATAAACAATATGATTAGAGATTCATTGCATTACATTTAACGGAATAAATGTATATATTTGATTATTTCTATACTTAGCATATTTTATGTCTAATAATAGGAACTAATTTGATTGAATCTATTGGTTTATATATTATGTTCTATTTAACGAAATCTTGCATTTGTGGCACTAAATAAGTAGTGAGATGAACTTCACTAGCTTAGTTAGCGTCATCAATGTAAGATGAGGGTAATCTGATCAAGTGGTGTGTATGAATTTGACTAATCTTAGAGATCAATAACTATTTGAAAACTTTGGACAAAGTAATTTCTTAGTTAAACATTGTAATTTCATGTATTTGATATAGTTTACATGTTTGTGTCATATCATGTTAGAATGGATTTACTTTATGATACACATCAAGTATCAATTATCTTACAACACATGGGTACTCGCTTATCTCTTTAGATTCCTGCACCATCACTATTTACCCATTCATGAAGGGAGGGCCATTATCGGAGGATTTGCCAAGGTCTGAATAATGAGGATGCATGAGTTGTGGTTGCACGGGACGAAGCAAGTGAATACCACAAAATGCTAAAGTGAATGAAATCAAATAAGAGACAATTGCATAGACAATTTGGAGAAAAGCCAATATTCCATTAACATAAGATGGCCAAAGTGAAGAATACATATAGGAGAACACGTAAGTAACTCCTCCACAAAAGGTGGTCAAGGCACCCCAAGAATAGACTATAACTCCTCCATGAAAGGTGGTGACAAGGTGCTAAGAATAGAGAAGTAACTCTCATACCCGAAATAGCCAGTCAAAGGAATTACTTATGACACCTATGACACATCTATGACACACATCTCCACATAAGCTAGCCTATCCCACGAATGTAGGAAAACTCCATGTATGCACAAATATATAATTTCTCTAATTAAATAATAGGGAAAAATAAAAACCTACACTAACACCCCTTATAAGCACATCTTAGGTGGGTAGTGTGGAAATATAAAATGGGTACTGGCAACTAGGCCTGATGAGGTACTCATGTACAAATGCAATCTCCCATAAGATAGAGAAAAGGAATAAACCCATAGGAAAAAACTCCCCCCAAAAGAGAGACATAAAATAAATGAAGAGGCTAGAAGGCCCCCCCTGAAGATGATGTTGCTGCAGATGTAGACCGCACCCCAAGAAGAGCTCATAGATGAATGAACTTGCTCTCAGTGAAAGGTTTGGTGAAGATGTCTGCAACTTGCTCCGAAGACTGGCAAAAGATTAAGTCAATGACCTAACTATGAATAAGTTCCCGAATGAAATGCATGTGAATCTCTATGTGCTTGGTCCGCTGGTGCTGAACCAAATTCCTGTAAATTTGAATGGTACTCTGGTTGTCACAATAAATGATGGTGGGTTGCCTGATAGGAATGCCAAACTCAGAAAGAATTCCCTAAAGCCAAATAGCCTCAGTAGTTGCATTAATAGCTCCCATGTACTCTACCTCTGTGGATGATATAGCAATAGCATTCTGCTTCTTGCTAGACCAACTGATAGGACCAGAAACTATAACCTGAAGTGGACTTGTGAGTCTGTGAATTGTCAGCCCAGTCTGAATCTGTATATCCAACCAAGTCAACCTCTATGACAAATATGTAATGAATCTCGTATCTATGTGAACCCTGTATGTAATGCAAGATCCTCTTAGCTACTTTCTAATGCAGCTCACGAGGTTCTTGCATAAATCTAGAGACAAGTCCCACTGTATATGATATGTCAGGCCTGGTGTAAGTCAAGTAGATGAGACTACCAATAAGTTGTCGATACCGAGTGGCATCAACTAATGGTGAAGAATAGTTAGCCTCAAGCTTGACTCCTGATAGAAAGGGAGTCAGAGATGACTTGTAATCATCCATGTGAAATTGAGCCAATAAGTCAAGAGCATACTTAGGTTGTGCAAGAGAAATCCCTAAATTTGACTGTGAGATCTCGATGCCAAGGAAGTAGGGCAACAAACCCAAGTCTGTGATGTCAAATCTATCTTGGAGAGATGCCTTCACCACTACAATAGCCTATGAATAACTCCCGGTGATCAAAAGGTCATCAACATAAAGAACCAGAATCAAGAGCGAGTCATCTTGCCACAAAAAGTAGACATTAGGATCAGAATAGCACCTAGTGAAACCCATTATGAGAAGGAAGGAATCCATCTTAGTGTACCATGCCCGAGGGGCCTGTTTGAGGCCATAAATAGATTTCCTAAGTTTGCATACTAAGGAAGAATCCTAAACAAATCCTGGCAGTTGCTCCATGTAGATCTCCTCCTCTAGGTCTCCATGAAGAAAGGCACTCTTCACATCCATCTGGTGTACATCCCAACCATGTGTTGCGGTAATAGCTAAGGTGAGTTGGATAGAAGTCATCTTTGCAATGGGTGTAGAGGTCTCTGAGTAGTCAATGCCTACCACTTGTGAGAAACTCTTGGCAACCAATCACGTCTTGTACTTATCAACCAACCCATCTGCTATAAACTTGGTCCGATATATCCACCTACATCAAACCATCTTCCTTCCCTTAGGAAGTGAAGTCAAATCCCAAGTGTGATTTTTGATTAAGGAAGAATATTCTTCCTCCATAGCACTATCCCACTCAGGTACCCCCGATGCCTCTTGAAAAGTCTATGGATCCAAAACTAAAGCAAAGAAGGCATATGGATCTCTTTGTAAATCCCCCCTAGTACGTCTGTCATCTATGAGATCTCCTGCCCAAGTGCCAGCACTCTCAAGTGTCTGTCTAGCCTAAAGTGGCCAAGAAGTGGGTGAGTCAGGTGCTAACTCCTCATCCTTTGACTGACTAGAGGTGGATGACTCTGCATCATTTTCCTCGTTGTCTAAACTAGAAGAAGAAGAAGATGTCTCTGACTCAAGAACCTGCTGTGACTAATCTGAATTTGATGAATCATCATGAAGAAGTAGATCTGATGAGAGAGAAGAAGTGCCAAGTGTTAAGTCTCTAGGACTCTCTTGCAAGTGGACACTTCTCTCAATGAACAACTCATGAGTGGTCGGATCTAGAAGGTGATACCCCTTAATACCATCTAAATATCTTACAAAGATGCAAGGCTTGGACTGACGTTCCATAGCTTTGCATTTCTTCTTCGGTATGCAGGCCATGGTTGGGTATCCAATAACTCTAAGGTGCTCAACATTAGGTTTTCTTTTATACTAAGCTTCAAAGGGTGTTATCCCTTTCAAAGCTTTGTGAGGAACCCTATTTTGAATGTAGTAAGCATAATTGATGGCTTCGGCCCAGTGCTGTGGTGCTAAGGATTTGGAGTGAATCATATAGCTACCCATCTCTTTCAAGAACCTAGTTTTGCATTATGCAACTCCATTCTGTGAAGGACTATAAGTGACTATGAGCTGTAAATCAATACCCTCTGTGGTGCAAAACTGCTCAAACCTATTGATGATATACTCCCCTCCATTATCAGTTCAAAGAACCTTAATGGATTTCTCACTCTATTTCTCAATAAGAGCCTTGAAGTCTAGAAAATTTTCAAACACTTCAGACTTTTGTTTGAGAAAATATATCCAAGTGTAACTAGAGAAATCAGCAATGAAAGTGAGGATGTACTTGGCCCTTGTGAAAGATGGTTTGGGAAAGGGTCCTGATACATCACTATGGGCTAACTCCAAAGGTTGTGAAGCCCTCCAAGCTTTGCCTTTGTCAAATTTTGCTTTAGGATGCTTCCTAAGGGAGCACCCCTCGCAAAGTCCTTTTGAGAATTGGACACGAGGCAAGCCAATCACCATGTCATGTTTGCAAAGTTGTTCAAGGTAGCGATAGTTAAGGTGGCCAAACCGCTCATGCCATAATTTGTCAACTCCATTTGAATGAGTCAGCAATGCTGTTGGAGAAGAATCAAGTGTAAAATGTGAGAAAGTGTATAACCTTCCTTGGTGATCTGCCTTACCCACTACCACTATAGTATCACTATGCAACTCCCTGATAGCCACTGAATCTGGTGAAAACTCAACTCTCATGCCCTGACCAATGTAAGTGATTTGGTACACTGATAGGAGATTGGTTGAAAGAGAAGGAACACTTAGAACATTATTGAATGTTCCTCCTTCCATTTCAACTGACCCTCTCCCTGCAACATAAATTGATGTGTCATCACCCAAACTAATTGAAGTCATGCTACAAAGCTCTAAAGATGAAAACTCAACTAGTGAAGAGCCCATGTGGTGAGAAGCACCTGAATCAATGACCCATGATGTTGTAGAAGCTGCAGTTGCTAATGGGGCCTTGCCCTTTTCTTTCTCCTTACCCTTGCCTTTTGCCTTGGTAGAATCTTGGGTAGATGAATTCTGCTTGATGGACTCAAGAACACCTATGTTCTGCTTCTCTAGAAGATGAGTTAGGTGATCTATTTGTTTCTTCATGCATTTGTGTTCATCATGCCCTGTCTTTTTATAGTAGGCACACTTAACCTTCTCCTTCTTAGGTTTAGCATTGGAAGAGGAAGACTCAGTGTTGTTTTTGGTAGGATTGTTGTTTTCTTTCTTCTTCTCCTGGTCCTTGTTCTTTTTCTTCTTCTCCTTTGTTGAAGTCTTATCCTTACCATTTCCAGCTATCAAAGCTTGGGGTTGAGTAGACTTCATTATTCCCATTTGAATTAGCTTATCTTGCTCCCTAGTCAAGTCGGTAATGAATGAATCCAAAGAAGGCATTTTCCATGTAGTGCCAAGGACACTTTTTGTGGCATGGAAAGTGGAGACAAAGACTGAATAGCTTGAACCTAACTTTGCGAGAATAGAAAAGATGAGTTGATCATCTTTCTTCTCTATCTCGCATTCTTTCAATTGCAATATAAGGGCCTTAAACTTAGTGAAGAAGTCCTGTAGGGTGTCAAAGTTGCTAGGACTTAGACTTATGAGTTTGTTTTTGAGCTCATGACCTCTCATCTCATCAAGCTTCCCAAATAAGGTTTCTAGAGTGTTCCATATGTCTTTGGGAGTCTTAGAGGTCTCTAAATGGAAGAGAAGTTCCAAAGACATGGACAAGCTCAGTAATCTATAGGCTTCATCACTACGGTTGTACCACTTGACCTTTTCAGCATCAGTGCTGGGTTCTACTTCAGTACCCATGGTGATCCTATACAACCCTTTGCTTCTAAGAATGATTGACATTTTAACCTTCCATTCATGATATTTGAAGGGTGTTAGGGTTTTAAGTTGAAAATAATCCATTTTAAGCTAAATTTATGTGAAGTTGTATTGATTGCAAGTTGTGAAATTATGCAGAAAGGAGAATGAAAGCAAAGATTACAAGTGCTAAAAAGCAATCACACCCCCCTAAAATGTTGAGTCCCCCCAAATATGTAAGTTCACACTCAAAATACATTGGGCTCAGTCGAGAATGCGTCTTAGAGCAATCAGTGCAAGACTTTAAGCAAACAGGACGTCAGACTCAGCCAAAAATGCATCTCGAGAGACCCAAATTTTAGGCACTTTATAAACTAGTATTTTCTTTAAAAATAACAATTCTACATTGTGGATAATTGAAATACAAACACTTTTGCAAATAATGGCACCAAAATCTGAGCTACCATTTGCAATATATTAAAGATTCAATTTCCCGTAAACTACTATTTTTGCAAAAAAATAGCACTAAAACATTAAAAAATGCCTATTTTGAGAGAAAAAGTGGTCTTCCAACCACTCGTTGGACTCGACACAGAGCGAGGAATCTAAAGGAGGTCTTTGTGAGGGAGAATTGGCCTCTTGCCAACCCGGGCCTCACCCTTCGTCTTCAATAATCGAATATACAAGCTTTAAAAAAACTCAACTATTGCTCAATAAAAGAACCCCTCCCACAAAAATATGATTTGGCACTTTATATTAGTGTGTTTACAACTGCCACTAGTAAGAAATACTAAGTGGTCTTGATTTCAATGCATTACAAAACCCTCATGAAGAGCATATGTTGAAAATACAATTTTGGCATAATATCTAGAGAAATAAATAGCACCATTGTGATCTACTCAAAAAATCATGCACTTTCAAAAAAATAATCATCTCGATACGAGGTCTTATGTGAAAGTTATGATCCTCCGAAGTTCCCAAAACGAGAACTGTGCAATGTCACGATTGAGATTCTGCTATTTTTGAAAAATCTTAGCATTAAAATCAAAAAACATCTGCACTAATACATAGAGCATGAAAAAATAGCTAAAATCAAAAAAAAATCATGGGAAAAGGAGTCTGAATGAGCAAGAACGGAGCATTTGAAAATTGTCTTCAAAATTGCAACTGCCAACGGAGGGGTCATATTGTAGCTTTTTGAGCGCATTTCTACAAAGTATATAAAATGTATGTAAAAACTGAAAGATACCCAGATGGTTTTTTTGGGCTGTGAACAAAACTCAGAAGGCATTTTTCTTGCTGATGTACAGAAGATGCAGATCTAGTGTAAAATAGACGCCTTTAGCCAGAAAAAATGACCTCAACAACCCAAAAATGGCATGCAAAGGTATAATATGCTACCAAGAGATTACAAATGCATGTGACAACCTGTAATTATAATTAAAACACAAAATATGCAAGTTGATTGACAGAAACAAGATTATTGGATCTTGCAAAATCCCGCCTGCATGTATATGGAGAGACCAAACCAGCCATGGAAGGAACAAGAGCACGGAGAACTAGCAATATCTCCCAAAAATTTTCAAATTTCACAAAAAAATGGTTTAACAAAGCTCTAGATTTCAATGAAAGCAATAGCAAAATAGACAACCAGTTACCAGGGTGGCTCTGATACCATATCGGAGGATTCACCAAGGTCTGAATAACGAGGATGCACGAGTCGTGGTTGCATGGGATGAAGCAAGTGAATACCACAAAATGCTAAAGTAAATGAAATCAAATAAGAGACAATTGCATAGACAATTTGAAAAAAAGCCAATATTCCATTAATATAAGATGGCCAAAGTGAAGAATACATATAGGAGTGCATGTAAGTAACTCCTCCACAAAAGGTGGTCAAGGCACCCCAAGAATAGACTGTAACTCCTCCATGAAAGGTGGTGACAAGGTGCTAAGAATAGAGAAGTAACTCCCATACCCAGAATAGCCAGTCAAAGGAGTTACTTATGACATTCTTATAACACCTATGACACACATCTCCACATAAGCTAGCCTATCCCACGAATGTAGGAAAACTCCATGTATGCAAAAATATATAATTTCCCTAATTAAATAATAGGGAAAAATAAAAACCTACACTAACAGCCATTTCTTAGTTGGAATATTGTGCAGGGGATTGATGGTCTGTGGTCGGTGTGGAAAAACGCTTGGATGATACTTTCCCTCCCCACATCAGTACTTCATTGGAGACTACACTTGAGATTACCATAGGATATATGAGTTCATTAAGACTTATGTTTCGTAGAACTTTGTATCTTGCATTATTTATTATTGTGACACTATTCTTGTTAAAACTATATTATTTATTCATTTGTACATTGACAGTAGTGGTTGTAATCCTTTATCGATCATGGATAAAATTATGTAATTATGTTTTGGATAAAATTAGTTTAATTGGGTTAATCATCATTGTACTTGTTTTGCTTACTTATTATCATGGTGATCTACAGCTAGATGGATTGCTACATGTCTAGTTATGGTTAACATATTTAATGCATTTAATTATACAACACTAGTTAGATTTCTCATGGTGAAATCTGATGTACGAATATGTGTAATTACTTTTTTTTAAATTAATCTATTCTAGTAAAACCCATAGGGGTTGTTACATATTATCCTAAGAGATATGATGATAAGGCAAAAATTTATTAGATTATGAATTGTATACTGTACAGGTTCAAGTAGATGTGATGTTGTGGTATAATAACTTCAATACCTTTATGGAGAGCCAAGGTTTTAGTATAAGTTGTTATATGTTGATGACATGTTGGTTGTAGGTCCAAACATGAAGAAATCAATATTTTGATGGATCAAGTGGCTAGGATAGTTGAGATGAAGGTGGTAGGAGCAAAAAACCAAGGATGAATTTGCATAAGGATTGGAAAGCAAGGAAGGTCTAGTATGTCTCAAAATACATATGATTTTATAGCAGTTTAGTATGTAGATAGCAAAACCAGTCAATATCCCACTTATAGATTTTTTAAGTTATCTTCTGAGCAGTGTCCTAGAATAGAGAAGGAGAAGACATGGTTATCCCATGTATTATATTGATCAAATCAGAAAGCCTCATGTATTCCATGGTGTATACTAGACTAGATATCTCCAAATAGTGGTAGTGAGTGGTTCATGGTAGAATTATGAATGGAGGACTAGTTTAGGGTGAAGTGTTTGAGAGGCACTTCAGGTGAAGTAGAGAGTCACTTTAGGTGATGCAATATACTATAGAGGAGCATATGTTGATAAAGTCGATCAAGGCAGAGAAGTTTTTACTAGTGTAGCAAAACTTTTATGGGCTTGTTGAAGATGTTGTGTAGACAGTAGTGAGCATGGTTGGTAGCTAGATAGAAGAATACTTGGGTGTGAAAATATTGTGTATATTTACTGTTGATGTCTTAAAATGGCGCTAGATATTAATCAACAACAATGGAAAGTTTCAAGCTGTGGGACAATGCGGCTTGAAAACAACCTCCAGATTTTAAAGAAGCTGGTCTCTTCTTTTGTATTGGGTGTTGGGGAAAAGGGATAGGAGACTAAACAGAAACGCAAAATGCAGGAATTGAAACCTAACTATGGCGATGCGCCTACGAGTAATCCTAATCCTAACCTGAGCACAGTGAACTATTATGTGATTTTATTACATTTAAGAGCAGACAAGTGCATGATCAATGTAAAAGATTTGAATAACAGAAACAGAGGCTCACAACAGGGGAGTCTTTTGCTGAGATACAGGAATTGTCAACAAAGGCATAGTGTTCAATCTTCTTAATAAAATCTTCCAATCACATTAGAGGCACAGAAGTCACGCACAGTTATGTAGAACTTCAGACTCCAAAAAATGGGACAGAAGCAAATAACATTTTACAATCACAACACTAGAAAATCTACAGCATAGACTACTTTGCAAATGACACAGATGACATCAATAAGGGCATAGTGTTCAATTTTCTTATTGAATCTTTCAGTCATACAAAAGATGCAAAAACACACACAGTCGTATAAACCTTTCAACTCAGGAAAATGTAACAAAAGCAAATGATATTATTGGTCAAAAACTCTAAAAGTCTAAAACTATGAGAATTCCCCCCTCCTTTATATTTTACAATTCTTCTTCTTATATCCCAGGATGTCTCCCTATACTTTTTTTCTCACGCAATCCTCTCCATCCTTCGCTCATAAGAGACAAATAGACGACGCCTTCAATGCTGTGGGTGGCTCCAAAAATCTACCCGATGAACTGTTTCATCTACTCGAATTAACTCCAGCCGATTTTCCCTCCATTTTGCTTTTGGCAACTGATACACAGAACACTCAGCTATGTTTGAAATAGGAGAGGACACTTAGTCAATTTTTTGAAAATCCCCTTGATCACTTAGAATACACCAAAAAATGACACTTGGCACCTTCCGCCTGATTCATCGAAGACACACGGCTCTTTCTGCTCCCCTTTGGCTGTGTCGTAGTATCATTAGGGGCATATATCGGACTCCTATGGATGGCGACATTTGGTAACTTTCGTAGACTTTTGAAGTAACACTTGGGACCCTCCGTCGTTTCATATTTGTTAATAGAGCTTGACGATGAATCTCTCGAGCATTAACATGTGGAGACTTACGTGGCTTTGAGGAAGATAAGTGGCATCTTCCGCTTCTTCTATGGATGGAGTAGAGGGGGACCCAGAGAGTGACACTTGGCAGCATCCACTTCTTTGTGGCGCTTAAGCAAAATAAAATGACGCCTTTGCATTGAATGGAAAGCATTGGACTCATGGCTTCTCGAATGCTGACACGTGGTGGCTTGCGATTTTTCTCCAAAATGGTCTTTCAGGGCCTCCGCAACTGCCACTTGGCACTTTCTGTCTTCTCCGCTGCCTTATGGTGAAAGTCTCTAATTGAAGTGCGGACGCCGATATGAGACGCAGATGCTGACACGTGGTGCATTTCACTTAACTGCTACTGGGTATGTGGCACGATTCGCTATTCTCAAAGGTTACAAAAAAGGTGACTCGAGGGATGCCAACTGTCAGCTTTGTCTCCCAGAAAGTGACGCTTGATAGCATCTGCTTGAACTAATACTCAGGCAAAAATGAGATGAAGAAAACAAGAAGGGGAAAAAGACCTACTCGGAGGGCGACACTTGGCAGCTTCCGCTGCATCTCAACACTTGGGCAAAACAAACTGGCCCTCTGCTTCAAAATTTTGTCACTTCACTCGAAGAACCAAAATTACAGTGCTCGAATCAAAAATAATTAAATATGAAATAGAGTAGGAAATTACTCTACAGTTATTGGCGACCATCAGGGCTTTTGAGCCTGCTAAAAAAGAACCCGACTCTCGCTCGATCAAAATTTCAAAATTTACAACTTTGAAAGAGCTGTCTGGAAGATAGACCACTCATGGTCGGATAATCCTTCCTTTCTCTGCAACTCGTCAAAAGCCAAATCCAAGCTAATGAGATCCTTGTGCGAAAAGGTTTGCAGGATCTGGGCAGTGGCTTTCAACTTGGATTCTATCCAAAAAATAGGGATTAGAACATTTTTGACCTCAAAGGTTCGAGAATCATCCCGCAAGCTCTAAAAAACTGTTTGATCCCTTTGCCTGGCCAGCATCAATGGTTGGATTTGATCCACCAGCAGCACCGTCCTTACATTCGAAAATGGGGAAGAAAGGCCCAGTTGCACTAGATCTTCAATGTGTTGCCTCATTTCATCGATGCCTTCTGTGACGACATCGAGATAGCTTCTGTAGTTGTTAGCTGTGACGTTACGACTGAGCTCCTCATTGACCCATTTCACGGCGGCCATTCTGTCGGGAATCCCTATGGCTGCCAATGTTGCATCCCTTGAGCTATAGAGCTTCTCAAGTAAATAATGAGAGTCTATGACTCTCTAGGAGATCGTGGCCAAAGCGCTCTATATTGGATTCTCGACCATCTCGCACAGCTGTTGTGCGTGGCCTAAGAAGGTGAAAAGTGGCCTAAGCTGGAGAATCTCCAAAGAGATTCTCTCCCATGCTGACTTGTAGAGTTCCTTCACCAGTTGCACCATTTTGATACCTCTTAGCTTATTGGCCAGCTCAATTGCTAGTTGCGCGGTCCACTGCTGCTCTGCCTGGAGTTGGGCTTGAAAAGCCACACCCTTGTTCTGTTCTTCCAACAACCCTTGCTGTGATTGGGTAACCTGCAGTTGGAGTCCTTTGATTCCTCCCTATAATGTTGCATTTTTCTTTCTTAGAGCTGTTGCTGCACCCTTGGCAAGTACAAGCTCTGCTTTCAAAGAATCATTTTGGGCCTGAATTGCCCGTTGAGTCTAGAGGGAAATAGTATGTTGCAACTGTTTCTGCAGACTAGCTATCTCATTGTCCTTTTAGTTTATTTTTCCGGCCAAACTATTGCAGTTTGCCTTTTCCGTGGCCAAGTCAGCCTCCATCTTCTGTAGTCTCCTTGATATCCTCAAATAATCTTCTATGATCGTAGAAGTGGATTCGGTCATGAGCTCGACTCTGTCTTGAGGCCTAAATAGGGACATGTCGATGGCCACTGCATTCATGGTGTAGTCTTCCAGCCGCATTTGTTCGCTCGGCTTGGCAACGTTGGGTGACAAATGGGTCACCGTCAACTGCTATTGAATGGGGTCAAATTGTGACCTCAAATGTGGCACTACCGGTGCTTTATTCACTTTACTCCTCTTCTTCTCTAATCGGGCTTCTCTTGCCTTCCTTGTGGCATCAGCCTGAGTCTGGAAAGTGGAAGGGAATGTAATATATCCCCCTACAAAGGGAAATCCTTGCGGTAGGCCGTATTGGAGAACCATTGGCTGGCTGGGGGTGAGTTGAAGGGGCATTTTTTTGGGAACGGAGGGGGAGAAATAGGGTAATGTTAAGGCATGGCTGGATGGAGGCATGGATTGAGAGGGAGGAGGGAGAGTAATTTCTATCTGAGGAGAAGTTGAAGTGCTCTACACTGGGCGCTGTGAAGGTTGTTCCTCCTCTTCTGGGTCCAATTGGGACTGCACTCTTCCTCTCTTCTTGGGTGTTTCTGATGTTCTTGCCATGTCTAAATCTCTTGTATAATAACCTGGTATGAACCTTTTGCAAGATAAAAACACGCTTGCTGCAACAAATTTCACTAGGTGCCACAATCACAATGAGCAAGATAATTTTTCAGGAATGCTTTAGAGTATGTAAACTTTAAAATTTGCTAAGGGATTTTTATGGGCCTATCAAGTCCCAAATAGCATTAAATTAAGGCGATCGTTAGCAAATCCTACTCAATCTCCAGGAAATAGCGAGGCGGACACATTATGCGGCGCAAGGTACCTTGGAGATTTTGAAAGATTTGGGGAAGCATTTATTGCGACAAAAAATAAAGAATTAAAGAATTTCTAAGACGCCGACTCTGCGTTTAAAACAATTATTTTAAAGGAAAAGCGGGAAAGCAAAAACAAAACAAAGCAATGCAGGAATGGAAACTACCTAACTACATTGATTACAAATCCTTATTTTCCTCTGGGATCGAAAATGAACTTTCCCACGTCCTCTTTATGACAAGCCAACTTGTGTTGCCATACCAGTGATTGCAATGGATATGTCGTTGATGGAATGTTCTCTGCACTAGCCACATAGGTCTGCCTGCACTCGAATGAGTCTGAGAAAAATGTGTATTCAATACCTATGAACTCTTCTTGTCCTTGAATGCCCGTCGAATATTGGTTCTTCATGCTGTCGGGTGTCATCAAGAGATCATGGGCTATTGGTTCTTCATGCTGTGCCTTTTGATATCCATTATCTTTTGGCACATCTTCATCATATTCCAGCTTTATTTCATCATCATGCTCTTTGATGACTTCATCCTCTTGCAAGGATGAATTAAAAGGCTGGCATCTCTTCTGCATACTCATTTGAATCTCAGGGCTTTCTTCTTCATCTGAAACTAGCTCAGTGCCTCCTATCTCAATGACTTGGTCGAGGGAGTGTCCATGTTCCTCCATATCCTCTTGCAGAGTGAGGAAAAAATCAAAAATGATCTCCTCCTCATCAGAAGTTAAAGAAAAAGCTTGTGGCTTATCGTCTTTCTCATCAAAAGGAGAGTCTATGGTGATCTCCTCCTCCTCTGTACTGATGAAATCCTCTTGACTAGCCATGAATTGAACGCACTCCTCTACAAAGTTTTCAGCTGCTTCATCATCCTCTTCGGTCCAACTTAGAGACTCGTCATCATGCTGAAAGATCTGGGGAGTGGTATAAGAAGTTTCTTCTAAAGCGGGCTCATAGGAATTTTCATGGAAGTGAGGAGCCTTTTGAGGAATGGTGGGAGAGAGTTGAGGAAGAAGTGAGGGTCCGGGGTCATCCTGACTTGCTGCTAACATGGAATCTGCATTATTGGGGAATTGACCTTAACAATTTTGACCTTGCCCATGAATAGGGGTGGCATATGCCTGATCTAGAATTTGTGGTGGTGGATATGAAGTTTGGTAGATTTGATAAGGCTAGTATTCATGAACGCCTAGCCTCTCTTCTATAAATGCAATCAATCCACACACATCTAACATTTCGTATGTAAGCTCTTGCCAATATGCCCTTTCAATGGGATCCCACTCACTTTTGATCAGGTCTATTGCCTCCCTCACTTGATAGATGACCTGACAAGGAATTTATTGACCACATCCCCTTCTGTTATCAAGCTCTAACACATAGTTTTTAAATCCCAGCAATGCTTTTTTGAAAGTGAAAATAAGGCTAGGTTCAACATGGGATGAGACATATTGGGGGGACTGGGCATAAGACTGATGTGGCTCATAACAATATGCATCCTCATTACTCGACATGATTCTAGGAGAAGCTTGTTCTCGATAAAACATATTTGAAGGAGAATAAGACTCATAGCTATGAGTTACAGAGTTATACATACCAAAGGGATTTCTTGATGATACTGATTAATTGGCTGGTGACGCAGAGTCGTTGTTGGTGTCGATTAAAACCTCCAAACGCAGATTGGCTGAAGAATACACCAAAATTCTTCAACTCCTTGAAAGATTGGTCCCACCGGGTGTGCCAGAAACTGTTGATGTCTTAAAATGGCACTAGATCTTAATCAACAAAAATAGGAAGTTTCAAGCTGTGGGACAATGCGACTTGAAAACAACCTCCAGATTTTAAAGAAGCTAGTCTCTTCTTTTGTATTGGGTGTTGGGGAAAAGGGATAGGAGACTAAACAGAAATGCAAAATGCAAGAATTGAAACCTAACTATGGCGATGCGCCTGAGAGTAATCCTAATCCTAACCTAAGCACAGTGAAACTATTATGTGACTCTATTACATTTAAGAGCAGAAAAGTGCATGATCAATGTAAAAGATTGGAATAACAGAAATAGAGGCTCACAACAGGGGAGTCTTTTGCTGAGATACAGGAATTGTCAACAAAGGCATAGTGTTCAATCTTCTTAATAGAATCTTCCAATCACATTAGAGGCACAGAAGTCACGCACAGTTATGTAGAACTTCAGACTCCAGAAAACGGGACAGAAGTAAATAACATTTCCAATCACAACACTAGAAAATCTACAGCATAGACTACTTTGCAAATGACATAGATGACATCAACAAGGGCATAGTGTTCAATTTTCTTATTGAATATTCCAGTCATACAAAAGATGCAAAAACACACACAGTCATATAAACCTTTCAACTCAGGAAAATGTAACAAAAGCAAATGATATTATTGGTCAAAAACTCTGAAAGTCTAAAATTATGAGAATTCCCCCCTCCTTTATATTTTAAAATTCTTCTTCTTATATCCCCAGATGTCTCCCTATACTTTCTTTCCCGTGCAATCTTCTCCATCCTTCGCTCATAAGAGACAAACATACAGCACCTTCAATGCTGTGGGTGGCTCCAAAAATCTACCCGATGAACTATTTCATCTACTCGAATTAACTCCAGCTGATTTTCCCTCCATTTCACTTTTGGCAACCGATACACAGAACACTCTGCTATGTTTGAAATAGGAGAGGACACTTAGTCAATTTTTTGAAAATCCCCTTGATCACCTAGAATACACCGAAAAATGACACTTGGCGCCTTCCACCTGATTCATCGAAGACACGTGGCTCTTTTCGCTCCCCTTTGGCTATGTCGTAGTATCATTAGGGGCATATATCGGACTCTTATGGATGGCGACATTTGGCAGCTTCTATAGAATTTTGAAGTAACACCTGTGACCCTCTGCCATTTCATATTTGTTAATAGAGCTTGGCGATGATTCTCTCGGGCATTGACATGTGGAGACTTCCATGGCTTCGAGGAAGATAAATGGCATCTTCCGCTTCTTCTATGGAGGGAGTAGAGGGGGACCTAGAGAGTGACACTTGGCAGCATTCGCTTCTTTGTGGTGCTTAAGCAAAATAAAATGACGCCTTTGTGTTGAATGGAAAGCATTGAACTCATGGCTTCCCGAATGCCGACACGTGGTGGCCTACGATTTTTCTCCAAAAAGGTCTTTCAGGGCCTCCGCAACTGCCACTTGGTGCTTTTCGTCTTCTCCACTGCCTTATGGTGAAAGTCTCTGATTAAAGTGCGGACGTCGGTATGAGATGTGGATGCTGACACTTGGTGTGTTCCGCTTAACTGCTACTGGGTATGTGGCATGATCAGCCGTTCTTGAAGGTTACAAAAAAGGCGACTCAGGGGACGCCAACTGTCGGCTTTGTCTCCTGGAAAGCGACGCTTGGCAGCATCCACTTGAACTAATACTCAGGCAAAAATGAGACGAAGGAAACAAGAAGGGGAAAAAGACCTGCTCGGAGGGCGATACTTGGCAGCTTCCGCTGCATCTCAACACTTGGGGAAAATGAACCGGCCCTCTGCTTCAAAATTCTATCGCTTCGCCCGAAGAACCAAAATTGCAGTGCTCAAATCAAAAATAATTAAATACGACGTAGAGTAGGAAATTACTCTACATTTACTTCAAGTGGGAGATTGTTGGGTGTGAAACCACTATTCATAGTGTTTTACCCAACATTCCCCTTTTCTTTAAGAAGAAATGGGAACCCACTTTTTTTCTATTTTGGCCCTATTTATTGAGTTTTGTCATTTATGTAGTTGTGCTAGTTCTATTAGGTTACTCCTTAATCTTTACGCTTGGAAGTATAAACAATGGTATTATACATTTTTTTGGACTAACTTATTAATGCCTTCTGGGAGATTTCGTACTATGCAAGTTTTGGGACCTAGTTTTATTTGGATAAATTATTTGGGCCTTGGTCTTTGGACATTTTGCTTAGACCTTCTTTTTAAGATCTTTGTTTTTTGAAACTTGTGTTTGGTATTTGCTCATCGGGTTTTTTGTTCACAACTCATGTTTGGGTTTTATTTTTATTCGATGGTTTTGTTCAAAATTACCTTCATTAGAGTGTTTGGTCTTCAGATATTTTGTTCAGAGTTTTCACATTAGGCATTTTGTTCAGACATTTTGTTTGAATGATTGTCTCGAAGGACTTAGTTTTTATTTAGAAATATTATTCAAAAAAATTTGTATCAAGACTTTTGTTCAAGAATTTTCATAAAAAATTCTATCTAAAACAATCATCATCAGCTTTATGCACTTCAAAGGTTTTGTTTGAACATTTTGTTCAAACATTATTCTGAGGGATTCACTATTTGGGTGTTTTTTTGGGCTTTGTGTTTAGCACCTTTGGTTCATAATAATTGTTGTCTTGGTCCCAACACAAAATATAACTCTCGACTACCGAAAACCCACTAGACTTAGCCAACAAAATGAAACTACTTCCTGATACTTGCCAAATAACGTAACCTACCAACTAAATTAATGATATTTGAATTGTGTAGGTAAAACAAACATATGAATGTTGGACATTAAGATTACATGAACTAGAATTTAATGCAAAAGGATATATACACAACATCTATGAATAGCTTGGATAAGACTGTGTGTCTAACCCTCTCATGTGAGTGGCTCAAGAACTCAAGTAGGCCATGACTCCATCATTGCCCACCCATGTGAAGTAGATGAATTTGTAACAAAACTACACAAAGTGTTAAAAGTATATAATTAAGTATATCTAACTATGTATGTCAGCTCCATGACCACTCTGTGCCACTCAGGAATGCCAACCACTATAGATGGAGTAAGGCATGAATCTAGTGATAACTTAGAATATGATAACAAGTATATGGTTTGTTATTTCATCTAATCAACCTGAGTGTCATTGAGTATATGGAAACTATGTGTCATGCACATGACCCTAATCTAATATCTAAGTATATTGGTTTTGAATTGAGTATGTAATAACTAAATTTGTGTAACTGAACTAAATATGGGAATGATTATGTCATGTATGATGCCCCTAAATATAAACAATTGGTATGAATCTGAGCTAAAATGAATATATCTGAGTAAAATTTGAACATAATTGTCAAACTTATGATTGTATCTGTGTAAATTTATATTATACCTAGTGTATTGGTCTAGCTAATCTAGACTATCCGAAGCTAGGGATATTGGATAGTATCACCTTGTAGTGGACAGTAGCGCCCTATGGTGCTAGTGTCCCAATTTGGGTGTTAATGTCTTCCTAGTCTAAAAGTTGGGTGATTTAAACTACTTTATAAGTCTCTATTTTCTTTGTGTCTGATTTCTAAAATTGAGCATGCATGGTAAAATTTATCTATGAATAGCAATGTAGGAGCCTAATCTCTATGAAAAACCCCTATGAATTCCCCCTCCTTTGAGAGTAGTTGTGAAACATGTGTAACAATTATTCTCAAAAGAAGTAGCTTTATAAAATGTGTTAGTCAGAGCATATACATGATATTCTAATCTAATGTACAAATATAACATTGCAATGCAAAAGTATCTAAGTAGAAGTAGGTAATGTAAGGTTTATGTTGTAATCTACCATTCCACAAGGGTGTCAATATAGATGTAATCAATGTGTATAATAGCATAGCTGAGTAACCACCTAGGGGGATGGGTCATGATGCCCATCATGACACCCAAGTAGGAAGGGTAGATGCATGAAATCCCTCATGGCATTAAAAAATGGTGTGTGTGTGTAATAATCAAATACAAGTGTCATGGTGAAGAAGCATACATACAAATATGTGAGGCACATTAAAGTAGGCCAAGGGGCCATAATTCAAGGGACATGGGCACATGTCACCAAATTTGAGAATGAAGACATATAAGGACATGTTCAAATGTCTACATACACAAAAAAAAAGAAATTTGAGAGCCATATAAAAGGACATGTTCAAATATCTAAATATAGAATCAAGAAAGCACACATAACACACATGGGAACATATCCAAGGCATACAAATAGAGAAGTGGCGTAGAGCTAAAGAACAATGGCATATTCAAATGCCCTCAAAGATGGAAGAAAAAAAGGAAACACAATCAAGTCTAATCTAGGAAAGCTAGAAATAAAAGCATGTATAAATGTGTGTAGTACAAATCTATGTGAGTGTTATGATGCACATATATTGAGCCTAACAAGTGATAGTCGGTAAAAAATTTAAGCAATGAGTAGCAATGATCAATATCAAGATGTATCAATGTGTAAACTAGAATGTATAGTATGTAAAGATAGAACTTGGTAGTAGCAATTATGTAAGAAATGCCCTCGAGTGGGTAGATGTATCGAATGAATAAATAGATTAGTGTATATTCCCCCATAGGGTAGATGATAACTAGTTTGGATCAGAGTAGTGTATTGGGATCCTATATGAAATTTGAAAGCACTCAATAAGAACAAGTGAAGCATATTTGTATGATAAAATTGACTATACTAAGATAGCTAGCAATATGCAATATCTGGTAAGTAGTAGAGATGTAAACATAGCAATGCATAAAATCTGTAAATTTTGTATTTTTTAAATATTAGAATGTTTTTGTATTTTAAAATGTTATATTTTTTTTGTGTTTTTTGAGTATAAGCTATGTAAAAGCAAATGAAAATAAACTATGTACAAGGAGTGAGATAGAGAGAATGAAGTATGTACAAGGGTAGGAACCATACTAACCAATGAGTCTCATGGGAGACTCACTATCAATGTGGCTTATGTAAAAAATAAGAATGGTACTATCTCAATGTGATTGTTATGATGTAGTTGAATGTTTTTATAGTAGGAATCTGAGTATTGTTCATCATCTGAATCATAATATTGTTCAACA
This sequence comes from Torreya grandis, assembly GCA_037957365.1. Taxonomy (NCBI): domain Eukaryota; kingdom Viridiplantae; phylum Streptophyta; class Pinopsida; order Cupressales; family Taxaceae; genus Torreya; species Torreya grandis. The sequence continues at coordinate 807,833 of JARHVA010005099.1, read as the reverse complement.
TTAAAATCATGATAACCTGGAATGCTAGAGGGAATTGCCTCATACTATGGAGTTGACCTTTTTAAGTTATGCTTTGGAATATTGATTGTGATTTTGCCTTTTGAAACTATGCTTATTATAGACATATGGTGCTCTAGAGGCTCTTTTACTAGAAAACTTATTTTGAGAAAGCTTATTTGTGTAGCATGATTTTGACTTTGCAACTGAGGATCTTGCTCTTTCTATAACACTTCATTTGTATCTAGATGTTTTGCCTTAATAAATTATATATGTGAATAATACACCTTAGGTTTTTTAATAAATCCCAAACCTTGTTGACCAATATTATCGACTACTAGAATAGAAGCGATGTCTTGGGCCTATTTACCCAAACCTTGACCATGATAATCATATTATTGTATATACTTTTGACTAAACCCATACCATATTGAATGTTTAGCCTCATTTTGGAGAGTTAGATTTTCTTGATTTATCTATGCTTGTTGTACTATTTCTTGATTTGATTATGCTTTTTGAACCTTGTGTTGTTCTGAGTTATGCTTTGGTAACCATTTTTGTACTATTTTTGAATTTGACCCTTTTTTAATTGGTAGATTTGCCATTGTATGTTGTGTGGATGATGTGTCACTGTGTGAGTCATTTGTATCCATTATCTATTGTATTTTCATTTTCAATGCTAAACATGAATTGGCGTGGTGCCCATGCATTCTACGATATGCACAATAATATATGCATCTCCTCATTAGGTGTAGAGGAGGTACGTTGATCAACTTAGCTTTAATCATTTCCCTTAGTACCTCACATAAAATCTTATTTAACCTTTGAAAGATTTTTGAATCACTAGTTCTAGATGTGTTTTTTTTTTATTAAAAAGGGTAAAAATATATTAATAAAAGAACAAGAGCATTACAAGAAGAAAGGGGGACCGAAATCCCCAAAGGAAAACAACAAGCACTGAAAAACTAGGGACGAACCCACCTATATGTTGATATGAACCTTCTTATCTTCCTCCAAAATACGTTCCAGATTAAAGCGAAGCTCTGAGGAGAGAGACTTCCAATCCTCAAAATTACCACCATCTAAATGCTCGAACGCCCATTTTGCCAAACAATCCACTGCTCTATTCCATTCACAGGGAATATGAACAAACCTAATTATATCCATGAGCGAGCTAATCCTCAAAATTTGCTACACAATCCAAGCCAATTACCAATTGACATCCAGCACTTTCCTCTTAACAAGCAGGTTGATCACGACTTGAGAATCTGATTCGCAAATGATCGTACGCCAACCCAATGCCTGAGCCTTCTCAAGAGCATAGAGAATAGCCTAGCCTTCGATCATGTTGTTGGTTTGCATCCCCTCATGGACCGCAAAGAGAAAAATCACCGTACCTTCAGGGTCTCTACCTATCCCACCAGTACCTGCAAGGCCGGGATTGCCCCTAGAAGAGCCATCCGTATTGATCTTGAGAAACACATTGGGAGGGTACCGCCACTGACCATCCCTATGAATCTTCTCTTTGCCCTGTCGACCTCTCCTAACATAAGCCAAATTACCTGCAAATGAATGGATTCCTAGGTGCACCTCCACCTCAGCATCCTATTTAGATAAAGGGAGACAAACCTCACTCTTAGCTTGCACAGTCTCCTGAATCATCCCTATGACTTTCTACCATACTTGTTATGCCATAATCCTCTCATTCTGGAATATCCACCTATTTCTCTCCAACCAGAGCTGCCACAGCAAAAAGATGGCCCCCCTAACCAAACATTCTACAAAAAATCTGTCCTTGAGGGGGGTTCTCCCACGCCACTCCAAAAATCGACCAAAGATGAAACATGGAGACAGGGGCGCTGCCATACGTCCCACCAATAATGCTAGAGTTGCAAAGCAAAGGAGCAACAAAAAAATAGGTGAGCAGAATCCTCCTCAACCGCTTCGCACATAACACAGATGGATGGGCCTTGGAAGCCTCTTTTTCAGAGATTGTCCCATTTCAAGCACTTGTTCCAAGCTAACAACCAAACAAAGCAGTTGCATTTTGGCCATGAGAATTTATTCCAGACCTGTCTCCACCATTGCACTTATCCCCTGCCCAATCTCTGAGATAATAAAGCCTAATATCCAAAAGCAACTATGTAATTTCCTTTAGGATTGGGAGACCAAGCAAGCTCATCTTCCTCTTGGAGGGAGCTACATCAGCATCTAGAAAGGAGGTTCAGTAGCTCATCATGCTCCTCCTGCATTCCAACAACTGGCCAAACCTCAGGGGCTTTCCATTTTGCAACCTCTAGTTGTCCATAGGAAATGTATGATTTAAAGTCACTCACCTGAGACCAACCAGCATCAAGGAATCTCTGGCAAAGGTTCAACAGATTAGGGAATTGAGAAATAATGGGAGGGTTATCATCCCAAGAATAAGTCCAAAAGAGAGACTTGGATCCTCGCTTACAAATCCAGAATAAGCCTTCCTTAATAAGAGCAGCCCCTTTTTTGAGAGTCCTCCATATCGCTGAGCCTTTCCCAATGAGTAGATAACAAGGAATATCACTCTGAGTGGCCTCCAAATAGTACTTCTGAGAGAGAATTTTGGCCTAGGCCTTATCTTGTTCATTGCACCAGTGCCAATAAAGCTTAGCCACCAAAGAAACTCCATTTAAGTCTGTCTGTCTTAGGCCAAGCCCCCCATGTTGTTTGGGGCTATAGACCATCTCCCATCTAACTAAGCTCCATTTTGAGGTCATCAAAGTACCAGCCCATAAAAATTGCCTAGTAATCGAGTCAAATTCCTTAACAATTCCCACCAGGGCAACCTGAAGCATACATCTGTAAATGGGCAAAGCCTGCACCACAGATTGAATTAATTGAACATGGCCTGAAAAAGAAATCCACCTGTGAGTCCAATGATTCACCTTCATCTGAAATTTATCCAAAATATTTTGCCAAAATTCTTTGCATATACAGCCAGCTGTAATAGGAATACCCAGATAAATCAAGGGGAGAGTCCCAATCTGGAAATGCATAGTTTGAGCAATTCACTGTTGTATGGGAGCCAGTGTATTAAAGAAGATGATGGATGACTTATCTTCATTGACCTTTTGCCCTGAGGCCGTTAGATAAACATCCAACACCCTGCGCAAATTAGTGGCTTCACTCATTGTGGCCATGCCCATCAGAATAGTGTCATCAACAAATTACAAGTGAGACTGTGCCAACAGTTCACCCCCCCAATCGCCAGCCTTGAATATGCCCAACCTCTCTGTTCCTTCTGATCATCCTCCCCAAGCCTTCAGCTAGAAGAATAAAGAGATACAGAGACAAGGGATCTCCTTGTCACAGCCCCCTAGACGCACCAAATAACTCTGTATGTTCCCCATTGATAAGCACCAAAAAGGAAACCGAGGAAATGCAGCTCATGACCCATTGGGTCCATTCATCCACAAAACCAAAAGCTTTGAGAACCTTCCACAGGAATGACCATCTGACCCTATCAAAAGCCTTGGCCATATCCAACTTAATAAACATTGCCTTATCCTTGGAGCTGGCCATGGAGTGAATGGACTAAACCGCTATGACAATACCATCAAGAATTTACCTGTCTTCCATAAAATCACTATGTTCTTCAAAAATCACATCTCTGAGCCCAGTTTTTAACCTTTTTGCATTGATTTTAGATATGATTTTATAAACAATGTTACAAAGAGATATAGGGCAAAACTGACTTAGCCTATCAGCTCCTTTGCATTTCGGCATGAGGGCGAGATAAGTCACATTTGAAGCCTTAAGCATTTGCTTATTCTGCTGAGATTCTTAAACAATAGTTAAAAGATCCAACATGATAATATCCAAGAATTCTTGATAGAATTCAGTTGAGAAGCCATCAAGACCAGCAACTTTCCCCTTTTTCATCTGGGAAATAGTCACCTCAAGCTCCCCAAGTGTGATATCCTTCATTAAATTCTCATTCATTTCACGTGTCACCAAGGGTAGAATGTAGTAGAGAACCTATGCTTCCTCTGGTAATTCCTCGTTCACATCTTCCCTAAAAAGAGTAGAGAAATACTGCACCACCTCCTCTGACATTGCAGGAAAGGAATTAAGTCGCTCACCTCTTTCATTGACCAAGACCGAGATAGAGTTGTCGTGCCTCCTGGCTTTGGACAATTGAAAGAAAAAATAAGTATTTGTGTCACCTTCTTGGAGTCATTCTATCCAAGCTTTCTACTTCTAAAACACTTCCTCCCGTAGCTCGCATTCCTCCAAGTTTATCACAGCCTGAGCTTCATCTTGAAGTAAGATTTCAGTCAATCCTTCCTCCCTAATTGTTCTTGTGATACCATCAAGCTTATCCTGTGCATCAGCCTTAGCATGAAAAATATTCCCAAAGCTTTGATGATTCCACTGTTTAAGCTTATACTTCACAAACTTTAGTGATTTAGCAAAAATATACATCAACGTACCATGGGCAGGCCTGCCCCACCTTTACCAGTTAGCCACACATTCAAACAATGACTGATCTCGCAGCCACATGAGTTGGAATCTAAAGGAAGGAGAGCGAGGCTGGTACTTTCAAACATTGTTTAGCTTAATAGGCTAATGATCCGATCCTCTCTAGTCCAAAATTTCAAACCCTATAGACCACATACCCCTGACCCAATAGCCATAAACCAAAAAATGATCCAGTCTCTTAGCAATGAAATGTTGGCCAGTCCTCCGATTGTTCCAAGTAAATTATCTGTTGTTGGGTCAAATCTTGACTAAATTCAAAACTTCAATGTAATTTCACATAAGCAAAGTAGAGAGGTCAAGCTTTGTCATACCACCATGTTTTTCAGTCAAATCCAAAATAGCGTTAAAATCTCCAGCCATAATCGAAGGTTGGAGGGGAGCCAAGCTGTGGACAAAATTAATGTGGCCCCATAGGGATTGTTTACCCCGCCAGTCAGTAGGGGCATAGACATTGGATAGAAGAATGACTTCCCCCATCTCAAATTTGGAAGCCATCATAGTCAAGGAAAACTTAGAAGACAACCATCCTATGAGGCTAATCTTATGGGGGTTCCAAAGGCAAGCTAATCCTCCTGAAGATTTGGTAGCCCCAATGCATTGACAGTCCCCTTGTCTCCACAACTTAGGCGCTAATTTGGACATAGCATCTACTAAAATCTTAGTCTCCTGTGAAAAAAGAACATTAGGTCTTTGACTTCTAATCAAGTTATGAACATCATTTTGTCTAGGGCTGGTGTTCAAACCCCTTACATTCTAGGATAGTACAATCATTTCAAAGGATTTAAAAAGTGAGCATCCAGAGTCTTCACTGACCCCGACTCCGCCAAAGTCTCTCCCATTAGTTTCATCTTTTCCAGGTCTTTTTTCCTACCAAGCTTGACCGATTTCTCCCCCCCACCCTTCTTAATGTCTTTTTGCAAAAGTCCCAAGTGAGGAGAAGATTTACTACTCCTTGCTGCTCCTAATTCTTCGGATTTCCCTGTTAAAGATAAATTCCCATCTTATTTAGAGGGAACCGCTGAGGAAGTCAAAACATTTGATATCAACATCTGTTGGTCCATATCCATGTGCCCATCCCCAACATCCTATGATTCAGTTAAATCAACTGAAACATCATTCTCCTGGGCTGGGCCCTCAATCTGTTAATCCAAAATCATCAACCCTGGGTTCACCTCCTGTTGGTTAAGGTCATTCTAGATGTGTTTTTTGAATCACTAGTTGTAGGTGTACTTTTTTGTGATTTCATCTTTTGATATGTAACATTATTTGCCATAAATTGACTAGGTAAAGATGCATCTACATGATTTACACTATTGTGCCCTAGACACCTTTGTCTTATAAATTAATTTTATAATGTTGTAAACTTTTCATGTAATAGTTGATTTTAATTTTGTAAACCTATAATTATCTTGCTCATATTAAAAATTTGATCACATGGAGTCTCACAAGTGCACACCCTAGCTATTTTTTATTGAACATGTAAACACACACCCTATAGGGAAGAGGTGTGAATAGGTTGAGTATGGGGAATAGTGACATTGGTATAGGTTGATTCATCTTGTGGAGGAATGATAACATGGACCTGGTTACAGGTAAAGTAGTTATCACTCTCATGGAGATGAGAAGGAGAAAGAGATGTTTTCTTATGCATAATATATGACATTGAAACTTGAAACATAGGTGTTAGCTTATGTGTTAAATCCTCTATGTGTGTATGGGTTTGCTTGTTAATGGAATTCCACATAGGATAAAGACAACATGCTATGAGATATGACATATATTATAATTGATATAAAACATCATCTATACATGTGTTTATGTCTTTTCAGAGTTTTTTATGAATTAAAGGGAATAATCATGCAAATGAAAGTATTAAACTTTGCAGCAAAAAGTGATTAATTTCTTCGGTCATTATGATCATGATTGTATGAAATAGAAATTAGAATGTATATGGATCTAAAATTTGAATTTTGGAAATAAAATTTGAGTATATATAGAAAAGGATACAAACCCTAAGTTTGTCTAGGGTTAGGTTTGTTTGAGTCTAGGGTTTCTTGGTAACAATTTCAATTATATTAAAATAAATTAAAACCCTAATATGAAAATGATTTAATTTAGCTAGGTTGTTTAAACAAATAGAAAATTAGAAGTATGCATCCCTAATTTATTTCACAAAAAAATAGATTAATGTAAGCTAGGGTTTGAAGGAATATTTGAAGTAATTCAGGTTCACCAAATGATTTAAACTTTTAAGGTTTTTACAAGTGTAATCCCTATGTTTGGTTAAAGGGATGAGATGTATAAATTAGTTAAATAATATGTAATAATTAATCACTGATTTGTTAGCGATTTTGAACTTATTTGACTTTCTAAAAATAGTAATAAATATGATTAAATAGAGACTTATCATTAAAGCGACTATTGCAGACGATTTAGGTTTTAAAAATTAGGTTTTGGACAATTCTGAGAATCATTAATAGGATCCTAGTATTTATTTTCTCACTGGACAGTAGTACCACACCTGAACAATAGCACCATACTATTGTAGTATCTTCAAAGTGGTGTATCCTCTTTGTAGGATTGTTCTTATTTTATAGGAGCACCTATGCTTATGTTTTTAGGTCATGTTCCTATGCACATGAAATATAAAACTTTGGGTTGTGCCTTAAAAACATGATTTAATGTGGAAAACCTAATCCTCCTTATAATTATGGCATGAGCAATAAATATGTGTTCGTTATTAGGTTAGGTTTGACATCCTCAATGCCTAGTTATGAAGAGAGCTACCTACATACCAATACTCCGAGGAGGGATCAAGCCTGATGTATTTCTCCCACCTAGTACTTGGTGCTAGTGCAAGTGAATGCTAGAATGAGAGTGGACTTGGATGCCTTCAATGTGATTTAGCTTTGAAGTCTTTGAAATTTTAGTTTAGGGTTGTAGATGGTAGTATGCAAAAGTAGGGTAGAATAGGGATCAAATACCTTAATTTTTCTCAACTTGTCTTGTGTTTGAATAGACTTTTGCATCTATTTTCTATCTCATGAATAGAGGCAAAATAGACTTGTATTTATAAATATCTATAGCTTATAAGAATAATAAAATATGTTTAATCCAACCTTAGGAGGGGCACATGTTTGGAAAAGTATATGTTTCAGAGAGATAGGGAAAAATACAATAGCGCTTAGTTGGGAACTAGAGCCATGTGGTTGTAGTGTCCCAAATGTGGTGCTAATGTCCACCTAGAAGACTACTGGAAAAACTAGGTTAGGATCTGGGAAAGCTATCTTGGGACTGTGTTTGAGTTGATTGTAGATCTATATAGTTTGTATAATGACTAAAAAAATTGTCAAAAGAACTAGGATAAGTCTATGTCTAAGATAGGAATAGGATAACTCAAGACACACTCTTAGCATCCAAATACCACTTTTAGGTGATTACATAAAAAATATCTTAAATTCAAATTTGAGGATACTATAATTCATATTCTTCATGATGGTATCAATGATGATCGTATATTTTACAATAACAAACAAAACACCAATTTGGTTTATCCACAATCCACACATGAGGCCTCTTACATTGTATAACAATAGATTATACAAATGCACAAAATTGAAAATAATGCCAAAGATAAGGCTCTAGTTATAGAGCATGAATGGTATGATGACCACAATGATGATGATCTATGGGAATTTAACAAGATTCATTACATAGGACTCAATGATCTCCCATCATATCCACCTTTAGACTATCCACATCCCTTGGATGTGCTGTTATATTTTTAGATTATCGTCTTTCTTCATATATGTTTATAAATTTTTTTATATATTTCATAAAAGTTCAAAATCAAGACCTATGCATGCTCATGTTAGTTCATTTACATTAGTTAATTCATGAAAAGTTATTAAGTACTTATTTGTATCCATTTTAATATCATATATGCTTCACAAGGGTACATGAGTGAGTGAAAAGCATACAAGATGCCATTTTCAGACATAGTTTCAGGTTACTTCACAGTTTCAAACTCAAAAACTACATTGAGATAAGATTGCACTATTTAGATAGGAGTGCACTGCATTGTTGTCCTATTTCACCACTCTTGTACTAGTTATCAAGGGCTATAAGTTCTCAAATCCAAACCAAACACAAACCTCTTATAACCTGTATATACATCAACAAGCTCATTCAAGACATCTTATACATAGGTTTTATCTGTATTTAGCTATCCTTTAATGTTTATACGTTAGTTATTTATATGGCATAAAATATATCGATATGGATCACTTACTAACACACTAATATCTTACTATTTAAGTAAATTATTAAATCTACTAGTGTTACAAATTACTTATGTTGATCAACTAGATGTATTTATGTATGCTTTTCATGTTTACATTTATGTTTCATGTGTTGTGTGTATTCATTATTTGGCTTATGAACATTTGAACATGTCCTTGTGTGTGGATATAAGCCTTCATTTTATGTTTTTTTATATATGTGAGTTACATTTGAACGTGTCCCTTATATGTGTCCCTTTGGCCTTCTATTTCATGTTTTGTGTGTTTTCTGTGTACTCTTTGTTTGTGTGTGTCATGGCCATAACGCTTATTTACTCATTTTGTGATGCCATGATGGACATCATCCATCTTACCAACCATTCATGCAATGATGGATATCATGAATCTCTCCCTAAGTAGTTATATTTAGTTCCAGTACACAGTTTTGATCATTTATATGTGTGCCTAATTGCTAACATCTATTTTGACATTCTCATTATGTATGCTTATTTCTAGATGCATTTCCCATTATTATTATGTTTAATTTATCTATATGATGATGTAATGCCCCTTTGTATTATCTTTATAACTCAAATTTTCATATTCCACATAACATCTATCACATAACTCTTTATTTTAAGTTAAGTTATTACACAATCTCGATAACTCACCTCAAAAGAGGGGGCGTACATAATGGCTTGTATTAGAGACTAAGCCCATACAATACATTGCATAAGCAAAAAAAAAAGATTTCACTCATTGAATCACAAAGCATAACCACAAATCACTAAGAGAATTAATTTAGATAAAAGTGATCCATTTAGATAGGATTGCACCCCATTGTTGTCCAAGTAGGGTGTTGTTGTCCTAGTACCCAGAAAATAGCCACTTTAAGAATTTCGTAGTCTTTGGTAGTACATGACATTATACAATAGGTACATAGTTTTAGTTTCCAATAAATACTCATATTTGCTCAGTTTGGGGGCATCATGCATGACATATGTTCTAGGTTAGCACATAATTTTTTTCTCAAAATTTTAGTTGATATTACTCAAACTCAGAATCCATATACACCATATATCATATTAGGGTCATGTGTGCAAATATGGCTTCCTCCTTGGTCAATTTTACACTAGTTTTATAGATGGGATGGAAATGCTTGTCATTATCCATGATGTATACATCATAATCAAATTATACTAACTTTTTACAACATTTTTGCATCAATTCTATGCTATTTTTTCACCAAAAATGAGTCTTATTCTGTCTATAGGGGTTGGTGCACCCTTTTGCACCATTTTTTGTACCAAAATAATCTATTATAATTCATACAATGATTTCAAACTACTTCGCTAATTTAGGTATGCAATGGAGTCAATCACACCTTAAGTTCTTAATCACACTCTACTATCAATGATGATTTAGGCATGCACATTCCAATTCATGTTACTCGATGCATATGAAATCTCCAAAGGTCCTACCTTCTATAGTCACCAATTTTGCAGCATTTTTTTACACTAGGAAAACACAATGATTCACGTACCCATTCAAATGTATTCATTCCTTATTATTAGTTATATAAGTTTCTTGTCTTTGCTTCTTTAAATTCATCTTAATTAAAGACTCATTTTATACATGTTTCATTACAAGTTCACATAAAGCACAGTTTAATGTTGTGGCATACATTCAAGATTACACTTCATAGGTAAGTTTAGGTATGCATTTTTTCCTTTTACTCTAGTAATTTCACTTTGTTTCATTACTAGAATAAAAGTGGGGGGTTGGGTTGGTGGTAAGTGTAGACACATAAATTAACATTCAATCTAAAATAATGCAATTGTTACCACCATTTAACACACTTAGTTCATGACTTATTCCAGGGCCTTTTGACCATTTTCTTTCACTTTATACATGGATGACCCATTATTGTAAGCAAAATAATGACCCTAGAATGTCCATATTCCTTATGTAGATAAATTTATACTCACACACAGATTATTCTTAGTACCCATATTAGTTCTTTACGCTCTTCAGGCAACAACACCCTAATTGGATAGCAATGTACCAATCTCTTAATTGGATCCATCATATTTCCTCCCACAAAATAATGGCTAATTTCCAAAATTAAAATTCATGAAAGGATCATTCCATAAGTTTAACAAGCCCCATCTTAAGGAATTTCAAAAATACCACTATAAATCCACATTTTGAACCATTTTGCACACAAGAAGCTTCCTCATTGAAAAATACCAGCATTTTAATTTCACATTGAGAGAAAATTCCCTATTTATTCCAATTTTGATTACATACAACCCTAGTAGCTTTGACCTAAAGTCTGAAGACGCTTCCAAAGTCACAAGTCATGGTTGAAGCACTTGATCACACTAAGTTTACACTAGGATCTAACATTTTACACTAGTCTTTCACACACACCACCATAGGATGGGATAACTCATGGAGTTTGATTCATCTTCAAAGTATTGGTATGTAGGCAATGCTCAACACAAGGGGTGTTAAAGATAAAAACAACTTCAATTGCCAACACCTTTTTATTCTATGATTGCAATAATCTTCCTAGGTCATTGAGCTAGGATTACAAGTGAAAATAAGCTACACTAAGGTTTTCACATCAGATTATAAGATCCCACACAGTGTACAAAACACACAGGAGAAGGAAAATCTACCCCACAAATCTCATATTTATGCTACCTACCAAACAGTAGTGCTCCTTAGAGACAACAATGCACCACTATATTATCTAGTTGTAATGTTCTTGTCCAAAAACCTTGCCAACTTTTGTTCTAAATCTACACTCAACTAACACATCACCCAAGTTAGTCTTAGATCTATAAATGATCCATATCTCAATTTTTCAATTAATTTTATATTCTCCTTTGTACTTTCCATATTTAGTATATTTCTAAATTTAGTAAGTTCTAAATTAGTTTGCATCATTTATTGCATATCTATAGCATTTTGATTTTGCATAGTAGTCTGTCAAATGAGGGTCTAACATTCTCCTAGTTCCCCAAATTTGATAAAACATTATCATAGTATAGTGTAATTATTATTGAAGCATGTATGTAACAAATATAATGTGAGGCATGTAGTAATGTGACCATTTTTTAATAAGATTACAAATTAAAAGTGCATGTTATAAATTATGGAATCACTAATCAAACTCAACAAGAACAAAACACATTATCACATATAAGGCAAAGCATCACATGCAAAGGATATGACCATGTTGCAATAAACAAGGTTAAGGGCCACACATAAAAGACATTAAGAATGTCATAAACAAGGGACATAAAGATGTCATGTGCATGTAGTAAGCAAGTAATGTCAAACCTATCATATAAGAAAGTAACAACATTGATGAAGCATAGAATAATTGAAACATAGTCTACACCATCCATATGTATCAATGTCACTATTGAATTTTTGAGTCACCCCTAGTCAGTGCAAGGCTTGTCAAGGCCCTACAAGATATCCATGCACCTATAAGGACCCAAGCATTCTAAATAAAGTAAATACAGATGCACCTGAGCTTAAAGATGAAGGTGTCAGTCTATGTAGCGAAGTAGTGATGACTCACACCTACATAAATCTTTCAATATACACCCATATGCAAGATTTTATGGCATGCAAGTCTAAGAGTGCATGAATTCAAAGATACAAATCTCTGGGTTTTGAAATGGTTAAGTGAAGGTTAAATGTAAGAAGCAATATGAATTATGAAGAATGCACTCATGATCTTCAATCCTTGTGTATGCCCTTATTAAAGGTCTTCCTCACACTTAGTCTATGAATTTCTAGGCCCACATGTAGGGTCATAGATTTGTGCTCAAGAAATATGTAGTATATAGCTACCCTTCCACCATTGCCATGTGGAATTTTGATGCTCATTTAACACAAATAAACCCACAGTTCTCTTAGTAAAAGTTCCATCTCTCCACGTGGTAATTTGGCACTCATCTAAAATAGGTCTAATTCAATAGAATTTCAAGCAATGCCATTGGTTAGCAAATAAGGGAAAGGGGGACACACCAAATAGCCATAGCAAAGAAATGGCACCCACATGTCATGTCTACATTTTTCCCACCCAACAAGCTAAAAGAATCTTTTGAAAGCTCATCGAGATGATGCATGTCCCCCCATAGAGATGTACTTAAGACCAATCATGAAGCATCACTTACCAAGTTGTAGAACGATATGAAAAAGGTCATTGGAGGTGGTTGAAAAGATCTTAAGGCACTATTAGAGCAATTAAATGCAAAATCAATTACTTGAATTTGGGACTTGAGTATACACCATCCTCTAACTCTATCAGGGAAATCTTCTATTCCCTATGCACATGTGTATCCAGATATGATCCTACCATCACCACCAAATTCGATCTCCAAACAGACTCTAAAAAACATGGCCACAATGTTGTAAAATAATTGAATGCTACATCCACCACCCCAAGTGGTGTATTTATTATAAAATTGGCTTAATCCACTATAAAAGCTTGGTTATTTCACTATAAAAGGGTCGACACATTTTTAGTAACATCACGTTGCTAAAATTTCCCTCCATAAGCACTTGTCTTGGATAAACCTTACATGCTAATGAGAATTAAGTTCACATATTTTTGTTATTTTGATGATCTATGTGTTATTTTATGTCTATTAATCTTTGTCTATGGGTATTATTCAACCCTATCATCATCATCATCATCCATTCTCAGCACCTCTTCATTAAACTTGAAGTTCACTTGCAGGTCATATCTTATGCACATTAGGGTCTGTGTAGGCTTTGTCTATGGATAACCTTCATACCTCTCAATGTTGCACTATGTTCTTGTGCCTCTATGCCAAACACTTATGCATTCAGAGTAACTTGGCAAAAATTATGTGATATTATCTTATTCTCAAAGGTTTGCATTGTGTTTATGACAGTAGGAGTGCTTGCTCTATTATAATCACATCACCTTTTGCTTTTAGCATCTCTTACCTTCTCCTTCCCTTTTCCTCTAAAAGATAATAGGTTTCGATTAGTAGTAGTTTACCTTTCTACTCTTTAGGCCTACATGTTGGTCTTAAACCAGGTGTGATTAGAATAGAAGGAATTTAGCCTACTCTAGAGGCTCATCCCAAAGAGCACAAGGGTCCCACACCTTAGGGATGTTCCCATCATTATGAAAAGATAATTGATGCTCATGTGCACAACTATGTGATAATACTTATGCACCCAGTCCCTTAGACTCTTGCACCATGTGTAAGGCCTTCGTACTTAGCTCCCCACCACCAAAATTTTTCATGTCGTGGAGCATCTATGGGTGAACATTTTGAACAATAATAGTTTCTAGCATGGTCAGTTAGACCATTTGAAGAAAAGATAAGGAATTGGTGCTATATTTAGCTAATAAGTGTAGAAAACACTTAATGATATCACCTAATGACTCCAAACATCTATGGTCCATAAAGATCACTCTCTTACCTACATGCCAAGAAGAACAAGATCATCTGTAAGAGGTATCGATTTCCTTTTTAGTGAGCTTCTAGCGCCCTAAAGAAGAAGGAGAGTTAGAATATCCTTGTCCCCTATGAAATGATGTAGTGTAAGCCACTTGCCTCCTAGACCATAGTCTATGCCTCTATTTGGAAAGATTAATGCAAAAAGGTGAGGTTTATTCCCCACTTCATTCACAATACTATTAAGGAATCAGGTGTTTATGCCTTTTAATGGAGGTAGTCCATTAGTACTAGTGTATTATGATGACATTTTGGTGTTTGTGATCAAAATCTTGTCTTATTTCATGGGTGAGAATACAATCTTCCTTGTGGAGAATATCCAAGACATTGCGAACATCTACTCAGTGCACCATGTCACCTAGGACAACATTATAGTCAAGTTACTAGCTTCTTCCTTCAAGGAAAAATCTCTTCAATAATACCAAGGCTAACAACCAAATTCTATTTATAATTAGGATGAGCTCAGTAAGGAATTATGTAAGAATTTTAAATATCATAGTGATCACTTATCCCTGATAGAACAAATCACAACTATAAATTAAGCACTGCACAAAATAATGGTTGACTTTAACTTCAGGTTCTAGAGAGTTTGAGATAGAATCCCATCCTTATGTAAGCCTTCTATAAATATCGTATTCTTGTATTTCCTAAAAGATCTTAATAATGATATAGTGGTGATGATTCAGTCCATGGGAGGTACGGTCCTCCTTGATGCCTATGAGTGGCAGTACACATAGAAAATTATTTGATTCAAGCAGGTAAGATTGCACCTAGACCCCTCATGCCTATATTCATAGAGCCTCTCATTAATCAAGTAGATGCATAATCTATGCAGGTGTCTATCCCTACTACACTGATCCCACTTACTCCACCCACCATCTCTTCCAATGAATTGCACAAAGTGAAGATGCCATTGCAAAGTTTTGGAAAAGAACTAGTTAACCTCAAAATGCAACAAGTGTAGTATCCTAGGCATCATCATCCTTTCACTCATCAATACTAGTCAAATAGACCTCACTACCAAGGTAACATGCAACCCCAAAATCAACTCACCTATAATAGAGTGCCTTATACGTAAAATACTGATGTTGTCGGCACCTCCAAAGCCTTTATTTTGGTATAGAATAATCTAGCACAACATTATAAATGATGCTTCCCATGTAATCAACTACATAATCAAACCACCTACATAAATGAAATCTTGAACCAAGTGCTCATGGTGAAAAGCATGCCTCGGTTATAAGAATAAACAAGTAGTGTAGCCTTGAAAGAGGAAGGGATTTAAGTACCAATTTAACCATAAGAAGCATATATTTTCATCAATTAGCAAGAAGAGAACTTTAGCTATGTCAATCAAAGAAGTGCACCTGGTGGAGGGAGCACTCTAGTCACTTTTAACACAAGATTCAAAAGGAGAGATATAGAAGAAACTACACCATCCTCAGCATCTTTGCCTTTAGTGGCCCAAGTTAATCACTTAATTGTACAAGCCAAAGAACCTACACAAGCTTTGCACCTAAAAAAGATAGTGCAGAAGGAGGGATAATCTCATATTAGTGCACCAACACCAGGAGAGGTTATTATTCCAAGGCCATAACTAAAGGGATCTCAAGTTCCCTTCAACATAGTGGAGTAGATGAAGAAGATGAGCCTTAATGTCATGATGTGGGATGCACTCATTATTTCATCTCAACAAAACTTGCTCTAGGATGAGCTCAAAGGCTTCCAAGAGTGTTAGGCCCCTCAACTAGTGCCTGCTAATTTTGTGAGCTTATGCCAACCAAACTAAGAAATGTAGGTGCATAATGTCAATAATAATCCACCTCCATTCTATGTCTCCTTAATCATCAGATAATACCTGGTGCATAATTGTATGATCGACTCTAATGCAAGTAGCTTAGTAATGCCAAAGAAGATCATAGATACACTTAGAATTACATATGCCCTTGCTTTAAAAGGAGTAGTCTAGCTTGATAGCATGATAGTCAAAATTGTAGGTATAATAAAGGATTTGAATCTTATATTACATGCATGCCCAAGCCTTTCGATCACTTAAGACATCGTAGTCATTGACTTACCTCCCTACTTTGCCATTTTCTTCTCTCAAGACTTCATGATAAATGTGGGTGGATATTTGTCTTTAGATTGGTCACATCTGCCATTGAGAACTAGATACAGGCCAAGGTGACTATCAGGGTGGAGACTATCTTTAAGAGCCATGTCGAGCCATACACTCCCAACCCAGTTGAATAGAACTGCATGATGTTCGACTAAGAATAGAACCCAATTCTCTATGGAGTTGAGATGCCACTTAAAGAAATCTTAGACAATATTTGGATGATTGGGTACATAAGCATTTTGAGTATGATCCATATGACAACACTGAGATGGGTCTAGGCACATATTTCATCATGGAAGAAAATTCTATGTTGCCTAATCTCATGAAAGCAGGTGAGGACCCTGAAGTTATGTGGTATTTATACTTTGATGGTTGCCAAATTAAGAATAACATAAGATCCGGTGTCATATTGGTCTCCACCCAAAAGTAAAAATAATTCCATTTATTCAAATTATAGTTTGCTTGCATGAACAATGTTGTCGAGTATGAGGTGTTAATCTAAGGGCTCCGAGTTGTGCAGAAGAAAGGGATCTAGGTGTTGTAGGTGTTGGGTGATAGTGAGTTGGTTGTTATCTAAGTTAGAATGTAAAGCTTGACTAATAATATCTTGATGAAAGCCTATAAACATAGAGTATGAGATCTGATAGGACTTGATGCATTCAATGTCATTTCCATACCAAGAACATTCATTGTCTATGCAGATAGCCTCATGACTATAGGTGCATAGTATGACATCCCATGTGACCTTATGAAAGATTTTAAACAACTCATCAAGCTCATGGTCAGACTAGTAGTCCTTGATAACATGGAGAATCAGCAAGTGTTGGAAAGTGATGAGCAAAACATCAACTTCCTATAGGACAAGGTAGAGTTTTGTGCCATGAACCAGGTGTAGCTACAAGTCTAATATGAATATCAAGTCATCCAATTAAAAGGGAATAAACTACCAAAGTGTCTAGTCACCCTAGAAAGTATCTTTGAATCTAATGACTAATTCAAAGGAGAAAGGCACAACATAACATCTAAGGAAGAAATCTCTACACCTGTAGTCATTTTGAAGGGTAAAACTCTTAAAGCTAGTAAGGTTTGCTCCACACCATAAATCAAAAGCTTCATTGAACTCAATATGAGATATGATGATATATTCACATGGAGCTACAAGGATCTAAGAGGCTTTGACCCAAGCTTAGTGAAACATACAATTGAGTTAGATCTGGGTGCACAACCCATGTGCTAAAAATAGAGGCCCATTAATCCAAAGTTAGAACCATTAATGTGTAGGGATCTCTCCAAGCTCATTGAGGCTGGTATAATACTTTCAATCAAACATTCTTCATGGGTCACCAACTTAGTCCCAATGTGTAATAAAAATGGGCAGATTTGTCTCTGCATAGATTTTAGGGACCTAAACAAGGCTTTCCTCAAAGATCACTACCCTCTCCCACCAATGGATTAAATATTGCAAACAGTCATAGGCATGGAAATATTTTCATTATTGGATGGTTACTTGGGTTATAACTAGATCTATGTATAAGAGTGTGACCGTTACAAGACTGTGTTCACCACTAAGTGGGGAACCTTTGCATACTAGCGCATGTCATTCAATTTGATTAATGAAAGTGTGGCCTTCCAAAGAGCTATGGCTATGGAATTCAAGGAGCTCATCAATAAAATCATATTGGTTTAACTCAATGACATAATTGTTTTCTCCAAATGTGCTAAGGATTATTTGGATCACCTAAAGCAAGTCTTTTAGAAGTGTTACAAGTTCATAATATCTTGAAACCCCAACAAATGCATCTTCATAGTTCATGAGGGAACCCTCCTTGTGCACATTGTTTCAAAGAGGGACTCATGATTCATCTAGAGTGAGTAAAGGCTATCTTGTCCCTCCCTTTTTCAAGCCACAAGAAGAGTCTCTAGATCTTCCTGGGGAGAATCAACTATATGATGAGGTTTGTGCCTAGTTTTGTTATCCTGGTCAATCCTCTCACTATAATGTTAAAGAAGAATGTTGCATTCAGTTGGACCTACGAGGATATGGAAAGTTTTGAATCTATTAAGCATGCCTTCGTGCAAGCCCCCAACTTGATCAACCTAGATTATAGCAAGGATTTTATCTTGTATGCATTTGATGGAGCTGAAGGCATCTCGGCCATCCTGACATAGAAAAATAAAGAGCAACTAGAACAACCAATTGCATTCTTTATCTAGGTCAAGGACTGTGAGTTGTGCTATAGTTTCATAAAGAGGCACATACACATAGTTATGAGAGCACTGAAAAAAATTAGACATATGTTCTTGAATAATAAGATCTAACTCATGGTCATGCACGTAAGTGTTAAGGAGTTCTTACTTAGCAAGGATATCAAAAATAAGAGGGTTAGTTAGATCATGAAAGAGATGGAGTACGATGTAGATATCCAAGTCACCAAATTGGTGTAAGGAAAGGGACTTTGCAAGCAGTTAGCTGAAATAGCAGAACCAGAAGATGGCATAGTCTTAATGTCACATGAGGAAAGGTGCACAAGAAAAGAATCTAAAACCAATTGGGTATAGGATATGAGAACCTTCCTTCAGCATAATATGCATCCTCTTGGCCTCGATAAAGCTAAGGGTAGACATTTTAGACTGTAGTCTATTCCCTATGTGTTTATAGATGGTGCACTTTTTTGAAAGGATTTTAATGCAATCCTCTTGAGGTGCATCAAATTGGATCAAATAAGTATAATAACTCAATAATTCCATAATGGCCTTGTAGGAGGCCATTACTCACCTAAGATCACTATTGTGAAAATCATGTGAGTCAACTATTATTAACCAACTTTGTTTAAAGATGCACATGTGTATATGTGAAATTGCAAGAAATACAACTTCTTCATAGGCAAACAAAGGCTCACAACCTTACCACTGTGCCTAATTCAAGGTGATCAACCCTTTTCATAGTGGGGCATAGATTTCATAGG
This sequence comes from Torreya grandis, assembly GCA_037957365.1. Lineage (NCBI taxonomy): Eukaryota > Viridiplantae > Streptophyta > Pinopsida > Cupressales > Taxaceae > Torreya > Torreya grandis. The sequence goes on along the minus strand of JARHVA010005099.1, from coordinate 788,437 downwards.
CATGATTAACCCACCATCAAGCGATGGGCACAAATGGATTCTCATGGCCACCGACTATTTCATGAGATGGATAGAAGTAGTTGTGCTTAAGGAGGCTAATGAACCATCCATCCTTATCTTATACAAAGGCATTATAATGATATTTGGTGTTTCATCCACCATTATCTCCAATAATGTATTGGCTTTCCTTAGAACCAAGATCAGTGAGTAGGTCATCAAGCACAACATCTACTTGAACACCTTGTCAAACTATTGCCCTCAAGGTAATGGTCTATCCAGGTTTATGAATAAGAACCTAATTCATATCATAAAAAGGAATTTGAAGGATAACCAATGAGCTTGGCACACTAAGCTTAGGACTACTCTTTGGGTTGATCGAATCACGCCCAAGAGAGTGTTGGGAAACTCACCCTTCATGCTAGTCTATGAAAGGGAAGCCAAGTTATTGGCATCCCTAGAGTTGCCTTCCTTAGAACTCAAACATCAGTTAGAGCTACTCGAGAATGATCCCCTTGAAGTAAAAATGGTAGAACTCATGGAACTCAAAGAAACTAGAGTGGAAGCTGCACACACTATTGAACTCCAATAGGCACAGACCAAGAGGGTCTTTGATAAAAGGGCCAATGAGAGAAGTTTCTAGGTAGGAGTCTTAGTGCTCAAATGGGATGCAAATAGAGAAAAATTTGATAGGCACACCAAGTTTGATGCAATATTGAGTGGTCCATATATTATCACCAATTGCAAGCCATCTAATGCCTTCCAACTTACAAGAATAGAAGGAGAGGAGTTGCCTATCCCATTCAATGGGATTCATATCAAGCACTATCTCCATTAAGTCTTGTATAAATTATAAATAAGTAAAGTAGATGTTTTTTCATTTCCCTAAAGTGTGCTTTGCTCTCCCTTGTTTTAGAGTAGTTTCAATTCCTTTAAGCGCTTGTGCATAGTGTTTTCTTAGCTTAGGTCTTTTCCTCTAATTGCCTTTGACGCAGTTCTTATCTTGTGAGGTGAATCTCAACTCATTTCAAAGATAAAAATGTGTGGTTAGTCTAATTGTAGCATAAAATTACACCCTTGTGGGAGAGTTTTTCAGGCTCTCTCACTCCTAGCTATAATATTGGAGAAACCTCATGCCGTGGGTATCTTATAGTGAGGTTGAACCTTTGGAGAAGGTCGACTTCCTCTCGACAAATCACCTAAACTAATGTTTTTGCTTGGAAAAGAGGTAGAGAGGGGGTAAAGGGTAAGTAAGGGAGATAAATGGGTGATACACCAAATTGATTGACACTCACACAAGCATGAAACAAACACTAATTCAACATAAGATAATTCTTGCTCACACAACCTCATAAACTAGTTAATTTGCATAAATGTTTCATAAACCAGGCTCACCAAACAATACATGAAGCAAAGAGGAATTTCAAAGTTCACACTAATAATCCATTAATGGTGGAAAGATCTCAAGTTCAGACCTACAACTAACTTGAAAACACCTAAAAATAGGCACGAAAGAAGGACAATAGACATGGAAGAATATTTCTTCACAAGGTCATCATGCACAAGCTTGTTAAGCATAATTTAGAGGCAAGAGATAGGTAAAAATTAATCTTTATTGCTTCAAAATGTCTTTCTTACAAATTTTGACAAGGTTTTTCCTTGTCAAATGAGAATATCTTACAAAAAATGGGGGAGAAATAAGAGATATAAGAGAAAAGGGGAAGAGAGAGAGAAGAGACAAGCACACAGAATCAATAAATGAGATCCAACCACCCTTTATGGATTATAACCCACATTTGGGTTAATTATAACTAATACTTCTTCAACAAAGTAACCTCCATTAGCTCTAATAGTCTTCAAACCCTCTCATTGGTTAAGAAACACACTAAAAGATAGAAACTTATTGAGGATGATGATGTCATGGTCCACTAAGAAGGAAAAGTCTTCAAAGACTTTAAAAATGTATTTAATGCTCCACTTTCACTATCCAACCTCCAAATCTCTCTCCCATAGACTTATACGCCTCCACTCACTCTTCTAGAAGATGTTAGGCAAAAGGTTAGCTAACTTGGTATTTTGTGTTTAACTGACCATGGAGGTTATCTTTCATGTTTGATTTTTGAGGTTATTTTCTATTTTCAACTTAACTTTGTTCCTCCAACTTGCAATAAACTCCATGATACCTGCAACTCCCATAGACCCCATTGATGGAGGTCACAAGCTTGAGCCACCCTCAACCAGCTACCCTAAAAATTGCTCCACAGGCCATTTGAAACCCTGAAGACCACTTCTAGACCTGTAGAATACTTGCAGACATCCATTACATGTGTATGATGAATAAAATGAATATTTGGAAAACCTTCAATACCTGTAATAATGGTGCAAATCACCATTAAACCTACAACAATGCATAAATATGTCAAAAATAGTGTTTTTGACCCTTTTGCTCAGCAAGACACCATGAAAACGCTTATGAAGAGATATAAATGGCATTCAATGATGTTTTATGTCTTATTAGAACCCTTCCATGGTTTTATGCCATTTCTTTCTTCGAAGACATGCAACAATATGCAATTTTGAGCCATTTTAGGCCTCCTAGGCAACCAAACATGCCAAATTATTCTAAAAGATAGGTTGGTCAAGAGATGGAGGGAGTCCTATACACATTTTAGGTGGTTTCCAAGTAATTCTAGGCCATTTTATGGACCTATGAGTCCACAAACACAAAACTGGTCAAAAAGTTCCATTCCAAGCTTGAGCAAGTTCACTTTCAAGATGATTATTCATATAGTGAAGACACCCATTACACCAATTCATTCCATTTATATATGGTACATATATCCCTTCAACACCCTTAAAAATATTGGGCTCCCATGTGAAATTTGTGAAAAGATACACATGTAAAGATGATTGTTTGTAGGGTTTGAAAGCATTCTAGACATGCTTACACTCTTTAACAATTGTTTATAAAACTTAGGACCTTAACCAACCTCAATACAAAATTAATTTAAATTAAATATGGTTACTCAAAACATACTAGAATCACTTGTCCCAACTCTTCTTGGTATGAAAGAAACGAGCATCTGAAGATGGGCTAAAATTGGGTGTCTTAGGCCTAAAAAGCTTGAATTTCTCCAAATGACCAATTTAACCTTTCCCACTCATATTCCTTGATTTAAAAAATATTAATGACATCTGAAACACCTCATAACATCTCTCTAAGTTATCAAAACTCAACTTTGCCTTTTATGCCTTTGAGACTACCTATAGGGATTTCAGCCTACCTTGAGAGTTTACATAAATTTTAGAGTGTGAACACTCTTTAAAGGTGTTTAAGAGGCTTAAAAACATATTAAAATTATTATAAAATAGTCCAATAAGCTTTTAAACCTCAAACACACCTTAAAACTCCAAAAAGTGTGTATGCATGAATAGTGACCATTACGAGATATATGGTGGATTGTGTATAAACAATGGGCACTTCCACTAATCACATGACCTTACCTATATTATGTATAGATATAATAGGTAATTATTACCAGTTTTACCAAGTTTTAAGTCATTTTTATGTTTACTTTTTCATTTAGACCCCTTTTACCAAAAGTTACCTCGAGTTACCTGCATGTTTCCTTCGTGCCAAAACTTGTCTTTCTTTAAACCTTTGCATGAAAAAACTAAATATGATCACTCATATAGGAAAATATAGGTTTTAAACATAATATAATACCATTTTAAGACCTCTCCAAGGCCTAAACTGCTTCTTGGCATCCAAAACTGATAAAACTTCATTTAGTCTCCAATGACTGCCTTCTTGAGTGCATGTGGACTGTGTAAGAACAGCATGCACTTTCACTACGGATAGGACCTTGATGATGGAATTTTATGATTTTATAGGTCATGGATACCATACATACCAAATTTTATTCTTTGAATCAACCTATAGATGCCCCAAAATGGCCAATTCCTCCAAGGCATGCTCTAATGTTGATCGTGATTTGACATAGAGTTGACTGTACTAAAACAATGAATAGTTCTCATTATCAAAAAAATTCTAAATGATTTTGAATAGGTATAATAGGTCATAAAGAGCCTCTCCACCAAATTTTGTGATTGGATCTTGCATATTTTGGTCTGTAGGCCCATTTTGGCAAAAGATAGTGACATGTGCCTGTATGGTCAAAATTCACAACTGAGCTTTTTTTCATTTGAATTGGCTTGAGATAAAATAAGGTAAATTTTATTTTAAATTATTATGTATCTTCTCCTTACAATATTCCACTCTTCATTGCTTTGCCTTCAACCTCATTCCACCATATATGGCCTAAGCTCCTCAAGGAAAATCCATGGATGCCTGCGTGCTTAGTGCTGTAGGTGATGGATATGAGGTGTATGTATGTAGATTGCATTGTTTGAAAACATTTATCATTATGATAATGATCTCATTACCCTTATTCTCCTTAATCATCTTCTTGGAACATGAAATCCTGTAGAAATCACTGAATGACTTCATTAAACAAATATCAATACTGAAGGCCTTCAACCACTCCTTTACTTTAGTCATACACCACTTTCCTTTTCCAAGGATTTTCCCCTATGATAGGGATGAAAGATATATTCATTTAAACTTATAAACAAACCTATGAAACATTGTTATTTGGCATCAACAAAAGGGCCTAGGACCTTTATTTTTGTGTTTTAGGGAAATTGTCCCCAAACTGAGCTCTTCAAACTTGAACATGGTTTCTTGAACCCAGAATTTTCTCTAATGTTAGTTACTATTTAAAAATCAATTCACATGTATTCCAACCTCATATATGTTCCCAAACACACTTCAACATTCATTTATGCCTTTTAATTTTTTAATGGCCTTATGAGGCTAATAGCCTTTTCTTTGCCATTTCGCTTTGGTTTGGTCAAACTAGGCACTCTTTTGAATATGTAATCACCTTTTAATCCATATTATACCTAATTTTATGTGTGTGTCAAGTTTCATGGTCAGATTCAACTCCAAGACCACACTTCATTAGGCTCCCCTCAATTAGGCCTAATTAGGCCTTAAGCGCACCCTAGGTCTAGAAACCATACCCTACGGGCTTCAATGAACCAAAAACATATTGAATCATTTAGATCACCTTGAAATACATTATATTACAAAATTTTGGTAAATTTTGAGGGTTAAAACTCTTGGAATATTCAAAACCCTAGCTTAGGGCTTCTCTCATGCTCTTTCTGAGAACCTGTTTTGGATTAGGGGGGTTAAAATGAGTTATATGCCTCACCTATATCTGTTTTGTATTGATTGGATAGGTATAAATTGGTCAGACCTGGGAGATTTGGCAAATTAATAAAAAATAAAAAAAACATCACCAAGCTCTCAAACAAAAAAGTGTCAGCTTGTTGCCCTATTTTTGCTTTGATGATGGTTCTTGAGTTATAGGGGTGAACTAGCGAAACTGAGAGAGGTTTTTGTGGATCATCCATGCCCACATTTATAATAAAAATTTCAGGTCTTGAATCCTAATTAAAATACTGTTGTCACCTCCTTCTCTTCTGGTATTCTAGGCCTCTCTTAGCTCTTTAGGCCTAAAAAACTACAAAATTGATTTTTTGTCATTTGCATGTATCAAAACTCTTGGGACAAGTTTGATTCACCTTTGGAAAGATACCATGATGTTCCATGCCAAATTTTATCCCTTTAATTGCTATATTATGGTTTGAATTTCATTTAACACTCAAATACTGTAGAATACACTGAGTGATCACAGTGAACAAAAGTGAAACTTGGAGACCCTCAAAAAATACTCTCCTTTATTCATACACCAAGTTATTTTTTCAAGGCTCTTCCCCTATGATATAGATACAAGATGGAAGAATTGGGATGCATCAAATCTCCTTACATCATTGTTCCATAGCATCAACAAAAGTGCCTAGGACCTTTGTTTTTGTGTTTTAGGGAAATTATCCTTAACACAGTCATTCAACTTTGAAGATGGTTTCTTCCAACTTGCTTGGAAATTTTGGACTCAAACATGATTCCCATGGTATCTTATAGGTGTAAACATCATATCCTCTTTATTGTAAACCCACTACAAGAAAGGAAAACTTCTGTAGTTGATAAACTTGCCTGCAACTCTATTAGAGCTCCAACTAACAACTTAATTGTTTGGCTTATAAAGGCTTAAATGAGATACTAAGGATTTATAAGAAAGATAACTTATGTAATTTTATGTGTCATAAGGAGGATGAGGTATATTATCCATATAACACATGTTCCACTCTAAAACTGATCAAATGACCATTTCACAAGGATAGCAATGAAAACCTATTTTATGCCATAAGTACCTTCCTAGAATGAACTCCTCTAAAACCATTCTTTCTCATTGAATTCTGAAGTAAAGAAACAAGGGAAAAACCTGGGCCCTATTTGGATGAGTAGGCCATCTAGACACCCTTAAATTTTTAGCAATTGTTCATAAATATGGGGAGATGAACCAGACCACCAATACCAAAAAATGAAAGGCCATTAGGGTCCCTATTATTTCCCAACTCTCTCTTTCTATCTTGATCGTATCTAGTAAAAATTTGAGGCTCTCTTAGAGCTGTCCCAAACTGCCCAAAATGGTTTTTCCTTAACATGAAGAACCAAAAGTATGCCTATGTAATCCAACACTTGGGTAAGATTTTTAGGTTATAAATGACCTTTCCTTATTTATATAAACCTTCTTAAATACCTGGACCTCCATTTATGGTAGAAAACCTGTTTCATACCTTTTTTATAGCTAATAGGTTTTCCTTAACTCTATTGTTCCTATACTAGAATATGATTTTAGTGGACTATGAGGGGGTATTATGGACACCATGGATGCCTACATATGATAGTTGAGCCCCTACATAAATCAAATCCTCCAGAAACTCGTTTTGTAAAAGCTCTAAAAGGCTCCAAACTGCATCCTTTTGCTCTCAAACTCCTTCCCTCCACTCCAAATGATCTCAAATGAATGTAAACATGTATAAAAGGGTGAAACTCACCATATGGAGGTGGGAGAAAGCCAAAACCAATTTGACTTCCTCAAAAAGTCACTTTTTCACTTTAAATTTCTATTTTGAGGTCACTTAAGTCATCTAATGCACTTTTGGGGTTCTTTTGAGAATAATAGCTTATCTAGGCTTCATTGTTGGCTCGTTAAAATCCTTGAGACTTTGTGCAAACCTCCTTCATGCCCCTAAATGCTCGAACACCATGGAAACCTGTTGGATCCTTCGCTTGTAGTTCTAGACCTATTTCTAGGCCTTTTCCTCAAAATCACCAAAATCACCTTAAAACTTGCTTAAAGTGTTTCAAAATCTTGCAAGTGACATGTGGTAGGGTCATGATGTTTGTCTCCTTCTTCCACCATTGGATCACTCACTCAACTAGAACTTTGCTCAACTTCCCACAACATATTAAGACCTCCCAGAATACTACACTGCAACATCAATTTAGGACCACAAAAGGACTAGTCATGGGGGTAGAAGGTTACTAAAAGGTCTAAGAGAGTTGCCTAATCCATCTAAGCAAAAGTTTTGTATGTAGGCCAATTTTTCTCAACATGTCCATTCATGAGAGAAAGAACCAGAAGTCATAAAGACTCCATACATAATGAATTGATCAAAGGATACTGGATTCTTGCTTAGAAGGCAAGTGACCCACAAAGGTCACCATAAGTGTTGACTTTTTGAGTCATCTTAGTTAGATTAAGGCTTACTGAGGCCCTACAAGATATCCATGCACCTATGAGAACTTGAGAATTTTAAATAAAGTAATCATGAATGCTTCCCATCCACGTTCGAGCTTAAAGTTGAAGGCACTAATCTATGTAGCAAAGCAGTGATGATTTTCACCTACATAAAGCTTTCAATATGTGCCCACATGTAGGATTTTATGGCATGCAAGTCTAAGAGTGCAAAAATTCAAGGATGCAAGTCTCCAGGTTTAGTAATGGTTAAGAGAAGTTTAAATGTAGGAAGCAATATGAATTATGAAGAATGCACTCAAGATCTTCAATCCTTGTGTGTGCCCTTATTAAAGGTCTTCCTCACACTTAGTCTATGTAGTTCCACACCCACATATAGGGTCATACATCTGTGCTCGATAACTATGCAGTATACAACTATCCTTCTGCCATTACCACATAGAAGTTTGATGCTCGTTCAACATAAGGAAACCTGTAGTTCTCCCAAGAAAAGTGCCAGATCTCCATGTGGTGATCTAGCACTCATATAAAGTGGTTCCCCTTGGACAAATTTCAAGCAATGCTATTAGTTGGCAAAGAAGGGAAAGGAGGATCCACTAAACAACTGTAGCAAAGAAATGTCACCCACATGTCATGTTCATGTTGCTCCTGCCCAACAAGCTAAAAGACTCTTTCAAAAGCCCATCGAGACGATGCATGTCCCCTCATAGAGTTGTACTCAAGACTAATCATGAAGTGCCACTTGTAAGGTAGCAACACAATATGAAGAAGGTCATTGGAGGTGGTTGAAAAGAGCTCGAGGCATTATTAGAGTGACTGTGGATAACCTTTGTTCCTCTCAATGTTGCATTATGTTCCTGCACCTCTATATGAAACACTTATGCATTTGGAGTGACTTGGCGAAAACTATGTGATATTATCTTATTCTCAAAGGTTTTCATTATGTTTACGATAATAGGAGCGTTCACTCTATTCTGGGCATATCACCTTTTACATTCAACATCTCTTACCTTATGCTTCCCTTTTCCTTTCAAACATCCTAGGTTTAGATTAATGGTAGTTTACCTTTTTAAACTTTAGTCTTGCATGCTAGTTGTAAACCCAGTACGCTTAAAATAAAAAGAATCTAGCCTACTCCAGAGGCTCATCCCAAGGAGTACAAGAGTCTTATGCCTTGGGGACATTCCCATCATTTTGATGAGACAACAAATGCTTGTGTGTGTAACTAAACGATAATACTTTCACACCCAATGCCTTAGACTCTTGCACCCCATGTAAGGCTGTTGCTCTCAGTGCCCCACCACCAAGCTTCTCTACACTACGGAGCATCCACGGGTGCACATTTTGAATGACAATAATTACATAACAGAAAATTAACATATCCATGTAGCATAATGTAAGATATGAGTAACTAGCAAGAAACTTGGAAGATATGTAGTTAAACATGGTAGAGAAGTGATAGATAGATATAACATGTTATAATGTAATTTGTAAAATAAGATGGCCCCAACATAGGCATGGCCACTAGGTAAAAGGGAGTCCAACATCTAGGAATCCATGTATAGTATGTATTTCTTGTAGTACACTCATATACCTCCAAAAATGCGTGTGTATGAAGAAGAATATGCTATTTACCAAACATGTGATAAATAATACATGCAAATAAGTAAACTAATAACTTATTTCATGCTCAAGTCTTGATTTTTAATTTTTAATAATATTTTTAATGTTTTTATATTTTTAAAATATTTGAATATTTTTGTTCTTTTGACATATTTGTTTATTTTTGTATTTTTGACATATTGGAAAGCACAAGTAGCAAGGATTAAAAAATAAAAGAGCGAGCGGGATCTGAATGATCTACAACATGTGTAAAGGCATAATGTGCACTAGATGTGACAGCATGGTAATGTGGAGAAAGTGAAAGTAAGTTATATGCCCCCATTTTATATGTGTATCACAATAATGTAACTCAATATCATATGTGGAGATAAGAATTTTCATGCTCCCAGTGGGCAATAATCAATGTGTTCATGTGATATGTATAAGTATGAGTATGCAAGCATTTGAATTTAAATAGAAACCAAAGTATGCAAGAATAATCGATAGCATGGCAAAAAATACGTATATTTTATATTTATAGCAAGAAAAGTGTCACAAATGTTTGGGTCAAGATAGATAACTAAAAGGCAAGGGAACGATGAAATAAAGCCAAATGTGTAGACACCTAAAAAGTGTCTAACTCTTGGTCTTCCTCTCTCCCCTTGGTCCCTCGCCACTTCGACTATCCTTAACCTACCTAGGTCTTATTAATTGAAAATAATAATCTATTTTTAATTAATAAGTCCATTTTTCCCTCTCCTTGCCACCTCGCCACCCTAGGATACCCTCCTTGGATCCCCTTCATTCCCCACATGGCCATTTAATGCCTTAGACTCCCATTCCAATCTCTTCACTCGCCCATTTAACCTCCGTCGACTGTTTCATCCTCGCATTCATTTGACCTGGCTGCTGGAAAACGGATAGAAGGCTATTTTTAGCCTTTTTCCGGCCTTTTAGCCACCGACGTCGATCAACCGTCGACCGACGTCGGCGATATTGCCGGCGTCGGCACCTTTCATAACGACTTCTTCACCGTTATCTCCTTCTCTTGGCTCCTCTTCGCATCTCTGCGTTTCTCCCTGGCATCCCGACTCTTCAACCTTCGTATCAGACCCTTGTATCCATCCTTTCACTTGACCTCTCTCCCAATCAATATGACTCTCACCCTCAGGTACACAGCAAGCTTCTGCAAGTGAGCAACAGGGATTCTTCATCAGCAACAGGCTTCACATCCGGCATCACTAGCAACCAGATCAACACCTTCTTCAGCAGGGCACAGGTATGTACTCTGTTTGTTTTCTTTATGCTTTCTAGTCATCTGCTTTAACTAGATTCAGTATTTCTTTTCGCCAACCCAGACAGCTAACCAAACCAGTCAGACCCGGATTCCTATCTCCCTGATTGGCTTCCTCTATCTCTCTGTCCCTCTCTGTCCATTTGCCTCCCCTGTATCTCTGTCCAGACTCGACCAGAACCTGCCTAAAGCCCCATCCAAGCCTATTTCCCCGACCGACGCCGGTCATTACCCCCATCGACGTCGGCAGACTAACCGACGTTGGCAGACCAGACAACCGACGCCGGTAGGACCACCGACGCCGGCGACTGCAACCAGGCCGACAGCTTCTTCCAGGTAAGCCTTTGCTTTCTTTTCTCTTTCAGTTTGCTATCATTTCAGTCTATTTTAGCATTCTGTCATTTATCAGTCATTTATCTTTTATCAAACTAGTGGGTTGACCTCCCTTAAGGAAGTTTTCACACTTCCGGGAACAAGCTTTCGCTTGGCAACCCACCGCCTATCCATCTAACATTTTCTTGTCCAAGTTTCTTTTTCCTTGCAGGTGTCATTCCTCCACAGCCAAAGAGGGGTGCTCACAAGCGTCTGGATTTACGGTGCGCAGTCTTTATCCAGGTACTTCCCATGCCTTGTCCATTTATCTCTTTAGTTTCTTCTCTCTCTTTATAATCTGAAAAAGCGAATTAGCGATAGAAACATTCCTGGCACGCCCGGTGGGACCCTAGGTTCCTCCTGGGTTCCTTTTCTTCTTCATTCATTTAGGAGCATTAGGTTCTTACCTTTTCTCCTCTTTCTTTTCTTCTCAATGACACTATAAGCAGGACTAAAACGAATCTTTCTTCCTTGCATTTCTAGACTAGTCTAAACATCATACTCTCAACCCTTTCTCAAACTTGTCTTCATAACAAACATCACATTTCGACTTGGGCTTAAAACGTATTGCACTTTCATTTCTGCTTGTGCTTGCATTAGCACACATCTAGTAACTTAAATCCGCATATTGAATAAATCGTAGACACTTGATGTTACACTACCAGACCACATGCACTAAAATGAACATAAAACTTACCTGAGACAAGGCCCGACTGGGATTTCATCCCCCAGCGGATACCTTACCCGTCCCGGTGACCCTACTTGGATTTCATCACCAAGGGGGAAGCCCACTCCGTTCTCTGGCGGAGTCTAAACTCTAGGCGAGGTATATCTTGGCTAAGCGAGACCAGCTAACCGCTGGAATCGTGAAGTGAGGGGAGCTTGCTCCTTAGCACCAGGCCACGTACTAGACCCTAACACAGATCTTTTGAGCACCTTAAACAACACCTGAAACCATCTTTAGACCGCCTTCTTCTAGGACCTTCTTGACAGCCAATCTCCCCAAACATTCATCTAAGGCATAAGCCACAGCTTCTAAAGTTAATTCCTAGGATTTATCACTTAGGCTTGTCTGTCTCTCTTTGTTTTCCTCTTCTCATCTGTTTGTTTGAGTGAGTGAGGACGCTTTCTTCATTTGTTTTTCCAAAGAATCTCAAAATCTTTTGGTTCTCTGGAAAACACAGTCACCGACATCGGTTCTGCAACCGACGTCGGCCTTCCTCTGTCACCGGCATCGGTTCTGTCACCGACGTCGGCTTTCCTCCCTTACCAGCATCGGTTATCTCACCGACGTCGGCCACATTTCTTACCGACATCGGTTTTTCAACTGACGTCGGTCTCTATCACTGTCCTTTTTTTTCAAAACCAGCAGCCTAAAACCCTGTCCATTCTCTGTCAAAGACCACATTTTGGTTTTCTGAGACTGCAAGAACACAGTTTCTGGAACCAGGACTATCTTCTTAACCACTTTAGCCAACAACCGCTTCCGTCTACCCCGTCCCTAACCAGTCTTATCATGGAGTTCCACTCGGAGACTGAAAGAACTCCTACAGGACCGACCCTGACCCCGACCCCGACTCAAATTCCCATCATCCCTGAAGGGGACCAAGATTTCGAGAGATTCTTGGACCTCAATGCCGCAGCCCTCCAAAACTATCTCGCGAGAAACCCAACGCGAGACCTTTCGGGTGACATAGCGAAGACATCCACACCATTCACCACCCAACCCTTTATGACTCAGCCTTTCGCCTCAACTATTAACCCAACCATGGCCAATACGCAAAGTTTGGTCTCCCCGCCTATTTTTAGACCGACCTTCATCGGGGTTCCATTACCCCCTCAACCACCTGCAATTCAACTAAGTTCTACATCATATCAGAACTTGATTGTCTCGACCCCTCATACTCTTGCGCCCACAAATGTAGGCATGCCAACCTATCTTTCTACCACTGCCGCCATTCAACCACCTTTGGCGGTGCCCAGTCAACCTATACCTTCGACCTTCATAACACAACCACCTCTAGCCTCCACTTCTGCCCCTGCGACTAGTCATCCGTACATTGTACAACCAACTATGTCGCACGCCTCCTCTAGCCTCTTCCAAGCGCCTTACAACTTAGGGGGCGCTCAACTTGCCAATCCGTCAGCAGATCTTATCAAGATGCTGATGGATAAAATGTCCAGTCTCGAAGCCTCCATTTATGGTTCAAGCAATACTTTGTCATATGTGCAAATTTGCAATGAGCCCATCCATCCTTCCGTCCCTATTCGACCATACCCTAACCATTGGGAGCTTCCTAAATTTGCTCGCTTTCAGAGTAAGGAAGACCCACAACAACATCTACGAGCATTTAGACATGCCTGTTATCTTATAGCCCATGACGATGCGTTGCTTTTACGCACGTTCCCTATGTCGCTTTCTGGCCCTGCCCTTGACTGGTATAGTTCTCTTGCCAGACATTCTATCTTTTCATTCATCCAACTCGCCCAACTATTTCTTGACCATTTCTCAATCAACATCACCAAACAAGTCTCAATCACAGACCTTTACTCCATCAGGCAGTTTGACGATGAATCTGTAATCGACTTTGTCACTCGTTGGAGAGACCTGATCAACCAGCTCTCCTTCTCTTTGCCTCAACCCGAGCTCATCGAGCTCTTCTCTCGAGCATGTGCCAGACACATCTCTTCTACTTTGCGGATTCAGACATTCCGCACTTTTGACAAAGCTTTCATCATGGCTCGAAAGCTCGAACTCTGCGCCCTTGAAGAAGATAAGGTCAAATTGCGTCATACCAACGCTAAAACCAATGGCCATTCTTCTTCCAGACCTTCTTCTTCTGCCAATTCCGAACCTAAAGGAGTGGCCAATATTGTGGTCGTTAGATCACCATCCTCGACGTCAACTAATTACTCTCAACCTTCGACATCTCCAAGCATCACCAAACAATTCCAACAACGGTACATTCAGCGTTCTTACACTCCGCTTGGAGAACCATACGCTTCCGTTTTGGAAAAACTACTCAAGCAGGGGGCCCTCAATCTCCCTCCAATCCGACCACCTCAATTTGACCCTTCAAAAGCCATCCCTACATGGTATAGGGAGGCTGACTTCTGTCCCTTTCATCGCGTCCAAGGACATGACATCGACAACTGCCGAACCTTCAAAAACATCGTCCAGGACATGATCGACAAGGGGGATCTTATTTTAGATAACCCGCACGCCCCACCTAACCAACATATCGACATTTTCAAACACCCTTTTCCAAATCATCCGCCTACTGAAAACAACATCCAGACTTCGACCAATGACCCTCAAGACCATGACATTCACACGATTAGCACTATCTTGCCTCTTGTCCTTGACCAACCTCTTCCATTAAAGGATGAAGAACCTTCTTCTCCTACTAGCCCTCCATCTACCTCTCTTGTATTGGAAGACGCTTTGACCACATCAACGCCATCAAGCCCACCCCCATTCGAAGACCCTACCTTGCCTACTCCTCAACTACAAGTAGAAGGCACGATCATCCATGCCCTCTGCCCACTTGAGGAGCCGCCCTCTCTTATTTCTTCTCTACCAAGAGAAGAACCAGTCTCTCCACCCATTTCAACCAAGGAAGACCCAGTCACGGTTTCCTCTTGCCCTTTGCGTGAGATTTCTACATCTCACTCACCTTCGTCCACATCCAAACCCAAACTTACATCTAACCTCGCCTCACACAATAGTGGCCCTCGACCCAAACACACGAAGACCACTAGACCACATCGGAGGACTCATCTCCCACCTTCGTCATTGCCCTCTATCTTGGGCCCACATCCGTCTACTTTAATAGGAGTACTGCCTACTCCCATCCTTCACAGAGGCAATTTGCCTCCATTACTCCCTCATCCCATCAGACATACATCTCATCCAAACCTTCGACCTATGCCTCATTCACCTCCCAAACCAACGTCACCAACCCTCACTGCAATAAAACATCCAGACCCGTTAGTAGGTTCATATGCCTTCCTCTTACAGCAATTATTGCGGTCGTCTCGTATCGATCTCCCGCCTCTTAGACCATATCACTCTCTCAGACCAAAACCACCATAGTTCGATGACACTCACATTTGTGCGTATCATCGCACGCTTGGACACGACACGGAGCATTGTCATGCCCTCAAGGTCGCCATTCACCAATGTTTGGAGAATGACACCTCCCTTCTCGACCACATCATCAACAAACCTTCAACACCGCCTCACTCATCACCTCTCGGATCAAGACCCTCTTGGTTCGACAACTCTACGTTCTGCCACTATCATCACATTCCGAGACATGACACTGAGCGTTGTTGCGCTCTCAAAGCTGTCATTCATCAGCACCAGAAAAAGGACACCCTTCTCACCAAGGATCCTCTTGACCACCTCTTCAACAAAACATCAACCCCGACTCATGCCTCTCCAACTTCATCACCTAAATCGGGATCTCCACGCTGGAATATGGTCCCTTTGCCGCCTTTGACCCCCTTATTCGACATTAATACCATCCATCTGACCACTAAACCTCAATCGACCTTGACCAATCTTTCAAACATTCTCCCTACCCGCTGGGGGAATTCATCCTTCATCCAAACCTCGACCAACTTTTCAACCCAGTCTCTACCACATATCAAGCACTCATCTCAACCAAGTGTCCATCGACCCAACCCCCGACCAATTATTCGACCAGTCTCAACCAAACTTCAACCAAATATCAATCAACCAGACCTCTCGACCAAACATTCAACCTTTTTCAACCAACCAACGACAATGTCAACCAACTTCACATCCATCAATCAACACCTGACCAATCTGGAAAGAGGCAAATTGGGGCATGTTTGCTCCTAATTGACTTGGACCTTATCATAACATACAAGCATGGCCCAGGGTCTTCTTAGACCTTAAACCCCTCTTAATGTCTTGCGTCTTCGACCTTTCTATTGTTAGTCGAGTGTTCTAGAGATGATCCTAACATCACCCTTCAATCCAATCTTCAAATAGAATTTAAGAAGCATGATCATAGCATCACAAAATAATTAAATGCTACATCCACTACCCCAAGTGGCACATTTATTATAAAATTGGCTTAATCCACTATAAAAGCCTAGTTATTTCATTGTAAAAGGGTTGAAACATTTTTAGTAGCCTCATGCTACTAAAATTGCCCTCCATGAGCACTTATATTGGCTAAACCTTATATGCTAATGAGAATTTAGTTCACCTCTTTTTGTTATTCTAATGATCTATATGTTGTTTTGTGTCTATTGATCTTTGTATATAGGTATTGTTCACCCCTCTCATCGTCATCCATTCCCAACACCTTCTCATTGAACTCGGATCTCACTTGTAGGTCATATCTTATGTGTACCAGGGTTTGCATAAGCTTTGTCTGTGGATAACCTTTGTTCCTCTCAATGTTGCATTATGTTCCTGCACCTCTATATGAAACACTTATGCATTTGGAGTGACTTGGCGAAAACTATGTGATATTATCTTATTCTCAAAGGTTTTCATTATGTTTACGATAATAGGAGCGTTCACTCTATTCTGGGCATATCACCTTTTACATTTAACATCTCTTACCTTATGCTTCCCTTTTCCTTTCAAACATCCTAGGTTTAGATTAATGGTAGTTTACCTTTTTAAACTTTAGTCTTGCATGCTAGTTGTAAACCCAGTACGCTTAAAATAAAAAGAATCTAGCCTACTCCAGAGGCTCATCCCAAGGAGTACAAGAGTCTTATGCCTTGGGGACATTCCCATCATTTTGATGAGACAACAAATGCTTGTGTGTGTAACTAAACGATAATACTTTCACACCCAATGCCTTAGACTCTTGCACCCCATGTAAGGCTGTTGCTCTCAGTGCCCCACCACCAAGCTTCTCTACACTACGGAGCATCCACGGGTGCACATTTTGAATGACAATAATTACATAACAGAAAATTAACATATCCATGTAGCATAATGTAAGATATGAGTAACTAGCAAGAAACTTGGAAGATATGTAGTTAAACATGGTAGAGAAGTGATAGATAGATATAACATGTTATAATGTAATTTGTAAAATAAGATGGCCCCAACATAGGCATGGCCACTAGGTAAAAGGGAGTCCAACATCTAGGAATCCATGTATAGTATGTATTTCTTGTAGTACACTCATATACCTCCAAAAATGCGTGTGTATGAAGAAGAATATGCTATTTACCAAACATGTGATAAATAATACATGCAAATAAGTAAACTAATAACTTATTTCATGCTCAAGTCTTGATTTTTAATTTTTAATAATATTTTTAATGTTTTTATATTTTTAAAATATTTGAATATTTTTGTTCTTTTGACATATTTGTTTATTTTTGTATTTTTGACATATTGGAAAGCACAAGTAGCAAGGATTAAAAAATAAAAGAGCGAGCGGGATCTGAATGATCTACAACATGTGTAAAGGCATAATGTGCACTAGATGTGACAGCATGGTAATGTGGAGAAAGTGAAAGTAAGTTATATGCCCCCATTTTATATGTGTATCACAACAATGTAACTCAATATCATATGTGGAGATAAGAATTTTCATGCTCCCAGTGGGCAATAATCAATGTGTTCATGTGATATGTATAAGTATGAGTATGCAAGCATTTGAATTTAAATAGAAACCAAAGTATGCAAGAATAATCGATAGCATGGCAAAAAATACGTATATTTTATATTTATAGCAAGAAAAGTGTCACAAATGTTTGGGTCAAGATAGATAACTAAAAGGCAAGGGAACGATGAAATAAAGCCAAATGTGTAGACACCTAAAAAGTGTCTAACTCTTGGTCTTCCTCTCTCCCCTTGGTCCCTCGCCACTTCGACTATCCTTAACCTACCTAGGTCTTATTAATTGAAAATAATAATCTATTTTTAATTAATAAGTCCATTTTTCCCTCTCCTTGCCACCTCGCCACCCTAGGATACCCTCCTTGGATCCCCTTCATTCCCCACATGGCCATTTAATGCCTTAGACTCCCATTCCAATCTCTTCACTCGCCCATTTAACCTCCGTCGACCGTTTCATCCTCGCATTCATTTGACCTGGCTGCTGGAAAACGGATAGAAGGCTATTTTTAGCCTTTTTCCGGCCTTTTAGCCGCCGACGTCGGTCAACCGTCGACCGACGTCGGCGATATTGCCGGCGTCGGCACCTTTCATAACGGCTTCTTCACCGTTATCTCCTTCTCTTGGCTCCTCTTCGCATCTCTACGTTTCTCCCTGGCATCCCGACTCTTCAACCTTCGTATCAGACCCTTGTATCCATCCTTTCACTTGACCTCTCTCCCAATCAATCTGACTCTCTCCCTCAGGTACACAGCAAGCTTCTGGAAGTGAGCAACAGGGATTCTTCATCAGCAACAGGCTTCACATCTGGCATCACCAGCAACCAGATCAACACCTTCTTCAGCAGGGCACAGGTATGTACTCTGTTTGTTTTCTTTATGCTTTCTAGTCATTTGCTTTAACTAGATTCAGTATTTCTTTTCCCCAACCCAGACAACTAACCAAACCAGTCAGACCCGGATTCCTATCTCCCTGATTGGCTTCCTCTATCTCTCTGTCCCTCTCTGTCCATTTGCCTCCCCTGTATCTCTGTCCAGACTCGACCAGAACCTGCCTAAAGCCCCGTCCAAGCCTATTTCCCCGACCGACGCCGGTCATTACCCCCACCGATGTCGGCAGACTAACCGACGTCGGCAGACCCGACAACCGACGCCGGTAGGACCACCGACGTCGGCGACTGCAACCAGGCCGACAGCTTCTTCCAGGTAAGCCTTTGCTTTCTTTTCTCTTTCAGTTTGCTATCATTTCAGTCTATTTTAGCATTCTGTCATTTATCAGTCATTTATCTTTTATCAAACTAGTGGGTTGACCTCCCTTAAGGAAGTTTTCACACTTCCGGGAACAAGCTTTCGCTTGGCAACCCACCGCCTATCCATCTAACATTTTCTTGTCCAAGTTTCTTTTTCCTTGCAGGTGTCATTCCTCCACAGCCAAAGAGGGGTGCTCACAAGCGTCTGGATTTACGGTGCGCAGTCTTTATCCAGGTACTTCCCATGCCTTGTCCATTTATCTCTTTAGTTTCTTCTCTCTCTTTATAATCTGAAAAAGCGAATTAGCGATAGAAACAAAATGCTAGAATAAATGTTCATGCAAGTGCATATGAACACGTGTGCCAAGACAAGAGAATAGATAAGATGAGTAATCAAATAGATATGAGGAAGCTATGTACAATAGGCTATGTGTGGTGAATTAATCCAAAGAATCACTCCACCTATTTACAAGTAAGAAATGTGCAATATGGATCCTTATGAGTAACTAAATTTTGTGTAAAGCCACCAATTGAGATGAGATGCCAATATGTGGGTCTTGTGTCATTAGGAATGTCGTGCCAATATTTTGCATAATCATAATAATAATAATAATCATAATCGTAATCATAATCATAATCATAATCATCCTCTTGGTCATGAAATTGTGATATGCCACTCTTGTTATCTTTTGCATATGTATATGTAAAACCAACTACACCGTATTGTGGTATTGAACTTTATATTTTATTTTGTTTTGCCATATGTATTATATCATGTGCCTCTTATATAATTATACCAGTTGTATTTACTTAAATATTAGCTGAAGAGATATTTTTATTTTATTCTCTTGCTCTATTATTTCCTTTTGTAACATTTCTTGCTCCAATTTTTTCGTTTTTCTATTTTTTCACTTATTCCTCAGGAGATGCAATCATAGTGTAAGTGATTTGCTTGATTGATTTATCTAGTATATGCTCACCACTATCAATGATACTTTATATTTTATTCTTCAAAGCCCAATAATTATTTGTATGATGTTCGTACAATCTACAATATGCACAATAGTACTTATATTTCCTTAGAGGATGCATAAGAGGTAATGAAATTAGCTTCTTTTGAAACATTTCTCTTATAATCTCGCCTTATGTACACATTTTGAATCATTAGTTGTAGATATAACCTATTCTGGCTTCCAATCTTGAGATGAATCATTTTGAGGCACAAAATATCTTGATGAAGATGTAGATATATGATTAACATTAGCTTGCTTTGGATTCTTTGTATATGTGATCTTATTTTCAAGTGATGTGATCCTTGAATTGAAATATCAATTTTACTTTTGCAACTCTTTCGTAGATGTTCTCATAGTGACTATTTGATTTTGAAGGGATTCACAAGCGCAAGCCTTACAGACTTTGATATGCATACGAACACCATCAAGAGGGTTTTTGGGAGGTGTATCGGGATGGGTAAGAACATTCATATGGACTCTATTTTATACTGTATGATGGGTAACCTTAACTTTTGGGCCAGTAGCAACATGGACCTCCTTAGAGGAATTAATACCTTTAGAAAAGATAAAAGAATCCATAGTCAGAAAGTGGCTAGGTTTTTCTTATTGATTCTCCATTTTTAATTTATTAGGCCTTAAACAAAATATTGTAATATAAGCAAAGCCTAAAACAAGCATGGAGGGATTGCCTTAACAAGGGTAAAATAAATAATTAACTATTCAAAGAGATCTGTTAGATGTTTTTGAAATCCAAGAGAGGTTTTTGATAAAAAATAGTAGATATATAAAACCCAAAAACTAATTTGAAAATAGGTACACCATTTTTCCTTTAGTTCAAATTTAATAAAAATAGTACATTATAAATTTTAAAAAATTCATACAGTATTTTGATGAAAAATATTTTTTCATCCACTAAATACAACTAGAAAATAACTCAAATCATTTGAAACATAGAGTCATTTTGATCCAAATGTCATCTAATCAAGGAGAAATTGTAATAGAGAAAACCAAAGAATGAGTGTAACTAGGTAGGGTGTGTTTAATTTCTAGGCTCTCAGATATATTGATTTCAGTCTTGAACAGTGAACAAGGTCCAAAGGGGCACTAACTACTAAGGATTCCAACATCCCTTAGCTACACTATTTTGTATGTTGAGAGTAACTTCTTGGTCTAACCATTTACCAATGTATTATAGAACCAAACGGCTGAAGGCTTCCTATGTCTAGAAAAGGAAAAAAACATATGTGTTTTCAATATATCTTGAGGAATGTGGAAACTAAAGTCTATATATAATGTTATCCAATGGATTGAGTATTAGAGTAATACCCTTCACACCATAGCTTAGGTAAAAATGAAAATTGTTTTGCTCAAAATGATATCTCTTACGAGTTTTATAACTACTAGAACATAGTTTTATAAAGCAATAAATATTAAAAAAATTGAAAACTAACAAAAGAAAAGTTTTGTGTATGAAAATCATAAATTCAATCTGAAACCTAGTGACAAAAATTGAAAAAATAATGTTCGAAAAAAATGTATGTGTTCACCAATATGTTTTACCCTTTTTTTATTTTAAAAAAATGTTGTTTAATAGGTACAAAACTTGATAGATATATTAAGAATATAAAATATGACATTTACAAATAAATATGATCGTAAAGCAAATTTGACTAAAATTCAAAATGAAAAGTGGCATATGTTAAAAATAATAAGTACAACCAATAATAATATGCCTAGTTTTTCTAATTTATGGTTGACTGTAAATGATAGCTCAAATCCAAAGGCAGGGCAAGTGAGTATTTTTGGATAGGTCTGAGCTCCTTAGACAAAAATGCATGTTGGTCATATCCATTGATTGTGGACTTGTCTACTTTGACCGTGACAAATATGTGATTGTTCTATCGCATGTCCCTGTGTATGTTGAGAGAGCTAAGATACTTCACTTCTCTAGATGTCACTCATAAATTGATGTTTTTATTCTATTTTATTTGGAAACCCTAGGGGTACTTATGATAACTAGAAACTTGCAAAAAAATATGCGAAGTGTAATGGGCTGAGCTAACCCCAATGACCCCTATTGACGATTGATCACTGCCTACATATCTAGATACTTCAAGGAGGGAATCAAGCCACACATAGTTATTTCACCTACTGTGATTATGGAATTGTGCTCCTTGACTATATGTATGAGTTGTTGCTCACACAACATGCCCCATTTTCAACTGAAAATGGGGGCTCTCTTTTCCTATCTGACTTCTTTAGAGTCATTTACAGTTTTTATCTTGGTAATCTAACCCATTTTTGATTTAGTTCAAAATGAATTGGCTAAGTGTTTATGATTGTTTCAATTTTAACTTAGTTTCTTTCAAATGAATGTGCTAAATCTTTGTTAATAATATTCTAAAAAAGGGTTATTGTATTCCACTAAATTAGCCACCTTTTAGATGTTTCTACTTTAGTCTACTTTAAATTGGTTAAATGTTTGTTTATGTTCAGCTTTTGCCTTGGTCAATTTCATAAAAATTATTTAAATCTATTTGGGAGTCGACTTTGAATTCTATAAAAATGGCTTACTTTTGTTAAAAATTTACATACTTTAATTTAAAATGGATATAGCCATTGTAGTTTAAACACTTAGCCCTTTTAAATTTGAAATTTTCTTGACCGTTGGCTTTTAAATTTAAGGTTGATGATTGTGTTTCTACACTTTTTTGCTTGTAGGTGCCTAAATTGATCCCAACACCATATGACATTCTTTCGTAGCTCTCGATGGCCATGACCTATTCTCAAAAGTATTTCAATGCTTAGTCAATTTTCCAAAATTTACCTGGGGCCATGTGATGTCTTTTTATTATTTTACGGGACTTAAGTAATTCAAAAAATTTAACTAGGAGCCTCCAACTAAGCAAAGACCTTCTGGGCAAGTGAATTAGTAGGATGATGTCACATGGCACCATCTTGATGACTCATTACCCTAGGGATGTCTGTATAAATCTAGAATCCCTCAAGCCTTTGGGTTAGTGGGATATTGTCATGTGGCAACATCTTACTACTCTTTAGACCTAAGTTAGTTCGTGTAGTCCAACCGAACTATCTAAATTCTAGGTAAGTGGGATTTATGCCACATGGTGAAATATTGCTTCAACACAATCAAAGGAGCAATCATCACATATTGAACCCCAATCGAGCAATATAAGACCATGGAACAACCACTTGGCTTGACCCTGCCAACAAAGAACATGATGGTAATAATGTCAACAAGGCACTAGTTTGAATTTGACAACCCATCTAGCTATCAAAATTGTTAGAGATTGAAATTAGGCTGGGTGTTCAATCTAACCTGAAACACCAATTTAAAGATATGTCTTAATGGTGAAATTGATTGTGAAAATCAAAATTCAAAGATAGGTTGGGTAACAACATTGAATTTGGGCATGGAGTGCACATTTGAGGAAAGACAGAAAGGCACTAAAGATAAAATCCACCATGAAAAAGAGTGTTTTCTATTACAAGGATGGTATGGGCAAAGTCTAAGTGGTGATCCCAACACATTCTCAACCACTTATAATTGCACTTGGCTAACATAATTAACTCCAATTCTTGTAGTAGCATGATGTCTAGTAGGAGTTCTTAGTTACATTTCTAAATTTGCATTGAATTCTCAACTACTTCTGTAAAGGACATGGATTGCCTCCTTTTTTAATTATGAATTTTGAACCTCCTTGCTTTTATTTATAGGAATTTGAAATCCTTTCTCAAGGCTAACATTTTTTTAAGATTATTGGATGTTGTACATGGTAGACTCTTTGTGAATAGTAAAAAAAGATAGAGAGAACAAGACACTTTTTTTTATGATTCTTTGCAACATTTTAGATTAGTTTTGATTCTCTATTTTTTTCCAAGTTCTAATATCATTGAGGTGAATTTTTTAGTTGGATGATTATATGGGCTATGAAATTTGTTAATCAAAAAGGGAAATCTTGATATTTGGAGACTATTGTGATTGAGTGTGGACATTTTCTTGTGCATGTTTTATGGTGGTTGTGCCATTTATTCTCACAATCCTCCTCCTCAAACTCTTATGCCATCTTTAGTTGGAGTTGTGCTAGGTCTAACTCGATCAAAGATTGGTTTCATGGAGCTCAATCAATTAAAAATCTCGTCTTAATCTTCATGACAACAAGATCTCTTTCTCATTACCCTTTTTCTTTTGAATTTATTTTAAAAGTGTGTTAGATTAGGGATTGGGTATCCAAAAAAGCAATACATAATTAAATGTTTATCTTGATTGTATTTCATGTTCTGTTTATCACCATTGTAGCATTGTTGCATCTATGAATGTGGTAAACTAGTAAAGAAATAAGTTATGTTTTTTATATGCAAGTCTAATAAATCTTGATTTCCATCTAAGGATGAACTTTACAAATAATATCAAGAAATTATGTAGCCTCCTAATGAATGCCTTAATCAAAGTGACCTATACCTTAATTCATAAAATGGGCACCTTAAAAGGAATAGTCCACATTAGCCAACTTAGTGAAGATAAACATACCAAGACCTAGTACATTTGGACATTGGGGAAGCATTTTCCTCACAGGATCTTCTTCCTTTTAGGAGAAGCTAAGCATAACAAACCCTGCCTATTGTTGGTTGTGTCAAAACATCAATCAATAGTATGTATCTAGAAAATTAGATTTGATACTTGACAATGTTATCTCTTGACTTGATTTGAGATGCTTTAGACTTAGATTGTGACTGCTTGTAGTGAATAATATTGAATTTTGGAAAAATAGGGCATATCTGCTCAATGTGCAATAGTGTAAAAGATAGATGCCAGATAGATATCAAGTTCCTTTCAAATGGGGTTTTGATTTGCTTATATAGTGAAATATTTTGACAATTTCCTTTAACCAACTTGTGAAAAGTGCGGGATGACCCAAATTAATATTTTAAAAATTGGAAACTAGTCATTAAATGGTGTGGAGATGAGGCTTCACTAGGTGGAAAAGTTTCATGGCAGTAGACATGTCTACCTAGTGTGAACCTGTCCCAAAAAATCAAGGACAACTGTCCTAAGGTTGGAAGTAGTGTAAGAGTGATATGAAGAGGTTTGAGCATTGACTTGGTCATTCATGTGTGATAATGATGGTGAATAAAGGGGTCAATCCATCACATAGATAAATAGCTTAGAGGAATGGAAAATAAGAGTCATGTATTTAGGTGCAAGTCAAGTGGTTTAAGATATGCCAAAAATTAACTTTGTCAAATACATGTGACTAGATTTAGGTGTCTACAATATGACCATTATAAAAATTTGTCAAAGCCCTTGTGGCAAGAGTCTTAAACATCCTTACTTTTTACATTAGAAGATGATGCGACCAAACATGCAAGTAAATATTGGTGTGAGTTCCTTTCCCATATACCTGACAAACAAGAGAATCATCCACCTTCCTAGTAATGTCATCTAAAAATGGTAAACTACCATATTTTTCCATTTCTTTGGTGAATTTAATGTTGCCAATAATGGTGTTATTATGATTGTGAAACTCTTTGAGCTTCTCTCTACCATGTTGCCATATATGATTGGTGTCATCCACATATATCTTCCACCACTTGGGTTTTAGATGGAATGAGTTGAAGGCCCTTTCCTTAAATCATTATAAGAAAAGGTTGGAAACCATTGGCGATAAGGGGGATCCCATAGCCATGGCCTTAAATATCTCATTAATGACCCCCCAAAAAAATCAAAGAAATTAGACTTATGACACAACTCCACCAATGTTGTTGTTTCTTTATTTGTACACAATTTAAACACCTCAACTGCGTCCTTAATTAGCACCTTGGTGAAAAGTGAAACTACATCAAAATTAACAAGCAATTCTTCATCCCAAATTTCTTATATTTTACAAAGTCCATAAAAAGGGATGTGTCATTGATGAAAGAGGCATTTTTGCCAACAAAAGGCTCAAGTTTCTTAGCAGAAAAAGCTGCAAGCTCATACATGGGTGAGTTCATATTGTCAACAATTCACCTTAGTAATATTATTTCCTTATGAATATTTGATGCTTCGTAAATCCTTGGTGTGATCTCTCTCTTAGGCAACAATTTATTTTTTACAATGTCTTCCAACGAAGATGATTTTATGGCCTTGCAAACCTCATTGATAATCACAAACACTGGATTTGTTTCCATTCTATTATAACTACCACTATTAAATAAGAGATCCAACATTTTAGAATCATAATACTTTTGATTCAAAACCATCGATGCGTTCCCCTTATCTACCTTAGTGATCACTACATCTTCATTTTTATTTATACTCATTAGAGCTCTACACTCTTATTTGGGAATGTTGTAATGAGGTGGCTTAGCATGTCTAAGTGCCACTACATAATCTAATTGGTGGTCCCTTATACTGTTCAATCTTATGGATGTAATTGAAACCATTTCATTTCATAATATTGTGTTAATTCCTTGGCTACCTCATTCAACAAAAATCTAGCCACATTTTCTATCTCCACCATGTAAAATTTAATAGGATCCTTATGTATTTATATCTCCATGTAAAATTTAATATTGTGACTTTGAGTGGAAGTTCATCTTTTTCTCCTTTCTCTCTTTTAAATTAGGCCTCCTTATTGAGGACCCTATTTTCTTGCTACAAGATTATTACACACATGTGAAATCACACAAAATCATGTTATTTAATTTACCTAGGTCATAACCAACCTCCATGTCAATTTTGAGGTCCTAATACCCTGTGGAAGTATGCAAACCAAGAAATGGCCTTACCACCTAATCTCATTTTAAGCCTATTTGAGATTAAATTGTAAAATGGGCCTAGTTTGGTAACTTCAATAATGTATTATGCATTTTTTTATAATTTAATGGATAGGAAAAATAAAAAATGACCTCATCTCATGATTTGGAAGCTCCCCCCTTCTCATAACACCTACAAACCACTAAAAACATGCAAAAATAAGTTATTTGTATAAATCCATATA
This sequence comes from Torreya grandis, assembly GCA_037957365.1. NCBI lineage: Eukaryota > Viridiplantae > Streptophyta > Pinopsida > Cupressales > Taxaceae > Torreya > Torreya grandis. Next base: position 761,551 of record JARHVA010005099.1, on the reverse strand, counting down.
AGTGATGTTAGCATAAAAATACATTTTCATAACCTAATTAGAGTCTAAAAAAACAAACAAGAGGTTTCATTATCAAACTATGTATTTAGATATGCATTAGAGGGAAACAATACAAAAAAAAATTAGAGGCTTAACAAGCCAACAACAAGACCAAGTTTCTTCTACTATGAGTCCAACCAAGGGGGCAAATCCAAGTTCAAGCACTTAGCTTCCAATAGAACCTACAAAACAAGAGAGAACCAAGCTCCACAATAGCTTCAAAATTGCTCCAAGTTTGGCCAAAGGAATGGTGCGTTGCCTCCTATTCAAATGGCATCATCACATAAGACCTCAGCCAATGAGGTCCATGCATAGCCTCCCTTAAACCCAATGAAAATACACATGCCATTATACATATACACTTCAAAAAGTTGGGTTGAAAAAGAGTGAATAAAGTGAGCCCTAAACAAAACAAAAGGCTTTCCAAGCTACACTCCACACAAAAGGGTTCAAAAAGCTCAACACAGGTCCAACAAAAAATACTCAAAACAACCCAAAATTAAGGGAAGGGGGAGCAGGGAACCTTGCTCATAAGTAACCATAGTTTACAAAAATGATTAGTAGGCCTTGTTATAAGTAACACAGATTTTCAAGAATGAGTAGTAGGCTTCGTCAAGCCAAGTAAGGTGCTTCTCAAGCACAAAATTCCCTTAGATCTCTCATAGAAGATTGCAAGAAGTGGGGTTTCAACGTATTTATCAAGGTTCCACCTCCCATATGCAATGATCCATATAGTTCCAATATGGAGAAGAGGGTGTGAGGACTTAAGACTTGAACATAGAAGCCCATTCACATGCTCCCACCACTCACCCCCCTCGCTCCCCTCCCTAAATGACTTATTCCACAAGCCATGATGACCAAGATTCACACACAATTCTTCCATTCCCATAAGATTTGAAAGGCAAGGAAAACAAGAAGGGAAGAGATCAAATTTCAAGAAAAACATGGAGAGTCATAACCCAAATACCTTCAAATTCTTCAAAATTTTCACCAAAAAAAATAAAATAAAAATCTGTAACATTTAAACAATTTCCAATCAAGAGAGTAAGCATGAGAATAGTGATTTCCTGCAAACAGTTGAAAACATGCACGTTCCTTTTTGCAAATTTAAGAAAACGTGGAGTTTAGAAGCCTATCTCCAATACTCCAAGCCTTTCTTTCCCAAATCTTCACAAAATGCTCCAACAAGATCCTTGGCAAGCACTCAAAAGCCAAAAATAAAACCCCCCCAAAGAAGGCTTAAGAAAGGTCCATATAAAGGAAAAACCACCAAATTCAAAACCAGTGGGAGAGAAACATGTGGTCATGTTTATCTCAAAGATGAAACAACCCTCTTCTAATTCTATCCACAATTACAAATCTCATAAGTTTCTCTTACATACCCCCATGGGTGATTACTTACACAAGCAAGCTTCTTACATAATCCTTGCACAAGTATGGGTTTACTTACAATATGACATTCTAGGCCATAAATGAAGACCTTTCAAGTCTCAAAAGAGGTCAAAAATATTTGAAAAACTTATTTACCCAATGGGTATAGTTATGGGCTTTAAAAGAGCATGCAAAACAAAGTTTACTTGTCAAACATTCTATGCAAAAAGTGGGTGCAAGCGCAATTTCGGGTTTTGTACTTGTTGAATGGGTTCACGGGTCAACCCAATCCCACTTATGGATTAATTAAGTTCAATAATATGTTATGATAGACTTAGAAGAAATATATTAAAATCGAGTTAAGTCAAAAATGAAAATTTGCCAAAATTATAAAAATTAAGAAAACACAAAAACTAGGAACTAGTTAATTGTCAAATTAAAAATTAAAGTATAAAGGTAAGGTTTGGGTTTACATAGTAATTCTAATGGCATGTCTAAGTCCCTTGTATGCCCACCTTTGGCTCCCTTGTATCTTGCACACTCAATTTAACCATTGAACGTGACCATGTCATATAACTAAGATCTAGAAATCAAACAATATAAGTCATGTCTATGAAAATATCCTCAAAAGAATCATCAAGAGATCCAAGTCACATATGTTATATTTGTTTGTCTCAAATATATTTGTATATCGAAGTCTCAAAGTACAATAATATTCATCATATCCAATATCATTAACCAGGTAATCATGATATAACTACTCAAAATAACATGCTAAGTCTCCATAAGCATCATACATATATAAATCTGCTAAAACGACTTATCCATGTCCAAAACAGTAATCAAAACATACAATAATGGCACTCTGTGCCTCCTTTATAGTCTATTACATGTCTGAAGAATAACAAAGGGGCAGTATAACTATATAAAGGAAGGTGCTATCAAAATTGGTTCTCGCAGAAACCGGCTTCAAGCTAGTCTGTAACGTGATTTTCCATCCAACATCCCATTGCAATCCATTTTCTGTTTCTGGTTATGTTTATAAGAAAAGAAGGCGAGGGAGGGGGCAGGAGGAGGGTGGTTACGATGTTCTTGTAGCATTGGTGTTGATAACTTGCAATGATTGGTTGGCCTGCTTTCAAGTTGTTGTGGTTACCTATATGCTTGTAGATCTATCTAGAAAACACGTGATAGGTTTTCGACTGTTCAGCAGAAAAAAATTATATCACCTATTCAGTGGATAACTAATTAGAAATCCTTAACGTTTGGAGGCACCTTGTGATCCTATACTGATATTCAATAATCACGATTTGATTTACTTAGAAAAATTGACAATTAATCTGGACTCAAGTTAATATTTATTTCATCAAAAGATTATTTCCATTAGTTAACTTTGCCACATATCATAAATAAATAAGAAACAGACAAAAGCGATCAAGAAACAGGGTTCATACTAGTCTGTCATGATTTTCCATCCAAGATACCATTTCAATTTGTTTTCTGTTTCTGGTTATGTTTTTTAGAAAGGAAGACAGGGGACGGGGTGCAGGTGGAGGGTAGAGCGGGGGGATGTGTGATGTTTTGTCTAGGATTGGTGACGAGAATTTGTAATGACTGGTTAGTCTGCTTCCAAGTTGTGGTGGTTACCTGTATCCGTGTAGATCTATCTAGAAAACATGAGACCGGCGACACCCAGTAATCCTATACTGATATTCAATTATTACAATTTACTTCAAAAAATTGACAATTAATCTGGACTCAAGTTAAAATTATGTTATCAAAGATTATTTTCATTAGTTTAACTTTGCCCCACATTATAAATAACTAAGAAACAGACAAAAAACAGTCAAGAAACCTGCTTTATACCAGTCTGTTGTGATTTTCCATCGAAGGCACCATTTCAATCCATTTTCTGTTTCCAGTTATGTTTTTTAATAAGGGAGATGGGGAAGAGGGAAGGAGTTGGGGGGCTGTGATGTTTCTTGTAACATTGGTGTTGATACCTTGCAATGATTGGGTGGCCTGCTTCCAAGTTGTGGTGGTTACCTGTATCCTCGTATATCTATCTAGAAAACACGTGACAGGTTTTGGACTGTTTAGTAGGAAAAATTTCTATCACCTATTCAGTGGATAACTAATTGGAAATCCTTAATGTTTAGAGACACCTTGTAATCCTCTACTGATATTCAATATCACTATTCCGGAAATTTAGCAATTAATCTGGACTCAGGCCGATCATTATGTTATTAAATATTATTCCCATTAGTTTAACTTTGCCACACATTAAAAATAATTAGGATGGGGTTCTTAACTTCAACATTGGGATTTGCGAACCCTTATATCTATCAAAAGTTAGGAGAATTTTTCTTGTATTTGTGTTGAATTGGATATCTTCCTCGAAATGCTTTCGTGGATTAATTTTTCCATCCTTCAAAACTTATGGAGAAAGGTCTGTTTCTTCCATGCACAAGGTGTGTTTTTTGTGGCTGTGTAATGATAAATGTTTCATATAGAGCAGGATAGCACACATCAAATGGCATAAAATTTAATGGTAATAGTATGAATAAATCTGCTCAAGTATAGTGATGCTGGTATGTGTATGCATGGTAGAAGATAGTTATCTATTTTGTATGTAAAGATATGGACTACATATGAGTCCGGTGTCTCAGTCAGTCTGGCGATTTATCTCACTATCAAACATTTAGTTGATATATCCTTGATGCTAGTACCTTCAGGGAAAGCTACTCTTTATAAAATTTCTGAATCAAGGATATGGATTTCAGCTGCGGCTGTACTGAGCGGGATTTGGGGATTTGACAAGGCTCTTAATTCATCCCTGGATCAGGTTCTTTCCTTGGAAGGGAGCCGCTTACAGAATGAGCTGGCAACTATGTATGATCTTCAATACATACTTTTGGCTTAGTTCGTGTGAGATATCTATACATATGCTTTGCATTTTGTATAGCAACTTTCAAAAGTGTCTAATCAGCAAAGATTGATTGATTACTACAGTTTGCTGACCAAGCATGGAAGCAATCCTTGGACAATGCAACTTGTGAATAAACATTACTATCTGGAGAAAGTTTTTGATGATTCAAATATGGAAGTACCATTGTCAAGGTGGCGTCGCAGAAACATGTCAGGGGATGCTTGGTATGTTCAGCAAACCAATGATGTAAAACATGGTAAAAGAATAATGGAGAATTTGCAGGGTGCCACAGACACTGCTGTTTCTGTAAGTGTTCTTTCTCCCATGTGAGCTTGTATTTTTTTTTAAGTATTCATATTCTAAACATAGGAGTTTTTAGATGTCATTTCTTCCTTGCATTTTATTTGGATTCCTGAAATTTAGGTAATCACATAGTTTGAGTAGAACTAGTTTGAACAAGAGGAAACTGAATATTCTCAAAATATATCTTTTGAACTGAATTTAATAAAGAATAGACGTTTCTGATGTGTTTAATGTGTTCAGGGAAGTAATCATGTAGAAGATTTTCTTGCAGACCCTCTAGAATTTATCTTTGGCCAGCCTAAAAGAACTGAAGATGCTCATCCAGATTTCGGCAGTTCCCCAAAGAAAAGGCACAGCCATAGGCACAGAAGGGCTGTTCATAGACAAAAAAATTTCAACCGCTACTACAATGACAGATAATAAGGACACTGCGTGATTGCCTTTCCTTTGTATAGGAGTTCCTTCGACTTTCATCTTTATATAATGACCTCCATGTGCATTTTGTTCTAGAGGGTTTGATTCATAAAATCATCAAAGAACATCAGATCATACAATTTCTTTTATGGTGAGCAGAATGTGAAAGGATCATCAGGTATACTGTGGGATGAAAATGGCTTATTTGTACCAGTTGGTCTTGGAATTTAAATTATGATCTAATGTTAAGTCCACATCCTGAGCCTAGCACTGGCAAAGTCTGGTCTCTTCATTCCCTCAGAAAAGTTTTCCTTTTTAATGTCTTGGCCTGCTGTAGTCCTAGGTCCTTGGCTTCCGGGATTAGGTGTCCATAACACAACACACCAATTCTTCAAATAGAAACCAGCTAAGAATAACTATATAAAGTCTTGAAACAACACAAAAAGGTTACCTGAGTTGGAGATGAATATTTAGCAACCAGGGTCAAGTTCAAATTAGAACTGGACAAGCAAAAATATTGTTAAAACTTTGTGGGTTTACAGTAAATTGTTGTTGTACATGACGGTTTTTGGTATTGGGGATGAGTTTCTGCAAAACAGACAGGACCACTAGTTGCTTTCACAAAGGAATAAATTAAAACGATAACTTATCATGTCAAATTGATATGAACTAAAGCAATTTTGTTTTTATTGATCAACATGGGTTTTTGAGTGGTATCCAAGTTGCTATCACATTGCTGCAAGTTACCTGACTGTGAGTGGGGTTTTGAATTAGGGTTGCTCATGTACGAACGTATCCACTTGATTGTTTCACTACAATGGGAGGACAACTAAATATGTTTTAATTAAAATATTACAATAATACTTTTTATTACAAATATGACATTAAACAAATAAGTTAATAAGTTTATCATAGCAATTATTTTTCATTGCATGATACCAAGAGATAAAAGTATAAGGCATAGCCTATAATTTAGGTTCGCTAAGACATTGGATTCCCACGCAACCCAAATTATTTTTGAAAAGCCCCTTTTTATGATCTAAACATTAGCAAATAGCTTCAATTAGGGAATGCAAGTAAATTTAATAATTGTTTGAGCTTGAGATTACTTGAATGGTTAAGTTGTATTTTAGAAATCCTCCTATATTGAAGGTCACCTTGAAATACAAGAAAAAATATCTAAAACATTGTAAAAAAAACCCATAAAAAAACTTAAAATACACATTCTTTTCATGATAATGCTAAAAATGATCTTAGAAATTTCCTTGAATCTTTTGTGATGTTCTTAAATATTGTATTCACGTTTTAAAATGCTTCCTTATTATAGACACTTGTTTATATAAACATTTGAATAATGTAGACAAAGCAGTTTTAAGTACAAACTTATTGATCTAGGGGAATGTGGCACTTTGATCAACTTGTGGTATAACTATGGCACTCTGTGATAAGCCAACTATAACATCACCTCCAAGATGTTCTCAAACACACATGATCATACTGAAAGTCTTAAACTTGTGTTAGTTTGTGCCACAAATATTTGACAATATTAGCATCTTTCTTCACAATTGCTTTGTAACATTTTAAAAAAATGAAAAAACAAAGACTCTTAAGCAGTCACAAGACAATCAATTATGTTTTTATGATGTCGTAGTGGTACCTCCGTCTTCCACACTTGTATTAATAATGTATCCTACTCATTCTTTGGGTGTCAAGAAGAATAAATATACTTGGGCATCTTGTGGCATATTTTTGACCTCTTAGATTATTGTATAATTTATTTGCATGATACAATCTTGTAATTACAATTCTAGTATGGTGTCTCCTTGCTCTTATGTTGCTGTCTAAAGCACTCTAATTGTTTACAGTTAGTTGTCTACCATTCTCATTCGCTTTTGTCATAACACATTTGAATATGTTTGCGTATGTTGTCCCTCGGGTTTCCTGTTAGGCTTTAGATTAGTGAAATCGGAACACATATTGTATATAGGCTAAGAATGGTCAACAATATATGGATCTTCTAATATAGGAAAATATAGAAGACCATACTAGATTCAACACAAATACACTGCCAATTAACAAAACAATACAAAATAACAAACATAGGTTTAATTAAATCCAAGGTGTCATTAGGCGATAACCAAGTGGTATAAGCAAATTTAGTGAAATAAAATACAATGCCATTTGGTGGTAACCATGAGTTATCTAAACTAAGAGTTGTAAGGGTGTCATTAGATGATAACAGAGGGGTAAAATAAAGAAACACAATAAACAAAAATAATAGTGCAATAACACAAACAAACTAATCTAAGCATTGAAGGCAACACCATATACCAAAGTTATAAAAGAAACAATATAGGGCTATGAATACTTAGTTGGGGTTGACTTGTTGGCAAATTAATTTCCTTCAAGTGATACTTTGTGAGAGATGGTTGTACGTGAAGTCTAGATGGAGAGAAGAAAATCATATCCTTAGTTGAAGACTCAAAAGACTAAGTACATTTAATTGTTTCGACGTCTTTTTTTGATATCTTCAAGTTATTTTGAAAATTAGTCTTCCTTAAGTGTAACATCTTGTAATGAAATTATTTAGATAGATAAAGTAGAGCCGTGCTAACATATCAAAATATAAATGTCAAGTCTAAAATAACAATATTTTTCAATAATAAGAGTAGATGAAAATAGATTCACATAATATGATTGATATTAGAGCAAAGTGTTGGAAACATATGTTTGGGCCACTTTGAAGGGGTGACTTCCACAACCTTACAATAAAACACAATTTGTAATATGTTCATATATATATATATATATATATATATATATATATATATATATATATATATATATATATATATATATATATATATATATATATATGCCACTTTGAAGGAGCAACTTCCACAACTTTACAATAAAAACACAATTTGTAATATGTTCAACTAATACTAACTAGTAACTTACACACACACTTTTTTTCTCTCTCTACTTAGGCTATGGATACTCCATAGGTTGACACTATTATCAACATTGTTCTTGACATTGACGATTGTTGGATCATCCTCTCGCATTGTCTTCATTGGGCATATTTTTTCATTTGATCAAATACTTTATTACGATCATTGTCTGCAACCTTTTAGTGTGTCTCAAGGATTTTCTTAGGTTCCAAAATGATTATTCTCTCCTCATCAAGCTTTGGAAACTTTTTATATGCTGAAACTTTGTCTAATGACCTCCTTCAAGCAGGAACTATGAAAGATCATATGTATTTCTGCGGATCGAGGTAACTCTAGTTTGTACGAAGTGTAACAAATCTTTTGCAAGACCTAAAAGGGGTTGCAATAGTTAAGTGAAAGCTTGTTATCCTTCATATGTTATTTCAAGGACATTTTCTTATATCATTGTAACTACCCAAAAACCCAATCTCTAACTTCAAAATGTCTTTAGTGTGGTGCAAGTTAGCTTGATTTTTTATTCAATTTTATGCCATTTCATTCAGTTTCAAGTAGTGGAGACATTTTGAATGAGGTATAGAAAGAAGTGTTATACCACCATTCTTCTAGTAGCATTTATTGAACACATATCTTATGTTTATCCAAAACAAAACAATGGAGATAACAATGAAAGCATTTGTTGACCACCTTAGTTTGTCCATTAGATTGAGAATGATATGATGAGTTAGAAGCCAATTGAATACCCAAGAATGAGAATAACTTTGTACAAAAATTACTGTAAAATATAAAATCATGGTTACTTACGATGATCTTTAGGGTTCCATGTAGATTTTGAACTGTATCCATAAAAGTTGATACTACTTTGGCAAGCCACAAAATATTTGGTGACTCTATCTACAACAACCACGTTGATAATTTTTCCTTTAGACTTTTGTAGCTCTGTGATGAAATCCATGGAGCCCACCTCCCACTTCTAGCTAGGAATAGATAGTTGTTGTCGATGTCTTGACTTCTTAATTGCTCACCCTTGTTTTGCTAACACATCATACATTATACCACAAATTTGTGGGCTTCCTTTTCTAGCCCTTCCCAAAAAGAGCCTTGCTTGAACTTATGATAAGTATTAAAGTACTATAAGTGCTTGCCTACTTGTGAAGCATGGAGTTCCCCAAGAACCTCATGTTTATGCTATGCCCCTAACCTATCGCATATATTGGGATAGGAATAATTGACTTGTGGCTTACTTGTCCATCTTTGATTTTATTTCATATTTATCTATGCATTCATTTGGTTAGTCGGTAGGCCTATGGATTAACCATGACCTAGGTGGACTATAAATAGGAGATCACGTGTAGTTTATCATCATATTGAGAATTTTGCTCTTATTGAAGCTTGTGGAGGTTGCCTCCTCAATGTGGCTTAGTTTTTATTCATATATTATGCTATATTTTAGTCCTATTGTGATCTATTTTTGTTATTCTAATTTGTTGTTAAAGTAATTTTACTACAAGTTGTATCAGAACTACGATTTGGGCAATCTTGTCGGTGAAACCCTATATTTAGAGATTTGCTTATACCTTTCAATCTATTGTGAATTTTATTGCAATTTTTTTATTGAAGTTGGGGAATCGATCAAGGAAATCACAAAACAAAAATTAACATTTGAAGGTCAGTTTTTGTGCTAGTTCTTTTGATTTTAGTGTTTTTCATAAATTCGCTCAATAGTGTGTAATTCAAGGATTTTTTCTGAGTTCTTTACATTTTCAAAAATCTTAGAAAGATCTATATGGGGTATGATCTTTGTATTTTTTAATTTGAGGACTGACATAAGTATAAAATTGATTGGTTAAAGTTGGGTCAAAAGTGCCAATTAGTATCGACATTGTCAAGCCCTTTTATGGTAGGACCGCAAAATAGGGACCGAAAAAAGGGTGTCGATACTTCAAGTAAAACTCCTCACAAAGAAGATATGGAGTCAGAAGGGAGAGTTACTAGATCATTTGTACCAAGGTTCTCTAAAATAGATCACAAACTGAGCCAACTTGACTACAATCTGCAAGGCATTCAAAGTGAAATGCAAGGCATACAAATTTGAGATGAAAGTCGTACAATCTAGTTTGGCAAATATCACAATGGCTTTACAAAATAATCATCCAAATCATCTAGCTATCACTATTACACAACTCCACCATGGTGGATCTCCCAACTAGCCTAATCTAAATCGAAGTATCTTGCCATAGAAAAACCTGTTATTAAAGGTAGATGTGTAAATTTGATGGAAATGATCCACTCAATTGGATCAACTAAATGGATTTTTTTCTGAATTGCATTAGATCCCATTCCGATAAAAGGTTATCATGGCATCCTTGTATCTAGAACCTGAATAATTCATTTGGTATCGATGGTTGTGTGCTCAAAAGAAAAAAGATGACTCTTAGTGTCACCTAGTCAATTTTTATAGAGGAGTTGCAATTACACTATAACAATAGTGTGACAGAGAATTACTTCAGCCAACATGCAAAATTGTGACATACTAGTTCAATCAAGGATTATATTCATCATTTTTAGAACCTATCTTTGCGTGGAGACAATTTCTGATGAGCCCTTAAATGACTTATTTTTGGGTGGCCTCAAAGACCACATTCAACATAAGGTACACATGTTTAATCCACTTACGGTTTCTAATTCTATTATCATGGCACGTAGGGCAGAAAAAAAAATCATAGCCAACAAGAAGCAGTCATTCACTCACTTTAGAGATCATAGCATATTGACACCATCATTTCCTCCACCTACCAGATTGACCCGTCAACAAATTGAAGAGAAGCATGTAAAATGATTATGTTTCCGCTGTGACAAGTGAAGCAAAAGACATAATTGTGCTAAGAAGTTATTTTACATCGAGGGATCTATTAAAGATGATGAAGAGGATGTTGCCTCCAATGATGATGAGGAAGAGATAGAAGAGGTACTTGAAGATTCTCAACCTACAATCTCTTGTCATGCACGTTCAGGTATTAACACTCCTCAAACACTTAAGGCGGTGGGTTTCCTTAAGAAACAGATGGTAACAATGTTGATTGACTTAGGGAGCACATATAACCTTATCAACAATAAGTTAGCCACTCGATTGAACTGTTTCATTTACCCAACACCATAATTTTAGGTCATGATTGCAAATGAAACAATCAATTATACAGATAAATGCCATAGTATTAAGCTTGCTATGGGCGAGTACAAGCTAGATTATTCTATGTTATTCCAATGGGTGGTGCAGACATCATTTTGGGAGTCCAATGGCTCACAACCTTGGGTACAATTGAGATGAACTTCCAAGAAATATTCATGCGCTTTCATTATGAAGGAAAGAAAATTAAACTATGAGGATTACAAGAAAAATCTCCATAATTGGTTAGTTCACATCAAATAACAAAGATGCTAAAAAATGGGACAAAAGGGTTAATAGCAAAATTATGTTCTATAGAATTTCAACTCACAACCATCTACACATCTTGATCTACAAATGATTCTTGATGAACACCTGTCCATTTTTGGGTCCATGCCAAAAGGGCTACCACCAAAAAGAGAACAAGATCATGCCATTCAACTACTTCCAGGGAGTTAACCACCAACTATTAGATCATATAGATATTCATATGCACAAAAGAGTGAAATAAAAAATATGGTCCATGAGATGCTGGAGGCAGAGATCATCAGGGAAAGTCAGAGTGCATATTCATCATCAGTGGTCATGGTGCATAACAAGGATGACCCATGGAAGAAGTGCCCAGATTACAGGGAACTCAATAAGTACACCATCAAAGAGAAGTTTCATATTCTAGTAATTGATGACTTTAATTGTTGCATGGCACTGTTTATTTCATAAAATTGGATCTTCATTTGAGGTACCATCAAATTAGAATCAACAATGAAGATGTTTATAAAACTACTTTTAGAACTCATGAGGGCCATTATGAGTTTTTGGTAATGCCCTTTGGTATTACAAATGCACCATCTACTTTTCAGAGCTCGATGAACATTATTTTTAGGCCTTTTTTAAAGAAGTTTGTGTTGGTTTTTTTGACAACATATTGATTTATAGTAGGACATGGGAAGTGCACTTGAAACATGTGTTGATAGTTTTGGAGTAGCATCAACTTTATGCGAAACCATCCAAATATGCTTTTGGAGTACATGAGGTAGATTACTTGGGTCACATTGTATCCCATAAAGGTGTCAAAGTTGATCTTCAGAAGATCAAAGCTATGCTAGAATTGCCAATGCCCAAAACTCTCAAAAACCTCTAAGGGTTCTTAGGACTAACAGGTTACTACCAAAGATTTGTGAAAGGTTATGGTAGCATAGCAACTCCACTCATTATGTTGCTAAAAAATGATGCATTCCATTGGAATGATGCAACTGTTGTCAATCAAACTCGCACACTTGTGAAGGTAGTTTCAGGGCTTCACAGTCTGCTAAAACATGAAAACAATCTTAAGTTGTGGGTGGCCTGATCAGCAGATTGAGTGTCTAGATTCTAATGGCTAGCTCCCTTTGGTGTATCAATTAGGATCTCTACTCTACGCTATAAACTGTCAGAAAAATGGAAGAAAGAAAACCGAAAGAAAAATCCTATCTAATGATGGTGATACACTTGAATTTTGGTTCATCCACTCAATTTGAGCTCCTAAAAACACTGATTAGACTAGAAAAAGACTGAACTTTCAATTCCAATTGACTCTTATGCATTAGTATTTCATGAAAAGGTTCTATCTGGTGATCAAAGCTTGAGAAAAATGAAGGAATAGACCTAATTCAAGGCACTAACCAACTACTTACATCCGCTATAACTTTAGCCAAAAGACATCAAACATAGAACATGACCTACATAATCTAATCAACTAGTAAATAGGTAAGAATCAAGACTTGACAAAAAAGAAAAATTCTATCACATATGCAAATCACTGATATAAATACACTATACTAGCATTCTAGAATCTGAAAATAGTCCTATTTATCTGAAAAGGTTACAAAAATCAAATTTTTGTAGAGTATGATTTTGCCAAAAGAGGGATCCATTCAACGCTGAAAAAGCCAACTTATATAGAAAAAACATACAAAAGTCAAGAGATTGACGTTGAAAATAGAAGAGGAGATCAACTCCCACATCTCACAAGTCTAACTTCAACGATCAAGAGATAACAAAGCGTTCTAATAATATCCTTTTGTTTTATGTCTTGCATGAAAAGCTCTTTGTAGTTGGAAAATAACGGTGAGCCCATTTCATAACTATTATTTAGAATAAACATTAATTTTTTCAAAATTTATCAAACGTGCATGGATCTTTGATAATTCAACTCTCTTCATGCATGATTCTACGCCAATCTTCAAAGAGAAAACTCCACTGGAAGTTGAGTTGGAAGAGTTTGAAAATGATTTGATTAACAAGATAAACAAGAGTGCATGCATGAAATTTTAAATTAAGCTCTCCTTGAATAACCATCTAATGTTAAACTCCTTAAGCCCTTCATGTATTCGAGTCTCTCTTTTGGAACTGAGAGAGCCGTGCTTGAAGGCAACTAGTTGCATGTCTGTGAATAATTTGATTATTGCATTTTATTATTTGGCATGCTCTTTACTTTAGTCCAATCTTGCTTGGGCCACTCTACATGCTCTGAATGTGACTGTAAAACGCATTGATCTGAGTCAAAAGGGGAAGTCATCGTTGTCTTCTACTGTTTGACTGTTGAAATCTTACCAAAATCCTTCTAAAAACCTAACTTTTCCTTGTCCGTTGATCTCCTTATTGTAGAATATGCTTATGCCACTTGTCATTGATTAATTAGCCCTTTGGATTTATTGACCATTTGACTAAATCTTGTTCCATTGATCTGTTTTGAGCTAATTCTTTCAGAGTATTTGCTCTTTGTTCATTTTCTTCAGACAAAAAGTTCAAACGAATTCTTTCTTCAAACCATTCCTTTCAAAATTTTCTCAGACAAGAAATTCACGTTTTATCTCTCTGTTCATTTCCTTTAGACAAAAAATCCGAAGGAATTGTTTCTATTATTTCTTTCAGAGCCTTTCCTTCATTCATTTCATTCGGACAAAAAGTTCGAAGGAATTTTGTCTTCAGACTTCTTGCAATGGACAATTCTTTCGAACAAAAAGTCCTAAGGAATTCATGTCCTCGAAACCTTTGCAAATTGCCCTTCGGGCAATTTGACAAGCCCTTGGAACTTTTGAAATGATCTCTCGATTGAGAATAGACCCTTAGAACTTTTTGAAATGGTCCTCTTGCTCTAGAAAAGACCCTTTCGAAAAAATTGCAAAGGTCCTATTGCTCTTCGAAAAATGTGTAATGGTCCTTAGGCAAATTGAAATGACCCTTTGAACTTTTTGAAAAGGTCCTTTCGAAAGAATTTGAATGGTCTACTTTCCCTTCAGAAAAGTTGAAACGATCTACTTACCCTTCGAAAAAGTTGAAACGGTCCACTTACCCTTCGAAAAAGTTGAAATGGTCCACTTCGAAAAAATGAATCCTTCAGCTTTCTTGCAATTGTCCCTTTTAGAAAAATTGAAATAGACCTCTTCCAAGGAAGTGCCTTTCGGATTTCTGCAATAGACCCTTCAGACTTTTTGAAATGGTCCTCTTACTCTAGAAAAGACTCTTTCGAAAAAATTGCAAAGGTCCTATCGGAAGAATTTGAATGGTCCACTTACCCTTTGGAAAAGTTATAAAGGACTTTTTCAAAGAAAAAGAACCCTCTCAGACTTCTTGAAAAGTGACTTACCCAAAAGGAAACTACCCTTCAGGATTGTCAAAAATGTCTTTTTCTGAAAGAAATAATCCTTCGGATTTTGTGCAAAGTCCTTCAATTTAGCTTATATAGAAAAACCCGAAGTATTTCTTCTTGAAAAAGCTCGAAGTCTTCTTCTTTAAGAACCTAAAGTCTTTTTCAAAACTCGTTCCCTTCAACTGCTCGGATCAACATCAAAACTTTTTTGCAAAGAACAAGACAAGTGAAAGAAAAGACCCTAAATCACCTAAACAACCCTAAGACTTGTTAACCATGGATTCTTCAAAGAATTTTCAAGACCAATTACTAATTTAGAAGATAAAAATACATGATTATGTAAGTTTCAAATGATAAGGGTTGCAATTTGCCCTATAGGGTCAAAATTGTTAATATTTTGGTGACTTAACTAGAAAGCATGCCTGCTATGCTTGAGAACTAGACCATATACATGATATTTGAACTCATAAAATAATGAAAAATCTGGTCCATGACTACAAATTCTCTTTTGACCTGGAAAAGACAACCTTCATCCTCCAAAATAAGAAGGAAAAGACACAAAACATGAAAACTAACTAAACAAAACAAATGTGCAAATAAAGTACTTATTTGAGATAAAATAGAACTAAACTAATGTGCTTGAACAACACTTGGAGGAAAACAAACTATGTAAAGGAGCCAAACTCTTCAGTAGCAATATTTCAGATGTATCCCATTGACTGGGATTGGAAGCTTCTCGCCATCCATCTTTGCAAGCTGGAAGGCATTGTGGGATTTGCAATTCGAGGTTGTATATGGGCCACTCCAAAGGAAATCAAACTTTGTGTGCCTTTCTAGTTTAGCTCGATCCTTATTCTATTTGAGGACCAAATCTCCTTTGAAGCTTCGTGAAAAAGCTCCTTTGTCAAAAGCTCTGTTCACTTGTGCTTGATGAATTTCCATGGCTAGCATGGATTGATTTCTTATCTCTTCCAATTCCATAAGCTCTGCATACTTGATTTCCATAGGTTCATTCTCCAACAACTCAAGTTGATATATTAGTTTTAAAGCAGAAAACTCAAGAGAAATGGGTAACCTTGCTTCCTTACCATATACTAGTTTGTATGGAGAGTTGGCTATTGATCTTTTATAGGTGATTCTATTAACCCATAGAGTTGACTTCAAATTGAGATGCTATGACCTCTGATTATCTTCAATAGTACTTTTGATCTTCTATAGGTTCTTATTTGTAGATTTAGCAAGGCCATTGCCTTGTGGATAATAGTTTGATGAAGTGCTAAGATAAATCCCATGTTGGACAGCCCATTGACTGATCCTAGTTCCCACAAAAGACATTGCATTATCAAAAATAATGATTGAAAAAACTCCAAATCTAGTAAGCAAATCTTCATAGAAATCTAGAACATTGGTTTCATTTGCTTCTTTCAATGCCATTGCTCCTGTCCAACGTGTGAAATAATCTGTAACAGTTAGAATATATTTATGTCTTGAACTTGAAGGAGGATTTATGAGACCAATAAAGTCTGATCCCCATTGGACAAAGCGCTGATCCACCACAATTGGTTGAAGATGTAAAGTTGCAAGTTTCACTTTTATCACAAATACATAACACTGTTTGCACTTCCTTACCCATGCATGGCAATCACTAAATAAGCTAGGCCAATAGCACCCACCTCTCATGACCTTAAGGGATGTAGTTCTTGCGGAAAAATGTCCACCATGTCCATCATGGAATTCTTCAAGCAATCTCTGAGCTTGGCTTGGATTTATACACCTTAGCAACATGTCATTAATATATTTCTTGAGCAAAACG
The DNA here is from genome assembly GCA_037957365.1 of Torreya grandis. NCBI lineage: Eukaryota > Viridiplantae > Streptophyta > Pinopsida > Cupressales > Taxaceae > Torreya > Torreya grandis. Next base: position 744,934 of record JARHVA010005099.1, on the reverse strand, counting down.
CCATCAATAAGCAAAAATATAATTGATTGCAACTTGAAATATCTTATTTTTAAAGCACGTAGATGAGAGAGATAATTACCGTCTTGGAGATATCTTACCAAGTTATGAAACCAGCTGGAAGGTGAGGTATGGTCAACTGTAACCTCTTCATCATTTGACACCAAAACAACCTCATTAGTCTCCTGCAAGTCTTGAGTTAGATTCTCACTGTTTTTTGCCTTTAATCAGCTTTGTGACCTTAATTTCCACATCATACTCTATTATCTTGGTTATCCAATCAACTCTCTTCTCATTTATATCTTTGTTCAAAAGGAACTCCTTGATGTTTAGATGGGGAACCATTATGTGTATTTTATTGTTAGACAACAAGTATCTAAACTTTTTAAGAGACCTTATAATTAAAAGAACATGTTTTCAACAAAATAATACATTGTTTCATACTCTTCCAGTCCTTAACTAAAGAAAGCTATTCTCTACTCTGAAGCCTCATAATTTTGTTGCATAAGAATCCCTGAAATGGTGTCCATGTTTAGCATATGTATACAAAATAATTTTTTTTTATATAAAATATGGATTTATAAGTGTAGGAGCACTAGCTATGGCCTTCTTGATATCTTCAAAAAAATTTATTCCTTCTTTGGACCAGTTTAAGCTCTGATTTTTTTTGAGCATGGCTGTAAGTGGCTTAACTAAAGTGACAAAATCTGAAATATATCTCCTTATGGAATTGATTTTTACAAAGAAGCTTTGCATAACCTTTTTGTGCTTAGGCAAAGAAAGTGCAAGAATGGAGTCTACCCTTGCAGAATCTATGCTTAAACTATGCTTTGAAACAACATGTCCAAGAAGCTTACCTTCAAGAACTGAGAAGACATATTTTTGGGGTTTAGAGATACCCCAAATTGCCTACACCTTTTGAACACTTGCTTGAGATGAACCATGTGATCCTTTGCACTCTTTGAAAACACTATTATATCATCCAAATAAACAAGTATAAACTTGTTAATAAGGCCTTGGAATGCCATATTTATGGATCTCTGAAAAGTTGCTCCAACATTAGATAAACCGAATGACATATTTCTGTATGCAAACACCTCCCACTTGGTTGTGAAGGTTGTCTTAAATTGGTCCTCTTCTTTGACAAAAATTTGATTGTAGCCACTATATCCATCCAACAAAGAAAACCTCTCTGAACCTGCAACTAACTATAAAATTTATTCCATTGATGGCAATAAATAGTGATCCTTAAGTGAAGCCCTATTCAAATCACGAAAGTCAACACACAATCTAATCTCATCGTTCTTCTTCCATATCGGAACAAGATTTGTCACATAAGTTGAGTGCTTAATTGAAAATATAATAGCTGACTCTATGAGCTTAGCCCTCATTAAAGGCTCAAGCTTAGGATTGATGGCCTTTGTCTTTGTCTCACATGTTTAGTTCACCCTGTAACTCAATGGTGTGTTCAGCTAAACTTGGGTCAAATCCCTTGAGATCACTATATTTCCATGCAAATACACCAATAAAACTTGTACATAACTCAATGAAAACTTCTTTTTGTGAAGAAGTTTATACCTTACCCAACTTCAAAATCTTACCAACTATAATCTCTATATCGGCATAGTGTTCTTTTTTTGTTGACAAGAATGACTTCTCTTTCCTTAACTCGTTATCACCACTGAAAATGTTCTCAAGTGTGACCAATCTCTTGGGCAACTTATTTATTTTTAGTTTCACAACTTGATCACCATACTGTTGCAAACACTTTGATTAGTTTCTTGAAGAAAACTTAGCCTCCTCTTGCAAGAATCTTACAATTTGATTGTCATCTTTGAACACCTGTCAATTCTCATGATTATATGGAATAGAAGGCTTTACAACCACCTTTATCTGTGACTGAATTTTCTCGCTCTTTATATTAGCTGAAATGCTAAATTGTAATCCAATGGCATCCAACCTATCTGTGTTTATTCTTGCCTCTTGGTATTGCCTGGATATTAAAAGCTTCAAAATATTCAAGTAAGTCCCATATTCTATGTTTTTCATATTTAATCAACAAATTTTTACTTACATTCAAACCTCTTTCTTGGTGAACTATAAGTTCACTATCCCCAAAAACTTGCAAGTTGTTGACTTTCATCTTCCTAGCCCATTGCAAACCATGAACTAGTGCTTCATACTCGGCAACATTTTTTGAAAAACCAAATTAAAATTTAATAGAAGAGAAATATATTTGCTTTGTTGGAAAAACTAGTATCATTGCAGCTTTGGTACCATGTTTATTCTTTGATCCATCAAAGTACAATTGTCACAAACTTTCACTAGATTCATCATCCTTAACCATGGCTAAAATTGGTACATCATTTTCATGAAGGCAATAAACACCGAGCCATTCTTCAATTAGCTTATAAAGATCATGATCATGCAAAGTGGAAGCCCAATCATCAAGAAACAAATCTATAACTCCATCCAAAGGTGATTCATTTTCTACTCCACTAGTTTCTAGTATATCATCTGAGATGATACAGTTAGTGTTCACAACACTTGGCATATATGGCTCCATATGGAAATGTGAAATAGATTAATAATAAATCCTTACATTGGTACCATCCCTGATTTTGAATAATAAATAATTTCAATCAGTTAATAAATATCCCCCAATCTTTGAGGTGAAGTCCTTTGAAAGGCACATAGCAAAGTAAGGAGGCAAAGCTACCACAACAACATCTTGCTAAATAGTAACATTGGGACAAACATGTAATGTAAATTTCAGATTTCTAATGATGCCTACCATGTTTTTTGGTGACCCATCCAATTGAAATACCCTTTTAGTGTTTGGCTCATAAACAAGGCCGATCTTGTCTGTAATTTGTTTAAGCATGATTGTACTACTAGCTCCACTATTCACCATATAATTATGAACCAAAATATCACCCACTATCAAAGAAAGGTAGAAAGGAGGGGATTTATTTGATTTTAACTCATTTTTTTCCACCTTTGCCATCTTATTTACTTGTTTTACTTGCTACGTAGTTGGCCGATCTGAATTAGTTAAGACAACACTTTCTTTCTCAACTAGTTTTGGAGATAATTTGAGAGTTGAAAGCTCTTGGATGAGCATATCTTTTTATCCTAGAATGGAAAGAGAATCCCACATGCTAATGTTAATATTATACTTCTTCATCTGATCCACTATACTGAACTGAGATCCACCAATTTTTGGTTGCACTTTTTGAAGAACTCGCTGCTCATGAACTAGGAGTATTCGATGAACTTTACTAACCTCTATATTCTAATTTTTATGTGTTGTAGGGGCAACAAGTTGTTATTTTTTACTCTTAGAAACAACATTAAGAGTACTTAAATTTTTTTTACCTTCTACAATTCATCAATGGCTCTTTTTTTAGCTCTAGTTATAGCTGCAACTTGACTGCTCATATTGTTAGTTTTAACATCATGAGTAAAAACAACATGATCATCCACTTACCAATTTATATTAATGGTATCAGGTTGCCCTTGAACTTGTTGAGTGTCTCCTTATGATGCCAAACTTGTATTTTGGTATTGACCTCCTTGAAAAGAAAACTCTTCTTGTGTTATTTGTGGCATAGTGATGTTTTGTGATACTAAGGCTTGATTTTGAGCATCATTGAAATTTGAGGACTACCAATCTGAATCCTACATCAAGTTATTTTTAGGTGAGGTGGGAACTATGGATTTATAAGTGGAAAGAGCATTAGGATCAAGGGCAACATATGGTTTAGCTGGAGTTATGGCTCCTTGTGTTTGATAAGGGAGTCTATTCTCTCTGAAACCTTGATAAAGAGGCCTTTGACCTTTGAATGGGTGATAAGTGGTCTGATTTTGTTGTTGATAGGGCCCATTAGACTGATATTATTATCCCTTGAGTTTCACTATTTTATTCCCAAAGGATTTTAATAAGATTTTCAACTCTCTTATCTCACTAGCTTGACTAGTAAGGGCTGCAATTTGAGCTTGAGGTGATGGAATAGGAGCTAAGGATGGAATTTGAGGAACTTGAGGGGCTAGTATAGAATTCAATTCTATAAATATAGGAATTGGAGGTCTTGGAGAAAGCTTACCATCTTGTATCAAAATATTCTCTACCTTTATTGTAACTTCATAAACATCAGGCAAGGTAGTAACACCCATTGACTATATCATCACACTAATGTTAGAGTTAAGGGCTTTCAAATAGTATGAAAATGCATATTTAGGAGATAATCTAATCAATACAGGTATCCTAGTCCATGTATTTTAGAATTTGAGGTTAAAATCAGACATAAACTTATGAGGAGCTCTATTTATGGTCATTAATTGCTCAACTAAAGATAGGTGATCAAATTTGTCCTCAAATTGATTGACTAAGGTTGCACTCAATTCATCCCAAATAGAAATAGAGTTTAGTGGGAGGTTTCTATACCACTGTAATGTTTTTCCTTTGAAAGAAGCAACAAGCAATCTAATAGAAACATTATCTTCAATAATATTATGGACTGAACAAAGATTAGCTACATCTTATATATGCTCAGTAGGGGTTATTTTATTTTATCCTAAAAAATGGGATACTTTTGAGAGTAGACATAGGAATGTCATCAAATTGGACTAGATTCAGTGAGCTACCTCTATTGAATGGAATAAACATCCGGTTTCTGATGGTCATTTGGATAGTGGGGATTGTAGTGCTTAAAACAATAAGATAACTAGGGGAAAAATATTTATTTTGAGGATATGGATTTGCCCTTATAAACCTTGATCTCTTATAAGATATAAATTCAAAAGGAATAACTTTACTTGCTGACCTTGTGGTAACCTTTATCAAGAAAGGATTGCCTGAATAGTGCTATGACCTTTACAACTTGAAGAATTTTTATCTCGTGATGAAGATTAATATGCTCATCTACTGCAACTTCATCTCTTTAGATTCAAACTTTTTCAGATATGCAAAGAATTTCTTCAAGATCTTATCGGGTGTGCCAAAAATTATTGCCAATTAGACTCGCATCTTTGTGAAGGTAGTTTCAAGCCTTCATAGTTTGTTGAAACATGGAAACAATCTTAGGTTGTGGGTGGCCTAATTAGTGGATTGAGTCTCTAGATTCTAAAGGCTAGCTCCCTTTGATGTATCAATTAGGATATCTACTTTACACTACAAACTACCGAAAAAAGAGAAGAAAGAAAATTGAAAGAAAAATCCTATCTAATGATGGTGATACACCTAAATTTTGATTCATCCACTCAATTTGAGCTCCTAAAAACACTGATTAGACAAGAAAAATACTGAACTTTTAATTCCAATTGACTCCTATGCATCAATATTTCATGAAAATGTTCTATCTGGTGATCAAAGCTTAAGGGAAATGAGGGAATATACCTAATTCAAGGCACTAACCAACCATTTACATCTGCTATAACTTAAGTCAAAAGACATCAAACAGAGAACATGACCTGCATAATCTAATCAACTAGTAAATAAGTAAGAATCATGACTTGATAAGGAAGAAAAATTCTATTATATATGCAAATTGATGACATAAATACACTATATCAGTATCCTAGAATATGAAAATAGTCCTATTTATCTGAAAAGATCAAAAAACTCAAATTTTGACAGAGTCTAATCTTGCCAAAAGAGGGATCCATTTAAGGCTGAAAAAACCAACTTATATAGAAAAAACATACAAAATCCAAAATATTGGTGCTGAAAATAGAAGAGGAGATCAACTCCCACATCTCACAAGTCCAACTTCAATAATCAAAAGATAACAAAGCCTTCTAATAATATCCTTTTGTCTTATGTCTTGCATGAAAAGCTCTTTGGCATTGGAAAAGGATGGTGAGCCCATTTCATAATTGTTATTTAAAATAAACATTAAATTCTTCAAAATTTATCAAACGTGTATTGATCTTTGGTAATTCAACTCTCTTCATGCATGATGTTATGCTAATCTTCAAAGAGAAAACTCCACTTGAAGCTAAGTTGGAATTGTTTGAAAAGGCTTTGATTAACAAGATAAACAAGAGTGCATGCATGAAATTCTAAATCAAGCTTTCCTTGAATAACCATCCAACATTAAACTACTCAAGCCCTTCACGCATTTGAGTATCTCTTTTGAAACTGAGAGAGTCGTGCTTGAAGGCAATTGCATGTTTATGAATAATTTGATTATTGCATTTATTATTTGGCATGCTCTTTACTATAGTTCAATCTTGCTTAGGCCACTCTACATACTCTGAATGTGACTATAAAACACATTGATCTGAGTCAAAAGGGGAAGTCAGCATTGTCTTCTACTAATTGGTTGTCGACATCCTACCAAAATCCTTCTAAAAACCTAGATTTTCCTTATCTGTTGATCTCTTTGCTGTAGAATGTGCTTATGCCACTTGTCATTGATTAATTAGCCCTTTGGATTTGCTGACCATTTGACTTAATCTTGTTCTGTTGCTCTGTTTCGAGCTAATTCCTTTAGACTATTTACTCTTTGTTCATTTCCTTCGAACAAAAAGTCCAAAAGAATTCTTTCTATTTTTTTTTGTAAATTTTCTTTCATTCATTTTCTTTGGACAAAAAGTTTGAAGTAATTATGTCTTCGGACTTCTTGTAATGGACAAGAAGAACAAAAAGTTTGAAGAAATTCATGTCCTCAAAACCTTTGTAAATTGCCTTTCAGGCTTTTCGAAACTGCCCTTCGGGATTTTTGACAAGCCCTTGGAACTTTTGAAATGATATCTTGGTTAAGGATAGACCCTTCGGACTTTTTAAAATGGTCCTCTTTCTCTAGAAAAGACCGTTTTAGAAAAATTGCAAAGGTCTTATTGCCCTTCGAAAAATGTGTAATGGTCCTTCAACAAATTGAAATGACCCTTCAATTTTTTTGAAAAGGTCATTTTAGAAGAATTTGAATGGTCCACTTGCTCTTCAGAAAAGTTAAAATGGTCCATTTACCCTTCATAAAAGTTGAAACGGTCCACTTACCCTTTGAAAAAGTCGAAACAATCCACTTACCCTTTGAAAAAGTTGAAATGGTCCACTCCGAAAAAATGAACCCTTTGGTTTTCTTGCAAGTGTCCCTTTCAAAAAAATTGAAATGGACCTCTTCTGAGGATGTACCCTTCGGATTTCTACAATAGACCCTTCAGACTTTTTGAAATGGTCCTCTTGCTCTAGAAAAGACCCATTCGAAAAAATTGCAAAGGTCCTATCGGAAGAATTTGAATTGTCCACTTACCCTTCGAAAAATTTGTATAGGAATTTTCCAAAGGAAAAGAACCCTCTCAAAATTCTTGAAAAGTGACTTTCTCAAAAGGAAACTACCCTTCAGGATTGTTAAAAATGTCTTTTTCCGAAAGGAATAATCCTTCAGATTTTGTGCAAATTCCTTCTTCAATTTATCTTCTATAGAAAAATCTGAAGTATTTCTTCCTGAAAAAGCCCGAAGTCTTCTTCTTTGAGAACCTAAATTATTTTTCAAAACTTGCTCCCATCAACTACTCGGATCAACATCAATTTTTTTTTGTAAAGAACAAGTGAAATAAAAGACCCTAAATCACCTAAACAACCCTAAGCCCTGTTAACCATGGATTCTTCAAGGACTTTTCAAGACCAATTACTGACTCACAAGACAAAAAGGCATGATTATGCAAATCTTGAATGATAAGGGTTGCAATTTGACCTGTAGGGTCAAAATTGTCAATAGCAGCTATTAAAGCATTTGAGCAACTAAAAGCAACGATGTGCACCACCCTAGTTTTGGCTACTCCAGACTTCTCAAAGATGTTCATTTTTGAATATGATGATTTTAGATCAGTGTTGGGAGTAGTACTAATGCAGGAAGGAATCCTCCTTGCATTTGAGAGTCGTCAATTCAAAGGTAAGAATCTACAAAAACTTATCTATGAGAAAGAAATGATGGATATTTTTTATGCAGTCAAACATGGAGGCCTTATCTGATGGGTAGACACTTTAAGGTGAAAATAGATCATGATAGTCTCAAATACTTTTTAGATTAAATATTATCATCTGAAGAAAAATAGAAGTGGGTAACAAAAATGTTGGGTTATGATTTTGAAATCATATACAAAAAATGTAAAGATAATGTAATAGTAGATGCACTATCCAAATATAATACATCCACATAAGCATTACTTTGTGCAATGTCCATGTTACAAGTATATTGGGTGGATGAATTTAGGTTAGAGTGGGAGCAGGACAAGGATACACATGTTATGATTCAAAATATCTAGCAAGGTTCTATATCCTCTGACAAATTTTAATGGAAAGGTAATGCCCTATGGTATAAGGATAGGTTATACTTGTGTAAAGATTCAAAGATTAAACATTAGATTCTTGTAGAGTTACAAGCATATCCAATTGGGGGACACTCTGAGTTCTTGAAAACTTATCACAGAATCAAGTGAGAAGTATTTTGGGAAGGACTCAAGGGAGATGTACAAAAGTTTGTGGTAGAATGTTTGATATGACAATAGATTAAAGGTGAGATAGTTAAAACCTTGGATATGTTACAACATTTAGAAATCTTAGTCAAAGGTGGGAGGAGGTTTCCATGGATTTCATCATAGGGTTGCCTTGTTCTGAAGGTAATAATATTATCTTGGTAATTGTGGACCAATTTATAAAATATGCTCATTTTTGTGCCTTCTCACACCCATTTACAATAAGTATAGTAGCAACTGTTTTCTAGAAGCAGTTCTAAAATTACATGGAACCTTGAAAATAATTGTAAGTGATCATGATCCTATTTTCACTAGTAATTTTTGGACTGAACCATCTTCTTGTTTGGGTACTCAGCTAGCTCATAGCTCATCTTACCATCTCCAATCTGATGGACAAACATAAGTGGTCAACAAATGTTTAGAGGGGTATCTTCATTATTTTGTATAAGATAAGTAGGAGCATTGGGTTAAATGGTTACCACTTGAAAAATGGTGGTATAACACATCTTTTCATACCTCTTCTAAAATGTCTCCATTTATAGGACTATATGGTTATTATCCGCCTTCCATCACTTCTTCTTTAAGGGTGCAAACCAAGGTTCAAGATGTGGAGGAGCACATTCAACATCAACATGAGGTTTTGACTGGTTTTAGAGAGAATTTGGCCTTGGCACAAAACATGATGAAGCAACAAGTAGATCAACATCATAATGAGCGACATTTTGATATGGGTGATTAGGTCTTTGTACATTTGCAGCCTTAAAAACAGATGTCCTTAAAGCAACAAAAAATGGACAGAAACTTGCTCCTAAGTATTAGGGCCCTTATTAAGTTCTACAAAAAATTTAGAAGTGTGGCTTAAAACTTGGAGTTGCCTCATTCATCTCTCATACACCCAATATTTCATGTTTCCCGCTTGAATAAGGTCATCAGACAGAAAGTTTCAGCCCAAATAGAGCTACCAAACTAGATGAAGGATGAGTCATTTTAGAATCAAAGAATATCCTAAAAATATGTACTAAGAGGTTGAGAACCATAGAGATTAAAAAATATCTGATCAAGTGGAAGAACATGAGTAGTGGATACAACTTGGGAGGGTGAAGATTTTTGGCAACATCCAGAGTTGTTGAATGTTGAGGACAATGTTGGTTTGAAGGGGAAGGGCATGCTATGACCCTAACCTATTGCATGTATTGGGATAACAATAGTCGACGTATGGCTTACTTGTCCCTATTTGATGTTACTTCACATTTCTCTATCCATTCATTTGGTTAGTAGGTTGGCTTATGGAGTAACCATGGCCTAGGTAGATTATAAATAGGAGGTCATGGGTAGTTTTTTTATCATCATATATTATGTTATATTTTAGTCCTATTGTGATCTATTTTTGTTATTCTATTTTATTTTTAAAGTAATTTCATTACAGTTTAGGAGTTGAGTTCTTGCATAGGTATAACTGAAATTTGTACCATAGAGTGACCCTTTTCCATACAAATTTGATTGACACTCAAATCCTTTTGGATCTTTTGAATGAGATTATGTGTATCTTTGTCATTCTCCTATTTTGATCTTGCCTCATCCACGTAATCTTCTTATAATGTAGACATGGCATACAATAGTGTTTATGTAGACTCATCCTTCATGGATAGTGTATTAACCATTATAATCTCCTTTCTTTTCTTGTACATGATCTCAAAGTCACATCCCCACATAATTTTGACCCATTTTTTTTTGTTTTTCTAGTGATAACCTCTGTTCTAAGAAGTATTTTAGACTATCATGATTTGTCTTCACTGTTGACCATTTTTGGTTTAGCAGGCCAAAATCGGTCCCCTTCTTCCCATGCTATTCTGAGCCAGTACAATTTTGGTTGCACAAGTCTTTCGACAGATGAAGAACTAGTTCAAAGAGTGCAAGGTTTTACAAATCTTCTTCAGACTCTTGTCTGAATAAATTCACAAGGAAAGAGAGCCGAAATGGTTCAAGACACTTTTCCTTAAGGTTGGAAAAGTGGTTCAACGTCGGGGTTCAACGACATGATCTTTCCAAGAGTTATCAACTTTGAACCGTTGAACCATTGAACTGGTTCAATCGATTGGTTCAATGTTTTGATTCAATACTTTGGTTCATTGCTTTGGTTCAAAGGTTTGGTTCAACGCTTTGGTTCAAAAGTTCGGTTCAATCGTTTGGTCCAATGCTTTGGTTCATCGCTTTGGTTCAAAGGATTGGTTCAACGCTTTTGTTCATCACTTTAGTTTAAAGGTTTGGTTCAATGCTTTGGTTCAGTGCTTTGGTTCATTGCTTTGGTTCAAAGGTTAAGTTCATCACTTTGGTTCATTGGTTTGGTTCAATGACTTGGTTCAGTCGGCTTGGTTCATTATCTTGGTTCAGTCGGCTTGGTTCAAAGAAGTGGTTCAAAGAGTTGGTTTAACGACTAGGTTCAAGGGGTTGGTTCAAAGGGACAGTTCACTCAATTGGTTCAATGTTTGCCTCAAAGGAACGGTTCAATCAGAAGGTTCAAGAGTCTCCGGAAGGACCAGTGCCCTTGCGGAGGGTAGTCAAGTATAAAAGGGACCATTCCAATGCCCTTGTGGAGGGATGTTCTAGACCCAAGTGCCCTTGTGGAGGGCAAGGAACACTTGAAAAAAGATCAAAAAGTGAACAAGGCCGAAAGGATAATTTTTCTTCAGAAATTTGTTTAAGGCAAAGGATGAGAATTTCTTCGGACAAAATGTCCGAAGGAATTCCTTCAGACATTTTGTCTGAAGAAATCCTTTGGAAGAAAATCCTGCGAAATAAAAAAGGGGACAAGGCAAAGGCAAGAAATGATTTCTTTCGAACTTTTGTTCGAAGGAATTCCTTTGGACAAAAAGTCTGAAGAAATTTGGGAAAAGCCGAGGGAAAAAACTCGAAGAAAAATTCTGAAGGAAAGGAAGTGATCGAGATAATTCTTGTAGACATTTTATTCGCGGGAAAAATGGCTGAAAGAAAAGTCGATGGAAAGGCAAAACAAGAGGAAAGATATCCTTCAAGCCTTTTTTCCGAAGGATTTCCTTTGGATAAAAGTTTGAAGAAATTCGGTCGCCAATACAATGCGGACCCGACTAAGACAAAAGCCTAACCAGAGAAAAAAGCCAAAGGAAAGGAAAAGGCCGAAGAAATTCAAAGGGGTGACGGGCCCGAAGATGTCAAGTTTAAGCACCATAAATTAGCCATTGGAATCTGAATGTCTGGTGACATCCTCGAAGCCGTCAAATTCAGGGCAATAAACTAGCCGTTAGCTTTCAAATAAGAGACGGGCCCGCGAACGTCAGTTTTACAAAAATGAAATAGCCGTTGATCTTTAAATACTTGAGCACCAACCAGAAGGGAGCCTAAAAAGCTAAGAGAGAAAGAGACAAAAGCCAACAAAAGACAAAACCAGGAAAAGATGACACTGGGAAAAGATAAAAGTTAAGAATGAACCCAGCGACCTGGTGATGGAAGAGCTCAAAGAGCCAAAGAAGTAGCAAAAGATAGCCCTCGAGGGCCAAAGGAGATAGAAAAGACAAAGCCAGGAAGAGACAAAAGAGCCAAGTGTAGAAATAGACAAAATAGTCCATGTCGCAAAGGAAGGCATCGACTCAAGGAGTTACTCCAATGGTTGGAACAATGCCTGCCAAGTGGTCATCAAGGGGCACAAACAGTGAATGATGTGACCCATTTTTTTCCATTTTGCATTAATGAGCAGACAAACTGCGTGAATGCCTTCAAGGAGTGGTCTTGTTTGTAGACAAATGGTGTGGCCTATGTTTTTTAAATTCCTGAAGTCAAAATCAAAGCTGACACAACGTTATCTTTCAGCGACTTCCTCTTCCCAATGCTCTTAACGCACATCGGCCAACTTGTCAAAGGGCACCAAAAGTCTTTTCCAAAAGAGGCACCTTTTTGTTCTCTCTTCTCTATATATATTGTAACTTCTTATTTTGAGAAAATCATCTCTTATATTGTAAGGCAAAGCCCTGCCATTTTTCACTTGAAATCAATAGGATACACAATTTTTACCTCTATTCTGGTTTAATATATCCCTGAGTGTGTCTGAGTGTTAGTCTTGTGTTTAGTCATTGTTTTCTAATGCTTTCATAGGGTTGACATCAACATACCTAGTATGTACAAGGCATCATTCTTGTAGGTGACAAGAAGAGCTGTACTTGGAGCGCAGAGGCAGAAGGAGGTTACTAGACAGTGTGCTTTTCCTATAGCTTCTATGGTAAGTCCTTTTTCTGTGTGTTTCCATTAAAGCCTCCCTGTCAAGCTCCCTACAATCTGGTCCTTTTACCAATTGAAGTGTATGTATGTGTTCTTATGGTTTAGAGTGTGAGTGTGATTAGATCAAACTTGTTTGGTGCATCACCCTATTAGGTTAGGTTTTATTTTTTTAGCATCCTTCTCTCTTTTCACCCCCATTATATATATATATATATATATATATATATATATATATATATATATATATTAGCAACTTACTGGAATAACTCAGATACATCAAAGGGAGCTAGCCCTTATCTAAAGACTCTCCCCCCAGTTTTGCCAGACCCACAAGCAAGATGGGAGTTTCCATTGTGATGTGTGGAAGGCAGGAGCTCAGCCTCCTGTCAAGGGTGCAATCCACTGCGTCAACAGTTTTTGGCACGCCTGATGGGACTCAATTTTTTACACTTAGTAAAGTTTCAAGATTGATGCTGGTCCTATTACAACAAAATCAACTATTTTCAGCATCTAACGACTCCACTGGTAAGAGCTTCAGATTCTGATCAAAGACCAATCTGACCTCCTATGTCTAAATTTATCACACGATCTGTTGCTAAGGGTGTTCTTTTCAAATTCATTGAATTGCCTTTGAACTCAACAAAGTGACTAAGGTTCGAGAGGACTCATCCTTATTCAACAAATCATTTTCCCAGACTTGCAATAAAAAAACCTACACAAGAAGGCCTCGATTGCATCCTATCATAGCTATGGCATTACCTTTTGTGGCCTTTAATGGTTAGAGTTCTTTGAATCTCTGGCATTATGACCCAATTCTAGGAGCAGTCCTTAAAAGTGTGCCTCCCTTTAATGGAGAGGGGCCCATTACCGCTACTGAACACATCAAAAATATTGCTAACCTCTACAATATTCACAATGTCACTGAGGAAAACATTGCAATCAAATTTATGGCATTGTCTTTCAAAGGCAAAGTTTTGGACTAGTATGGGACTTTGCCCATGAATTCAGTTGATTCTTAGCATGAATTGGGCATCCTCTTAACGAACCAATTTGGGGAGAAGAGCGACCACCTCTCACTCGCTCAACAACTGACCACAATGAAAAGAGCTCCACACGAATACATGTAGGATTTCAACACTCGATTTCAGAAGACATGGAATAGAATCCCTGTTTTGGTAAGGTTGACTCCAAGTTATGCTTTCCTCTACTATTTGAAAGTGTTGAACAGTGACATCACTGTTATGATATAATCCATGGGAGGACATGTGTTGCCTGCCACCTATGACATAGCTATAGCAGCTGAGAATTGTCTGGCGTAGGCTGGAAAATATCTCCTAGGCCTCATATGCCGCTCTTTCTTGAAATGCTACCTCTAATCCAGACTGCTACTCCCACCTTAGCTCTTCTGCCTACCATAGAAAAGATGCCTACTACTTCATCAAATGACCTCCATGAAGTCAAAAGTCTGTTACAAAGTGTAACAAATGAGCTAGTGGCTATTAAAAGGCAGCAAGCTCAAAACAACCGACCAAATCAAGGATATCAATAGTATGGTCAAGCACATAGACCCCCTTTCCAAAATTACAATCAAGGGCAGGGTCAGTTTGCACAGGCCAGACCTTTTCAAGGCTACAATCTAGGTGCCCCTTCATCATCTAAGGCCATGGTGCCTGCTCAAAACAATCTGGTACATGAACAACCCAGTTGCTCAACCATGGGATATGGTCAAGATCAGACTGTTTGTACAAATGAAATGCCAAGTCACTACACAAATGTTCAAGACAATCAGGAAACCACCCAATTCCCAAGCTTTAAGGCTTCAATGCAACCCGACATGGGCGGTATTCAAACTCAACCTGATTCCACTCTCATGAATCAGTTGGAAGGTGAGTTCTATGCAGTCAATTATGTGGGTAGTGCAGAAAATCAGGGTGACTATGTCATAGCCAACACAAGGTCCAAAAAGAGAGCAATAGAAGAAGCTCATGCTATTGCCCAAAAATCAACAACACCTTCTTCATCACATGTAAACCAAAAGGTTCCAAACTTCAGACCGCTAATTGTACCTTCAATGCCTCGGCCTGTGCCTCAAGCCGTAAGTAATCCCAAAGAAAATTTGAAAAAAGGCAACCCTCAATTCAATGTTGTAGACCAGATGAAGAAGCTACACATGAACATCTCTTTGTGGGATTCACTATCAATACCAAGGCAAAAGGACATGCTGTAAAAGAAATTGTGTGAGCTGAATGAACAAGCTGTCCCAATAAAAGCCGATAATATTTTGATGATGAATGGACATCCTTCCACCTCAAGCCAAGTTAAGAAAGAAGAAAAGGTTCTCCCTTTTTATTTGTCCTTGGTCATAGGAGATTTCATGGTGCACAATTGCATCATTGATAGTGGAGCAAGCACCTCGGTGATGCCTAAATGCATAGCTGATAAGCTGGGGTTAAAATATGAAAAAATGATTAAGAGAGTCTTGCAGCTGGATGGAACACTAGCAATGATAGTTAGGGTGGTGAAAAGTTTGAGCTTGATGCTACATGCTTGCCTGACCTTCTCAGTTCCTCATGATGTGGTAGTGGTGGATGTCCCTCCTTACTTTGCCATTTGCTTGTCCAGGGATTTCACATCCAAAATAGGTGGCTACCTAGCAACAAACTGGTCTTATTTGGTTTTTAGAACCAAGTATGGGACTAAAGTTAAGATTGAATTAGAGCCACTCCATATAGATCATCTAGAACCATACTCGTTCAAAGTGAAAAATGTTAGCTATGTCATTATTGACCAGGAAGAGTTCCAAGTGGATCAATCTCCATCCTCTACCCTTGAAGGAGTTGTTGACCTGCTCTTAGACGAATGGGGAAGTGACAACTTTGAGCATGATCCTTACAAATTCATAGAAGAGGTAGGCCTTGGAGTTTATTGCATACACAAAGAGGGTAATTTTGTACCAAATTTGATGAAAGTAAGTCAAAAAAGCTCAGGTCTATGGCAACTATTCTTTGATGGCTCAAGAACTAAGTTGGGAGCTGGTGGTGGAGTGGTGCTAGTTTCTCCTTCAAAGGAGAAATACTTTTCAGCCTTCTAGTTTCAAATTTCTTGTATGAGCAATGTTGTGGAGTATGAATCCCTCATCCATGGTTTAGAGTGGGTGAGGAAAAGAAGAATCAAAGAGCTACAAGTTTTTGGTGACAACGAGCTAATTGTCAATTAGGTAAGAGGCCAAAATTTGACAAAGAATTCTTTATTAAAGTCCTATAAACATAGGGTATGGGACTTAGTGGAGAATTTCTTTGCTTTCAATGTCACCTCCATTCCTAGAGAGCATAAAAAACAAGCAGATAGGCTGGCAGCAGTCGGTGCCTAGTTTGATATCCCTAGGGAAATAGGCCGAGACCATAGTTCACTCCACTTGAAGGTAGTAATCCGACCCTCTATACCTGACAACATCACTAACTGGCAGGTCTTTGACAGTGACTAGTAAATAACACTATTCTTGCAAGAAGAAGGTGAGTTCGCTGCTAAAAACTAGGCAAAGCTACAGTAGCAATATGGTAGCCAAATTGTTCAACTGAAGAAAAATAAACTCCCCAAAGGCTTGGTCACTCTAGAGAGTATCTTCAATGAAGATGACCAGTTAAAAAGTGACAAGGCAAGCATCACAACGAAGGAGGAAAACTATGAGAAGATTGAAATATTCAAAGATAAGCTGCTTGCACTTGGGAAAGTGTGCACAGACCGTGAAAGGTGGGTCTTCACCTTGTTGTGCCAAGAGTTTGCTGATGTCTTCACTTGGGAATATAGCGATTTGAAGGGTTTCGACCCAAGTTTGGCTTAACATACCATTGAGCTAGAAGAAGGCACCAAGCCGATCAAGTAGAAGCAAAGGCCTGTCAACCCAAAGATTGAGCCTCTCATGCAAAAGAAACTAACCAAGTTGATTGAGTCCAGGATAATATTTTCAATCAAATACTCCTCTTGGCTGGCCAATCTTGTTCCTGTCCAGAAAAAGAATAGGTAGATCAGACTATGCATTGATTTTAGAGACCTCAATAGAGTCTCTTTGAAAGACCATTATCCTCTCTCAAGCATGGAGCAGATACTTCAAATGGTGATACGCAGCGAGCGTTTCTCCCTCCTGGATGGGTATTCAAGATATAATCAAATTTTGGTGCAAAAATGTGACCAATACAAGACAACCTTCACTACCAAATAAGGGACGTTTGATTATAGGAAAATGCCATTTAGACTGTCTAATGCTGGTGCCACCTTTCAGCGAGCCTTGGACATGGCTTTTCGAGGCTTGATAAATAACACTGTGCTAGTATATCTTGATGATGTGATAATATTCTCTAAGGAGGCGGGCCAACACATGAAACACCTCAGACAAATCTTCGAGAGGTGTAGAGAGTTTGATATCTCTCTTAACCTGAAGAAATATGTGTTCACTATCCATGAGAGTAAACTCCTTGGCCACGTTATTTCCAAGGAAGGCTTAACTTTGATCCAGAGAGAGTTCGCTCCATCCTGGAGCTGTCCTTGCCTAAGCACAAGAAAGGCCTATAGAGCTTCTTTGGCAAAATAAATTTTATCCAGAGATTTATTCTAAATTTTGTGGAGATATTCAAGCCATTGACCTCTATGCTTAAGAAGGACGAGAAGTTCACATGGACAGTGCAAAGAAAGGATAGTTTTGAAGAAATCAAGTAGGCTGTAGCCTAGGCTCCTACTTTGATCAGTCCTGACTTCACCAAGGATTTCAACCTCTACACCTTTAGAAATGAAGAGGTAATCTCTGCCATGCTTACCCAAGTGAATGGTGATAACCTTGAGTAACCACTTGTATTTTTAGCCAAGGCCTAGAGGGTTTTGAGGTTAGGTGCACATATGTGGAGAAGCAAGTCCTTGTAGTCATACAAAGTCTAAAGAAATTTATGTATATGCTGTCCAATAGTAGAATTCACCTCATGGTTCCACATCTCGGCATCAAGGATTTCTTGACCAACTATGACCTTAATGAAAAGAGGGATGGTTGGATAACTAAGGTGATGGAATACGATGTGGATATCAAGATCACCAAGCTGGTAAGAGGGAGAGGCTTGTGTGAACACCTTAATGCAGAATTTAAATAGCAAAAAGAGGACAGTCTACTAATTCATGATGCAGCTACAGTAGAAGAACTAGTTGTCATGAAGGATTGGACATCAGACTTGAAGTATTTCCTTTTCACTGGTGAGTGCTCGCAGGGCCTTGATAGGACCAAGAGGAGATATTTCAAACTCCAGTCTCTCCCTTATGTCCTGATTGATGGAGTACTGTTCAAAAGGGATCTCTCATGAGTCCTTTTAAGGTGCATAGACCCAAGTTAGGCTGACAGGGTGCTGTCTAAGTTCCATGATGGGCCAGTTGGTGGTCACTTTGCTCCTAGGCCTATAGCTACAAGAATAATGAGAGCTGGTTACTTCTGGCCTACTCTATTTAGGGACACCCATGCCTGGGTATGAAAGTGCTAGAAGTATGCGCTCTTTGATGGGAAGCAACAGTTGGCTGCCATGCCTTTACAACTTATTCAGGTGGAGTAGCCATTCATGCAATGGGGCCTTGACTTTATAGGGATGATTAACCCTCCCTCTAGTGCTGGACACAAGTGGGTCCTGACCGCCATATATTTTTTCACAAGATAGGTAGAGGCTATCGCTTTGAAAGAAGCCAATGAAATTGCAGTCCTAGATTTTTATGAAGACCTGGTGGCAAGGTTCAGGGTTCTAGCTACCATAATCTTAGATAACGCTTTATCTTTTCTGAAAACTAAAACAAGTGAATGGGCACTGAGATATGGTATCTATCTTAGCACTTCATCCAATTACTACCCACAGGGGAATGCGTTGGCTGAGTCCACCAATAAGAATCTAATCAAGATCATCAAGAAAACAATAGAGGAGAATCAGAGGACTTGGCATGCCAAGTTGAAAACAACCCTGTGCGCAGATAGGGTCACTCTAAAGAGGGCAATTGGCAACTCATCGTACACACTCATATATGGAAGGGAAGCTAGGCTTCCCCTTTCACTTGAATTGCCAGCCTTAGACCTCGCTCACTAGCTGCAGTTAGAAGAAGGCAACAAAATGGAGGTTAGACTATCCGAGCTGATGGAGCTCCAAGAGACAAGGGACCAGGCTATGGATTATATGACCAGCTACCAACAACAGACAAAGAAACACTTTGACAAGAAATCTTCATCAAAAGTTTTCTCTAAAGGAGACATAATCTTGAAATGGGATGCAGACCGAGCTAAGCCTGGAAAGCACGTGCAGTTTGACACCCTATGGAGTGGTCCATACGTCATCACTCAGTACAAACAACACAATGCATTCCAACTCTCCAAGTTGGATGGTGAAAAACTATATATCCCAGTTAATGGGATACATCTTAAGAATTATCACTAAGCCCTTCTCCCATCATGTATATATTTTCCTTGCTCTTTTCCTATTTTCCCTAAGTGCTTTTGCACATGTTAGTAGTTTTCTTAGTCTTGTGTGTTTTTTCATTTGCTTTTGGGGGTAAAGGCTTCATGATTGATTCTTGAATCTATCGAGGCTGTTGCTAACTTTGTTTAAGTTGCATTCTGACTCCGTGCCTAATAGATTGTAAGGCAATTGGATTCTAAGCATAACAGGCATGCTTCCCCTGGGAGTCGCCAATTTGTTGACCATTTTTGGTCTAGCAGGCCAAAATCAGTCCCCTTCTTCCCTTGCTATTCTAAGCCAGTGCAATTTTGGTTGCACAAGTCTTTCAGTAGATGAAGAACCAGTTCAAAGAGTGCAAGGTTTTAAAAAGCTTCTTCAGACTCTTGTCTAAATAAATTCACAAGGAAAGAGAGCTAAAATGGTTTAAGACACTTTTGCTTAAGGTTGGAAAAGTGGTTCAACGTCGGGGTTCAATGACATGATCTTTCCAAGAGTTAACAACTTTAAACCATTGAACCATTGAACTGGTTCAATCGATTGGTTCAAAGGTTCAGTTCAATCTTTTGGTTCAATGCTTTGGTTCATCACTTTGGTTCAACGCTTTGGTTCAGTGCTTTGGTTTAAAGGTTAAGTTCATCGCTTTGGTTCATTGGTTTGGTTCAACAACTTGGTTCAATTAGCTTGGTTCATCGGCTTGGTTCAGTCGCCTTGGTTCAAATAAGTGGTTCAAAGAGTTGGTTCAAAGGCTGGGTTCAATGGGTTGGTTCAAAGGGACGGTTCACTCAATTGGTTCAATGTTTGGCTCAAAGGAATGGTTCAATCAGAAGGTTCAAGAGAGTCTCCCGAAGGACCAATTACCTTGTGGAGGGTAGTCAAGTATAAAAGGGACCATTCCAATTCCCTTGCGGAGGGCAGTTATCGACCCAAGTGCCCTTGCAGAGGGTAGGGAACAATTGAAAAAAGATCAAAAAGTGAACAAGGCCGAAAGGGTAAGTTTTCTTTAGAAATTTGTTTAAGGCAAAGGACGAGAATTTCTTCGGACAAAATGTCCGAAATAATTCCTTCTAACATTTTGTCCGAAGAAATCCTTTGGAAGAAAATCCCACAAAATAAAAAAGGGGACAAGGCAAAGGCAAGAAATGATTTCTTTCGGACTTTTGTCTGAAGGAATTCCTTCAAACAAAAAGTCCAAAAAAATTAGGGAAAAGCCATGGGAAAAAACCCGAAGAAAAATTCTGAAGGAAAGGAAGTGATCGAGATAATTCTTGCAGACATTTTGTCTGCGGGAAAAATGGCTGAAAGAAAAGCCGATGGAAAGGCAAAACAAAAGGAAAGATATCCTTCGGACCTTTTGTTTGAAGGATTTCCTTCAGATAAAAGTTCAAATAAATTTGGCCGCCAATACAATGAGGACCCGACTAAGACAAAAGCCCGACCAGAGAAAAACGCTGAAGGAAAGGAAAAGGTCAAAGAAATTCAAAGGGGTGATGGGCTCGAAGACGTCAAGTTTAAGCACCATAAATTATCCATTGGAATCCGAACGTCCGATGACGTCCCTGAAGTTATCAAATTCAGGGCAATAAACTAGCCATTAGCTTTCAAATAATCGACAGGCCTGCGAACGTCAATTTTACGGCAATGAAATAGCTGTTGATCTTTAAATACTTGAGCACCAACCAGAAGGGAGCCCAAAGAGCTAAGATAGAAAGAGACAAAAGCCAGCAAAAGACAACCAAGAAAAGATGACACTGGGAAAAGACAAAAGTTAAGAATGAACCTAGCGACCTGCTGATGGAAGAGCCCAAAGAGCCAAAGAAGTAGCAAAAGATAGCCCTCGAGGGCCGAAGGAGATAGAAAAGATAAAGCTAGGAAGAGATAGAAGAGCCAAGTGCAGAAATGGACAAAATAGTCCAAGTGGCAAAGGAAGACATCGACTCAAGGAGTTACTCCAGCAGTTGGAACAGTGCCTGCCAAGTGATCATCAATGGGCATGAACAGTGAACGATGTGACCCATTTTTCTCCATTTTGCATTAATGAGCAGACAAACCACGTGAATGCCTTCAAGGAGTGGTCTTGTTTGTAGGCAAATGGCGTGGCCTATGTTTTTTAAATGCTTGAAGTAAAAATCGGAGCTGACACAACATTATCTTTTAGAGGCTTCCTCTTCCCAACACTCTCAATGCACATGGGCCAACTTGTCAAAGGGCGCCAAATGTCTTTTCCAAAAGAGGCTCCTTTTTGTTCTCTCTTCTCTATATATATTGTAACTTCTCATTTTGATAAAATCATCTCTCATATTGTAAGGTGAAGCCCTGCCATTTTTCACCTAGAATCAATAAGATACGCATTTTTTACCTCTATTATGGTTGGATATATCCCTGAGTGTGTCTAAGTGTTAGTCTTGTGTTCAGTCATTGCTTCCTAATGCTTTCACAGGGTTGACACCAATGTACTTGGTATCTACAAGGTGCCATTTCTATAGGTGACAAAAATATCTGTACTTGGAGTGCAGAGGTAGAAGGAGGTTACCAGACAGTGTGCTTTTCCTACAGTGCCTATAGTAAGTCGTTTTTCTATGTGTTTCCATTAAAGCCTCCCTGTTAAGCTCCCTGCAATCTGGTCTTTTTACAAGTTGAAGTGTATGTATGTGTTCTTATGGTTCAGAGTGTGAGTGTGAGTAGATCAAACTTGTTTGGTGCATCACCCTATTATGTTAGGTTCTATTTTTTTAGTATCCTTCTCTCTTTTCACCCCCCCATTATATATATATATATATATATATATATATATATATATATATATATATATATATATATATTAGCATCTTAATAGAATAACTCAGATGCATCAAAGGGAGCTAGCCCTTATCTAGAGACTCTCCCCCCAATTTTGCCAGACCCACAGGCAAGAGGGGAGTTTCCATTGTGACATGTGGAAGGCAGGAGCTCAGCCTCCTATCAAGGGTGCAATCCACTGCGTCAACATTCAC
Source organism: Torreya grandis (assembly GCA_037957365.1). Taxonomy (NCBI): domain Eukaryota; kingdom Viridiplantae; phylum Streptophyta; class Pinopsida; order Cupressales; family Taxaceae; genus Torreya; species Torreya grandis. The sequence continues at coordinate 722,748 of JARHVA010005099.1, read as the reverse complement.
CTTAAAGTGTCTTCACATCAAATATTGTCTCCTTTGTTTTACTACATGAAGGATAACCATCATTTTCTCCTCATAAATAGTTTTCAACAAATTATTACCCTTGAATTGGTGATTCTCAAATGCAACAAGTCATCCCTCTTACATGAGTATGACCCCCATGCCATATGTGAAGCATCAAATTCAATAGTGAAAGTTTTGAAAAAAATGGGGTAGATAAAATTGTTGTGGTGCACATGGCTTCATTAAACTTATAAAATGCCTTGGTGTCTACCTCATTCAAATGGTAGGAGTGTTTTGATAAAGTTGTGAATGGTGACACTATGTTATTATCATTTTTTACAAGTTGACAATAGTAACATATGAGCCCTAAAAAATGTTTAGGTTCTTAAGGGTTTTAAGCATTTGCCCTTTGACCATGACCTTGATCTTGTGAGAGTCCATGTTTAGGCCTTGATGGGAAATAATATGACACAATTACTCTACCTTGACTAAAAATCACATTTGGAAGGCTTGACATCAAGCTAATATTGTTTTGGATTTTATAAAACTTGACTCACATACTACAAATGTTCTTCCCATGTTTTGTTGTATATTAAGATGTCATTAAAAAACAATAAAATAAATCTATGCAAAAATGGATGAAAGATAGACTTTATCAAACTTTGAAATGTAGATGGTGCATTTGTGAGGCCAAAGGGGATCACCAAAAATTCATATTAGTCCCCACTAGTTTTGAAAGATATTTTATGTATACCTTAGCTTTTGATTTTGATTTGATGATATACAACACCTTGTAGCTCATCTATCAAATCATCAATTACCATAAGTGGAAACTTATTTTTGATGGTGTGCTTGTTGAATTTTTTGTAGTCTAGACACATGGCATGTTTCATATTTATTACACACCATCATCACTGTAGAGGAATAAGCACTATGGCTATGTTAGATAATACCTGATTATAGCATCTCCTAGAACATATTCTCAATCTCTCTCTTTTCTGTAGATATGTGATTCACACCACAGGGCCCAAGACCTTGTGTGGGAGAGACAACCTTGTGCTTAGAATTGAGATACATAAATATAGAGAGTGCACACTATGTCAACTTAAAAAACGTAGACCAACACACATTCAAGTAAGCAAAAGTCCAATAATTTTTATAAATGCAACTTCTATTCAATGTGAACAAATAAGGAAAAGTACAAAGATGTACAATGTTTCATAAAGGCTAGGAATTCAGGTTCCTATGATCATAAGGGGAAACACTTCCTTTGATTTTATTCGACTGAATGTGTGAATACAATGCATATGAGAAATAATAGATACTTAGTGCACGCTATTTATCACTACAATTTTAAATGTCATCGAACCTTTGTCGGATACATATGTTACATATCTATACATAGGACATAAGAGGTAGTTAAAATTATTGATAGTTGGAAAGATAATTATTACAAGTCACTCCCCCTGTGACTATTGAACTTCCTCTAGGTGTGTGGTAATTGGAATAATTAGTTGGATGGTTACTTAGAGAGATTCCATGACATGTCAAAACATTGTGAAGTGGTACTTGGTGATCCACTTGGATGTAGTGTGACAATAAGATTCACATAGTGCATGCGAGATGTTTCAAGGGTTATGTTAGGTGCAAGAAGTTTTTCTCAAAACGTGAAGTGGTGCACAAAAATGCGGTGATCCAAAAGTGTTTTTCTAGGAATAAAGGGATATGTACAAAAGTGCCATGAGAATTGAGTATGTATAGAAGGGATGTAATATGAAGGATTCCAAGCTGATTTGTTTACAAGATGCTTACGTGCATAAAGGAGAAGTGTAGGTAGTTGAGAAATTATTCATGAATTAATCACATTTTCTAGAAGAGAAATTGTCTCCATTATGTCATTATGTAGTTGTGAAAATTAAATCAAAATTTGCTTGATCAACATACTAACTTGATTTAATCACTCTAAAAAATTGATGTGTGTCATGGCATGGGTGTGTCTTAATAATATAATCCATATTTTTAGGGCACAAGTGTTGTGAATGCAAATAAGAAGGATGGTGTGTCACTATTGGCTCAAGGAGTGGATGGAAGTAAGGCTTAAGGAGCTCCACATTGAATATTGGGTGTATGTGCAAGTATGGAGGTAGATCAAGAATGAATGTGTTCTCACTAGATATGTGGAGAATGGTGTAAGGAACATAACACAAAGGATTGATTGATCTGGGCAACAATTCAGGTGATAATTTAGGTGATGGGTCTACCCCAATTGATGATGAAACTTTCAGGAGTGATAACTTTTGCACCGTAGCTCCAATTGACTTATCGTTTGAACCGTTTGAAAGCCAAGAAAGAGGAGAATGCAGTGAAATGGCATAGAGATTTTTTCAATGAATTTTGACCCTTGAAAACCTAATGAAAGTGCCCCAAATTTTAATTTTAGTAGTGTAGTCTAAAAATAGTAAGTTTCTAAAAATAGTAATTCCTCAAATTCTGTATTGTTGTAAATCGTGGAAGTCAAACCAATTCATCTTCCTTGAGATTGGTGACCTTCCACATCCTCCCCCCACCTTCAAAACATGTATAAATGAAGATGTAACCTGAAATAGAAATCAGACATCTCTTCTCAGAGATAAGCATATGTTTGGGTCTGCAAATTTGATCAATAAAACATCTCTTCTCAGAGATAACATTATTTGAATTGTCTTTTTGTTATTTCTTGAATTATCTTTCAACCAAAGCTTTTGAGTTTTGGATCAGTGGTATCAGAGCAGTTTGTCTTTAGAGTGTATGGTCTTGAGGAAGAGGTTAGATTACAAGAAGCTTGGGTGGAAAATAGAACCAACAGACTATCCACTTATTCGCTCTAAATGACTTCAAATGACAGACAACACCGAGACATCCGATCATTTCAAGGAAATGGTGAATGAATCCCTCCAATAGTAGCAAGCATAGATGCTACAAAAATTCATTCAAATTATCCAACAAATATTGATGGGAAAATTTGGCTCCTCATCTACACCCCCACATCCTTTCAGTGCCCCAACACCCTTCAAGGTTCAGGTGAATTTTGATATCCCTACATTTGAAGGCAAAATCAATGTTGATGCAGTAGAAAATTAGTTGGAATAATTGTCATCTTATTTTTTTGTAAATAAATTCACCGATAAAGAGAAGATCACGTTTGCTCTTTCGAAAGCATCATTGCCTGAAAAAAATTGGTGGGAAGTGTACAAAAAGAGATTCAGTGCAGATGATATTGGCCTTGAGACGAAACCTACCTAGGATGATTTCATAGAAGACGTAAAGGAAGAATAATACCCCATTGGAGCATATGATGATCTGTATATAGAGTGGAAACAACTTCACCAAGGTAAGGAATAGTCTTTTCAAGATTACACTAACATTTTTCATTCTCTATCTGCAAGATTGGGAATCCAAAAAAGTGAGAAACACAAGGTTCTCAAATACCGTGGCAGACTATAATGGTACATACGGGGAGAAACATAACTCTTCAATTTGGAAACCCTTGGTGAAGCATATAAGTTTGTAGTAAAGATTGAGTATAAGTATGGAAGAATGAATATGAAGAGTCAGCCTTAAAAATAGAATAGTGAAAAAGGTCAAACACGAGGCCAAAATTAGAAGAAAAAGGAAGGAAAGATTGGGAAGTGGTGTGATTATCACAAATTTGAAACTCACTCCAAAGAAGAATTTTGAGCCATCAAGTCCCTGCTTTCTGAGTCACAATCCTCAACATCCACTGGTCTACCTCATATAAACCCTACAATAGAAGAGGTTGAAGAAGAGATTATAGACGCTGAGCTCACAGCCATTGTTCCTTCATCATAGACCCATGAGGAAAGGCTAGATGACAAGAAAATGTTGTTTCACTCTATATTATGCGTGAAAGGTAAGTTTTTGCATTTAATTCTTGATAGTGGAAGTCAAAAGAATTTAATATTTGCTAATGTTGTGAAAATCCTAAATTTGTCCATGAAGCCTCACCCAAAACCCTATAATATTGGATGGTTGAGTCCAGGCAGAAACCTCCATGTCACACACCAATGTCTTCTCTCATATGCAATAAAACCTTTCCAAGATGAGGTCTTATGTGATGTGATCAATCTAAATGTTTGTGATGTAGTCTTCGGTCAGCCATTCATGTATGATTGACATGGAATCTATGAATCAATAAATTGAAGGATTACTCTCACTCTTGGAACACGATGCTATAGGGTACTAGAGGTACCACCTTCTACATCTATCTCTCTGATTAGTGCCAAGAATTTTTTTTCATGGTGGTCAAGCCACATGAATCTAAAAGGGCCGATGTTGCAACCCTGACTATACAAACAACACAACAATAGAAGAAAATAGATAACAAGCTGAAGAAGTTCATGGCCTTCCATCCACAGACTGATGGTCAGATAGAAATGGTGAACAATCGAGCCTTGCACCGTTCCATAAATCATAGTCCATTCCAAGTTTGCATTAGAAATTAAATCAAAGTAAACTACCACACTTGATGATAAATCTTGATGCAATGGGGACCATTGCTTCTCAAGGAGGGAGGAATGATCTGGGAAACAATTCAGGCGATAATTCAGGTGACGGGTCTACCCCAATTGATGACGAAACTTCTGGGAGCCATAACTTTTGCACCGTAGCTCTAATTGACTCATCATTTGAACCGTTAAAAAGATAAGAAAGAGGAGAATGCAGTGAAATGACATGGATCTATGCTTAATGAAGTTTGACTACTAAAAACCCAATAAAAGTGCCTAAAATTTTAATTTTAGTAGTATAGTCTAAAAATAGTAATTCCTTGAATTCTGTATTGTTGTAAATTATGGAAGTCAAACCAATTCATCTCCCTTGAGATTGGTGACCTTACACATCCTCCCACCACCTTCAAAACATGCATAAATGAAGATATAACCTGAAATGGAAATCAAACATCTCTTCTTAGAGATAAGCATATGTTTGGGTTTGCAAATTTGATCAACAAAACATTTCTTCTCATAGATAGCATTATTTGAATTGTCTTGTTCTTATTTCTTGAATTATCTTTCAACCAAAGCTTTTGAGTTTTGGATCATTGATATTTTAGTTTGGAATTTTAAAGCCTTCATTTTGAGGTACATCTAGATTTTATCTCCAACTTAGAATGCATGAGGTGTGTAATTTATGTCATGGTGCTCCTTGTACTTGTGTTGGGATTGAGAGAGAATATGTTGAAAATGTTGATGCACATATTGTACATAGATAAAATATTTATCTTCTTTTTTGACTTCCCTTTCTTTTATGTGTGACTTAGTGTTGACTGGTGCATGATAGGAGATCTCTAGAGACACCAAAGGTTGGAATCCAAGATATTTCTAGAATGGACTATGTTTCATAGACATGTGAAGTTCTCTATTGTAGATATGTTGTATGTAAAAGAAGTTGATATCCCGAGTGCAGACATGCACATGGTTGTACATTCACAAAAAATGAACATGTGTGTGGTTGAAAACTTCTATTTTTCCAATTTTATGTGGATGAAATGCCATCAATTGATCCAATTTCATATCCATCAAGTCCCACAATGTTTTCCAAAAGTAACTCAAAAATCATGGATGTTATTTGGAAATGATGGATGTTTGGATTCCAAAGTGAACCCATATATGGCTAAAGAAAGATTACGTAGTGCCAAATGCATCAATGTATTTCTTGTAATAAAAAATGACAACCATCTTTGAAAAGATATCCATTACAATGAACATAACATCATGTTGGCACTTTTTCATACAAAACCTAGTCATGAAATCCATACTGTTAGATTCCCATAGCCTAGATGGAATTGATAAAGGTGTGTAAAGTCTAAGATTCATGTTTGTGGGCTTTGTATTGCAAAAAATAAAGCAAGACTTGATGTGGAGATCCACATATGTGTGCATGTGTGACCAATAGAAGTGCAATTGCAATGTGATTAGAGTCTATGTCATGCTGAAGTGTCTTGATGTCTTGGTGTAATGTGCCTCCCAGACAAGTCTTTGGAAAAGTGTGCTACCAGGAACACAAAGATGTTTGATCTTGTAGAGAATTTGATTAGATACATAACACTCCAAAAATTGTTTACCTTGTGTGAGGCTAGTGTAGGCAGCTATGAAGTCCTTGTCAACTGAGTGGAGAGATATATAGTTTGCAAAGCTATGGCTAAGTGTGTCCAACGCTATGATGAGTGCATGAACTGATGGTTTGATAAATAAATATTTTGACTTGTTATACTTTCCATTCTTTGTAACAATATTGTATATAATTGTTATTTATTCCTAGGTGTCTTTAGATAAATTTTGTCTTATTCAACAAGTTGTTTTTGCATTCTCATAGGAATAGGAAAGGTCTTCTTAGGAATGTGAAGTGAATAGACTTTTTGGCTTTTTAATGTAATTTTTGCTCTTATTTTCAATTAAATCATGAAATATAATTTCATGTGCATTCCATCAATAATATCTTTAGCTTGCCATTGGTATTAGATCCTAGATATTCAATTTATTTTATTCTTTCTCCTCCATTCTAGTTGTACAATCTATATTTTATGAGTTCTCTTTTAACAAGATTTTGTATGACTCTATAGAGGCAACACGTCATTCTCTTAAGAAGATATATCAATTGGTTAATGTCATTGTTGGTTCAAATGCTATGGCAACTAGTCAAGAAAGTTGCTTAGGTCTACGTGGCATTTGGTTGAAGGGAAGAACATAAATGCTATGACACTTCAAAAGTCAAAATAAATTATTTCAAACCTGTTGCAAATATATTATAATGGCATTTCAACTTGCTCAGGGGTAGCATAACAATTTGAAGAGAAGAAATATTATTTCTTTATGTTCTATTGACTTCTTTGACTATGCATTATTATTTTTCTGGGGCATTGGTTGTTATGAGCATTGTTGTCATCAAATTGTGAACCATAGGACACTCTACATTCAGCTCCTATAATTTGATGCAACATTTAATCATCTCTCAAGTTGTAGGTGAACTTATAAGAGAGATGAGTCTCTAGGATTGAAAGGGCTAGCTCCTTAGATATTATTTGATGTGCTTATGCTATTAAAACTACCTAACATGTGTGAAAAGGGAGAAAAATATACATAAAGAAAACATAAACTAAGAGGTGATACACCAAGAGTTTCTTCCATTCATACACTTAGAATTTATAATAGAATTTTTATAATGAATTAAGACAATCAAACTAGCCTCACACCATTAATGGATCTCCCTAACATTAGTGTTTCTCATGAAGGAAAATAACAACTCAACAAGTGAAGGGAAGGTCAGAAATGACTCTACCAAACTCATACACACTTTAAGAGTCTATTGTAGTAGCATAGACTTCATGAAACCTGTTAGGAGAGAAGTCAATTTGAAACAACACATTCAAGGATTGCATGAAAACAAGATGAACTCAATCTATACTTGACTTTCAAGATGGATCACTTCAACACATAGTGGAAATGGACTTTGAGTATAACCAATTTGCTTCTCATTAGCTTAAGTAAAAATCAAGGTACAAATTTTGGTAGGGCTTCATGATACTAAGAGTTGGAATCCCAAATAATGGCTAAAAAGGCCCAATTTATAGAACTTGGAGAGAGAGAGAGAGAGAGAGAGAGAGAGAGAGAGAGAGAGAGAGAGAGAGAGAGAGAGAGAGAGAGAGAGAGAGAGAGAGAGAGAGAGAGAGAGAGATGTTTCACCAAGTGAGAATTAGTTACAATTTCATGTAGAGGAGAGGTGGGGTGAGCTATGCTAGGTCAGGAGGTACACTTGTCAAAAAAGATCATAAGGAAGGTAAAAGTGGCATAAAACTGCCAGCTTTGCATAAGAAACTACCTACTTGAGTTGTCTTCCAAAATTCCTCTTTTTTCTACAAAACATAAAGTCTAGTGGTTGTCTAGGATAGGAGGGATTACAAGAAACCTCATCCATGCATTGTTATAGACTTTGATCATTCTTATTATTGTGGACACGCACAATCATCTCAGGCAGATTTAGAAGGCCTCTTTTCATACACCTCCACTTGGCATTCAAAACTCCTCAAACTTGTAAACTGATCCATGCACAAGAGGGCATGACACCTGTCAAAGAATCCTAAATCATTAGTTTCAAGAAAAATCCTTTAAAAGGATTCCCTAATTGCTTTTCACCACTTTTCCAAATGTTCACTAGTTTGGCTCACTAGATTGGTTGAAAGTGAAGGCCTATTTGGGGAAATTAGAGGATGTTTCATGAAATGAGATGAATTTTTGGAGTTATCTCAAGAGTAAATGTTTCTCCCAAAGTTGGTTTCATCTCCTAATTATTTTTCTAGATTACACACCACTCAAAATGGCCAAAACAAGCTTTATTTTCCTCTAGTCCATATAATAAAAACACATGTGTGTAATCCTTTGAGAGTCCTCTATCATCTCCAGATGGTTTCATGGCCATCCCTTTTCATTTGGATGCTTAAAATTCTCTACCTCTCCAATCAAGTTCTAACAAGGGTTTAAAGAGGGTTTGTACCCTTAACCTTTTTCATAGACATTTCAAATTGAACCTCCCTCTAAATTCCCCTAAAGGCTCGTCAAGGACCTTCCATAACTCTCCTAAATGGCTCAAGGTCCAATGCATTAGTTCATGAGAGTTGTGAGTGATGGAATTTGACCTTCAAGTTCCATTTCTTGCATTTTATGAGGGGTTTGGTCCATTCCTAGCCAAATTGGCTTCTTGATGAGTTGATTTACAAACTAAGAGTTGTATCACATCTATATATGCTCCAATAACATTCTAAAATTGATAGGATATCTCATTGAGAGATAGAAACATGAATGGCTCCTTCTTAAGATTAGGCCTAAACCTTATGTAAGGAGTTTGCTTGTAACCTTATGTTCAAAAATAACTCTTTCTTGATGATTTCTTGCCTCTGATAACTCATACACCTCAAACATGCTTTGGCACACATGGAACAATCATTATAGGACTTCAAAAAATCTATAACTTAGGATGACACTCTATTTTGCCTCTTGCTCTTGAATCTGCCCATGGGGTTTGAGTGCAACCCTCCTTATATAGGATGTCTTCTTTGCCACCAAATTTTATACCAAGTATTTTTAGGTTTCCATGGATGTCCTCCAAATTATCCAATCATTACTTGGTCATTTATTGGCCTTTGGTTCATGATTTGACCTTTTTCCCTCAAAATTGTCCCCTTGTGTAAGGCAAAAGTGACCCTGATCTGAGACAAAACAAAGAGGGTTTTATTGGATAGATAATAAAATATAATCATTAGGGAGTGTATCATGGGTCCCAAGGGTGATTCCTACCAAATTTGAGCTTCCCATTCTAACCAAAATGTCCTTGACTTGTCCAATTTCAAGACTCAACTTTTCAGGATGGACTGTGCAAGGGTGTTGAATGTTGACTAAATTTTGCTTTTTTGGAGGGTTTTGTTTAGAATATGCTCATGTAAAGAGGTTCCTATAAGTCTCATCATCATATATAATTCCTCCTAAGAATATTTCCATTATTTTTATTCCTCCAATCTTCTCTATACTCCTGTAAATACAAGATTAGGCTTAGTTATTTGATTGAGATAACCTGTTTGGTCCTTCACACTTGTTGTAGGTGTTGATGGATATATATACAATTGGTCATGGTGAAAAAGGTTACTTGAGGTAATTTTACATTTTTTAATGCCAATCTACACCCATACAATATCTTTTTGGCATAAAGGAAACCCCACTTCTCACTCACTACCCATACCTTATTTGACTGTGTTCCTTCCTAGGCCTGTAGATAATTGGGAGTGTTTGAAACTTTCTTGATGATGAATTATCTCTCCATGAAGGTCTTAGAATCATAAAACCACCTTGTATCTTTCACTCACCTTGAAAACTCAAAGCAAGGTCAAAACCTCAATCTTTTGCCTCATTGCCCACACAGATTGAGACAGTATGAGGACCCTACCTGTAGGTGATTATGGAGTGTGTTTGAGTAGTTGATAAGAAAATGAAGCAAGATCCTATCTTGTAGGTGAGTTTAGATAACCTTGCTTTTCTTTTAGATAACTTTTAAATACTTAGTAACTTGTACAAGTGGCCCCAAAATCCTTATTCTTAATTTGTGGCCTGTAGGTGGTCTTGGCTGTAGGTGACTATCACAGTCAAGCTTGTAGGTGGGGTTTTAGGGTGACTTGGGGCATATAGGAAAGAGTTAAGTCCTTCTCCTTCTTCCTTTATTTCTTAGGAAGTCTAATAACCTTGATTCTCTCTTAGATACATTTCAAGCAAATGAAAACCCAACTAATTTGTAGCCTCTACCCTCACTATACCCTCTCTCCCTTGTTGTACGGACATTGTATGACCTCCAAAGGTGATTTCAAATGCCACCCTTTTGGTCATAAAAAAAAGTGCTCAAAATTTATTGGTATGACCCTTGAGATTGTTTCCTCAACTTGGACATGTCTTAACACTTTCACACATAGTGCAAACATCAAATTTCTTTTGGAATCTTATAGATAGCATTGCTTACTTTCAATACATTTTAGCCATTTTGGGGGAGCTCAAAACCTATCTTACACTTAGATTTTTGTCTTCAAACTTTTGGAGATCCTTATTTGGTATAGGTGCTATATCTCTACCCTATTTTATGACTCAAATCCTCTTATAGTTGTACTTTGAGAGGCCTAAAAAAACTCTTCAGGCCTTTGTTTGATCATTTTAGAGAAAGAAGGTCTAAAACACAATCCAACTTCTAATTTGATGTTTTGCCACCTTTCTTGTCAACTAGGATCATCAATAGGTTTGTGTAGGCATTATTTATGGCAAGAAACCTCAAAATGGATTGATCATCCCATTGGGACCCCTCCATAAGAGCTATCTATGGCATCAACTGTAGATGGCATTCTCCTTTCACAAGCATAACTGAGACCTTTCTCAAAATTTGCTAGTTTGTAGTATATATGTGCCTTTTACCAACACTTCAATTCACATTAGTAGTCCCAAAAGGTTAAGGACCATGTTAAACCTTCAAGCTCACACTTGTGATGTCAACAAGCACTTGTATATGGAATTTTGACTATTGCACACAGACAGGAAGATGAAGAAGCAAGATTTTGTAAGGGGAAGACTCTCCAGACTCTCCAAAGACTACAAAAGCACTTGTTAACCCTTCCATATAACTTAAAATTTATGAGCATTATATAAACAACAAAAAATCACTTTTTTCAATGTAGAGAGTCATTTTCAAACCAACCAAGATGACTGTTGGTGCAAACTATGACATTTTGCATGCATGAACAAGCCTAAAAGGGATTTTCTTGGACACTTGAAGTCTCCAAAGATAAAATGACCATGGGAATTTATTTTAAAGTATGGGTAAACTCATTTAATATCCAAATACATCAATCTAAAGCAAGATAAATTGAAACAGATTCAAAAAGAGATCCCCTCTTCAATGCAAACTCTCAAAAATATGCCTAAGGTGTTGATGATTGTTCATAGAGGAGGATGCACTAAATTGAAACTTATTTTTATGGATGTGGGGTAGACTTAGAGCCCTATCCACCCCCAAAATCATTTCCTCCAACTCCAATTGTACAACTTATAGTGAGCACTTTAAGTTGAGCCTTCTTTATAGGCTAAGAGGAGAAAATGAGTTGTAAAAGAGATTTTTTACATTCTCCTTGAAGTAAAAATGTGAAAATTAGGGTGAGAAGGTTAATAGTTTCTCTTCCTATGTTGTTGGCTGATGGTGGACTTGGGGAGTCCGTACAAGTGCCCAAAAGCTCCTACTTTTGAGGTAAAATTACCATCCACTGAAGATAACTGCTTCTTGCCTAGAAAATAATAGTCCTTGACATGAACCTAACATGATCCATATTGAAAGTCATTTATATATCTAATTTTCTTGCATGGAAATCTATACAAGTCATTAAATGGGTCAAAATATGACCAAAAGACCTCTTCTTGCATATGAAATAAGGTGAAAGATAATTTAATGACTTGTAAACCCCTTAAGATAATTTGACTCAAGTTGACTAGCCTAGTGCATAAGGGGTGGACTTCAACAAAGACTAGAGAGGGGATTAGTAAGACAATGGACTAACATAACACCCTATAAGACCTATGGGAATCTTAAAAAGTTTAAAATAGTAGGGGTTGGCCCAAATTTGACTTGGGGTTAAATTTGGTCAACATTCTTGGTGATTCCCAGGGATGGCATGCTTGCTATGCCTAAGACTAGTTACCTTACACCTCCGCTGGGCACATAGTCATGCATATGGACACTCTAACTGACTTGAATAGATGTTTGACTCAAATAACATTAGCTAATTGACTCACATTCACAAAATCAAAGACACACACACCAAATAAAGGAAAGGAAAAAACACAACAAGATTGCAAACACACAAGACACACATATGCATAAGCACTTAATAAATGCAAGACAAACTAAAACAAATGTACTCATACTAAACACACACTATCTTGAAAGAATCTCTCCCTCTTGGATCAAAGGGAAAGTCTGAAACTCTTCTTACTTCATGGATGAAGGAATACATGAGTCATGGAACCCCTTGATCTTTGGCATCAATGCCTCTATCTTCTTCATGGTGCTCAATAAGACACAAGCAACTCCAAACAGATTATCCATAAAAATTAACTTCTCCTACATCTCAACCAATTCATTTTTTTCATAGGATTCTTCAACTTTGACCTCCAATGGTGATGCAACAAGACTTGCACTCTTGTTTTCCATGGTATTCTCCATGAGATTGGATTTCTCTTCTTGACATATGATGTCACCAAGTTTATGATCTTTATGTTTCAATGCATTTAAGGGTGGATCAAAGTTAGATAGGGACATGGACTCATATCTAAGGATCATGCCTTCTATCTTGATTTCATGAGACTCTTTCAAGGTTGCAACTTCTTGAAGAGAGATTTGGCCTTCATCCTTGATATTGCTCTCCATTTCATGCTTGGGATGGTCATCTACAATCTCATGATTATACAAGGTGTATTATTTCTCTTGAATAACAACAAGGCTCTCTTGAGTTGAAGTCACATTAATTTCTTCCACAACCACCTCATAACTTTCATCATCATTTTTAACTTCTCTCTTAACCTTTTCCTTTGCCCAAGACTTCATAGTTTGGTCCCAAGTTGGAAGCTCATAACTAATAGGCTCTTTTGAGGGTTGAATAGGTTATTTTTCAAGGACAGGGATGGTGGAAGAGAGATATATAGGTATATGGGTTGGGGATGAAGTATGGTGGTCATGGATGGGCATGGAGATGGGTGGAACCTCTTGAGTGGGCTCTTGAGGGAGAGGTAGGATAGGATCAAAAATAGGGAGAATATCTTCTTCATACAATCTTTCATCATCCTCCTCATCTTGTTGAGACTCTTCATAGCTTTTTGGAGGTTATTTTACAACTACAACTTGTTTCATGGCCTCTTTGGTTTCCCATCTCTCTAACCTATCAATCCACCATTGAAAATCTTTTCTTGCCATATAAAATCCCTCACTAATGACATATTGATTCTCTTCTTCAACATACCCCCACATGTCCATCAACAAACCAATTGAAGCCCTTAACCAATTAACAATACCACCAAGAGTTTCATCACAACACTCATCTAGCACACTCATATGATTTTCTAATTCTATAAACTTTGGCATAACTACCCACACATTTTGAGAATGAGAGGTGTAATAAGCTTGGACAAAGTGGCTGGGTTGTTTAACTTCTTCAAGAAAGGTTTTGAAAGCTTCATATTTTGCCTCCCAACTAATGGTGTTTCTTGACTCACCATGACAAGGATGAGAGGAATATGGGTCATATGGCTGGTCAACAACAACATACTCATTTGGAAAGGGACTAGGTTGACCATAGGACTACCATGACTCATAAGGAGGATGATCTTTTTGATAAGATTGTTGAAAAGGGTAGAAAGGGTCATGAAAGGGTTGATAGGGAGGTGTATGGTAATGATTCTCCTCATAACTATCCATATTAACTTCATAAGTCACATGAAAAGATAAGAATTGATCAAAATATTCATCAATAGATACATGGGCTGATTACAACTAGAAATTCATTTGGAGTCACCATTGGTGCTTGCTTGGATGCTTCTAAAAGCTGATGAGAGAGAAGACACAACAAAAATGTTCCCACTATTTGGACCTTGTCCCACCGGGTGTGTCAGAATTGCTGTCATCAAATTGTGTACCATATGACACTCTGTATTCAGCTCCTAAAATTTGATGCAACTTTAAATCATCTCTCAAGTTGTGGGTGAACTTATAAGAGAGATGAGTCTCTAAGATTGAAAGGGATAACTCCCTATATATTAATTGATGTGCTTATGCTACTAAAACTGCCTAACATGTGTGAAAAGGGAGAGAAAGATACATAAATCAAACCTAAACTAAGAGGTGATACACCAAGAGTTGCTTCCATTCATACACTTAGAATTTATAAAATGAACTAAGACAATCAAACTAGCCTCACACCATTAATGGAGCTCCCTAGCATTAGTGTATCTCATGAAGGCAAATAAAAACTCAACAAGTGAAGGCAAGGGAAGGGAAGGTTAGATATAACTCTACCAAACTCATACACACTTCAAGAGTCTATTGTAGTAGCATACACTTCATGAAACCTATTAGGAGAGAAGTCAATTTGCATCAACACATTCAAGGATTGCATGAAAACAAGATGAACTCAATCTATACGTGACTTTCAAGATGGATCACTTCAAAACATAGTGGAAATGGACTTAGATTATAACCAACTTACTTCTCATTAGCTTAATTACAAATCAAGGTACAATTTTGGTAGGGCTTCACCATACCAAGTGTTGGAATCCCAAATAATGGCCAAAAAGGCCCAACTTATAGAACTTGGAAGGAGAGAGAGAGAGAGAAGTTGAAAAGACATAAGGACATGTGTCACCAAGTAAATATACATAATAATTTCATGTAGAGGAGAGGTGTGGTGAGCTATGATAGGTCAAGAGGTACAATTGCCAAAATAGATCACAAGTAAGGTGAAAGTGGCACAATACTTAAGTTGCCTTCCAAAACTCCTCTTTTCTCTAAAAAAAATGAAGTCTAATGGTTTTAAAAGATAGGAGGGGTTAAAATCAACCTCATCCATGCATTGGTTTGGTCTATGATCATTCCTATTGTTGTGGACATGCACAATCATCTCAGGTAGTTTCTAAAGGCCTATTTTCCATACACCTTCTCTAGTTAGAATCTAAAACTCCTCAAACCTATAAAATTATCCATGCAAAAGAGGATATGACACCTATTAAAGACTCCCAAATCATCATTTTCAAGAAAAATCCTTTAAAAGGCTTCCCTAATTGCTTTTCACCACTTTTCCAAATGTTCACTAGTTTGGCTCACTAGACTGGATGAAAGTGAAGGCTTAGTTGGGGAACTTAGAAGATGTTTCATGAAATGAGATGAATTTTTGGAATTATCTCAAGAGTAAATATTTCTCCCAAAGTTGGTTTTATCTCTTAACTCTTTCTCTAGCTTACACACCACTCAAAATGGCCAAAATAAGCACTATTTTCCTCTAGTCCATACAATTCTATACAATAAAAACATATTTGTGGAATCCTATAAGAGTCTTCTATCATCTTCAAGTTGTTTCATGGCCATACCTTTCAATTTGGATGCTCAAAATTCTCTACCTCTCCAATTAGGTTCTAACAAGGGTTTAATGAGGGTTTGGACTCTTAACATTTGTTCATAGCCATTTCGCATTGAAACTCCATCCAAATTAAAATGAAGACTCCTCAAGGACCTTCCCTATCTTTCCTAAATGGCTCAAGGTCCCATGCATTAGTTCATGAAAGTTGTGAGTGATGGAAGTTGACCTTCGAGCTCTATTTCTTGCATTCTGTGAGGGGTTTGGTCCATTCCTAGCCAAAATGGCTTCTTGATGAGTTCCTTTTCCAACTGAGAGTTGTATCACCTCTGTATATGCTCCAAGAACATGCTAAAACTGATATGATATCTCATTGAGATCTAGAAACATAAATGGCTCCTTCTTAGGATTAGGCCTAAACATTATGCAAGGAGTCTGCCTGTAACCTTGTGTTAAAAAACAACTCTTTTTTGATGAATTATTTCCTCTGATAGCTCAAACACCTCATATATGCTTTGACACACATGTAATAATAATTAGAGGACTTTCCAAAATCTATAACTAAGTATGACACTCTATTTTGCCTCTTGTTCTTAAATCTGCCCATGGGGTTTGAGTGCAACCCTCCTTGTATAGGACGTCCTATTTTACCCCAAAGATTATCTAAAGGATTTTTAGGTTTCCATGGATTTCCTGTAGCTTATCCAATCATTACTTGGTATTTTATTGGCCTCTGGTTCATGATTTGACCTTTTTTCCTCAAAATTGTCCCCTTGTGCAAGGCAAAAGTGACCCTGCTCTTAGACAAAACAAAGAGGTTTTTATTGGCTATATAATCAAATAAAATCATTTGAAAGTGTATCATGGGTCCCAAGGGTGATTCCTACCAAATTTGAGCTTCCCATTCCTAGAAAAAGGTCTTTGACTTGCCCAATTTCAAGATTAAACTTTTTAAGATGAACTGTGTATAGGGGTGTTGAATGTTGACTGAATTTTACTTATTTGGAGGGTTTTATTTTACCATATGCTCATTTAAAGAGGTTCATATAAGTATCATCATCATATATAATTCATATTGAGAATACTTATATTATTTTTATTCCTCCAACCTTCTCTATACTCCTATAAATACAAGATTAAGCTTAGTTGTTGTCTGACTAAGATAACCTTTTTGGTCCTTCACACTTGTTGTAGGTGTTGATGGATATATATTAACTTAGCCATGATAAAAAAGGTTCCTTGAGGTCATTTTACAATTTTTTATGCCAATATCCACCCATATAGTATCTTTTTGGCACAAAGGGAACCCCACTTCTCACTCACTACCCATACCCTGTTTGATCGTGTTCCTTCCCAGGCCTGTAGATGATTGGGAGTGTTTGAAACTTTTTTGATGATTAATTATCTCTCCATGAAGGTCTTAGAATCACAAAACCACCCTATATCTTTCTATCACCTTGAAAACTCAAAGCAATGTCAAAACCTTAATCTTTTGCCTCACTATACACTTGGATTGAGATAGTCTGAGGACCCTACCTATAGGTGATTATGGAGTGTGTTTGAGTAGTTGATAAGAAAATGAAGCAAGATCCTATCATATTGGTGGTTTTAGATAACCCCACTTTGCTTTGATATCACCTTGAAGGACTTAAGAACTTGTGCAAGTGGCCCCAAACTCCTTATTCTTAATTTGTGGCCTATAGGTGGTCTTGGTTGTAGGTGACTATCACAATCAAGCCTATAGGTGGGGTTTTAGGGTGACTTGGGGCATATAGGAAAGAGTTAGGTCCTTATCCTTCTTCCTTTAGTTCCTAGGAAGTCCACTAACCTTGATTCTCTCTTGGATCCATTTCAAGCAAATGAAAACCCAACCAATTTTCAACCTCTACCCTCACTGTACCTTCTCTCCCTTGATATACAGATAGGGTATGACCTCCAAAGGTCATTTCAAATGACACCCATTTGGTCATCAAAAAAAGTGCTCATAACTGATTGGTATGACCCTTGACATTGTTTCCTCAACTTGGACAAGTCTTAGAAAATTCATGCATAGTGAAAACATCAAATTTCTTTTGGAATCTTGTAGATAACACTACTTACTTTCAGTACATTTTAGCCATTTTTGGGGGAGATCAAAACCTCTCTTCCTCTTAGAATTTTGTCTTCAAACTTTAAGAGATATTTATTTGGTATAGGGACTATATCTCCACCCAATTTTAGGACTCAAATCCTCTTATAGGTTCACTTTGAGAGGCCTAAAAAAACCCCTCAAGATTTTGTTTGATCATTTTAGAGCAAGAAGGCCTAAAACACAATCCAACTTCCAATTTGATGTTTTTCCACCTTTCTTGTCAACTAGGATCATCAATAGGTTTTTATAGGAAATTTATATGGAAAGTAACCTCAAAATGGATTGATCATGCCATTGGAACACTTCTAAAAGAGCTATCTATGGCATCAGCTGTAGATGACATTCTCCTTTCACAAGCATAACTGAGACCTTTCTCAAAATTTACTAGTTTGTAGCATATATATGCCTTTTACCAAAACTTCAATGCACATTAGTAGTCCCAAAAGGTTAAGGACCATGTAAAACCTTCAAACTCACACTTGTGATGTCATCAAGCTCTTGTATATGGAGTTTTGACTATTATACATAGGTAGGAAGATGAAGAAGCAAGATTTTGCAAGGGTAAGACTCTCCAAACACTAAAAAAGTGATTGTTAACCCTTCCATATAACATAAACTTTAGGAACATCATATAAATAAAATTAAAGTAATTTTCTCAATGTGGAGAGTGATTTGTAAAGCAACCAAGATGACTGTTTGTGCAGACTATGACATTTTACATGCATGTACAATCCTAAAAGGGCTTTTCTTGGACACTTGAACTCTCCAAAGCTAAAAGGACCATGGAAATTCCTTGGAAAGTTTGGTGAAACTCCTATAATAACAAAATACATCAATCCAAAGCAAGATAAATTGAAATGGATTCAAAAAGAGACCCCCTCTTCAATGTAAACTCTCAAAAAGTTGCCTAAGGTGTTGATGATTGTTCATAGAGGAGGATATACCAAATTTCAATATATTGTTATGGATGTGGTAGACTAAGATCCTTATCTACCCCCAAAAGCATTTCATCCAATTCCAATTGTACAACTTATAGTGAGCACTTGAAGTTGAGCCTTCTTTATATGCCAAGAGGAGAAAATGAGTTGCATAAGAGATTTGTTGCATTCTCCTTGAAGTAAAAATGTTAAAATGCATGTGAGAATGTGAAGAGTTTCTCTTCCCACATTTTTGGCTGATGGTGGACTTGGGGAGTCCGTATAAGTGCCCAAAAGCTCCTAATTTTGAGGGAAAACTGCCATCCACTGATGATAACTACTTCTTGCTTGAAAAATAACAGTCCCTGACATGAACCTAACATGATCCACATTGAAACTCATCTGGATATCCAATTTTATTGCGTGGAAATTTGTATAAGTCATTAAATGGGTCAAAATATGACCAAAAGGCCTCTTCTTGCATATGAAACACGGTGAAAGATAATTTAATGACTTGTGAACCCCTTAAAACATGTTAAAATACATATTATAACATTTTCAACATAACTTGACTCTTTGACTACCTTTGACCAAGGTTTACCAACCTTTGACTCAAGTTGACTAGCCTAGTGCATAAGGGGTGGACTTCAACAAAGACTAGAGAGGGGATTAGTAAGACAATGGACTAACATAACACCCTATAAGACCTATGTGAATCTTCTAAAAAGTTTAAAATAGTATGGGTTGGCCCAAATTTGACTTGGGGTCAAGTTTGGTCTATAAGTACTATTTGTCATTTTATTATTTTTTTGGAGCATTGGCTATTATGAGTATTATTTATTATTTTTTGAGTGGATCGTGTCCCTTCTTGGATCACCTAGACTATAGAAGTAGAAACATTGGTGTTAAAGTCTTTCTTAGATAGTTAGGTTATGAGTTATTGTTCCAATTTGACTATGTAGAAGCCATAAACAACTGTGTAGAAGTCTCTCAATCCAAGGTGGAAGGTGTAGAGGGTTTGTACACTTTTCAAAGTTCATTTGATTTATTGCTATGTGGAATATAAGCTGGAGTTATTTCTTTTGAAAGAGACCATACATATTCTTTTGCCAATATTGGATAATTATTCATTTAAGATAAAGTTAAAGGAGAGGTACATATATTTTTATGCTTTTTTCATTTAAAAATCCAATTTCATTTAAATGCTAATTTTCAAAATTTGAAAAATCTTTCATTTCAATTTGAAAGCATTTAAATTTGAGAATTTTTTTCATTATTATTGCTTTGAGCAAGCGATTCTCAGCAAATTTGGTAAAAAATAAATAAATTTTGAAAAATTAATGAAAAATAAGGAGAGTTACTCTTTTACCTATTCATTACTATTGATAGACATAAATATAGAAATCAAGAAAAATTGAGTATATTGATGCATAAGGTTTTTTTTAAGGCAGTGCTAATGATAGGGTGAATCCTTTTAATGTGCCACCTAAGTTCTACATACCACTTTGCTCTCACTAACTTAAGGCTTCTTTTGTTTACTTTCAAGTATATAAAAAGGGATAGCTTTTTCCATGTATTGATGGATATATAGGAAGAATGGGTGTATCAGTCTAGTGGTATATTAAAAAGGGGACCATTTTAGAGTGATAAAGAACCAATTGGGGTTAACAAAAACTCAATGATTCGAACAAAAAACTCAAAACTCAAAACCATGCATTCAATCAAATCTATCATTGTCATAACATTGACTAGCAAGGACATCTAATTAGAATGGTCTCAACAAGTGAAGAACACAATCATATTAAATGATCTATGGTTTAATATTTAGGAAAGAGAGAAACGACCAGTCGAGCCAATAGGTAACATAAAGGACATTTATGCATGAAAGTAAAAAAAAACTACAAAACATTAGCCTTGATGAGGTCCTCAGTCGATGTAAATGTGTTTCATTATATTCATGGGTGAAATAATCCATGAAAATCATTTCACAAACTAAAGGAGATATATGATTCCCACTCAGAGTTGGAATTCATCTAGCTATTGTTGAAGTTATTCAACCATGACTTTAAAGATGGTGATGTTATGAGATTAGCTTCAGATATATGTGCCATCAAGCATGATGTAGATGCAACATATGTCAAAATTGACATCTATATGACCACATTCATAAAATCCATTATTCCTAAGTATTCAACCTACTTGGAGTCTCTACAAGCAAACAAGCAGTTGAAGATTCTCACATTTGATCAATTGGTTGAAAAGATGGTAGAAATAGAAAAGGCCTTTGGAGGAAAATTTGAGTCCACAATAGGAGAAAGTGTGTGCTATATCAAAGCAAACTATTCTAAAACATCCAACAAGGTCATGTCTTCCAAAAATTAAGGAAAGAACTATTGTACCCAACATTCCCCTTTTCTTTAGAAAAGAATGGGGACCCACTTTTACTTTGGCTGTGGCCCATGTTTTTTAAGTTTTCCTTTTCATTCAGTAAATTTTTTATCAGATTGATCCTTAATATCAACACTCAGAAGTACAAACACATATATTTTACATTTAAGACTAATTAATGATTTTTGGGAGTTTTGTACTTATGCAAGTTTTGGGACTTGGTTTTATTTAGAACTATTTTGTTGTCAAAGGTTTTAGTCAGATATTTAGTTCATGATTTTTGGTAGTTAGACTATTTAAGTTTGGAGAATTTATTTAGGATTTGTTCATCGAAGAAACTATTTGGGACTTGTTCATCAGATAATTTGTTTGGTATAATCTTTGTCAGCTTTTGTGTTCAAATATTATGTTCAGGACTTGTTCGTTGAAACTTTTTTTCATAACTTTTGTTTGGGGTTTCCTTTGTTCATAACCGCTTTTATTCAGAACTCATTCTTCAAGATTTTGGTCATCAAAACTTTTATTTAGATATTTTGTTTGAATATTTTATTCGAGTGTTATTCTAAAGAATTTGAGTTTAGACATTTTGTTTTGGGTTTGTGTTCAGAGCCTTTGGTTTGTAAGAATTGGCTCGATCCCAACATGAAACTTGACTCCTGACTCTCAACTACTGAAAGCCTGCTAGACTTAGCAAGTAAAGAAAAACAAAAGTACAAACATAGATATTTTACATTTTAGACTAAGTTATTAATGCTTTTCAAAAAATTTCTACTTATGTAAGTTTTGGGACTTGGTTTTATTCAGAACTATTTTGTTGTCAGAGATTTTAGTAAGAAATTTTGCTCAAGATTTTTGGTAGTCAAACTATTTAAGTTTGGAGAATTTGTTTAGGATTTGTTCATCGAAGAAACTATTTGAGACTTGTTCATTAGATAATTTGTTCGATATAATCTTTGTCAATTTTTATGTTTAGAGATTATGTTAAGGACTTTTTCATTGAAACTTTTATTCATGACTTTTGTTTGGGGTTTCCTTTGTTCATAACTACTCTTATTCAACAATCATTCTTCAAGATTTTGGTCATCAAAACTTTTATTCAAAGATTTTATTCGAATATTTTGTTTGAGTGTTATTCTAAAGGATTTGAGTTTAGACATTTTATTTGGGGTTTGTGTTCAGAGCCTTCATTTTTTAAGAATTGGTTCAATCCCAACATAAAACTTGACTCCTGACTCTCAATTATTGAAATCCTGCTAGACTTAGCCATTAAAGTGGAACTACTTCATGAAAATTGCCAAAGAATGTAAATATGTGGCTTCCCTACCAACCAAACTAACAAGATTTGAATTGTGTAGGTAAAGTAAGTATATGAATGCTGGGCATTAAAAGTGCATGAACTAGAATTGAATGCAAAAGGCTATATCAACAAGTTGTGACTATCAATGTGCTCATTGATCACAAGTGAATTTGAACTCAATTGCTATTCTTAAAATAAAGTCGTAGCCACCTGCTAATCCATTGTCAAGAATAACTAATAGAAAGGAGTTTTCAAAGTCCAGAACACTAAATTTGAGCAAACCAAATAATTGTAGTGGCTTCATCATCCCAAGTATTCATAGGAGTATTACCACCATCCCTATTTTACATTAAGGATTCTATAAAATATATAGACATGGTGTTTGGTGCAATAATATTCAATGATAGGTATGCCAACTATTTAGAATTATTAGATGCCATTGATGTTGTCGACACATTTTCTCATGAAGGAGATTTATCCCTAGCACAATGCTAATTAGTAATAGACCTACTTTTCCTCAAGATACAAGGATTTTACTTTTTAACAACCAATCTTAAGGTCATGTCATGTATCAACCTAATGTGCGACTTGTTCTTTTATAGCAAGGTAACATAAGATGTCTTCCTTCATCACATGGATCATAAGACAGCCGTGGCTTGCATCTGAGGTGATTATTTCTAAAGGTACCTATCTTTGCCAATTTTAGATGCCATATTCGATATGCATACGGTGGTAACATAGAATAAACATAATTTGATTGAGAAAACTTTGAGCTCATGGCTTCTTCCTAGTGAATCTATGGTCCTAAAGGAAAAAACCCCTGTACCCATTATCAAATTCAGAATGGGGGTCTACATCAGGATGGCCCTATTTAACAAGATATATGGCATGCCAAGTATCCATTTTCTCCACTTGGACTGGGTGCTGCTTCTAGACATGTTGATGACCTTCAACATGAATTTTTCCCTAGGGGATGTTATCAATTTTGAGCTAAGGGAGAAAGTTATATATAAAGGCAAAAGGCTTAATTTAGTAGGCCATTTTTATATGGTGTCATACCTCCTACATGCAGTAATGGGAATAATGTATAAGGACTTTGGGGAGCTTTGGATCCCATCTATAAACTGCATAAATAATTGAATCTATTATTATTTTTAATTCATGCACATATGTGGATACACCAAGAATAGTAATCAAATTCTAGATGAGGTATATCTACAGGTGTGGAAAGCTATCCATGAGGCCCCACTACCTAGAATATCTAAAAGTATAGTAGAGACATTAGCACCTATGGGTGACTATTGGTTATATCCAGACTATATGGTGATCATGGTCATCAAAAATAAGGTCAACCCCCTGTGCCTCACCAAATACATGCCTAATAAGCTCATAGAGAAATAAATTACATTCCAACTTTGGTGGAGTGTGGAAGAAGATCTGATAAATTAAAATAAAAGCACATTCTATGGGTCCCAAATGATCATAGGTTGAATGTGCTATACATTGAGAAAACATTTTGGGGATATAATCAATAAAGGAAGCATTATCATCTAGCCACCTTACCTCATAGAGATTGGCACTCTGATGGTCATATTTAAAAGCATATCTAGGGATTTGGTATTCCATACCAGCACATTCCCTATGAACATGAATTTTTGTTTTTAAATGCAAAAGATGATCCCCAAGTAAGGGAAATGACATAACTTGTGGGGTTGAGAGAAGAACATTCAAAGATTATCCAAAGAGAACCTTTAATTTTAGTTTAGGATATGTAGACAAGACTTTTACCCCCTAGAGGATAGACTACTTTAGACTTTTGGGTCAACAAACCCCTGTAATCAATAGAGAAATAAGGGGAGCCTTCTCAAGAAGCTCCCCAAGTATTGAAGGCTATGAAGATAGAGTCTGATGTGAGTGAAACTAATCATATAGGGGCTCAAGAGGATCCAATTTTCTTAGATTCCTCTGATGCAAAAGGCCAAGATCACCCAACTATATTTCCAGTGTAAGTAATTGTTACTACCTCAATTCAACAAAGATCCTCCTTAGCTAAAAGGCTAAAACTTACTACAAGAAGAAGCCAAGGTCTTCTCCCCTCGTAGAGAACCTAGTTGCTAATGAATCATAAATAGGCACACCTTCAATCCAAAAATAATTAGTAGCAAAACAATAAATGAAGAGGAATAATTAGAAAGAGCAAAGGCACTAAGACTTACAAATGATAGAGGAAAAGACCAATGATAGATGACTAATCAGGTAATAAGGCATAGCCTTCATTCTTTTCTTCCCAAATTTTGTTTGATTTAGTTCCCCTTTATGCCATGGTAAAAACACCTAAACTCACACCAAAGCTTGAGGATGTAACCTTCACCCCTGTCATTTCTATTTCCCTAATGCTGCCAACCATATCTATTACTACCATCACTATGGAAATTACCTTTGGGATTACTAAAGCCCAACCTAAGACCAAAATAAGGTCTTCTAAGAAGATTGAAACAACATTGGCCAACTTCCAACTCCATGTCTCTTCCACTCAAATCAACCTACCAATGCCTTCCCAGAGCTCCTCCCAAGATACTCCTATCATATCCTTAGGGAAGGTCAAAATGAGAAAATAAGTATATAAAGTTCATCCACTACCCCAATATGGAAGTGAGGATTGGCATAAGATCATATGGCCCTCCATTCCTGACTCAGTACTTAAAAGATATTTGGAACAAGAACCAATAGATCAATCAGTTGAGACCATAGTTGAGGATTCATAGCCAATAAAATCATCACAACTAGTCATCCCTCCATGGACAATTGATCTAAGGTCAAAGGCTTCTCAGAAACCAAATTTCAAAACCACAGAGTTGCCTTATATTAGTTTCATGTTTGATAAACCCTCAAGTATCATCTAAAGATTCAAGAAGAGGAAAGTGGAGGATGAAACATAGAGATAAATCATTTTTGAAGAAAGGTAGGAAGTATTTACATTGGCCAAAAGGAAGAATAAGAAGACATGGTAGTCCCCATATATAGAGTACTTTGAGTCCCTTATAGAAACTCAGAAGGATGCTATAGTAGCATTACATGAGGGGACCAAAATGGCCAGTCAAGAGCTTGAGCAAGAATTAGAGCAAATAAAGGAGAAGTAAAAAATAATACATATTTCTCAAGGAATTGAGATTGAAGTTCAACATGCCACATCTAAACTATATAATTCTATAGAAGCCATTGATGCAATGAGGGTAGAATTGGCTCCCTACATAATCCAAACTTATCAATTATTTAATTCTTTAATAGATTGAAAATAAATTAAAATTGATTATTATTTATACTA
Source organism: Torreya grandis (assembly GCA_037957365.1). NCBI lineage: Eukaryota > Viridiplantae > Streptophyta > Pinopsida > Cupressales > Taxaceae > Torreya > Torreya grandis. The sequence continues at coordinate 696,996 of JARHVA010005099.1, read as the reverse complement.
CCAATGAGACGTATATCCATCTGGACTTAATGACATAATTGGAGGCATCAAATGCCCTCAATTTAGTGGTAATTAGAGCACAAGAGGCTAGAGGATGGATTACCATAGTTGGGGCAATAATGCCCAAGTATTAGGAACATGAAGCTCTCATTTTGTAAATCTTGGAAGAATTGAAGTTGTCTAAGGTAAGGGATAATATAGGTAAAATTATTAGTAGGATCAATTTTGATCAACTCTTTCAGTGGGCATCCAAAAATTTCAAGCAGAGCCTACATGGATTAGAAATTGAATAAATTGAATTTGAGTTGAGTTTTACTAGGAAGAAGGTAACAAAAATTGAAAATTTCAAGATCAACTTCCAAAACACAAAGGTAGAGCATGCCAAGCTCCTTGATCAGGATAACAAGGTGCATAGACCCTCATTACTTAACTTGGACATCATCAGGCAACAACATGCTGAAGGACACAAGTGTTATATGGATTTGGAGGTGAAGAAGACTGATGTTGCAACTTCTAGTTCAACACAAGTATCTATAGCGATGATTACAAAATTAGTGCATCCATGTAAACATCTACCCATCCTTAGTTAAAAGGCTAATTTTGTACACATCAATACAAAGGTGTTAGTTTTGTCTTCATAATATGATTTTGTTAAAACTTACGTATGAAAGTTGTCCAAATTATTTATAAGTATGTACACATTGCATCGCATTACAAATGCCAACCTTATTTTTGATAATTGTAAGATAACTATATGTATACATTACATATAGTTTTGAAAATACAATTAGAACTAAGGTTCTAATTACAACATGTAATTGCAATTTTGCATGCACTTAGAGGATGAGGTGACCCATCCAAAAGTCTATATATGTGTCTAGAACCCTCATTTTCAAGGTTTGGAAAAATCAATACAGGAGCAAATCAAATTTTGATTGTTGTAAATGTGTTGGTATATTTTCTTTCCATATTTTGTGTAATCAAGTTTTATATTTTTAGTTGTTTGATTCAGTAATTCTAAGTATGCATTAGCTATGAAGAATTCCTCTTGATTATGATTAATATGCTGATTTCAAATGTGCAGTAGCTATTGAAGAATTAATAAATAACTATTGATTATATGCAAGTAGGTTGACTGTTTCATCATTCTAAGTGAGTAGAGGTGTTTTTTATGATAGAGTCTTCTATGTGTGTATCATAGCTATCATAGATAAATCCTTGATCTAATCCTTTATATCCTAAGTATGGGTGTATAATAACTACTCCAAAAGAAGCAACCTTTGGCCCAGATCTCTAAGTTTTTGATATCAATTTATTCTAGGCTATTTGATTGTGTGTGTATAGTAACTAATAACAACAAACACTAGTTCTAAAAATACTTATCCACAAAGAAACCAACCTAAAAGATAATTTTTGAAGTCATCAAGCTCTCTTTTCCAATATAATCTTTCCCTTTATTTGGAGTTTATTTGTGAGATCTACCTACTTTAGATTAGTATCCATCCATCCACTAACTCACCTATTTTTGACTTTATTTTAGATATAATTCATCCATATGTAGTCCTTGTTAACAACCTACATACTCTACCTGCTATTCCATCACCTAGTTGTTCAAACCGCATACCTGCAACTAATGCCCTAAAGTGGAGTTTAACTCCATTAAGATCCTAAAACATTAGAGGCTACCTCATTACAAATTAGTGTGCATAAAAACCACATCAACATTCTTTCTGGCACTATAGGGAAGGCCTTGAGCCTTTATGATAAAAAAGGTTATTTCATATGTTGAGTTGCACTGGAGTCATCCAAAAGAGTGACCAGATCTAGAGCTCAAGCTAGTCTTCTAGTCTCACCTTTGTCAAATCATAAAAGGCCTAGATTTGTACCAACTTCTCTTGTAAATAACATAGCCATAACACCTTTCCTAGTAAGGAACACTCCTCATGTTAATCATCCTATGGCTCAACCACCTTGGATGGTTAGATTTACTATTAGCATCCTAGGGGATGTGCATGACCTATCAAGGGATCCTAAAAATTATCTACCTTCCTTCTCTCCCTTAGGAATAAGAGTGAAAAAAGAACACATCAAATATTTCGAAGTTGTATTGAGATTGATACATGTTATTAATGAAGATGTTGCACGCAAAATTTTTCCTTTCACACTAATGGATGTTGGTTATGATTTGTACCTCAATCTATAACATAATTTTATTACTTCCTAGAATTAGTGTCAAATTACTTTTCTTTCATAATTGGGTAGGTCACTAGCCCCAGTTTGATATACCAAAACTTTACTAGCATGAAGAGGGAGCCCAGTAAACTAATCTAGACCTTCAATATAATATTTTAGAAGATATATACTTGATTAACTTGATGTATAAACCAAATAAGTGTTGGAATTAAAAATGTATAAGAATGCTCTAGATCTAATTACTATAGTTTTCTTGTGAAGCCCTATTTATATCAACACTTTGGCATTGGGCTATGAAGAGGCTATCAACATTTATAGACAACTTAATCCTCAGGTGCCTAACACATCTAGTGTCAACAACAATCTCCCAAATTTGAATCTAGTTCCACATGTGAATCAAAATGTCCCTGCATTTAATCAGAACCAACTATACAGACTGTCTCTTCTGACATAAATATCAAACCCAAATTATAGTTTCTTGAACAACCATGCACTTAGCAATGGTTACCAACAGAACCAACATCGAGTTCCATCCTTTGCTATAGTTGTCTAGGGAAAAAACTCTACTAAAGTAGAGCTAGATGCCATACAAAAAATGGTTTAAAAGTTAAGAAATGGGTTCCTCAGCATGCAAAAAAAGATAGGAAATGCTAATGGACCAAATAATAATCAAAATTTTGAGCTTTAAAGGTATAATATACTCTTTAATAGGCCTGTAAATAATATAAAGTAGTCCAACAAGCCTCCAAAAATCAATATAGTAGAGACGACCTTGCCCAACTAGTACAAAATTCATAATACATCTTAGTATGGTGAACTTGACTATGTTCAATTCTATGCATATTTTGAGATTTTTCAAAGAGAGGTGGTGAGGAAAGATTTGATACATAACCCAACAAAATTCCACTAGGACTCTATCTCTTCAAGCATTGCCATATTTTTTGAGACCCATGAGTTTCCTTTCCTAAGTGAAGATGATAATGTACCAGAGGACAACACTAATAAGATTCATGCCTTTCAAAAATATCAAAAATATGGTAACAACTTGAGGAACAGGCAACCTTTCACAATGTCTACTCCTCCTAATAGTACAACTATTCCATCAAATCCCAAAGTTGATAATAATCCACCTCCACTGAAAGCAAATGATCAACCTCAAAATAAGGAGGAACATAGTAGATGGGGGTATAAAAATTTTAAAGACATGAATAAAATCAAATAAAACATCATCCTTCATGAATTAGCCTAGATCACTAAACAAAAATAACTACTATGGAAGTCTATCATAGGTAAGGTTCTTTTGAAAAAGACAAAAGCTCATATAGAGAAAATAAAGGCTTCTAACACTAACATCATATATAAAATCAAGATGGAGGTTCCACCCTTTTTGTTGACCATTAAGGCATTTAGAAATAAATTCACAATTGCTTAGTTGATTCTAGAGCTTCATCAACTATGATGCCTACTTCCATTTGTCAAAGTATTGGCCTATCTCCAAGCCCATCAAAGAGAATAGTCTCAAATTTAGATAAAATAATGGTACTAGTGATTAGAGAACACACTAATGTGCATATTCAAGTAGCATCCAATCTATGAGTACATATGACTATCAACATCCTTGTAGTAGACATACCTGAAGGCTATGGACTGTTGCTAAGTAGGGATTTATCTAAAACACTCAATAAATATCTCTTAATAGATTTATCTCACCTTTGGTTACCATGGAGAGGCCTTCCAAACCAAATCCGGATTGATTGAGAACCAAGAATGAAGTATCTTATCACAAAGTATAATTTTAGGAACTAAGAGGTAAGTTATGAATCCCCTAACCTTGGTATTTATACTTTCACCACATGAAATGAAATAAAAAATTTGGAATCTCAAGGCCTTGACCAACTATAGAATCTCCACTTTAATGACATCAAAGCTAAAGAGGGATCAGGTGTAGGAATTGAATTGATTAATCCACAAGGGAAGAAGTTCTTGGTAGCATATATATTATAGTTCCATTACACCAACAATAAATCCAAAAATGAAGCATTGATTTTGGGATTGCATTTTTTCCTTAAAAATAATGTCAAATGGACATTGGTATATGAGACTTTAGAGTTGGTAATTAATCAGGTTAAAAATAAATACCAGTGAAAGCTATCATATTTGAAAAGATATAAACACAGAGCATGGGATTTTATTGAATCCTTTGAGGCTTTTAATATAATGGTTGTTCCTAAGGAGTAAAATCAAATTGTAGATTCACTACCTACTTCGATCACTAATTTAGATCCTCTTAAATAATCCAAGGTAAAGATATTCTCCATTGAGCTAGTAACTTATCCTTTTATTTTTGACAACATAGAGAATTTCCAAGCCTTCAATGATGACCATAAGATCATCCAATTTTTAACCAACTCAAGACAATTTGAGTCCCAAATTATTGATGATAAAGAAGTTAGTTATCTTTGCCAAAAGGAGTTAGATGAGGAAGGTGTCGTCCAGCTCAAATAAAATCATTTCCCACTTGGAATGGTTTCATTAGAAAGAGCATTTGATATATATCATCAAGCTTAGCATCAAAGGCAACCCAAAGTTAGTGAGTCTGACTTCAAAAGGGAGAATTTGAGGGATGAAAATAACCCATGCTACATCAACATTGGCCTTATTTTCACTCTAATAGAAAGGCAACAGGTAAAGGATTTACTCACCCAATACAAAGACATAATTGCATGGACGTATGAGGACTTGAAGGTTTATGATCTAAAGGACATCACCCATACAATTCCACTAAAACTAGAATACAAGAGGTTTAGATAAATATAGAGACCCGTGAATCTTATCCTGGAATCTCTCATTCAAAAAGAAGTAGAAAAGCTATTGAGTGTAAGAATAGTCTTCCCAATTAGGCATTCTACCTGAGTGGCCAATTTAATCCCAGTCAAAAATAATAATTGAGAAATTAGATTATGTGTTGATTTCAGAAACTTGAACAAAGCTTTTGAGAAGGACAACTATCCACTATTTTCCTTAGATGAGGTTATTTAGATAGTTTGGATGAATTTTTAGATTATAACCAGGTGCTAATATAATAAGAAGATATAAATAACACTGCATTTACCACAAAGTGGGGCACTTATGCATACAAAAGGATGACTTTTAGCCTAATTAATACAAGAGACACATTTCAACGAGTAATAGATCACACATTTTGAGGATAAACATGTAAATGTATAATCATTTATATAGATAACTTCATTATTTTCTCCAAGAATAGGAATGATCACATAGGCCATCTGTAATCAATCTTTAAAACATATCAAAGGTTTGGCATCTTGTTGAACCCAAAGAAGAGCATATTTGGAGTTACTAAGGGCAAGATTTTTGGACATATCATTACCAAATAAGGAATCATCATCAATTCATATAGAATCCAGGCAATTTTAAATATTGTGCCACCAAACAGTAAGAAGGAGCTCAAGTCTTTCTTTGAGAAAATTAATTTTGTAAGAAAGTTCATCTTAGAATTTGTAAAAAATGTGAAACCCTTGAATGCAATGCTCAAATAGGATGCTAAATTGGACTGAAAAGTTGATGCTCAAAATTATTTTCAAGACATCAAAGATGCTATATCTTAGGCCCCATAACTTATTAATACAGATTTCACAAAGGACTTCTACTTGAAAAAACATGTAATATGATTGCATACGAACACCAGATCTAGATGTGAGACTAATAACAAAGACATTCACCATGAAACAATGAGAGTAAAGTTAAACACATCATAACATAGATATATATGAAAAAACCTCCAAAGAGGTAAGAAACCCACAAAGATTATTCATATTATTAGAAACTAACAAGTATCTGATACAATCTTTCTTCCTCTCACTTCTTTTTTCATTGCATCTTACAATATAAACTCTTTATTATATAGGCAAGATAATCTGCCCATTATAAATGACTTTTTTCAACCACCACATTAATGGGTCCAACCTCTCTAAATATCATTTAATATATTTTATTATTTATTTACATGAGGATAAACTCATGATAAATAATAAAATATATTATTATTTAACTAATATAATTTAATGTATTAAGGGTACATAAATAATACCACTTAACCATTAATTGTTCCAATACTCCCCCTTCATGTTAAGTGATGGTACATGATGATTTATAGGAGGTAACAACATAATGAACTTACACTCTATGAACCATATATGTTAAGTTTTAAGAGGTAATAATTTAAGAAAACATCTTTCATCATACCATAGTCACCTTTAAAGAAATTATTTTATATAAACATAATCACCTAAAGGTATTACACTATTTAACTATAGACACCCAAAGGTATTACACTATGTAACCGCAATCACATAATCAACTTTAAAAGAATTACACTCTACAATTATAGATACCCAAAGGTATTACATTATGTAACCACAATTACATAGTCATCTTTAAAGGAATTACACTATACATTCATAGACATCTAAAAGTTTTGCACTATGTCCCCATAGGCACCTTTAAAATAATTACACGATGTTATTCTAAACCATTTAAAGTGAGTTTAAGATAGCGTGATTGTGAGACTACATCCAACAGTGAGAATACATTCCATAATTTTTCATGAATAATCAACCAAACATATTGGAGTCTTTTATAACATAAAGACCTCTATGCTATTATGTATTGGGTATAATGTAGACTTCCATATAAAATTTAAAAAAATCACATAAAGTGATATATTATAATGATTTATAATAAGAATAAGTATAGAGAAATAGAAGAAAACACACGACCCATACAACTGTTAAGAAGTGACATTGTCATGCACACTCCCCTTTATTGGTAACTTTGATAAGTCCAAAATTGAATAAACTTTCATAGGCTTTAATTTATTGGTGATACATTGGATTTTTTACCAAATTTATAAAATTTTAATTATCACTAAGAAGATTGGTATAATGAGGAACTTCCACAGGATGTTCTATCATCCTTCATAGCCACAAAGCTTCTTTAGCAACTTCCACATGAAGTGCTTCAAGTGATATCACCTACACCAAACATAAACATATATCTAAAAGTATACTCATCATAATATGGTTAGCATCACAATAACTAAATAAATTAGTATAATAAAAAAATAATATAAATCAAAGTTTACAGTTTCTTTTATATATCAAAGGATTTGCTTTGCTAATTTCTAATGATCTAAGTATATATCTTTCATGAATCTGGAAGAAACACCCATATTTTATGAAATATCTATTCTAATAATTGTTAGATAAATCAAAATATCAATAAGATATTTGTAAATAGGGGTTAGCTTTATTGCACACAATTTTTGGATCAAGCTCAACACAACCTTCAATAAAAATATATGTAAGCTTGCAATCAAACATATTAAATTTAGTAAGTAGGTTATGTGATGCACATACAATAAATTCACTAACAATCTGATAATAAGTTAACCAAACATTACATATATTATTAGGAATAATTTCATATTATAATTTGAGTCATGAATATTTTTTCTCCTTTTTAAAGTTGACAATACAAGTTTGCATTTTATATTAAATTGAAAAAGAAATTTTAGAAAGCAAAAATTTTAATGTGATTTATACTTGATTTTGTAATAAATACATATATTTTAGTGTGTAAACAACACTAGCCACTTTAGTTGATTGAAAAATAATTTAAAAACATAAATAATTGCAACAAGGGTGAAAGTTGTCACAATTATCATAAATAGTGTTGTAAATTACATTGTTTGAATAAATTATTGTAAAATAAATAATAGAAGGTTTAAAATCAAATAAAATACCATCTCAAAGTGTTCAGAAGTGTAAAATCTTAAATATCAATTGGTCACATGATCATCTTTGACAAAGAATATGATAAATCAAAAGTGTCAAAAGTATCGAAAGCGTTGCAAGCTTCACATGTGAAGTTTTGCATGACATCTATTTTTAGTGATTTAAAACTTGAAATTTTTTGAAAATTGCCATCCAAAGCTACTGGTAGATCCAGATCTATGATTTTGAATTGTAAAATGATATTTTAATGCTCTTACTACTATTATGGCATACTATGGCACCCAAGTAGAATAAAAAAAATTCATATTTTCTTTTGCTGCTCTTTAGGGTCTAAAAATAGCTCCAACAGGCTTAAATATTGTATAAAATATGAAATAAACCTTTAAATATCAAAAAATGATTGAAAATACATGATTTCTATTTTTTTTCTTATTCCATGGCCATACAAGTTGAAGCATGATACTTGGGAGGAGAGAAAAAAATTAAAAAACATCGTAGGAGATCAAATCAGATAAAATAAATATCAAAATTACTTAGAAATGATCAAACTAAACAAACAAATAAAACAAAACTAAGATTTACTACCTAAAATCTGATCTTTCACTAATTTTTATGTCACACATGCTAAAAAATAACATTTGAAAGGAGAGAAAAATTTGAAATGAGCTATAAGAGTCCAAATCAACTGAAATAAAGGTAAAAAATTATTTGGAAATGGTCAAACTAAGCCAATGCAATGACCAGAATGAAAATTTACTATACATTTAAAAAAAAAAAGGTCATATAAAAACCATAAAAGAATTTTCAAACACTAATTCACTCACTTGTTGGATCTCTTAATATTTGCAACTCTTTGTAAGTGTTAGATCTATAACTAAAGAGCTTCAACCACCTTCATATAGAAAATTAGTTCAAAAAATAAGAAAATCTTAAAAAAATTTAATGCTTAAAAAATTATTTTTTATCCATTTTAAGATTCTCAGTTAGATCTATGACATGAAAATAGGTTTAAAATATGAAAAATTGCATAGATATGAGATTTTTGGGCTTTTAAGAGAGAAAAAAGTAGAATAAATTTCTACAGAAAAAGAAGATTGAAATTTTTTATGATCATATCATGGCTTGAAAAATAGATGAATCTAGGCTTGAACATAAGTTAAAAAATTTTGATCTAGGATCTTAGCACTTGATCACACATGAACTAGATCTGATATCATGATAGAATAAATAATACGATTGCATACGAACCCCAGATCTAGATGTGAGACCAATAGCAAAGACATTTACCATGAAATAATGAGAGCAAATGTGAATATACCATAACACATATTTACCTGAGAAAACTTTCAAATAGGTAAAAAACTCACAAAGATTATTCATCATATGAGAAACTAATAAGTACCTAATACAGTCTTTCTTCCTCTCACTTCTTTTTTCATTACATCTTATAATATAAAATCTTTATTATATAGGCAAGGTAATTTGCCTATTATAAACGACTTTTTCCAATCACCACATCAATGGGTCCAACCTCTCTAAAGGTCATGTAATATATTTTATTATTTATTTATATGAGGATAAACTCATGATAAATAATAAAAAATATTATTATTTAACCAATGTAATTTAATGTAGTAAAGGTACAAAAATAATACCACTTAACCATTAATTGTTTCAATACTACTTATACTCATTTTCTTCAAAACATACAATTGCTGATATCATAATGCAAAAGAAAGATGAGACTAAACATCCCATTGCATTCATGAGCACAAATTTGAAGGATACATAACTCAAGTACTCGATGATTGATAAACATATCTTTACTCTTGTGAAAGCGGTGAAAAAATTCTAACACTACATCCTGAGAAATAAGACTAACGATATTATTCCTAACTTTGTTGTCAAGCTTACCTTGTCACATAATGAATTGAGAGAATGCAAAGGCAAATGGATAGCAAAGTTACAAGAATTTGATATATAAATCAAGCTTGCTAAAATTTTTTAGGGTCAGGGCATCATCCAACTCATGACTAAGATTAAACCACACATTACTATTGAAGAGGTTTGTGAGGCCCAGGTGTCTAGAGAGAAATGGTATACTGACATAATTTAATATCTACTTATAGGTACTTGTCCCTTAGAACTCAATCGATAATGAAGGAGATATTTGATGTTCAAAGCTGCTCACTATATGATTAAGGAGTTATTTATAGGAGAAATTATGAAGACATCTACCTTTGATGTGTATCAAGAGAAGAGGCTCAAGAAATTTTGGATAACCTACACAAAAATATAGGCAGTGGTCATCCATCTAAGAACACCATAACTCACAAAATCTTAATAATGAGATATTATTGGCCACTAGTATTCAAGGATAGCCATGCCCATATAAAGACATGTCATGAATGCCTAGCTTTAGTAAAAAAAATACATGAAGCAATGACCTCACAACCTGTGGTTGACGGAAGGCCATTTACCTAGTGGGGGTTGGACTTCATTGGCATCATTAACCCAAACTCTTCAGCAAGTCATAAGTTTGTACTCACTACCATAAATTACTACATCTGATGGACTAAGGTAGTAGCCATAAAGAATTACAAATCACAAGATGTGATTCGCTTCTTAGAAAAACACATCACAACCAGATTTATCACTCTCATCTTTCTAGTTTGTGACAAGGGATCAATGTTCATATCAACTAAATTCACTGAATGGGCTCATGACAATCAAATCACCATCATATCATCTTCCAACCACTATCCTTAAGGAAATGGATTGGTTGAATCAATGAATAAGAACCTAATAAATGAAATTAAAAAATTAGTTGGGGACAAGCCTAACGACTAGCATAATCTACTTAAGTATGCCCTTTGGGTAGACTAAACAAGATATAAGTAGGCCTTTATGGCCTCACCCTATCTACTAGTGTATGGATGACGATGAGTATTCCCCATCATACTAAAGTTTCTAGCCTATCAACTCATGTAAGAATATATGAAACCAAATGACAAAGCATAATCTCAATGATTGGATATAATATAAATGGAAGACTCAAAGACTAAAGCCCTAAAAACTTTTAGTAAACATCAAAAGTAGTCAAAAAATAATTTGATAAAAGGGCAAAATTTAAATCATTTAGGATCTTCGATCTAGTGATTTTGTGGGATAAAGCCCATGAAAAGAAAGGACAACATGATAAAGTTATCCCACTATGGATTGGACCATACTAGATTTCAAGGAACATGGGCAATAATACATTTCATTTAAGGGACCTTCAAGGCGATGAACTTACATATTCAGTCGACGAGCAATTTTTGAAACATTATTTCATGGTTAGACCATCTAAAGTTTCTTTTAAGTGATGAAGAAAGTGTGGTATAGGTAGTAGTAGTTTAATTTATTACTTTATAGTTTAGTTTCCTACTTTATAGTTTAATTTCTTGATTTCTAGTTTAGTTTTTTGCTTTCTAGTTTAGTTTTCCTTCTTTTTATGTTAGGCATTTTGTTGTTTCCTGTGACAATCTAAATTGGTTTATCTTGATAAAGACAAACTAACGTCCTACTTGTTAGACTCCTATTCATGCTTAGATTTATATATGGGAAAGTCATTAGGGGTTGTGTCACAAATGAATATTTCTCCTAGGTATGTGAAAGTTAATCTCAAATACTCCATATAAAATTTTAAAAAATTCTCACTCTATTAGACCAAGCACACTTATCATACTAATACTTGTTGGAGGTGATAATCACTAGTGTAGATGTAACTAGCAGAGACATTCTAGTAAATGATTTGTTTTATAAGTACACCAAGTCATAGTGGTTTCAGTTCTCCTTCTTCCATTCAAATTTAAAAATAAAATATAAAAGAACCAATGGGTTAAAAAAGAGCAATCAATAAATCCCAAAGAAAGTCAAAAGGGGATCAAAGACTCACATGATGAAATAAAGTCAATGCACCATGCATCATTCTTAAGAAATAAAGGAAGAGGAGACAAAAAACCCAAAGGTATCTCTGTTGTGGTTATAGATGCCTAGCCGGTAACAAAGTAATCCTTGAGATCTCTTAATTTAATGATCTTCAAAATAACTATAGCAAAACCTATAGCTACTCCAAGTCCTTGTAAAGATCCTTATGATAGGAGTTAAATAACATCACTTTATCACACATAGATCCATGGATGCAAAGGAAAGTATGTTGTATGATGTAGTTGGGAGTCTTTCTCATATCTCTGATTCAAATATTCTTCTATGGCATAGTTCATGTTTGATTTGAAGTTGCTAACCAAGATTCTGAGTTCTCAAATCTTTGAAAGTATTCTCCCTGTAAGTCATCACTTGTTATACCCAACATTCCCTTTTTTTTTAGAAAATAATGGGGACCCACTTTTACTTTGGATGTGGCTTGTGTTTTTTAAGTTTTCCTTTTCATTTTATGAAAGTTTTATCAAAATTTTTCTTAATCTCAACACATGGAAGTACAAACAAATATGTTTTACATTTTAGACTAACTTATTAATGATTTTTGGTAGTTTTGTACTTATACATACTTTAGGACTTGGTTTTATTTAAAACTATTTTGTTGTCAAAGGTTTTAGTCAGATATTTTGTTTAATATTTTTGGTAGATGGACTATTTAAGTTTGGATAATTTTTTCAAGGTTTTTTCATCAGAGAAACTATTCGGGACTTGTTCATTAGATAATTTGTTCAGGATAATCTTTTTCAGCTTTTGTGTTTAAAGATTGTGTTTGGGACTTGTTCATCAAAACTTTTGTTTGTGACTTTTGTTCAGGGTTTCCTTTATTTTCATCCAATTTTATAAGGAGATATTTCTTCATGATTTTGGTCATCATAGATTTTGTTTAGAGATTTTGTTCGATTATTATTTTGAAGGATTTGGTCTTCACACATTTTTTTTGAGGTTTGTGTTTAGAGATTTTGGTTTGAAAGAATTGGCTCGGTCTTAACATGAAACACAACTCTCAACTCCCAACTACTGAAATCCCACTAGACTTAGCCAACAAAGTGAAACTGCTTTGTGACTCTTGCCAAAAAATGTAAAGAAGTGGCTTCCCCACCAACCAAACTAAAAATATTTGAATTTTGTAGATAAATAAAGTATATGAACATTGGATATTAAAACTACATGAAATGGAATTGAATGCAAAAGTCTATATCAATGACTTGCAACTATCAATGTGCTCATTTATGGCAAGTGAATTTGAACTCAATTGCTACTCTATGAATAAAGTCCTAGCCACCTATGCATCTATTATAAAGAACCAACCAATATAAAGGAGTTTTATAAGTCTATGACACTAAATTTGAGCAAACCAGACAATTGAAATGACTTCATCATCCTAAATAGTCACAGGAGTATTGCCACCATCCTCATTTTCCATTAAGGATTTTATAGAATATAAAAACATGGTATTTGATGCAACAATCTTAAATTATAGGTATTCTAATTATTTAGAATTATGGGATGCCATTGATGTTGTCGATGCATTTTTTCATGAATGCAATTTATCCTCAACACAGTGCCAATTGGTAATAGATCTACTCTCCCTAAAGAGATAAGGATGACACTTCATGACAACTAAGCTCGAGGTCATGCCATATATCGATTTTTGAAAGACTTATTCTTTACCGATAAGGTGACACAAGATATCTTCCTTCATCACATGGATTACAAGATGGTTGTGGCTTGCATCTCAGGTGATGAGTTCCAAAGGTACTCATCTTTGTAAATTATAAATGCTATATTAGATATGCATAGGGTGGTAATATAGAACAAGCATAATTCAATTGAGAAAACTCAGAGCTCATGGATTATTCCTAGGAAATATATGGTACTGAAGGGAAAATCCCTCATACCCATTAGCAAATTTATAATGGGGGTCCAACCAAGGAAAAAATCCCTCTAATGCATATCTAAATACATAGTTTGATAATGAAACCTCTTGTTTGTTTTTTTAGACTCTAATTAGGTTATGAAAATGTATTTTTATGCTAACATCACTTATATGGATTTATACAAATAACTTATTTTTGCATGTTTTTAGTGGTTTGTAGGTGTTATGAGAAGGGGGGAGCTTCCAAATCATGAGATGAGGTCATTTTTTATTTTTCCTATCCATTAAATTATAAAAAAATGCATAATACATTATTGAAGTTACCAAACTAGGCCCATTTTACAATTTAATCTCAAATAGGCTTAAAATGAGATTAGGTGGTAAGGCCATTTCTTGGTTTGCATACTTCCACAGGGTATTAGGACCTCAAAATTGACATGGAGGTTGGTTATGACCTAGGTAAATTAAATAACATGATTTTGTGTGATTTCACATGTGTGTAATAATCTTGTAGCAAGAAAATAGGGTCCTCAATAAGGAGGCCTAATTTAAAAGAGAGAAAGGAGAAAAAGATGAACTTCCACTCAAAGTCACAATATTAAATTTTACATGGAGATATAAATACATAAGGATCCTATAATATTCCCTAATTTTTTCAATATCATCCATACAACTCCATACACAAAGAGGTTTGTAAGTTTTTAGGGATACAAGGAAACTAGGCCTAGTGAAGGCTTAAAGAGAAAAATGAGTTATTGGGGGTTGTTACAAGAACCAAAAAGGTTTGTTTTAGACCTAATAACATATTTTAATACCATTCATAGATTTTAGATGAGTTTAATAATATGCACTTGAGTTTTCATCCAAGGTTTGTTTTAGACCTAATAACATATTTTAATACCATTCATAGATTTTAGATGAGTTTAATAATATGCACTTGAGTTTTCATCCACTTGGACCAAGTTAGGCATGGGAAATGAAGAGTTTCAAGACACCTCTACACATGAATGATGGAATGGCCTGTCATAAGATTTTATTAAGGAATGGAAGATGTAAAATGAGTGGTATAATTCTATGTCATGTATAATTCATGTTTGGAATACCTATTTATCACTCCTTTCATGCAAAGAAAGGCAGTTTTTAAGAAGTTAGTCAAGGTGTCAAGCAAGTTTGTAACCCCTACACTATTTGGAGGGTCAAATATAATTTAGGAGTCATACACATGGCCTTGGAGGTATATTTGGACTATCTAATAAATCCCTTTATTTTTTTAACTCGTGTACACTTTTCAAAACTTCTCTATTAGGCCCCTCTCTCTCTTTAACATTCTATATATAAGCAACCATTTTTGGCTAAGTTGGTAAGAATCCACACCTAGTATGGTGAATCCCTTCTAGTTTGAGTACTATATTTTCCTTGTAATAAATATTTCAAGCTGGTTTTGCATTCATAACATTTTATCTAAGTGTGTTAATTAATGAATAGATGAATGATAAGTGATAACCATCTATTCTTGTGTTGACCTTGCTCTTTCACATTTTGTGCAAGTAGTCTACTCTCTAATAGGTCATATAAAGTGTAGTTAGTGTCTTTGTCTATCTCTAAGTGTAAAGGAAAGAATTAGTGTCATCAATTATATCTCTTGTTCATCCACCTTGAAGAAGTACATTGCATATCACCTTCATGTTTGAAATACGTATGTTAGAGAAATCTAGGATGTTGAACTCAATTTTTTGCATATCAAATAGATGGGGAATTATATTGTCTTATGTTTAAAATCAACTCAAAATCCAATGTTTAACCCTAAAAATTTTTTACATGGGAGTGAATTATCTATGATATTCTTTACCTACACATTCTTCCCATATTTGGCTACCATAATGTGAAATTTTAAGGTGATTTGACTTCATTTGGTTCTACAAAATGGTGTTTGAAAAGTATTTTGTAGGCTGATTTGGAAATAGAAATCTATGCACTGGGCATTTTTCATGACTACAACATTTTCAAGTGAAGAATAATTCTCTACGACCACCTTCACCATTCTATTCCCCTAACATTTGACTAACATCATACAAGTTTTAGAGAGAAATGAGCATGATTTAGCCCTATGAAATTACTCAAAAAAGTGTTGTGTAGGTTGATTTGGCACTGAGAGCTCTACTTTTTCCATAAGGGATCAAATTGACTTGAATATTCAACATTATGGTGACCTATACGTGTTATTTTCTTGTTAAGTAGAGATCTGGTAGCCTTAAGCAATCCATTGAGCATAGAGTCACAAAAGTATCCCTCAAACTGATTTTCAACTAAGAACAAGGTTGTCAACCTCTGAATGAACCTCTCAAAATATAAAAAATAATAAGAAACAAAAAAACATGTGCCCAAGTCACTTGGGGAAGGGAAACATATGACAAAAGGAAAATGTGCACAAGGAATTTGGAGGAAGGGAATCAACATCTACTCTAATATATACAAGGCTGCAAACCTCTTCTAATAATAAGGTTTTAGATGGATCCCATTGACTGGGATAGGTAATACCTCTCCATTTAGCCTAGATAATTAGGTAGGGTCCACTCCATAAGCTATCAAACTTCATATGGTTGTCTAGCTTGGCCTTATTAGTATCCCACTTCAAGACTTAATCACCTTATTTTAAGTCTCTTGCAATGGCTCTCTTGTTAAACACCTTCTTGACCTAATCTTGATGTTATTCCATTATCTTCATTATAAGGTTTATTGTTTTTTATATCTCCATGATTTTTTCCATCCTAAAACCCATGGGCTCACTTTCTATGAACTCAAGTTGATGAGCTAGATCCAAAGCAATTATTTCAAAAGAGATGGGTAGTTTGGCCTCTTTCCCATACACAAGGAAAAATGGTGAGTTACCAATGGCACTCTTTTGAGTCACCCTATCATCCCACAAGGTTATTCTTAGCTTGGTATGCCATACTCTCTAGTTCTCCTCCATGGTCATCTTGATTATCCTAATCAAGTTCTTATTTATTAGTTTAGTAAGCCCATTTCCCTAGGGATAGTAGTTGCATGGCATGATAAGGTAGATACCCAACTGAATATCCCATTCACTTATTTTCATGCCAACAAATGCCAAGGTATTATTTGAGATGATATTGGTTGGTACCCCAAACCTTGTCACAATACTATCATAAAAATCCAAGACTACTATCTCATTAGCCTCTTTTAGAGCAATAGCCTCTACCCACCTGGTGAAGTAGTCAATGGTAGTGAGTACCCACTTTTTCCTTTCACTATAAGGTGGATTTATCATACCTATGAATTCAAGGCTCCACTGCATGAAGGGTTTCTCTACCTGAATGATGTTAAGAATAAGGGTTGCTAGTCTTTATTTACTAGTAAAGAGAGCACACTTCTAGCACTTCCTAACCCATGTGTAGGCATCTTTGAAAAGGTTTGGCCAATAGTAACCAGCCCTCATGATTTTTTTTGTTGTCCTTAGACCGAAGTGACCTCTTTCAGGACCATCATGGAACTACTCTAAGAGTATGTTTACCTAATCAACCTCTATATACCTGAGAAACATTCCATTGAGGTCTTTCCTAAATAGTACCCTATCAACTAAGGTATAAGGTATGGACTAAAGTCTGAAGTATCTCCTTTTATTCCTATCCATACCTCGAGGGCATTCACCTGTCATTAATAATATAATCATGTCTTGCATATAATCAGTGGAGGGTAGATGTTCAATTGCTTTTGGGCCATCAAGTATTATTAGAGCAACCTATTTTTCTTCGTATAAGTCAACAACCAAGTGCTCACACAAACTTTTACCTCTTACTAACTTAATAACCTTGATCTCAACATCATACTCCATGACTTTGGTGATCCAATTATCCCTCTTCTCATTTAGATATCTACTTAAGAGGAAATGTCTTACACTTGGATGGGAGACCATGAGATGAATCTTATTGTTTGACACCATAAGCTTGAATTTTTCCAATGATCTCACATCTAGTACTTACTTCTCAACAAAAGTATATCTCTCTTCATAGCCTTTAAGTCCCTAACTAAATAAATATATGGGTTAATCAAGACCTTCTTGATTATTTTGCATGAGCATAGTTGATATGTTCTCCACATTAGCAAAGTCATATAGGTATAAATCCCTTGATAAATTAGGATTCAAGAGAGATGGTGCTTGTGCAATGACTAACTTGACAGCCTCAAAACCTACCTTGCCTTCCTTTGACTAAGAGGAGACCTAATTTTTATTTAACATTATTGTTATATGCTTGATTAAATGTGTGAAACCATGTATGAATATTCTCACAAAATTTATTTTCCCAAGGAAGCTTTGAATCCCTTTCTTATGTTAAGGCAAATACAAGGCCAAAATGGCACTTATCCTCTCAAGATCAATAGTTATCCCTACTTTGGAGATAACATGCCCCAATATTTTACCTTCATGAACAATAAACACACACTTTTTGGGGTTTAAGGAGATCCCAAAATCCCTACACCTCTCAAAAATGAGTCTAAAATAGTCTAAGTGGTCACTTGACTTCTTTGAAAAAAATGTGATATTGTCTAAGTGCATAAGCACCATATGACTAAGTAGACCCTAGAAATTCATGTCCATGGATATTTATAAGGTGGAATTATCATTAACGAGAAAAAAATTCATATTATTTTAAGCATAAGTCCCCAATTTTGTGATGAAGGTTGTCTTGTATTGGTCTTCCTCCTTGACTAGCACCTGATTCTATCCTGAGCTCCATCCAAGAGAGAGAGAAACATTTTGAGCCAGCCACCATTTGGAGGAGTTGATTCATGAATGGAAAAGGATATTGATCCTTCATAGGGGCCCTATTTAAATACCTGAAGTTAACACACAACCAAATCTCACCACTTTTCTTCCTTATAAGTACCAAGTTAGCCACCCATGAAGAGTGTTTAATTGGAAACATAATGTTTGAATCAATAATCTTGGTCAACTCTCTTCTCATGATCACATCTACCTTTGGATTGATATGCCTCTATTTTTGCCTTGTAAGCTTTAAATTTTCATCTAACTCAATGGTGTGATGAGAAAATTTATGGTCAAAACTTCTAAGATCAATGTACTTCCAAGCAAGAATATGCCTCAATATTATAATGAATGTAACTTTCTTAGCCTCAATATTACCTTATTGAGTTTGATAAATTTGCCTTGGAAGATGAGAACTCTCTGATGGTTCTCTTCACTAGTGGACATACCTACCTTGTCCTTCCTCATTAAATATCCCACATAGAATATGCTCTCAAGGGTGATCAGACCTTTAGGGAGTTGGTTTGATTTAAATTGGAAAATCTGATTTCCATACTAATTTTGTACCTTATTCTGATTTGAAGATGAAAATTCAGCCTCTTATTACAAGAAGCAAGCAATCTGCTTGTCACTATCAAAAACCTACCAATTGGCCTTATTGTCAGGAATGGATGGTCTCGAAACCACCTCTAAATGTGATTGAATTTTTAATTTACTCACCTCACCTTATATATCAAATTAGGATCCTATTGATGATAATCTATCTGCATGCTTATTGCTCTCTAGGCACACTCTAAATGTTGAAGGCTTCAAAATCCTCCAATAAGTCCCACACCTTGTGCTTTTAAGACTTTATCAATGGGTTCTTGGTTCTATTTTGGTTTTTTACCTGATTGATTATGAGTTTACTGTCTCCATATACCTATAATTATTTGATTCCCCTCTTTCTATCCCATTGAAGGACATGGATAAGGCCTTCATATTTAGTTGCATTATAATAATATTTAAACTAAAACCTATAAGCTGAAAAGTACTTGTCATTAGAGGGAGAAACCAGCATAGCACCTACGCCTACTCCATGTTTTCTCATTGATCCAGCAAAGAACATTTTATAGATTATATCAGTCTCTTCTTATGGCCTAGTAAGGGATGGCATAAAATTATTCTCCTCATGCAAGTAGTAGAATCCCATATTTATTTATTCATTGCCTCCCAAAGATTCAAGTTGTTGGTTTTAATTACATAACTCATCTAAGAACAAATTAGGTATCACCTCAACATGAGTGTTTAGCTCTTGACCAATAGGGTGGTCTTCCTCATGTAGGATTGTGCAATTGATATTTGGGTTACTTGGTTCATAAGGCTCAATGTGAAACTTTTTAATTGGTTTAACCTTAATGGACACCTTGGTTCCATACCTCACCTTAAATTCCATATAAAACTAATTTGTTGCTAGGTAACCCCTAATTTTGGCAGTAAGTCTCTCAATAGGCATAGAGTAAAATGGGGTGGTACATTTAGAACAATAATATATTGGGCCCCTAAAATGTTAATAAAATCATGTAGGTTTAGATTTATACCTTTGATAATACCAACAATTTTATTAGAAGATCCATCAAGCTGTAATACTCCCTTAGTGAGGGGGTCATACTTTAAACCAAGCTGATCTACTATCGATTTAGGCATCATTGAAGTGTTTTCTCCACCATCCACCATGAAATTGTGTACCAAGGAGTTACAAATGATGAAATAAATGTATAAGGGAGGAGGTTTTATTACTTTTCTTGACTACCCTTCATTTATTTTTATTGTATTATTGAGGACTACATTCTCCTTGCTTGGTAGTTTCTCTTAAACATTGCTCTTAGATAACCCATCTTGAAGAATGTCTATTAGAATAGGTAAGGATAAAACATCCCACATTGGAACACTTAGATTATTCATTTTTAATTTCTCAAAAAAAATTATGGGATAACCACTAACCTTTGCTTGTGCTTTGGGAGCCACAACAATGCTTTGTACTTATGAGTTTTGAGGTATGAAGGTACTTCCTTGGTTCTAATTTTTTGTAAGTTGTTTGAGTTTTTGGGGATTAATTAGGCTCATATATTTTTAATAATAGTTGAGGAGGATTATAATATCCCTTAACCACTTATTTTCTACCCTCCATGTTCTTTCTCTTGAACCTGGTGTTGGCTGCTACAAAAATGTTTGCTTAGTTATTATCTATTTGCTAATTGAAAGCATAACACTCCTCTTGTTGGTAGTTAACCAATGTAGCAACAAAATAATTTTATCCCTCATTAGCCCCTTGTAATTTTTTAGGCTCTTCTAGTTTAGTCATCGTAGGCACTTCTACATTTTGTGTCATTAAAGTTTGGTTAAACCCATAAGTAGCACCTTGTTCCCATTGTTCATTGAAGCCTTGGTTGAACTCTACATTTGGATTGATATCCTAATTGTAAGATTGATTCTAAGGAATATAACACTCACCTTCATATGAATTTTTTTTTAAATATGGATCAGGTCCTATAATAACCTACATCATTAGGATTGTAGTTGTTACTCAGTTTAGCATAAGTGAGTTGCCCTTGCACTTTAGAATTAACCTTAAAGGGTGGCATATTGGTTTGATAGGTTTGTGTAATATCCCCTCCAAACAGGAAATATAGCAACACAAAACTTTGAACAAAGATACAATATCTGTTGAATAAATTTAGAATGATAACAATAATATAGTCTCTTAATAGCAAATCACAGATCTTATCACTTGTCCTTCTAAACTATTACAATTACAGTCCTCTCTTATGCATATAAAATATTAAATATAGTCTTGAAAACCCTGGCTTTGCAAATCTGGAAATTGGGTTTTGAATCTAGAAAATCTGTCTCAGCCTGCTGTGTCGAACCACAGTCACCGACATCGTTCGATAACTGCGACGTCGGTCACTGCAGGCTCTTCTCTGCCGACGTCGGTCTTCAGTCGGCCGATGTCAGTCACTGGGGATCTCTATCTGCTGAGGTCAGTGTCTGTCTAGATCTGTACAGACTTCGTACGGCCACCAAATTGGGCACAACTTGCCTTTTTTCAACCCCTGATCTAAAAATATATGTTTCTAGCATAGAAGATCTCTAGCTGTATAATTTATTGAATCAAAACATAAAGAAATAAATACCTAGAATATCTGTAATAACTTCTATGTGAAGTTATCTCTCAACCCTGTAAATTTTGTGATAACTTATGGATGAAGCTATCTCTCAATTTGGCAATAGATCAGCTGATATTCCACAGCCTCTTAATTTCACACACTAAAGAGGGAACGTTCTCCAATGCAAATGGAATCTTGGAACCCTAGGCTCAGTCTTCACAGAAGAATTCTTCAAAAATCAAAATCAATAATCATATGCATAATCACAATGGCCTCCATGAGAAACCCTTATACCCTCAAAAGATATGCTTGCCCTAATTAGGGTTTTCTTAAATTAGAATTAGGGTTTCTAATTTAAAATTAGACCAAATAATTAATATTTGATTAAATAAATCAAATATTAATATCTCCCTCAATACATGTCCAATCGAGCCCAAATGAAAGCCAACTAGAAAATTTTTGCTAAATGAAGCCACTCCAATCTCCATCAAGACCCTCTAACCATCCCATCAGCCTACGAGGGTCACATAATAGGCTAAGCATGAACTCATAACATGTCAACTGAAAAGGGGACATGACAATCCACCCCTCCTAGAATTGCTTGCCCTCAAGCAATTGTTGCATGATACACCCATCAATCCACCTGGATCCCAAATGTAGTCATGATCTGCCCTACTGTCAATCAATGCAAACTCCATGCCATGTCCATCCCTAGTACTAAGATAAGCACCCCAACATCCAATCCATAAATGAAAATCAGCAAGCAACTCAAGCAAACTCCGTATCTAAATAATATCTAAATCTGGATGGTGAAGGCTAGAAAGAGTCATATCAACCTATGAACCAACTGTAACAGCAAGCTAAGTCCCTACCACATGTGATAACTCCTGAATTGCACTCACCTCAAGACCAAGCTCATCCTCATATCTCTCTTGTGTTGGTGCCAATGTGCACTTGTCATCGCACTCTATCATGTCAGGTGGCGTAGGCATCTCCATCCGATGAAAAAACATATATCTAAAGCTGCTGCCCCGTATTGCCTTAAGAATATGTGTCTTCCCATCAACATTAAAGCAAACCTCCATGTCCTTGAGATGAAGAGTAACTTCCTCAAAGGAATGAAGCCACTTCATACCCAAGACTAAGTCTATATCACCCATGTCTACCACATAATAATCAGCCTTGAACTCATAGTTGTTCAAGTGCAATGGGAGATCTCTAATCATACGCTCACACCTAAGAGTGTGACCATCGGCTACCTTAACTCTGATTCCCTCAAAATCTTCTATAGTGAGTCCATGCTTCTCCACAAATCTAGCATCTATGAAATTATGTGTGGCTCCTGTATCAAGAAGGGTGATAACCTTCTGCCTTGCCAAGACTCCATGGAGTCTAAATGACTCATCCAACTAAATACTAGATAGGCGTGCATCCTGTATGTGAAGCTCTAATTTTGCCTCTACCTTAGGCCCTGAAGCCTCTACCTCTGCACCCTCAGAACTAGTCCACTATTCGGAATCCTCTAAATCAGAATCCTCATAATATGCCCACATCACACGATTTGCCTTGCCCTTAGGCCTCAAAGGGCAATCGTGATGGATATCATATGGACCTTTGCAGTAGAAGCAAAGCTTCTTCCTACGTAGATCATTAAGCACCTCACGATCCAAAGGTGGTGTTGCTGGATTGGCCTTTGAGTCATTCTTTACACCTGATTTATCTATGTTAAAATCTGGTCTCTTTGTATTTGTGTTGGAGCACTTATGGTCTCTAGTTGAAGAAGTACCCTTGAAGTTAAATTTATGGGATGGGGCTGCCATCTCCATACTACGCACCTTCTTCATAGCTACCTATAATGAAGGAGGATCAAAGGCTTTGATCCAACCTCTCAATGGCTCTGTCAATCCCTCCATGAAGAGAACTACCAATCTACGCTCAGAAATATTGGGCACCATGACTGCCAATCTCTGAAACTCCCCAATGAAGGACTCTAAGTTACCTATTTGTCTCAACTATGCCAGATCTCGAAAGTAAACCTTGGGATCCTTCCTATCAAACCGCTCAACCAATCTATCCACAAAGTCCTGGTACTCTGTCCCCTGGTTATGCTGAAGTGTTACCATACCATGGTACCACCAATCATGTACTACTCCATCCAAGTGCAAAGTGGCATATTTGATGGCCTCTATCTCTGACATTGGTCTCAATGCCAAAAAGGTGTCAAGCTTATGAACCGAAGCTTGAGCTGTCATCTTGCCACTGCCATCAAAAGTAGTCAAAGAAAGCTTACCAGTAGCCTTCTTCAGCTCACTGAATTGAACTCTAGGCCTCCTGTCCTGTCTAACTAATCTATAGTGCTCTCTCCTCAGAGTAACAAAATGATCAAAGGACATCTTCTCCTGAACATGAGGATCCAATAAGTTCTACTCATCAGTTGCAGCCATGAGGGTATCTGTAAATAGGAAATCCCCTGCCGTCTCTTCTGCTAGAGCCTCTGGTTCATCCTGTATAAACGTAGGCCTTGTAGGTCTATCGGTAATCCTAGAATGGGTCTACTAGGGTCTCTGATTAATAGTATCACTCTTGTTATCTCCTTGTTCACCATTTTTTCTATCAGGTGCATTCATCCCCCTTATCATAGTCATAAGTGCCTGTAGTGTTTGATTCATCTGCTACTGGTTTGTCATTATAGCACGGTGAAAGTCTCTGGTGTCTTGATCAACATCATACCTATGGCCCCTGGGTGGGCTACCCTCACGTCTGTCACTCATGATAATCTCTTGATGATCTAACAACTGGGTACCTTTAAGCAAGGCTTTATTGTGTGTGTTATACCTGTGCGGTCCCAACTCTTGTGGCTGCATAAGATCTATCAAACCCTCAGGATGGCAGGATTTAGCTCTAATACCACTATAATATCCCCTCCAAATAGGAAATATAGCAACAAAAAACTTTGAACAAAGATACAATATCTGTTGAATAAATTCAGAATGATAACAATAATATAGTATCTCAATAGCAAATCATAGATCTTATCACTTGTCCTTCTAAACTATTACAATTACAGTCCTCTCTTATGCATATAAAATATTAAATACAGTCTTAAAAACCCTGGCTTTACAAATCTAGAAATTGGGTTTTGAATCTGGAAAATCTGTCTCAGCCTGCTGTGTCAAACCACAGTCGTCGGCGTCAGTCGATAACTACCGACATCGGTCACTGCAGGCTCTTCTCTACCGATGTCGGTCTTCAGTCGGCCGATGTCAGTCACTGGGGATCTCTGTTTGCCGAGGTTGGTGTCTATCTGGATCTGTATGGACTTTGTACAGCCACCAAATTGGGCACAACTTGCCTGTTTTCAACCCCTGATCTGAAAATATATGTTTTTAGCACAGAAGATCTCTAGCTGTATAATTTATTGAATCAAAACATAAAGAAATAAATACCTGGAATATATGTAATAACTTCTATGTGAAGTTATCTCTCAACCCTGTAAATTTTGTGATAACTTCTGGATGAAGCTATCTCTCAATTTGGCAATAAATCAGTTGATATTCCACAGCCTCTTAATTGCACACACTAAAGAGGGAACGTTCTCTAATGCAAATGGAATCCTAGAACCCTAGGCTCAGTCTTCACAGAAGAATTATTCAAAAATCAAAATCAATAATCATATGCATAATCACAATGGCCTCCATGAGAAACCCTTATACCCTCAAAAGATATGCTTGCCCTAATTAGGGTTTTCTTAAATTAGAATTAGGGTTTCTAATTTAAAATTAGACCAAATAATTAATATTTGATTAAATAAATCAAATATTAATATCTCCCTCAATACATGTCAATCGAGCCCAAACGAAAGCCAACTAGAAAATTTCTGCTAAACGAATCCACTCCAATCTCCATCAAGACCCTCAAACCATCCCATCAGCCTACGAGGGTCACATAATAGGCTAAGCATGAACTTAGAACATGTCAACTGAAAAGGGGACACGACAGTTTGTTAGGTCTTATATGTGGGATGATATGGTCTATTAAACTGATATTTATGCCTCTTAACACTCACTAACTAATTACTAAAAGTTTTAAACATGTTCTTAAGTTCTTGTAGTTCACTAGACTAATTAGTTGAAGTTTTAGCTTATCTTGGTGTAGGTATGGTAGAAAGTTTTGTCAAAGGAGTAATGGTAGTAAGAGGAGAGAAAAAAATAGGATGTGGATAAATCTTAGGAAACAAGTTCATAATATGCCTAGGTGTGAGCTTTATAGCTTGTATTAGGCTATTCTCTATCCTAATTACTACCTCTTAAGCATTTGGTGATGTGTTTCCCACCATTGACTGTATCATGACTGCAATGTCACTATTGAGGGATCTCAGATAATAAAGGAAATAATAATTAAGAGTGGGATTGATAAGTATTAGAATCATGTCCCATGTTTTCTAAAACCTATTATTATAGTCTTGTATGACCTCTTGGGGGGGCTCTTGATTGTTGTCAATTATTCTACTAGTGACAAGTTGTCACTCTTGTCTTCAAACCTCTTACACAAAGAATCCCCTAATTGGTCCCATGTTGTAATGGAATTAGGAGGTAGGTTCCTATACCAATCTAAGGCCTTTCCCTTGAAAGAGATGGCCAATAACTTGATATCTATGTTCTTTTTCTTGATATCATGGATTTTGCAAAAGTTTATTATGTCTTTAATGTGCTTAGAAGGAGTTGTAGATTTATCTCTTGTGTAGTAAGGCACACTCTTAAGGGATACCACTTAGACATGATCATATTGGTTAAGGTACAAAGGATCTTGAACATTGAAATATAAAAAATCAAGACTCTAGGAGTAACCATGGTAGTGAAAGGGGTTAAAAAGGAACTTCTAACAGAGATAGATTTTAAAATTGGCTTAGGATAGAATATTTTCAAGTATGGATGGGTGTAAAAAAATATTTCTCTTCTTACTGAGTTAAAATGTAATTCAACAAATTTAAAAGGAATACCTCTAGAATCTAACCTTATAGTCACCTTTGGCATGAAATATAGGCACTGCTTTATCACCAGGAGGTTGAGTGTTCATTGGAGTCACCAGATGATGAGAGTGTGGATGATATAGCTTCTATAAAAATATTAAGACTAACATCAATCCCAACTAATATTTTTCAAATATGGTGCCACTAAGTGTGTCACAAACTATTATGGTTTATAATTACACCTTATGAGAGGGTTCTTCAGGATTTCTCACTTATAGCTACATAATGGGATCAACCCCAAGCTATGGGTATCCTATGGTGGGCTTGAACCTCTAGAGAAGGCTGGTTCTCCTAGTAGATCACCTAAACTACTAATTTTTCTTGGTAAATGGGTAAAAGGTCACATGAAATGATTAAAAAATAAAAGAGGTGATACAACAAACTAAATGACACTCCTAATTTCTAAAAACAAACACAAAGGTAGCTCAAATATCCCTCACTCACATAATCTCTAACACTAGCTAGTTTGCATGAATAATTCAAAATAAGGCATTTTAAATAAGGGATAAAGCATAGAGGAATGGTAAAATTCACATTGTACCTTTACCTATGACTAAAAAACACAAATTTAGACCTAAAAACACCTTAAACCAATTACAAAAAGGCAAGGAAGAGAGGACAATCACCAAGAAATAAAACTTCTTCACAATGCAATGATGTACAAGCTACCTAGAACACAAACTGCAGTCAAATAGATAGGTAAATAGGTCATTTTATTCTTAAAAGGTTATTATTTAAAAAATTTGACAAGGTTTTATGTTATCAAAATGAGATTATCTCCCTTAAAATTAGAGGAAAAGAGATATATATATATAATAAGGGAAGAGAAAAAGGAGGAGAAAGCTTTCAATCCTCCATAAATGTGCTTCAATCACCATCTTTGGCCATCTAATATAGAGTATGAGGAGTATATATCTTTAAAAACCCTTCCATGTCTCATAGGGACTGATCATGCTTTGTTTTCTAATCTTCTTTGATCAAAATGGGCTTTAAGAGCTTTGATTGGCTTTAAAAGGCACTTGAGGATAAAAGGTGTTTTATGACTACTAATGTCATCATACACTATTTCAAAGAAAGGTATTTCTCTTCTAGAAGTATCATTCAATGCTTTGAGTTACTTTATCAAACCTCCTCCATTCCTTTTGGCCACCTTAGGTGTTGCCATGATGTCAGTAGCCACTTTTGCATTGAAGTCCTTAGACTTGTCAAATCAATACACTATTCTAGTTGTGACATTGACCAATTTTAACTATACATTCTTCTAATTTGAGATCAACATCATTGAAAAAAGGGAGAAATTAGATTTCCAATATAACCAGTGGCATCAAAAATGGATTTGTGGATCAAAATATATGGCTAAAAAACCAACACATAGTCGCATGTAGTTGTATCAACATATTCAAAATATGGAAAAATAGAAAATTACAAAGCAAGATATGAGTAAAACCCATCATATCTTATATTTATATAAAGCTGTTAAAGAGACACTCAAAATAGTATTTTTATTTTTCTTAAATGATCAAATTAACCCTTATGAATTACCCTCTGAGTGTTTTCTAGTGAAAAGTTTGCCAAGTGATAAATCTTCCCAGGAGGGTCACTTTGTACCATCATAACTTTTCACTAGAAATTCCAAATGAAACCAAATGAATTACCTTCTCATGCCATCCAAATACAATCATACAAATTTTCATGGAATTTTGACTTTATTTTATCTTACTAAAATGGGATCTAAAAGTTCTCACTAGGCAGATTTAGCAACAAGGAGATGCAAAAAATGACTAAGTAAAAATTAACACAGAAGTTAATTTTGATAGTTGCGCATTCCACACATTTTATCTAATATTTGTGCACTATATTTCCCATTTCACTTTAATTAAATTTATATATCACCATGAATAATTTATAAAATATTTTAACTCTTTTACCCCTGTAAATTTAAGTTTGAAATGTGTGCACTAACCAGATCTAAAAACTGGGAACACATAAAGTTGACTAAGTAAAAATCAGATCAGAAGCCAATTTTTAACCCCTCACTTTTTCACATGGGAGAAAACTATCTATTAATTTCTTGACCCACACATTTTTCCCACATTTGAATACTATCACATGAAATTTGAAGGTGATTAGACTCCATTTAGTTCAGTGAAATGGTGTTTGAAAAGTGTTGTATGCACTGATTTGGCAACTTGAAACAAATAAATTAGCGTATTAGGTAGTTTTCATGACTGTGATAATTTTAAGTGAATAATATTTATCTATTACCACCTTTACCATTGTATTCTATTGACGTTTTACTACCATCATACAAGTTTTGGAGAGAAATGATCATGATTTAGCCCTACAAAATTGCTTCTAAAAACATTGTGCAAGCTGAATTGGCACTGAGAGATCTACTTTTTCCATTAGGGATCAAGGTGACTTGAATATTCAATAATAATACACCATAAAACACTCAAATTTGGCTCAAGTGAATAAAAAGTGTGTTGTACACACCCAAGTTCACATTTCTTTCCTTTAAACCTAGTAATTTCATCCTTATGCATTACTAGATTAAAGGGGGGGAATGCATATAGTAAAACTAAATATGTATAACATCTCAGTCTTATACATTTGAAAAATATTGTTCAAGTTTTTATCCTTTAGTTTTTTACCTTCCCACTATCAAAAGGCTTGATTTCACCAATTCATTATGCCTAAATTACTATATTATAGTCTAACCCATATCATTATGATGACCTAGAAAACATGTACACTATAGAAAGCTCAAAACTTGATATATATCCCTTGTTATCAGTTACATATCCATACCAATTTTCTTTCCTTATAGACACTTTTGGACATAGAGAGACACTAATATTGATGCCAATGTTGATATCCTTATTTATTTTTCAATACTCAAAATTTATCCAAATTACAAACTATTTAAAGCTTACAGGTTCGCCTATTTATCTTATTGAACCCTAATATGAGATATTTTTATAAGGTGAAATATAAATAAAAGTATAATCTTTCTCATTATTTATCTATCAAATACCAAAAAAACACCTACCAAGGTTCATTCAATTAATCACACAACTAAGTTATTTTGCCTTATTCCTCCCTATTTCTATATCAGTCATATAAAAGGTTTGTAGCATCCAAAGAACATCCCATGAGCGGTATTTTTCAAGTTATAAGATAGATCACTACATGCATCTATATATAGCATATTAAAAAATTATTCATACACACTCCCACACATATGGGAGAACTATATAATCTAAGTCCCTCTTTAGAGTATTATCTATGTATGAAGTGCTCATTGACAGAGGGGTGTTTGAGGTTAGATCAACA
The DNA here is from genome assembly GCA_037957365.1 of Torreya grandis. Lineage (NCBI taxonomy): Eukaryota > Viridiplantae > Streptophyta > Pinopsida > Cupressales > Taxaceae > Torreya > Torreya grandis. The sequence goes on along the minus strand of JARHVA010005099.1, from coordinate 666,830 downwards.
CCATGAGCCAAATAACCTTTTTTGGAAAAACTCATTTGAAGGGTGAATAAGGGTGAATATATAAGGTTTGATCAATAATAAGAGGGACAATATTTATTATAGATCTAAACACAAAATTGAAAAAGCAATAGAAAACCCAAAATGATGAATTTGGTTGCATCAAGATATAGTAGGTATTCCATATGGAGTGATACCATCGCATCACAAATAGTAACATCGATGGTAGTATCCCAAGATAAATGGTAATCTTGATACCTATAGAAATAATATTTCCAAAATATGATGACTTGTTATTATCCACACTTATAATAATTAGAAATATGTCGAATATAATGTAAATCAATACTAAATAATAGATATTGACGCACCAAGCTGCCCAAATATTTAATATAAGCATAAATATAATAACACCCTTCAGGTAGGACAACACCATACAATACTCCTTTAGAAAGTAATAACTCCACAATGTCACTTTTAGGTGGCCAACCTATAATATCCTTTTACCAAATAAAAGATTCCACACTTACTTGATTGATTAATATTCATATTCACCTTCTTTATATAGACCTCTATATAAATAACAATGGATAGGTAACCTCCTAATCTCAATGTAGGCCAACCATTACCTAATTCATTAATTCCATAAGTTACTCATTTATCCTAATATATTGGACCTATATAACTAACTAAGGGGGATATGTGCCACATGTCATCATCTCCATCAACCAATATACATTAATATATCATATCCCTAGGTACATAGCATTCATTACCTCCTTGATAGGTTTCATCCTCAAAACATAATAAGAGACCAAATAATGAGTTTGCTTCAAATAATTTCATACTTGTCTCCAATCTCTATCATTTAACCATTCATATATGATCTTGGTAGGTGATAACTCTCCAACCATGTTTCCAATTTTCATTTTTCTACTCTAATTCCATTCATTATCATAATTGTACCACCTTGGTTTCCATGCATAATTATTCCTCCTTTGATTCCATGTAACATATTATGCTACACTACTTTGATTCCATACATGACCATAATAGTTATTCTTCTATGCATAGTCATAGTGATTTCCCCACTGGTTCAATGTTTCATATGTTGTTGTGATACTCTGATTCCATACCTGATCCTATTAGTTATTCTTTGGCTTTCATGCATATCCATAGTGATTAGTACTCTAATTTCCTATATATCTAAGTGATTATTGTTATGACACTCCCTCATATAGCTCCATTATTGTTTCCTCACATGATGATGTGGGTGTTTATATACCTAAACTTTTTTTGATAATTTGACCTTATCCACCTTTTATTCTAACTCGTCCACCTTTTCCTTTGGTGGTTCCTTTGTCTCTTGACTAGATGAAGTGTGTTTTTTTTCTTGTATCATTCCTTCATATATGTCATGAATCTTCCTCATGTTCTTTATCACCTACTTTAATCTCATACTCATGTTCTACCTCGATTGTTATTTGTGCCTTTCCAATAATGATATCTTGTAAAGTGACCTTCTTTTTCCTACACCAAAATTTCATGAACTTATTTTGAACATTAATATTGATTTTTCATAAATTTTATAACCATGGATATCCAAGAACCATATCCATATCATCTATATACAAAACATAAAATCTAAATGAAAAACATATTTGTCCATAGTGAGCTTCAAATCTTCAAAAACTACAATATTATTTCCATCTACTTCAGCCTCCTTGATATTCTTTGCTTGAACCTATAGATGTTGGGCCACATCCACCTTGATGAAGTTATACTTTTTAGTATGTTTTATGGACAAAATGACCTTCTTTTAAATGCATCCAGGAAACTGAAAAAAAAAATGACTCTAATTTCTTTTACGCTAAATTATTTGAACCCTTATCATCCAATCCTTCTTCCTCCTCTTTGAGATCCTCTACCTCTCCTTATGCACCATTTTTAACCTATTCATCATCATTATTATGCTTAGTTTATTTATATTTATAAGCACCTAAATGCTCTTCCTCTTGTTATCATTAAAATTATTTTCTTATTCTTTTTCCACATCATGATCCTTAACCTATCTACCTAAATCATATATAGGTCCCTCCTCATCATCATTATGATTATCCTCTTTGTCTTCTTCTTATTCTTCATATACACTCTCTTATTATTTATCATTAGACTCTTATGACTCTTCTGTATTTTCTTTCTCTTTTATACCTCATTGATCTACAAAAATTTGTTCCATTACTTCGCATTAAAACTTCCATATTTTGACTCCAAGTTGAATAGACCAAAGTTGTGTCAAACCAATGAAATGACATGACAAATAATCTTTCCATTTTATTATATCATAATAGTTCTTATTATAAAGGATTCACCATTCTATAACATCAATATCCTCTTCTCCATTAAAAAAATCTAACTCCATGATCCACAAAAAAAATTAAAGTTAATGAAAAACCCCTGAAATTTCAATAACTAATGTGAAACTAATCCAAATAGTCCAAAAAAATTAATGTATCTTCCATGTATGATATTCCAACTTCTATAAAAAATTTGTAAAAAAATCCAAAAGTTTCAGCATGTATAGTGAATCTATAAAAAATCATAAAATCATAATAACTACCACAAATTGAGTCCAAAAATTCCAAAATTTTATTTCATATCTCTTGTACATTTATACTTAATCAATAAAAAATTCATTTAAAATGTAGTCATATAAAATATCCAAATTTATAGTTTGAGTGTGGCTTATGAGACCCCATCCATAGGTCTTTTTTGCATGCTCTTGTGACCCTTCTAGACACCTTTTTGCTCATTACCAATCACCTAAAACCTTTTGAACCCTGATTCCACCTCAACTAGATAGTATTTCTTGTGCCAATCCTGTTCCCCTAGGTCTTGAGCTTATAGGATAGAAGCGTCAAACTTGGACTATAACATCAGACCCCAAATTATCCCATTTTCAATACTCCTATCCTTTTGCACTTTGATCCCCAATAGTCATTTCCATTTGTTCCTTATCCTTAATTAGGTTAGCTTAGCATGAAGACATCTAACCCATAACCAATAGTTCCCTATAAAGGCCCACTCAAAGTTCATTTACAAAAGAGGTGATAAAAACTACAAATCAAACAAGAATACAAATAAATCACTAAGACAAATTTATCTATTCTCTGCATACAGTCACCCAACATAGTTACAAACATACTCAAACCCTCATACCAATCCATATACACCTCAAACACTATCAAATTATCATTTTGCATTTGCATCACACTTTTGCACAAAGCACATTAGGTGGGAGAACTATGTATGGCTTGATCCCTCTTTAGAGTATTGGTATGTAGATAGGGTGCCCACACAAGGGGTGAGGATTGCACATTCAGTACATCTTACACACTAACCCCCCTCTATTTCAAGTGAATCAAATATCATTTTATCAAGCATAATGGAGGGTTAGGTTTTTGAGACAAAATCAACTCTACAGTGATTTCCATCGACAACCAACACTTAATTTTTCATAGGCAAGCTAATATAGGCACAACACAAAAACCTAAAAAGTTTTAGGTCTCAATGATCAGTTTGGACAATAGCGACATGAATGGATAATAACACTGGACACTAAAGCATCCACTTTTTGATGTTCCTATCCTTTCACTGAATGAAATCTAGATTTAGGTTTATGACACCTTTATAGTCTTACACAGCCATTTTTAGCCTCTGTATTAGTTGTCTTAGTCTATTTCCATCTCATTTATATTTCTTCCTATTTATTGCTATTTTTAGAAAGTTGAAAAAGATAAACAAAAAGACAAATCAGGACTATATTTATTTGTTATATTTCTATATTAATTTATTAATCTATAACCTTAACTAAAATAGGAATAAAACTCTATTATTCTCAAAAAAATTAAATCATTTGGTGAACCCGATGTGAATCGAACATGAAACCTTCTAATTTATTAATTCAGACCCTTAACTAAAATAGGAATAAAACTCCATTATTATCAAAAAATTAAATCATTTGGTGAACCCAACATGAATCGAACATGCAACCTTTTGATTTATTAATCCACACCCTTAACTAAAATAGGAATAAAAATTCATTATTCCCAAATAAATTAAATCATTTGGTGAACCAAACTTACTTTTTTTGCACACAAAAACCCTAGAAACCTTAGAGAAAATTCTTTGCTGATTTTAGCAAAAAAAATTCTAATTTTTCTTGCATATATGAATCAAAATTTCACATTTAATTTTTAAAATTCACCATAGTAATTTTCAAAATTATTTCTTTCAAACCCTAGTTTCTTATGCTAGGTTCCAATATTTTCAAACCCTAGCCTAGGGTTTCAAAATTAAAATTTTTATTTTTGCACATTGGATTGAATATTCCAATTTTATTGATAATGATTTACTTATGCAAAGTTCTCTAGTTTCTCTTGCATTCTTGTTTCCTTTCATTTGGCATGAATTAAAAAATGACATAAATACATATGTACATGTTATTTTAAGACCAATTCAAATATATGTCATATTTCATTACTTATTTAACATGATATCTCTCTATTATGTGTAATTCAATTAATAATAAAATCCTTACATACTTAGAGGATCTATTACATAAGCTAACAACCACCTGTTAAGTTTCAATATCAGATCTTATGCACAAGAAATAATTTCCTTTTCCTCCTCTCCCCTAAGAGGGTGATATATACTTTCCCTCTAACCAAGTCTATGTATCACCTCTCCAAAAGGTGAGGTATCCTATACTATTTTTCTTAATGCACAGATTTAGCCTATAGCTTATTCAAACCCTCTTCAACATATGTGCTTACATGTTCAATCAGAAGCAACTAAGGTTTGCACTTGTGAGACTCTAAGGGATAAAATCACGAGTATGAGCAAGTTAATTTAAGATTTACAAATGTAAAATCAGCTATTACATGAAAATATCACAACATTATAAAATCAAATTATAATATAAAAGCCTTAAAGGCACCCTAGTGTCAATCATGTATATGCACCTTCACCTAGTCAATTAGTTACAAGAAATGTTACATATCAAAACAAGAAATCACAAAAAATTAACTCTACAACTAGTGATTCAAAAATCATTCAAATATCAAATAAGAGTTCAAGTGAGGTACTAAGGGAAATGATTAAATCTAAGTCAAACTACCTCCTCTACATCCAGTGAGAAGATCTAGATATTATTATGCATATCAGAGAATGCATGGGCATCACACAAATTCATGTTTGGCATTAAAAAAACATATACAATAGATAATTTCTAATGAGGATCCTATACAAGGCAAATTATTCAAGCAATTCACAGTGACAGAGGAACACATTCACAAAGAATCAAATTCAAAAATAGTACAAAAGTGGTTACCAAAGCATAATTTAGAATAACAAAAGGATCAAAAAGAAAAATCATATCAAGAAATAGTACCATAAGCATAGGTAAAGCATGAAAAAGACACAAATATACCTCTCCAAAATAAAGCTTGACATTCAAATCAGTATGGGTTTGGTCAAAAATATCTAAAATAATTTGATTATCAAGGTCAAGGGTTGGGCAAGCATGCTCAAGGCATCACTACTCTTATTATAGTAGTTGATAATATTTGTCACCAAGGTTTGGGATTTATTAAACATCTTAAATCAAATCATTCACAAACATAATTTATCAAAGGAAAATATTCAAATACAACAAAAGTCAACACTAGCATTCCATTGGTTCAAAATCAAGATGATAATGATGAGTAGAACAATACATGTTATTATGATTTCCAAGATACCGATAATGAATCTAAATATTTAGAATCATATTCACATCCATTCCCTCATGCTTCACAAGCATACATGATTCCTTTGTTTGATACAAGACACCATAATAGGGAGTCTCTTCTGAGACTCAATGGTTAGTATCGTTTCTTCTCAGTCTTTCTTGTACATAATTTCTTTCCACTTACTTGTACATAATTTCTTGGCTTATTTATACATAGTGTCTTTTTGCTTACTTTTACATAGAAACATTTCAAAATACCAAAAACAATACAATATTTCAAAATACTAAAAACAATATAACGTGTCAAAATACAAAAACATTCAAATAACTCAAAACACCAAAAAAAATTCAACTATATGCATTATCCATGCTTTAAATTTCTACTACCATGCTAGAATTATATTTTTTTATTCTATGTTATTGTTTGTCAATTTATCTACATTACCATACTTCACTTGATCTTCTTTGATTGTGTTCAAAGATACCTAGATCTTTGATTGCTTCACTATACCCATTGAGGGGGCATCCTACTTCTACATTCAAGACATACATTAACATATCTACCCACCGAGGGCATATTCTACATGACTACACCATCTAGGTTATGTCATTCCTACACCACACACTCTATTTATTATGTTGATGTACATTAATTACTAGCTTACATAGATTATTCTATCGACACTCACTAGTATATATCACTTATGTATTTCTTAGCATTTACCTAGTCTTGTACTACAAATTTTGCATACTTTCACTTCTTGATTATTTCTAGTATTTCTAGTATTTACATATCTTCATTTCTTGTTTTGAGTAGCTAGATGTGATTCCATTTCTTATTTCATGTTTGTTACTTGTGTGTGCCTTAGAACATTTGCCAATATCCTTTGCTTGTACTCTTGTATGTGCTTATGTCCCTCATGCTAATATTACTTATTTATAAGTGTATGTGTATGTGGGAATTTAAACATGCCTTATATGATTACTTTCCCAATTTGAGTGATATATGCCCATATCCCTTTTTTTCTCAACCCCTTGGCCTCTTTTGTATGCTTCTTGCTTATTTCCTTGCATGCTTATTTGCTTGTTTACTTCTCAATTTATTTCGAATGCCATAATCTACATCATGCATTATCTTACCTTCTTAGATTCCATGATGGACATCATGTTCCATCCCTCCTTGAAAACTAATAACTAACCACATTTCCAATTTTAGTCAATATGTTGCTCATGTCATTACATTATTACATATATCTAGGCATACCCTTGTTGATCTAACAATCTCTAATATAAACTTTGCTATATTTTGAGACATTTTTTTTTATTACAATTACTATATCATGTATTTCATAGCATAACACACTTATAGGGCTCTTTCTTTTGAGTACAATAATTTTAAGGTATTCATTCCTACCCTTAAAAAATGGGGCCATAAATAGGCATTTTATCATAGATATTAGAGCCTTCTACTGGTTAAAAATTAGTTTTTAGAACACTCAAAATAGCAATCAAAGTTTAAAACATGCAAAATAGACCAAAAAAATAGTGATGAATATAGAATAATCATCAAAAATAATAAAGGACAAGAGTACCAAAATTGGACAACAACACTGGACACCAAAGTGTCCACTTTTTAGTGCTCCTATCCAAATAGCTAAAACCCTAGAATTTTCAAAAATAGATAGAAAGGTAAGGTCAATTATAGTTTTTTCAACTACAGTTCAATTTAGATTGGGCAATTTTTGTATATTTTTTAATAGATTATCTAGATATATGGGGCATTATGCATAACATGATGTCTCTCACTTCCAATTTTAGATTGGGTAGTTAGTACAACTTCCAAATCAGAATCCATTTTATGGACACCAGTGATTGGGGGAAATGTTCATGGCACATTTACATTCTTTTCTTTCTAGTTCATTATATTACCTAGGTATTCTTAGAAATTTCATGCCTTATTCCATTTTTAAATGGTTGGAATCATTTCAGAGTGGCTTTCATATAAGCTTAGTTCTTAATTTTAAAGTGGCTTTCATACAAGCCTAATCTCCACCTTTTAGAGTGGCCAAGATTGTCCTAGTTCTCAATACACATTCGGTTATCCATGACACATTGTTATATTATAGAGCATTCATGGGATTCATGAGCCATCTCATATGACACACATTCATACCGATATGAGTTCATAGCTTCACATAATTGGCAATGATGGATCCAAAGGGCTAACTAGCCTTGTATTCTTAAGCCACCTACTCAAATGGATTGGATACATAGTCTAAACATTGATTAACATGCACATGATCACATAGCATCACTTAGTGGGGGATGATGGAGCTAAAGGGATAGCCTTTATATTCTTGACCCACCCTTAGGAAATTGAGTACTCAACTCCATTTGTGATATTACTCTTGGTATAGCACATACCCAACATCATTCAATATCACTCAGCATCACTCAAGATCATAATATATTTATGCTTTACATTATGCTCTTTCTACTCACACTTAACATCACACATCTTCAAGGGATTCACATTTATAGGTAAGTTCAAGTACACTTTCTATTTTTCCTTTATCCTAGTATTTCACTTTGTTTTATCACTAGAATAAAGGGGGGGCAAATGTAGTCATATAAAATGTCTAAATTGATAGTTTGAGTGTGTCTTGTGAGACCCATCCATAGGTCCTTTTTTCATGCTCTTATGACCCTTATAAACACCTTTTGGCACATTACCAATCACCCAAAACCTTTTAAACCCTAATTCCACCTCAGCCAAATAGTATTTCCTATGCCAATCTTATTCCCCTAAATCCCAATCTTATAGGACATGAGTGTTAAACATGGACTATAGCACCAAACCCCAAAGTGTCCCATTTTTAGTGTTCTTATCCTTTTACACTTTGAGCCCTAATGGTCATTCCTATCTAGTCCTTATCTTAATTAGGTCAGCTTAATATAAATACATCTGACCCATAACCAATAGTTACCTATAAAATCCCATTCAAAGTCCATTTACAAAAGAGGTGACAAAAACTTACAAAGCAAGCAAGAATACAAACAAAACACTAAGGTAAATTTTCCTATTATCTAAATGCAGTCACCCAACATAGTTACAAACATACTCAAACCCTCATCCTAGTCCCTATCCACATCAAACACTATCAAATTAGCATTTTGTATCTGCATCACACTACTTCATAAAGCACACTAGGTAGGAGAAATACATATGGCTTGATCCCTCTTTAGAGTATTGGTATGTAGAAAATGTGCCCATACAAGGAGTGTCGATTACACGTTCAGTACATATTACATATTAACCCCCCTCTCTCAATTGATTCAAATATTCTTTTATCAATCATAATGGAGGGTTAGGGTTTTGTGATAAAATCAGCTCTACAATGAGTTTCATCAACAACCAGCACTTGATTTTACATAGGCAGGCTCACATAAGTACAACACAAAAATTGATAAATGTTTAGGTCTCTGTGATTAGTTTGGATAACAACAACAGTAATAGATAATAGTGTCAAACATCAAAGCATCCACTTTTTGGCACTCCTATCCTTTCATCAAATGAAAGCTAGATTTAGGTTTATGATACCATCCCAGCCTTGCACAGTCATTTTTAGCCTCTATATCAGCCATCTTAGTCTATTTATAGCTAAGTTATATTTATTTTCATTTGTTTCTATTTTTAGAAAGGTGAAAAAGATAAATAATTAAAAAAATCAAGACTGTAATTATTTTTATATTCTATATTTATTTATTAATTTAGACCTTAACTAAAATAGGAATAAAACTCCATTATTCCCAAAAAATTAAATTAAAAAACTTTTTGAAATTTTGATAAATATAATAAATTTATTACAAACCCTAAAATATCAATAACTCCCTTAAAACTAATCATAAAACCTCTATTTTTTATTGTGACTTCCTTGAAATATTCTTTAACACTAGAAAAAATGTAGAAAATTTTGCAACATATTGCAAGATATAAGTGATTCTTTAAAATTAGTGTTTCACCCATAATATTTACCCAAATCAATGCTTTGATACCACTAGTTATGATCCATGCTTATAATAATTGGAAATATGAAAAATATAATGTAGATAAACACAACACAATAGATATTGATGGGCCAAGATGCTTAAGTATTCAATAAATGTAGAAATAGAATAATTACCCTTAAGGTAGGGGAACACCATACAATACTCCTTTAGAAATGAATAACTATACAATGTCACTTTGAAGAGACAACCTCTAATATCCTTCTACCAAATATAAGACTCCAAACTTACTTGATTTATTGATATTCATATTCACCTCCTTTATATAGACCTCTATATAACTAACAATGGATGGATAACCCCCTAATCCTAATGTAGGTTGACCATTACCCAATGCACTAATTCCACAAGTTACTCATTTATCCTAATATAATGGACCTATATAACTAACTAAGGGGGATGTGTGCCACATGTTGGCATCTCCATCAACCCATATAGATTAATATATCATATCCCTAAGTATATATCATGACTATTCCAAAATTTTGATCTTACATACTTTTGCCTATGTTAAACCTATATGTGTTTGTGTATAGTAAAAACTAGTTAATTATCATTTATCTTTGGTATTGTAATTAATTAAACATATTTCAAATTTTGTACTTTATATATTTATCATATCTTAGTTCTATAATTTAGAATATTTATGTATCAAAGTTTGTAATCAATTGGCTTATTATAGATTAGTTTAGCATACTTATGCTTAAGCTACTTATATATCTTTAACTCTATCCACACTTCTAAAATTTAGGGTTAAACACATATTTCCAACATCCAAAGTATATAAAGTATAATCAAATGTTCAATAATATTAACTATAAATGAAAGGTACTTTGATGCCATGATTAGGGCATTCTAGATCCCATTTCTATAAAATATCATTTGTTGTATTGTGGTTTGGGTTATAAATCACCAATTGGTGATCCCTACAATGTCATCTATGACACCTCCTTAGTTGTTGAGGAATCCTTATCGGATGAAGATGTTGAAATAGGGTAATTTTCAATCTTTTTGAGGATATTTATACCACAAACCTCTTCATTGTCACATCCATTTGTACCATTAACCTTGACCTATGCTAACTTAAACTGGTTGACTGGGACCATCATGAAGAACTATATTTTGATATCTTTCAAAATGATGAATCCATTGTAAATTTCATGGGCATACGAGACTATTTACCATCAAGAGACCACAATAAGGGGTCAAAAATTAATTTTGATGTGTGTGCCTATTTTTGGGAATAGAGAGAAATCCCTAGTTAGAAAAAATTAGAAAAATCAAAGGATAATCAAATAATTCAAAATAATAAAAAAGTAGTCCCCTAGTGAAAACCTCTCTAAGGCACTAATGGATAAAAAATGAAAAATAAATATGTATCCATTCATAAAAATATCTATGAGGTGAAAATAGATGGGGAATTATATTGTCCTGTGAGTATCACACTACAACATCATGCTAACCCTCAATCATACCATTAATAGATTCTCTTAGTCTACAAGAATAAAAGGGATTTGATGATATATTCACAAAATTTATAGATATCATGTAGATGCATAAATAATACCAACTTCCTCCTCCTTTGACATATATGTAGGATCAATCACTATCATTGGTCTAAAAAATAATTGATGTCAACATTGGAATAAAAGACAACCCCAAGATGATTAATCTTGGGGCCACCCTTACTTCTGAAGAATGAGAGATCCTAATCATTCTTTTTATAGAATTATTGAAATATTTTCTTGGTCTTATGTTGACATGTCAGGCTTGGATCCATATTTGGTTGTACATCACCTAGTTGTCCATCTAGATGATAAACTTAATAAGTAGAAACTTCTTAAAATACACCCCAATATGGTACTCCTAGTCAAATAAGAGTTATATAAATTCATATATGTAGGCTTCATTCACCTCATTAATTATTCTAATTGGATATTAAACATTTTACATGTCAACAAACCACATGGTGGTATCCACATCTATACCAATTTTAGGGACATCAACAAGGCATGTTTGAAAGATGACTTTCCCCTAAAAAAAATCTATATGATGGTCATCTCAACAGCCAACTATTAAATGTTGTCACTCATGGATAGATTTATAGGTTATAATCAAATCCATATTTCACTAGGGGACCAACACAAGACAAATTTTACTAGTATGTGGGGAACTTTACGGTACTAATACATGTCCTTCATACTAAATAATGTCATTATAACATATAAATAAGTAATGATTGTAATCTGCAATCACATGATGCACAATGTTGTTCAAGATTATGTCAATAACATTTTTGGTAAGTCAAGAATCCAATTTGAACATCTTACAGTTTTCAAGAGGATTTTTAAAAAACTAAGATAATATAAAGTCCAGTTAAATCCCAAGAAGTGCATCTTTGGTGTCACATCCAAAAAAAATTAGGATTCTTTATTTCCCAATGAGACATTAAAATTTGATCTAGCCAAATTCAAAGCCATTATTGATATGCCTCCACCATAAAATCTCAAGTAGATTCAAAGTCTCCAAGGAAAACTTCAGTCCATGTGTCCCTTCATATCACAACTAGTAGTTAAATGTCAACCATTCATGTATCTTCTAAAGAAAGGGGCTAAACATCACTGGATTCTAGAGTGTCAAAAACCCTTCAAATATTTGAAGTGTTATCCTTTTTATCCTCTAGTCCTAACACTGCTAATGTTAGGAAAACCATTGCTTCTTTATACATCAGCAGCTCAATACAACTTAGGATCTCTCTTAGCCCAGCATGATGAACATGGAAAATATTGTGCCATATATTACTTTAGTGTAAAATTAGTGTAATACAAGATTAACTATACCATAATTGAAAAATCATGTATAGAATTTATCCTCACATCCCATAAATTTTATCATTACATATTAAACAATTGAACCAAGCTCATTATAAATAATGATCCTCTAAAGTATCTATATTTAAAATCATCCCTTACATGATGAATGGCTAAATGGATCATGTTTCTCAATGATTTAAGCATTTAGTATGTCAATTAGAGAGAAAATAAAGGATAAATTTTGGTAGATAAATTGGTGGAATCCCCTTTGTTTAATACATAACCATTGGTTATAATATTTTTTGATGAATATATCTTAGCAACTGATGAGTCACATGTGTGGAAGATCTATTTTGATGGCTCCTTCATTACTCATAGCTCAAGAACAAGTAAACTTATTATCATACATCAAGGTAATCTCATTCCAAATTCTTGTAAAATCACCCTTATTTTTCACCAACAGCATTGTAGAGTATGAGGTGATTATTATGGGGCTTCAAATTGCCCGTCAATGGAATATCTAACATCTCCAAGTATATGGTGACTCTCACCTTATAATCAAAAAGGTCAATAATGATTTATAGATAAAGGATGATAATTTTTCCCTTACAAACACATGGTTGATATTATTATATCATAATTTCAACATATCACATTTGATCAGGTTAAATGAGCTAGGAACAAGTCTATAGATGTAATGGCTACCTTTGGTTCTCTACATGAGATGTGTTCAAACACACATTAACACCAATTCTTAGTTAAACATATTTTAGTTCTATACCATCAATCTCCTATGTTAGAACATGTTTGTAACATTTTTGGTCCCAATCCCCCATAGTATAAATATATTTACAATTACCTCCATGATAACATATATCTCCTAAACTTTAATTGACACCATTAGCAAGCCTCTCATTTCATTATTCTCAGTGGTAGGCTCTATTGGTGAGGATATGACAGCACCCTATTGAGATGTCTGAAATCAAATGAGGCCCAATTAGTAGTTAAGGAGGTTCATGGTGTAATTTTTGGATCACATACTAATAGGATGGTCCTAGCCAAGAATCTTATTTGAATTGATTATTATTTGATGACTATGGATTATGATGTCTATCAATACATTAGGAAATGTATGGCATGTCAAAAACATGAAGACCTAATTCATGATCTATCATAAGAATTGTATATTATATCCATTCCATGGCATTTTTCCACCTGGGGATTCCATCTCATTGACAAGATTAACCCCTCCTCATTATATGACCATAAATACATTATCATAGCCATTGATTACTTCACAAAGTGGGTGGAAGCTATGACATTCACTTATGTCACTAGTAAGTAGATTTATAAATTTATCCTCAATTATATCATTTTCCACTATGGTATCCCCTCTGTAATTATTTTTGAGAATGGTAAATCATTTAATAATAAATATTTCAAGGTCATATGCAAATAATTCCACATCCAACACAAGTAGTCCACACCGTATTACACCCATGGTAAAGGCTAAGTAGAGGCAAACCAAAAAATCATCAAGAAAATCATCAATGATGCTAGCCATGATTGGCATATTCAGTTATATCATGCTTTATGGGCTTACCAAATAAACATTTTTACTCCAACTAGCACTATTCCCTATTCATTAGTCTTTGATGTTGAGGTCATCTTGTCAATCAAGGTCAAACTACCCCCTTTATGTATATAAATTTAAAGCCTCATAAATGAAAAAGCATATATGGTTTCCCTAATTTAGGAGCTAGAAATTTTGGATGAAAAACATCTTCATGTCCTTAATCACCTAAAATCATATAAAATTTAGTTGTACAACTAGTACAACAAGAAATTCCAACCAAGAGAATTTAAAATGGGATATTTAGTCCTTAAAGAGAATTAAGGAATTATAAATGTTGATTGTGAAAATAAGGGAAAGTTTGAGCCTAGTTAGCTTGGACCCTATGTCATTGTCACTAAATTTGATTCAATAGCATATAAAATGGCTACTCAATATGGTCAAGAATTAGACGAGCCAATGAACATCATGTACTTGAAGTGGTTCTATACCTGAATCAAGTCCCTAATCTCACCTCATTATACATAGTCTTATTAAAAAAATAAAAATAAGACTTTCATCTAATGGTGAAAAATAGTTATATGGCACCTTGGATAAGAATGGTGATGAAAATAGTCTCTAACATCACTTGTGGTATGCCTTTGTCTACAAGCATATCATATATAGACCTTGTATTCTTAGGGGTATTCCATCCATCATATCCCCTCTCATCTCATCATCCTCCTTTCCATCCCATTTCACTTTTCCTATCACATCCATAATCTCATTCATCTCATTTGAACTTGGTCCCAAGTTGTGTACATAATGGTGCTTTTCAATAAATATTCAGCATGACAATGACTCTTTAACTTGAGGACTTCAACAGAAAATAAGAGCATGAAAAAAAATACCCCTGTACAATTATATGGTGCTTCCTTTTTCATCTTTCCCTTATCCATCATCCTTCATCACTTATCACTTCATCTTTCATCAGTCCTACCCTCTTGGCTACTAAGTCTAGACTCTCTTTTACCAAAGTTTAATGTTTGTTTATACTCTCACCAAACACTTCTTGTATAGTCCCCTATCCTTGCATTATATACATTATTATATTTTTACCTACATCCCGTATCCTCACCATCCCTTGCCACAATTCACAAAGTCATTGCATCTATATAACACATCTCACCTTATGGATTCTAACATGACCTAGGGGAATTGATTCAATAAAGTTAAGTTGAATCATGATTCACTCATTCCCCATCCCTGGTATTGTTGACATAAAAACTATTGAATCATAAAAATCTTCATCATTATGCATATTAATTTGTGCCTTTTGGTGATTTGTGATTCTGTATATTTGTTGTGTGTTTTTAATTACATGTTAGCCTCTTTATTTGTAAGTAATTATAGTCACATTTTTTATCATTTGTCTTTTTATTTTATCCTTTTTTATCTTATCTTGTGATCATGCAATATCATAAATCAAATGTGTCATCTTGGTTCTTCACAACAATGGTGCATTATGTTACGTGCTAATTATACATTTTGTTTGTAACATTTTTGTATCTTTTATGTCAATCATTTATACATTATGGCAAGAATTAAACATGATCATACATATCATGGTGCATACTCCTTAGTGATTTATTAAACATGATTTCTCAAAACATATATCACTCAATATATATCCACATAATAAATATACATCAACATATAATACTTCCTATCTGGTCATGAAGTCAATCTATCATAAATATCCATCTAACATAACTCATTTTATCAACTTATATATTATATATCATGACATCATATCTATCATCATCTCATCAATGTCTAACATCAAATATCTCTAACATGCTAGTTTAACATCATAAATATCACATATCTATAACTAACATCACATATCTCTAACATATTAGTCTAACATTGTAAACATCACATCCTAAGTTAACATCATCACATCAATATACACTAAGAAAGATGACATGAAAAGCAAAAATTAGGAACATCATCATTATTAATGTCCATATTATAATCATCATTAGCATACATGTTTAATCACCTTAAACATAACATCATAAAACCTATAAATCATCATAATCATAAATAAATGCATCATATACATCAATGTAACTCATAAAACATAATCCAAATTCATAATCAAATATCATTACATGTAATCCATAACTCAAATCATCATCATATATATAAAATCATTATCCATGAATATATTAAAAATTTGATAAATATACAATAGAATCATGGACATACATCTATCAAAATACATCTATACATCATATGTCACATATTACTTTATCCATTTGGAGGTGGTGGTCTCAGTGAAAGATACATTGATCATGTAGAAGTTTAGAATTAGGATGAACCCTCTGAGGGTTTTATCTTTGAAAATTATAGTTCCTTAAAACCCATTGGGATGACCTGCTCATAGAGGATCCTATAATATTATACCTACTAGATAAATCTCATCAATTTTCTCTTCATATTCACTAATCCCTATGCCACCAAACCACCCTATGTATAATCCCACCCTACCTCCAAAACATAAGCCTTTGTATCCCTCAAAGCCAAATACACCTAAACCCCTATCAATTGGTATGTATGGTTGTCATATGTGTAACTTGGGCCCTCAAAGTGGCTATATTTATATACCAAGTTATTATCTAAGCCTGCACAGTGACTACATATTCATGTGCCCCAACTAGTTGATTTTGTAATCCTATCACCTTTGTCTCTAACTCAAATATCTCGGATACCCTTGTAATAATATCTCTATGTGAATTTTCTATCAGAGCCTTTCCCTCTATTGATTTATTCATTGTTGATGGCCTAGCCTCAGTAATACCCATTCTGACATTTATTATGTCTAGTACTCACTCTATCTCATACTCTTTCATCGACCTTAGAGTCATCAAGGTCATCCTCTCTCACATAAACCTCTCTATAGATGTTGATAATATAAAATATCAATCACCTACTACCCCCCATATCCTTCTCCCTATCTTGTTCCATCATCTCCTCCATCTATAGCCATCTAGACTCGATGACCATCTATGTCTCCATCCTTATCCCCACCATCCCCCTGCCTATCTTGGTTTCCTAGTTTCATAATTTTAGCCCTATCTCCATCACCTTTGTCCCCATCTCTATCCATGTCTCTATTACACCACCTTGATAGTCTCAACATTAGGTCCCTATGATGTTGCCTTTATGGGTAGGCCCTCATAGCCAACCTAATCCTCTCAAGTAAATTCATCAATGGTACTATTAGATGGATCATTCTAACTAGATCCCTCTAGGACTACCATGCATCATAATCTCCTATCATCATTTCATTTGGAATCACCATCTAATAATCCTACTATTTGACACCTATTGCATCAAAATATGTCATTATTGTCATTTTAACCATTATCAATCCCCATTGCAGCCATTATCTAGTAACTCTCATGAACACATAAGGCCCATGTGGAATCCCTTATCAACTTCCAAACTATTATTGGACTCTAAATGGTTGATATCTCTCTATAATTATGTCATGATAGACTATCATATAACACTATGTTAGCATCCTCCCTCCATCCCATTGAATATGTTGATATGGCATCCATGTAATCTCTTTTATTTTCAACTCATCCAATACCCATTTATAAAATACAAAGTCACACTCTTGTCCTTAGTGAGCTCACATAACAATTTCCAAACTATTGACCAGTGGTTCATTTGGATCTCTCTACTACCAAGTCCCCATAGGCCACCTAATGAATATGTGCTTCCATGTGACCAAATCTATAGGAGTGTAGTGGAACAATGCTCTATCATATCCTATAGGCTTCCAAATAAATATATCAATACATATAAGTTATTATTATTATCCCCCACAAATACTCACCCATGTTCCACCATATTTACAACCATGTCACCCAATATGACCTAAAAAAATAGTACACTCTTTTTAGGTAGTAAGATACCATTGAAAATAGACATGAAGGTTAGGGTGAGCCAATTTATTATCTCCTCATGGAGACACCTATCCAAGTTAATCTATCATCTAAAAATTCCCACCATGACATGAACAACTAATATCCATATTATCACCATATAACTAGTCAATCACCAATATAATTGATCCCCTATGATCAGGATCTAAAATATGTGCCAGAATCATACAACATAATATTCATCTCTATAGTCACAAAGTGGAAGATCTTCATCTCTAAGTGGAACAAATCCACAAGGGCTATCATCATTTCTCTGTCTAGATAAGTGGCATTAATGCCTCATGGAATAAGTTGACACATCTAACAGGCCATAATCCTTTATTGTTAGCCTATCTAATCACCACTTAACTATTAACCATTATCATTAAGAATCAATAACTATAAGTTTCATTTATAATCATCAAATGTTAGTCTACTAGTCTATTCCATGCTAATAAACATACTAACTACCCTCCCATCACTTTTTGGTTAAGTTTGCATCACCTTACCTTGACAACTTTTCTATGTCAACTTTTAGGTAAAACCCATTTATTCTTTAACAAAATAACTTTTTTAAAGTTCAAAATACCCTCAACTTAAAATGCAAATTTGATTATCCACTAGTCATGAAACCATTTATCTTAGACCCAAATCCATGAATGAGTTTTTGAAACTGCTAGTTGGCATAAACAGCTTCATTCTTGATTGATTTGTAAATCCATGTCACTTTTTGTGAAGCCACTTTTCTCATTCACAAATCCATAACCTTATTTTTTTTTATGATTCTCAATATTAAGTAGTTAATTTTCCAAATTCCTAAACAAAATCATTAGCACAAAACTACATTTAACCCTAACAAAGTCATTTTTCATGATAGTAAAATATCTACGAGGAAAATACTTACTCATAGTAGCATCACTTTCCTCTAAATTTAACCCCTATTAAATGATAATAAATTTCAAACTTATAAAAAATAAATTACTCACCAGGTCACCATGCTCTACAGCTCTCTAAATTCCTTGAATGTTCTCTCCTCTATGGTAGTGGTATGGCACACAATCCATCTTTGTCCAGTAACTATGTGTCACTCTAAAGAAAAATTGGTAGAGATGTAGGATGTAAATGAATAGGTTTTCACCCTTACCCTCCATTTTATCCTATGTATCCATTTTTCATCCCATTTTCACCTTAAATCTTCATTTCTCATCACTATTTCATTCACATCACTAATTTCTCATAATATACTAGTCCAACCCCACTAATATATTATTATTATTATTAATTCCCATTATTAATAATTACCCTATCATATTCTAATTAGGTTAAAGTGCCCTTATCATATCCTTTTCATTCTCTTATAATCTATTCCCTCCATCACATCATTCTTCCCCTTTAGGGAGAACTACATTGGCTTGAGGTCCCTATAGACTATGTAGGCAGTGTTCAGTCACATAGCGTGTCTGAGGTTAACATGGTCATTATTTTTGAATCCTTCATCCATTATCCACTCATCCTCATATCATTTCCTCTCTTATCCTTTATCTCTCCTAATCCCATTATTATGTCTATTCATTTAATCCTTGAGCTACAACTCATCATTCATTTAATTAATCAATTCGACATAAAATTTTAACCTACATCTCTCCTTGGCATGGGTACTTTCCTAAGATATGTCCAAAACTTTTGAACTCCTTTATTATCCTCCATTTATATCTTCTTCCCATATCTGGTGCATGTCTAAGGCCATAACATCATCTTCTTCGATCCCTCGCATGTTTATACTAGGGGCATTATCAAGCTTGTAGCTCATTAATGACATGAATATTATTCTTCATCATCACCTTTTATATCTATCACCTTTATTTCAAACTAACCCTTTTTTATTTTATTTTCACATATTATCCCTCATTTCTCTTTCAAGTTTCCATCTATCTTATTCCTCTCTACATGACCCATCGAGGGGGCATCACCTGTCCTAACTTACTAATTTGCATAGCCATTTTATTCTTTGAAATACCATTACTTATTCCAATCATGATTCCATTTTAAAGAGGGGAAAATGTACACACATAAATCTAAGTTTTTTATCTAAGTTAACTAACTCACACTATTATAATAATCCCTTCTACATTTCCTACATCACACATTAACCTTATAACACCATCTCTCCCATTTAATTTTCTTATTAGAATTTTATCCATACTTAATCTCTTCATAAACAATATTAGAGGAATTTAAATTCATCCCCCACATACCTCCACTACATCTCTTACAAATCCTCCTCTTAATTACATCCTAAACATCATTAACTTATCTTAATGGACTCTAAAAAGCTCTAAGCTTCCTAGATCCCCTCACCAAGTGTCTTCTAGAATTATTTAATAATTTTTAATTCCTATAAAATTCTTCAATTTCTATATATTCATCCTCTAAGGATGAAATCCAATCCTTCATCTCCTCTATCAACCACTATTTAATCAATTACACCCCCATGCAAATTTTATCTTTGGAATCCTTATCCATCATCATCAATCAAGACATTATCAAACATCCATTACTAAAAATTATTGATCATTAAAAGAGCAATCTAACATCCATAGTCAAGTATTAAATAACTCCAAGTCACTTTGAGAGTATCTAATTCATAAAAGGAGAAAGATTAATTTGTTTTTGAGGTATAAACTTGTTTGTATTTCATTTATATTTGCATGTGAATACCTTTCTTCCTTTTTTTCATTATTGAGGTACTGTGTAGAATGGATTAGATTAGAAATTGTGATTTTATTCATTATTCCCAGTATAATAATTCTATATCTAATTTTATACACAAACATACAAACACCATTAAGAGGAGATGTTGGAAGTGGAGGGGGTTGAGGAAGGATAGGTTGGTTACCTTATTTTGGCACCATAGGATGGGTTACCTTACCCCTTGGAATATTTATAGCATGGACCTAGTTAGAGGGAAATTATTTATCACTCTCTAGAGGATTAGGAGGAGGAAGAGATTATTTTTTAGCCATTTAAATTTTCCAAAGACCAAAATAAGAACAAGGGGAGAAAAACAAGTTAATGCTAAAAAATAGTCCAACATGATAAGAAAAACATAATTTAATTTGAAACCTTAAAATGAAAAAAAATTAGAGGGAAACCCTAACAAAAAGTTTAGGTTTTTGGTAATGTTCAATAATAAGTAGGTTCACCAATATATATTATCAAATGTAGGGAACTAGGAGGATGTTAGACCTTAATTAGATAAACTTTTGTGAAAAATTAGAATGTTATAGATGTGAAATAAATGATACAAAATGATTTGGAAATTACTAAATTTAAAAATATAATAAATATGAAAAAGTATAAAGGAGAACATAAACTTAACTGAAAAACTAAGAGGCAAACTATTTCTAGAGCTAAAACTAGTAGGAAGGCTATATTGACTGAGTGAAAATCTAGAATATGACTTGGCAAGGTCTTTAGATAGGAGCATTTTAATTGGCCAAGGGAGAAGTATGTTGTTTTCCCTAGGGAGTGCTAGTGTATGATATTTAGTAGAGATATAATATTTATATGGCAAGTTTTCCTTTTCTTACATATTTTTTGGATTATGTGGGAGCTTTTGATCCTTTGAAAAAATCACTATGTATCTCCTCCTTCACTTGAAACCCTATTTCAATGACATAAGAAGATGAATGCAATTATGAGGTAAAAATTGGTTAGTGATTGAAGTTGTACTTGACCTTAACACCCCCTTATGTTGATTTTTTCCTACATATAAATAATTTGAAGAGGTATCAGCCTCCATGTAGATCTCCCATGCTATAGTGGTATGTTTGAAATACTAGTGAAAAATGTTAGATGCTGGGGAAATCTTGGTGTGATTAAGTGCTTCAACAATGACTTGTGACCTTGTAAGTGTATTCAGACTTTAGTTAAAGGATATTAGGGTTATATTTAATCAAAATTGTCATAAATAGGGAATTTTCTCTCAAATTACAATTAGAATATAGATGTTTTTTAGTGTGGAAGCCTCTTGTGTATAAAATGGTTTGAAATGAGTGTATATAGTGATATTTTTGGAATACCTTTGGATGGGGCTTGCTAAATTTTCAAGACAACCTGTTTCATAAATTATAAATCTAGAAATTAGTTTTTATTTGGTGGGAGGACAAGAGTGGTGAATTCAGACAAGAGAGTAATGTATTATTGTCTAATTAATACATTGTTGTCAAATGAGCACAAATAGTTGATTTAGGTTCTAGGAACAGTCTATTGGTGAGCATGAACTACTTTGCATGAGTAATAGGGACATTCTAGAATCATTAGTTTTCTTAGAATAATGATTCATCTATGTGGAAAGTGAAGAAAAGTGGTCAAAATTCCCTAGAATAAGGCATGAACTAAGTGTCTAAAAAGGGTCATCATAAGTACATTATTTTAGTTTAAAATTTAATTTATGTGTCTAAATATTATGGACAAGCTCCTTATATAAATAACTCAAGTGAAATACATGATACCCTATGATCCCACTCATGTATAAAATAAGAAATAAATTAGCTCTTTCAAGCATTAAATGTTTTAAATGTTGTAACTACTACTATAGATACACTAATTATATTTATTCTAAGGCATATGGTCCTTTTTTAGCATTACGTGCACTTATAAAAACATTAATTTTACTCCTATTATGTTATGTGGAAATTTTTTAACATGATGGTGGGCCTTCAAGAGTGGTTAAATTTTAATCCTCTATCTTTATTAAAATTATGTGGCACAACTAATATTGATTTTATGTATCTATATGTTGAATTCAAGAACCTATATCTCAAATGCATGTGTATATGGAGATTTGTAATTCTTATTTATATAAACTATGTGCACATGTCCATACATATGCACCCAAGTGTGTATGTATGCATATTTTCTCAAGTATCTATAAATTGAATGCATTAGCATGGAATATACCCATGTAATATGTATCAGTGTGCCAATATTTGTCATATATATGAATCATTTGATATTTAAACCATTCTAAATCTCTAAAATCTATACTCTTATCTTATTTTTTGTTCATGAAGGTTTATGTCTCTATGAAAAGACTATTATAATAACATCCTTTTGAGATGAGGTAAGTATCTTATAAGTCACTTATCCCAAAATAAGAGTTAATTTTATCATGTCATGTATAAATGCATCATCATGTAATACCATATGAACATGTAGAGAATATGGCATCATAGTAATGTATGTGTTAATTAAGGTGTGTATGTAACTTATGTAATGCAATCCATGTAAGTGTCATGTATAGATATATGTATCAATGAATCACATAGTATAAGTGTAACTGAATAAGACTATGCAGTAACAATGCATGATATAGATCATGACACCACTCAATGTGAACAAGATCAACAATCATAAATGTTAGTGTCACACATAATTCTATGGACCATATACAGGGGTGTCACAATAAAATAAGGCCAAGGGACACATGGAAATGGACATATAAATGTCATAAACAAGGGACATCAAGGATGTCACATCAAGTAAGGCCAAGGTCCACACACAATACTCAAGCATAAAGTAGCCTATCATGTAAAAGAGTAACACCATCAATGAATCATAAAAGAAACTAGTTTACACCATACATATATATATCAATATCACATACTAGTATAATGGCATATCATTTATCACTAAGAAATGAGTAACTACCAAGGCATCTGCAAGACTAATAGGTAGATTAATATGGTATAAAGGTCATTGAAAGATATAACCTATAATAATGAAACTTATGGAATAAGATGCCTCAAGTATCAGCATGGCCACTTGGCAGAGGGAAGACCAACATATGTATGTCCATGTGTGACTTGTATGGCTTGCATAGAATTCATATACTATGAAAATAATACATATATGTATATAATACCCCATCTTACAAACATGTTATGAATAATATATCAATAGTGTAAGCTAACAATCATGTCATACTCAGGTCTTGATTTTAGATTTTTTGAATATTTTTTGTACTTTTTGATTAATTGATTTTTTAATTTTTTTTAAATATTTTGGATTTGTAAAAGCTAAAAAATGATCCTATAAATGGAAGGGTCATGGGAAATGCATGTATAAGATGGTGGAGGAGTACCTTATTATAGATGGGAATAATTGACTATGGGTGGATCAAGATCCATTAAGGAGTCATGTAGTGTTCAACAATAGGTTTTACCCTAGTTTGGATTAATGGATGAGATTGATCTAATTAATATAGAATTTTTAAATGTACTTCAAATATTAAGATATTATATTCAAGCATAAGTTTCAATGTAAAAGACTAAGATCAATTCTTCTGATTTGATAATTGGAATATGTTAAATATGGAAATTACTAAAGAAATCAAGATACTTAACTTTTCTAGTTAATTATTTGATTGTGACTGTATTCTAGAAGTGAAAATCATGATAAAGTAGGCCTATGGTTCATTTAGTTCTAGATATAATTTAATGTATACATTGGATCAGTGCTATTGGTCTCAATCAGTATTGTCAATTGATATTAACCATCATAGAAGTATGTCATAATGATTAAATGGTCACCTACAACTATCTCTAATTATTGTGTTTTTTATCTTGAACCTTGATGTTGCGTGAATCTTGATAAATCAGTCTCATTTGCCTTGAAACCCTATTTGTACCTGTGAGGGAAAGAAACCTATAAATGGGGAAAGTGTAATGGGTTGATTTTTCCCCAATCACCCCCATATGGTGATTTAAAGTTGCATACATATCTAATATTTTTAGGAGGGAATTCAAGCCACATGTAGTTATACCACCTATTGTGATTATACAATTGTGATCCTTTGTTATATGCATGCAAATAATTAAGTGGATTTGATACTTGATAATGCTTGTTTTGACTTAAATTTAGAGTGTTTAGACTGGGCTTGTGACTGCTTCTTGTAATAGGTCTATAATTTGGGAAGAATAGGGAAGCTTTTATCAATGTGCAATAAGAGATGTACTGAAAATAAGAGTTGTTTCTCATGAACTGTATCTAAAACTTGTTATGTATGTGCATCATACACAATCATAGTATAAAATTATACAAAAATATCTTTAAATTTCTATTAGTCAAATATATTTTGAAATTTCCAAATCCTTCTATGTGAAAATCAATCATACATGCACCACTTGTTGTTGTAGGAAATATGTCAAAATTTTGATGGATTATGATCTTTTTCATCATGGTTTTTTCAATTTAAATATTGATAATATTTTATAGGAGTGTCAAATGGAATCTCCACGAAATGTGTGTGTGTGTGTGTATATATATATATATATATATATATAAGTACACAATCCATTTTGAATGAGATCTTGATATATATATATATATATATATATATATATATATATATATATATATCCAATTGAATAATTTATTAGTCCATTGTCATGATAGGTTGATGGGATAACCCAAAGAATAAGTTTTATTTTATAAAATAAATATTATTGGGATTGAGTTGGAACCAAACAAATAAGTTCAGTATCTATTGGTGATACTCACAAATTCTAGTGGAATAGACCTATGTATAGGTAGGTTGAATTGAGAGTCTAGATATGTTTGTGCAAGATAGTTAACAACTTTAAAATATATTGTAAGATTCTTGTATGTGTATCCCAATAGAATGAAATAACAAAACATGCAAGTGTGAGATAATGGTGGATTAGGATCTCATTTGAGTGCTCAAGTCAAGCATGGTAAATGTGTGTCAAGCTTATCATTTTCAAGTATTAAAGACTAGATTTAAGTATCTACAAATTCCTCCTTTTGTTCTAGTAATTAAATATCTAGAGTAAAAGGATAAAATTTGCATGAGTGTGTACAACACACTTTATCTTTGACATAAATATCCAATTATGTTGGTCACTCAATAGTAAAACTTGTAATCATGTGTAGTCAATGTCCATAGATTGACTATTTTAATCTGAAACTAAAATTTAAAAAAATTTAAATAACAAGAGTTAAATTACACTTTTTTGTTTGTGAAAACCATGTTTCCATTACAACTTGTTGGAGGTGAAGCTTCCTCATTGAAGCATTGGAGAAAATTGTGCTTTCTTACTAAAATGCATGGAGAGTTGGGGTGATTGTGCCCCAAATTTTTTTAAATATGTAGGATATTGAGTTGGTAAGGCAAGAATCCCTAACCTTCATTAATGTGATAAAAATTACATAATGTACTAACCCAAATAACTACATAGGTAAAAGAGAGAACCATCAGGCCAAGTTCGCTCAAATAAGTAACTATTTGGGTAAATTAGAGAACCATTAGACAAGGTTTAGTCAAATAAAATGAATCAACCATTTCAAAAGGATTATAAATTCAATTTTAATGTTTCACTCAATTTATATACATGTAAAAACAAAATGCATGATTGAAATGGAATGAACAATGTTTATGACCCCATCATGAACGTAGGTTTTTAGTGTATTTTTGCTTAATGTAGAATATAATTTATGATCAAAATAGAATGAATAATGTTCATGTCCCCATCATGACCACAAATATAATAAATATTAAGTGAAATAACCACCACTTCTATTTAACTATAAATTATGTTATTATGTATGCGTGCATGATCGAGTATCATGCCCCCTAAATCTGGGCCAACTAATATATAATGATATGCATCTATATGCTAAATTTGAGTTCCTATATCTTAATTGTATGTGTATATGGATATCTATAATTGTGTTCCTATAAAATTTGTCTTTATGCCCATGCATATGCACCTAATTGTATATGAATATGATCTCAAGTGTTTATAAAGTAAGTCCATATGCATGGAATATGCTCATGTGACATGTATCAATGTGACAATATCTATCATATGTTTAAACTATCTGAGTCTCTAAAGTTTATATTATTATTATTTTTTTCTCATGTAGGCTTAAGTTTCTATGTCAAACCCACTATAAATCCCCCATTTTTTGATTATAGATGTATCTTGTAAGCCACTCAACTCAAAATAAGAGTTAATTATATCATGTTGTATATAAATAAAGTATCATGCAATGTCATTGTGTTTAACCCAAACATCTAGATTAAGAAATCTAGGGTTAAAAGGGATAGATATAGCCTAGGGTACAAGGGTGGTAAACAATCTCTATAGTAGGCCAATTAATTTTTAAACATAGATAAATAATATTTCCAATTTATATACTAAGACATGCTAAAAATAGAAAGTACATCTATGATAGATAGTACAATGATAATGAAAATAAGATACTTTATGTATTTTGATGTAAATATAGATTTAGATCTAGAATAGGAAGGAATTAGCCTGGAAGTAGATTGTAGATCTATCATCGAATTTTATATTAAGAACTTATGTGACCTCAGACACTTGCATCAGCCTCAAAGGGTTATGTCGATGCTTTTATCTAACCTAGACATAGGTTTCTAATATAGAATACCTACTATATCTAGATGTGACCACCTAGAATTTTTTGGGTTCTATATGTTGTTTCCCAAAAATATCACCCATTTTTGGGACAAAATTTGAACTATTTTGGTCCTCAGACCAAAATAATCTCTGCCCTTTCTCAAAATTTGTTCTAAGCATTCAAATTCCTCATTTTTCAAAGCTTTTTAGAAAATCTAAAGACTCTGCAGGCTTAAATCTATGGACTTTGCAGGCTTAAATCTACAGACTCTATAGGTTGAAATCTATGGACTCTGTAGGAAGGAAATCTATGGACACTGTAGGCTAAGTTCAACAGCCTTCACAGGTTGATTTCTACGGACTCTGTAGGAAAGAAGCAAGCTCTCAACACTTGGGCAATTTCAAAGTTGGTTCAATGACAAGGCTCAACTAAAAGAGTTCAACCACTTCAAGGTTCAAGGTTTAAGGTTTAATGGGTTTAAAAGGTTCAACATCAGCAGTAAGAGTTCAACAAGTTTAATGGACTAACAGTTCAACAGGTTCAAAGGCTTCTACAAGCAGGTTCAATCAAAGAACAAGTTTCTGAGGCTTGAACCATTGAACCACTTTGGTTCAAAGGTTCAACGGGTTCAAGGTTCAATAGGTTCAATGCATTTGGTTCAATGAGGATCAAAAGGACTTAGCCAAATCAAAGAGAATGAACCAATTGAACCGATGAACCATTGAACCACTTTGGTTCAAAGGTTCAACGGGTTCAAGGTTCAACGGGTTCAACGAGGCTTATTTCAAAGAATCTTGGTTCAAGAAATCAAAGGGAATGAACCATTGAACCAAATTTGGTTCAATCGATTGGTTTAATCAGTAGGTTCAAGGGGTTACCCCAAAGCCAAAATATCAAACAACCCTTGCGGAGGGCAGGAGGAGGCACATGGACCAATTGAAAAGACTGAAAGACAAAGGGATTTCCTTCAGGAAAAAGACTAAGGCAAGAAATGAATTCTTTCAGACTTTTGTCTGAAGGAATTCCTTCAAACAAAAAGTCTAAATAAATTTAGGTAAGCTGCGAGAGAAAAGCTTGAAATAATTTTTTAAGGCCAAAGACAAAAGTGACCAAAACAATTCTTGCAGACTTTTTGTCTGTGGGAAAATGTCCACAGAAAAAGTCTGTGGGAAAATGTTTGCGAAAAAAGTCTGTGGGAAAATGTCCCAAGGACTCCAAAGACAAAATCCCATCGAAGGACCCCAAAGGGTAGGTGCCCTTATGGGGGACTCTCACCTCCAAATTAAAGGACACTTCCCCAAAGTTGAAGGGTCACCTTCCCTTTGGGAGGATGCAAAACAAGAAATCTGAAGGAAACAAGTAGCAGAAAAGGTCGAATCAAGAGAAATCCAAATAAAGTCCAAGGGGTGATGCACCTAAAGATGTCAAAGTCAAGAATGGTGAACTAGCTATTGGAAATTCAAATGTAGTGACGGGTGCGCAAACGTCAATTTCAAGGTTCGTAAAATAGCTGTTGATTTTGAAAATCCTTAAAGAAGAGCCAAAGAACTTAGCAACCCACCAAAAGAAAGAATCCTGAAGGCTATTCGAAGACCGCTCGAAGGGCAGATACCCTTGTGGGGGGATCTTCCCAACCCAAAGTGGACTATTTCTCAAGGCCCCAAAGGGCAAGTCCCCTCTAGGAAAGCTCAAATGACAAAGCTGAAGGAATTGCCGAAGAAAGTGACGTGCCCGCAGACGTCAAAGTTGTGATAATGAAATCACCATTGATTCTTGTAGATTTAAATCTATGGACCCAAATAAATTCAAAAGCTTTAAGGCCAAGATCAGTAGGAAGTGACTAAGGAACAGCGCATCAAATTAAATCAAGGACCCAATTCAATTAACCAAAAAAGGAGGAATGATGAGGAAGGATCTGAACATTTGTGCATCAAATATGTTTCTAGAAGCAAACCACCAGGTGGATATTGAGAGATGCAAACTTTCAATAGCATGACCCATTTCTCTACATTGAGAAAATCAAATGGGTAAATGACCCTAAATTCTAGACTGTCTTTTTAAACAATTCAATGCAACATGATGTGTTACTATTCCCAAGTCCTTCTTGAAGAGGCTATATAAGGGACTCTCTTGTTAGTGTAAAAAGGATCTCTCTCTGACAATCAGAAACAAAACTCTACCCAAATTGAAAGGCATTACTGAGACTTTGAGCTCAAATTGTTGATCATATTTTGTTATTGGAATAAGAAAGCAAGTGACTTTTCAAACTTTGTGCTGTGATGTCTTTGTTGTTGGGGAAATTGTTCTTATGTCTTTTTCCTTAATATATTTTCTGTTCCTTTAATTCAACAAGCAAAATTAGTGAAAGTAGTCAAAAAGGTGTCCTGAAGCCAACTTTGGAGAGACTTTGTGCCCCCACAATTGCCTTTAGTGTGTTTTATTTTTGTTTCTATGTAAAGGACCTTGGGATGACTTTGTGCTCTCATTGTCCTTCGTATCTCACTCTTGGGCAATTCAAGTGGAGACTTTGTGCTACATCTCAATTTTCTAGTTACTACATCCTTAGTTACATTTTGCAATTACTACCAGGAGTATTCTTGTGGTTTGTTGAATAGTACTTTTGAAAGAAGAAGAGTGCTTTCTGTCATTTCCCTTGAGATTTTTCATTTTATTTTCATGCATCATCTCTGAAGAAAGAGAGATGGATGGTTTATCCTACCCTTGAGTATTATTTTTTGTTTATATATATATATATATATATATATATATAGCATATCTATAAAGAACCTCCCCTTGATGAGAGGAGAGATTAGTCCCCTTTTGATGTGGTAAACCTACACATTTAGATGACCAATCTTCCTAATTTGGATGATCAGACCTATTTTGTTTATCAGTACGTTGATCAACAAAATATTCAACCAACAGTTTTTGGCAACTCCGCTGGGGATATAGTTATGTGCATTATGAAACCTCAAGTTTCAAATTGAATCAGTTTCTACCATTATTCATTTTAGACTCCATTTCATTTTTGTGTTTTACCCATTATTATTATAACCTTACCATTCACCTCCACACTAACTGGGAAAGAATGCACAGTTTAAAGCCTCAAGCTTCAAACTAAAGCAAGGTCAATTATTTTCCATTTTTGTTTCACAATCTGGCAGATTCAAGGTATACACAAAGCTGAAGGGCTAAAGATATTGTTGACCCTATATTCGATTTGGTACAGCAAAGTGATTTTGATTTGTTTCCTTCATCAACTCACCTCTAATGAACCAAGAGCTTTCCTCTTACTAAAGTTAGATCTCCATTGCCAAACAAAGTATCCACTTCTGCTATTGATAAAGCTTTACCAATAATTACCCCTCTGAGATTTGTTATTCCTCCTTTTCACAGTCATATAATGGTAGTTCAAGGCCCTTGGGGTAATTATTTTTATCCTCTCAATCTTACTCCACCTCTACATGAGCTTCCACATAGTTCAAGAAAGAATTTCTCCAAATTCTATGGTGATGGGAAAGTTCATCCTGATGAACACATTACAGCCTTCAGCATAGCCTGTGGCATAATTGGAGTAGAATTTGAAGATGCAGTAGTCAGGCTATCTATAGAAAAATTACAAGGTGTTGCTGCAGATTGGTTTTATCATCTACAGGCTCAGTCAATAATTGATTAGAATACCCTCAAAGCTAAGTTTGAAGCTAGATTCAAACTTGTAGAAGATGCACATGCACTTCTGGCTCAACTTACATAGATGAAGAAAGAACCTCATGAACCAATGAGGGACTTCATATCCAAATTTGACAAATTGAAAAATAGAATTCCTGTAATTACTTGACCTACAGCTGAGAATCTCAAATGCTTCTTCATTAATTCTTACTTACCTGAAGTAAGTTTTCTTTTGATACGTGCTGGTCAAATAGATCTTGCTACAACTACAACATTTAGCCACTAAGGTAGAAGATGATCTCATCTTAGTAGAGAAGATAAGAAGAGATCCAAATAGAAATAGACTTTCATCATCTTCTAAATATTCATCTACAAGCACCACAAATCCAATGGTGTAGAAGTTGGCAAATGAGTTGCTCTCAAAAAGCAAATGGCACAAGGAATGTCTTCTACTCCTTCATATAGATATATGCCAAGAAGGACATTCCTAAATTAGTCATATCAAGGCAATGTTTCAAGGAATCAAAGGCAACAAAATCATCTTCCTCCCCCACAAGGGAAACTTGCCTTGGAAGCTCCTCCAACCAATTCAGCCATGGGATATCTTGAAGTAGAATCAGAGTTCTCTTTCCAGCCTGAATTGAATCAAGAAAATGATGTTGATCTCCTTGTAGAAAATCAAAAAGAATCAGTTGGAGACTCCCACATTGGCTTCTTAAACTACTAGGATGAACCTAAAAGCAAAATAAAAGCTTTTGATGGATCATATACAATGTTTACTAGGTCCAAGAACCAATCAGTCCAGCAAGTTGATAAAGGGAAGAAGAGGAGCAACCTCAACCAGTAATTACAATTACTAAGCATGGAACCACTCTGCCTTACCAGTCAAAGAATCTAATGATCATCCAAAAGATAAGTACATCAATTTCACCTTCACCTTCCACTTTAATTTTACAAACCAGCCCTCCTCCCATCCCTCCCAAAACTCAAAAGGTTGAAATACCTTCTTCTGTTCCTAATCCAATATAGCCATTTGACATATTTGATCATGTCAAAAAGACAAAAATATAGATGTCTATATTTAAATATTTGCAGTTTAATCCTAATCAATTGGATAAGTTGGTCCAATATGTCAAGAACCAAACCATCCCTGTAAGACAAGAAGCTAAAAAGGTAACTCCTGATTCTCCAAAGAACATGCCCATTCTAAATAATCTTGTCATTACTCCTCTAGCTACCTCTAGAAAAATAGAACCTTTCTATATTTCCCTATTAATAAATGGTCACAAGCTAAGTAATTGTATTATAGACTCAGGCGCATC
The DNA here is from genome assembly GCA_037957365.1 of Torreya grandis. Taxonomy (NCBI): domain Eukaryota; kingdom Viridiplantae; phylum Streptophyta; class Pinopsida; order Cupressales; family Taxaceae; genus Torreya; species Torreya grandis. The sequence continues at coordinate 634,170 of JARHVA010005099.1, read as the reverse complement.
TGACTCAGGCGGATCTAACAATGTCATGCCTACTAAAGTAGCTGAATCTCTTGGCCTCACACTGACTAAAACATTTGAGAGGTTTTTTTCCATGGAAAATAAGTAAGTACCATTGTTAGGGAAAATCAAAGATGCCCAACTTGCATTTGTAGCCTTTCTAGACAAGAGAATCAAGATGACTGTCTTGGTGGCTGACGTCCCAGCATCCTATGCATTTTGCTTGGATGAAATTTTTGTAAGGACATGGGAGGAGAACTAAGCATGGACCTGTCTGAGGCAAGGATCCCAGTCAAAGTCATAATGAAGATGTTTCTCCCTAAAAAGGAGGCAAAATATGTGGTCACCCAAACATCATCCCCTGAAGCTAAAATTCTTTTTGAATTCTCAGGTATGGGTAACTACTTTCTATCTACAAATGAAGTACATGAAACACCTGATAAAATTCTTGAAAGTGTCAACCTAGAAATCAGTTCAACTAAAATAGTAGAAGAACTAGTAGGTTGTAATACAAATGAAGAAGGACCCTCCCTCTCTAATGAAGGAAAGTCTTTAAAAAATTAGTATCTGATGAGGTATGGACTTTGGAATTTGATGGCAGTTGTTCTCTACCAGTTCGGGAGTTGAGATTGTGTTGATATCTCCTCAAAGAGATATGTTTCCTTCATCTTACAAATTATAATTTAGCAACACTAACAATACAACTAAATATGAATCTTTTTTGCTTGGATTGAAGGTTGCTCAAGACAAAGGCATCAAGTTTCTTCATGTCAAAGTAGATGCTAAATTAGTAGTTTGTCAAGTGAGTAACTTATACCAAACCAAGAATGAAAGATTACACCACTATCGCAACCTGGTTTGGGACCAAATTGAAATCTTTGATACTTTCAATATTTCTTCCATACCTAGAGAATCTAATGATAGAGCTGATGCACTTGTTGTTTCAGGAACTCTCTTAATTCCTCACTCAAATTTCAAAAAAGATAGGTATAATATTGAGCTAGTCTGTAGACCAAGTTTTCCTGACAATGTTGATCATTTGCAAGTATTCAATGATGATCATCAAATCATTGACTTCCTAGAATGAAAAGACAATTTTGAATAACTACATTTTGAAGGCAGTGAATCTCAGATGTATGAATCAGCCTCTGAATCCAATTCAAATATAAATGAAGAATTCTTATAGCTAAAAGGAAATAAAATTCCTAAAGGCCTAGTTTCTCTTGAGAAGCTATTTGACAAGCATGATAGATTCATCAAACAATAGCAAACAGAAGTTTCTCTCAAGGATTCGATCAAGTAAATTTGACTACTAAAGAAAATCCCAAGATGGTTAACATTGGTAAGTGTTGTACTCCTAAAGAAAGATTCAAGTTCACCACTTTACTCCGTCAATACATGGATGTCTTAGCATATTCTTATGAAGACCTAAAGTCTCTCAGACCTGATGAAATTTGCCATGACATTCCTCTCAAGGCTAACTCAATGAACTATAAGCAAAATTCTAGACCTTACAATCCAAAAATATTAGGTATTATTATGTCTAAAATACAAAAATGTTAAATGCTACAATCATCTTCCCAATTCATCATTTTCCACATGGATTGCAAACATAGTGCCTGTAAGGAAGAAAAGTGGAAAAATTCACATTTGTGTAGATTTCAGGAATCTGAATCAATCATCTTTAAAAGATAATTACCCTTTGCCAATCATGGATCAAGTACTCCAAATAGTGACAGGTTTAGAAATGTTATCAATGTTAGATGGCTTCTTAAGATATAATCAAGTTGAAGTTGGTGAAGCAGACCAACACAAGACTGCATTCACCACAGCTTGGGGTACATTTGCATATAGAAGAATTCCTTTTGGATTGATAAATGCTGGTGCCACCTTTCAGAAAGTAATGGACCTAGCTTTCAAAGATGAGATAGATAAATTCATAGTGGTATACCTTGATGAATTAACCATCTTTTCAAAGCATCGTTCTGATCATGTATGCCACTTACAACAAGTGCTGGAGCGCTACTACCAGAATGGTATTTTCTTGAACCCTAAGAAGTCTATTTTTGGAGTAATAGAGGGGAAACTCCTCAGACATGTTATGTCTAAAGAAGGCATAAAGATTAACTCAGACAGAGTCAAGTCTATTCAAGAGCTTAATTTTCCTACAAGTAAGAATTTTGTTCACTCTTTCTTTAGAAAGTTGAATTTCTTACGGAGGTTCATCCCTAAATTTGCTGAGAAGACTAGACACATTGTGAACATGATGAAAGGGAAGACCACCTTCAGCTGGACTAAAGAAGGCAAGTCAGCATTTTAGGATATCAAGACTACCATTGCCCATGCCCTTACTTTGGTTTTTCCAGATTACAACAAAGATTTCATCATATATAGCTATGCTTCTAAACATACACTTTTAGCAATTCTTGTTCAATAAGACAAGGAAGGTATGGAATCTCCTATTTTTTTCAAGAGCTACCCTCTCAAAACACATGAGATGAAATATTCAAACATAGAGAAGCATGCTTATGCAGTGGTGAAAGCAGTCAAACATTTTTGCTTCTATATTTTGAATTCACACACTACTACCTTAGTTCCTGACACTATAGTCAAGTTCATATTAACTCAGCAGGATTTTGGCACAAAAAGAGGCATTTAGATTGCAAAGATCTAAGAGTTTGATTTAGACATCAAGCCAACAAAGCTAGTCAGGGGAAAAGGCCTATGCCAATTAATTACTGACAACAAGTTAGAAGATACACATCATGTAGAAGCTAAAGTGGAAGACACACCAATAGTCCTTTTTGTCTCCACTACCAATGAGTGGTATTCAGGTATTGCTCATTTCCTTACTTATGGTGAATGTCCTGCTCATTTGTCTTATAAATATGGGAGGACTATCAAGTTAAAAGCTGCCAATTATTTCTTTTGGGACAACAGCTTGTTCAAGAGAAACATAGATGAAGTATTCCTTCACTGTGTAGATAAAGAGCAACAAAGCCAACTTTTGAAATCTTTCCACAATCTAGCCTGTGGAAGACATTTTTTTCTCCTGTGACTACTCACAAGATTCTATGAGCCAGGTATTACTAGCCAACTCTTTTCCAAGATGCATATAAGTGGGTGAGAAAATGTGAACTCTGCCAGCAATTTGTTGGAAGACCCAAGTTATTTTCCCTACCTCTCAAGCTAGTGATCATAAAAGAACCTTTCCAGTAATGGGGGATTGATTTTATTGAAACTATAAACCCATCTTCAAGTGTTGGACATGATTATGTCATTAAAATAACTGACTCTTTCACCAAGTGGGTAGAATCAATCCCAACTAACTATGATACTTTAGAAGTTGTATGCAATTTCCTCAAGGAGAATATCATTTCTAAGTTTGGAGTTCCAACCAAAATTGTTACTGACAATGTAGCTTGTTTCACCTCCCAAAATATTACACAATTTTGTTTCCATTATGGAATTACACTCTCTCATTCTTCTAATTATTTTCCACAAGGGAATGGACAAGCTGAATCAAGCAATAAGAACCTAGTAACTATCATCAAGAAGCTAGCAGATGACAATCAAAGGACATGGCATAAAGCATCGATTGATGCTCTATGAGCAGATAGAATCACACCAAAGAGGGCAATTGGTATGTCTCCTTTTCAAATTCCTTATGGTATCAATGTTTAAATACTAATCACCTTAGAATTTCTAGCCTTGAAATTGGCAAAGGCAATTGAAGATCAGACATATGAAAGCTCTCTTGATAAGAGAATCATGTGCCTGACTGAGTTGGATGAATAGATAACCATGGTGGTGGACCGAATTGCTGGTCATCAAAGTCAAGTAAAGAAACTCTTTGACCAGAAGGCCAAAAATCATGATTTATAGATTGGGGATCAAGTCCTGTTGTGGGACAAAAGGAGAGAACCAAAGAGGATGCATGGAAAGTTTGACTCCCTTTGGAGAGGCCCATTTACAATTCATCAACACAATGGTGAAAATAGCTTTCTGCTTAAAATATCAAGATGGCACACTCTTTTCTCTGCCTCACAATGGGTATCATCTTAAACACTTCAACTTTTGAAGTATCAGATCATTACATCTGTATATATGTATATTTGTATAAATTTTAATTCTATTTTGTTTTGTTTGTTTCCTTTTTTGATGCCTTCCATTTTTGGGTAACATGACTCTGTAGCCCAATGGTACACATGAAGACACTAGAGATTTTGTATTCTACTCCCTTCAATTCTTTTTATAATTGATAGAAGTTCCCCAACTGGAGCCAGCTGTTGTTCCCCAAAAATATCACCCATTTTTGGGACAACATTTGAACTATTTTGGTCCTCAGACCAAAATAATCTCTGCCCTTTCTCAAAATTTATTCTAAGCATTCAAATTCCTTATTTTTCAAAGCTCTTCAAAAAATCTATAGACTCTGTAGGCTTAAATCTACAGACTTTGCAGGCTTAAATCTACAGACTCTGTAGGTTGAAATCTACAGACTCTATAAGAATGAAATCTATGGACTCTGTAGGCCAAGTTCAACGGACTTCATAGGTTTATTTCTATGGACTCTATAGGAAAGAAGCAAGCTCTCAACACTTGGGCAATTTCAAAGTTGGTTCAATGACAAGGCTCAACCAAAAGAGTTCAACCGCTTCAAGCTTCAAGGTTCAAGGTTCAATGGGTTCAAAAGGTTCAACATCAGCAGCAAGAGTTCAACAACTTCAATGGACTAATGGTTCAATAGGTTCAAAGGCTTCTACAAGTAGGTTCAATCAAAGAACAAGTTTTTTAGGCTTGAACCATTGAACTTTTTGAACTATTAAACCACTTTGGTTTAAAGGTTCAACGGGTTCAAGGTTCAACAGGTTAAACACATTTGGTTCAATGAGGATCAAAAGGACTTAACCAAATCAAAGAGAATGAACTAATTGAATCGATGAACCATTGAACCACTTTAGTTCAAAGGTTCAATGGGTTCAACGAGGCTTGTTTCAAAGAATCTTGGTTCAAGCGGTCAAAGGGAATGACCCATTGAACCATTAAACCAAAGTTGGTTCAATCGGTTGGTTCAATCGGTAGGTTCAAGGGGTTGCCCCAAAGACAAAGGATCAAACAACCCTTGTGGAGGGTAGAAAGGAGGCACATGGACCAATTGAAAAGACTGAAAGAAAAAGGGATTTCCTTTAGGAAAAAGACTAAGGAAAGAAATGACTTATTTTAGACTTTTGTCTAAAGGAATTCATTCAGACAAAAAGTTTGAAGAAATTTGGATAACCTGTGGGAGAAAAGCCTGAAAGAATTTTCGAAGGCCAAAGACAAAAGTGACTGAAACAATTCTTATAGACTTTTTATCTGTGGGAAAATGTCTACAGAAAAAGTCTATAGGAAAATGTCTGCAGAAAAAGTCTGTGAGAAAATGTTCAAAGGACTCCAAAGACAAAAGGTCGTCGAAGGACCTCGAAGGGCAAGTGCCCTTACGGGGGACTCTTGGCTGCCAAATTAAAGGACACTTCCCTAAAGCCAAAGGGTCACCTTCCCTTTGGGAGGACGCAAAATAAGAAATCTGAAGGAAATAAGTAGTAAAAAAGGCCGAATCAAGAGAAAGTCGAAGAAAGTCCAAGGGGTGACGTGCCCGAAGATGTCAAAGTCAAGAACAGCAAACTAGCCATTGGAAATTCAAACGTAGTGATGGGTGTGTGAACATCAATTTCAAGGTTCATAAAATAGCCATTGATTTTGAAAATCCTTAAAGAAGAGCCAAAGAACTTAGCAACCCACCAAAAGAAAGAAGCTCAAAGGCCATTTGAAGACTGCCCAAAGGGCAGATAGCCTTGTGGGGGGATCTTCCCAACCCAAAGTGGATTGTTTCTCAAGGCCCCAAAGGGCAAGTCCCCTCTGGGAAAGCTCAAATGACAAAGCTGAAGGAATTGCCGAAGAAAGTGACGTGCCCGTAGACGTCAAAGTTACGACAATGAAATATCTGTTGATCCTTGTAGATTTAAATCTATGGACCCAAATAAATTCAAAAGATTTAAGGCCAAGATCAGTAGAAAGCAACTAAGGAACAGAGCATCAAATTGAATCAAGAACCCAATTTAATTAACCAAAAAAGGAGGAATGATGAAGAAGGATCAAAAACATTTGCGCATCAAATATGTTTCTAAAAGCAGACTACCAGGTGGATATTGAAAGATGCAAACTTTCAATAGCGTGACCCCTTTCTCTGCATTAAGAAAATCAAATGGGTAAATGCCCCTAAATTCCAACCTATCTTCTTAACAAAATTCAATGCAACATGATGTGTTACTATTCCCAAGTCCTTCTTGAAGAGGCTATATAAGGGACTTTCTTGTTAGTGTAAAAAGGATCTCTCTCTGACAATCAGAAACAAAACTCTACCCAAATTGAAAGGCATTACTAAGACTTTGAGCTCAGAATGTTGATCATATTTTGTTATTGGAATAAGAAAGCAAGTGACTTTTCAAAATTTGTGATATGATATCTTTGTTTTTGGGGAAACTATGCTTATGTCTTTTTCCTTAATATATTTTATGTTCCTTTAATTCAACAAGCAGAATTAGTGAAAGTAGTCAAGAAGGTCTCCTAAAGCTAACTATAGAGGGACTTTGTGCCCCCACAATTGCCTTTAGTGTGTTTTCTTTTTGTTTCTATATAAAGGACCTTGGGACGACTTTATGCCCTCATTGTCCTTTGTATCTCACTCTTGGACAATTCAGGTGGAGACTTTGTGCTACATCTCAATTTGTTGGTTACTACGTCCTTGGTTACATTTTGCAATTACTACCAGGAGTATTCTTGTGGTTTGCTGAATAGTACTTCTAAAATAAGAGGAGTGCTTTCTATCATTTCCCTTGAGATTTTTCATTTGATTTGCATGCATCATCTCTGAAGAAAGAGAGATGGATGGTTTATCCTACCCTTGATTATTATTTTCTGTTTATATATATAGCATATCTATAGGGAACCTCCCCTTAATAAGAGGAGAGATTAGTCCCCTTTTGATGTGGTAAACCTACACATTTGGATGACTAATCTTCCTACTTTGGATGATCAGACCTATTTTGTTTATCAGTACGTTGATCGACAAAATATTCAACCAACACTATGTCAGCTTTCTTCTAGTGTGTTTAGATTTAGCTCATGGATTGTTGCTCATTATCAAATAGCAAACCCCTAATTCTTAATCTTCATAGTGACTCTAGGAAAAATGGGTTAGTGGGCTCATGGTGTCAATATAACCAAAAATACCCCTTTATCAATGGGTGATTCCTAAATATACATTAATCTAAAGAGGGCCTTATACTCATGTAGTTCTCTCCTATGTGTGGGCTTGTGTGTGCATAAGGATGCAATATGTAATAAACATGTATAACAATGACCTAGATTATAACTTGGAAAATATAGCTCTTGGGATGGACCTTCATTAATTCAAACCTACATATGTGTTTTTCCTATAACTAATATGGAAATAGGGAAAATATGGAATCTTTGCTCATTTGAATTCTTGATCTAATACTTTTGGTAATTACCTTGTGAGTTGTTTGGTTTGTGTTAGGTCTATGTTAGGTGAGGAATGAAAGAGGATTGATCATGCATATATACCAATATTTTTGGATAATATCTCACATTAAATCACTTAGGTTGACCATATGAATATATTTTAATTGTAAATTGGATGACTTTTAGGGAACTAGACACTTACATTGGGATAGGAGACTTGCATCAAAATAGGCATCTGACTGGGTAATGAACCCAAAAACTATCAAGATAATAAATTATCAATAGGCCAAAATATAAAATAATAACCAATATTGATTCATATTGAATTAATTTAAATGATTACAACCTAAACCATGCTTAAATAAGCTTCAACTCAAAATTAAGAGTTGACATGCAAAAATTTGAAAAAATCAAAATCTAAAAAAAATGTCTATTTTTAGCAGCGTCTATTTATAGTAGGTTTCACATGCAAGCACGTGCATCTCTAAAAATTTCTCAAAACACTCTAAACACTAAATTTATCCTATGAGATGAAATTCAATTGCAGTTGATGTACAGTCCTAAAAATATATAATTTCAAAAAATAGGAAATTCTTGAAACAAATATTAAATGGTAATTTTGGACCCTCAAATGATCATGTATGGCCTCCAAAAAATATTGAAATCAACTATAAGTGGATATAGTGGCTTATGGAAGCATCTAAATTTTTGAGATAGTCATTTTAACACATGGAAGAGCTCAAACAGAGCTATGGGTCAAAAGTTATGGCCTTCAAAAAGTTGGCCTTATTGTTTTGCATCATTCTCCTCTGGTTGAAAATAACTCAGCTCCTATGAGTTTCTCTAACTGTACTTATGCCATTTTTATTTTTTAATCTTATTTAGCTTACATTTTATAATCCAAGTGTTGTCTTACTGTTTCAATCCTTCCCACTGTACTAAATACCTATTATAATTCCCTTGCCTTGTACTTCCTATCTTCATATCTAAAACTTGTATTATCTTTTCCTTCTTCTTTGGAACCTATTGCTCTAAATTTACTTCTTCGTCTTCACCATCTTATCAATGGAATTCATATAAATTTTATATATTAAATACTGGAGAGATATCAAAATTATGTGGTAAACTCACCTCATAAGCATTATCATTGATTTTCTTCACAATTTTGCATGGCTCAATTTTCTTGTACTTCAACTTATTATATGTGCCTTTTGGAAATATCTCTTTATTAAATTAAACCAATATCAACTCTCCTTCTTCAAATACCTTAGGTCTTCTTCTGACATCTACTTTTGCTTTATATTTCTCATTAGTTTCTTACAACTTTCTTCTTACTCCTTGCAATTGTTGCATATGCTCTACAAATGATTCTGCATCATCACTAATTCAATATATAATTATACCAAATCTAAAATATCCATATGATTTTTCCTATAAACAATTTTAAATGGTGACTTTCTTATTGATCTATTCACTGAACTATTATATGCAAACTCAACTTGTGGTAAATCCAAGTCCCATTGCTTGGGCTTCTCTCCTACTATGCTTCTCAACAAATTTCCCAAGCTCCTATTCACAACTTCTATCTATCCATCTATTTGTGGGTGATATGCACTACTAAATTTTAGCTTATTACCCATATTCTTTCATAAAATCCTTGAAAAATAACTTTGAAATTTTGTGTCCCTATCTAAAGTAATAGTTTTTAGAACACCATGCAATTTCACAATATCCTTAAAAAATAATTCTACAACTCTAGTAGCATAATTAGTTTTATTAAATGCAATGAAATGAACCATTCTATAAAATCTATCTACAACAACAAAAATTGAATCATTACTTCTTTGTGTGTTTGGTAATCCCAATACAAAATCCATACTCAAATTAGTCCATGGTCCTCTTAAAACTTGTAATGGCATGTATAATCCAGTATTTGTGTATATCCTTTAGCCACCTAACATATTCTACACCTTGAAACATATCTTGTCACATCTCTCTTCATCTTTGGCCAAAAATACTTTTCCTCCACTAAAGCTATTGTCTTTGTCTTACCAAAATGTCCAGCCAAACCTCCACTATGTAATTCTCTTATTGTATTATCTCGTAGAGACCTAACTGGAATGCATAATTATTTCCCTTTGAAGAGATAACCTTCTTGTATAAGATACTCATCATGAATAGTATATGTCCCACCTCTTAATGGATTTTTGCACTGCTCAAATACCTTACCAAAATATGGCTCAGTACCATGTAATTCTTTGATAGCTTCAAATCCAACTACTTCACTCACCATAGTAGTTAATAACACTAATCTCCTGCTCAATGCATCATCTACCTAATTTTTTTTTCCAAATTTATGATTCAACACAAAAGTATACCCTTGTAAGAAAGATACCCACTTTGCATGCCTACTATTCAACCTCTTTTGTGTATTCACATACGTCAAAGCTTCATGATTTTTAAATAGGATAAACTCCTTAGGCACTAAATAATACCTCCAATGTCTAAATTGATCCGGATGACAATTCGGGTGGTATAACGAGTGCCAAGATGTAGCGGTACAATGGACTATGATTGTTGAAGCGGTTGTTGTAAGGCCCCAGAGCAGGCGGCTATTAGACTGGGTAGGGCTATGCATAGCTCTGTATTGTTTTAAATCTTGGATGCCAAATTGTCAGGTGACAGTTAATTCCTTGATTTTTTTATTGCTTTAAATCCTCACCCGTTATGTCCTCGAGCTCTGTATTATTTTATGTCCTCGAGCTTTGTATTGTTTTAACTTTTGGAAGTCAAATTGTCGGTGACAGTTATTTCCTCAAATTATGTATTGTCTTAAGTCTTCACCTATTAATTCCTCGAGCCACTCAATCTCCCATGAGATAATATGTATAAAAGAATAACTTCCCGAAATGGGGAGGCATACATCTCTTCCTAGAGATAAGCCTATATTTGTATTGCAATTTTTGAAGTAATACAACATCTCTTCTCAGAGAATTCATGGTTATTGTGTTATTTCTATGCTATTGAAATATTCATCGATCAAAACTTCTAAGTTTTGGATTAGTGGTATCAGAGCGGTTTGTCTTGAGAGTGTATGATCCCGAGAATGAGGTTAGGATACAGGAAACTTGGGTGGAAAGCAACAGAGCTTCCAAACTTTCCACTTGTTCACTCCAAATGACTTCAAATGGCAGATGACACCGAGACATCCGATCCTTTCAAGGAAATTGTGAATGAAGCCCTCCAACGGAAATAAGCATAGATGCTGCAACAATTTGCTCAAATTCTTCAAACACTTCCGATGGGAAATTTTGGCTCTGGGGCTACACGTCTAGGCTCCTCATCAAGGGAAATTCCTTTTGGTGCCCCAGCGCCCTTCAAGGTTTAGGTAAATTTTGATATTCCCACATTTGAAGGCAAAATCAATCTTGATGCAGTAGAAAATTGGTTGGATCAACTGTCTTCATACTTCTCTGTAAATAAGTTCACCGATGGAGAAAAGATCACTTTTACTCTTTTTAAATCATCATTTCCTGTGAAAAACTAGTGGGAAGTGTAAAAAAAGAGGTTTAGTATAGATATCATTGGCCTTGGGGTGGAACCTACCTGGGATGATTTTATGGAAGTAGTGAAGGAAGAATACTATCCCCTCGGAGCATATGATGATCTGTACATGGAGTGGCAGCAACTTCGCCAAGGTAAGGAACAATCTATTCAAGATTACACTGACATTTTTCATTCTCTATCTATGAGACTAGGCATCTAAGAAAGTGAGAAACACAAGGTTCTCAAATATCGTGGCGGACTATAGTGGTACATACGGGGAGAAATGGAACTCTTCAATTTGGAAACCATCGATGAGGCATACAAGTTCGCAATAAAGATTGAGCAGAAGCATGGAAGAATGGATATAAAGAATCAATCTTCAAAATGGAAAATTGATAAAGAAGGTCAAACACGAGGCCAAAATTAGAAGCAAAATGAAGGAAAGACTGGGAAGTGGTGTGGTTATCACAAATCTGGAACTCACTCCAAAGAAGAATGTCAAGCTATCAAATCACTTATTTCTAAGTCACCATCCTCAACATCTACTCCTCTACCTCATACAGACCCTATAGTCAAAGAGGTTGAAGAATAAATTATAGATGCTAATCTTGAAGCCATTGTAGCTTCATCACAAACACACAACGAGATGTTAGATGACAAGGAAAGGTTGTTTCACTCTAAGTTATGTGTGAAAGGTAAGCCTCTACATTTCCTTCTTGATAGTGGAAGTCAAAAGAATTTAACCTCTAATAATGTTGTGAAAAGCCTAAATCTAGCCATGAAGCCTCACCCCAAAACCATACAGTATTGGATGGTTGAGTCCAGGGAGAAACCTCTGTGTCACCCACCAATGTCTTCTCTCATATGCAATACAACCTTTCCAAGATGAGGTCTTATGTGATGTGGTCAATCTAGATGTTTGTGATGTACTCTTTGGTTAGCCATTCATGTATGATCGACATGGTATATACGAATCAAGAGCTAGAAGGATCACTCTCACTCTTGGAACATGGTGCTATAGGGTAATAAAAGTACCACCTTTTACATCTGTCTCTCTGATTAGTGCCAAGAAATTTATTCTCATGGTGGTCAAGCCATAGGAATCCAAAAGGGTTGATGTTATAGCCCTGACTACACAAACAACACAACAACAAAAGCAAATAGATACCAGGTTGAAGAGTTCACGGCCTTCCATCCACAGATTGATGGTCAGATAAAAATGGTGAACAATTGGGCCCCACACAGTTCCATAAACCACAGTCCCTTCCAAGTGTGCATCAAGAATCAAATCAAGACACAACTACCACACCTGATGGGGAACATTGATGCAATGGGGACCATTGCTTTTCAAGAAGGGAGGAATGATCTGGGTGATAATTTGAGTGGTATAACGAGTGCCAAGATGTGGTGGTACAATGGACTGTGACTGCCAAAGTGGTTGTTGTAAGGCCCCAGAGCAGGTGGCTGGTAGATCGGGTAGGGCTGTGCATAGCTCTTTATTGTTTTAAATCTTGGATGCCAAATTGTTGGGTGATAGTTAATTCCTCAAATTTTGTATTGCTTTAAATCCTCACTTGTTATGTCCTCGAGCTTTGTATTGTTTTATGTCCTCAAGCTCTGTATTGTTTTTAATTTTGGAAGTCAAATTGTCGATGATAGTTATTTCTTTGAATTTTGTATTGTCTTAAGTCTTCACCCGTTAATTCCTTGAGCCACTCAATCTCCCATGAGATAATATGTATAAAATAAGAACTTCCCAAAATGGGGAGGTAGATATCTCTTCTCAGAGATAAGCCTATATTTGTATTGTGATTTTTGAAGTAATACGACATCTCTTCTCAGAGAATTCATGGTTATTGTGTTATTTCTATGCTATTGAAATATTCATCAACCAGAACTTTTGAGTTTTAGATCATTAATGCTTATACAATTTCATAAAGTTCAACATCATAGGTAGAATATTTTGTTCTTACCTCATTCAATTTCTCACTAAAATATGTAATTGGCTTTCCTTCTTGACTCAACACAACACCAATTCCCATAAATGAAGTATCACAATCAACCTGAAACACTTTGTTAAAATTTGGTAATTCTAAAATTGGTCTTTCTATAATCTTCTTCAAAAATTCAAAGCTTTTTATGGCTGCTCTAGTCCATGTAAATTCCTTCCCTCTCATTAAATCTATTATTGGTGCTACAATATTACTAAAAAATTTAATAATTTTTTTGTAAAAAGTTATTAAACTATGGAAACTTATTACCTCTTAATGCTTTTTGGAATATGCCACTCAACAATTGCCTTTATCTTTTCTTCATCCATTCTCACACCATATACTAAAATTACAAATAACAAAAATACCAAACTATTCTGCATAAACCTGCACTTCTTCAAATTTACATACAACTTCTCCTTTCTTAACAAATCCATTACCATTCTCAAATGTTGCAAGTGTTCTTATTTAGTCTTACTTAATACTAAAATATCATCAAAATAAACAACCATAAACTTACCAATATATTCTCATAGCATTATACTCATCACCCTCATAAATGTGCTAGGTGCATTAGATAACCCTAATCACATCACCATCTACTCATATAAGCCATCTCTAGTCTTGAATGCATTTTTCCACTCATCTCCCTCACAAATTTGAATCTGATAATAACCACTCAGATCAATCTTGGTAAAATATTTTTCTCCTATAATTACATCCATCATATCATCTAAATGAGGTATAAGAAATCTATACTTGATTGTAATTTTATTAATTTTTCTACTATCCACACACATTCTTCATCCTCCATCTTTCTCTGAAGTTATCAAATATGGTGTTTTACATGGACTCATACTCTCCCTTATCACCTTATTTCTTAGTAATTTAGTAACTTATTTATTTAATTTTGCATGTTCTATTAGACTCATCCTATAAGATGCTTGATTGGGTAGAGCTAATCCTAGAATCAAATCAATGTGACGATGAATATCTCTCTTCGGTGGTAAACCATTTGGTAACTCATCAGGCATAACATATACATATTATTTCAACACTCTTTTTGCTTTTGTTAGTATTTACACTATTTTTATGTTTTCATTCTTTGCTACTAATACATAACAACAACCTACCACCTTCATATCTTGGATAAATTATTTAGTAGAGAGCATACTTTCTATCTTCTCTTACTCTTTAAGAGGTAACAAAACTACCTTTTTAACACCTTTAAAAAAAGTGTATGTGTTCTTTGACTCCATCATGAATTACTTTTCTATCAAATTGCCATAGTCTCCCTAATAACAAATGGCATACACCCATTGAAATAACATCACACCATATTTCATCATTATAAGTTTTTTCTATAGAAAACTTGATGAAGCACTTTTTATCTACTATAACCTCATTCCCTTTATTAAACCATGAAATATGATAAGGATTAAGATGTTTTCACATTTTAAATTTAGTTTCTCTATCATTTCTTTAGAAACCATATTTTCACAACTACCACCATCTATAATTACTTTGCATACCTTTCCACCCGAAGTATTTCTTATTCAAAAAATATTTGATCACAGCCATGCATCACAACCTTCTTTATTATGTACGTGTTCCTTCCTTATAATGATCATTGTTCTTCTCATCATGAGATTCTCTCCAGCATCTGTTGGTACAATTTTAGCATTTTACTCTTCTATCTCAACCTCAACTAGATTCACTCTTCAGCGATCCTCTTACCTCCTTTATTGATCTTGATAGTGTGGGCACTTAAATGTTTTTTTTCCTTCTTCTCCACATCTATAATAGACATAATATCTACGTTGATTCGAAAACCATCCTTTAACACCACCATAACCTCATCCTCTTCCTCTTTGTTGTATTTAAACCCTTGCCTATTATCATCTTACCTTTTTGTACCATGTGATGATTCACCTCTATTGGTATTAGACCCTCCTCTAGTGTTATTAAACCCATATCATCCCCTATTTGGATTAGATCCACCTCTTCTTGGACCTAGAGATGTTCTTCTTAAATTATGTCTATTTTGTTTTTCTTTTACCTTTAAATCTAATTGATAAGCCTCTTCCATCCAGAGTATTTTACGCATGCTTAATTCATCTTGAATAGTAAATTTCAAACCATTTACATACCTTGAAACCATCTACTCTTTTGTTTCATCATACTCCAAACGTATGGAAATCTTATAAAACTCATATTTATAGTCTTGTATAATATGATCATTTTGCCTCAAATTTTAAACTCTTTTGTATAGGGTTTGTGCATAATCCACAATAGGAAATGTATCCCTTAGCTTCTTATCCATATTTTTCCATGTATTAATCTTGTATTTACCTTTTTTCTATCTCTCTTTCTACAAGTGATCCCACCAAATTATTGCATGACCTTTTAATTTTGTGCATGTAAATTTTACCTTATTGTCCTCTCTCATAGTCTTCCACTCGAAGAACTTCTCCATGTTATTCATCTAATCTATCAACTCCTTTGGTTTTAAACTTCTCCCATAATCTAAAACATCAACCTTGATTCTTTCATTTCTCCTTTATAAATCCTAAACCATCCTCTCTTCCATTGATGGTGGTTGCTCTTACAGTTCTTCTTGTTGAACTTCATCATAATATATGTCCTCCTCTTCACCACCTTTTCTTCTCATCTAATTGGTGATAATATCTATTAATTATTCCACTTGCCTATATATCTCTTGTAAGTCTAGTTAATCTATGTAATAACTCCTCATCCTCTCATCATTCTTTACTCTTCCAATATTTGAACTTGCTTTGATACCAGATAATGAACCCAAAAACTATCAAGACAATAAATTATTAATAGGCCAAGATCTAAAACAATAACCAGTATTGATTCATGTTGAATTAATTTAAATAATTACAACCCAAATCATACTTTAATAATATTTAACTCAAAATTTAGATATGACATAAGAAAATTCAAAAAAACCAAAATCTAAAAAAAAACATCTATTTTAGTAGCTGTTATTTATAGTAAGTTTTGCATACAAGCGTGTGTAGATCTAAAAATATTTTGAATACTATAAACACTAAATTATCCTATGGGACTAAATTCAACTAAATTTTACATATGATCTTATAAATATACAATTTCTAAAAATAGGAAATTCCCAAAAAAATCATTAAATGATAATTTTGGAACCTCAGATGATCATGTATGGATTTTGAATAAAATATATAAAATAACTATAAATGGATATAGAGGCTTATGTTATAACTTTTTAAGATGGTCATTTTGGCATGTGAAATATCTCAAATGGAGATACAAGTCAAAATTTATGGCCTCCAGAAGGTTGGCCTACTTTTTATGCATCACTGGGATGTAAGTTTTTGGGAAGTTAGAAAATAGGTACATATACAAAACTTGTAGAGATAGAAAATAAGTAGGTTTATATCATTATGAGTATAATATAAGGTTTGATTCATCATAATAACATTGGTCAGACTAAGAGATAAGTAATAGGCATAAATATATAGTGTATGTGAGCCTTTCGACAATGAGAAAGGTCTAGAACTTAGTAGAACAACTAAGGTCTGTATTTTCCAAGTGTATAATATTGAGGTGATATATAATTTATAAATAGTATCTACATTCCCCCTTTAATATAGTAATGAAATTACTAGTTTAAAATAAAATAAATTTGTACCTAGATGTGTATAACACACCTTGCCTTTACATGAGCCCAGTTTGAGTGTTTTGCTAGTGACTAGATTGAAACTAAGAGCATGCTATAGTATATAATCAGTGCATATAATCTAAAATCAAAATCATTGAAATGATTTAAATGGAAAGATCAAGGTTTATGAGTATATGTATATCGATGCAATTTTCTTGCCTTTTAGAAACTTGATTTGAAAATATGAATCATTATGAACCATTAGAGCTAAGATTAGGACAAATATAAATCTAAAAAGGGTATAAGTATAGAAATATTGAAGGACAAAACTTACCCCCAACCTTGGATAAAATATTATTTTTCACCCAGTAGTTGAGATTAGCTCAACTGTGCAACCTAATCATACTTATAACCTAGTGAGGGTGAGTGAACCAAGTCAACTCACATTATAAATCTAGTGAGGTTGGATGATGTAATCAAATCCAACCAATAAACTTGGAAATATTGAGTGATTTGATCACCTCAACCATACCAAAAAGTAAACCAATTACTGCAATAGATTAGCTCAATATAGCCCAGAATAGTTCAACCTAGTGAGCTAAAGTCTATAAAAATATTTTGAAAACTAAAACTAATTTTGATTTTGCAATTTTAGCTACTCTTTGAATATCATATGCACCTTATATATGTCTCATGCTAAAACCTAGGTATAGTAATGGTATCAATGTATAAAATTCTACCATAACTATGAATTTGAATCATATAATTATGATTATTGGCCAATTTATAAACTACGTAAGTGTGGAGATCATATTTCCATAACATGCCCTCACTATACTCTATAATTGAAAACTAGTATAAGTATCGAGAACATGTTTTCATAACATGACTCACTATATATCTAAAACTGAAAATTTATATGAGTGTGGAGAAAATGTTTCCAAAACATGTCTCCATTATATATCTAAAACTAAGAACTGATTAAGTGTGGATGTTTAACCCTAAATTAGATATGGAATCCTTACTTGGGTAGATAGGGTTAAGAATATAGAAATGATAATGCACAAGGGTGATGATCATACCTACAGTAGGTCAATTAGGTGCTAAACTCAAATAAAAATATATACTAAATTTCTTAAACTGAGATAAGCTAAAAATAATAAGTATAACTATGCAAGATATGGAAATAACAAAAAAGTAATGTATTTAGCCTAATTTGATGCTAATATAGTTTTAGATCTATAAAAGGTATAAAGTAAACTAGAAGAGGATTTAGTAATAGTCTTTAGATTATGATTTGGATGCTTCTAAAGCTACAAAAATTATTGTTAGCTTGGGATGGCTACATCGATACTACTATCTGAACCTAATGCAAGTATCAAATGATATAAAAATATGTGACCACCTGGATGCTTTTGGGTTTGACTTTGCCTTCACTCTATTGCATTCAAATTTGGATTATATATTTTTTCTCCACATGAATTTGTAAAACCTTAGTTCTTCACCTTCATAGTGACCTTGGGGGAAAATGGGTTAATGGTCACATGGTGTCAAGTTAACCCCAAAGATCCCTTTGTCAATGAGTGTTGCCTACATAACTAATACTCTAAGGAGGGTCTCAGGCTAATGTAATTATCCCATATGTGTTGGCTTGTGTGTAAATCATGTGATATGTGTAAATCAAGTGCAACAAGGACCTAGCTTGTAACTTGGAAAATATAGCTCTTGGGCTACACCTTCAGTACTTCAAAACTATGTATGTGGTGTTCCTATGACTAATATTAAAATAAGATAAAATATGGAAACTTTAATTATCAAATGCTTGATTTAATGCTTTGACAAGTTGGCTTGGTATGTGTTAGGTTGTAGGTTATGAATGAATGAGGGTCAATCTTGTATTTATATCAATCCTTTTGTATAAGTAACTCACATTAAATCACTTAGGCTAACTATCAAGAAACATTTCATTTGTAAATTAAATAACTTTAGGGCACTAGACACTTATGTCAGAATAGGACACTAGCATCAATTCAAGTGTCTGTCTTAGACGCTAGTGTCTAGGGAGTAGAAAAGTAGATACAAACTTAGAACTTGTAAAGGTGGAAGATAAGCAGGTTTTAAGTATTTTGGGAAATATATAAGGTCTAGGTCATCAATATAAGATAGTTCAAACTAAGAGATAGGCCAAGGGGCACAAGATAGATTAGATGTGAGACTTTAATAAGTGGGAAAAGTCTAGATCTGAGAGTAACATCCATGTTTTGAATTTACCAAGTGTATAAGACGGAGGTGTTATATACTCCATATAATAGTGTCTACATTTTCCCCTCCTTTAATCTAGTAATGAAATTATTATTTTAAAATAAACTAATGCGTACATGGTGTGTATCACACCTTATCTTTGTTTGAGTTCAACTTGAGTTCTTTGATAGTGAATAACATACAATGAATAGCATGTTACATTACATAATCAATGCATATGATTTAGGATTAAAAGTACTTGAAAAGATTGAAATTAAAAGAGCAAGGTTTATGAGCACATGTGTGTATCAATGTAACTACCTTACTTATTATCAAGTTGATTTTAAATATGTATCATTTTAAATCTCTAAAATTGAGATTAGGAAAAAAATATATATAAATCTAAAAATTACATAAAACTAAGTATAGAGAGAGAGAGAGAGAGAGATTGGAAGGCGCATTCCTCCAATCTTAGAGAAAAAGTGAGTTGCCACTTGGTAGTTGAGATTAGCTCAACCATGCAACCCAATCATAATTTTAACCTCATGAGTGTGATTGAACAAGTTTAACTCATACTATCAAATTGGTAAGGTTGGATGATTTAGTAAAGTCCAAATTGAAAACTTGGCAAGATTAAGTGATTTCATCAACTCAACCATACCAAAAGTGAACCAACTACTACAATAGATTGGCTTAAAATAGTTGGTAAAAGTACATCTTAGGTATTAGTGCATAAAAGTACATCCTAGTGGGTGATGACATGACCTGAGAGTGTTTTGGAATATGGAACTAATTTGAATTTTTCAATATTAGATTCACATTGCATAGCATATGCACCTTTAGACATGTCTCGTGTTGAAATGGTGTATAATAATGGTACCAATGTATAAAATTCTACCACGACTATGAATCTAAAATATATAACTCTATGGTTTGGTAAATTTGGAAGTTGTTTAAGTGTGGAGAACATGCTTCCAAAGCATGACCTCAATATATATGGAGAAATTTGAAAATTGAAATAATTACCAATGTGGAGGACATGTTTCCAAAACATGCCCCCACTGAATCTAGGTGTGTCAAATATTGAATAAGTGTGGAGAACATGTTTTTAAAACATGGCCCTACTAAATCTGACACTATGAATGTGTGGAATCCATGACTATATGGCATGTCCCCACTAAATTTAAAAACTAGTATAAGTACCAAATACTAAAAGAGTGTGGAGGACATGCTTCCAAAGCATGCCCCCATTGAATCTGAGAACTATGAATGTGTGGAAACCACGCCTATATGACATGCCACCCACTTAATCTAAAAACTATGTCAAATGTGAATAACATGCCTATATGACATTCCCCACTAATATGTCCAACCTTTGAGGTGAAGGAAGATTAGAAACTATTAGTTATCTCACCTCAAAAGGATAAGACAATTATATAATCTATGAATCTAACCTGTAGCATATATAAGTACATGTCTAAGTAAATACAACATTGACATGCATAGAACAATGTGATCACATTAAGACCTAAGATGCATGATAAGTATCATGGAAATGTCTAGATAATAATATTACAAGATCAATGAGCAAATCAAGCACATATACAAGATCACTCAAAAGCAAATAAAAAGTCACAAACAAGAGGCATGTTCAGATGTTACAAAATCAAAAGGACATGACTTAGTCCAATGTCCACAAGATCAAGGATGACATATTCAAATTTTTGTATAATAGATAATGAAATATTCAAATGTAAAATAAAGTATATATAGGCATAGGAGTTGAAAACAAAGGAACATATTCAAATACTTAAAAATGCAAGATAATATCAAGGCATGACACTCAAATAAACATATTAAATGGTACACTTAAGTAAGAATGATGTTCAAAGATCATGTTCACCAAATTTTTAACCCTAAATTAGATATGGAATCTTTACTTGGGTAGATAGGGTTAATAATATATAAATGATAATGTGCAAGGGTGATGATCATATCTACATTAGGCCAATTAGGTGTTAAACTCAAATATAAACATATACTAAAGTTATTAAATTAAGATAAGCTAAAAATAGTAAGTATAGTTATGTTAGACATGGAAATGACAAAGAAGTAATGTATTTAGTTTGTTCTAATGTTAATACAGTTATAGATGTGGAATAAATAGAAAGCATATAGAAAGAAGATTTTGGAATAGTCATCAAATTTTGATTTGGATGTTTTTAAAGCCATTGACACTACTATTAGCCTCAGATGGTTGAATCGATGCTACTATCTAAATCTAATATAAGTTTCATGTATGGAATAATTAATAGAAAAGGATATGACCACCTAGATGCCTCTAATTTTAAATTTTCCTTCACTCTAGTAAATTTAGTTTTAGGTCATGGACTGTCACTTATCTTAAATTTGCAAAACCCTAGTTCTCCATATTCATAGTGACCTTGGGAGAAAATGGGTTAGTGGGCACAAGGTATCAAGCTGACCCTAAAGATGCCTTTATTAATGAGTGTTTCCTCCATAGCTAATACTCTAAATAGGGCCTCAAACTGATGTAGTTCTCCCCTATATGTTGGATTGTGTGTGAATCATGTGATATGTGCAAAATAATTACAATAGTGACCTAGCTTGTAACTTGGAAAATATAGCTCTTGATCTAATCCTTCAATACATTAAACTTGTGTATGTATTTTTCCTATGAATAATAGGAGAATAGGAGAAAATGTGAAATCTTTAATTCATTGAGTTCTTGATTGAATGCTTTTCTAAGTTGCCTTAGGTCTTTTCTAGGTGAGGAATGAATGAGGGTTGATCTTGTATTTATATCAATCCCTTTAGAGAAATAACTCACATTAAATCACTTAATCCAACCATTAGGATACATTTCATTCATAAATTATATGACTTTAGGGCACTGGACACTTATGTCAGAGCAAGACACTAGCATAAACATAGGTGTCTATCCCAGATGCTAGTGTCCAGGGAGCAGTAGGTATAGACTCAAAACTTGTAGAGGTGGAAGATAAATAGGTTTTAAGCACTGTGGGAAAGCTATAAGGTCTAGGCCATCAACATAAGACTAGTTGGACAAAGAGATAGGCCAAGGGGTCAAATATAGAATAAATTTAAGACTTCATAAAGGGGGAAAGGTCTAGAACTGAGAAGAATAAGCAAGGTTTGAATTTTCCAAGTGTATAATAATGAGGTGATATATAAGCCATAAAATAGTGTTTACAGTGGATAACATGTTTCTAAAACATGCCACCAATACAATCTAAATATGTGAAGAGTGTGTAATCCAAGCCTTTATGGCATACCACAACTAATGTGCCCCCCCCCAAACTTTTGAGGTGAGGAGAAGTAGAAACTAGTAGTTACCTTACCTCAAAAGGATAAAATAACCATATAATCTATGTATGAACTATGTAGAATATAGGAGTAGCATATATAAGTAGATATATCATTTAATTGCATAAAATGTGATCACATCAACTCTTAAAATGCATGATACAAATCATGGCAATGTCTAGATAGTAACAATATAAGATCAACAACCAATCAAGCACACACACAAACGCACTCAAAAACAAATCAAAGGGCAATGGCCTAAGGAGACCACAAACAAGGGGCATGTTCAAATGAGACATGATAAAAAGGACATAAGTTAGTCAAATGTCCACAATAAAATCAATGACATATTAAAATGTCCACATACAAAGAACTATGACATATGAAAATGTCATAATAGGAAAACATAGGCATGGGTACCATAATCAATGGAGCATATTCATATGCTCAAACAAGTAATATAATGCATGATAATATAAAGTAAGTAACACACTCAAGGAAGTACAAAAATTAAATCATAGATAATAAGCAATCAACATAAACATAGCACAATAGCACATGGATCATATGTGTTAGTAAATAATCTTAAGTACATAACATATCAAGTACATTGTGAAATATATGTGAATGGATAAAGGCATGCATAAGTACATAAGTTAAATATTATAATTTTAAATTATATTTATGGATTATATAGCATCTTAGTCTTGTATACTTGGTAAACTCAAACCTTGGTTGTTCTTCTTAGTTTTGGACCTTTCCCACTTCCATAAGTCTCGTATCTACTCTATCTTGTGCCCTTTGGCCTATCTCTTAGTTTGACAAGCCTTATGTTGATGACCTTAGCCTTCTATATTTCCCATAATTCCTAAAATGTACTTATCTTACATCTCTAGAAGTTATAAGCCTATACCTACTTTTTTTCTCCCTATAAAAAAATGTCTAGGACAGATACCTATGTCGACACTAGTGTCCTGACCTGATGCAAGTATCTAGTACCCTAAATCATCTATTTTTAAAATGAAACATATACTAATTATTAGCTTAAGTGATTTAATGTGAGTTAATTCTCCAAAGGGATTGATATAAATATAAGATCAACCCTCATTCATTACTAACCTAAAACCTAGCATAAACCAAGGAAACTTATCAAAGTATTCAATCAAACCCTCGATAAAGCAAATATTCCTTATTTTCTTATATTTTCATATTATTCATAGGGACAACATATACATAGGTATAAAGTATTAAAGGAGTAGACTAAGAGGTATATTTTTCAAATTACAAGCTAGGTCATTATTATACTTGCTTTACACATATTTCATGATTCTCACACAAGCCAACACATAGGTGAGAACTACATTTGTCTGAGGCCCTCTTCAGAGTATTGGATATTTAGGCAATGCTCATTAATAAATGGGTCTTTGGGGTTATCTCAACATTATGTACCAACTAACCCATTTTCCACAAGGACACCATGAAGATGAAAAACTAGGGTTTTAACATTTCATGAGGAGTGACAGTCCATGACCCATATCTGAATGCATTAGAGTGAAGGAAAAGACAAACCCAGAATCATCAAGATGGTCACATCCTTTTCTAATTGGTATTCCATATATGACTCTTACATAAAACCTATATAGTAGCATCAATGTAATAGTCCCAAGCTAACACAAGTGTCCATAGCTTTAGAGGCACTTAATCCAAAATTAGATGACTATTCTAAAATCATCTTCCAATCTACTTTCTTTTTGTTTTAGATCAAACATTGTATTAACATCAAAACCATCTAAGTACATTACTTATTTATCATTTCCATGCATATCTTAGTTGTAATTTTCATATTTAGCTTATTCTCAATTTTATAAATTTAACGTATGTTATATATGAGTTTAGCACCCAATTGATATGCTATAGAGATAGTTTATCACCCTTATGCCCTGAGATTTCTCTATCCCTTTAACCCTATATAACCCCAATCTAGATTTTTAGGGTTGAAATTTTAGTGAACCCAATTCATATGAATGTAAAAAAAATTGATTCCTAGGGTTTTAATCCAACTAGGGTTTTAAATTGTTATACTTTTTTCATTTTTTACTTCTATTATTTTGCATGCAACCTAGGCATAACCCTAGATTGGGAGGTGTGCCTATTAAACAATTTAATATTCCCCTCCCACCATCTAATATATCTCAAATCAATGATGGGTCTTGTACTATGGATCAAGATGATACCCATCTTGATAATGATAAACATACTGATAAGGTTATCATAGAAGAAGATTATGATAATGAAAACCATGAAATAAATGAAAATGAGAAAATAGACCACAATCAAGTGAAATCAATTACATTATTTCATGAGCATATTCATCAAAACCATAAATATCTTGATGATATCCTAAAATCTATACTAGAAATAAAAAGTTCAAAAGGTATAATTGAAACATTCCTCCTCTTGAACACATTACAACATAATTCATCTAGTGCAGGCACAAGTTATGTATTAAAACCTTTGTTTCCTAAAAACAAAATCATTATTTTTACATCTACCATGGAATTACAAATTGTTTCAACATAAATACTAGTTTCCATGCCTATAACTACTCAAACCATGTTTACATCCCCTTTGGTGACTACTCAACTTGCTAATCTAAATCCTAATGGATCCATAATTCAAAAACTCTTTCAAGTTATAATTACCTTGGAGGACAAGGTTAAATATGAACAAAATTATTTAAAATCTCCTCATTCTATTGATTTACAAGATGTGTTACATAACCCTCTTTCACTTAAGGTATCTTTATACCCTTTTCCAACTAGTTTTATTGCACCTAAATTTCCATTTTATGATGGCAAAGGTGATCTTAAAATAACATCTTCAATCATTTTATGTAGCATGTCTTGACTAGCCTCTAATGATAAACATTTGACCAAATTATTTCCAAGAAGCCTCAAGTACTATGATTTGAGGTGGTTGTTGACCATTTTTGACCCCCAAGTCAAAAAATTCAACCACTATAATTTTAAACTTGACTTGTCATGTCTTCTTGACTTTGTTGATAGCCATTTTAGTCTTTTAATGTTTTACAAATGGTCAATTAAAGTATTTATTAGCATTGTTTAATTTTTTTTCCCATTCATGGAGATATGAAGTCATTATTGAGTCATCTAATGATGCATTAGGTTTTCATATGTTTTACTTAGGTGAGATGAAAGGTTCAAGTGTCTTTCAAGGCCCAAAGTGGCATATATCCTACTTTGGAGAAGTTAAGGTAGTTTAGTTTTCTTTTAAGGTTTTTGAAAATGATAAGGTTTTCATTGTGACCAATGTGAGTCTTCCCAAATCTTATTTCTTGCATGAGTTGTTAAATCCAATTTTGAATAATTCATTTAAATTTTTGGAAGGTCTTATATAGATATATGTCCTCTCTATGAGATCATCCAATATGCACTAGCCTTATTTACATTTGTAAATGTTTTCTAAGGGTTCTAAAGCCATTTATAGAGATTATTAAGATGTTTATAAGTAAAATTACACTTTTTAAATCTTTAAAATGAGTTTACAATGAACTAATGTTAGGAAAAAATTAGAGTAACAATCTGTATGTCAGAAAAGGTAAGGCTTTGCTCTTGAGAAGGTAGTTTTAGTCACTTTCACAAGAATGAAGGGTCTATATCTAGGTTTAAACACATGTAATGGTGTCTCTTCACCTTCCCTAGACCAAATTCATGTTGAAAAATCTTTTATAGGTCTAAATAATGCAGTAAATACAATAAAACCTCCATCGATCTCTTAGCAGGTTCATAATGGTCAATTTATTATGCTCGTTCCATACAACAGGAAGTGAGTGGGAGTATAATCTCTTGAAATAATTTGAGTAACATTTTTTCCTCTTAATTAGTGGCATTGGTTTTTTAGTGAGTTCTTTGGCTTTATGAGCAATCGTTAAGGAGCTAGGGTGCTCAAAACAAGTGTCAAACCCTACTATCTTAATTTTGGGTAGTATGAATGCAGTTTGAACTCATTAAAGTAGGGTGAAGATTGGATAAGTTTTCCATGGGTTTATACACTCTTCCAAATATTTATCCATTCCTATTTGGCATGTGTGAGCCATTAAAAGATAATAAAATCTTCATTTTTATCAAGTTACAAGCTGGTGATAGTAGGCTTTGAGTGAATTCAAGGTTTCAAGATACTAAGAACATGTTGAAAAGTTCATACATTACTTAAATATTTATATAAATATCTATAAGGTCAATTAATGTCCACTCAATACCTACAAAACCTCAAATCCTTCACAGGCATTATAATCTTGCTAGGTTGCAGGTGCAGTCATAAAGAGCATTGGCAAGATAATGAGAATCGGAGAGGTTTATAACATAGAAATGATTTGATATTGGTTGCATATATTTTTTTAGTCTCATTTATCCTCATTATATATACTAAAGGTAACCACATGGTCAAAATTCAAGGAGACCTTCTTGTAATTCCCCAACACACAAGCTCCAACATAAGAGACACAGTCTTGGAGGCAAACCATAGCCACATTGCAAAGACATATTATTTGATTAAGAGTTTGGAAGACCATGTATAGGTGCATAATAAATCCATAGGCTATCAAAAATATATAAAATACCCATGGTCATCATTATAAAAGAGATTAAAAGGAAGTGTAATTCAAGAAAGGAAGCTTCTTAGACCCATAGGTAAATTATAGGTAGAAGAGTAATATGGAAGCCTGATCATGGGGTTTAAGAGTGAATCAAGGTCTGGGGGACTAGTAAAAGAGTTTTTACCTTGAGTATAGTTAATTTTAGTGTCAATAAGATAGTATAATAGTCAACCTAAATCCTTGAATGAGCTGACAGTTTTAGAAGATAACCTACAGGTCTGTAGAATGTATGCCATTTGTCAAGAAATGCCAATAATATTATATAATAAGGTAGAGTATGAAATTTTAATAGGACTCATTTATACCATGAGGAGGTAATTTGGATTTAAATTTCAATTTTCTTGAAGTTTAAGTCACTTAAAGTGTGTAATCTTAGTCTAATGCACACTTACATGATTGCTCTAATCCTAAATGAGGAAAAAGTGTATTGCATGAGGATTGGGTAAATTTGTGTGATTAATGAGAGGAAATTATTTTAAAAAGTCTCAATTTATATCAATATCCTTGATATATGAGAGTCTAGGACATATTTAAGATCAAAGGATGCAATTAGATAGTCTTAATCAACACACACAGGCCTATGTGTAAATGCATGAGGAAAGTTTGATTCTTGAGGGATAAATGGAAAATTAAACACTTTAAGAAGGTGAAGATGACTCTAATGGAACATTTTATTTACTTTTTTACTCATTTAATGGTGAGGAAAAGGAAAATAGTGGTTGTTAGGGTCATTGGTGCCAAATTGCTCTTAAACCCTAGATATAGGATTTTGAAGGTGCCAGTAGGTTTAAGGGGTGGAATAGTAAATAATACAATTGTAATGAGTCATTATGGATGAAATAAACCTCCCTAAATTTTTAAAATTCAAAACCAAACTCTAAGATACAATTTTCAAGTCAACTTCTCTCTTAGGCTCACTAAACACAATCTACCTAACCTGAGAGACTTTTTGTTCTACTTGTAACTATACAGAGGAGCTGCATGGGAGAATAATCTCATAGTAAATGTTATGGGAATTTTTATACTTGTGTTTTGTGCCATTATTTTAGTGATTAAGGCCCTAGGATTTATGAATCATCATAAAGATGATAGGCATGTCTCAAGCTGCCAAGAAGACTAGTAATAACTAGATGGAATAAATTGGTCTCCTAAATGCTTCAAATGTTGTGAATTAAACTTTAAAACATCTTATTATCATTCCTCACTCCAAGAGGACCCTTATCATGATATTTTTTAGTTCTTTCACCTGTATGGATGCATTAAATGATGTGTTTTTGTGAGGTTTTAGGCTCAAAAAAGGTGTTTGATCTCTTCAATAGAGGTAAAATATTTGATAAGGTGGAATGAGGTTTAATATATCTCCTCAGGTCTCAAAAATCCATACATTTGAGCCTATAAGTGCTCCTATAGGTCTAATTTTTGAAGGCAGTATGAGAATGCTTGTAAAAGACTAGGTTTTTTGGCCATTTGTTGGTTCACCCACCTACATAAGGTTTTAGAAATAAGAATTTAACATGGAGCATGGTTTGGGGGTCCTAAAATGAATCAAATACTTATTTGTGATTTCACATGTGTGGGAGATCAATGGATCCAAAACTCAGTTTCTAGGCCTAGAGACCTGATTGAGGCCTAATTGGAGAGAAGGTGAATAAGTATACTTGCACTTAGTGTCTATTCATGAAATTTGGAATAAATATGTAAGGGCATACTCGGTACTAAAAACTATACCAAATTTCCAATATCATCTATAGATTATGATACACAAGGAGTTTTTTGTGTTTTAAGGGCTACAAGGAATTGAAGGCAAGCATGGGCTTTAGGTGCAAGATGAAGTCTTTGAGAGTGCTTAAGGATTCCAAAGGGATTGACTTGGGTTTATCAAGAATGAGAGAGGAATTCCATGTAGACATATTACATTCATGAAGATGAAATCAATACTTAAGGCTTTTAAACAAGAAAAGTGTAGTAAGACCAAATGGTTTTAAAACACCTAAGAAAGTGTGATCATCATTGCAATGTCAATATAAAAATGTTATAAAACTAATGCAATGCATCCATAAAAATGGAAGAAGGTAACTCAAGATGAATTGATTACCAAGGAGTGCCACTTGTCACTTTCCAATCCAAGAAGAGGGTAGTTTAAATAAGAAGTCAGAGGTTTCAAGTAAAGGAAGAAACTCCTAAGCCATTTCCAAGATGATGCATCTTCAAGAAAGAAACATATGTTTTGAAGAACTTATGAAACTAATATTCAACCTTCTTATTTATTGTAATTCCTAATTGACTCTTTTCATTTCTTTATTTTATTCCCCTCTCTCTTTTACTCTCAATCTCTATAAATGTAGCCTTATTTAGATTTGTAAGGATCCTCCACCTTAGTATGGCAAAGCCCTGCTCATTTGTATGCATTGATCAATGAAGATTACTAATTTTACCTCCTTCTATGACTTTTATTAGTATGTATTCATGGATATTTTATCTATTTAAGTGATTTTTTTGGTCTTCCTTAACATGTTATCCTATTCCAACATCTTTATGTAGTTTAAAAGACTCTTTTATAGGTCATGTGAAGTGTTCAAGTGAAGTGCAAGGCTTGAGTGAGTTTTTATATTTGTTAGAATAATTTTGTACCTCTTTTATAGTCCTCCTATCCTAAAACATATTTCACAACCTTGATATGAATTTTTGATGTAGGACATATAGATTAGGAGTAGTGTATGTTCAAGCTAGTCTCATGGTTGATGTGCACATGCAGCTAGTTGGTAGTGGTCAATTAGTTTTGGTGTATCACCTCCTTAGCTAGGTTTCTTCCATGTTATCCATATCCCTTTTCCATTACAATTATTAGTGTAGATTTGTGAGCCTAAGTGATGCATCAAGGGGAGCTAGCCCTATAATATAGAGATTCAATCCACCTATTAGGCCACCCACAACCTAGGATTGTCTCCATGTTACCCCAAATTTGGGAGGCTTGAACTACCATCCAAGGGTGAAAATTTGGGTGGTAACAGTGGTTTTATGATTTACCTCTTCAATCTATGAAATCATTCAAACCCATTATGAATCAAATTTTGGCACACTTTTTCATTCATATTTTTGAAAAAAAATCCTATGCTCAAATTCCCAAAATCAAACAAGGAACCAATGCAATGAATATGTCTTGAAATATAAGACAATGTAGTAAAAATGACCAATCTTATGGTAGATAAATATTTTCAATACATATCCAAGTAAATTTTGATTGCTCCTTTACATGAGTCTATTGTTTTTAAGAAGTTCAAATCTTTTGATGACTTATGCCATATTATACGGGACCATGAAATGAAGCTTATTTCATCAAATAAACTCAAGTACGTAGAAAACACATCATTTACATCTACATCTAATACCAAGTTCACAATCAAACCAAGTTATAAGGTAAAACCTCTTGAGCCTAAAAAGAAAACACCCACCATAGTTAACATAGTTTCACAATAGATTAATCAACTTGTTTTATCCAATGAACCAAGGAGACTATTCTCCCATTTTCTCGAGTCCCTAGCTTCATTACTCTCACAGGTACTATATTTTTAGCTCATATCTCTCCTTTATCATATATAAGTTTATATTAATAGACCTTTACCCACAAGATATGATGTGAATGCTCATTATGATTATCATTAGTGATCAGGGCATTCTACAAATAGATGTTTTACCTTAAAACACAAGAATAAAGATCTTATTGATTACCAAAATCTTGCATTTGATGATCCTCTAAAGAAATCAGGTTTACAACCTAGTGATCACCAAAAAGAGAAAATATTTAACAATCCTTTAAAAGACCATTCTAAGAAGGAACTAGAAGTGCAAATAGCATATAATACACATCCTCCTCCATCACATTATGGGCACCCATTATATGGGATTATTGGTAATTATACATGACATATACCTCCTATGATTTAGAGACCCTATATTTATTTTGATGACAGTGAGATTAAGGATAATGAATTTGATCTTCATTCTTTATTCATCCAAGCATACCTTGATAGACACCCTATATGTAGTGTTATGATTGATAATGGTGCAATTAGTACTATTTTCACCATGACATTACTTATGCACTTGGGTTATACTTGTCATGGTTTGCATCCTTTTAATTATTAAACTAGAGCATTTTATGGGACCTCGTAGAAGGTTCTTGGCAAGATTGACCTACCTTTATAATTTAGTCCTATACATGTGGTTACTACCTTTTTAGTTATAACTTCTTTGAGGATATTTGATATGTTATTGGGAATACCTTAGATCCATACACTTTGATTAATACCTTCTACAATGCATAGGTGTGTTAAATACATTCATACCAACTGGGTAGTCACAATTGTTGCAGTTCCATATGAGAATCCTCTTAAATAAGAGAAAATTATACCTGGATAGTTAATTACCAAGCCTATTAAGGCTAATTCACTGTAAAAGGGTAAATAATAAGTGATCCCCATTATTAGGTGGCTAGTACTTGAGAGACAATTACATCAAAGACATAGTTGATTCCATAGAAACCCCATCTACTAGATCCCATGCTCAGATATCTAGAGCACCTACAAATGTTCCTATTACGCTTATTCCAAAGAAACCACAGAGCACTCAATGATGGGTTCCATGAACCCCTACTCCTATTACTCTTACTATTGCTTCATGACCACAAAGTCCTATTTTTCATACATAGAGCATCATCGATACTATAATGACAGATATTGAACCTATGTGTGTTTCTCGATAGCATCTCAAGATTATTACACCAGGTTCATAGTGGGGAGATATCTATGACCATCAATTAGATGACATCATAGGATGATATTTCCCTTTTAAACTTTCAAAATACCAAAAAAAAATCAAATATGCAAAAATACTTTCAGCTCTTACATGTTCTATTGGATCCTTGGAATCTACGTGTTAGTTTCATGTTGATGGATGCCATATTTAGTTATTTCTACATACATACATGTGTGTCACAATTCTATTTGAGTTTGATACATGCATACACAAATACATGATCTATTCTTATTTTTTATGTTGGTCCTTCCCTCTACTCATCATGCAGACATTGGGGGCATCTGCCTCTTTGATCTTGATACACACATGTTATATGGTTCGATAATCACATTTAATTATCATGTTTGAGCTTACATATGTACTTACACATGCCTTTTCCATGATTATATCTTACACATGGTACTTGATATATTATACACTTGACATTTTTCCCAAAATATTTAATCCATGGACTACTATGACATGTTTATGTTGATTGTTTATGTTTTACTTTATGCACTTCTTTGAGTGTCTTGCCTTAATATTGTATTCCTTGTTTGAGCATTTGAATATGCTAATTTTTTTGTGTCCCCCATGCTTGTGTATGGTTTATTTAACAATTGCATGTCATTATTTGTTGTATGGACATTTGAATATGTAATTCTTATTTTTATGAACATTTAATTAAGTAATGTCCCCTTTGATTATGTGGCATTTAAACATGCCCCTTATTTGTGATCTCCTTGGACCTTGCCTTTTGACTTAATTTTGAGTGCTCTTATATGTGCACTTGTTTGATTATTGAGCTTGCACTATTTCTATGTATATGTTTCCATGATTTTTATCATGCATCTTAGGCCTTCATGTGATCACATTGGTTCTATGTGCTTCAATGTTATATCTACCTAGACATGTTCCTTTTATATGTTATAGGGTCTCATTCATAGATTATGTATTTGTCTTATCCTTTTAAGGAGAGGTAACTACCAGTTCCTATATTTCCCTCACCTAAAATGGGGGGCATGTTAGTGGGGAAATATCATAGGCATGCACTCCACACTTGGCATAGTTTTCAAATTTAGTGGGGGCATGATTTGGAAGCATGTTCTCCACACTAATTCAGTAGTCAACTTCTTCAGATTACATTGGGGGCATGTTTTGGAAACATGTTCTCCACATTGGTACTTATATCATTTTTTATATTTTCTCCATATAAAGGGTGGGTTGCTTTGGAAACATGTTCTCCACACTTATATAGTTTTCAAATTGGTCAAATTACATAGTTATATGATTCAAAGTCATAGTTGTGGCATAATTTTATACATTTGGTACCATTATTATACATAGTTTTAGCATGAGATATATCTAAGGTGCATATGTTATGCAATTTATGCCTAATATTTCAAAATCCAAATCATTTTAGATTTCAAAACTATTTTATGGACTATTACCACATCACATACTTTTATGTATTGATACCTCGATCACACTTTTATAGAATTTATTTGGCTAATCTACTATAATAGTTGGTTAACTTTTTTAGTATGGTTGAGGTTATTAAATCACTCAATCTTTCCAAGTTTTTAGGTTGGATTTCATTCGATCATCCAGTCTCACCAGGTTATAAGTATCATTGGGTTGCATAGTGGAGCTAATCTCAATTGCTAGGTGGCAACTCACCTTTGTTCCAAGGTTGGGGGCATCTCTCTCTCTCTCTCTCTCTCTCTCTCTCTCTCTCTCTCTCTCTCTCTCTCTCTCTCTCTCTCTCTCTCTCTCTCTCTCTCTCTCTCTCTCTCTCTCTCCTCTCTCTCTCTCCTCTCTCTCTCTCTCTCTGGATATATGCACTTTCTAGATTTATCTATATTTGTCTTAATCTCAGTTCAATAACCTTATAATGATACATCTTTTTCAAAACAACTTGCTAATAGGCAAGGCAATTACATCAAAACATAGGTGTACTCCTAAATCTTGATATTTCAAATTCAATTACTTTCAATTCCAAATTATATGTAGTGATTATATACTATAACATGATCTTGGTTGTAGGTTAGTCACCAACAAAACACTCAAGTTGGGCACATGCAAAGACAAGGTGTGTTATACACACTCAAGTACACATTATTTTCCTTTAAACTACCAATTTCTTTACTAGATTAAAGGTGGGGGAATGTGAATGATATTTATGGATTATATAGCACCTTGGTCTTGTAGACTTGAAAATTCAAACCTTGGTTGTTCCTCTCAATTTTGGACCTTTCCAACTTTTGCAAGTCTTGTATTTGCTTTATCTTATGCCCCTTGGCCTATCCTTTAGTTTGACCAGTATTATATTGATTACCTAGACATTATATATTGCCAAGAATGCTTAAAATGTGTTTATATTTAACCTCTACAATTTCTAAGCCAACACCTACTTTATTTTTCCCTAGACACTAATGTCCAGGATAGACATTTGCATTGATGTTAGTGTCCTGACTTGATGCAAGTGTCAAGTGCCATAAAGTAATCTATTTTGAAAATAAAATGTATTTTAATGGTCAGCCTAAGTGTTTTAATGTGTGTTACTTCTCTAAAGGGATTGATATAAATACAATATCAACACTCATTCATTCCTAACCTACCACTTAGCATAGATCAAGGTAAATTATCAAATCATTTAATCAAGCACTCGATATATCAAAGCTTCCCTATTTTCTCATATTTTCATATTAGTCATAGTGAGAGCACATACATAGGTCTAAAGTACTAAAGGAGTATCCCAAGAGATATATTTGACAAGATACAAGCTAAGTCATTGCTGAACTTGCTTTCCACATATTACATGAATCACACACAAGCCAACACATAGGGGAGAACTACATTAGTTTGAGGCCCTCTTTGGAGTATTGGATATGTAATCAGTGATCACAAATAGAGGGTTATTTAGGGTAGCTCAACACCATGTGCACACTAACCCACCAAGGTCAACGTGAAGATGAATATCTAGGGTTTTGAAATTTTATGAGGAATGATAGCCCATGACCTAGATTTGAATACACCAGATCAAAGAAGAAGACAAACCTAGGAGCATCTATGTGGTCACATCCTTTTACAATAGGTATTTTGTATAAGACACCTATGTCAAACCTAGATAGTGTTAGGTTGTGGAGCTAAAAGCTTCACTGATGCAGACATGGAGGAGGTTGCAGAAGAGTTGCAGAGTGTCACAAATGTCGGCATTGGCAAGTAGGAGACAGGAAGAAACTGACGTCGGTCATTTATCGGCTGGCATCGGTGATCCCCAAGCAGACAGGGACCGACATCAGTCACCTGTGGTTTGAGCTATGAGTATATTACGGGCAGTTGGTTGATGAACCAAGTGTTTGCATGTTTAGAGCTAATTTTAGACTGAGAGCTGTAGATTTAATTATTGTATTAGATGTCTAATTATTGTTTGGATGAGATCTATATAATAGACTCATAGTTGTATTGTAA
Organism: Torreya grandis; assembly: GCA_037957365.1. Lineage (NCBI taxonomy): Eukaryota > Viridiplantae > Streptophyta > Pinopsida > Cupressales > Taxaceae > Torreya > Torreya grandis. The sequence goes on along the minus strand of JARHVA010005099.1, from coordinate 598,916 downwards.
AAGTGTGCTAGAAAGCCATATACCTTTTAGAGAGAGCTAGATTAGCTCCTCCTAGTTCCAAAGGGGTGTTGAGTGTGTATGATCAGGGAGAGTTGCAAGGTCTGCAAGGTCAAGGCGCTGATCCACTGGGGTACTGGTTGAAGAATCATAAGGACTTGGTGAGGCAAGGACAAGGGTTCTTCAGGGGTGTAGAGATATCTACATGGTGAGTAAGGTCTAGTGATTTGCAGGTAGCAGCAGAGAGCAGGAGATCTACTTGGAGTACGGTTGTGTACTTGGTGAACTGGCAGCATGTTACTGACTGTTTGGAAAGGTGAACATCAATTCTATATAGGAGTTGATTGTTGTGACCGAGAGAGAGAGGGAAGAAGGTCTTGAGGCGTGGCAAACTTTTGAGGTGGAGGAAGAAGTGGCATCTTCCTTATTGTATATTCTTCTAAGTGATTATTAATACAATTGTGTATTGTCTCTCAATTCATGTGTTGTTTCATATTTCTAGTTACTTATTGATTCTGGTTAAATTTCGTGTTTAGTTGCTAATACAAGAAGTAATCATATGTGCTCTAATTAGTAGAGCAAGATCCTGACTAAGTAGGTGTCGGAGCATGTTTATTGTTCTAGGTTCCTTGACAAGTGGTATCAGAGCTTTTGGTTGGGTTACTAATAGGTGGTTTCAGATCTGGTAGTGTTTGTTGATTATAGGTTACTCACAGGGGTTTCTGATTGAGTGGGAGTATAGCAATGGCAGAAAGAAGTAAGCTACGAATGGAGAAACTGAATAGCACAAATGGTCTGATTGATGGAAAGAAAGAGTAGGTAAATAAAGATTGTTGGTTGGTAGCAGATCAGCATGAAGGAACTAAAGATGCAGATGTTGCAGGTGTTGTTGCACAGGATGCTTTGGGAGGTTTCTTGGATAAAGTTGAATCTTGGATAACAGATTATGTTGCCTCTTTCCATGCAGCCCCAGGGAGAGGAGCTGGTGAGCCTTGCCAAAGAATTGGCAAAGGGGAAGTGAAGCTGAAATTGCAGATGGATGACACATAGTGGTTGAAGGAAGTCATGCAGGTACTAGTCTTGGAGATGAGTCTAATTTCTTCAGGAAATTTGGGTGATGAGAGATGCACTGTAACTCTCACAGTGGATACACTGGAATTAGATGGTGGTAAGAAAGTAGGTATCCTTTATCTATCTACTTATATTGTTGATTCACCTTCTGTTGCAGAGATGTGGCTTCACAGGCTTAGTCATATATGTAGAAGGAGAATGCCGGTTTTGAAGCGGAAGACAGATGTTTTTGACAAGCTAAAGAACTAGAAAGCCTTGGTTTTCATGGAGGAGATGACAGATAGAGATCAGGTGAGGGAACTGAATTATTCTAAGTAGAGCAGGGTTGATTTGATTAGGATTTTGATCCATGGAGAGCTCGCGGGTAAAAAGTTATCACTCACAGATGAACATAGGTACCGGCATCGGTCAGACAGTAACCGACATCGGCAACAGGAAGATCGACGTTGGTCATGAGGAACCGATGTCGATAGAAAGGATACCGGTGTCGGCCAGGGAGACGACGTCGGTAGTCAGGGTCATTGCAGGGAACCGACATCGGTTGGGAGCAGACTGGGAGATGGCCGAGATCGGTCACTGAAACGGATATTGGGTGGACAGCAAGCTATCAACAAGTCTCAAATGCTCATGTGGAGGTCAGAAAGGGTAAGTGAACCTCATATTCATTGTTCACCTTCTTTATATTACTTACTGATGGTTGATAACTAGGAAGATGTGAAGAGGCAATGTAGGTAGAATCTAGATACAGTGGGAGCTTGGCATGGATGAGGAGTGTGAGTCCTTGGAGAAGAACCAAATAGGTATTTGTTGGTAGAGTTGTCAGCTGGAAGAAAGCACTAAGAGATGAAATGGATTCCCATTTTAAAGAATAGAGTGGATGGACACAAGAGACAGAAGGCCAAGGTATAAGGTCTTGAAGTAACTGCAGGATAGTGGTACAGGTTTTGACAGGTGGATGACAAAGCATGGATTTAGTCAACGTCAGTGTAACTATTGTGATTTTATTCTTACCAGGTGGATGATGAGTCATGACATTATCTAGTTATTGTATGTCGATGGTTTGCTAGCAGGTTTTGTACATACAGGGATTTGCTGAGCTAAAAGGTAAGGTTAGTTCAGAAGTGTGTCATGAAGAATTTGGAGCAGTCAAATTCTTTGGCATAAGAGACATGGAGATTTTATCTCCAGTGGGAGCTGATGTGAAGACGGTGTTGGCAAGGTTCATTATGTAGGATGCAGAATCGGTAAGCACACCAATGGCTGGACAGTTCAAGCTTAGCTTGAAACAGGGTTCGAAATCACATGAGGTCTAGTGTAGACCTGAAGTTTTCCCAATCAGTGGGGGTTGTCAAAAAGTATGGAGCCAATTCAGGGAAGGAGTACTGGAGGGCAGTTTAGTGGGACTAGCAGCAGGGATTCTTGTTATGTAGGGTCAAGTTCTTCACTACATGGATATGGCAGGTTACTCAAACAACAAGTATAGCATCACAGGTTGTGTGGTGGTTAGTCATCAGGATTGATCTTAAAGAGGGATACAAGCCAAGAAATAGATTAGATGGGCTACAGATACAGGTACAGGTGCAGCTATTTATCTCCAAGTGGGAGATTGTTAGGTTGTGGAGCTAAAAGATTCACTGATGCAGACATGGAGGAGGTTGCAGAAGAGTTGTGGAGTGTCACAAACATTGGCGTCAGCAGGTAGGAGATAGGAAGAAACTGACGTCGGTCATTTATCGGCCGGCGTCAGTGATCCCCAGGCAGACAGGGACCAACGTCGATCACCTATGGTTCGAGCTGCGAGTATATTACAGGCAGTTGGTTGATGAACCAAGTGTTTGCATGTTTAGAGCTAATTTTAGACTGAGAGCTACAGATTTAATTATTGTATTAGATGTCTAATTATTGTTTGGATGAGATCTATATAATAGACTCATAGTTGTATTGTAAAAGTGTGCTAGAAAGCCATAGAGATTTTAGAGAGAGCTAGATTAGCTCCTCTTAGTTCCAAAGGGGTGCTGAGTGTGTATGATCAGGGAGAGTTGCAAGGTCTGCAAGGTCAAGGAGCTGATCCATTGGGGTACTGGTTAAAGAATCATAAGGACTTGGTGAGGCAAGGACAAGGGTTCTTTAGGGGTGTAGAGATATCTACATGGTGAGTAAGGTCTAGTGATTTGCAGGTAGCAGCAGAGAGCAGGAGATCTACTTGGAGTATGGTTGTGTACTTGGTGAACTGGTAGCGTGTTACTAACTGGTTGGAGAGGTGAACATCAATTCTGTATTGGAGTTGATTGTTGTGACCAAGAGAGAGAGGGAAGAAGGTCTTGAGGCGTGGCAAACTTTTGAGGTGGAGGAAGAAGTGGCATCTTCCTTATTGTATATTCTTTTGAGTGATTATTAATACAATTGTGTATTGTCTCTCAATTCCTGTGTTGTTTCATATTTCTAGTTACTTATTGATTCTGGTTAAATTCCGTGTTTAGTTGCTAATACAAGAAGTAATCATATGTGCTCTAATTGGTAGAGCAAGATCCTGACTAAGTAGGCATCAGAGCATGTTTATTGTTATAGGTTCCTTGACAGATAGTAGCATCGATGCAACCATCATAGGCTAACACAAGTATCCAAAGATCTAAAGGTACTTAATCTAAAATCAGGCAACTATTCTATAATCATCATCTAGTATGCTTTCTACCTATTCTAGATCTAGCACTATGGTAGAATCAAAACCAACAAAGTAAATTACTTATTTATCATTTCCATACATATCTTAGTTGTAATTTCTATATTTATCCTATTCTCAATTTTATAATTTCAACATATGTTATAGATGAGTTTAGCACCCAGTTGGCCTATTATAGAGATAGTTTATCACCCTTAGGCCTAAGGATATCTCTATCCCCTTTAACCCTAGATAACCCCAATTTACATTTTTAGGGATAAATAATAATTTAATGTGATCATATAATAATATAACCTATATGTATCATGATCAAATAAGTAGATGCCCTAATGTCCACATGACATGAGTAGAGAGAATTCCTAACATTTGAAAGTGTATGGATCATGTATCTGTATATGCCTAAATCATACTAAAAGGATTCATGAAACACATGTGTATATAGAAATAAATGATATGCTATCTACCAACATGGAACTCACAACACATATGCTAAAGAACTAATAGAACTTGTGAATGTTGTAAATATTTTTGGATGTTTAAAGTTTTTTGGTTTATTTGGTATTATTATTGGAATATTTGAGAGGACTAATTGAAGAATTCCTCATCATCAAAATGAAGAGGATCACTTGAGGAATTTTTCACCCTTTATTTATAGCAATGCATGGTCACATCCTCAATTTTTTTGGTAATGGGTTTTTAGAAATTTTTGGTGGGGAAGGGTGGCCATAGCCATCATGGTGTAAGTAAATCTCCATATCCCTAACAATAAAAGTGATACACATATCTATAATTGTAAGTGTTGGATTTTAATCAAGAAACCAATGTTGTCCAAATTTTAATGTCAAATGTGAGACTCAATATAATATCCATATGATCATAGGGACCACATATACTCCACATGCTATTGGTAGGTGGATGTATCGATGAGATTCTAACATCAACATAGAGTATGTTAATTTAATTGTATAATGTCCTAACTGTTGAAGAAATGTGGTACTATAAATTATTTCCCAGTTTTTCTTATCAAAATTGAGATGTTGATAATAAACATCATAAATATTAATAATAATAGTTATATATTTGTGCCTTGGTCACTTTGAAGGATGGATTTCTTGTGAACCTTCTGAAGTATTATGTATTTTTCACTTGTCAAGCACAATTTGTATGCAACCCTCACTCTTTTTTTTTTGGATTTAGTTTTGTAATGACTCATATTGATTTGTATCATGTCCAATGATTTGATGATATTACGATATGGTATTATTTATTTAGGAAAAATTATATTTTTTGATCTGTGCCTATTAGAAGGTAAATATATCATGTGATGTTCAAGTAGCATGGAAATTATTATATTTGTATTATCTTAGTTTGTTGTGATCTGAAAAATCTATTGTGGACTCTTATGAGAGACCTCCATATTCTTTACAAAATGTATCTACATTTTTCCCTTGTAAGATGGACTTAACATATAAATCCAAGAGGAATGTATGGAATAGCAATCATTTACATTCTCATCTGCTATTTTTTATTTGCCCTTATCTTTATTTGGTTATGTATCCTCTATAGGTGAGTTTAGCTTATATGTACCAAGACCTATAAGTGTGAATAGGTTATGTGAAATATGCTCAAATAGATCAAAAATAAGTTTTTGTAATATCTCATATATCATATCACAGGCCAAATAATCATTATTGTCATAATAATTTAAAATGTGGCCATCTTATTATTTAGTATTTACCAATAAAGGAATCTCAAATGTTTGATTTTCTTTTAGTTTGGGTATCATTGGTTCCTTTGGAAAATGTTCTTACTCTCGATGTGTATCTATATGCATCTCAATGTGTGGTGTTTTATTTACATCAAAAGATAAAGGAAATATTATACTTGACTCTCCTATTTCAAAATTTTGTATATTCTAAAGTAGGATACATTATGTAAGTGGTACCACTATAAGAATGCCCTATGTATCTAAATGTATCATTTTGAAAAAATTAAAGGGCTCATTATCGGTAGGCATTATCAACAAGGTCCCATCATGTATGAATTTTACACATTGATGCAAAGTAGATGGCACAACCTCTATTGTATGTATCCAAGGTATACCCAAAAGTAGATTATAATGTAATGATTAAGACATTACCTAAAAAGTGGTTGGAACCATTTTTGGTCCCAATGTGACATCCAATGTGATTTGGCCGACTGGACGACTATGTAAATTATCAAATCCCTTGATAAGCATAATCAACTTTTGAATATGGTTAGTGATAATACCCGTGGTGATTAGGAAATTTGTGCTACAAATGTTTAGGCCCAATCCATTATCAAAGAGCACCCTTTTATTCCCTTGTTATGCATAGTCACTTGTATGAACAAAGACAAATCTTGGTCAATGATATCCTTGGATGGTAAAATTATTGGATCAAAGATGATGAGTTTTGTATTATTTTTGAGGTCTTGAATAATATCTACAAAGTAAGCTAGTTCAATATCATTTGGTACTTGGGTATCATGAAATGTTCATATAGAATATCTTTATTAATAGTGGATTACTTTAAAAGTTTGAGGATTGAGATCTTAGTATGTGTTTTACTTAATTTATCAACAAGGTCATATCCCTTAGATTTGATCACTAGCTTTGGCTTAAGAGGCACCTATTGTATATTAAAAGGTGGTGGATTAGTTTGAACACCTTTACCCTTTTGATTAATGGCAATATGGACCACATAATCAAATATAAGGTGTGGGTGAATAATGGGTACAGGATAGGGATTGTCACTCAAATATGATCTAGATGGAACAAATTATTAAGAACAAGTATGATAGTATCTAGATACTAGTTCTATAGTATTATAAAAGTAATTATGAAGAGATATTAAGTGTTGATTTCATTTTAAAACCCTCTCACTATATTAAAGGATTTGCCTATTTCATTGAATGATAGGTATGATTAAGCAATTATAGTAACAAACTATAATTATAATTAAAATTTTAAGCCTAAAATGGGTTACGGATGCATCCATATTGCACATGTTTATAATAAAATGAAATTTGATTTTTAACTTATTAAATCTTGTTAAATTATAAATCATAAATTATAAAAAGAGAATCAGGAAACCCTAGTCAATATCTAGTGTTTTAAAGACCAAAGGTTGGGTTCACCAAATGTTTAACCCTAAAATCTAGATTGGGGAATATAGGGTTAAAGGGGATAGATATAGCCTATGGCACAAGGGTGTAAAACTATTTCTATAGTAGGCCAATTAATTTAAAAACTCAAATAAATAATATTATAAATTTATATAATAAGATATGTTAAAAAAATAAAGTACAACTATGCTAGATATTACAACAATGATAATGAAAACAAGATCCTTAGTTAGTTCTGGTGCTAATACAAATATGGATCAATAATAATAAGGAATCATCTTGGAAGTATATTCTATAGTTATCATCAAATTCTATATTAAGCACTTATGTGACTTAGGACACTTGTGTCAACCTCAGATAATTACATCGATGCATATATCTAACCTGGATGCATGTGTCCAGTACAGAATACCTACTAAATCTAGATGTGACCACCTAGAATGTTATGGGTCCCATGTCATCTTCACTCTAGTGTATTCATATTTGGCATATGGATTGTCACTCCTTATCAATTAACAAAACCCTAATTCTCCATCTTCAAAAAGACTCTGGTAAAAATAAGTTGTGGGCTCACAATGTTAAGCTAACCCCAAAGACCCTATATAGCTACTAATATGGAAAGGGCCTCAAACTCATGTATTTATCCCCTACGTATGGGCCTGTGTGTGCATAAGGATGTAATATGTGATAAGCAATTATAATAGTGACCTAGCTTGTAACTTGGAAAATATGGCTCTTGAGCTACTCCTTAAGTACATCAGACTTATAGATGTTTTCCCTATGATTAATATATAAATAGGGGAAATAGGGAAGCTTTGCTCGCTTGAATGCTTTTGGTAAGTTAATTTATGAGTTTTCTGGTCTGTGTTAGGTCTATGTTAGGCAAGAAATTATTGAGAATTGATCATGCATATATACCATTCCTTTTGGATAATACCTCACATTAAAGAACTTAGGACAACCATAGGGATACATTTCATTTGTAAATTAGATGAATTTTAGGGTAATAGACACTTTCATTGGGATAGGACACTTGCATTAACGTAGGTGTCTAAATGGGATGCAAGTGTTTGAGTAGATAGAAAATAGGCATAGGTCCAGAACTTGCATAGATAAAAGATAAGAAAGTTTATAAAAATTTTAATATGATGTAAGGTTTGAGTCACCATAATAACATATTCAAACTAAGAGATAATTAATAAGCACAGAGAGATATTGTATGCAAACCTTTCAAAATCAGGAAAGGTATAGAACTAAGAGGAACAACCAAGGTGTGTATTTTCCAAGTGTACAAGACTTAGGTGCTATATAATTTAGAAATGGTGTATGCATATTTATTACATGGAGAATATGTCATCATAGTAATGTGTATATGATTGAAGTCATGTATGTAACACATGTGATAAAAGTAATGTAAGTGTCACATCTAGATGGATGTAATAATAAAGCATGTAGTATAAGGATATCTAAATAATAGTATACAATAAGGTTGCATGATATAGATCATGCCATAACTGAGGTTAACAATCTCAATAAGTGAAAGTGTTAGTATCACATATAAGGTGAAGGGCCACATACAAAGGATATAAAATTCTGCAAAAAATAAGGCTTAGGTCCACACACAAGGGAACATAAAAATGTCACAAACAATGGACATCAATGATTTCACATAAAGTGATGTCTATACACACAATATTCAATCACAAATTAGATTATCATGTAAAATAGTAATAATGTCAAAGGAACATAGAATAAGAAACTAGTCTACACCATCCATATGTTTTAATGTCACAATGTAGTAAAATAGCATATCCATGTATAATTATGTAAGATATGACGTAAATATCAAGGTATGTGTCAGAAATATATGTATATTAATAAGGTACAAAGGTCATATAAATATATAACTTATAATAGTGAAACTTGTGGAACAAGATGCCCCAAGTATCAACATGGCCACTTGGTAGAGGGAAGAACAACATATATGTGTCCATGTGCAACATGTATGTATTACATAGCACTCAAATACCATTAAATTAATATGTGTATGGAAAGAATATGCCATATTTCAAACATGAGATAAATAACATATGTAAATAGTGTAATCAAATAATCATGTCATGCTAAGATCTTGATTTTGGATTTTCTGAATATTTCAATGTTTTTTATATTTTTTGAAAAAATTTAAATTTATGTAGTATTGGTGCAAGTGCATGATGTTCATAGGGTTTTTCACAATTTTTCATTCTAATGTAGCTAACTGATAGGCTCATCTACCCACCTTCTTTGTAACCACAAATGGGCTTGACTAAGTAGGCTTAAATTTGCCTTTGTTATCTTTATTTGTATTAGTGTTCTTCTAGTCCTCTTTCAATACTAAGTCTCCACTTTAAAATTTATGGTTGTAAACACTCTTTCTATAATCTCTCTTAATAAAATATTGGTAAACTTTAAGATGTCCAATACCATGTATGTGTTTGTCATCCAAAGTTTCATATTCATGTAATCACTTTGATAAATATTCATTATCTCTGATTATCTTTCAAAGAAACATGCAAATAAGGTATCTCAAGATCTAAAGGTAATACTAATTTTGTTCCATAAATTATAGAGTAAGGTGTAGCCTTTGATGGTGTATGAACACTTGTGAAAGAATCCCTAAGTGTATAAATAATATGATTGTGCCAATCTACACTATTTTTGGTGATTTTTTAATTCAATATCTTTGCAAGTGTTTTATTTGTTGTATCCACTTGTCCATTGCATTTTGGATAATATATTGTAGATAATTAGTGGAAGATGTTAAAATTGGCACAAAATCTCTTTACTATTTTATTATTGAACGAGGGCCCATTATTTGTGATAATGGTTGATGGTAGTTCATGTGAAATGATATTCATCATTAATAATTTACATATATCTTCACCTATAGTCAATGATAATGGTATGGCTTAAACCCATTTGGTGAAGTATTATATAGCTATAAGAATTAATTTGTGTCCCTCTGATTATTTTGTATTTATCTTGTTGATCAATTTGAAACCCCAAAGGGAGAATGACCATGGTGAAACAATAGGTTGCAGTTATTATGATGGAACATGATTTAGATTACTACATTTCTAACATTGTTGGTATAACTCAACATTCTCTTGGAACTTTTGTTACATAGTAGGCCAATATTACACTTGTCTCAAGTGTTTATAAGACATTCCTTTTAGTTGAAATAACCTCTACATTCATTATCATTTACTTTGAGTAATAAAATTTTAATTTCATCTTGATTAAGGCATCGAAGCAGTTGTCCCTACAAAAATATTTTGAATAAATATCCTCCAATTAAAACATAATGCATTACTTTATTTTGTAAATTTTTTATCACTACATGTAGCATCTTCTAGTACAAATACTATATAAAAAGTTTTATATATATCTTTGTACCATTTTTAATTTATTGCATTGCAAGTAACTATAGGGACTTTAGCAACCTCTACTTATACTATAGATATTGATTGATGTTGGAATTATCAGATACTAAAAATCTCATGGTCATAATTGATGTCAATGGGAATAAAGGAAGCTAAACTAGCCATTACATTAACATGTCGATTGTCCTATCGAGGTATGCTTTGTATTGAAAAATAATCTAAGTGTATATGTAATCATTGTACCATTTCTTTGTATGGGATTAACTTTTATTCATTTGTTTTGTAGATGTTTGAAACTTGACTAACTACCAATTGAGAATCTTAATATACCCATAGTGATTTTATTTGTAACATGTGAGTTGTATATAACCCAAATATCAATGCCTCATATGTTGTTATGTTATTTATACATGAAAAACCCAAATGATATGCAAATGGCATAGGTTAGCCTTCAGGTGTAATGAATACTATACATGTACCGACACCTATAGCACATTTGGATCCATCAAAATACATGATCCAAATATCATTATTTGTGTGATGTGAAGTAAATTCATCTCAAAAATTACCATTGATTGGTAGTGAGTATATTAATGGAGTTGTAGCTATTTGGTTTGCAATAACTTATCTTTTTACCCTTTTTTTAGATACAAATTTTAGATCAAATTCCATGAGTAGCATTATGAATTTAGATATATGTCCTGATAAGTGTGTCTTTGACATAAGGAATTTGAATGGGTTGACTTTTATAATAACCTATATCTCATTTTTTAGCATGTAGCATCATAGTTTATGTGCAATAAAAACAAGATATAGGCTTAATTTCTCCATAGTATTATAATTATTCTCATAGTCAACAAGTGTATGACTAATGTAATACATGGCATGTTCTCTATGATCATCATCATATTATGCCAAAAAATCCCCTAATGCATGATTTTTGGCTGAAATGTATAATAATAAAGATATATTTGGTGTTGGAAGCATGAAAATAGATTGATTAGGTAAATATTATTTGATTGCCATGAAATTTTGTTGAAAATTTAAATCCCATTCCAATTTTGTATCTTTATTGATTAATCACGTAAAGGGTTGCATCTAATCAACTAATTACACCACAAAACATCTTAATACTTTATTTTTTCCTTGTAATGATAATAGTTGTGATAGTCCCTTTGGGGAGGCATGTATAAATAACTTTAAACCTTTTGGGATATATTTCAATGCCTCTTTGAGATATGATGGGTCTCAATAATTTCCCTAAATATACCCCAAATACACATTTATTTGTATTTAAGTGCACATTATATTTTTGTAACCATTTTTAAAAATTATGCAAATTTAGAACATGATCATGTCATTATCTTGATTTTGCAAGTAGATTGTCCATATAGTCTTCCATTGTTTTATGCATGTAGTAATGAAAGATATGGGTACACACACACACACACACACACACACACACACATGTATGTATTATTAATGACTAAATTTTAAACATGCACATATGGTAGAAATAACTATGTTCAACTCATGATTATATGGTCTCCCCAATAGAATATTATAATTAAGGTCATTAGTCATGACCTAAAAAATTATGGCTATTGTTTGAGGCCCCAGGTAATATGTAGTGTAGTTTGTCATAGTAATTTTATCAAAATGTTCTCAAATCCATGAATATTCATATTTGAATAGTTAATATCCTACACCTGAATATTGAGTAGGCTCAAAAAGGAAATAATACAAATGTTTATCCCTAATCCATTATCCACCAAAACTCACTTGACTATCTTATTTTTCACTTTAAATTTAATATAAAATGATAGTTGTTGACCTATAATGTGCTTAGGAGATAATCCTTATTTTCTAAATAAGATACTTTCCTCTATCCATCATAATGTATTAATAATAGAATCCACATAAGGTGCTTCTACATCATTTGGTAAATTTTTATTATGCAATGTTTCATAAAGAATATATTTGTCAATAAGCATTGCTTGAAGTAATTATAATAAATAGATATTGACATGGATGTTTTTTAGTTGATCCATGATGTCATACACCTTTGATTGATTAGCTTGTTTAGTGGGTGGTGGTGAGGGTTGAGGAGGATTTTGGTAAGGTCATTTGGTTTCTACTACTCAATGGGTCACCTTACCCATTCATGTTGTGATATTGTGAACCACATGATCTACTATAACTCAAGGGCTGATATTATAAGTAAGATGGCAAGTGTCAGCATTCTAAAAATTATGGGGAGGAACATGATGAGTTATGCATGCCCTTAGCCATCTAGTAGTAACACTAGGCATCTCAATTTGGATGTTACAATAATATGATTGGGTTTATTCATTAGGAATTTTAACCTTATTAGTGAATTTAGATTTGATCTTTATTACCCATTTGCTTACATGATTGACCCAAATAAGATACACTATCAATGTAGAATAATTGAAAAGAGTACCTTTATTACTTGTGTTAATCAATAATGTTCATTCAACATGGTCATGACTAATATGTAATATTAGAGACTAGTTAGAAATTAGCTTTGAAAATAAAACCCTAAGGTTAAAATATGGAACCTTAATGAAAAACCTAGGGCTTTGCATTGTTCGATAAGTGTATGATTTCACCAATATGTTTTATCATAATTTGGATGAATGGGTGAGATTAATATAATTAAGATAAAACTTTGAAATTTAATTCATATATTAATATATGGCATTCAAGAATACATCTAAATGTAAAAGTCTCAGATTGATTTTTCTGATTTAACAAATGACATATGCTAAATATGGAAAGTATTAAAGATATCAAGATACTTAGCATTTTTAGTTGGTTGTTTAATTGTGATTATATTTTTCAAGTGAAAATTAGGATAAAGGAGACATGTGGTTTGTTTATTTATGCAATTGATTCATTATTTTCATTGATTTAGTCGGTATCGTTAGTTAATACTAACCTATTATTTGGTACTGACTTGCACAAAAGTATGGCATAGTGATGATAATGTCACCTAGGATTGTCTTTGTTTACTCTATGTTTGTGATCTTGAACCCTCATGATGCGTGCAACTCAATAAATTAGTCTCCTTTATCTTAAAACCCTAGGTGTGCTTGTGAGAGATAGAAACCTAAAAAATGGGGGAAAGCATAATGGGATGAGGTGACCTTAGTAATTTCCATATAATGATTGACCACTACCTATGTATCTAATTCTCCATGGAGGGAAGTCAATCCACACATAGTTTTCCCACCTAGTGTGATTTTCAAATTATGCTCCTTCACTCTATGTATGTAACTAATGATGTAGATTTTATACTTGATAATGTTTATTTTGAGTTGACTTTAAAGTGATTCAAACTTGTCTTGTGACTAATCCTAGTGATGAGTTTATAATTTGGTAAGAATAGGGAAAATTTCTCAATGTGCAATCAAATATAAATGTATATTATAGAAGTGGCCAATCCCTTTTGAATAAAACTTTGATTTGTTTATATGTGGATCCAATTGAATAATTTATCATGCCACTAACACACTAGGCTAATGGGATGATCTTAAGGATCGTTTTGATTATAGAAAATATATATTATTAGGAGTATGTTGGTACTGACAAATTAAGTCAGTATCAACTGGTGATACTTACAAAGTTTGGCAGAACTAACCTATGTATAAGCAGAATGAACTAAGAGTCTTGAGATGTTTGTGTAAGGTATTTAGCATGTTTAAAATAGACAATGACATTCATGTAGATGTATAATACCTAAAAACAAGGGTTGACCCATAAGATAACATGTAAGCCTGAGAGAATGGTAGATTAGGACTTTGTTTGAGTGTTCAAGTTATGCATGGTAAATATGTGTCAAACTTGTCATTTTCAAGTACTAAAAACCAGATTTTAGTATCTATAATATTCAAATTATGTATTTTTTTGATAATATCCTCCATCTCCCTTGTTATTTTAAAAAATTATCCTTAACAACAATTAATTTGGCCATCTCAATATAAATATTGTGTTTGGTTGATGATGTGTGCTCGGATAAATTTAATTTCTCCACTCTATCTCGTTTAATGTCACTAGTATGCTCTTTGAATCTCACATCAATAAACATTATTGTCTCCCCAGTATATGGAACCCCATACAAATAATCTATTTGGTAAATGTCACTCTTCTACCTTAGTTCCAATTTATCTTTAGATAATGTTAAGGCCTTTATAACTGTGTTTTTAGGTATAATATTGGACTTAATTTTCATGCACATAAGAATCTTGAAGATATTATAAAAAATAACTTCATTATAAAGAAGGAAAGCAATGAGACCAAAATTAATAGTCTCTACCTCAAGTTTTCTCCTACGACCAACCTTTACCTAGTTGAAGGCCCTAGAAATATGCTTACTTTTATACCCATTCATCTTAAAAACATTTGTTAAATGTTCAATATCTTGGTTATTATGTGTTTTATCCTATTTTAGATTTAATAAACAATGTTGTTTAGTGGGTATAAAACTTGATAGATCTATTTAGATAATAATATATGACATGTAAGCATAAATATGAATGTAAATTAGAATAGACTAAAATTGATTGATTGAAATTAAAATTGACAAGTAACATATGATAAAAATATTAAGTACAACCAATAATAAAATACTTAACTTTTATAATTTATGGTTTACCAAAATTGATGTCTAATAGTGGAAATCAAGGTAAGACAAGACTATGACAACTCAGATCTGAAGGCAAGGTCTATGGGTATTTTTGGAAAATCCCACACTCTCTAGATAGTACCATAGCCAATGGTGTCTATCTAATATGACAAATATGTGATTATCTTTAAACTTACACCTGTGTCTATTGAGAGAGATTATATGCTTCACTTTTGTAGATGTATCAAATAAATCACTATTTTCCTTCTCTTTACTTTGGAAACCTGAGTACTTATGAGAGATAGAAACCTACAAAGGGAGAGGGGAATTATAATTACCCCAATCACCCCATTTATGATTTACCATTGCTTACATATCTATATACTCTGAAGATGGAATCATTTCACACATATTTCTCCCACCTAGTGTGATTGTGTAATTGTGTTCCTTGACTATATGTATGCAACTATAAATTTGGGTTTGATACTTGACAATGTTAGCTCTTGACTTGATTTGAAATGCTTCTAACTTAGCTTGTGATTATATCTAGTGAATTATTTTAATTTGGGAATAATAGGGTTTATTTTCTTAATGTGAAATAGTGTAAAATATATATGTAAGTTAATATAAAGCTCCCTTGAAATGAGGTTTTCATTTGCTTATATAGTGAAATATTTTGACAATTTCCTTAGCTGATGTGTGAAATGTGTGGGATGACCCAAACGAATATTTTGGAAACTAGTAAATAGATGGTTTGGGGATAATGTTGCACTAGGTGGACATGTTTGTGACAATGGACATGTTTACCTAGTGCAAACATGCCCTAGAAAATCAAGGATAATTGTCTTGATTTTAGAAGTAGCCTGAGAATGATATTAAGAGGTTTTAACATTTAATTTTAAATTCATTTATAATATTAATGACAAATAGAGGGATCAATCCTTTCATATAGATACATGGCTTAATGAAATGGTGAATAAGAGTCATGTATTTAGGTTCAAGTCAAATGGTTAATATTTTTTTAAGAATTAATGTTATCAAGTAAATATCACCATATTCAAGTGTCTACATCCCCCATCTCGCCCTCCTCCCCCATCCCACCCATTATAGTAATGAAATTGTTGGAGGAAAAGAGAAATATAAACCTAAGTGTGTATAACACACTTTGTCTTTTCATAAGAAACTCTAATTGTGTAGGTCACTCATTTTACTAAACCTTACAACAACATTGCTCGGTGTGAATCCACGATTCAAAGTCACTATTCATAGTCATTATTCATGATGACGTGACATGCAAGTGATGTGGCATGTAGGTGATGTGCTATGTTGAAATGGAATATTGTTTATGTGGCATGCAAGTGATGTTGCATGCAGGTGATGTGGCATATAAGTGATGTGATACATAGGTGATGTGGCATGGACCATGGAGGGCCTTTGATGTGATCAGATTGATGTGATAGGAGTGAGGCGTAACACTCTACTAAGGGACATATTTTTTGTCATTAGTGATTTACATGAGTTTTTTCTTGATTTTAAATGACAAGGGTTAGTAATGGGGCACATTTATACTCCAAGGCACATGGATTGCCTTTGGCTTTTGTGTATGGGTGCATGTGGGGATCTATTAGTTACTATTGAGCCCAAGTGGAGTGTGGTGCCATATTCTCCCTATCTCTTATCTTTATCATTGTAAATGCTATATAATCATAAGCTCTCTTTTTTATTTATTATCCAATCCTCTGTTGGATCACCCTTAAGGATCCATACAAGCTCGAGCTTGCATATTTAGAGGTTGAATCATTGAGCTCACCTTGTATCCTTTGGTTGTAATCATGGTATAATTTATATGTAAGCATGGTAATCCCTTGGGTTTGAATCCTAGAGGCTTGTTACCTTAGCTCATGGTTGGAGGTTGATGCTTAGATCTCACCTTAGATACTTTGGTTTAAGCATTATGGAGGAGTTACATGTTGAATCTTAGAGGTTAGAACCTAGAGGCTTGTATGTTTGTCTCACCTGGATGCTTTGGTTGTAAGCATCATGATGGAGTTGCATGTTACAGATTGAAGGTTAGATCTTATCAGGCTTGGTTGTAAGCTTGGCTCACCTAAATGCTTTATTTTTAAGCATTGGAAAGGAGTTGTTGGAGGAGTTGTTATAGAAGAGAGTTTTGTTGATGCAATATGAAGTCTAGTCTCTACCATTGCCCCGTGGTTTTTCCCTTGATGGTTTTGTAGGGTTTCCACCTATATCATATGTAATGAGTTCTCTTCTACATGTTGTGTTTTATTATGGCTTATTTTTAATTTTTCATTTATTTACTTGCACATGTTTAGGATGGTTTTTCCTAACAATTGATACCAAAGCTTAGGCTCTAACAACTGGTACTTTAGCCATGGATCTTAAAAAGTGGTATTAGAGTCATGACACCTTTGAAAAACTCTTGTGTGAGTGTTTTATATTGCAAGGTTTTTTTGTGCAAGTGGGAGCTATATGAGGAGAGACCAAGTTAAAGATGAAAAAAAGAAGAAAAAAAAGTGTTATGGCAAGGATTTTTCTATGGAAGATGGAGAATGGATGAGAAGCTTAACAAGCTTTACCAGATAGGGTCAACAATCATCATAATGTTTCTAAAGTAGCATATGTATAGCTTGAGAAGCAAGTGTTGAGGTGTGTTCACATTATTAATTTATAATAACATATTCATTGTCAAATAAACAATAATACGTTACTAGGTTTATGATATATTACAAACTAGTTTTAATAGTGTTTGGTAGTTAGAAAAATATATTTCATCAACTATATATTTCATATATAGTGGGTTTATTAGATTAATTTATTATAGGGTGATATGGAGATTTCGATCGAGATATGATCTCCTCAATTATAGGAAATACTTTTCCTATATAAATGTGTTCTTATATGAAATAATTTATAGATAGTGTGTAGTATAATATTATTGCTTTTTATTGTCACTTGTGTGTTTGGCTCTTTGTGCAACTCTATTTTTACCAATATCTGGTATCAAAGCAGGTAACTTATTCCATGGGATCCTGATTAATTTGAGAAGGTTAGTGCACTTTTGTAATACTCGTGTATGAATTTTAGTAGTATGGGTTGAGATGTAAGATTAATTTTATTCTTTGGTTTTCATATTTTTTCAGATTTAGTATAAGTTTATGCATTCATCTTTACATGAGGGTTTTACGTCTTATTATGACTCAGCCTTGAAATTGTTAGTAGAGATTTCATACAATATTTGAAATATGTACATGATTATTACATGTTTTATTCTATGGGATCAGAGAGGAAATATTATTTTGTTGCATAGTTTGCTTGGTATCTACTTTAACTTTAAAGCTCCACATATCTCCAATTTTTCAGTGTTTATTTATGCCTTCCCATATAGAGATACAACGTAGCAACTCCTATGTTTCAGATAAATCTTAAAAGGTAAACAAATAGTTATCCTGCCTATTGCAATGTATCTCTACCAAGTTTGGTGCCTATGTTACAGTCCTCTATTCACCTTCCATCTCAACATGGTACTCATACCTATGGTAGCTTGTAATGAATATGATCATAATATTCAATGATCTTTGATCAAATTCTATTTAATCTTATGTGCTTCTGTCAAGATAGATAGATTTGACATTGTATTCCTACATGGCATATTACTTCTATGACCTGCTCTTCCAACCATTTTTTTTTCTTATCCTCCTCATAGCTCTTAATCTGAGCATCACTCAATTTTATTTGGCATTGTTCTTTGGGTTTCAATTTTGTTTGGTTTAGTGTCTTAATATAGGGTGCGTATTATAGTTTGTATTGTTTAGATAGAAAAAAATTCAAAGTAAAGTTTTTATATAGCTTAGGTATAGATACATTGAAGAGATCATTTGTCCTATAGCTTAGGTCTAGATACATTGAAAATATCATTTGTCCTTTTAGTCAAACATTAATACATTATAAGAGATGATTATAAAGTTTGTAAAAGATTCCATTTAATAAGATGTTATTAGAAATTTAAGTTATGTCCATAGATTAATTAATTAGTCTAAAGTTTAGTTTATAAAGTCCTTTGGTTATAGGTTCTTTTAGTGTGATTTTATCAATGAGTCAAAACCAATATGTCATTTTAATATGTCAAAAAGAATCAAGTCAAAAAATACATCCTTGTAAAGGACATATTATCAGGCAAACCTAATGTCTTGAGTCAAATGTGTCAATTATATGGATTTATATTATTAAAAATGACATTCTATTGAACTTCACCACCATATTTGATAAATAAGTAACAAACATTAGAGGACTAAGGAAATAGAGGTTGTAGGTTTCATAGCCTCTCATTAGCCACTAGCGATGGGGCCACTTTTACTTTAGTGGCAAATTTGATTTTTAGTTGTGTGTTTGAATAAGAACAAAAGAGCATTCTTGTTCACATGTGTGGTGTGTTTTTCTATTTTATTTAGTGTGGGGTGCTTTGTGTCAAATCAGCTAATGCCAAGGATAGTTCTTTAGTGGCAGTGGAAATTGTCTATACTATTTTTGTTTGAGTGGTAACAAACATTAACAGAGGCTACATAAGATGATAACAAGTATTTATTTCTCACGATATTTCATTTGCTAATGTTGTGTGTGTTTTTATTCCCTTAATAGTTTGGAAACCCTCTGATACTTGGAAAAAAGGAAGAGTGTAGATATAATGGATTGTGGCAATAGTTATATAGGAGGGTAGATAACTACATAAATCCTCTGACTGCAAATATCCTCTAACTACCTTACTTTTTTATGGAGATGATCAGCCAGTAAAACATTCATTGCATTCATATGGAGTAGATGTGGGATGCATTCTTATGTGCAGCAAGATTTAGACAATAGTATGCAAACCTAAAAGCATGTGTTGGCATACAATTATGTTTGAGCCAGTTCTTAAAAATGTATATTCTCCCCATACTCACATTAAGGGGGTATAGACTAGGATTAATAATATTCAAAAGGGGGTGAATGTTGAGGTGTGTTCACATTATTAATTTGCAATAACATATTTATTACTAGATAAATAATAATACTTTAATAGTTTGTGATATATTATGAGTTAGTTTTAATAATGTTTGGTAGTTAGATGAATATATTGGATCAACAATATATTTCATATATTGGGTTTGTTAGATTGATTTATTATAGGATGATATAGAGATTTTGGTGGAGATATGATCTCGATTATAGGAAAGAATTTTTTTATATAAATGTATTCTTGTATCAAATAACATACATATATTGTGTAGTATAATATTATTGTTTTTAATTATCACCTATGTGTTCGGCTCTCTATGCAACTCTATTTTTAAAAATATCAAGTTATTTTCCATTGTAGATGGAGGGCAATGATAAGGAGGTTACCTTGTTGTGTTTCTTGGCTGTGAAGATGTATAGGTTGTGGTATCCTATTGACCACGTGATTATTAGCTGAGATGTTGAAAAATCCATGGAAAGGAGGAAGTACAAAGAAACTTGAAATTATACCTATTGAAGTAGTTCAGGATGGTGGAGAAGATCAAGTGAGACTTGAGGTTCCTGAAAGGAGAAGTTCAGTGTTGAGACACAAAACTCAAAGATGTGTTGAGTGAAGTGCATGCAGTGGTTGTAGTTTAGTAGAAGCAAGTAACCAAGATGGTTGTAGTGTAGCTGAAGTCAGTAACTAAATAGACCAATACATGAAGTAACTCCATAGGTATATGAGTTAGTTTGTCATGTGATAGAGTAAGATGCATTTCAATCATGGGCTTGAAAACTCATTAGGTGTAATGATGCATTGAGTAGCATGATGACTTCCTTGGAACTATTGATAGGTTCTATGTTGAGCATGGTGGATAGCTAAAGGCTATGTGTTGAATTCAGGTATAAAATTCAAGGATTTCTTCTCTCTTGTTTCCGCCTAATATCAAGAGTGTTACTTGCACTTGTGGTTATTCAGATTTTAGAGTTGCAGCAGCAAGATGTAAAAACATCATTCCTACATGATGAACTCTGAAGAAGAGATGGATTATGTTACATCCCAATTTCTCGCTAAGTTGAATAACCTATTTGATATGTGGATTTCTATGATTGTTATTTAATTGATTAATATTTAATTAAGCTTTACATCATATGTTGTTTATGGGAAAGTTATATGTTACGTAGATTACATGATTAAATTTCTATGAGTTAGTTGTGATTTTATATTCTATACATTATGATCATGTTGTTAGTTTATACAATAGTATTTTATGAATATAATTATGTTTCATTCTAACTACCTTCATTATTATGAAGTGGATGCAGGATAGATCCACCTCTTAAAGTGTGATGCAGGGAGAGTATCATAGAGAGAGTGGCATAGATGGAGATGTTGTCAGATCATAGAATAAAATATAGATGCCTATGTACACACCATATTAAAATAACATGTTTATGATTATTGCCTATTTTGTGATAGTTGTAGTATGTCTTTGGCATTATCTGTATTTAGATGACTGCTAGTAAACTTCTATTGTGATCTTGTTATGGTTAGATGCTTATGTTAATTTGATTACATGATTTCATTTATGTTTTTAGTATATAGGTAATATTAACCACAAGATCATTGTGTTTGATTAAGGTTATAATGTGTTATAGTCTACTACTTTGATTTTAATAATTATCACATTGTCATTCCCAGTCATAATGTTTGATAAAGTTATGTCAATAGTTATTTTTACAATCCTATGGATCTAACCTTAGCTAGAGGGTTGAAGACATTGGAATTAGTCTTATGGTTTTGTAGACTTGTTGGTTTATCGACATCATTAGAAATGATAGTGTTAATGGACTTTTGTAAAGTCGATGCATGGGCAAATAGTGACTAAATAAACATAAAGGTATTTAATCATTAAAATAATGATTGATTAGATGTTTTGGGAACACTCAAGATAATTAGGGATTTTTTGTTTGTCTCTGACATTGAGTTAACAAATATTAAACAAACTAATTTATAGATATTGGGGTTTTTTCATGGTGGAAATGAAGGCAGACTATGAGTCCTTTTAACTTCAATTATATGCATTCAATGAGTGTAAAATCATGGTCGAGAGGGAGGGAAACATCTTAAAAGGAATGACAATAAGGAGGTAGAAGGGAGTTAGAAGAAGGCACAACACGACAAAGAAGAGGAATGGTGAGTAGAGAGAAGAGGTGGAGAATCATTCTAGATCAAAAAGTACAAAATTGGAAGCTACAATAAGGTTGGTGATGTAATTCCATTTCTTAGTTGTTTGAGTATAAAAAGTTCTATGTATGTTTGTCTTATAAAGGTTTTTGGGTAATATCCTTGCTCTGTATATTTGTAGATAAATATTTGGCCCTGTGGATGGCTCCACATCCACAAAACTAAATATTTATCCCCAAAACCCTTAAAGTTTATTAGTTAGGACTGTGTGAGGTTATTTTGGGTGAAATAGGCTTTAACTTTGGTATGATTACTTTAAAGCTCAAGCCATGAAATTATGATTATTACAATCGAGTTTTAGCTTATATAAAATGGATTGTGTATATTTGTTTTCAAAACCCTAAGTTCATATAAAAAGAATTGTGTAAAATTTATTGCATGGATGGAATGGTCTTGAAATTCTATGTGTTCTTCTCAAAATAAAATACAAGTCTAGCTATGAGATTTGCAATCCTACTATCAGGTTTTGGTGTATATAGTGGACTGTGTGATAAATATTTTCAAAACACTTTAAGGAAGTACTGTTAGGCATTCTATTTGAAATATTAGATCGAGATTAGTTATAACTGTATAATTAAGTCATTTTGGAAGTAAAACGGAATTGGGGTTGATATATACATACTAGTGTATAGGTATATAAATATACAAATTATTAACCATTCAAGAGGATGAGAGATTGATTAAGACTATGGAGGTGTTTTGAACATGCAACATGTAGCTTAGTAACTTTATTTGTTAAACATCATGGAATGGTATGCCTATTTTAAATAAACCTAAATTTATGGGTGAATGAGGGTGAACGAATTTTGAATAGTTTTCATTGATGATGGACTATGGCTTGTAAGTTAGTATAATGGAAAAGAGAATAGTGGGTTTGTGTGAATAGAAATATGTATATCTGATTTACTTATACAATTTCTATTATAGGTATTGGAATCACTTATAATTGGTTTTGTTCGGACTATATGAAATTCATAATGAAAATTTGTAGATATAATGTATAACTGTAATATACATTATAATATAAGGTTGTGTATGGTAGTTGAATACTTAGAGCATAATGAATACACTCTTAGTTTATGGCAGTATAGTATTTATATATGTTCAAAAGATAAAATGTGTACATATACATATATATGGTATATATTTATATGAATGAGATGTGTACATATACACAAATATAGTATATATTTATATGAATGAGATGTGTGTTTATAAATATGGTATATATTTATGACTGTTAATTGAGTTATGAAACTATGACGTAGTATACGATAAATATATGCATACAACTCATTAAATATACAAGTTAATATCAAAGTTGGATTATTGTTCAATGTGAGTTAAGACCTTAAATGTAAGGTATTTGATCCTTGAAATTATTTATGACTGGCTAGTTGTTATTTGAGAAATATGTACAAGGAAATAAGTAATGATAAATGTTGTTTGTCATAGATAGTTTTACATTTGAGTTATTTTTGATATTTAGTGACTTGTAGACTAAGTATGAAATATACCTGGATGGTATGTTCTATTGAGGATTATACTTGTTTTTGTTTTATTATTTATGTAATAAACAATATGATTAGAGATTCATTGCATTACATTTAACGGAATAAATGTATATATTTGATTATTTCTATACTTAGCATATTTTATGTCTAATAATAGGAACTAATTTGATTGAATCTATTGGTTTATATATTATGTTCTATTTAACGAAATCTTGCATTTGTGGCACTAAATAAGTAGTGAGATGAACTTCACTAGCTTAGTTAGCGTCATCAATGTAAGATGAGGGTAATCTGATCAAGTGGTGTGTATGAATTTGACTAATCTTAGAGATCAATAACTATTTGAAAACTTTGGACAAAGTAATTTCTTAGTTAAACATTGTAATTTCATGTATTTGATATAGTTTACATGTTTGTGTCATATCATGTTAGAATGGATTTACTTTATGATACACATCAAGTATCAATTATCTTACAACACATGGGTACTCGCTTATCTCTTTAGATTCCTGCACCATCACTATTTACCCATTCATGAAGGGAGGGCCATTATCGGAGGATTTGCCAAGGTCTGAATAATGAGGATGCATGAGTTGTGGTTGCACGGGACGAAGCAAGTGAATACCACAAAATGCTAAAGTGAATGAAATCAAATAAGAGACAATTGCATAGACAATTTGGAGAAAAGCCAATATTCCATTAACATAAGATGGCCAAAGTGAAGAATACATATAGGAGAACACGTAAGTAACTCCTCCACAAAAGGTGGTCAAGGCACCCCAAGAATAGACTATAACTCCTCCATGAAAGGTGGTGACAAGGTGCTAAGAATAGAGAAGTAACTCTCATACCCGAAATAGCCAGTCAAAGGAATTACTTATGACACCTATGACACATCTATGACACACATCTCCACATAAGCTAGCCTATCCCACGAATGTAGGAAAACTCCATGTATGCACAAATATATAATTTCTCTAATTAAATAATAGGGAAAAATAAAAACCTACACTAACACCCCTTATAAGCACATCTTAGGTGGGTAGTGTGGAAATATAAAATGGGTACTGGCAACTAGGCCTGATGAGGTACTCATGTACAAATGCAATCTCCCATAAGATAGAGAAAAGGAATAAACCCATAGGAAAAAAATCCCCCCAAAAGAGAGACATAAAATAAATGAAGAGGCTAGAAGGCCCCCCCTGAAGATGATGTTGCTGCAGATGTAGACCGCACCCCAAGAAGAGCTCATAGATGAATGAACTTGCTCTCAGTGAAAGGTTTGGTGAAGATGTCTGCAACTTGCTCCGAAGACTGGCAAAAGATTAAGTCAATGACCTAACTATGAATAAGTTCCCGAATGAAATGCATGTGAATCTCTATGTGCTTGGTCCGCTGGTGCTGAACCAAATTCCTGTAAATTTGAATGGTACTCTGGTTGTCACAATAAATGATGGTGGGTTGCCTGATAGGAATGCCAAACTCAGAAAGAATTCCCTAAAGCCAAATAGCCTCAGTAGTTGCATTAATAGCTCCCATGTACTCTACCTCTGTGGATGATATAGCAATAGCATTCTGCTTCTTGCTAGACCAACTGATAGGACCAGAAACTATAACCTGAAGTGGACTTGTGAGTCTGTGAATTGTCAGCCCAGTCTGAATCTGTATATCCAACCAAGTCAACCTCTATGACAAATATGTAATGAATCTCGTATCTATGTGAACCCTGTATGTAATGCAAGATCCTCTTAGCTACTTTCTAATGCAGCTCACGAGGTTCTTGCATAAATCTAGAGACAAGTCCCACTGTATATGATATGTCAGGCCTGGTGTAAGTCAAGTAGATGAGACTACCAATAAGTTGTCGATACCGAGTGGCATCAACTAATGGTGAAGAATAGTTAGCCTCAAGCTTGACTCCTGATAGAAAGGGAGTCAGAGATGACTTGTAATCATCCATGTGAAATTGAGCCAATAAGTCAAGAGCATACTTAGGTTGTGCAAGAGAAATCCCTAAATTTGACTGTGAGATCTCGATGCCAAGGAAGTAGGGCAACAAACCCAAGTCTGTGATGTCAAATCTATCTTGGAGAGATGCCTTCACCACTACAATAGCCTATGAATAACTCCCGGTGATCAAAAGGTCATCAACATAAAGAACCAGAATCAAGAGCGAGTCATCTTGCCACAAAAAGTAGACATTAGGATCAGAATAGCACCTAGTGAAACCCATTATGAGAAGGAAGGAATCCATCTTAGTGTACCATGCCCGAGGGGCCTGTTTGAGGCCATAAATAGATTTCCTAAGTTTGCATACTAAGGAAGAATCCTAAACAAATCCTGGCAGTTGCTCCATGTAGATCTCCTCCTCTAGGTCTCCATGAAGAAAGGCACTCTTCACATCCATCTGGTGTACATCCCAACCATGTGTTGCGGTAATAGCTAAGGTGAGTTGGATAGAAGTCATCTTTGCAATGGGTGTAGAGGTCTCTGAGTAGTCAATGCCTACCACTTGTGAGAAACTCTTGGCAACCAATCACGTCTTGTACTTATCAACCAACCCATCTGCTATAAACTTGGTCCGATATATCCACCTACATCAAACCATCTTCCTTCCCTTAGGAAGTGAAGTCAAATCCCAAGTGTGATTTTTGATTAAGGAAGAATATTCTTCCTCCATAGCACTATCCCACTCAGGTACCCCCGATGCCTCTTGAAAAGTCTATGGATCCAAAACTAAAGCAAAGAAGGCATATGGATCTCTTTGTAAATCCCCCCTAGTACGTCTGTCATCTATGAGATCTCCTGCCCAAGTGCCAGCACTCTCAAGTGTCTGTCTAGCCTAAAGTGGCCAAGAAGTGGGTGAGTCAGGTGCTAACTCCTCATCCTTTGACTGACTAGAGGTGGATGACTCTGCATCATTGTCCTCGTTGTCTAAACTAGAAGAAGAAGAAGATGTCTCTGACTCAAGAACCTGCTGTGACTAATCTGAATTTGACGAATCATCATGAAGAAGTAGATCTGATGAGAGAGAAGAAGTGCCAAGTGTTAAGTCTCTAGGACTCTCTTGCAAGTGGACACTTCTCTCAATGAACAACTCATGAGTGGTCGGATCTAGAAGGTGATACCCCTTAATACCATCTAAATATCTTACAAAGATGCAAGGCTTGGACTGACGTTCCATAGCTTTGCATTTCTTCTTCGGTATGCAGGCCATGGTTGGGTATCCAATAACTCTAAGGTGCTCAACATTAGGTTTTCTTTTATACTAAGCTTCAAAGGGTGTTATCCCTTTCAAAGCTTTGTGAGGAACCCTATTTTGAATGTAGTAAGCATAATTGATGGCTTCGGCCCAGTGCTGTGGTGCTAAGGATTTGGAGTGAATCATATAGCTACCCATCTCTTTCAAGAACCTAGTTTTGCATTATGCAACTCCATTCTGTGAAGGACTATAAGTGACTATGAGCTGTAAATCAATACCCTCTGTGGTGCAAAACTGCTCAAACCTATTGATGATATACTCCCCTCCATTATCAGTTCAAAGAACCTTAATGGATTTCTCACTCTATTTCTCAATAAGAGCCTTGAAGTCTAGAAAATTTTCAAACACTTCAGACTTTTGTTTGAGAAAATATATCCAAGTGTAACTAGAGAAATCAGCAATGAAAGTGAGGATGTACTTGGCCCTTGTGAAAGATGGTTTGGGAAAGGGTCCTGATACATCACTATGGGCTAACTCCAAAGGTTGTGAAGCCCTCCAAGCTTTGCCTTTGTCAAATTTTGCTTTAGGATGCTTCCTAAGGGAGCACCCCTCGCAAAGTCCTTTTGAGAATTGGACACGAGGCAAGCCAATCACCATGTCATGTTTGCAAAGTTGTTCAAGGTAGCGATAGTTAAGGTGGCCAAACCGCTCATGCCATAATTTGTCAACTCCATTTGAATGAGTCAGCAATGCTGTTGGAGAAGAATCAAGTGTAAAATGTGAGAAAGTGTATAACCTTCCTTGGTGATCTGCCTTACCCACTACCACTATAGTATCACTATGCAACTCCCTGATAGCCACTGAATCTGGTGAAAACTCAACTCTCATGCCCTGACCAATGTAAGTGATTTGGTACACTGATAGGAGATTGGTTGAAAGAGAAGGAACACTTAGAACATTATTGAATGTTCCTCCTTCCATTTCAACTGACCCTCTCCCTGCAACATAAATTGATGTGTCATCACCCAAACTAATTGAAGTCATGCTACAAAGCTCTAAAGATGAAAACTCAACTAGTGAAGAGCCCATGTGGTGAGAAGCACCTGAATCAATGACCCATGATGTTGTAGAAGCTGCAGTTGCTAATGGGGCCTTGCCCTTTTCTTTCTCCTTACCCTTGCCTTTTGCCTTGGTAGAATCTTGGGTAGATGAATTCTGCTTGATGGACTCAAGAACACCTATGTTCTGCTTCTCTAGAAGATGAGTTAGGTGATCTATTTGTTTCTTCATGCATTTGTGTTCATCATGCCCTGTCTTTTTATAGTAGGCACACTTAACCTTCTCCTTCTTAGGTTTAGCATTGGAAGAGGAAGACTCAGTGTTGTTTTTGGTAGGATTGTTGTTTTCTTTCTTCTTCTCCTGGTCCTTGTTCTTTTTCTTCTTCTCCTTTGTTGAAGTCTTATCCTTACCAT
Organism: Torreya grandis; assembly: GCA_037957365.1. Classification (NCBI taxonomy): domain Eukaryota; kingdom Viridiplantae; phylum Streptophyta; class Pinopsida; order Cupressales; family Taxaceae; genus Torreya; species Torreya grandis. Next base: position 570,514 of record JARHVA010005099.1, on the reverse strand, counting down.
TTCCAGCTATCAAAGCTTGGGGTTGAGTAGACTTCATTGTTCCCATTTGAATTAGCTTATCTTGCTCCCTAGTCAAGTCGGTAATGAATGAATCCAAAGAAGGCATTTTCCATGTAGTGCCAAGGACACTTTTTGTGGCATGGAAAGTGGAGACAAAGACTGAATAGCTTGAACCTAACTTTGCGAGAATAGAAAAGATGAGTTGATCATCTTTCTTCTCTATCTCGCATTCTTTCAATTGCAATATAAGGGCCTTAAACTTAGTGAAGAAGTCCTGTAGGGTGTCAAAGTTGCTAGGACTTAGACTTATGAGTTTGTTTTTGAGCTCATGACCTCTCATCTCATCAAGCTTCCCAAATAAGGTTTCTAGAGTGTTCCATATGTCTTTGGGAGTCTTAGAGGTCTCTAAATGGAAGAGAAGTTCCAAAGACATGGACAAGCTCAGTAATCTATAGGCTTCATCACTACGGTTGTACCACTTGACCTTTTCAGCATCAGTGCTGGGTTCTACTTCAGTACCCATGGTGATCCTATACAACCCTTTGCTTCTAAGAATGATTGACATTTTAACCTTCCATTCATGATATTTGAAGGGTGTTAGGGTTTTAAGTTGAAAATAATCCATTTTAAGCTAAATTTATGTGAAGTTGTATTGATTGCAAGTTGTGAAATTATGCAGAAAGGAGAATGAAAGCAAAGATTACAAGTGCTAAAAAGCAATCACACCCCCCTAAAATGTTGAGTCCCCCCAAATATGTAAGTTCACACTCAAAATACATTGGGCTCAGTCGAGAATGCGTCTTAGAGCAATCAGTGCAAGACTTTAAGCAAACAGGACGTCAGACTCAGCCAAAAATGCATCTCGAGAGACCCAAATTTTAGGCACTTTATAAACTAGTATTTTCTTTAAAAATAACAATTCTACATTGTGGATAATTGAAATACAAACACTTTTGCAAATAATGGCACCAAAATCTGAGCTACCATTTGCAATATATTAAAGATTCAATTTCCCGTAAACTACTATTTTTGCAAAAAAATAGCACTAAAACATTAAAAAATGCCTATTTTGAGAGAAAAAGTGGTCTTCCAACCACTCGTTGGACTCGACACAGAGCGAGGAATCTAAAGGAGGTCTTTGTGAGGGAGAATTGGCCTCTTGCCAACCCGGGCCTCACCCTTCGTCTTCAATAATCGAATATACAAGCTTTAAAAAAACTCAACTATTGCTCAATAAAAGAACCCCTCCCACAAAAATATGATTTGGCACTTTATATTAGTGTGTTTACAACTGCCACTAGTAAGAAATACTAAGTGGTCTTGATTTCAATGCATTACAAAACCCTCATGAAGAGCATATGTTGAAAATACAATTTTGGCATAATATCTAGAGAAATAAATAGCACCATTGTGATCTACTCAAAAAATCATGCACTTTCAAAAAAATAATCATCTCGATACGAGGTCTTATGTGAAAGTTATGATCCTCCGAAGTTCCCAAAACGAGAACTGTGCAATGTCACGATTGAGATTCTGCTATTTTTGAAAAATCTTAGCATTAAAATCAAAAAACATCTGCACTAATACATAGAGCATGAAAAAATAGCTAAAATCAAAAAAAAATCATGGGAAAAGGAGTCTGAATGAGCAAGAACGGAGCATTTGAAAATTGTCTTCAAAATTGCAACTGCCAACGGAGGGGTCATATTGTAGCTTTTTGAGCGCATTTCTACAAAGTATATAAAATGTATGTAAAAATTGAAAGATACCCAGATGGTTTTTTTGGGCTGTGAACAAAACTCAGAAGGCATTTTTCTTGCTGATGTACAGAAGATGCAGATCTAGTGTAAAATAGACGCCTTTAGCCAGAAAAAATGACCTCAACAACCCAAAAATGGCATGCAAAGGTATAATATGCTACCAAGAGATTACAAATGCATGTGACAACCTGTAATTATAATTAAAACACAAAATATGCAAGTTGATTGACAGAAACAAGATTATTGGATCTTGCAAAATCCCGCCTGCATGTATATGGAGAGACCAAACCAGCCATGGAAGGAACAAGAGCACGGAGAACTAGCAATATCTCCCAAAAATTTTCAAATTTCACAAAAAAATGGTTTAACAAAGCTCTAGATTTCAATGAAAGCAATAGCAAAATAGACAACCAGTTACCAGGGTGGCTCTGATACCATATCGGAGGATTCACCAAGGTCTGAATAACGAGGATGCACGAGTCGTGGTTGCATGGGATGAAGCAAGTGAATACCACAAAATGCTAAAGTAAATGAAATCAAATAAGAGACAATTGCATAGACAATTTGAAAAAAAGCCAATATTCCATTAATATAAGATGGCCAAAGTGAAGAATACATATAGGAGTGCATGTAAGTAACTCCTCCACAAAAGGTGGTCAAGGCACCCCAAGAATAGACTGTAACTCCTCCATGAAAGGTGGTGACAAGGTGCTAAGAATAGAGAAGTAACTCCCATACCCAGAATAGCCAGTCAAAGGAGTTACTTATGACATTCTTATAACACCTATGACACACATCTCCACATAAGCTAGCCTATCCCACGAATGTAGGAAAACTCCATGTATGCAAAAATATATAATTTCCCTAATTAAATAATAGGGAAAAATAAAAACCTACACTAACAGCCATTTCTTAGTTGGAATATTGTGCAGGGGATTGATGGTCTGTGGTCGGTGTGGAAAAACGCTTGGATGATACTTTCCCTCCCCACATCAGTACTTCATTGGAGACTACACTTGAGATTACCATAGGATATATGAGTTCATTAAGACTTATGTTTCGTAGAACTTTGTATCTTGCATTATTTATTATTGTGACACTATTCTTGTTAAAACTATATTATTTATTCATTTGTACATTGACAGTAGTGGTTGTAATCCTTTATCGATCATGGATAAAATTATGTAATTATGTTTTGGATAAAATTAGTTTAATTGGGTTAATCATCATTGTACTTGTTTTGCTTACTTATTATCATGGTGATCTACAGCTAGATGGATTGCTACATGTCTAGTTATGGTTAACATATTTAATGCATTTAATTATACAACACTAGTTAGATTTCTCATGGTGAAATCTGATGTACGAATATGTGTAATTACTTTTTTTTAAATTAATCTATTCTAGTAAAACCCATAGGGGTTGTTACATATTATCCTAAGAGATATGATGATAAGGCAAAAATTTATTAGATTATGAATTGTATACTGTACAGGTTCAAGTAGATGTGATGTTGTGGTATAATAACTTCAATACCTTTATGGAGAGCCAAGGTTTTAGTATAAGTTGTTATATGTTGATGACATGTTGGTTGTAGGTCCAAACATGAAGAAATCAATATTTTGATGGATCAAGTGGCTAGGATAGTTGAGATGAAGGTGGTAGGAGCAAAAAACCAAGGATGAATTTGCATAAGGATTGGAAAGCAAGGAAGGTCTAGTATGTCTCAAAATACATATGATTTTATAGCAGTTTAGTATGTAGATAGCAAAACCAGTCAATATCCCACTTATAGATTTTTTAAGTTATCTTCTGAGCAGTGTCCTAGAATAGAGAAGGAGAAGACATGGTTATCCCATGTATTATATTGATCAAATCAGAAAGCCTCATGTATTCCATGGTGTATACTAGACTAGATATCTCCAAATAGTGGTAGTGAGTGGTTCATGGTAGAATTATGAATGGAGGACTAGTTTAGGGTGAAGTGTTTGAGAGGCACTTCAGGTGAAGTAGAGAGTCACTTTAGGTGATGCAATATACTATAGAGGAGCATATGTTGATAAAGTCGATCAAGGCAGAGAAGTTTTTACTAGTGTAGCAAAACTTTTATGGGCTTGTTGAAGATGTTGTGTAGACAGTAGTGAGCATGGTTGGTAGCTAGATAGAAGAATACTTGGGTGTGAAAATATTGTGTATATTTACTGTTGATGTCTTAAAATGGCGCTAGATATTAATCAACAACAATGGAAAGTTTCAAGCTGTGGGACAATGCGGCTTGAAAACAACCTCCAGATTTTAAAGAAGCTGGTCTCTTCTTTTGTATTGGGTGTTGGGGAAAAGGGATAGGAGACTAAACAGAAACGCAAAATGCAGGAATTGAAACCTAACTATGGCGATGCGCCTACGAGTAATCCTAATCCTAACCTGAGCACAGTGAACTATTATGTGATTTTATTACATTTAAGAGCAGACAAGTGCATGATCAATGTAAAAGATTTGAATAACAGAAACAGAGGCTCACAACAGGGGAGTCTTTTGCTGAGATACAGGAATTGTCAACAAAGGCATAGTGTTCAATCTTCTTAATAAAATCTTCCAATCACATTAGAGGCACAGAAGTCACGCACAGTTATGTAGAACTTCAGACTCCAAAAAATGGGACAGAAGCAAATAACATTTTACAATCACAACACTAGAAAATCTACAGCATAGACTACTTTGCAAATGACACAGATGACATCAATAAGGGCATAGTGTTCAATTTTCTTATTGAATCTTTCAGTCATACAAAAGATGCAAAAACACACACAGTCGTATAAACCTTTCAACTCAGGAAAATGTAACAAAAGCAAATGATATTATTGGTCAAAAACTCTAAAAGTCTAAAACTATGAGAATTCCCCCCTCCTTTATATTTTACAATTCTTCTTCTTATATCCCAGGATGTCTCCCTATACTTTTTTTCTCACGCAATCCTCTCCATCCTTCGCTCATAAGAGACAAATAGACGACGCCTTCAATGCTGTGGGTGGCTCCAAAAATCTACCCGATGAACTGTTTCATCTACTCGAATTAACTCCAGCCGATTTTCCCTCCATTTTGCTTTTGGCAACTGATACACAGAACACTCAGCTATGTTTGAAATAGGAGAGGACACTTAGTCAATTTTTTGAAAATCCCCTTGATCACTTAGAATACACCAAAAAATGACACTTGGCACCTTCCGCCTGATTCATCGAAGACACACGGCTCTTTCTGCTCCCCTTTGGCTGTGTCGTAGTATCATTAGGGGCATATATCGGACTCCTATGGATGGCGACATTTGGTAACTTTCGTAGACTTTTGAAGTAACACTTGGGACCCTCCGTCGTTTCATATTTGTTAATAGAGCTTGACGATGAATCTCTCGAGCATTAACATGTGGAGACTTACGTGGCTTTGAGGAAGATAAGTGGCATCTTCCGCTTCTTCTATGGATGGAGTAGAGGGGGACCCAGAGAGTGACACTTGGCAGCATCCACTTCTTTGTGGCGCTTAAGCAAAATAAAATGATGCCTTTGCATTGAATGGAAAGCATTGGACTCATGGCTTCTCGAATGCTGACACGTGGTGGCTTGCGATTTTTCTCCAAAATGGTCTTTCAGGGCCTCCGCAACTGCCACTTGGCACTTTCTGTCTTCTCCGCTGCCTTATGGTGAAAGTCTCTAATTGAAGTGCGGACGCCGATATGAGACGCAGATGCTGACACGTGGTGCATTTCACTTAACTGCTACTGGGTATGTGGCACGATTCGCTATTCTCAAAGGTTACAAAAAAGGTGACTCGAGGGATGCCAACTATCAGCTTTGTCTCCCAGAAAGTGACGCTTGATAGCATCTGCTTGAACTAATACTCAGGCAAAAATGAGACGAAGAAAACAAGAAGGGGAAAAAGACCTACTCGGAGGGCGACACTTGGCAGCTTCCGCTGCATCTCAACACTTGGGCAAAACAAACTGGCCCTCTGCTTCAAAATTTTGTCACTTCACTCGAAGAACCAAAATTACAGTGCTCGAATCAAAAATAATTAAATATGAAATAGAGTAGGAAATTACTCTACAGTTATTGGCGACCATCAGGGCTTTTGAGCCTGCTAAAAAAGAACCCGACTCTCGCTCGATCAAAATTTCAAAATTTACAACTTTGAAAGAGCTGTCTGGAAGATAGACCACTCATGGTCGGATAATCCTTCCTTTCTCTGCAACTCGTCAAAAGCCAAATCCAAGCTAATGAGATCCTTGTGCGAAAAGGTTTGCAGGATCTGGGCAGTGGCTTTCAACTTGGATTCTATCCAAAAAATAGGGATTAGAACATTTTTGACCTCAAAGGTTCGAGAATCATCCCGCAAGCTCTAAAAAACTGTTTGATCCCTTTGCCTGGCCAGCATCAATGGTTGGATTTGATCCACCAGCAGCACCGTCCTTACATTCGAAAATGGGGAAGAAAGGCCCAGTTGCACTAGATCTTCAATGTGTTGCCTCATTTCATCGATGCCTTCTGTGACGACATCGAGATAGCTTCTGTAGTTGTTAGCTGTGACGTTACGACTGAGCTCCTCATTGACCCATTTCACGGCGGCCATTCTGTCGGGAATCCCTATGGCTGCCAATGTTGCATCCCTTGAGCTATAGAGCTTCTCAAGTAAATAATGAGAGTCTATGACTCTCTAGGAGATCGTGGCCAAAGCGCTCTATATTGGATTCTCGACCATCTCGCACAGCTGTTGTGCGTGGCCTAAGAAGGTGAAAAGTGGCCTAAGCTGGAGAATCTCCAAAGAGATTCTCTCCCATGCTGACTTGTAGAGTTCCTTCACCAGTTGCACCATTTTGATACCTCTTAGCTTATTGGCCAGCTCAATTGCTAGTTGCGCGGTCCACTGCTGCTCTGCCTGGAGTTGGGCTTGAAAAGCCACACCCTTGTTCTGTTCTTCCAACAACCCTTGCTGTGATTGGGTAACCTGCAGTTGGAGTCCTTTGATTCCTCCCTATAATGTTGCATTTTTCTTTCTTAGAGCTGTTGCTGCACCCTTGGCAAGTACAAGCTCTGCTTTCAAAGAATCATTTTGGGCCTGAATTGCCCGTTGAGTCTAGAGGGAAATAGTATGTTGCAACTGTTTCTGCAGACTAGCTATCTCATTGTCCTTTTAGTTTATTTTTCCGGCCAAACTATTGCAGTTTGCCTTTTCCGTGGCCAAGTCAGCCTCCATCTTCTGTAGTCTCCTTGATATCCTCAAATAATCTTCTATGATCGTAGAAGTGGATTCGGTCATGAGCTCGACTCTGTCTTGAGGCCTAAATAGGGACATGTCGATGGCCACTGCATTCATGGTGTAGTCTTCCAGCCGCATTTGTTCGCTCGGCTTGGCAACGTTGGGTGACAAATGGGTCACCGTCAACTGCTATTGAATGGGGTCAAATTGTGACCTCAAATGTGGCACTACCGGTGCTTTATTCACTTTACTCCTCTTCTTCTCTAATCGGGCTTCTCTTGCCTTCCTTGTGGCATCAGCCTGAGTCTGGAAAGTGGAAGGGAATGTAATATATCCCCCTACAAAGGGAAATCCTTGCGGTAGGCCGTATTGGAGAACCATTGGCTGGCTGGGGGTGAGTTGAAGGGGCATTTTTTTGGGAACGGAGGGGGAGAAATAGGGTAATGTTAAGGCATGGCTGGATGGAGGCATGGATTGAGAGGGAGGAGGGAGAGTAATTTCTATCTGAGGAGAAGTTGAAGTGCTCTACACTGGGCGCTGTGAAGGTTGTTCCTCCTCTTCTGGGTCCAATTGGGACTGCACTCTTCCTCTCTTCTTGGGTGTTTCTGATGTTCTTGCCATGTCTAAATCTCTTGTATAATAACCTGGTATGAACCTTTTGCAAGATAAAAACACGCTTGCTGCAACAAATTTCACTAGGTGCCACAATCACAATGAGCAAGATAATTTTTCAGGAATGCTTTAGAGTATGTAAACTTTAAAATTTGCTAAGGGATTTTTATGGGCCTATCAAGTCCCAAATAGCATTAAATTAAGGCGATCGTTAGCAAATCCTACTCAATCTCCAGGAAATAGCGAGGCGGACACATTATGCGGCGCAAGGTACCTTGGAGATTTTGAAAGATTTGGGGAAGCATTTATTGCGACAAAAAATAAAGAATTAAAGAATTTCTAAGACGCCGACTCTGCGTTTAAAACAATTATTTTAAAGGAAAAGCGGGAAAGCAAAAACAAAACAAAGCAATGCAGGAATGGAAACTACCTAACTACATTGATTACAAATCCTTATTTTCCTCTGGGATCGAAAATGAACTTTCCCACGTCCTCTTTATGACAAGCCAACTTGTGTTGCCATACCAGTGATTGCAATGGATATGTCGTTGATGGAATGTTCTCTGCACTAGCCACATAGGTCTGCCTGCACTCGAATGAGTCTGAGAAAAATGTGTATTCAATACCTATGAACTCTTCTTGTCCTTGAATGCCCGTCGAATATTGGTTCTTCATGCTGTCGGGTGTCATCAAGAGATCATGGGCTATTGGTTCTTCATGCTGTGCCTTTTGATATCCATTATCTTTTGGCACATCTTCATCATATTCCAGCTTTATTTCATCATCATGCTCTTTGATGACTTCATCCTCTTGCAAGGATGAATTAAAAGGCTGGCATCTCTTCTGCATACTCATTTGAATCTCAGGGCTTTCTTCTTCATCTGAAACTAGCTCAGTGCCTCCTATCTCAATGACTTGGTCGAGGGAGTGTCCATGTTCCTCCATATCCTCTTGCAGAGTGAGGAAAAAATCAAAAATGATCTCCTCCTCATCAGAAGTTAAAGAAAAAGCTTGTGGCTTATCGTCTTTCTCATCAAAAGGAGAGTCTATGGTGATCTCCTCCTCCTCTGTACTGATGAAATCCTCTTGACTAGCCATGAATTGAACGCACTCCTCTACAAAGTTTTCAGCTGCTTCATCATCCTCTTCGGTCCAACTTAGAGACTCGTCATCATGCTGAAAGATCTGGGGAGTGGTATAAGAAGTTTCTTCTAAAGCGGGCTCATAGGAATTTTCATGGAAGTGAGGAGCCTTTTGAGGAATGGTGGGAGAGAGTTGAGGAAGAAGTGAGGGTCCGGGGTCATCCTGACTTGCTGCTAACATGGAATCTGCATTATTGGGGAATTGACCTTAACAATTTTGACCTTGCCCATGAATAGGGGTGGCATATGCCTGATCTAGAATTTGTGGTGGTGGATATGAAGTTTGGTAGATTTGATAAGGCTAGTATTCATGAACGCCTAGCCTCTCTTCTATAAATGCAATCAATCCACACACATCTAACATTTCGTATGTAAGCTCTTGCCAATATGCCCTTTCAATGGGATCCCACTCACTTTTGATCAGGTCTATTGCCTCCCTCACTTGATAGATGACCTGACAAGGAATTTCTTGACCACATCCCCTTCTGTTATCAAGCTCTAACACATAGTTTTTAAATCCCAGCAATGCTTTTTTGAAAGTGAAAATAAGGCTAGGTTCAACATGGGATGAGACATATTGGGGGGACTGGGCATAAGACTGATGTGGCTCATAACAATATGCATCCTCATTACTCGACATGATTCTAGGAGAAGCTTGTTCTCGATAAAACATATTTGAAGGAGAATAAGACTCATAGCTATGAGTTACAGAGTTATACATACCAAAGGGATTTCTTGATGATACTGATTAATTGGCTGGTGACGCAGAGTCGTTGTTGGTGTCGATTAAAACCTCCAAACGCAGATTGGCTGAAGAATACACCAAAATTCTTCAACTCCTTGAAAGATTGGTCCCACCGGGTGTGCCAGAAACTGTTGATGTCTTAAAATGGCACTAGATCTTAATCAACAAAAATAGGAAGTTTCAAGCTGTGGGACAATGCGACTTGAAAACAACCTCCAGATTTTAAAGAAGCTAGTCTCTTCTTTTGTATTGGGTGTTGGGGAAAAGGGATAGGAGACTAAACAGAAATGCAAAATGCAAGAATTGAAACCTAACTATGGCGATGCGCCTGAGAGTAATCCTAATCCTAACCTAAGCACAGTGAAACTATTATGTGACTCTATTACATTTAAGAGCAGAAAAGTGCATGATTAATGTAAAAGATTGGAATAACAGAAATAGAGGCTCACAACAGGGGAGTCTTTTGCTGAGATACAGGAATTGTCAACAAAGGCATAGTGTTCAATCTTCTTAATAGAATCTTCCAATCACATTAGAGGCACAGAAGTCACGCACAGTTATGTAGAACTTCAGACTCCAGAAAACGGGACAGAAGTAAATAACATTTCCAATCACAACACTAGAAAATCTACAGCATAGACTACTTTGCAAATGACATAGATGACATCAACAAGGGCATAGTGTTCAATTTTCTTATTGAATATTCCAGTCATACAAAAGATGCAAAAACACACACAGTCATATAAACCTTTCAACTCAGGAAAATGTAACAAAAGCAAATGATATTATTGGTCAAAAACTCTGAAAGTCTAAAATTATGAGAATTCCCCCCTCCTTTATATTTTAAAATTCTTCTTCTTATATCCCCAGATGTCTCCCTATACTTTCTTTCCCGTGCAATCTTCTCCATCCTTCGCTCATAAGAGACAAACATACAGCACCTTCAATGCTGTGGGTGGCTCCAAAAATCTACCCGATGAACTATTTCATCTACTCGAATTAACTCCAGCTGATTTTCCCTCCATTTCACTTTTGGCAACCGATACACAGAACACTCTGCTATGTTTGAAATAGGAGAGGACACTTAGTCAATTTTTTGAAAATCCCCTTGATCACCTAGAATACACCGAAAAATGACACTTGGCGCCTTCCACCTGATTCATCGAAGACACGTGGCTCTTTTCGCTCCCCTTTGGCTATGTCGTAGTATCATTAGGGGCATATATCGGACTCTTATGGATGGCGACATTTGGCAGCTTCTATAGAATTTTGAAGTAACACCTGTGACCCTCTGCCATTTCATATTTGTTAATAGAGCTTGGCGATGATTCTCTCGGGCATTGACATGTGGAGACTTCCATGGCTTCGAGGAAGATAAATGGCATCTTCCGCTTCTTCTATGGAGGGAGTAGAGGGGGACCTAGAGAGTGACACTTGGCAGCATTCGCTTCTTTGTGGTGCTTAAGCAAAATAAAATGACGCCTTTGTGTTGAATGGAAAGCATTGAACTCATGGCTTCCCGAATGCCGACACGTGGTGGCCTACGATTTTTCTCCAAAAAGGTCTTTCAGGGCCTCCGCAACTGCCACTTGGTGCTTTTCGTCTTCTCCACTGCCTTATGGTGAAAGTCTCTGATTAAAGTGCGGACGTCGGTATGAGATGTGGATGCTGACACTTGGTGTGTTCCGCTTAACTGCTACTGGGTATGTGGCATGATCAGCCGTTCTTGAAGGTTACAAAAAAGGCGACTCAGGGGACGCCAACTGTCGGCTTTGTCTCCTGGAAAGCGACGCTTGGCAGCATCCACTTGAACTAATACTCAGGCAAAAATGAGACGAAGGAAACAAGAAGGGGAAAAAGACCTGCTCGGAGGGCGATACTTGGCAGCTTCCGCTGCATCTCAACACTTGGGGAAAATGAACCGGCCCTCTGCTTCAAAATTCTATCGCTTCGCCCGAAGAACCAAAATTGCAGTGCTCAAATCAAAAATAATTAAATACGACGTAGAGTAGGAAATTACTCTACATTTACTTCAAGTGGGAGATTGTTGGGTGTGAAACCACTATTCATAGTGTTTTACCCAACATTCCCCTTTTCTTTAAGAAGAAATGGGAACCCACTTTTTTTCTATTTTGGCCCTATTTATTGAGTTTTGTCATTTATGTAGTTGTGCTAGTTCTATTAGGTTACTCCTTAATCTTTACGCTTGGAAGTATAAACAATGGTATTATACATTTTTTTGGACTAACTTATTAATGCCTTCTGGGAGATTTCGTACTATGCAAGTTTTGGGACCTAGTTTTATTTGGATAAATTATTTGGGCCTTGGTCTTTGGACATTTTGCTTAGACCTTCTTTTTAAGATCTTTGTTTTTTGAAACTTGTGTTTGGTATTTGCTCATCGGGTTTTTTGTTCACAACTCATGTTTGGGTTTTATTTTTATTCGATGGTTTTGTTCAAAATTACCTTCATTAGAGTGTTTGGTCTTCAGATATTTTGTTCAGAGTTTTCACATTAGGCATTTTGTTCAGACATTTTGTTTGAATGATTGTCTCGAAGGACTTAGTTTTTATTTAGAAATATTATTCAAAAAAATTTGTATCAAGACTTTTGTTCAAGAATTTTCATAAAAAATTCTATCTAAAACAATCATCATCAGCTTTATGCACTTCAAAGGTTTTGTTTGAACATTTTGTTCAAACATTATTCTGAGGGATTCACTATTTGGGTGTTTTTTTGGGCTTTGTGTTTAGCACCTTTGGTTCATAATAATTGTTGTCTTGGTCCCAACACAAAATATAACTCTCGACTACCGAAAACCCACTAGACTTAGCCAACAAAATGAAACTACTTCCTGATACTTGCCAAATAACGTAACCTACCAACTAAATTAATGATATTTGAATTGTGTAGGTAAAACAAACATATGAATGTTGGACATTAAGATTACATGAACTAGAATTTAATGCAAAAGGATATATACACAACATCTATGAATAGCTTGGATAAGACTGTGTGTCTAACCCTCTCATGTGAGTGGCTCAAGAACTCAAGTAGGCCATGACTCCATCATTGCCCACCCATGTGAAGTAGATGAATTTGTAACAAAACTACACAAAGTGTTAAAAGTATATAATTAAGTATATCTAACTATGTATGTCAGCTCCATGACCACTCTGTGCCACTCAGGAATGCCAACCACTATAGATGGAGTAAGGCATGAATCTAGTGATAACTTAGAATATGATAACAAGTATATGGTTTGTTATTTCATCTAATCAACCTGAGTGTCATTGAGTATATGGAAACTATGTGTCATGCACATGACCCTAATCTAATATCTAAGTATATTGGTTTTGAATTGAGTATGTAATAACTAAATTTGTGTAACTGAACTAAATATGGGAATGATTATGTCATGTATGATGCCCCTAAATATAAACAATTGGTATGAATCTGAGCTAAAATGAATATATCTGAGTAAAATTTGAACATAATTGTCAAACTTATGATTGTATCTGTGTAAATTTATATTATACCTAGTGTATTGGTCTAGCTAATCTAGACTATCCGAAGCTAGGGATATTGGATAGTATCACCTTGTAGTGGACAGTAGCGCCCTATGGTGCTAGTGTCCCAATTTGGGTGTTAATGTCTTCCTAGTCTAAAAGTTGGGTGATTTAAACTACTTTATAAGTCTCTATTTTCTTTGTGTCTGATTTCTAAAATTGAGCATGCATGGTAAAATTTATCTATGAATAGCAATGTAGGAGCCTAATCTCTATGAAAAACCCCTATGAATTCCCCCTCCTTTGAGAGTAGTTGTGAAACATGTGTAACAATTATTCTCAAAAGAAGTAGCTTTATAAAATGTGTTAGTCAGAGCATATACATGATATTCTAATCTAATGTACAAATATAACATTGCAATGCAAAAGTATCTAAGTAGAAGTAGGTAATGTAAGGTTTATGTTGTAATCTACCATTCCACAAGGGTGTCAATATAGATGTAATCAATGTGTATAATAGCATAGCTGAGTAACCACCTAGGGGGATGGGTCATGATGCCCATCATGACACCCAAGTAGGAAGGGTAGATGCATGAAATCCCTCATGGCATTAAAAAATGGTGTGTGTGTGTAATAATCAAATACAAGTGTCATGGTGAAGAAGCATACATACAAATATGTGAGGCACATTAAAGTAGGCCAAGGGGCCATAATTCAAGGGACATGGGCACATGTCACCAAATTTGAGAATGAAGACATATAAGGACATGTTCAAATGTCTACATACACAAAAAAAAAGAAATTTGAGAGCCATATAAAAGGACATGTTCAAATATCTAAATATAGAATCAAGAAAGCACACATAACACACATGGGAACATATCCAAGGCATACAAATAGAGAAGTGGCGTAGAGCTAAAGAACAATGGCATATTCAAATGCCCTCAAAGATGGAAGAAAAAAAGGAAACACAATCAAGTCTAATCTAGGAAAGCTAGAAATAAAAGCATGTATAAATGTGTGTAGTACAAATCTATGTGAGTGTTATGATGCACATATATTGAGCCTAACAAGTGATAGTCGGTAAAAAATTTAAGCAATGAGTAGCAATGATCAATATCAAGATGTATCAATGTGTAAACTAGAATGTATAGTATGTAAAGATAGAACTTGGTAGTAGCAATTATGTAAGAAATGCCCTCGAGTGGGTAGATGTATCGAATGAATAAATAGATTAGTGTATATTCCCCCATAGGGTAGATGATAACTAGTTTGGATCAGAGTAGTGTATTGGGATCCTATATGAAATTTGAAAGCACTCAATAAGAACAAGTGAAGCATATTTGTATGATAAAATTGACTATACTAAGATAGCTAGCAATATGCAATATCTGGTAAGTAGTAGAGATGTAAACATAGCAATGCATAAAATCTGTAAATTTTGTATTTTTTAAATATTAGAATGTTTTTGTATTTTAAAATGTTATATTTTTTTTGTGTTTTTTGAGTATAAGCTATGTAAAAGCAAATGAAAATAAACTATGTACAAGGAGTGAGATAGAGAGAATGAAGTATGTACAAGGGTAGGAACCATACTAACCAATGAGTCTCATGGGAGACTCACTATCAATGTGGCTTATGTAAAAAATAAGAATGGTACTATCTCAATGTGATTGTTATGATGTAGTTGAATGTTTTTATAGTAGGAATCTGAGTATTGTTCATCATCTGAATCATAATATTGTTCAACATTAAAATCATGATAACCTGGAATGCTAGAGGGAATTGCCTCATACTATGGAGTTGACCTTTTTAAGTTATGCTTTGGAATATTGATTGTGATTTTGCCTTTTGAAACTATGCTTATTATAGACATATGGTGCTCTAGAGGCTCTTTTACTAGAAAACTTATTTTGAGAAAGCTTATTTGTGTAGCATGATTTTGACTTTGCAACTGAGGATCTTGCTCTTTCTATAACACTTCATTTGTATCTAGATGTTTTGCCTTAATAAATTATATATGTGAATAATACACCTTAGGTTTTTTAATAAATCCCAAACCTTGTTGACCAATATTATCGACTACTAGAATAGAAGCGATGTCTTGGGCCTATTTACCCAAACCTTGACCATGATAATCATATTATTGTATATACTTTTGACTAAACCCATACCATATTGAATGTTTAGCCTCATTTTGGAGAGTTAGATTTTCTTGATTTATCTATGCTTGTTGTACTATTTCTTGATTTGATTATGCTTTTTGAACCTTGTGTTGTTCTGAGTTATGCTTTGGTAACCATTTTTGTACTATTTTTGAATTTGACCCTTTTTTAATTGGTAGATTTGCCATTGTATGTTGTGTGGATGATGTGTCACTGTGTGAGTCATTTGTATCCATTATCTATTGTATTTTCATTTTCAATGCTAAACATGAATTGGCGTGGTGCCCATGCATTCTACGATATGCACAATAATATATGCATCTCCTCATTAGGTGTAGAGGAGGTACGTTGATCAACTTAGCTTTAATCATTTCCCTTAGTACCTCACATAAAATCTTATTTAACCTTTGAAAGATTTTTGAATCACTAGTTCTAGATGTGTTTTTTTTTTATTAAAAAGGGTAAAAATATATTAATAAAAGAACAAGAGCATTACAAGAAGAAAGGGGGACCGAAATCCCCAAAGGAAAACAACAAGCACTGAAAAACTAGGGACGAACCCACCTATATGTTGATATGAACCTTCTTATCTTCCTCCAAAATACGTTCCAGATTAAAGCGAAGCTCTGAGGAGAGAGACTTCCAATCCTCAAAATTACCACCATCTAAATGCTCGAACGCCCATTTTGCCAAACAATCCACTGCTCTATTCCATTCACAGGGAATATGAACAAACCTAATTATATCCATGAGCGAGCTAATCCTCAAAATTTGCTACACAATCCAAGCCAATTACCAATTGACATCCAGCACTTTCCTCTTAACAAGCAGGTTGATCACGACTTGAGAATCTGATTCGCAAATGATCGTACGCCAACCCAATGCCTGAGCCTTCTCAAGAGCATAGAGAATAGCCTAGCCTTCGATCATGTTGTTGGTTTGCATCCCCTCATGGACCGCAAAGAGAAAAATCACCATACCTTCAGGGTCTCTACCTATCCCACCAGTACCTGCAAGGCCGGGATTGCCCCTAGAAGAGCCATCCGTATTGATCTTGAGAAACACATTGGGAGGGTACCGCCACTGACCATCCCTATGAATCTTCTCTTTGCCCTGTCGACCTCTCCTAACATAAGCCAAATTACCTGCAAATGAATGGATTCCTAGGTGCACCTCCACCTCAGCATCCTATTTAGATAAAGGGAGACAAACCTCACTCTTAGCTTGCACAGTCTCCTGAATCATCCCTATGACTTTCTACCATACTTGTTATGCCATAATCCTCTCATTCTGGAATATCCACCTATTTCTCTCCAACCAGAGCTGCCACAGCAAAAAGATGGCCCCCCTAACCAAACATTCTACAAAAAATCTGTCCTTGAGGGGGGTTCTCCCACGCCACTCCAAAAATCGACCAAAGATGAAACATGGAGACAGGGGCGCTGCCATACGTCCCACCAATAATGCTAGAGTTGCAAAGCAAAGGAGCAACAAAAAAATAGGTGAGCAGAATCCTCCTCAACCGCTTCGCACATAACACAGATGGATGGGCCTTGGAAGCCTCTTTTTCAGAGATTGTCCCATTTCAAGCACTTGTTCCAAGCTAACAACCAAACAAAGCAGTTGCATTTTGGCCATGAGAATTTATTCCAGACCTGTCTCCACCATTGCACTTATCCCCTGCCCAATCTCTGAGATAATAAAGCCTAATATCCAAAAGCAACTATGTAATTTCCTTTAGGATTGGGAGACCAAGCAAGCTCATCTTCCTCTTGGAGGGAGCTACATCAGCATCTAGAAAGGAGGTTCAGTAGCTCATCATGCTCCTCCTGCATTCCAACAACTGGCCAAACCTCAGGGGCTTTCCATTTTGCAACCTCTAGTTGTCCATAGGAAATGTATGATTTAAAGTCACTCACCTGAGACCAACCAGCATCAAGGAATCTCTGGCAAAGGTTCAACAGATTAGGGAATTGAGAAATAATGGGAGGGTTATCATCCCAAGAATAAGTCCAAAAGAGAGACTTGGATCCTCGCTTACAAATCCAGAATAAGCCTTCCTTAATAAGAGCAGCCCCTTTTTTGAGAGTCCTCCATATCGCTGAGCCTTTCCCAATGAGTAGATAACAAGGAATATCACTCTGAGTGGCCTCCAAATAGTACTTCTGAGAGAGAATTTTGGCCTAGGCCTTATCTTGTTCATTGCACCAGTGCCAATAAAGCTTAGCCACCAAAGAAACTCCATTTAAGTCTGTCTGTCTTAGGCCAAGCCCCCCATGTTGTTTGGGGCTATAGACCATCTCCCATCTAACTAAGCTCCATTTTGAGGTCATCAAAGTACCAGCCCATAAAAATTGCCTAGTAATCGAGTCAAATTCCTTAACAATTCCCACCAGGGCAACCTGAAGCATACATCTGTAAATGGGCAAAGCCTGCACCACAGATTGAATTAATTGAACATGGCCTGAAAAAGAAATCCACCTGTGAGTCCAATGATTCACCTTCATCTGAAATTTATCCAAAATATTTTGCCAAAATTCTTTGCATATACAGCCAGCTGTAATAGGAATACCCAGATAAATCAAGGGGAGAGTCCCAATCTGGAAATGCATAGTTTGAGCAATTCACTGTTGTATGGGAGCCAGTGTATTAAAGAAGATGATGGATGACTTATCTTCATTGACCTTTTGCCCTGAGGCCGTTAGATAAACATCCAACACCCTGCGCAAATTAGTGGCTTCACTCATTGTGGCCATGCCCATCAGAATAGTGTCATCAACAAATTACAAGTGAGACTGTGCCAACAGTTCACCCCCCCAATCGCCAGCCTTGAATATGCCCAACCTCTCTGTTCCTTCTGATCATCCTCCCCAAGCCTTCAGCTAGAAGAATAAAGAGATACAGAGACAAGGGATCTCCTTGTCACAGCCCCCTAGACGCACCAAATAACTCTGTATGTTCCCCATTGATAAGCACCAAAAAGGAAACCGAGGAAATGCAGCTCATGACCCATTGGGTCCATTCATCCACAAAACCAAAAGCTTTGAGAACCTTCCACAGGAATGACCATCTGACCCTATCAAAAGCCTTGGCCATATCCAACTTAATAAACATTGCCTTATCCTTGGAGCTGGCCATGGAGTGAATGGACTAAACCGCTATGACAATACCATCAAGAATTTACCTGTCTTCCATAAAATCACTATGTTCTTCAAAAATCACATCTCTGAGCCCAGTTTTTAACCTTTTTGCATTGATTTTAGATATGATTTTATAAACAATGTTACAAAGAGATATAGGGCAAAACTGACTTAGCCTATCAGCTCCTTTGCATTTCGGCATGAGGGCGAGATAAGTCACATTTGAAGCCTTAAGCATTTGCTTATTCTGCTGAGATTCTTAAACAATAGTTAAAAGATCCAACATGATAATATCCAAGAATTCTTGATAGAATTCAGTTGAGAAGCCATCAAGACCAGCAACTTTCCCCTTTTTCATCTGGGAAATAGTCACCTCAAGCTCCCCAAGTGTGATATCCTTCATTAAATTCTCATTCATTTCACGTGTCACCAAGGGTAGAATGTAGTAGAGAACCTATGCTTCCTCTGGTAATTCCTCGTTCACATCTTCCCTAAAAAGAGTAGAGAAATACTGCACCACCTCCTCTGACATTGCAGGAAAGGAATTAAGTCGCTCACCTCTTTCATTGACCAAGACCGAGATAGAGTTGTCGTGCCTCCTGGCTTTGGACAATTGAAAGAAAAAATAAGTATTTGTGTCACCTTCTTGGAGTCATTCTATCCAAGCTTTCTACTTCTAAAACACTTCCTCCCGTAGCTCGCATTCCTCCAAGTTTATCACAGCCTGAGCTTCATCTTGAAGTAAGATTTCAGTCAATCCTTCCTCCCTAATTGTTCTTGTGATACCATCAAGCTTATCCTGTGCATCAGCCTTAGCATGAAAAATATTCCCAAAGCTTTGATGATTCCACTGTTTAAGCTTATACTTCACAAACTTTAGTGATTTAGCAAAAATATACATCAACGTACCATGGGCAGGCCTGCCCCACCTTTACCAGTTAGCCACACATTCAAACAATGACTGATCTCGCAGCCACATGAGTTGGAATCTAAAGGAAGGAGAGCGAGGCTGGTACTTTCAAACATTGTTTAGCTTAATAGGCTAATGATCCGATCCTCTCTAGTCCAAAATTTCAAACCCTATAGACCACATACCCCTGACCCAATAGCCATAAACCAAAAAATGATCCAGTCTCTTAGCAATGAAATGTTGGCCAGTCCTCCGATTGTTCCAAGTAAATTATCTGTTGTTGGGTCAAATCTTGACTAAATTCAAAACTTCAATGTAATTTCACATAAGCAAAGTAGAGAGGTCAAGCTTTGTCATACCACCATGTTTTTCAGTCAAATCCAAAATAGCGTTAAAATCTCCAGCCATAATCGAAGGTTGGAGGGGAGCCAAGCTGTGGACAAAATTAATGTGGCCCCATAGGGATTGTTTACCCCGCCAGTCAGTAGGGGCATAGACATTGGATAGAAGAATGACTTCCCCCATCTCAAATTTGGAAGCCATCATAGTCAAGGAAAACTTAGAAGACAACCATCCTATGAGGCTAATCTTATGGGGGTTCCAAAGGCAAGCTAATCCTCCTGAAGATTTGGTAGCCCCAATGCATTGACAGTCCCCTTGTCTCCACAACTTAGGCGCTAATTTGGACATAGCATCTACTAAAATCTTAGTCTCCTGTGAAAAAAGAACATTAGGTCTTTGACTTCTAATCAAGTTATGAACATCATTTTGTCTAGGGCTGGTGTTCAAACCCCTTACATTCTAGGATAGTACAATCATTTCAAAGGATTTAAAAAGTGAGCATCCAGAGTCTTCACTGACCCCGACTCCGCCAAAGTCTCTCCCATTAGTTTCATCTTTTCCAGGTCTTTTTTCCTACCAAGCTTGACCGATTTCTCCCCCCCACCCTTCTTAATGTCTTTTTGCAAAAGTCCCAAGTGAGGAGAAGATTTACTACTCCTTGCTGCTCCTAATTCTTCGGATTTCCCTGTTAAAGATAAATTCCCATCTTATTTAGAGGGAACCGCTGAGGAAGTCAAAACATTTGATATCAACATCTGTTGGTCCATATCCATGTGCCCATCCCCAACATCCTATGATTCAGTTAAATCAACTGAAACATCATTCTCCTGGGCTGGGCCCTCAATCTGTTAATCCAAAATCATCAACCCTGGGTTCACCTCCTGTTGGTTAAGGTCATTCTAGATGTGTTTTTTGAATCACTAGTTGTAGGTGTACTTTTTTGTGATTTCATCTTTTGATATGTAACATTATTTGCCATAAATTGACTAGGTAAAGATGCATCTACATGATTTACACTATTGTGCCCTAGACACCTTTGTCTTATAAATTAATTTTATAATGTTGTAAACTTTTCATGTAATAGTTGATTTTAATTTTGTAAACCTATAATTATCTTGCTCATATTAAAAATTTGATCACATGGAGTCTCACAAGTGCACACCCTAGCTATTTTTTATTGAACATGTAAACACACACCCTATAGGGAAGAGGTGTGAATAGGTTGAGTATGGGGAATAGTGACATTGGTATAGGTTGATTCATCTTGTGGAGGAATGATAACATGGACCTGGTTACAGGTAAAGTAGTTATCACTCTCATGGAGATGAGAAGGAGAAAGAGATGTTTTCTTATGCATAATATATGACATTGAAACTTGAAACATAGGTGTTAGCTTATGTGTTAAATCCTCTATGTGTGTATGGGTTTGCTTGTTAATGGAATTCCACATAGGATAAAGACAACATGCTATGAGATATGACATATATTATAATTGATATAAAACATCATCTATACATGTGTTTATGTCTTTTCAGAGTTTTTTATGAATTAAAGGGAATAATCATGCAAATGAAAGTATTAAACTTTGCAGCAAAAAGTGATTAATTTCTTCGGTCATTATGATCATGATTGTATGAAATAGAAATTAGAATGTATATGGATCTAAAATTTGAATTTTGGAAATAAAATTTGAGTATATATAGAAAAGGATACAAACCCTAAGTTTGTCTAGGGTTAGGTTTGTTTGAGTCTAGGGTTTCTTGGTAACAATTTCAATTATATTAAAATAAATTAAAACCCTAATATGAAAATGATTTAATTTAGCTAGGTTGTTTAAACAAATAGAAAATTAGAAGTATGCATCCCTAATTTATTTCACAAAAAAATAGATTAATGTAAGCTAGGGTTTGAAGGAATATTTGAAGTAATTCAGGTTCACCAAATGATTTAAACTTTTAAGGTTTTTACAAGTGTAATCCCTATGTTTGGTTAAAGGGATGAGATGTATAAATTAGTTAAATAATATGTAATAATTAATCACTGATTTGTTAGCGATTTTGAACTTATTTGACTTTCTAAAAATAGTAATAAATATGATTAAATAGAGACTTATCATTAAAGCGACTATTGCAGACGATTTAGGTTTTAAAAATTAGGTTTTGGACAATTCTGAGAATCATTAATAGGATCCTAGTATTTATTTTCTCACTGGACAGTAGTACCACACCTGAACAATAGCACCATACTATTGTAGTATCTTCAAAGTGGTGTATCCTCTTTGTAGGATTGTTCTTATTTTATAGGAGCACCTATGCTTATGTTTTTAGGTCATGTTCCTATGCACATGAAATATAAAACTTTGGGTTGTGCCTTAAAAACATGATTTAATGTGGAAAACCTAATCCTCCTTATAATTATGGCATGAGCAATAAATATGTGTTCGTTATTAGGTTAGGTTTGACATCCTCAATGCCTAGTTATGAAGAGAGCTACCTACATACCAATACTCCGAGGAGGGATCAAGCCTGATGTATTTCTCCCACCTAGTACTTGGTGCTAGTGCAAGTGAATGCTAGAATGAGAGTGGACTTGGATGCCTTCAATGTGATTTAGCTTTGAAGTCTTTGAAATTTTAGTTTAGGGTTGTAGATGGTAGTATGCAAAAGTAGGGTAGAATAGGGATCAAATACCTTAATTTTTCTCAACTTGTCTTGTGTTTGAATAGACTTTTGCATCTATTTTCTATCTCATGAATAGAGGCAAAATAGACTTGTATTTATAAATATCTATAGCTTATAAGAATAATAAAATATGTTTAATCCAACCTTAGGAGGGGCACATGTTTGGAAAAGTATATGTTTCAGAGAGATAGGGAAAAATACAATAGCGCTTAGTTGGGAACTAGAGCCATGTGGTTGTAGTGTCCCAAATGTGGTGCTAATGTCCACCTAGAAGACTACTGGAAAAACTAGGTTAGGATCTGGGAAAGCTATCTTGGGACTGTGTTTGAGTTGATTGTAGATCTATATAGTTTGTATAATGACTAAAAAAATTGTCAAAAGAACTAGGATAAGTCTATGTCTAAGATAGGAATAGGATAACTCAAGACACACTCTTAGCATCCAAATACCACTTTTAGGTGATTACATAAAAAATATCTTAAATTCAAATTTGAGGATACTATAATTCATATTCTTCATGATGGTATCAATGATGATCGTATATTTTACAATAACAAACAAAACACCAATTTGGTTTATCCACAATCCACACATGAGGCCTCTTACATTGTATAACAATAGATTATACAAATGCACAAAATTGAAAATAATGCCAAAGATAAGGCTCTAGTTATAGAGCATGAATGGTATGATGACCACAATGATGATGATCTATGGGAATTTAACAAGATTCATTACATAGGACTCAATGATCTCCCATCATATCCACCTTTAGACTATCCACATCCCTTGGATGTGCTGTTATATTTTTAGATTATCGTCTTTCTTCATATATGTTTATAAATTTTTTTATATATTTCATAAAAGTTCAAAATCAAGACCTATGCATGCTCATGTTAGTTCATTTACATTAGTTAATTCATGAAAAGTTATTAAGTACTTATTTGTATCCATTTTAATATCATATATGCTTCACAAGGGTACATGAGTGAGTGAAAAGCATACAAGATGCCATTTTCAGACATAGTTTCAGGTTACTTCACAGTTTCAAACTCAAAAACTACATTGAGATAAGATTGCACTATTTAGATAGGAGTGCACTGCATTGTTGTCCTATTTCACCACTCTTGTACTAGTTATCAAGGGCTATAAGTTCTCAAATCCAAACCAAACACAAACCTCTTATAACCTGTATATACATCAACAAGCTCATTCAAGACATCTTATACATAGGTTTTATCTGTATTTAGCTATCCTTTAATGTTTATACGTTAGTTATTTATATGGCATAAAATATATCGATATGGATCACTTACTAACACACTAATATCTTACTATTTAAGTAAATTATTAAATCTACTAGTGTTACAAATTACTTATGTTGATCAACTAGATGTATTTATGTATGCTTTTCATGTTTACATTTATGTTTCATGTGTTGTGTGTATTCATTATTTGGCTTATGAACATTTGAACATGTCCTTGTGTGTGGATATAAGCCTTCATTTTATGTTTTTTTATATATGTGAGTTACATTTGAACGTGTCCCTTATATGTGTCCCTTTGGCCTTCTATTTCATGTTTTGTGTGTTTTCTGTGTACTCTTTGTTTGTGTGTGTCATGGCCATAACGCTTATTTACTCATTTTGTGATGCCATGATGGACATCATCCATCTTACCAACCATTCATGCAATGATGGATATCATGAATCTCTCCCTAAGTAGTTATATTTAGTTCCAGTACACAGTTTTGATCATTTATATGTGTGCCTAATTGCTAACATCTATTTTGACATTCTCATTATGTATGCTTATTTCTAGATGCATTTCCCATTATTATTATGTTTAATTTATCTATATGATGATGTAATGCCCCTTTGTATTATCTTTATAACTCAAATTTTCATATTCCACATAACATCTATCACATAACTCTTTATTTTAAGTTAAGTTATTACACAATCTCGATAACTCACCTCAAAAGAGGGGGCGTACATAATGGCTTGTATTAGAGACTAAGCCCATACAATACATTGCATAAGCAAAAAAAAAAGATTTCACTCATTGAATCACAAAGCATAACCACAAATCACTAAGAGAATTAATTTAGATAAAAGTGATCCATTTAGATAGGATTGCACCCCATTGTTGTCCAAGTAGGGTGTTGTTGTCCTAGTACCCAGAAAATAGCCACTTTAAGAATTTCGTAGTCTTTGGTAGTACATGACATTATACAATAGGTACATAGTTTTAGTTTCCAATAAATACTCATATTTGCTCAGTTTGGGGGCATCATGCATGACATATGTTCTAGGTTAGCACATAATTTTTTTCTCAAAATTTTAGTTGATATTACTCAAACTCAGAATCCATATACACCATATATCATATTAGGGTCATGTGTGCAAATATGGCTTCCTCCTTGGTCAATTTTACACTAGTTTTATAGATGGGATGGAAATGCTTGTCATTATCCATGATGTATACATCATAATCAAATTATACTAACTTTTTACAACATTTTTGCATCAATTCTATGCTATTTTTTCACCAAAAATGAGTCTTATTCTGTCTATAGGGGTTGGTGCACCCTTTTGCACCATTTTTTGTACCAAAATAATCTATTATAATTCATACAATGATTTCAAACTACTTCGCTAATTTAGGTATGCAATGGAGTCAATCACACCTTAAGTTCTTAATCACACTCTACTATCAATGATGATTTAGGCATGCACATTCCAATTCATGTTACTCGATGCATATGAAATCTCCAAAGGTCCTACCTTCTATAGTCACCAATTTTGCAGCATTTTTTTACACTAGGAAAACACAATGATTCACGTACCCATTCAAATGTATTCATTCCTTATTATTAGTTATATAAGTTTCTTGTCTTTGCTTCTTTAAATTCATCTTAATTAAAGACTCATTTTATACATGTTTCATTACAAGTTCACATAAAGCACAGTTTAATGTTGTGGCATACATTCAAGATTACACTTCATAGGTAAGTTTAGGTATGCATTTTTTCCTTTTACTCTAGTAATTTCACTTTGTTTCATTACTAGAATAAAAGTGGGGGGTTGGGTTGGTGGTAAGTGTAGACACATAAATTAACATTCAATCTAAAATAATGCAATTGTTACCACCATTTAACACACTTAGTTCATGACTTATTCCAGGGCCTTTTGACCATTTTCTTTCACTTTATACATGGATGACCCATTATTGTAAGCAAAATAATGACCCTAGAATGTCCATATTCCTTATGTAGATAAATTTATACTCACACACAGATTATTCTTAGTACCCATATTAGTTCTTTACGCTCTTCAGGCAACAACACCCTAATTGGATAGCAATGTACCAATCTCTTAATTGGATCCATCATATTTCCTCCCACAAAATAATGGCTAATTTCCAAAATTAAAATTCATGAAAGGATCATTCCATAAGTTTAACAAGCCCCATCTTAAGGAATTTCAAAAATAC
The DNA here is from genome assembly GCA_037957365.1 of Torreya grandis. NCBI lineage: Eukaryota > Viridiplantae > Streptophyta > Pinopsida > Cupressales > Taxaceae > Torreya > Torreya grandis. The sequence goes on along the minus strand of JARHVA010005099.1, from coordinate 544,765 downwards.
CACTATAAATCCACATTTTGAACCATTTTGCACACAAGAAGCTTCCTCATTGAAAAATACCAGCATTTTAATTTCACATTGAGAGAAAATTCCCTATTTATTCCAATTTTGATTACATACAACCCTAGTAGCTTTGACCTAAAGTCTGAAGACGCTTCCAAAGTCACAAGTCATGGTTGAAGCACTTGATCACACTAAGTTTACACTAGGATCTAACATTTTACACTAGTCTTTCACACACACCACCATAGGATGGGATAACTCATGGAGTTTGATTCATCTTCAAAGTATTGGTATGTAGGCAATGCTCAACACAAGGGGTGTTAAAGATAAAAACAACTTCAATTGCCAACACCTTTTTATTCTATGATTGCAATAATCTTCCTAGGTCATTGAGCTAGGATTACAAGTGAAAATAAGCTACACTAAGGTTTTCACATCAGATTATAAGATCCCACACAGTGTACAAAACACACAGGAGAAGGAAAATCTACCCCACAAATCTCATATTTATGCTACCTACCAAACAGTAGTGCTCCTTAGAGACAACAATGCACCACTATATTATCTAGTTGTAATGTTCTTGTCCAAAAACCTTGCCAACTTTTGTTCTAAATCTACACTCAACTAACACATCACCCAAGTTAGTCTTAGATCTATAAATGATCCATATCTCAATTTTTCAATTAATTTTATATTCTCCTTTGTACTTTCCATATTTAGTATATTTCTAAATTTAGTAAGTTCTAAATTAGTTTGCATCATTTATTGCATATCTATAGCATTTTGATTTTGCATAGTAGTCTGTCAAATGAGGGTCTAACATTCTCCTAGTTCCCCAAATTTGATAAAACATTATCATAGTATAGTGTAATTATTATTGAAGCATGTATGTAACAAATATAATGTGAGGCATGTAGTAATGTGACCATTTTTTAATAAGATTACAAATTAAAAGTGCATGTTATAAATTATGGAATCACTAATCAAACTCAACAAGAACAAAACACATTATCACATATAAGGCAAAGCATCACATGCAAAGGATATGACCATGTTGCAATAAACAAGGTTAAGGGCCACACATAAAAGACATTAAGAATGTCATAAACAAGGGACATAAAGATGTCATGTGCATGTAGTAAGCAAGTAATGTCAAACCTATCATATAAGAAAGTAACAACATTGATGAAGCATAGAATAATTGAAACATAGTCTACACCATCCATATGTATCAATGTCACTATTGAATTTTTGAGTCACCCCTAGTCAGTGCAAGGCTTGTCAAGGCCCTACAAGATATCCATGCACCTATAAGGACCCAAGCATTCTAAATAAAGTAAATACAGATGCACCTGAGCTTAAAGATGAAGGTGTCAGTCTATGTAGCGAAGTAGTGATGACTCACACCTACATAAATCTTTCAATATACACCCATATGCAAGATTTTATGGCATGCAAGTCTAAGAGTGCATGAATTCAAAGATACAAATCTCTGGGTTTTGAAATGGTTAAGTGAAGGTTAAATGTAAGAAGCAATATGAATTATGAAGAATGCACTCATGATCTTCAATCCTTGTGTATGCCCTTATTAAAGGTCTTCCTCACACTTAGTCTATGAATTTCTAGGCCCACATGTAGGGTCATAGATTTGTGCTCAAGAAATATGTAGTATATAGCTACCCTTCCACCATTGCCATGTGGAATTTTGATGCTCATTTAACACAAATAAACCCACAGTTCTCTTAGTAAAAGTTCCATCTCTCCACGTGGCAATTTGGCACTCATCTAAAATAGGTCTAATTCAATAGAATTTCAAGCAATGCCATTGGTTAGCAAATAAGGGAAAGGGGGACACACCAAATAGCCATAGCAAAGAAATGGCACCCACATGTCATGTCTACATTTTTCCCACCCAACAAGCTAAAAGAATCTTTTGAAAGCTCATCGAGATGATGCATGTCCCCCCATAGAGATGTACTTAAGACCAATCATGAAGCATCACTTACCAAGTTGTAGAACGATATGAAAAAGGTCATTGGAGGTGGTTGAAAAGATCTTAAGGCACTATTAGAGCAATTAAATGCAAAATCAATTACTTGAATTTGGGACTTGAGTATACACCATCCTCTAACTCTATCAGGGAAATCTTCTATTCCCTATGCACATGTGTATCCAGATATGATCCTACCATCACCACCAAATTCGATCTCCAAACAGACTCTAAAAAACATGGCCACAATGTTGTAAAATAATTGAATGCTACATCCACCACCCCAAGTGGTGTATTTATTATAAAATTGGCTTAATCCACTATAAAAGCTTGGTTATTTCACTATAAAAGGGTCGACACATTTTTAGTAACATCACGTTGCTAAAATTTCCCTCCATAAGCACTTGTCTTGGATAAACCTTACATGCTAATGAGAATTAAGTTCACATATTTTTGTTATTTTGATGATCTATGTGTTATTTTATGTCTATTAATCTTTGTCTATGGGTATTATTCAACCCTATCATCATCATCATCATCCATTCTCAGCACCTCTTCATTAAACTTGAAGTTCACTTGCAGGTCATATCTTATGCACATTAGGGTCTGTGTAGGCTTTGTCTATGGATAACCTTCATACCTCTCAATGTTGCACTATGTTCTTGTGCCTCTATGCCAAACACTTATGCATTCAGAGTAACTTGGCAAAAATTATGTGATATTATCTTATTCTCAAAGGTTTGCATTGTGTTTATGACAGTAGGAGTGCTTGCTCTATTATAATCACATCACCTTTTGCTTTTAGCATCTCTTACCTTCTCCTTCCCTTTTCCTCTAAAAGATAATAGGTTTCGATTAGTAGTAGTTTACCTTTCTACTCTTTAGGCCTACATGTTGGTCTTAAACCAGGTGTGATTAGAATAGAAGGAATTTAGCCTACTCTAGAGGCTCATCCCAAAGAGCACAAGGGTCCCACACCTTAGGGATGTTCCCATCATTATGAAAAGATAATTGATGCTCATGTGCACAACTATGTGATAATACTTATGCACCCAGTCCCTTAGACTCTTGCACCATGTGTAAGGCCTTCGTACTTAGCTCCCCACCACCAAAATTTTTCATGTCGTGGAGCATCTATGGGTGAACATTTTGAACAATAATAGTTTCTAGCATGGTCAGTTAGACCATTTGAAGAAAAGATAAGGAATTGGTGCTATATTTAGCTAATAAGTGTAGAAAACACTTAATGATATCACCTAATGACTCCAAACATCTATGGTCCATAAAGATCACTCTCTTACCTACATGCCAAGAAGAACAAGATCATCTGTAAGAGGTATCGATTTCCTTTTTAGTGAGCTTCTAGCGCCCTAAAGAAGAAGGAGAGTTAGAATATCCTTGTCCCCTATGAAATGATGTAGTGTAAGCCACTTGCCTCCTAGACCATAGTCTATGCCTCTATTTGGAAAGATTAATGCAAAAAGGTGAGGTTTATTCCCCACTTCATTCACAATACTATTAAGGAATCAGGTGTTTATGCCTTTTAATGGAGGTAGTCCATTAGTACTAGTGTATTATGATGACATTTTGGTGTTTGTGATCAAAATCTTGTCTTATTTCATGGGTGAGAATACAATCTTCCTTGTGGAGAATATCCAAGACATTGCGAACATCTACTCAGTGCACCATGTCACCTAGGACAACATTATAGTCAAGTTACTAGCTTCTTCCTTCAAGGAAAAATCTCTTCAATAATACCAAGGCTAACAACCAAATTCTATTTATAATTAGGATGAGCTCAGTAAGGAATTATGTAAGAATTTTAAATATCATAGTGATCACTTATCCCTGATAGAACAAATCACAACTATAAATTAAGCACTGCACAAAATAATGGTTGACTTTAACTTCAGGTTCTAGAGAGTTTGAGATAGAATCCCATCCTTATGTAAGCCTTCTATAAATATCGTATTCTTGTATTTCCTAAAAGATCTTAATAATGATATAGTGGTGATGATTCAGTCCATGGGAGGTACGGTCCTCCTTGATGCCTATGAGTGGCAGTACACATAGAAAATTATTTGATTCAAGCAGGTAAGATTGCACCTAGACCCCTCATGCCTATATTCATAGAGCCTCTCATTAATCAAGTAGATGCATAATCTATGCAGGTGTCTATCCCTACTACACTGATCCCACTTACTCCACCCACCATCTCTTCCAATGAATTGCACAAAGTGAAGATGCCATTGCAAAGTTTTGGAAAAGAACTAGTTAACCTCAAAATGCAACAAGTGTAGTATCCTAGGCATCATCATCCTTTCACTCATCAATACTAGTCAAATAGACCTCACTACCAAGGTAACATGCAACCCCAAAATCAACTCACCTATAATAGAGTGCCTTATACGTAAAATACTGATGTTGTCGGCACCTCCAAAGCCTTTATTTTGGTATAGAATAATCTAGCACAACATTATAAATGATGCTTCCCATGTAATCAACTACATAATCAAACCACCTACATAAATGAAATCTTGAACCAAGTGCTCATGGTGAAAAGCATGCCTCGGTTATAAGAATAAACAAGTAGTGTAGCCTTGAAAGAGGAAGGGATTTAAGTACCAATTTAACCATAAGAAGCATATATTTTCATCAATTAGCAAGAAGAGAACTTTAGCTATGTCAATCAAAGAAGTGCACCTGGTGGAGGGAGCACTCTAGTCACTTTTAACACAAGATTCAAAAGGAGAGATATAGAAGAAACTACACCATCCTCAGCATCTTTGCCTTTAGTGGCCCAAGTTAATCACTTAATTGTACAAGCCAAAGAACCTACACAAGCTTTGCACCTAAAAAAGATAGTGCAGAAGGAGGGATAATCTCATATTAGTGCACCAACACCAGGAGAGGTTATTATTCCAAGGCCATAACTAAAGGGATCTCAAGTTCCCTTCAACATAGTGGAGTAGATGAAGAAGATGAGCCTTAATGTCATGATGTGGGATGCACTCATTATTTCATCTCAACAAAACTTGCTCTAGGATGAGCTCAAAGGCTTCCAAGAGTGTTAGGCCCCTCAACTAGTGCCTGCTAATTTTGTGAGCTTATGCCAACCAAACTAAGAAATGTAGGTGCATAATGTCAATAATAATCCACCTCCATTCTATGTCTCCTTAATCATCAGATAATACCTGGTGCATAATTGTATGATCGACTCTAATGCAAGTAGCTTAGTAATGCCAAAGAAGATCATAGATACACTTAGAATTACATATGCCCTTGCTTTAAAAGGAGTAGTCTAGCTTGATAGCATGATAGTCAAAATTGTAGGTATAATAAAGGATTTGAATCTTATATTACATGCATGCCCAAGCCTTTCGATCACTTAAGACATCGTAGTCATTGACTTACCTCCCTACTTTGCCATTTTCTTCTCTCAAGACTTCATGATAAATGTGGGTGGATATTTGTCTTTAGATTGGTCACATCTGCCATTGAGAACTAGATACAGGCCAAGGTGACTATCAGGGTGGAGACTATCTTTAAGAGCCATGTCGAGCCATACACTCCCAACCCAGTTGAATAGAACTGCATGATGTTCGACTAAGAATAGAACCCAATTCTCTATGGAGTTGAGATGCCACTTAAAGAAATCTTAGACAATATTTGGATGATTGGGTACATAAGCATTTTGAGTATGATCCATATGACAACACTGAGATGGGTCTAGGCACATATTTCATCATGGAAGAAAATTCTATGTTGCCTAATCTCATGAAAGCAGGTGAGGACCCTGAAGTTATGTGGTATTTATACTTTGATGGTTGCCAAATTAAGAATAACATAAGATCCGGTGTCATATTGGTCTCCACCCAAAAGTAAAAATAATTCCATTTATTCAAATTATAGTTTGCTTGCATGAACAATGTTGTCGAGTATGAGGTGTTAATCTAAGGGCTCCGAGTTGTGCAGAAGAAAGGGATCTAGGTGTTGTAGGTGTTGGGTGATAGTGAGTTGGTTGTTATCTAAGTTAGAATGTAAAGCTTGACTAATAATATCTTGATGAAAGCCTATAAACATAGAGTATGAGATCTGATAGGACTTGATGCATTCAATGTCATTTCCATACCAAGAACATTCATTGTCTATGCAGATAGCCTCATGACTATAGGTGCATAGTATGACATCCCATGTGACCTTATGAAAGATTTTAAACAACTCATCAAGCTCATGGTCAGACTAGTAGTCCTTGATAACATGGAGAATCAGCAAGTGTTGGAAAGTGATGAGCAAAACATCAACTTCCTATAGGACAAGGTAGAGTTTTGTGCCATGAACCAGGTGTAGCTACAAGTCTAATATGAATATCAAGTCATCCAATTAAAAGGGAATAAACTACCAAAGTGTCTAGTCACCCTAGAAAGTATCTTTGAATCTAATGACTAATTCAAAGGAGAAAGGCACAACATAACATCTAAGGAAGAAATCTCTACACCTGTAGTCATTTTGAAGGGTAAAACTCTTAAAGCTAGTAAGGTTTGCTCCACACCATAAATCAAAAGCTTCATTGAACTCAATATGAGATATGATGATATATTCACATGGAGCTACAAGGATCTAAGAGGCTTTGACCCAAGCTTAGTGAAACATACAATTGAGTTAGATCTGGGTGCACAACCCATGTGCTAAAAATAGAGGCCCATTAATCCAAAGTTAGAACCATTAATGTGTAGGGATCTCTCCAAGCTCATTGAGGCTGGTATAATACTTTCAATCAAACATTCTTCATGGGTCACCAACTTAGTCCCAATGTGTAATAAAAATGGGCAGATTTGTCTCTGCATAGATTTTAGGGACCTAAACAAGGCTTTCCTCAAAGATCACTACCCTCTCCCACCAATGGAGTAAATATTGCAAACAGTCATAGGCATGGAAATATTTTCATTATTGGATGGTTACTTGGGTTATAACTAGATCTATGTATAAGAGTGTGACCGTTACAAGACTGTGTTCACCACTAAGTGGGGAACCTTTGCATACTAGCGCATGTCATTCAATTTGATTAATGAAAGTGTGGCCTTCCAAAGAGCTATGGCTATGGAATTCAAGGAGCTCATCAATAAAATCATATTGGTTTAACTCGATGACATAATTGTTTTCTCCAAATGTGCTAAGGATTATTTGGATCACCTAAAGCAAGTCTTTTAGAAGTGTTACAAGTTCATAATATCTTGAAACCCCAACAAATGCATCTTCATAGTTCATGAGGGAACCCTCCTTGTGCACATTGTTTCAAAGAGGGACTCATGATTCATCTAGAGTGAGTAAAGGCTATCTTGTCCCTCCCTTTTTCAAGCCACAAGAAGAGTCTCTAGATCTTCCTGGGGAGAATCAACTATATGATGAGGTTTGTGCCTAGTTTTGTTATCCTGGTCAATCCTCTCACTATAATGTTAAAGAAGAATGTTGCATTCAGTTGGACCTACGAGGATATGGAAAGTTTTGAATCTATTAAGCATGCCTTCGTGCAAGCCCCCAACTTGATCAACCTAGATTATAGCAAGGATTTTATCTTGTATGCATTTGATGGAGCTGAAGGCATCTCGGCCATCCTGACATAGAAAAATAAAGAGCAACTAGAACAACCAATTGCATTCTTTATCTAGGTCAAGGACTGTGAGTTGTGCTATAGTTTCATAAAGAGGCACATACACATAGTTATGAGAGCACTGAAAAAAATTAGACATATGTTCTTGAATAATAAGATCTAACTCATGGTCATGCACGTAAGTGTTAAGGAGTTCTTACTTAGCAAGGATATCAAAAATAAGAGGGTTAGTTAGATCATGAAAGAGATGGAGTACGATGTAGATATCCAAGTCACCAAATTGGTGTAAGGAAAGGGACTTTGCAAGCAGTTAGCTGAAATAGCAGAACCAGAAGATGGCATAGTCTTAATGTCACATGAGGAAAGGTGCACAAGAAAAGAATCTAAAACCAATTGGGTATAGGATATGAGAACCTTCCTTCAGCATAATATGCATCCTCTTGGCCTCGATAAAGCTAAGGGTAGACATTTTAGACTGTAGTCTATTCCCTATGTGTTTATAGATGGTGCACTTTTTTGAAAGGATTTTAATGCAATCCTCTTGAGGTGCATCAAATTGGATCAAATAAGTATAATAACTCAATAATTCCATAATGGCCTTGTAGGAGGCCATTACTCACCTAAGATCACTATTGTGAAAATCATGTGAGTCAACTATTATTAACCAACTTTGTTTAAAGATGCACATGTGTATATGTGAAATTGCAAGAAATACAACTTCTTCATAGGCAAACAAAGGCTCACAACCTTACCACTGTGCCTAATTCAAGGTGATCAACCCTTTTCATAGTGGGGCATAGATTTCATAGGCATGATTAACCCACCATCAAGCGATGGGCACAAATGGATTCTCATGGCCACCGACTATTTCATGAGATGGATAGAAGTAGTTGTGCTTAAGGAGGCTAATGAACCATCCATCCTTATCTTATACAAAGGCATTATAATGATATTTGGTGTTTCATCCACCATTATCTCCAATAATGTATTGGCTTTCCTTAGAACCAAGATCAGTGAGTAGGTCATCAAGCACAACATCTACTTGAACACCTTGTCAAACTATTGCCCTCAAGGTAATGGTCTATCCAGGTTTATGAATAAGAACCTAATTCATATCATAAAAAGGAATTTGAAGGATAACCAATGAGCTTGGCACACTAAGCTTAGGACTACTCTTTGGGTTGATCGAATCACGCCCAAGAGAGTGTTGGGAAACTCACCCTTCATGCTAGTCTATGAAAGGGAAGCCAAGTTATTGGCATCCCTAGAGTTGCCTTCCTTAGAACTCAAACATCAGTTAGAGCTACTCGAGAATGATCCCCTTGAAGTAAAAATGGTAGAACTCATGGAACTCAAAGAAACTAGAGTGGAAGCTGCACACACTATTGAACTCCAATAGGCACAGACCAAGAGGGTCTTTGATAAAAGGGCCAATGAGAGAAGTTTCTAGGTAGGAGTCTTAGTGCTCAAATGGGATGCAAATAGAGAAAAATTTGATAGGCACACCAAGTTTGATGCAATATTGAGTGGTCCATATATTATCACCAATTGCAAGCCATCTAATGCCTTCCAACTTACAAGAATAGAAGGAGAGGAGTTGCCTATCCCATTCAATGGGATTCATATCAAGCACTATCTCCATTAAGTCTTGTATAAATTATAAATAAGTAAAGTAGATGTTTTTTCATTTCCCTAAAGTGTGCTTTGCTCTCCCTTGTTTTAGAGTAGTTTCAATTCCTTTAAGCGCTTGTGCATAGTGTTTTCTTAGCTTAGGTCTTTTCCTCTAATTGCCTTTGACGCAGTTCTTATCTTGTGAGGTGAATCTCAACTCATTTCAAAGATAAAAATGTGTGGTTAGTCTAATTGTAGCATAAAATTACACCCTTGTGGGAGAGTTTTTCAGGCTCTCTCACTCCTAGCTATAATATTGGAGAAACCTCATGCCGTGGGTATCTTATAGTGAGGTTGAACCTTTGGAGAAGGTCGACTTCCTCTCGACAAATCACCTAAACTAATGTTTTTGCTTGGAAAAGAGGTAGAGAGGGGGTAAAGGGTAAGTAAGGGAGATAAATGGGTGATACACCAAATTGATTGACACTCACACAAGCATGAAACAAACACTAATTCAACATAAGATAATTCTTGCTCACACAACCTCATAAACTAGTTAATTTGCATAAATGTTTCATAAACCAGGCTCACCAAACAATACATGAAGCAAAGAGGAATTTCAAAGTTCACACTAATAATCCATTAATGGTGGAAAGATCTCAAGTTCAGACCTACAACTAACTTGAAAACACCTAAAAATAGGCACGAAAGAAGGACAATAGACATGGAAGAATATTTCTTCACAAGGTCATCATGCACAAGCTTGTTAAGCATAATTTAGAGGCAAGAGATAGGTAAAAATTAATCTTTATTGCTTCAAAATGTCTTTCTTACAAATTTTGACAAGGTTTTTCCTTGTCAAATGAGAATATCTTACAAAAAATGGGGGAGAAATAAGAGATATAAGAGAAAAGGGGAAGAGAGAGAGAAGAGACAAGCACACAGAATCAATAAATGAGATCCAACCACCCTTTATGGATTCTAACCCACATTTGGGTTAATTATAACTAATACTTCTTCAACAAAGTAACCTCCATTAGCTCTAATAGTCTTCAAACCCTCTCATTGGTTAAGAAACACACTAAAAGATAGAAACTTATTGAGGATGATGATGTCATGGTCCACTAAGAAGGAAAAGTCTTCAAAGACTTTAAAAATGTATTTAATGCTCCACTTTCACTATCCAACCTCCAAATCTCTCTCCCATAGACTTATACGCCTCCACTCACTCTTCTAGAAGATGTTAGGCAAAAGGTTAGCTAACTTGGTATTTTGTGTTTAACTGACCATGGAGGTTATCTTTCATGTTTGATTTTTGAGGTTATTTTCTATTTTCAACTTAACTTTGTTCCTCCAACTTGCAATAAACTCCATGATACCTGCAACTCCCATAGACCCCATTGATGGAGGTCACAAGCTTGAGCCACCCTCAACCAGCTACCCTAAAAATTGCTCCACAGGCCATTTGAAACCCTGAAGACCACTTCTAGACCTGTAGAATACTTGCAGACATCCATTACATGTGTATGATGAATAAAATGAATATTTGGAAAACCTTCAATACCTGTAATAATGGTGCAAATCACCATTAAACCTACAACAATGCATAAATATGTCAAAAATAGTGTTTTTGACCCTTTTGCTCAGCAAGACACCATGAAAACGCTTATGAAGAGATATAAATGGCATTCAATGATGTTTTATGTCTTATTAGAACCCTTCCATGGTTTTATGCCATTTCTTTCTTCGAAGACATGCAACAATATGCAATTTTGAGCCATTTTAGGCCTCCTAGGCAACCAAACATGCCAAATTATTCTAAAAGATAGGTTGGTCAAGAGATGGAGGGAGTCCTATACACATTTTAGGTGGTTTCCAAGTAATTCTAGGCCATTTTATGGACCTATGAGTCCACAAACACAAAACTGGTCAAAAAGTTCCATTCCAAGCTTGAGCAAGTTCACTTTCAAGATGATTATTCATATAGTGAAGACACCCATTACACCAATTCATTCCATTTATATATGGTACATATATCCCTTCAACACCCTTAAAAATATTGGGCTCCCATGTGAAATTTGTGAAAAGATACACATGTAAAGATGATTGTTTGTAGGGTTTGAAAGCATTCTAGACATGCTTACACTCTTTAACAATTGTTTATAAAACTTAGGACCTTAACCAACCTCAATACAAAATTAATTTAAATTAAATATGGTTACTCAAAACATACTAGAATCACTTGTCCCAACTCTTCTTGGTATGAAAGAAACGAGCATCTGAAGATGGGCTAAAATTGGGTGTCTTAGGCCTAAAAAGCTTGAATTTCTCCAAATGACCAATTTAACCTTTCCCACTCATATTCCTTGATTTAAAAAATATTAATGACATCTGAAACACCTCATAACATCTCTCTAAGTTATCAAAACTCAACTTTGCCTTTTATGCCTTTGAGACTACCTATAGGGATTTCAGCCTACCTTGAGAGTTTACATAAATTTTAGAGTGTGAACACTCTTTAAAGGTGTTTAAGAGGCTTAAAAACATATTAAAATTATTATAAAATAGTCCAATAAGCTTTTAAACCTCAAACACACCTTAAAACTCCAAAAAGTGTGTATGCATGAATAGTGACCATTACGAGATATATGGTGGATTGTGTATAAACAATGGGCACTTCCACTAATCACATGACCTTACCTATATTATGTATAGATATAATAGGTAATTATTACCAGTTTTACCAAGTTTTAAGTCATTTTTATGTTTACTTTTTCATTTAGACCCCTTTTACCAAAAGTTACCTCGAGTTACCTGCATGTTTCCTTCGTGCCAAAACTTGTCTTTCTTTAAACCTTTGCATGAAAAAACTAAATATGATCACTCATATAGGAAAATATAGGTTTTAAACATAATATAATACCATTTTAAGACCTCTCCAAGGCCTAAACTGCTTCTTGGCATCCAAAACTGATAAAACTTCATTTAGTCTCCAATGACTGCCTTCTTGAGTGCATGTGGACTGTGTAAGAACAGCATGCACTTTCACTACGGATAGGACCTTGATGATGGAATTTTATGATTTTATAGGTCATGGATACCATACATACCAAATTTTATTCTTTGAATCAACCTATAGATGCCCCAAAATGGCCAATTCCTCCAAGGCATGCTCTAATGTTGATCGTGATTTGACATAGAGTTGACTGTACTAAAACAATGAATAGTTCTCATTATCAAAAAAATTCTAAATGATTTTGAATAGGTATAATAGGTCATAAAGAGCCTCTCCACCAAATTTTGTGATTGGATCTTGCATATTTTGGTCTGTAGGCCCATTTTGGCAAAAGATAGTGACATGTGCCTGTATGGTCAAAATTCACAACTGAGCTTTTTTTCATTTGAATTGGCTTGAGATAAAATAAGGTAAATTTTATTTTAAATTATTATGTATCTTCTCCTTACAATATTCCACTCTTCATTGCTTTGCCTTCAACCTCATTCCACCATATATGGCCTAAGCTCCTCAAGGAAAATCCATGGATGCCTGCGTGCTTAGTGCTGTAGGTGATGGATATGAGGTGTATGTATGTAGATTGCATTGTTTGAAAACATTTATCATTATGATAATGATCTCATTACCCTTATTCTCCTTAATCATCTTCTTGGAACATGAAATCCTGTAGAAATCACTGAATGACTTCATTAAACAAATATCAATACTGAAGGCCTTCAACCACTCCTTTACTTTAGTCATACACCACTTTCCTTTTCCAAGGATTTTCCCCTATGATAGGGATGAAAGATATATTCATTTAAACTTATAAACAAACCTATGAAACATTGTTATTTGGCATCAACAAAAGGGCCTAGGACCTTTATTTTTGTGTTTTAGGGAAATTGTCCCCAAACTGAGCTCTTCAAACTTGAACATGGTTTCTTGAACCCAGAATTTTCTCTAATGTTAGTTACTATTTAAAAATCAATTCACATGTATTCCAACCTCATATATGTTCCCAAACACACTTCAACATTCATTTATGCCTTTTAATTTTTTAATGGCCTTATGAGGCTAATAGCCTTTTCTTTGCCATTTCGCTTTGGTTTGGTCAAACTAGGCACTCTTTTGAATATGTAATCACCTTTTAATCCATATTATACCTAATTTTATGTGTGTGTCAAGTTTCATGGTCAGATTCAACTCCAAGACCACACTTCATTAGGCTCCCCTCAATTAGGCCTAATTAGGCCTTAAGCGCACCCTAGGTCTAGAAACCATACCCTACGGGCTTCAATGAACCAAAAACATATTGAATCATTTAGATCACCTTGAAATACATTATATTACAAAATTTTGGTAAATTTTGAGGGTTAAAACTCTTGGAATATTCAAAACCCTAGCTTAGGGCTTCTCTCATGCTCTTTCTGAGAACCTGTTTTGGATTAGGGGGGTTAAAATGAGTTATATGCCTCACCTATATCTGTTTTGTATTGATTGGATAGGTATAAATTGGTCAGACCTGGGAGATTTGGCAAATTAATAAAAAATAAAAAAAACATCACCAAGCTCTCAAACAAAAAAGTGTCAGCTTGTTGCCCTATTTTTGCTTTGATGATGGTTCTTGAGTTATAGGGGTGAACTAGCGAAACTGAGAGAGGTTTTTGTGGATCATCCATGCCCACATTTATAATAAAAATTTCAGGTCTTGAATCCTAATTAAAATACTGTTGTCACCTCCTTCTCTTCTGGTATTCTAGGCCTCTCTTAGCTCTTTAGGCCTAAAAAACTACAAAATTGATTTTTTGTCATTTGCATGTATCAAAACTCTTGGGACAAGTTTGATTCACCTTTGGAAAGATACCATGATGTTCCATGCCAAATTTTATCCCTTTAATTGCTATATTATGGTTTGAATTTCATTTAACACTCAAATACTGTAGAATACACTGAGTGATCACAGTGAACAAAAGTGAAACTTGGAGACCCTCAAAAAATACTCTCCTTTATTCATACACCAAGTTATTTTTTCAAGGCTCTTCCCCTATGATATAGATACAAGATGGAAGAATTGGGATGCATCAAATCTCCTTACATCATTGTTCCATAGCATCAACAAAAGTGCCTAGGACCTTTGTTTTTGTGTTTTAGGGAAATTATCCTTAACACAGTCATTCAACTTTGAAGATGGTTTCTTCCAACTTGCTTGGAAATTTTGGACTCAAACATGATTCCCATGGTATCTTATAGGTGTAAACATCATATCCTCTTTATTGTAAACCCACTACAAGAAAGGAAAACTTCTGTAGTTGATAAACTTGCCTGCAACTCTATTAGAGCTCCAACTAACAACTTAATTGTTTGGCTTATAAAGGCTTAAATGAGATACTAAGGATTTATAAGAAAGATAACTTATGTAATTTTATGTGTCATAAGGAGGATGAGGTATATTATCCATATAACACATGTTCCACTCTAAAACTGATCAAATGACCATTTCACAAGGATAGCAATGAAAACCTATTTTATGCCATAAGTACCTTCCTAGAATGAACTCCTCTAAAACCATTCTTTCTCATTGAATTCTGAAGTAAAGAAACAAGGGAAAAACCTGGGCCCTATTTGGATGAGTAGGCCATCTAGACACCCTTAAATTTTTAGCAATTGTTCATAAATATGGGGAGATGAACCAGACCACCAATACCAAAAAATGAAAGGCCATTAGGGTCCCTATTATTTCCCAACTCTCTCTTTCTATCTTGATCGTATCTAGTAAAAATTTGAGGCTCTCTTAGAGCTGTCCCAAACTGCCCAAAATGGTTTTTCCTTAACATGAAGAACCAAAAGTATGCCTATGTAATCCAACACTTGGGTAAGATTTTTAGGTTATAAATGACCTTTCCTTATTTATATAAACCTTCTTAAATACCTGGACCTCCATTTATGGTAGAAAACCTGTTTCATACCTTTTTTATAGCTAATAGGTTTTCCTTAACTCTATTGTTCCTATGCTAGAATATGATTTTAGTGGACTATGAGGGGGTATTATGGACACCATGGATGCCTACATATGATAGTTGAGCCCCTACATAAATCAAATCCTCCAGAAACTCGTTTTGTAAAAGCTCTAAAAGGCTCCAAACTGCATCCTTTTGCTCTCAAACTCCTTCCCTCCACTCCAAATGATCTCAAATGAATGTAAACATGTATAAAAGGGTGAAACTCACCATATGGAGGTGGGAGAAAGCCAAAACCAATTTGACTTCCTCAAAAAGTCACTTTTTCACTTTAAATTTCTATTTTGAGGTCACTTAAGTCATCTAATGCACTTTTGGGGTTCTTTTGAGAATAATAGCTTATCTAGGCTTCATTGTTGGCTCGTTAAAATCCTTGAGACTTTGTGCAAACCTCCTTCATGCCCCTAAATGCTCGAACACCATGGAAACCTGTTGGATCCTTCGCTTGTAGTTCTAGACCTATTTCTAGGCCTTTTCCTCAAAATCACCAAAATCACCTTAAAACTTGCTTAAAGTGTTTCAAAATCTTGCAAGTGACATGTGGTAGGGTCATGATGTTTGTCTCCTTCTTCCACCATTGGATCACTCACTCAACTAGAACTTTGCTCAACTTCCCACAACATATTAAGACCTCCCAGAATACTACACTGCAACATCAATTTAGGACCACAAAAGGACTAGTCATGGGGGTAGAAGGTTACTAAAAGGTCTAAGAGAGTTGCCTAATCCATCTAAGCAAAAGTTTTGTATGTAGGCCAATTTTTCTCAACATGTCCATTCATGAGAGAAAGAACCAGAAGTCATAAAGACTCCATACATAATGAATTGATCAAAGGATACTGGATTCTTGCTTAGAAGGCAAGTGACCCACAAAGGTCACCATAAGTGTTGACTTTTTGAGTCATCTTAGTTAGATTAAGGCTTACTGAGGCCCTACAAGATATCCATGCACCTATGAGAACTTGAGAATTTTAAATAAAGTAATCATGAATGCTTCCCATCCACGTTCGAGCTTAAAGTTGAAGGCACTAATCTATGTAGCAAAGCAGTGATGATTTTCACCTACATAAAGCTTTCAATATGTGCCCACATGTAGGATTTTATGGCATGCAAGTCTAAGAGTGCAAAAATTCAAGGATGCAAGTCTCCAGGTTTAGTAATGGTTAAGAGAAGTTTAAATGTAGGAAGCAATATGAATTATGAAGAATGCACTCAAGATCTTCAATCCTTGTGTGTGCCCTTATTAAAGGTCTTCCTCACACTTAGTCTATGTAGTTCCACACCCACATATAGGGTCATACATCTGTGCTCGATAACTATGCAGTATACAACTATCCTTCTGCCATTACCACATAGAAGTTTGATGCTCGTTCAACATAAGGAAACCTGTAGTTCTCCCAAGAAAAGTGCCAGATCTCCATGTGGTGATCTAGCACTCATATAAAGTGGTTCCCCTTGGACAAATTTCAAGCAATGCTATTAGTTGGCAAAGAAGGGAAAGGAGGATCCACTAAACAACTGTAGCAAAGAAATGTCACCCACATGTCATGTTCATGTTGCTCCTGCCCAACAAGCTAAAAGACTCTTTCAAAAGCCCATCGAGACGATGCATGTCCCCTCATAGAGTTGTACTCAAGACTAATCATGAAGTGCCACTTGTAAGGTAGCAACACAATATGAAGAAGGTCATTGGAGGTGGTTGAAAAGAGCTCGAGGCATTATTAGAGTGACTGTGGATAACCTTTGTTCCTCTCAATGTTGCATTATGTTCCTGCACCTCTATATGAAACACTTATGCATTTGGAGTGACTTAGCGAAAACTATGTGATATTATCTTATTCTCAAAGGTTTTCATTATGTTTACGATAATAGGAGCGTTCACTCTATTCTGGGCATATCACCTTTTACATTCAACATCTCTTACCTTATGCTTCCCTTTTCCTTTCAAACATCCTAGGTTTAGATTAATGGTAGTTTACCTTTTTAAACTTTAGTCTTGCATGCTAGTTGTAAACCCAGTACGCTTAAAATAAAAAGAATCTAGCCTACTCCAGAGGCTCATCCCAAGGAGTACAAGAGTCTTATGCCTTGGGGACATTCCCATCATTTTGATGAGACAACAAATGCTTGTGTGTGTAACTAAACGATAATACTTTCACACCCAATGCCTTAGACTCTTGCACCCCATGTAAGGCTGTTGCTCTCAGTGCCCCACCACCAAGCTTCTCTACACTACGGAGCATCCACGGGTGCACATTTTGAATGACAATAATTACATAATAGAAAATTAACATATCCATGTAGCATAATGTAAGATATGAGTAACTAGCAAGAAACTTGGAAGATATGTAGTTAAACATGGTAGAGAAGTGATAGATAGATATAACATGTTATAATGTAATTTGTAAAATAAGATGGCCCCAACATAGGCATGGCCACTAGGTAAAAGGGAGTCCAACATCTAGGAATCCATGTATAGTATGTATTTCTTGTAGTACACTCATATACCTCCAAAAATGCGTGTGTATGAAGAAGAATATGCTATTTACCAAACATGTGATAAATAATACATGCAAATAAGTAAACTAATAACTTATTTCATGCTCAAGTCTTGATTTTTAATTTTTAATAATATTTTTAATGTTTTTATATTTTTAAAATATTTGAATATTTTTGTTCTTTTGACATATTTGTTTATTTTTGTATTTTTGACATATTGGAAAGCACAAGTAGCAAGGATTAAAAAATAAAAGAGCGAGCGGGATCTGAATGATCTACAACATGTGTAAAGGCATAATGTGCACTAGATGTGACAGCATGGTAATGTGGAGAAAGTGAAAGTAAGTTATATGCCCCCATTTTATATGTGTATCACAATAATGTAACTCAATATCATATGTGGAGATAAGAATTTTCATGCTCCCAGTGGGCAATAATCAATGTGTTCATGTGATATGTATAAGTATGAGTATGCAAGCATTTGAATTTAAATAGAAACCAAAGTATGCAAGAATAATCGATAGCATGGCAAAAAATACGTATATTTTATATTTATAGCAAGAAAAGTGTCACAAATGTTTGGGTCAAGATAGATAACTAAAAGGCAAGGGAACGATGAAATAAAGCCAAATGTGTAGACACCTAAAAAGTGTCTAACTCTTGGTCTTCCTCTCTCCCCTTGGTCCCTCGCCACTTCGACTATCCTTAACCTACCTAGGTCTTATTAATTGAAAATAATAATCTATTTTTAATTAATAAGTCCATTTTTCCCTCTCCTTGCCACCTCGCCACCCTAGGATACCCTCCTTGGATCCCCTTCATTCCCCACATGGCCATTTAATGCCTTAGACTCCCATTCCAATCTCTTCACTCGCCCATTTAACCTCCGTCGACTGTTTCATCCTCGCATTCATTTGACCTGGCTGCTGGAAAACGGATAGAAGGCTATTTTTAGCCTTTTTCCGGCCTTTTAGCCACCGACGTCGATCAACCGTCGACCGACGTCGGCGATATTGCCGGCGTCGGCACCTTTCATAACGACTTCTTCACCGTTATCTCCTTCTCTTGGCTCCTCTTCGCATCTCTGCGTTTCTCCCTGGCATCCCGACTCTTCAACCTTCGTATCAGACCCTTGTATCCATCCTTTCACTTGACCTCTCTCCCAATCAATATGACTCTCACCCTCAGGTACACAGCAAGCTTCTGCAAGTGAGCAACAGGGATTCTTCATCAGCAACAGGCTTCACATCCGGCATCACTAGCAACCAGATCAACACCTTCTTCAGCAGGGCACAGGTATGTACTCTGTTTGTTTTCTTTATGCTTTCTAGTCATCTGCTTTAACTAGATTCAGTATTTCTTTTCGCCAACCCAGACAGCTAACCAAACCAGTCAGACCCGGATTCCTATCTCCCTGATTGGCTTCCTCTATCTCTCTGTCCCTCTCTGTCCATTTGCCTCCCCTGTATCTCTGTCCAGACTCGACCAGAACTTGCCTAAAGCCCCATCCAAGCCTATTTCCCCGACCGACGCCGGTCATTACCCCCATCGACGTCGGCAGACTAACCGACGTTGGCAGACCAGACAACCGACGCCGGTAGGACCACCGACGCCGGCGACTGCAACCAGGCCGACAGCTTCTTCCAGGTAAGCCTTTGCTTTCTTTTCTCTTTCAGTTTGCTATCATTTCAGTCTATTTTAGCATTCTGTCATTTATCAGTCATTTATCTTTTATCAAACTAGTGGGTTGACCTCCCTTAAGGAAGTTTTCACACTTCCGGGAACAAGCTTTCGCTTGGCAACCCACCGCCTATCCATCTAACATTTTCTTGTCCAAGTTTCTTTTTCCTTGCAGGTGTCATTCCTCCACAGCCAAAGAGGGGTGCTCACAAGCGTCTGGATTTACGGTGCGCAGTCTTTATCCAGGTACTTCCCATGCCTTGTCCATTTATCTCTTTAGTTTCTTCTCTCTCTTTATAATCTGAAAAAGCGAATTAGCGATAGAAACATTCCTGGCACGCCCGGTGGGACCCTAGGTTCCTCCTGGGTTCCTTTTCTTCTTCATTCATTTAGGAGCATTAGGTTCTTACCTTTTCTCCTCTTTCTTTTCTTCTCAATGACACTATAAGCAGGACTAAAACGAATCTTTCTTCCTTGCATTTCTAGACTAGTCTAAACATCATACTCTCAACCCTTTCTCAAACTTGTCTTCATAACAAACATCACATTTCGACTTGGGCTTAAAACGTATTGCACTTTCATTTCTGCTTGTGCTTGCATTAGCACACATCTAGTAACTTAAATCCGCATATTGAATAAATCGTAGACACTTGATGTTACACTACCAGACCACATGCACTAAAATGAACATAAAACTTACCTGAGACAAGGCCCGACTGGGATTTCATCCCCCAGCGGATACCTTACCCGTCCCGGTGACCCTACTTGGATTTCATCACCAAGGGGGAAGCCCACTCCGTTCTCTGGCGGAGTCTAAACTCTAGGCGAGGTATATCTTGGCTAAGCGAGACCAGCTAACCGCTGGAATCGTGAAGTGAGGGGAGCTTGCTCCTTAGCACCAGGCCACGTACTAGACCCTAACACAGATCTTTTGAGCACCTTAAACAACACCTGAAACCATCTTTAGACCGCCTTCTTCTAGGACCTTCTTGACAGCCAATCTCCCCAAACATTCATCTAAGGCATAAGCCACAGCTTCTAAAGTTAATTCCTAGGATTTATCACTTAGGCTTGTCTGTCTCTCTTTGTTTTCCTCTTCTCATCTGTTTGTTTGAGTGAGTGAGGACGCTTTCTTCATTTGTTTTTCCAAAGAATCTCAAAATCTTTTGGTTCTCTGGAAAACACAGTCACCGACATCGGTTCTGCAACCGACGTCGGCCTTCCTCTGTCACCGGCATCGGTTCTGTCACCGACGTCGGCTTTCCTCCCTTACCAGCATCGGTTATCTCACCGACGTCGGCCACATTTCTTACCGACATCGGTTTTTCAACTGACGTCGGTCTCTATCACTGTCCTTTTTTTTCAAAACCAGCAGCCTAAAACCCTGTCCATTCTCTGTCAAAGACCACATTTTGGTTTTCTGAGACTGCAAGAACACAGTTTCTGGAACCAGGACTATCTTCTTAACCACTTTAGCCAACAACCGCTTCCGTCTACCCCGTCCCTAACCAGTCTTATCATGGAGTTCCACTCGGAGACTGAAAGAACTCCTACAGGACCGACCCTGACCCCGACCCCGACTCAAATTCCCATCATCCCTGAAGGGGACCAAGATTTCGAGAGATTCTTGGACCTCAATGCCGCAGCCCTCCAAAACTATCTCGCGAGAAACCCAACGCGAGACCTTTCGGGTGACATAGCGAAGACATCCACACCATTCACCACCCAACCCTTTATGACTCAGCCTTTCGCCTCAACTATTAACCCAACCATGGCCAATACGCAAAGTTTGGTCTCCCCGCCTATTTTTAGACCGACCTTCATCGGGGTTCCATTACCCCCTCAACCACCTGCAATTCAACTAAGTTCTACATCATATCAGAACTTGATTGTCTCGACCCCTCATACTCTTGCGCCCACAAATGTAGGCATGCCAACCTATCTTTCTACCACTGCCGCCATTCAACCACCTTTGGCGGTGCCCAGTCAACCTATACCTTCGACCTTCATAACACAACCACCTCTAGCCTCCACTTCTGCCCCTGCGACTAGTCATCCGTACATTGTACAACCAACTATGTCGCACGCCTCCTCTAGCCTCTTCCAAGCGCCTTACAACTTAGGGGGCGCTCAACTTGCCAATCCGTCAGCAGATCTTATCAAGATGCTGATGGATAAAATGTCCAGTCTCGAAGCCTCCATTTATGGTTCAAGCAATACTTTGTCATATGTGCAAATTTGCAATGAGCCCATCCATCCTTCCGTCCCTATTCGACCATACCCTAACCATTGGGAGCTTCCTAAATTTGCTCGCTTTCAGAGTAAGGAAGACCCACAACAACATCTACGAGCATTTAGACATGCCTGTTATCTTATAGCCCATGACGATGCGTTGCTTTTACGCACGTTCCCTATGTCGCTTTCTGGCCCTGCCCTTGACTGGTATAGTTCTCTTGCCAGACATTCTATCTTTTCATTCATCCAACTCGCCCAACTATTTCTTGACCATTTCTCAATCAACATCACCAAACAAGTCTCAATCACAGACCTTTACTCCATCAGGCAGTTTGACGATGAATCTGTAATCGACTTTGTCACTCGTTGGAGAGACCTGATCAACCAGCTCTCCTTCTCTTTGCCTCAACCCGAGCTCATCGAGCTCTTCTCTCGAGCATGTGCCAGACACATCTCTTCTACTTTGCGGATTCAGACATTCCGCACTTTTGACAAAGCTTTCATCATGGCTCGAAAGCTCGAACTCTGCGCCCTTGAAGAAGATAAGGTCAAATTGCGTCATACCAACGCTAAAACCAATGGCCATTCTTCTTCCAGACCTTCTTCTTCTGCCAATTCCGAACCTAAAGGAGTGGCCAATATTGTGGTCGTTAGATCACCATCCTCGACGTCAACTAATTACTCTCAACCTTCGACATCTCCAAGCATCACCAAACAATTCCAACAACGGTACATTCAGCGTTCTTACACTCCGCTTGGAGAACCATACGCTTCCGTTTTGGAAAAACTACTCAAGCAGGGGGCCCTCAATCTCCCTCCAATCCGACCACCTCAATTTGACCCTTCAAAAGCCATCCCTACATGGTATAGGGAGGCTGACTTCTGTCCCTTTCATCGCGTCCAAGGACATGACATCGACAACTGCCGAACCTTCAAAAACATCGTCCAGGACATGATCGACAAGGGGGATCTTATTTTAGATAACCCGCACGCCCCACCTAACCAACATATCGACATTTTCAAACACCCTTTTCCAAATCATCCGCCTACTGAAAACAACATCCAGACTTCGACCAATGACCCTCAAGACCATGACATTCACACGATTAGCACTATCTTGCCTCTTGTCCTTGACCAACCTCTTCCATTAAAGGATGAAGAACCTTCTTCTCCTACTAGCCCTCCATCTACCTCTCTTGTATTGGAAGACGCTTTGACCACATCAACGCCATCAAGCCCACCCCCATTCGAAGACCCTACCTTGCCTACTCCTCAACTACAAGTAGAAGGCACGATCATCCATGCCCTCTGCCCACTTGAGGAGCCGCCCTCTCTTATTTCTTCTCTACCAAGAGAAGAACCAGTCTCTCCACCCATTTCAACCAAGGAAGACCCAGTCACGGTTTCCTCTTGCCCTTTGCGTGAGATTTCTACATCTCACTCACCTTCGTCCACATCCAAACCCAAACTTACATCTAACCTCGCCTCACACAATAGTGGCCCTCGACCCAAACACACGAAGACCACTAGACCACATCGGAGGACTCATCTCCCACCTTCGTCATTGCCCTCTATCTTGGGCCCACATCCGTCTACTTTAATAGGAGTACTGCCTACTCCCATCCTTCACAGAGGCAATTTGCCTCCATTACTCCCTCATCCCATCAGACATACATCTCATCCAAACCTTCGACCTATGCCTCATTCACCTCCCAAACCAACGTCACCAACCCTCACTGCAATAAAACATCCAGACCCGTTAGTAGGTTCATATGCCTTCCTCTTACAGCAATTATTGCGGTCGTCTCGTATCGATCTCCCGCCTCTTAGACCATATCACTCTCTCAGACCAAAACCACCATAGTTCGATGACACTCACATTTGTGCGTATCATCGCACGCTTGGACACGACACGGAGCATTGTCATGCCCTCAAGGTCGCCATTCACCAATGTTTGGAGAATGACACCTCCCTTCTCGACCACATCATCAACAAACCTTCAACACCGCCTCACTCATCACCTCTCGGATCAAGACCCTCTTGGTTCGACAACTCTACGTTCTGCCACTATCATCACATTCCGAGACATGACACTGAGCGTTGTTGCGCTCTCAAAGCTGTCATTCATCAGCACCAGAAAAAGGACACCCTTCTCACCAAGGATCCTCTTGACCACCTCTTCAACAAAACATCAACCCCGACTCATGCCTCTCCAACTTCATCACCTAAATCGGGATCTCCACGCTGGAATATGGTCCCTTTGCCGCCTTTGACCCCCTTATTCGACATTAATACCATCCATCTGACCACTAAACCTCAATCGACCTTGACCAATCTTTCAAACATTCTCCCTACCCGCTGGGGGAATTCATCCTTCATCCAAACCTCGACCAACTTTTCAACCCAGTCTCTACCACATATCAAGCACTCATCTCAACCAAGTGTCCATCGACCCAACCCCCGACCAATTATTCGACCAGTCTCAACCAAACTTCAACCAAATATCAATCAACCAGACCTCTCGACCAAACATTCAACCTTTTTCAACCAACCAACGACAATGTCAACCAACTTCACATCCATCAATCAACACCTGACCAATCTGGAAAGAGGCAAATTGGGGCATGTTTGCTCCTAATTGACTTGGACCTTATCATAACATACAAGCATGGCCCAGGGTCTTCTTAGACCTTAAACCCCTCTTAATGTCTTGCGTCTTCGACCTTTCTATTGTTAGTCGAGTGTTCTAGAGATGATCCTAACATCACCCTTCAATCCAATCTTCAAATAGAATTTAAGAAGCATGATCATAGCATCACAAAATAATTAAATGCTACATCCACTACCCCAAGTGGCACATTTATTATAAAATTGGCTTAATCCACTATAAAAGCCTAGTTATTTCATTGTAAAAGGGTTGAAACATTTTTAGTAGCCTCATGCTACTAAAATTGCCCTCCATGAGCACTTATATTGGCTAAACCTTATATGCTAATGAGAATTTAGTTCACCTCTTTTTGTTATTCTAATGATCTATATGTTGTTTTGTGTCTATTGATCTTTGTATATAGGTATTGTTCACCCCTCTCATCGTCATCCATTCCCAACACCTTCTCATTGAACTCGGATCTCACTTGTAGGTCATATCTTATGTGTACCAGGGTTTGCATAAGCTTTGTCTGTGGATAACCTTTGTTCCTCTCAATGTTGCATTATGTTCCTGCACCTCTATATGAAACACTTATGCATTTGGAGTGACTTGGCGAAAACTATGTGATATTATCTTATTCTCAAAGGTTTTCATTATGTTTACGATAATAGGAGCGTTCACTCTATTCTGGGCATATCACCTTTTACATTTAACATCTCTTACCTTATGCTTCCCTTTTCCTTTCAAACATCCTAGGTTTAGATTAATGGTAGTTTACCTTTTTAAACTTTAGTCTTGCATGCTAGTTGTAAACCCAGTACGCTTAAAATAAAAAGAATCTAGCCTACTCCAGAGGCTCATCCCAAGGAGTACAAGAGTCTTATGCCTTGGGGACATTCCCATCATTTTGATGAGACAACAAATGCTTGTGTGTGTAACTAAACGATAATACTTTCACACCCAATGCCTTAGACTCTTGCACCCCATGTAAGGCTGTTGCTCTCAGTGCCCCACCACCAAGCTTCTCTACACTACGGAGCATCCACGGGTGCACATTTTGAATGACAATAATTACATAACAGAAAATTAACATATCCATGTAGCATAATGTAAGATATGAGTAACTAGCAAGAAACTTGGAAGATATGTAGTTAAACATGGTAGAGAAGTGATAGATAGATATAACATGTTATAATGTAATTTGTAAAATAAGATGGCCCCAACATAGGCATGGCCACTAGGTAAAAGGGAGTCCAACATCTAGGAATCCATGTATAGTATGTATTTCTTGTAGTACACTCATATACCTCCAAAAATGCGTGTGTATGAAGAAGAATATGCTATTTACCAAACATGTGATAAATAATACATGCAAATAAGTAAACTAATAACTTATTTCATGCTCAAGTCTTGATTTTTAATTTTTAATAATATTTTTAATGTTTTTATATTTTTAAAATATTTGAATATTTTTGTTCTTTTGACATATTTGTTTATTTTTGTATTTTTGACATATTGGAAAGCACAAGTAGCAAGGATTAAAAAATAAAAGAGCGAGCGGGATCTGAATGATCTACAACATGTGTAAAGGCATAATGTGCACTAGATGTGACAGCATGGTAATGTGGAGAAAGTGAAAGTAAGTTATATGCCCCCATTTTATATGTGTATCACAACAATGTAACTCAATATCATATGTGGAGATAAGAATTTTCATGCTCCCAGTGGGCAATAATCAATGTGTTCATGTGATATGTATAAGTATGAGTATGCAAGCATTTGAATTTAAATAGAAACCAAAGTATGCAAGAATAATCGATAGCATGGCAAAAAATACGTATATTTTATATTTATAGCAAGAAAAGTGTCACAAATGTTTGGGTCAAGATAGATAACTAAAAGGCAAGGGAACGATGAAATAAAGCCAAATGTGTAGACACCTAAAAAGTGTCTAACTCTTGGTCTTCCTCTCTCCCCTTGGTCCCTCGCCACTTCGACTATCCTTAACCTACCTAGGTCTTATTAATTGAAAATAATAATCTATTTTTAATTAATAAGTCCATTTTTCCCTCTCCTTGCCACCTCGCCACCCTAGGATACCCTCCTTGGATCCCCTTCATTCCCCACATGGCCATTTAATGCCTTAGACTCCCATTCCAATCTCTTCACTCGCCCATTTAACCTCCGTCGACCGTTTCATCCTCGCATTCATTTGACCTGGCTGCTGGAAAACGGATAGAAGGCTATTTTTAGCCTTTTTTCGGCCTTTTAGCCGCCGACGTCGGTCAACCGTCGACCGACGTCGGCGATATTGCCGGCGTCGGCACCTTTCATAACGGCTTCTTCACCGTTATCTCCTTCTCTTGGCTCCTCTTCGCATCTCTACGTTTCTCCCTGGCATCCCGACTCTTCAACCTTCGTATCAGACCCTTGTATCCATCCTTTCACTTGACCTCTCTCCCAATCAATCTGACTCTCTCCCTCAGGTACACAGCAAGCTTCTGGAAGTGAGCAACAGGGATTCTTCATCAGCAACAGGCTTCACATCTGGCATCACCAGCAACCAGATCAACACCTTCTTCAGCAGGGCACAGGTATGTACTCTGTTTGTTTTCTTTATGCTTTCTAGTCATTTGCTTTAACTAGATTCAGTATTTCTTTTCCCCAACCCAGACAACTAACCAAACCAGTCAGACCCGGATTCCTATCTCCCTGATTGGCTTCCTCTATCTCTCTGTCCCTCTCTGTCCATTTGCCTCCCCTGTATCTCTGTCCAGACTCGACCAGAACCTGCCTAAAGCCCCGTCCAAGCCTATTTCCCCGACCGACGCCGGTCATTACCCCCACCGATGTCGGCAGACTAACCGACGTCGGCAGACCCGACAACCGACGCCGGTAGGACCACCGACGTCGGCGACTGCAACCAGGCCGACAGCTTCTTCCAGGTAAGCCTTTGCTTTCTTTTCTCTTTCAGTTTGCTATCATTTCAGTCTATTTTAGCATTCTGTCATTTATCAGTCATTTATCTTTTATCAAACTAGTGGGTTGACCTCCCTTAAGGAAGTTTTCACACTTCCGGGAACAAGCTTTCGCTTGGCAACCCACCGCCTATCCATCTAACATTTTCTTGTCCAAGTTTCTTTTTCCTTGCAGGTGTCATTCCTCCACAGCCAAAGAGGGGTGCTCACAAGCGTCTGGATTTACGGTGCGCAGTCTTTATCCAGGTACTTCCCATGCCTTGTCCATTTATCTCTTTAGTTTCTTCTCTCTCTTTATAATCTGAAAAAGCGAATTAGCGATAGAAACAAAATGCTAGAATAAATGTTCATGCAAGTGCATATGAACACGTGTGCCAAGACAAGAGAATAGATAAGATGAGTAATCAAATAGATATGAGGAAGCTATGTACAATAGGCTATGTGTGGTGAATTAATCCAAAGAATCACTCCACCTATTTACAAGTAAGAAATGTGCAATATGGATCCTTATGAGTAACTAAATTTTGTGTAAAGCCACCAATTGAGATGAGATGCCAATATGTGGGTCTTGTGTCATTAGGAATGTCGTGCCAATATTTTGCATAATCATAATAATAATAATAATCATAATCGTAATCATAATCATAATCATAATCATCCTCTTGGTCATGAAATTGTGATATGCCACTCTTGTTATCTTTTGCATATGTATATGTAAAACCAACTACACCGTATTGTGGTATTGAACTTTATATTTTATTTTGTTTTGCCATATGTATTATATCATGTGCCTCTTATATAATTATACCAGTTGTATTTACTTAAATATTAGCTGAAGAGATATTTTTATTTTATTCTCTTGCTCTATTATTTCCTTTTGTAACATTTCTTGCTCCAATTTTTTCGTTTTTCTATTTTTTCACTTATTCCTCAGGAGATGCAATCATAGTGTAAGTGATTTGCTTGATTGATTTATCTAGTATATGCTCACCACTATCAATGATACTTTATATTTTATTCTTCAAAGCCCAATAATTATTTGTATGATGTTCGTACAATCTACAATATGCACAATAGTACTTATATTTCCTTAGAGGATGCATAAGAGGTAATGAAATTAGCTTCTTTTGAAACATTTCTCTTATAATCTCGCCTTATGTACACATTTTGAATCATTAGTTGTAGATATAACCTATTCTGGCTTCCAATCTTGAGATGAATCATTTTGAGGCACAAAATATCTTGATGAAGATGTAGATATATGATTAACATTAGCTTGCTTTGGATTCTTTGTATATGTGATCTTATTTTCAAGTGATGTGATCCTTGAATTGAAATATCAATTTTACTTTTGCAACTCTTTCGTAGATGTTCTCATAGTGACTATTTGATTTTGAAGGGATTCACAAGCGCAAGCCTTACAGACTTTGATATGCATACGAACACCATCAAGAGGGTTTTTGGGAGGTGTATCGGGATGGGTAAGAACATTCATATGGACTCTATTTTATACTGTATGATGGGTAACCTTAACTTTTGGGCCAGTAGCAACATGGACCTCCTTAGAGGAATTAATACCTTTAGAAAAGATAAAAGAATCCATAGTCAGAAAGTGGCTAGGTTTTTCTTATTGATTCTCCATTTTTAATTTATTAGGCCTTAAACAAAATATTGTAATATAAGCAAAGCCTAAAACAAGCATGGAGGGATTGCCTTAACAAGGGTAAAATAAATAATTAACTATTCAAAGAGATCTGTTAGATGTTTTTGAAATCCAAGAGAGGTTTTTGATAAAAAATAGTAGATATATAAAACCCAAAAACTAATTTGAAAATAGGTACACCATTTTTCCTTTAGTTCAAATTTAATAAAAATAGTACATTATAAATTTTAAAAAATTCATACAGTATTTTGATGAAAAATATTTTTTCATCCACTAAATACAACTAGAAAATAACTCAAATCATTTGAAACATAGAGTCATTTTGATCCAAATGTCATCTAATCAAGGAGAAATTGTAATAGAGAAAACCAAAGAATGAGTGTAACTAGGTAGGGTGTGTTTAATTTCTAGGCTCTCAGATATATTGATTTCAGTCTTGAACAGTGAACAAGGTCCAAAGGGGCACTAACTACTAAGGATTCCAACATCCCTTAGCTACACTATTTTGTATGTTGAGAGTAACTTCTTGGTCTAACCATTTACCAATGTATTATAGAACCAAACGGCTGAAGGCTTCCTATGTCTAGAAAAGGAAAAAAACATATGTGTTTTCAATATATCTTGAGGAATGTGGAAACTAAAGTCTATATATAATGTTATCCAATGGATTGAGTATTAGAGTAATACCCTTCACACCATAGCTTAGGTAAAAATGAAAATTGTTTTGCTCAAAATGATATCTCTTACGAGTTTTATAACTACTAGAACATAGTTTTATAAAGCAATAAATATTAAAAAAATTGAAAACTAACAAAAGAAAAGTTTTGTGTATGAAAATCATAAATTCAATCTGAAACCTAGTGACAAAAATTGAAAAAATAATGTTCGAAAAAAATGTATGTGTTCACCAATATGTTTTACCCTTTTTTTATTTTAAAAAAATGTTGTTTAATAGGTACAAAACTTGATAGATATATTAAGAATATAAAATATGACATTTACAAATAAATATGATCGTAAAGCAAATTTGACTAAAATTCAAAATGAAAAGTGGCATATGTTAAAAATAATAAGTACAACCAATAATAATATGCCTAGTTTTTCTAATTTATGGTTGACTGTAAATGATAGCTCAAATCCAAAGGCAGGGCAAGTGAGTATTTTTGGATAGGTCTGAGCTCCTTAGACAAAAATGCATGTTGGTCATATCCATTGATTGTGGACTTGTCTACTTTGACCGTGACAAATATGTGATTGTTCTATCGCATGTCCCTGTGTATGTTGAGAGAGCTAAGATACTTCACTTCTCTAGATGTCACTCATAAATTGATGTTTTTATTCTATTTTATTTGGAAACCCTAGGGGTACTTATGATAACTAGAAACTTGCAAAAAAATATGCGAAGTGTAATGGGCTGAGCTAACCCCAATGACCCCTATTGACGATTGATCACTGCCTACATATCTAGATACTTCAAGGAGGGAATCAAGCCACACATAGTTATTTCACCTACTGTGATTATGGAATTGTGCTCCTTGACTATATGTATGAGTTGTTGCTCACACAACATGCCCCATTTTCAACTGAAAATGGGGGCTCTCTTTTCCTATCTGACTTCTTTAGAGTCATTTACAGTTTTTATCTTGGTAATCTAACCCATTTTTGATTTAGTTCAAAATGAATTGGCTAAGTGTTTATGATTGTTTCAATTTTAACTTAGTTTCTTTCAAATGAATGTGCTAAATCTTTGTTAATAATATTCTAAAAAAGGGTTATTGTATTCCACTAAATTAGCCACCTTTTAGATGTTTCTACTTTAGTCTACTTTAAATTGGTTAAATGTTTGTTTATGTTCAGCTTTTGCCTTGGTCAATTTCATAAAAATTATTTAAATCTATTTGGGAGTCGACTTTGAATTCTATAAAAATGGCTTACTTTTGTTAAAAATTTACATACTTTAATTTAAAATGGATATAGCCATTGTAGTTTAAACACTTAGCCCTTTTAAATTTGAAATTTTCTTGACCGTTGGCTTTTAAATTTAAGGTTGATGATTGTGTTTCTACACTTTTTTGCTTGTAGGTGCCTAAATTGATCCCAACACCATATGACATTCTTTCGTAGCTCTCGATGGCCATGACCTATTCTCAAAAGTATTTCAATGCTTAGTCAATTTTCCAAAATTTACCTGGGGCCATGTGATGTCTTTTTATTATTTTACGGGACTTAAGTAATTCAAAAAATTTAACTAGGAGCCTCCAACTAAGCAAAGACCTTCTGGGCAAGTGAATTAGTAGGATGATGTCACATGGCACCATCTTGATGACTCATTACCCTAGGGATGTCTGTATAAATCTAGAATCCCTCAAGCCTTTGGGTTAGTGGGATATTGTCATGTGGCAACATCTTACTACTCTTTAGACCTAAGTTAGTTCGTGTAGTCCAACCGAACTATCTAAATTCTAGGTAAGTGGGATTTATGCCACATGGTGAAATATTGCTTCAACACAATCAAAGGAGCAATCATCACATATTGAACCCCAATCGAGCAATATAAGACCATGGAACAACCACTTGGCTTGACCCTGCCAACAAAGAACATGATGGTAATAATGTCAACAAGGCACTAGTTTGAATTTGACAACCCATCTAGCTATCAAAATTGTTAGAGATTGAAATTAGGCTGGGTGTTCAATCTAACCTGAAACACCAATTTAAAGATATGTCTTAATGGTGAAATTGATTGTGAAAATCAAAATTCAAAGATAGGTTGGGTAACAACATTGAATTTGGGCATGGAGTGCACATTTGAGGAAAGACAGAAAGGCACTAAAGATAAAATCCACCATGAAAAAGAGTGTTTTCTATTACAAGGATGGTATGGGCAAAGTCTAAGTGGTGATCCCAACACATTCTCAACCACTTATAATTGCACTTGGCTAACATAATTAACTCCAATTCTTGTAGTAGCATGATGTCTAGTAGGAGTTCTTAGTTACATTTCTAAATTTGCATTGAATTCTCAACTACTTCTGTAAAGGACATGGATTGCCTCCTTTTTTAATTATGAATTTTGAACCTCCTTGCTTTTATTTATAGGAATTTGAAATCCTTTCTCAAGGCTAACATTTTTTTAAGATTATTGGATGTTGTACATGGTAGACTCTTTGTGAATAGTAAAAAAAGATAGAGAGAACAAGACACTTTTTTTTATGATTCTTTGCAACATTTTAGATTAGTTTTGATTCTCTATTTTTTTCCAAGTTCTAATATCATTGAGGTGAATTTTTTAGTTGGATGATTATATGGGCTATGAAATTTGTTAATCAAAAAGGGAAATCTTGATATTTGGAGACTATTGTGATTGAGTGTGGACATTTTCTTGTGCATGTTTTATGGTGGTTGTGCCATTTATTCTCACAATCCTCCTCCTCAAACTCTTATGCCATCTTTAGTTGGAGTTGTGCTAGGTCTAACTCGATCAAAGATTGGTTTCATGGAGCTCAATCAATTAAAAATCTCGTCTTAATCTTCATGACAACAAGATCTCTTTCTCATTACCCTTTTTCTTTTGAATTTATTTTAAAAGTGTGTTAGATTAGGGATTGGGTATCCAAAAAAGCAATACATAATTAAATGTTTATCTTGATTGTATTTCATGTTCTGTTTATCACCATTGTAGCATTGTTGCATCTATGAATGTGGTAAACTAGTAAAGAAATAAGTTATGTTTTTTATATGCAAGTCTAATAAATCTTGATTTCCATCTAAGGATGAACTTTACAAATAATATCAAGAAATTATGTAGCCTCCTAATGAATGCCTTAATCAAAGTGACCTATACCTTAATTCATAAAATGGGCACCTTAAAAGGAATAGTCCACATTAGCCAACTTAGTGAAGATAAACATACCAAGACCTAGTACATTTGGACATTGGGGAAGCATTTTCCTCACAGGATCTTCTTCCTTTTAGGAGAAGCTAAGCATAACAAACCCTGCCTATTGTTGGTTGTGTCAAAACATCAATCAATAGTATGTATCTAGAAAATTAGATTTGATACTTGAAAATGTTATCTCTTGACTTGATTTGAGATGCTTTAGACTTAGATTGTGACTGCTTGTAGTGAATAATATTGAATTTTGGAAAAATAGGGCATATCTGCTCAATGTGCAATAGTGTAAAAGATAGATGCCAGATAGATATCAAGTTCCTTTCAAATGGGGTTTTGATTTGCTTATATAGTGAAATATTTTGACAATTTCCTTTAACCAACTTGTGAAAAGTGCGGGATGACCCAAATTAATATTTTAAAAATTGGAAACTAGTCATTAAATGGTGTGGAGATGAGGCTTCACTAGGTGGAAAAGTTTCATGGCAGTAGACATGTCTACCTAGTGTGAACCTGTCCCAAAAAATCAAGGACAACTGTCCTAAGGTTGGAAGTAGTGTAAGAGTGATATGAAGAGGTTTGAGCATTGACTTGGTCATTCATGTGTGATAATGATGGTGAATAAAGGGGTCAATCCATCACATAGATAAATAGCTTAGAGGAATGGAAAATAAGAGTCATGTATTTAGGTGCAAGTCAAGTGGTTTAAGATATGCCAAAAATTAACTTTGTCAAATACATGTGACTAGATTTAGGTGTCTACAATATGACCATTATAAAAATTTGTCAAAGCCCTTGTGGCAAGAGTCTTAAACATCCTTACTTTTTACATTAGAAGATGATGCGACCAAACATGCAAGTAAATATTGGTGTGAGTTCCTTTCCCATATACCTGACAAACAAGAGAATCATCCACCTTCCTAGTAATGTCATCTAAAAATGGTAAACTACCATATTTTTCCATTTCTTTGGTGAATTTAATGTTGCCAATAATGGTGTTATTATGATTGTGAAACTCTTTGAGCTTCTCTCTACCATGTTGCCATATATGATTGGTGTCATCCACATATATCTTCCACCACTTGGGTTTTAGATGGAATGAGTTGAAGGCCCTTTCCTTAAATCATTATAAGAAAAGGTTGGAAACCATTGGCGATAAGGGGGATCCCATAGCCATGGCCTTAAATATCTCATTAATGACCCCCCAAAAAAATCAAAGAAATTAGACTTATGACACAACTCCACCAATGTTGTTGTTTCTTTATTTGTACACAATTTAAACACCTCAACTGCGTCCTTAATTAGCACCTTGGTGAAAAGTGAAACTACATCAAAATTAACAAGCAATTCTTCATCCCAAATTTCTTATATTTTACAAAGTCCATAAAAAGGGATGTGTCATTGATGAAAGAGGCATTTTTGCCAACAAAAGGCTCAAGTTTCTTAGCAGAAAAAGCTGCAAGCTCATACATGGGTGAGTTCATATTGTCAACAATTCACCTTAGTAATATTATTTCCTTATGAATATTTGATGCTTCGTAAATCCTTGGTGTGATCTCTCTCTTAGGCAACAATTTATTTTTTACAATGTCTTCCAACGAAGATGATTTTATGGCCTTGCAAACCTCATTGATAATCACAAACACTGGATTTGTTTCCATTCTATTATAACTACCACTATTAAATAAGAGATCCAACATTTTAGAATCATAATACTTTTGATTCAAAACCATCGATGCGTTCCCCTTATCTACCTTAGTGATCACTACATCTTCATTTTTATTTATACTCATTAGAGCTCTACACTCTTATTTGGGAATGTTGTAATGAGGTGGCTTAGCATGTCTAAGTGCCACTACATAATCTAATTGGTGGTCCCTTATACTGTTCAATCTTATGGATGTAATTGAAACCATTTCATTTCATAATATTGTGTTAATTCCTTGGCTACCTCATTCAACAAAAATCTAGCCACATTTTCTATCTCCACCATAAAATCCTCCCTTGGGATGTTTTTTGGAGTAATAATGAAACTAGATCCTTTTCTTAAGTTTTTTAATGCTGGCTTCTCAAGGACTGTGCCAGATAAATTGACAACCAACTTGTCTTCTCAGTTCTCAGTCATGCTTTTGGTGCCTTTATCAACCATAAATGGTGCAGAGCCAAGGGATAGAGAGCCATAAAAATTTGATGGTTTAAAATAGTAAAAATTAGACTTAATTACATAAATAACACCCTGCCATAATAAATTAAAAGAGGAAGTTTAAGAGGAATTTCTAATTTCATGCAAATATGGAGAAAATCGTTAACAAAAAAATAGTGTATAATAAGTCCAAACAGCATGGCGAACAAAACCCATAAAACCAAGAGCAAATAAACACTCCTCCTTAGACATATCTGGATGTTTCCAGAAGAGTGGTGACATTTCTAAAACTACAAAGATGAACCTAAAAAATTGCAGATGTACGAAAATTGATCTGATGATTATGTTCATCAACTTCAAGGCTTCAAAAACATCACTTGCATTTCTAAAATTCTATGTTGATCTTTGGAAAAGTGATCTCCTTCTTCAAAACTCTAATAACGTAGCCACATCTAGAATACTTGAAAAAAAGAGGGGTGTATTATAGGCCATGTGTTCTCCTTAGTTGATTATTATCAAGATCCTAAAATGTTTGTACAATTTCGAAAACAACATACCAAGTACAACGTATGTTCAACTAGGTATTTTAGTGAATGTAGAGTCTACCTTATATGACTTTTCATGCTATAATGAATGCATAATGGAGAAATAAATGCTTTAAATCTACTTGGATTATGCTCTAAATACTTGAATTAATTACGTTAACACACTCACAATTCACCTCTTGATGGAAGCATTCATTTAATTACTTGTCCTATATGCACTAATGCCCATGTTTATTTATAGACTCCTAGAACTTAAATTATGACCCTATTGGTGCATAAGTCGACACACAAGGGTGGGGAAAGGTAGACAAATTAGGAACACACGATATAGGAGAGCCAAAACGAGGGTCACAAGGGCCCACCCTATAATTGTATACAATAAGTTATAGGGCCATGATTGTATAGCGTACAATAATGGAAAAAAGCCTATCAACCCATAGAAATAAGACAGGTGGAGAAAAGGAAGAAATGAGAAGGAAGAAAGCAAGAAACAACTAGAAACATCCCAATAAGACTTTAATATGAATAAACAATTGAGAAAAATACGTATAACTTAGAATAAATCAATTCATAATTAATAACTATTTATGTATTAAAATTAGGGGTCTAACCTATATAAAGTTTTTGGTCACGATCGTAAACGAGACTAAATTCTTTAATACAATATTCTTTCTTTCATTTCTAAAAATATTTATTTCATTCATATATTATTCCTTGTGCTCAATTCATCTTCTATTATTTTTACTTGGAATCTCCATACTTTTTGTTGATATGAAATCGACGGATCCACATCTAAATTTAAATAGAAACGAAGTTCCAATCCCTTTTCCTCCATTACAACATTCAACGAATTTTTATTTCCCCCTCTTTAGACATGAATCGTTCCACTCCAAATGCATCCGCTTGAAGTGACACCCGAGGGAAGTTGTGTGGGTGGTTGTTACATGATAATATCCTAAATTCTAGAAACGGAAGTGGTATCAGTGATGCTGTAAAATTGAATTTTGAAGTTACAAGGAGCACTAGAGCGTGCATTTGGTACGGACAACAATAATAGCAGGGGAACCTGGCACTGCGGTGGGAAATGGGTGATGCATTGGCAGAGTTAGAGCTGAAACTCAGATCAACCAAGGTAATCTTCCCATCTACACCTATTCAACCCAATAGATATCTTTTTTCCGCCCGCGCTCTCCGCTTCCTTTTCTTGTAATTTTTGTACTTCTAAGAGTTCAGGGGCGTGGACTAACTTCCATATTCCCAGGGTAAATGAAATGTTTTGTTTAAGAAAATCATCTGTTCCTGAACTTTCAAGTTAACATTAGTATTATTCAGGGCCATTTCTGTCTGTTTATTGTAGAAAGATGCAAAAAATTCCCTCAAACGATTCTTCTTAATTACAAGCAAATTTTGGTTAAAACCTTCTGTTTTTCGTTCCTCATCTTTTCTACTTGTGACTGATAGACTTTTCATGAATGTATTCTAATTAAAAAATGGGAAGTGTAATTAACTTGGAAACATGGATCTGCAAAAGAAGGGCTTTGTTATGATTTGCCTTTAAGTCTGAAAAGAGCGTACATGAATTCCGTATTTTTTAATTCTGTTTGCTTTATGGAATACTACTTGTTTTTGAGTAATTACTTCGGTGGAGTGCTAGGCCATTTTGAATTCCCAAAGTTTAATCCTTCCCTCTGATCTAAGCACCGTTAGGTGCGCGGGGCAGTGGACCTTCAGAAGGACCTTTTCTTTCTTGTAATCATTTCATTCTCAATCATTATCGGTTCTCAAACAACTTGCTTCATGCCTTTATAAAAAAATAATAGGAACAAACGGCAGATCTGATTGAAGCCCAAATTAGATCATCAACTTTTCGGCTATCTGTGGCTGGCTTAAATATTCTACTAAGGGAACCATGGATCTGCAAAAGAAGGGCTTTGTTATGATTTGCCTTTAAGTCTGAAAAGAGCGTACATGAATTCCGTATTTTTTAATTCTGTTTGCTTTATGGAATACTACTTGTTTTTGAGTAATTACTTCGGTGGAGTGCTAGGCCATTTTGAATTCCCAAAGTTTAATCCTTCCCTCTGATCTAAGCACCGTTAGGTGCGCGGGGCAGTGGACCTTCAGAAGGACCTTTTCTTAATTGTAATCATTTCATTCTCAATCATTATCGGTTCTCAAACAACTTGCTTCATGCCTTTATAAAAAAATAATAGGAACAAACGGCAGATCTGATTGAAGCCCAAATTAGATCATCAACTTTTCGGCTATCTGTGGCTGGCTTAAATATTCTACTAAGGGAACCAACATTGGTTTTCTACGCTTTTTTATGTAGGGGTGGCTTTTGACCTTGAATCAGCTTAATTCACAGAGGTTCTGCTAAAGTATTAGCTTCATTGTTCTTTGCTTTCTAATCTTCTTGACCCTCCTTGTTCACCTCAGACTATGTGAGTAGTCTCAATTGTCCTCCTCATTCATAGCAATGTAAACGATTTACATTCCCTCCACTTTGGCAGAAATGTTTCTTTTGGTTCTTTTTCCCAACACATCCGCTTCCAAAGGCTGGAAATAACTAAAGTTATACAGTCCAAGTTCATTGCTTCAGTTTTGAGCAGGATTGGGCTTACCCTTAGTGTCCTCTAAAATTGCATTTTCCTAGATATTCCAATAAACATATTCATTCAAGTTCCTCACAGCTTCCTTCTTGTCCTTTCCTTATCACCTAATTCCTAATTCAAACTACTTGCATTTTGTTTCTCGGAGAAAGAATTGGGATGGTTTTGCATTACTAGAAGAACAGCTGGACTCCTTCATAATGTAGCACCTTAAACTAAACACAAGTATGAAGGATTAGTACTGCATTTTCAATGAGCACGAAAGATAATATCACACAAGTTAAATCATATCAGCATACTTGAGTCAGCATTTGCTGAACTCAAATCTTCTCTTGTAACAAACTCGGGAAACACCAATTCAGATAAGATATCCATTTCTTCAAGCAAAATTGAATTGCCAATGAAGAAGAGATAAAGAACTTGGTTGTAAAAATTAAATCTGGGAAAAGTTGAAAACTGATTCCTTGTCTCAAGTTGTGAGAGAGCTATTGGAACGTTAAACCAGCCCCAATAGTCGACACAGTTATTCAGGCCAATTTTGAAGAGGAAATCCAATGACGGATCAAAGCCCTAATCTTTGAGTGAAGGAAATGATAAGGTAAGGAGAAGGGGACCGAACAATTACCTTCCTAGAATGTTGACCTGGGCCCTACTGATATTCTAGACAGGGCCTTGTTCAACCAAGATGAATCTTCGATTATTTGCTTTTGCATATTACATGCCAGATTAGATGGCCTAAGTCAGAGAAAAATGCTGTTCAATGATCCTGAGAAAGTCTATATCGATCAAGACATGGCTAGAATTTAATAAGAAGAGTGCAAGGAAGAAGGGGTCTAGTGTGATGGATGTTAAGAAACAAGGGAAGTGGGTTGTATTTCAGAATGGAAGAGCGGAGTGGTCTAAACCACAGTAGCCAGACTTGGACTTGGCAAGGTGAAGGATCGAAGTAGATTCAGGCTCATCTCAGACTTTGCATCTAGATTTACCCAAAGATTTGAAAAATTGAAAATTCATAATTTAATAGAAATTTCACGCCATTTTTTTTGGGTTCGTTTCACTCAAAACTAACTTCAAAGACAGATAAAACCAAAATCATGTCAAATTTTGTAATAAATAGCAAAATGTAATTTAATTACTCAATTTCACATAAAGCAGAAAATAGTTTTTTTAAATTAAACATTTTGAAATTGGTCTAAATTCTTCAGAGTCCAAAATCCACGGGCTATGATATTAATTGCTTGAAAGATATGGACAGAAAATCAACAAACAAGAGAGCAGCCATCGGGCCCAATGCCACTCAGCCACCAATCTGCGGGGCTCGATTTTCCTTTGCTATATTTAGCCAACTAAATTCCTCTGTAAATGCTCGCTTCATTGACATGGTAATCCAATGTGATGTTCAAGTAATCTCATACAAATGAATGACCACCACATCGTTTCCCTCCAATTATTTGT
The DNA here is from genome assembly GCA_037957365.1 of Torreya grandis. Lineage (NCBI taxonomy): Eukaryota > Viridiplantae > Streptophyta > Pinopsida > Cupressales > Taxaceae > Torreya > Torreya grandis. The sequence continues at coordinate 505,183 of JARHVA010005099.1, read as the reverse complement.
GGTAGAGTCAAAGCTATAGTGTACATAGACCAAGTGGTTTGTTTGTTTTTGATTTAATCAATTGTACTTATTCGAGTATATATGTTTAAACATACTCCAGTTGCAATCACATCCAGAAGAACTGCACACTCGACTCAAAATTTTAATGGCAAGCTTTCGATGTTTAGGAGTTTGGGCACCATAATCCTCCAACCATACACCTAGAAAGTCTATGCATAATCATTATCTTAATGCAAATTAATAAAAAGGAAAAGAAGGATTCATCACTAGAATTTGGAAATAGAAGTATTCAAATTTGAAAAATTGGATTTCCTAAAGTTACTTGGTGGTTGTAGCTTCCTTACTTTGGCTGCCATTCTATATTCAAAGGGACCCTCTACACTCTTTTAATTTTGCTACTGTAATTAGATTTATCTTGATTTCTTCATCTTGAGAAGTCTTCTCTATGCACATGTAGAGGATTTCATTAACCACTTTATAAATAACAAAGGAAGGCTCATAAAAGAATGTTGGTTTAATAACGTACACAGCTATATGTAAAGGCTTATGAAGCTACCATTGCCATCTACTATCAATGATATCCCATGTAGAGCGGTATTTGTCCTCCTTGCTTTGATATAAAGCACTAATGCCCTACCTGGACATGCTCATGACTTCATAAATGTAACCTATAGGGGATTTATCCTCATCAACCAAGCAATGAACTTTATCCAAGGGATTTGAAATTCGTATAACCTCCAGGCTCTAGATATGTTCTCCAAAATACTTCATTACATACATGCTACCCAACATCAATGCCATATGTCTTCCGAGCATGAGGGGAAGTTTCCCACTTTTTGTTGACAAAGTTTCTTTAAGATTTTTCTTTCCATAAAAAACAAGTTGCATGGAAATGAAATTCGTGGCAAATCATGTACTGATGGGTTGAACAAGCTTTTTTTTGTGTTTCCTCATCAAGCTGAGGACCCACAAATGGTTGTAAATTAACCTTGTTGTATACTCTGCATCTCTACAATTGCTTTTACCCTTTAAGTTTTTGAATGTCTTTCAACATTAGTTATATATAGTGAGCTGCATAAGGAGAACAAAACATACAAGGTTACTCGTCCATCGAGTCTTGTAATTGCCACATAATTTGAAGCATTATTGTGATTACTTGGACTATACTTTCTAACCACACAACTTCATCCAATAAATTATAGAACAATTTTCTTTTTTTACTTTATCTGATACATCAGCCATTTTGAAGGACACAATAACCCCTTAGAAGGGACAAGAAAGTTCAATTTGCTGAGTTTTGTTATGCTTCCATTTGTCAAACATTGTAATGTGACCTTTTTGTGCCCAAATTTCATGTTGCTCTTTAGTAACTTTGTTGATCCTCGACAACAACATCCAAAATTTTTGCTCTAAGAGCCTCATAACCAGGTACTTAAAATTCCACACCAAAATTAACAATGGCGTTAACCATTGCGAGCTGATATTGAAACCTTGTCACATTGAAGTTAAACTTAAAAGAGAACTGAAAGTTTACAATCACTTTCCGTATCTGCTCATGTTGAGTTTGGTTCCTACCGATGCTTTCAATTGATGGTTGTTAACCAAGAGTAGTACGAGAGTAGATTGGCAAGCTAGTGTGGCAACTCCACGGGTCTGAGTTCCTGTGTAATGTCCCCAAATTTGGACAATGATGAAAAAGAGGGTTTTCCAACAAACCCCTAAACAAATTCCAAATAAAATTTGAATTCTGAAAATAAAAACCAGCCAACCCTAGGGTTGTGTTTGCACCATTAAACTGAAATTTCACACTTCCAATCACTCAGTAAATAAATAAAAAAGTACCTCATGAGGTTTAGCCAACCATGGCTCACACCGAATGAAGAAAGGGAGCTGAATTGATGTATTTTCCACTCCAAACCCTCAATGCCACCAAGCTGATTTCAATGTCCTCTTCTTGTCACCAAATCCAAATCAGAAAACTCTCCATAACTAAAGACAATTTGCAGATAAATTCTAGCATGCATATCATATAAAAATTGGACAATGTTAGGGCCTAAAATGTGATCAAATCTCTCCAAAACCAAGTCGCCACAATTATGAATAATTAACATGTAATAACCTAGAAAATCAGACTTGTATTCCATGCTGGAAACAGGGTATTTAATCCACCAAAACTAGCAATAATTAATGCACTATTGTTTAGGGCCAAACAAGGCACCCTAAACCCTTGCATACCTCCTTCAAATGAATCACCCAACTTAGAAATTAAGGGCAGAATTTCAGAATAAAAAACCCTTGCCTTAACCTTCCAAAAACCCTTCAAACCCTTAGGATTTATTGCCAAATAAATTTGAAATAAAATAACAATTGTACCTTTCCAAAATGGAGTCTAAAAACCCTACAAAGATGTCCAATTCCTCCTCAAACTGATTTGCCATGTCTTAGAAAATTATATAAAATAATTCAGATTGTTCAAACTTACCAATGATACTCTAAATGACCTTCAAAAGGCTCTTTGGGCAAGTTGCCCAAGCTGGAAAAATAATATAAAATATTATGCAATATTTTATGCTTCACGAACCCTTCGAGTCAGCTCCAAGAACACAAAACCAGCCCTCACTTCAAGTCGTCAAAGCTAGAAAAATCATATAAATATCATGCAACAATCTTAGTCTTCAACGAACCTTTCCAATTTGCTCGCTCAACCCTCTAGGCAAGTCACTACCCAAAGAAATGGCCTTCAACGCCGCAAACAAGCTCTCAATGTAAGTTGCCTCTCTCCAAGACCTACAAATTCGTCAAAAACCAACTTTCGATAGGGTTTGCAATATTCCTCAATATAAGTGGTGTCCAAATACACCTTTGTAGATCCACTTGCATGTAAACATGCAATTTTGAAACTCAACTACAACATTTGAATAGAGTTGCCCAAGTAGTAGGAATGAAGGTTTTCATCCCAAAACCTTTGACACTTTTTAAAAGTTTTCGTCTTCAAGATGTGGTAATCAAGCTTGACATACTTGATCAAAGTTTTCAATTCAATATTCAGCATAACCTCTCCAAAAGACTCCTTAATTGCTTTTATATTCAACCCCCAAGAGTAGCGCTCAAGTTGGAGGGATGTACCTTTTAAAACATTAGCACTCAATCTTTTTTAGAACTCCTTTTTTTGAGGGTTTAGGCTCTCATGACCCCAACTTAAGTGAACATAAAATTAAAAGTACCTTTTTGCAAACTCAATTGAAAATTAGAACACTTAAGTACTTTTTTTACGTTGTTTGTTCATAGATTAGCCCCTCTCAATGTTCCCTTCTCTTTCCTTCCCTTAGCTTTGTAGGAACAACCAAGCTAAGGGTCCAAAAGCAAGCTATGCCAAAAAGGGGGACATTACATTCCTCCTCACCCAAAATTGCTTGTCCTCAAGCAATTGCAAAAGCCATGGGGCTGTCCCCACATTCTTCATAATGCATCTTCCCACTGAAATGGCTTCCCACTGAAAATAATCTTCAATTTGAACTCTCCACTTGGTAAACATGTATCTTGTTGGCTGCCCCCATGGGTTCAAGATGTCACAATCATTTCCCAAGAATTCTTTATAACCCAAAAGAACTAAGGCATGCCATGCTTGCTTGCTTTTGATATAGTCTCTCAAGGTGATTAATGTACCTCCACAAAATTTTCCCAAAATTCGGAAATCAATTACTATGATCTCATCATACAACATACGTTGACTGATAATGGTACATAGATACAACCTCTCTTGAGTGTGTCTTCTATTACTTCCTTGATGGATAAGAAAGATGTAAAATTAATCAAATGAAAGCCTCCACCAACTCCCAAAATAGAGTTGTACCTCCCAAGCGTGATTAAACCAAAAGCATACTTCCTTACGCACATTTCCAAAATACACCCTTGGCTGGAATTTACCAACAAAATCAGACTTTTGGCCTCCCATATACTGCTGTACTTGTCGTTCAAAATTATATTTTTCTATGTGACAATTTTCAGAATTTACTTTGGTGCAAAGTTTCTCTAATATGGGCTGTAATGTGCCATAAAAATCCCAATTTTTTTCTCTTTCATGTGGCAGAACTTGTTTTTTTAATTCAGAAAATTTGAAACAACAAAATTCAGATTTCTTACCATTTTTCCCAACTCTTTCCCTTGGCTGCCACGTGCAAAATAAATTGTTTTTGATGCCCCCAAGGGTTCATAGGTGAGCCCATGTATGTTTATCCTTCTTTTGTAAGTAGAAGGACCTTCCTTTCTTGTCATTCGGATCTTGTGAACAGCTGCTAGTCACATTCATCCCTTCAAAATTCAAGGGGTTTTCACTTTTCCTTAAAACACCACTACTTCCTCTCTTGGAAGAAGGAATAGGGTGCTGCCCAAAGTATATTTTGGGTTGCGCTTGGTAATCCATTCTCTTTTTATCCCTCTTAATATAAATATGACAAAAATCAGAATTTGCAATACTTACCAAATGTCTTATAGAGGGTTGCAATTTGGAATGAAGGCGCTGCATTTTATTTCTAGGGGCAGCCTTCTTTTCCGCCTTCCTCATGCTCATGAGACATCCTCCCAACATATTCTTTGCCTTAGAAGAAGGGGCCTCTCGATCACTCAAACCATGCAAAACAATCTTCTTACCTGCTATCTTGAATTTAAGCTCCATGGTTCGGTAGTTTTGCGTGTACTTACCAAGTGAGTGCAACCATTGAATTCCAAGGACCATATTGGTCTCCCCCATGCCCACCACATAAAAATCATCGTCAACCACATATTTTTCTAAAGGGAGACTAAGCTTTGGAATCTTTGTTGTACAAGGGATGGTTAATCCATCCTCTACCGTGACTTTGAATCTCTTGAAATCCACGGATTGTAGTCCACATGATGTTACCAATCCTCTATCAATTAAACTGTGAGTTGTCCCACTATCAATAAGTTTGGTAATAGGTGTACCCTTTAATGATCCCTTAACTCTAAAGGGATAATACCTAGGAGCCCCTGAAAGTAATACCAAAGTACCACTCAACTCCTCTTCTCCCTCTATCTCCGAAGTGTTTTCCTCATAGTTGGCTGCCCCAACTTCCTCCTCATTTTCCTCTTCGGACAACACCTCGATGTAGTGAACTTGTCCCTTGCCACGACAATTGTGGTCCTTCTCCCAAGGGTCCTTACATGTGAAGCGAAGACCTTTTCTTCTTAGCTCATTTCTTACATCAAAGCTACTACGTGATAGCTCCTTCTATTGCCCCAAACTTGGTTGGTTTGGTCTAGTCAAGGGACCCACATGATTGGCCTTAGGTGGCCTTGTATAGCTACTCTTGGGCTGCCCCAAACCACCACCTCTCTGCTGCCTAGTATGTGGGAAAAAAGTATTCTTTGGCTCTCCCAAAGGCAGAAATCCGTCCCTTGGAGTACAAAACTCCAAATCATAGGCCTTCTGAATGGCCTTCCTCAGTGAAGGTGGATCAAAAGCCTTGACCAATCCCTTTAGGGAGTCAACCAAGCCCTCTATGAATAACACCACCAGTCTCCTATTCGAAATATCAGTCACCATGACTAAAAGTCTCTGAAACTCTATAACATAATCTTCTATTGAGGTCCTCTGCCTCAATTGAGCTAAATCGCATAAATGAAGTTCCGGATCTGCTCTATCGAACCTTTCAATCCGCCTCTTGCAGAACTCCTCATAGGAGTGTATGTGCTGATGCCTTTGCATGATGAAATCGTGATACCATGAATCGTGGGCTACTCCCTCTAAATGCAAAGTGGCGAACTGAATGGCCTCTCCTTCTGAATCCATGCCCTCACTGAGCTCCTTTGTGACCCATCAAATGTGGAGAGAGATAACTTCCCCAACGCATGTTGGAGATCTCCCTGACTGCCCCTTTGCCTCTGATCGATCCTGAACCGACTTTGTCCCCGTTTCGAAGCTGAAAACTCGGAAAAAGTCATAGCCTCTCTAATTGTCGCGGATAAGGTGACATACTCATCCATCTCTCTCTAACTCCTTGTGGGGGCTAGGTAACCCCTCCCTCGTTGGTGCGGGCTCCTCCCTTTGAATAAATGTAGGCTATGTGGGCCTATGTGTGGATGCCCCATTCCCCGAAGGGGGATCGAAGGGGGTGTATGTGCATCTGGCTTGCTCCATGAGGCACCACTATCTCCATTGAGTGGCTTCAAGCCACCCATCTCACTGAGGGAATGAAGGAAACCCTCCATCACTTCTATCATCCTCTCATGAGTTTGAGAATACTACTCAAACCTCTCCTTAGCCAACTTGTCTCTCCTCTCACCTTCTGTCTCCTGGTGTCCCATGTCCACCCATGGCTTGTTCTTGCTCAAACGAAGCAACTGGTGGAAGCCCTGCTTCCCTCCTACTTCTCAAGTAATACTAAACGTCTTTGTTGCCACTCATGTATCAAACCTTTCACCCCACAAAATAGTCAATATATGGCTCCGATACCATTGTAATGTCCCAAAATTGAGACAATAATGAAAAAGATGGTTTTCCAACAAACCCCTAAACAAATCCCAAACAAAATTTGAATTCTGAAAATTAAAAAACAGCCAACCCTAGGGTTGTCTTTGCACTGTCAAACTGAAATTTCACATTTCGAGTCACTCAATAAATAAATAAAAAAATACCTTATGAGGTTTAGCCAACCATGGCTCACACAAAATGAAGAAAGGGAGCTGAATTGATGTATTTTCCACTCCAAACCCTCAATGCCACCAAGTTGAGTTCAATGTTCTCTTCTTGTCACCAAATCTAACTCAAAAAACCCTCCACAACTGAAGACAATTTGTAGATAAATTCTAGCATGCATATCATATAAAAATTAGTCAATGTTAGGGCCTAAAACGTGATCAAATCTCTCCAAAACCAAGTCGTTACAATCATGAATAATTAGCATGTAATAACTCAAAAAATCAAATTTGTATTCATGCCAAACCTGCTAGAAATAGGTTATTTAATCCACCAAAATTAACAATAATTAATGCACTATTGTTTAGGACCAAACAAGGCACCCTAAACCCTTGCACACCTCTTCCAAGTGAATCGCCCAACTAAGAAATTAAGGGCAGAATTTCAGAATAAAAAACCCTTGTCTTAACCTTCCAAAAACCCTTCAAACCTATGTTGTTTGGCTACGGGCATGGGGATGTCTCGGGTATGCGGATACTCTGTTTTTCAAAAACCTTGATTTGGATACGTTGTGGGTATGTTTGTATAAATGTATGTATATATATGTGTGTGTGTGTATAATGCATATTGCTCATGTTTTTAGTAAAACACTTGAAACTACATAGTATGAAAATATTTGTCTATAAAATTAAAAACCCTTAAAAATATATAATATTCATTCATTCATTACTTCAAAGACAAAATATACATTCAAATCTAGAATAAATTATCTCGATTGCCCTCAAAATCATGAAGGCCACTCCCATTATTTTTCAACTTAATCATTTACTGACGCTTTCTCTCGTAGGGGCTCACCGATTCATTGAATCTCCTAGTGTATGCCTTAAGGGGTGCACAAGGAATGGGGTGGAGTTGGCTTGGGGCACTTTGCGAGATATGTTCTCATACTATTCTATCATACCTACATCCCTTCATGCAACCTTCATACCTCCTATGATGTCTCCTTGAAATCTTGAAACCCTAAAAGATGGCTAAGTCTGAAACCTTGAAACCCTGGAATTTGACTAAGTATGAAATATGATAGGATCCTTCAAAACCTAGAATTTGCATTATAGCTCCTAGAGGTCTGAAACCACTCTCAAACATCCTGAAAGTATGTAAATAAAATATAACTTAAAGTATAAGAAACTAGATGTCCCTATCTAAATGTAAACTTATATGTTTATTTTATTTATATACTGTTTGATTCAGATTGGGTTTACATTTTTTAGATTTTTTGTTGACTTCCACTGTTTTTCCCGGCTAGAAACACTTGGGCAGGCTCGGAAACTCTACGAAAACGCTTGGGTACCTCCCAACAACAATCGGGTACTTCTCGAAAACATTCGAAAAGGGCCGGGAAAAGTCACAATTGTTTTCGATACCTTCCGTATGCCTCTGGGACGTCTCCGACAGGTACTCAGGATGAACCGGTATCCGAGGCGTATCGAGGTGGGAATTGTGGGGGGGTCGATTCTTGCAACACAACTTCAAACCCTTAAGATTTATTGCCAAATAAATCATAAATAAAACAACAATTATACCTTTCCAAAACTGAGTCTAAAAACCCTTCGAAGATATCCAATTCCCCCTTAAACTGATTCGCCTTACAAAAAATTATATAAAATAATTTAGATTGTTCAAACTTACCAATGATCTTTAAAATGACCTTCAAAAAGCTCCTAGGGCAAGTTGCCCAAGCTTAAAAAATAATATAAAATATTATGCAAAATTTTATGCTTCATGAACCCTCTGAATTAGTTCCAAGAACACAAAATCAGCCCTCAATTCAAGTCGCCAAAGCTGGAAAAATCATATAAATATCATTCATCAATCTTAGGCTTCAACGAACCTTTCCAATTAGCTCGTTCAACCCTCTACACAAGACGCCACCCAAAGAAATGGCCTTCAATGCCACGAACAAACTCCTAATGCAAGTCGCCACTCTCCAAAACCCGCAAATTCGCAAAAAACCAGCTTTCGATAGGGTTTTCAATATTCCTCAATATAGGTGGTGTCCAAAAACACCTTTGTAGATCCACTTGTATGTAAATATGCAATTTTGAAGTTCAACTACAACGCTTGAATAGAGTTGCCCAAGTAGTAAGAATAGAGGTTTTCATCCCCAAGCCTTTGACACTTCTTGAAGGTTTTCATCATCAAGATGTGGTAATCAAGCTTGACATACTTGATCAAAGTTTCCAATTCAATATTCAACATAACCTTTCCAAAAGGCTCCTCAATTGCTTTTATATTCAACCCCCAAGGATAGCGCCCAAGTTGAAAGGATGTACCTTTGTAAAATATAAGCACTCAATCGTTTTAAAAACTCATTTCTTGAGGGTTTAGGCTCTCATGACCCCAACTTAAGTGAACATAAGATTAAAAGTACTTTTTTGAAAACTCAATTGAAAATTAGAACACTCAAGTATTTTTTTACCTTTTTGCTCATAGATTAGCCCCCCTCAATATTTGCTTCTCTTTCCTTCCCTTAGCCTTGTGGGAACAACCAAGCTAAGGGTCCAAAAGCAATCTACATCAAAAAGGGGACATTAGAGTCCTCCCCACCCAAAATTGCTTGTCCTCAAACAATTGCAAAAGCCATGGGGCTGTCCCCACATTCTTCATAATGCATCTTTCCAATGGAATGGCTTCTCACTAAAAAGAATCTTCAATTTGAACTCCCCACTTGATAAACATGTATCTTGTTGGCTGCTCCCATGTGTTCAAGATGTCACAATCATTTCCCAAGAATTCCTCATAACCCAAAAGAACTAAGGCATGCCATGCTTGCTTGCTTTTGATATAGTCTCTCAAGGTGATTAATGTACCTCCACAAAATGTTCTCAAAATTCGGAAATCAATCACTATGATCTCATCATACAACATACCTTAAGTGATAATGGTACATAGATACAACCTCTCTTGAGTGTGCCTTCTATCACTTCCTTGATGCATAGGAAAGATGTAAAATTGATCAAACAAAAGCCTCCACCAACTCCCAACATAGAGTTGTACCTCCCAAGCTTGATTAAACCAAAAACATACTTACGCACATTTCCAGAATACACCCTTGGCTGGAATTTACCAACAAAATCAGACTTTTGGCCTCCCATATGATGCTGTACATGTCCTTCAAAATCAAATTATTCTATGTGACAATTTTCAGAATGTACCTTGGTGCAAAATTTCTCCAATATGGGCTGTAATGTGCCATAAAAATGCCAATTTTTTCCTCTTTCATGTGGCTGAACTTGTTTTGTTAATTCATAAAATTTGAAACAACAAAATTCAGATTTCTTACCATTTTTCCCAACTCTTTCCCTTGGCTGCCATGTGCAAAATAAATTGTTTTTGATGCCCCCAAGGGTCCATAGGTGAGCCCAACTATGTTTATCCTGATTTTGTAAGTAGGACCTTCCTTTCTTGCCATTCGGACCTTTTGAACAGCTGTTAGTCACTTTCATCACTTCAAAATTCAAGGGGTGTTCTCTTTTCCTAAAAATACCACTACTTCCCCTCTTGCAAGAAGGAATAGAGTGTTGCCCAAAGCATATTTTGGGTTGCCCTTGGCAATCCATTCTCTTTTTATCCCTCTTAATATATGTATGACAAAAATCAGAATTTGCAGTACATACTGTTGACAAACCTTCCACAAGTTAGATTTTCTCTTGCCACTTGGAAAATTCTCGTCTCTAGCCAAGGAAGGAAGAATACATGGTTTTCCTTGACCAAAATAGGTCATTTCTACGGACTCTGCAGGGCATTTCTACGGACTCTGCAGGATTTCTATGGACTCTTCCGGGCATTTCTACGGACTCTACAGGGCATTTCTATGGACTCTGCAGGTTTTATACGGACTCTTCCGACACTTAGGCGACAAAAGTTGCAAAAGGCAAGAAAGGAAAAGTCAAGGATTAATTCGGAAGAGTTCATTTCAAGAATTCTGAAGGGCACTTACCCTTCGGAAGGGTCACTTTCAATATTCCCGAAGGGCGCCTACCCTTCGGGCAGGCACAAGACCAAATCAGAGACTGTTGCAAAAAGCCCGGGTGCCCTCCAAATTTTCTGAAGGGCATGGGCGGAGGACACTTTGTCGGTGCCGAAGGGCACTTGGTCGGCGGAAGGGCACATTTGAAATCCCGAAGGGCACATTTTGGAGGGAAAGGCAACGGAAAGAATCCTTCAGACTTTTTGTCCGAAGGAATTCCTTTGGACCAAAAAGTCCGAAAGAATTCGGAAATGGCTTACACAAAGAGAAGTCCGAAGAAAGACAGAGAAAAACAAGAAGCAAAGGCAAAAGATATCCTTCAGACTTTTTGTCCGAAGGAATTCCTTCGGACAAAAAGTCTGAAAGAATTCGGAGAAATGGCCCGAGGAAAATAAACCCGAAGAAATTCTAAGGAACGGCCGCTCAAAAGTCCAACACTTAAACCCGAAGGGTATGTGTCCTCCGCAAAAGTCCATCAGATTATTCCGAAGGGCAGGAAATACCACGGTTAAAAAGCCGAGGGGCACATTTCGGAAAACACAAGTGAAGCCAAGACGCAAAAGAGACCTTTGGACTTTTGTCCGAAGGAATTCACAGAAGTGAAAGGGCCGAAGAAAGTCCGACAGCAAAATACAAATGCGAAAAAACCCAAAAGAGTTCCGAAGGTCAGAGATAGAGATAATTCTTGTGGACATTTTGTCCGCGGGAAAGCCAAAGCCAATAAAGCCGAAGGAAAGAAAGATGCGGAAAAGTGGCAAGACGGAAGTCCGAAGGAATAAAGCTTCCGATGACGTCCCGCAAGCCGTCAATTTTTTACCACAGGAAGTAACCGTTGAAACCAAAGAGACAAGAAATCCGAAATAAATGGAGGCCGACTGTGCAAAAAAGAATAGAAAATAGATAATCCGACGAAAGAGTTGAATACGGAATCCTACCAGAAATAGACGCGAACATAATAGAACATAATACATGCAAGCAGGAGCTATTTTCGAACATCGGATCTATTTTCGAATAATCGGTCAAAGCTTCAGTTGACTGATTATTAAAGTCCTGTTCATCTCTAGTTAGCTCATGCATCCGAAGGTCTAACTCAGCTTCAGCAGGAGTCCCAAATTCGAATGACGAGTTGACTATTCTAGATTTAGAGTTGACTAATTGATTAAAACGCCGCATCCACTAGAAGCTTTCCATGCGAAGGAAAATGATCTCTTCGTCCAACTCAGCGTAAATAACTGTTAACTCAGTTTTCAAACGCTACAACTCGGCAATCAAGCAACTCACATGGAGTTCTAAATTTAACATTTGCGTAGATTCCCATGCAAAAAGAGGTGGGCAGTTCATAACAAAGATAAGTGCGCTTCATCAAGCGAAGAAGCTTCATGCAAGGACAAAAGGAAAAATATATTTTATTGAAAGGCCAAGTAAAGCCTTGAGTTAACCAAAGTGAATCTTTCTCTTCAAGTTTCTACGCCAATCTTTGACCTCTTGTAATTTTCTATAAAATGGCTTTCAACGTTGATTAAAAAGAATCCAATGTCTCTTGGTTAGACCAGACTCTGCCATTGGTGAGTTGTGTAACTTCTTCGATCAATAGAAGGATTGTACTTTCAGATTTCAAGCATTGGCATAATGTATATTTCTTCACCAATTTGCATAAGTGGTAGATTTCTCTCCCTTCCCAAATTCTGTTTCATACCTAGTTGCTATATTATCCTTGTGCATGTCATGTTAAAGTGTTCTTTATTGTCTTTTGCTGAAACTGTAAGTGGATGTTAGGTGGCTACAAAGTGTTTTTTATCAGACCTCTCTCCATTGTTTTCCCTCAGGTTTTAGTTATTGGATCGAACCTTTGCATGAAATACTTATGCATAAGTGATTAATTGAAGTCTAAGGTCTTCCTTCTCCCTTGTTCGTTCAATGTTCAAGGTTCCAAGTTGAGTGGATCGAACTTCTGGTGTATCACCACTTTTAGGTAGGATTTCCCCTTTAAGTTTCCTTCTCCCTTTTCCATGGTAGTCCGCAGCGTAGAGTAGGGATCTTCATCGATACATCATACAGGAATTAGCTTTCTCTGGAGGTTCTTCTCACCGTTGAGGCACCCACCCTTGTGAGAAGATCCCATTGTTTCCGCTGGATAGAGGACTGGCCGTTTCACACACGTCTTCGAATCAGGGCGCAGCTCCAGGTTGACAACACTTACCAAATGTCTTATAGAGGGTTCCAATTTGGAGTGAAGGGGTTGCATTTTATTTCTAGGGGCAGCCTTCTTTTCCACCTTCCTCATGCTTATGAGACATCCTCCCAACATATTATTTGCCTTAGAAGAAGGGGCCTCTCCATCACTCAAACCATGCAAAACAATCTCTTTACTTGCTATCTTGAATTTAAGCTCCATGGTTTGGTAGTTTTGCGTGTACTTCGCAAGGGAGTGCAACCATTGAATACCAAGGACCATATTGGTCTCCCTCATGCCCACCACATAAAAATCATCCTCAACCACATATTTTTCCAAAGGGAGACTAAGCTTTGGCATCTTTGTTGTACATGGGATGGTTAATCCATCCGTTACCGTGACTTTGAATCCCTTGAACTCCACGGATTGTAGTCCACATGATGTTACCAATCCTCTATCAATGAAATTGTGAGTTGCCCCACTATCAATAAGTATGATAATAGGTGTACCCTTCAATGATCTCTTAACTCTAAAGGCATAATACCTAGGAGCCCTGAAAGTGATGCCAAAGTACCCCTCAACTCTTCTCTCTCTATCTCCAAAGTGTTCTCATAGTTGGCCGTCTTAGCTTCCCATTTTCCTCTTCGGAAAGCACCTTGATGTAGTGAACTTGTCCCTTGCCACGACAATTGTGGTGCTTCTCCCAAGGGTCCTTGCATGTAAAGTGAAGACATTTCCTTCTTAGCTCATTTCTTACATCAAAGCTACTACGTGGTAGCTCCTTTTGTTGCCCCAAACCTGGTTGGTTTGGTCTAGTCAAGGGACCCACATGATTGGCCTTAGGTGGCGCTATATAGCTGCTCTTGGGCTGCCCCAAACCACCACCTCTTTGCTGTGTAGTAGGTGGGAAAAAAGTATTCTTTGGCTGTCCCAAAGGTGGAAATCTGCCCCTTGGAGTAGATGACTCCAAATCATAGGCCTTTTGAATGGCCTCCTTCAGTGAAGGTGGATCAAAAGCTTTGACCAACCCCCTTAGGGAGTCAACGAAGCCCTCTGTGAATAACACCACCAGTCTCCTATTCGAAATATCAGTCACCATGACTGAAAGTCTCTGAAACTCTGTAACATAATCATCGATTGAAGCCGTCTGCCTCAATTGAGCTAAATCATAGAAATGAAGCTTTGGATCTGCTCTATCGAGCCTCCCAATCAACCCCCTGTTGAACTCCTCATAGGAGTGTATGTGTTGATGCCCCTGTGTGTTCAAACCGTGATACCACTAATCATGGGCTGCTCCCTCTAAATGCAAAGTGGCGAAATGAATGGCCTCTCCCTCTGCCATAGGTTGAAGTGAAAGGAAGGTATCCACCTTTTGAACACATGTCCTCGTTGAGCTCCTCTGTGACCCATCAAATGTGGAGAGAGAACTCTTCCCCAGCGCATGTTGGAGACATCCCTAGCTGCCCCTCTACCTCCGATCGATTTTGAGCCCACTTTGTCCCTATTTCCAAGCTAAAAACTCGAAAAAAGTCATAGCCTCTCTAACTGTCATGGATAAGGTGACCTACTCATCCATCTCTCTCTAACTCCTCGTGGGGGCTAGGTAGCCCCTCCCTCGATGGTGTGGGCTCCTCCCTTTGAACAAATGTAGGCTGTGTGGGCCTATGTGTGGATGCCCCATTCCCCTAAAGGGTTGTATGTGCATCTGGCCTGGTTCTTGAGGCACCACTATCTCCATTGAGTGGCTTCAAGCCACCCATCTCACTGTGGGAACGAAAAAAATCCCCTCCATCATTGCCATCATCCTCTCTTCAGTTTGAGAATTTTTCTCAAACCTCTCCTCAGCCAACTTGTCTCTCCTCTCACCTTCTGTCTCCTAGTGTCCCATGTCACCCATGGCTTGTTCCTCCACAAGCGAACCAATAGGAGGAAGCCCTGCTTCCCTCCTGCTACTCAAGTAATACTTAACCTATTTGTTGCCACTCATGCATCAAATCCTTCACCCCATAGAATAGCCAAGATATGGCTCTGATACCACTATAATGTCCTCAAATTGGGACAATAATGAAAAAGAGGGTTTTCCAAGAAACCCCTAAACAAATCCGAAACATTTCTAAAAATAAAAACCAGCGAACCCTTGGGTTGTATTTGCACCATCAAATTGAAATTTCACACTTCGAGTCAGTCAATAAATAAATAAATAGCTTATGATGTTTAGCCAACCATGGCTCACACGGAATGAAGAAAGGGAGCTGAATTGATGTATTTTCCACTCCAACGCCACCACGCTGATTTCAATGTCCTCTTCTTGTCACCAAGTCTAACTCAGAAAACCCTCCACAACTGAAGACAATTTGCAAATAAATTTCAACATGCATATCATATAAAAATTGGCCAATGTTAGAGCCTAAATCGTGATCAAATCTCTCCAAACCCAAGTCGCCACAATTATGAATAATTAACATGTAATAACTCAAAAAATCAGACTTGTATTCATGCCAAACCTACTAGAAATAGGTTATTTAATCCACCAAAATTAGCAATAATTAATGCACTATTGTTTACGGCCAAACAAGGCATCCTAAACCCTTGCACACCTCATTCAAGTGAATCGCCTAACTCAGAAATTAAAGGTAGAATTTCAGAATCGAAAACCCTTGCCTTAACCTTCCAAAAACCCTTCAAACCCTTAAGATTTATTCCCAAATAAATCAGAAATAAAATAACAATTGTACCTTTCTAAAACGGAGTCTAAAAACCCTTCGAAGATGTCCATTTCTTCCTCAAATTTATTCGCCCTACCTCAAAAATTTATATAAAATAATTTAGATTGTTCAAACTTACCAATGATCCTCTAAATGACCTTCAAAGGGCTCCTCGGGCAAGTTGCTCAAGCTGGAAAAATAATATAAAATATTATACAATATTTTATGCTTCACGAACCCTTTGAATCAACTCCAAGAACACAAAACCAGCCCTCAATTCAAGTCGCCAAAGCCGAAAAAATCATATAAATATCATTCAACAATCTTAGGTTTCAACGAAACCTTCCAATTAGCTCGCTCAACACTCTAAGCAAGTTGCCACCCAAATAAATGGCCTTCAATGCCATGAACAAGCTCCCAAAGTAAGTCGCCACTCTTCAAGACCCGCAAATTCGTCAAAAACCAGCTTTCGATAGGGTTTGCAATATTCCTCAATATAGGTGGTGACACCAATCTTAAGGAGACACCAATCCCCTGATTTAAGAGCTTCAACTCTAAGGAAGCACCCACTCCCTAATCTGAGCACCCACTCAGCTTATCTAATGGCACAAACGTATCAGATTCTTCTATAGAGCTACAACTCCAATTTACAAATCAGATTCATACATGAATCCAAATCTCTGTTCTTTGTTACAGGTCTAATCTGCAATTGATTATACTTTGCACATTCTCTTTGTGCCTTTCTTATTCTCTGCCCTTCTCTATCCCTCTGGTTCTGTGTCTAGATATAAATCTATTCGACACACTTCATCTCTCTTTCTGCTTGACTGTGTCTGTATATTTTCTCGTTTGACATATCTCATCAACAACTCATCCTATCTGCACTTTTGCCTGTCTTGATATTCTTCAATTACGACACAATTCTAATTGTTCCAGCTCACTTTTTCCTTTGTCTAGATATCATATATATAAACAATTGATCTAGGGTTCCATTTCTACTATGTGTTCACACTTGGACTGTAACACATCATACCAATTCTGGACTTTAGTTCATTATGACTCGAACTATTAGTTCCCGCGTCTTGATTCCATGCATCATTGTCGTAATTTCAGGTCTTATTACTATCTATAGCATTTGTTGGACTCAAGTTTTGATGCACAGGCTCATTAATGTAGATTTGATCGGTTAGATCGATCAATTTCATTGACTGTGTCGAGATATAAAGATTACATGCCAGTTCCTGCAACTAACCTTTTGTTTGGATATAACTATAAATATTGGTCATTGATCTTGTGCTTGGCGCCACAATCCAATGGTCTTTATTTAAATGGCTCAACATTAAAACGCGTCCATTCAATCACATTCTGATAGGGTCACGCTATCCGTCCAATCTTTGTACGCTTCTGAACTTTAGCTTTGTCACCTTTAAAACGTGTCTGTCAATCTTCCTGATTCAAGCTTTCGCGTGTCGTTGGATCTCCAAAGATACACGATCTTTACATCTATCTTGACGTAAAACATTGAGCTTTTTATCCCATCTCACTGCTTCCTATATCTTTGGATCGCTTTCGCTCCATCGATCTTCTCCAACTTGCTCGGTCTTTAACTCACCACTGTGTTGATATACATCGATCACTTTGTTCCATTTGAGTCCACTCGCTTTGTTGGATCTCCTTTATACGATCATCTGCTCACCGTCAAATCTTTTGACAAGTCCAATCTTTATGTCTACTAAGCTCTCGAGAGAGTGACACTTGGCATTAGTGCGTGCCTTCTGCGTATTGTTGCCAGTTTTCGCTATTGAGACACTTGGCAATCTTGCATTGCTCATTGACCTTTTGACTTAGAACCGCTCCGTTGATTTACTGTGCAGGATCCGTGTAAAATCCCCTCTTGTATTGCACGATATTTTTATGAATTATTTTTCTAGTTTGACACCTGTGAACATTTTGTCAAACAATTACCATAATATTGTCAGTTGTTTGATTCATGAGTTTTCTCAGATTTTTTGATTTCATGCAATAAGGAATTAAATTTGATATTCAATGATACCATACATAAGGGAATGCACTATTTAAACACCAAATAGATATCGCTGTTCATTACAAAATATTATAGTGCTGAAGCAAACAATGTTCAAATCAATACATTTTCTTAGATCTGAAAATCAACAATAAATTGGACTCCTATCATATTTGCACTTCATAGCAGAAACCACGACTATCTCCCATAAATGAAGCTGCTGCACCCTTGATACTGAAACAACTCCCTTATGAAATGCCACGACCTTGCAACAATATATAGCAGGTGGTATGAATAACGATGGATATAGAATGCAGCTGCGCCCTCCTTCAACAATTACGACCTCTAGCAAGCACCCACAACAAAGAGAAACGCTGGTGTACCACCTTGGGAATAAAATACTAGACTGCTAGGAATATATGCAACAAATAATCCCTTAAAATCCAAATGCCCAGTCTGAAATATGACGTCTAATATACTCGTCCAACACCATGTTCAACAATGCAAATCGCCCAACCTGAATATTTCTCAACCTCCAAATGCAAGTAATAATAATGTTAACCCTCAGATTTGTCTTCAAAGCAGACCCACAAATTTGACAATGTTGTACACCTGTGACAGCCTGTATGATATCTTGAACCTGACTAGCTAGGGTGGATTAGTTTCATCACCGAACCTAGTCGCCCTTGGGTTTTCGTCCCAGAGCCAAGAACTCGAAAAAACTCTTCAAATCACCAATAGAGAAAAGTAATCAAGCATAAAACAAATGAGCTTTAATCTCCCCTTTATATATGACTTGTACTTTTCTTGCCAACTCGCCTTAAGCTTTTATTTGAAATTCACTTTTAATTTAAACTCCTCTTTTTGCTCCGAAAAAGACCTTTTTATTAAACCAATGATAATTTTACACGCAAGGTCTCTATTCAATACATCTATGATTTAAAACATTTCATCTCGGTTCCGACGAGCTATAATATTAAGGTGTCTTTTAAATAATATTTGGCAACCTCAGTAAATTAATTAAAATAAAATAATTAATATATTCATTTTGTGAAAACTGTCAGAATGCATCGGAATCGAAAACTAATTACACTTGAGTGACCCTGATGAAGAATAATGATAAACGGAGCCAATCGGACGACTTTCTCTAAATATACATTCTCTTCAAGATTCTTAGAGAGCACACTAGAAGCCAGAAATAACATTTGAAATCATCAAATAACTCCTTTAAATCATCTGAGTTCACTGGTAACATCAAATTACCCTTGTGATCAGACATACACAAACCTAGAAAGCCATCTCCAATTGCAAAGCAAGAGAACCCGAAAATGGGGACATTACAGTCTGCCCTTCCCAAAGATTGCTTATCCTCAAGTAATGCCAATACAACCCCACAATCAATAGACTAAACCAAATTGAAACCAAGGATGATCTCAGGGTCCCAAGTCAAGCTAGAAGATCTGTAGCACCATTTGCTCAAAGCACTATCCCGCAAGGTACCAACACAAGAGACCTCCTAAAAATTGCTTGTAAGAAGAGTAATCAAATACTGCGTAAATGCGGCCAACTCCTCAAAGAATTGCTCTTCGAAAGAACCAAACCGATGCACCATAGGAGTAAACTCTAGCAAGTCAACACTGGCTCTCTCATTTCCAACAACTGCTGACTTCCGTTGTGCCACTCTGATAACCATTGCAATTCAAATGAGCCAAGTCTCAAATTCCTGTTTTTGTGAGCAACCATCTGGAGGAAACAAAGTAGGAGACTTGCAAGATTTGGATTCATCTTTTGAAGATGGAAGCACATCATACCAGAGTGAACTATGTAATCCTTTATCCAACCCACCCTTACGTGTCATCAGAAGCATGTTCAATTCATTAGTATGTGTTCTAAAAGAAAATTGATGAGCATACCTCACCATGCGGTCAAGATGAAACTCACCAGCTTGTGCCAATGGAATACCAGAATAATCACTTGGATTCCATATCTCACCATTCCCATCGCAGGAACCAGTAGGTGTCTCACAACTCAGATCATAAAGGGCAGATTTTGCATTAGCTCTGTAAGCTTTCTCTGCAATCTATGGCAAGGTCTCTGTCTGAAGGCAAATGGAAGAAATCTAATTTCATTACCTCTAAAGCATGTTTGATAGTCTACAGATTTGGTATAGCAGCCCCAACCATTAGCCCCTTCTGCCTTTCTTCATGTTGGGAAGTCCAAAGGAGGTATTCAATGAATTTGTGCGCGCTATCAAAATGGGTTAAGGTTTGTACAATCTTATCTTCAGTGACTTTCAGCTGATCTTTCGATTCACGTGACTCATTAGGCCAATGATGACAATCAGCTGCATAAAATGAATTTTCTGATTTGCTATCATGCATAGGAAACATATCATCATAGATATCAGTTTTCCCACTAGTAGATGCCTTGCAATCTTCAAGAGAAAATGATGGGACAGCATTATGAACTAACTTACTGTCCTCAGAAGAATCTGCCTTCTCATCACAAGATTTATCAATAACAATCTCTACATCACCAATATAGACTTGTGCTCATTTTACTTGTGGATGCACTAGATGGTTCTTTTTCATGGATAACCATTGTATCATTCTACTCTTTTTTAATCTTATCCTTTGCACTCATTCCACTAGTGTGATCTGAAGTCACATCTGCATGCACTTCACTGTTGGCTGGTCCACAAGGTATACGCTCAACTATCTCATTCATATCTATGACTTGAGCCTTCAATGGGCTCCCCAAAAGAGGTGACTTAAGATCCCCATGAAGTAAATTATGTGTATAATCAGAAATTTATGAATCATACCTCTCCTCAAGCCCATGCAAATCTGAATGCTGCTCGTGCTTGGCCATCACAAGAGACTCATCCCCCAAATCATGCGTACTACTTTCATCCTCATGTGTTATGGCTGTCATAGATGACTGAATTTCTGACGTGGATGATGAAGAATGTACCAAGCTCAACTCTTCACAAAGCTCATCAATCTGAGTTTTTGATTCTTGAAGGGCCAATTGAGTGCTTTTCAAAGAATCCTTGGTAACCTTGAGCTCATAGGTGAGCTTATCAACTTCCTCTTCTTTCTCTTTTAGCACATCAAAATAAATCTCATCAAGCATGATAAGATGATCCCTATCTGAAAGTCGGTGTAGGTAACTAGTTTTCATTACCACCAATGCTTCTCTAAGTGCCTGAAAGTTTGCAAGGGAAAATTCTTCTTCAAGGCTCTTATGCGTCCCTCGAGCCCTCCAACAATAATTTGCCATTAACCTATGAGTATCATCAAAATGGTTTATGGCTGCAATAATCATGTCTTCATTTACCTTCAATGGCCCTGTCAAATGATGGGACTCTTGAGGCCTAACATCTTCATACAAATTTTCTGATTTATAATCAGCACCATGCTTTCCAAAATTAGCTTCCTTCATGCATAACTCCCCAGAAATTAGATCAGCATCAAGAGGAAATTTATCCATCACCAAATCTGTATCATGATTAGGTGCTAACACATCCAGTTCATCATGAGCATCATCACTAAGATAAGATGTTGAATCATCATCATTAGCTGATTGGAAAACATCACCATATATGCTATCAACATGCTCATCATATGCACTAGTGTAATCAGCCTCATAGGATAGCTCTAATGGTGTGTTAAAGACTGCTGTTTTGTCAATCTCATTGCACACATCCTTAACATGAATAGATGCATGAACTTCTAAGGAGTCATCCTGGGGTTCTGTCAAACATCCATTATGAGGTATGGCATTCTCGTCATCAACCACTACTGATTTGAACCCCTCTTCTTTCACTTGCTCTTCATCAAACAAGTAGGGCTTAAGCTTACCCTCACATTGTTTGATAATACTGTGTACCAAGTTATAAGCTGCTGTAGAATTACCCTGTTCTTGCTTCAGAACAGCCAATAACAAAGATAAGATAGGCTGAGAAATATCATCACTTTCATTATTAATTGAAGCCATAATGATTCTCATATAATCAGGAATAGATTTGTCATGATCTTCATTGATAGAGTCTAGAAAATGATGGATCATTTGAATAATAAGATCATCACAATCATAATCAATCATGATAACACATGATCTCACCTTTGCCATCAATTCTAAAACCTTAACCCTTTTTTGGAAAGGACCTCTAATATCACCTAATCCCTCAAAGCTTTCAACGATCAAGTGCAAGATCTCCCTCATTTTGTCATCCTTATAAGGAACTTCAGGAGCTGTAATCCTTATAATTTCACTTAGACAATGAGTCACAACAAGTCTTACCTCCTTATCTTTGTGTCTCAACAACTTGTGCTCACCCAAGGGAGTCACTGTTGGAGTCATAGCTATTTGAATTGATTGGTAAGATGATTGATCCACTATCTGCAAACAATTTACCACTTCCTCCAATGAGCTGAGAAGAACATCTTTTGACGGAAACAAGTGTCCAATTTTATCTCCTGCAATATATAGCTTCTTGCCCAACTTTTTGTCGCCCACTGAACTGGTAAAATTGTTTACCTTAGTGTCTGCGTTCCTTTCTTCTGCGAAAAGAGATTCTAAAACTTTAGGATGTTCTAGTAGTTTCGTTAGATTCTTATCATAATTCTCGAAATTTTGTTTTAGTTCTGTCAAAACCACCTGTGTAGACTTCATCATTCCCAAACCAACAATCAGCTGCAACTGTTATAGATGAGTGCTGGTCACTCAACAGAGCAATATGAAATTAACTTTACTATTAATCCCTCAGGCTGGCAGGGTGCACAACTTTGATACCATTGTAAAATCCCCTCTTGTATTGCACGATATTTTTATGAATTATTTTTTCAGTTTGACACGTGAACATTTTTTCAAACAATTACCATAATATTGCTAGTTGTTTGATTCATGAGTTTTCTTAGATTTTCAGATTTCACGCATATAAGGAATTAAGTTTGATATTCAATGATACCATACATAAGGGAATACACTATTTAAACACCAAATAGATATGGCTGTTCATTACAAAATATTACAGTGCTGAAGCAAACAATGTTCAAATCAATACATTTTTTCAAACTTGGAAATCAGCAATACATTGGATGCCTATCATATTTGCACTCCATAGCAGAAACCACGACTATCTCCCATAAATGAAGCTGCTGCACCCCTGATACTGAAACGACTCCCTTATGAAATGCCACGACCTTGCAACAATATATAGCAGGTGGTATGAATGACGATGGATATAAAATGCAGCTGCGCCCTCCTTCAACAATTACAACCTCTAGCAAGTACCCACGACAAAGAGAAATACTGGTGTACCACCTTGAGAATAAAATAATAGACTGCTAGGATTATATGCAACAAATAATCCCTTAAAATCCAAATGCCCAGTCTGAAATATGATGTCAACTATACTCGTCCAGCACCATGTTCAACAATGCAAATCGCCCAACCTGAATATTTCTCAACCTCCAAATGCAAGTAATAATAATGTTAACCCTCAAATTTGTCTTGAAAGGAGACCTACAAATTTGGCAATGTCGTACACCTGTGAAAGACCTATATGATCTCTCCAACCTGACCAGCTAAGATGGATTAGTCTCACCACCGAACCTAGTCGCCCTTGGGTTTTCGTCCCAGAGCCAAGAACTCGGAAAAGCTCTTCAAATCACGAATAGAGAAAAATAATCAAGCATAAAACAAATGAGCTATAATCTCCCATTTATATACGACTTGTACTTTTCTTGTCAACTCTTTAGAGGCTTATATTTAAAATTCATTTTTAATTTAAACTCTCATTTTTGCTCTGAAAAAGACATTTTTATTAAAATAATGATAATTTTACATGCAAGGTTCCCGTTCAATACATCCATGATTTAAAACATTTCATCCCGATTCTAATAAGCTATAATACATAGGTGCCTTTTAAACATTTTAAATAAATTTGACATTCTTATTAAATTAACTAAAATAACACCATTAATATATTCATTTTGCGAAAATTGTCGGAATGCATCGAAATCGAAAACTAATTGCATTGGAGTGATCCTGATGAAGACTAATGATAAACGGAGCCGACCGGACGACTTTTTATAAATAGATGTTCTCTCCAAGATTCTTGGAGAGCACATTAGAAGTCAGAAATAACATCTGAAAGCATCAAATAACCCCACTAAACCATTTGAGCTTACTAGTAACATCAAATTACCCCTCTGATCAGGGAAACACAAACCCAGAAAGCCATCTCCAATTGCAAAGCAAGAGAACCCAAAAATGGGGACATTACACTCCGTGATTGTGACACTTGTTACTTGCGCATTAACTCGGAGGTTGTTTTGACAATTTGGCTTCGTTGGATCGTCTGCGTACGATGAAGCGATAGCCGTTGATTAAGCTGGGACATAATATAAAGTCTGAGACTTAGAAAATATTAAGTCCTTTTTATCACTGCTCGAACCGGTAATTGCTAGGTTGAGGGGCCGATTTTACAACGATGACAAAGACTTAAGTTATAACTTAAGCTATCGGGTTCCAGCTATATCCAATCAACATCAAAATAGAAAGTGTCTGTTGACGCCACGACATAAACCCTTAGGGTTAAATTGAGAAACCCTCCTTTGTCCGAGAGCAAAGATAATTCAATTTTGAGCTCATTCCTTTTTTGAGCCTGTGGGCTACATATTCAAGATGCACATGATAAACCCATCACAAATCTTTTATTTGTTTCCTTTGCAAATGTCCATAAATGATCTTTGTAAAAGCATGACAACTTTGCAAGAATTTGTGCAGATTTTGACCAAGTATGGAGACCGTTTCAATATGCCTGGAAGGCTAACTTTGCACTTGCATAACTCTTGTTGCGCTTAATCTCATGACCTCAAAATTAGTGCATATGATCCTCTTACATAGGGGATTTCATCCATATAACCATTTGCTCCTGAAGTCTTCATACGTGCAAGATATGACATCATGAAAATGCCTTCTCATCTTTTCTATCATACCCAAAATGTCTAGTTGATCAATATGAGGAACCAGACGACTTTCAATCATGCACACAAGCATTCCAGTCATTTTTGATCTCTGATAGGATTCTTTGCATATCCTCTACTCATCATATTTAGTTTTGAACATCAATGACATGCTCATAATGTCCTTTTTGACATCAATGACAATCATATTTCCAACAATCTTCCCCTTTGTCATTGATGGCAAACTAAATGCTCTGATCTTCTACTATTCAACGCCTTTTTTTGGCATTGCTTGCATTGGCTTATGATAAGTATGAACTAAAGTTGTTCATACCAAACTTGCTCGCCCTTAGACAATAGCACATTTGCCTAATACTCAACTTGGACACTTGCTTTGCACTGTCTCCAAACTTTTGCGGAGAGCATTTTGCTCTTTTTTCTCTCACAAAGAGCATTTGCACCTTTTCTCCCCCTTTGTCATCAATGGCAAAGGGACTCTAGTTGACTGTATGTCCAAATATTTCTCCCCCTTTATCAAATAAAAGAGTTTATCCAAAAATCTGCAACCTTCAACCCATTAGAATTTTGCAGAAGTATGCATACCTGAGTTGACTTTTTTCTCTTCTTCCAGGGATTAACAAAACTTCTATGAGACTCCCCCTGGACTCATGCCCTATCACTAGGATCTAGTGATGTGGTGTAAGAGCCACCACTCCCAACTTTTGTCTCAGATATTCAAATTGTTCTTTGGGAAGAGGTTTGGTGAATATGTCTGCAATCTAATCCTTAGATGGCACATATTCCATTGTGACCTCTTTATTTGCAACCCTTTCTCTCTTAAGAAGTGATACTTGATTGATATGTGCTTGGTTCTAGAATGCATCACTGGATTCTTTGATATATTTATTGCACTTGAATTATCATTAAAAATATAAATAGGGGACTTGTACTCAACCTTGATGTCCTTGAGTGTTTGATTCATCCACAAGACTTGAGTGCAACATGCCATTGCTGTTATATACTCTGCTTCTGCTGTAGTAAGAGTAACTGACTTTTGATTTTTGCTCAGCGATGAAACAAGTCTGTATCCAAAGGAAAATGCACCACCATTAGTGCTTCTGTCATCCACACTTCCTGTCTAATTAGCATCTGTATATGCTGTCAAAGTGAAATCTTTCTGGGTTTGTTTTCTTTGGTCCTCAAAGAACACTACTATTTATATGATGTCTTTTCAGGGGATTTCGAACTCTGGGCTCGAATTTGCTATTTTTGGCAAATTAGGATTTCTGTCTGTTTCGGGTTTTTCAGTGTTGGAGATGGACCGTCTCATCAAGACCTTTCCGACAAGCTATAGATCACTTAATTCTGAGTTCATTTGGGCCTCTGTTTTAAAGTCCGTAAATTAATTTTTTTATTTAAATATTGGACTTTGGGATTTAATGGTTAAGTGATGAAAAATAAAATATTTAAATGTCACTTAAGTTATATTGTGGAGCGCTCACCTTGGGGAATATTAAAATGAAATTAAAAGAAATATTCCCTCCAAAAAGTGCAACGACCTCTTGGAGAGCTATAAAAGAGGGAAAAGTGCCTCATTTGGGATATGCTTGAATATATAATTTTGTTGGCTATTTGCTCTGCTAGGTTTTTCCCTGAGAGAGTTTGAAGAGGATTCGAACCAGAGGCTATTGGGAACGAAAACTCCCTCTAGTAACAACATTCTACAGGCGTGCAAGGCCGTCCAAAGGTGCTAGATTGGCAAATACACATAGTGTTTGCATCCGAAGCTTCAATGGAGTTTGAAATAATGTTGGTTTGAGGAGTTAATGTTACATCACTTGCAGATTTTGTGTTGGAAAGCGGAATACAATGGAATAGAGGCCGTTTTTGAGACATCTTGTGGAGTTTGGAGCAGCTGTAATTATTCCCTTTTGCTGGCCATGCATTACCAGCTTGGCTGTACCATCCATTGGGGTTTGATATTGATTTTTGGGAGGCTGTTTGAGACTCTATCCTAGGCATTTGGAGATGAAATACATGTGCAATGATTGCTGATGGTCTTGGCAATGATTTCCATCATTATTTGAAGGTGTTACAAGCTGCCAAATCAACAACAGGTCACATCAGCACTATATAAGAAGTTTTTCTCATCATATATCCATTTCTTTGCATTGTAAATTTGAAGTAAAAAGTCTGAAGATAAATTGCAGCTATTAGGGAGTTGGATGTTAATGCAAATCAGTCATTTGCATTAATCATATTAGCTTGCAAGTGCCATTGATATATTGTAATCAACATTGTAATGAGTTTGGCACCATATAATATAAGTGTGAAGTTGTTGGAGCTGTGTACCAAGTGTTTGTTGTAATGCCACTGGCTGTAGTTGCATTATCTCAGCCCTACATTAGTATGCAAAGTGTTTGTCAAAATATCTTCTTGTTGTAGCTGCATATTAGTTTGCATACCAAGTGTTCGCTAAAATTCCTATTAGTTGTAGGAATCAATTTTGTTTATTTTTCAGTAATTTCTTTCCTTGGAAAAGCCAAAAAGACTTTAGCATTGCACTTACCTTTCATATCAGTCTTAGAGTAGCTTCATTTCAGTTATATTATCTTTATATGCATTTGAAAACACAAAACAAACAAGCAATCAGCAAGTACAAAATTTGCAAGACAAGTGTTTGACAAAATTCCTGAGCAGTTAGAACTGAAAATTAAAGGCCAAAATTGTAAGGGTTCTTACATATGTCAGCAAAATAAAAGAGAAATGGTGAAGTCCCTAGGGCTCTTACAACCATTAGCCATTCCAAAACAACATTGGGAGGAAATATCAATGGACCTCATTACAAGGTTGCCAAAGTCAGATAATCTAGATGTGATATTGGTGGTTGTGGATAGACTCACTAAGTATGCACATTTTTATGAACTCTGTCATCCATTTCAAGCTAGTACAATGGCAGAAATCTTCATGGAAAAGGTATAAAAACTCCATGGCATTCCCAAAATCATTGTAAGTGATTGTGACCCTGTCTTCACTAGCATGTTTTGCACTGACTTGTTTATGACATGGGGCACAAAACTAGCCCATAGTTCATCTTATCATTTGCAATCAAATGGCCAAACGTAAACTGTGAATAAATGTTTAGAAGGATATAAACGTTACTTTACCTCAAAAAAACATGCACAATGGTTCAAATGGCTTTCATAGGCAGAATGGTGGTATAACACATTGTTTTACAAAACAACAAAGTTGACTTCATTTGAGGATCTTTATGGCTATCTCCCACCATCTACTACTTATTCACAGGGTCATCCCAAAGCTCGTGCAGTAGAGGATCATATTCAACACCAACAGTAAATGCTTCAAGTTCTTAAGGAGAATTGGTTGAGGCTCAGAATTGAAAGAAACCACAAGCAAATTAACACTGGAGTGAGAGGCATTATGAGGAAGGCGATTGGGTATTCCTTTGAGTGCAACCCTGCAATCAAAGGCTAGTTAAGTAGCATAAGAAATTCAAGCTAACACCCAAATTGTATGGGCCCTATAAGGTTCTCGACCAGATCGGCAGTGTAGCTTATAAATTTGAACTTCCACCCACTTCCAAAATTTACCCTGTATTTTATGTCCACGAAAGCAATTGGTAACAATCTTCCAATCTAGTAAAATTTGCTTGAGTTAGATGAAGAAGGGAAGCTTATTATGGAACCTGAGGCAGTCATTGAGAATTAAGTGAAGCAATTGTGAAATCAAGCCATTTCTGAGATCCTAATCAAGTGAAAGAATCTGCCAGCTGAAGATGCATTGTGGGAAAATGAACAGTTCATGTAGAAGCATCCATGTTGCTAAGCGTTCAAGGCAACACGTTCCTGAAGGAGAAGGACATGTTACGCCCCTAATAGTCTTTCTAAGTGTACTGAGGGCATGGGTGGTTGACTTTTTGCATGCTTAACCTTAATCTATTCATTTATTGGTTCTAGTTGTTTCCTTAGGCTGACCTAATTAGGACAAAGGGGTGTGACCCTACCTAATTATGTCTATAAATAAAGATGAGAAATGCTCTCCCAAGTCATCATAAGTTGTATTATGGAATTAATTCCATTATTATTCTAATTAGGACAAAGGGGTGTGACCCTACCTAATTATGTCTATAAATAAAGATGAGAAATGCTCTCCCAAGTCATCATAAGTTGTATTATGGAATTAATTCCCTTATTATTCTAATTTCTGGTGGTTGCCCCCTTAAAATGGCCTTATATTTGAGTGTTTCTTGTATTTCTCTTAAAGAATTTTTTTAACCTTCCACTAATGGTGTTAGACAAAAGTTTCTTGAGATCATGGGTGAGGGTTATTAATAACCTTTTTAACGTTGTAAGCCATGTGCTACAATTTGGACTAAAAATGGACATGGTGACCAAGTCTATTGGTATAGAGCTTTTTCGATGACTACGACAGGTGTTGCAAATGATTGGTACATGGAGAAAGTTAAAAATTAAATGATTACATGAGGAAAGCTAAGGAAATATTTCGAGTTGAAGCTACTTCGAGTTGATAATGAGATTTTAGCAGAGATCTGTAGCACCAAGCAAGGAAAACATGATTTATTCTTCATGTACAATTGGAGGTTGAAAGATTTGACATCTACGATGGGGAATCCTCATGCAAAGGGTCTTAAAAGGAGATGGTTCATTGAAGGTCTTAGACCCAAGTTTAAAACTAAGTTGAAGATTGTGTCATCCACTACATACAATGATGCATAGAAAAGGCCGTCAACTTGGAAAACAAAGATAAAGTGAATGTGAGGACTAAAATGACAAGTGACTTTGAGCACAATGAGTTCTCGTGTCTCACATGATAATGACCTTGAGAAAGGATGTGAAGAGTATGTTCAAGGAAACGAAAAGAAAGAGGTTTTAGCATATGACATGTTGCATAGAAGGGTGTACGACTGCAAATTGCATAATTATCTAGTTTGTGAGATCTCATGACTTGCTACTTCCTTGATGATAGAGTTGGTAAATGCAATGGGAAAGGGGTGTTGTCATCAAATTGTGCATCCTAGGACGTTCTATGAAATTCTTTCAATTTGATGCAACATTGAATCATCCCTCAAGTTTGTGGGAACTTGTTAGAGAGATGAGTCTCTAGGATTGAAAAGGGCTAGCTCCCTGAATTCTTCTCTAAGTGTCTTTCACCTAATCTACTGCTTGTTCATGAAAAGAGTCGAGAATTTGCATAAAATAGAAAAACTATGCTAAAGAGGTGATCCACCAAGAATTTATCCCACCGACTATCACACTTCTACTGAGTAACAATGTTTTCCAAGACTAATTCCATGCATTGAAAGATACTAACACAGTGTTTCAATGTGAAGGTAACATGCTTGAGACAATCAACAAGATAATCGACCTAAGGGGCAGATTGCACACCATAGATACAATTGCATACCTGAAAGAGAGTTTGATACATTCAACACACTTCACATGACTTGTTAACATCAAAACCTTTGTTGAAACATTAGGGATAAAGGGAGTAAGGATAATGCTATCACTTAGCTCCGCTATACATCACTCACATACTCAGATAGAAATTCACAATTCCGAATTGGTCTTGTATTCACTGTTTAAAAGCAAAGTGCAATGTCATTTCAGCAGGGCTTCGCCATACCAAAAATGTGGTTATCTGCAATGGTTGAAATGGCCCAATTTATAGAACTTTGAGGAAGAACAAGAAAGGAGAAGCTGAAGAGGCACAAGGACGTGTCGTAGACATGAAAATCCATTACAGATCCATGAGAGAGATGGATGAGCGAGTCATGCCATGTCAAGAGTCTTACTTGTCCAAAAGAAGTCATGAGAATTGTGGCAAGTGGCATCAATCCTTTAGGAGTGGCACAGGGAACTGCTTCTAGCGAAGGTCATCCATGAGAGTACGAAACTGAAAATAGAAAAGCCGACACATCACACTGTTGGAACTCATGACGACAATTAGAAAATGCTCTTTCTAACTGCTATTTATTCTCTGGAAACTTGTATTTGTCGATTTCGTAGAAGCTCCTTGACTTGGTCAGCTGCCTGCAATGAATCACTCCGTCAACCTATCCTTTTTGCTCACTTAGTCCGCTCCAGATGCTCGGGATTCGACCATTTGCCACCTCCATGTTTGTTCTTATTTTCCCATCAAGTCGTTTGAATAGCAACGACTATTCTCTGCCGTTTAAAATTGACTTCCTTTTGGCTGTCACTCCTTTGGGTATTTTCTTCGGACTTTTATTTTTGGACCTTTTCTTTGGACAAATTGTCCTCGGCTATTTGTTTCTGTTTACTTTCTCGGACCTTTTGTCGAGTCTTTTCCTTCGGGCTCATTGCTTGTTCATTTCCTTCTGACATAAAGTCCAAAGGAATTCTTCTTGTTTATTTCCTTCGGACAAAAAGTCTGAAGGAATTCTTTCAAAGTTCCTTCTCTTCATTTCCTTTCCTGCGGCTTTTTTGACTGGTCCTTTTGGAGAAGTTGAAATGCCCTTTGGAGAAGTTGTAATGGTCCTTCGGCTTTTGGAAATGATCCTTCAGGCTTTTGGAAATGGTCCTTCGAAAATGGAAGTGCCCCTTCGGAAAAATGAAAGTGACCACTTTCCAAAGAAAATACCCTTCGGGAAAGTTGCAAATGATCCTTCAGAAAAACTGAAGTGGACCTTTCTCGACAAAAGATACCCCTCGAAAAAATGAAAGTGCCCTTTGGAAAAAGTGAAATGTACCTTTTGGATTTTTTGTTTGGTCCATTTTGCTTGAAAAGTGCCCTTCATAAAAATGAAAGTGCCATTCGAAAAAATTACAAGGGTCCCTTTTGGCTTGAAAGAATCCTTTGGAGAAATTGTAAAGTACCTTCGAAAAAATTGTGTGGACAAATTGTCCGAAAGAATTCATCACTTGGTTGGAAGAAAACCCGAAGGAATACTCTTAAGGAAAAACCACGGACAAAAAGTCCGAAAGAATTCGGCAAAATGCCTCAGACAAAAAACCCGAAATAATTAGGCAAAGGCTTAGAACAAAGGCCAAAATGGACTTTCCAAAAGAAATAACACTTGGTATTTTTGCGGGCTTTGCTAAAGAACATTTCTTCTGAAGAAAAGCTAAGTATTGGACTTGGCCAAATTTGAAAGGTGCAAACCTAGGGGTGGAAATTGGCCAACATTCTTGGCGATTCCTGGGTATGGCATGCCTACTATGCCTAAGAGCAGTTGCCAAAATCCTTCCATTGGGCATGGAGTCACGCAAAATGAGCACTCAGATTGTTATGAATAGACCTTGGATTGACCACAAGACAATGACATTACATAAGACACACACAGGCAAAGACACACTTGTGCTACTAAGCACTTAGGGAACACAAAGCAAAACAAAAGAAACACGCATCTGTCAACTAGAACACTTAGGGAACACAACAACCGAAACAAAACTAGACTAAACACACACCTATGCTACTATTTACAAGACAGACCTGCAAGGACTAATAGTAGAACTTCAGATATATCCCATTCACAGGGATAGGCAATTCTTCTCCATTCATCCTGGTCAGCTGAAAGGAGTTGCTTTGCTTGCACTTGCTGATGATGTAAGGGCCACTCCACAAAGCATCAAACTTTGTATGTTTACCCGGTTTTGTTTTGTCCTTGTCCCATTTTAGGACCAAGTTACCTTCCTTGAACACTCTTGTACTTTCACTTTTGTCAAAAGACTTCTTCATGAGTACTTGGTGGTGTTCCATGGTCTTATGTGCATTGCTCCTTGCTTCTTGCAATTGCATTAGTTCTGTCAATCTGACTTCCATTGGAATATTTTCCAACAATTCCAGCTAATGTGCAAGTCCTAGAGCAGGGAGCTCTTGAGAGATGGACAACCTAGCTTCTCTCCCATAAACAAGCACAAAGGGAGACTTACCAATTGATCTCTTAGAAGTGATTCTATCAACCCATAAAGCTGTCTTCAACTTGGTGTGCGATGCTCTTTGATTGTTCTCCAATGTCCTCTTGATGATCTTGATGAGGTTCTTATTAGTAGACTCAACCAATCCATTACCTTGAGGGTAATAGTTGGATGAGGTACTCAAGTAAAGTCCATTCCTATTTGCCTACTCAAAAGTTTTAGCACTCATAAAAGCAAGTGCATTGTCAGAAATGATAGTATAGGGAACCCAAAATTTTGTTGGGATACTCTCATAAAACTCCAAGATTGCATTTTCATTTGCCTCCTTGAATGCAACAGCCTCTACCCACCTTGTGGAGTAGTCAATAGCAGTCAATATCCATTTGTGTCCAGCACTTGATGGAGGGTTGATCATACCAATGAAATCAAGACCCCTTTGCGTGAAAGACTGGTTCACTTGGACATGATTCAATGGAAGGGCTGCAAGTTTCTGTTTGCCTACAAAGAAGGCACATTGAGGACACCTCCTAACCCAAGAGTAGCAATCCTTGAAAAGGCTAGGCCAATAATACCCTGTCTGCATTATCTTTGCAGCTGTTGTTTTTGTGGAGAAATGACCTCCATCTACACCATTGTGAAACTTTTCCAGCAAGATGTCAAACTGATCATTGTCAACACACCTTCTCAAAGAGAATACCATCTACAAGACAATAAGGAATGGTTTTCAATCTAAAATACCTTCTTTGTGACTTGTTCAAACCATTAGGACAATCACCATTTTGGAAGAAATCAATGATGTCTTGTGTCCAACTTTGAATTGGTATGTGACCAGCGGTTTGGGGATGAACTTGATTGACCAAGACCTCTTCCTTTGGCCCTTGAAGATCTGAACTTGATTGACCAAGACCTCTTCCTTTGGCCCTTGAAGATCTGAAGCCAGATGTTCACACAACCCCTTTCCTCTTACCAAGTTGGTTACCTTGATATCAACATCATACTCCATTACCTTTGTGTTCCACCTAGCGCTCTTCTCATTGAGGTCTTTGCTTAAGAGGAACTCTTTGGTGCTAGGATGAGAGACCATAACATGTATCCTATTGTTTGAAAGCATGTGCTTGAAGTTTTTCAAACCTCTTATCATAGCTAGAGCTTGCTTCTCAACAAATGTGTACTTGACCTCATAATCTTCCAATCCTTGACTAAAGAATTCAATGGGTTGTTAAATTTCCTCATCATTCTTTTGAATAAGCATTGCTGAGATTGTGTCAAGGTTAGCAAAAATATAGAGTATGAAATCCTTGCCAAAGTTTGGGTTCAAGAGAGTAGGAGATTGGGCAATTGCTTGTTTGGTTGCCTCAAAACTGTTCTTATCTTCCTTTGTCCAAGCAAAAGCTTGGTTCTTCTTGAGCATGGTTGTAATAGGCTTCACCAAAGTAGAAAATCCTGGAATAAACCTTCTTACGAAGTTGATCTTGCATAAGAAACTTTGCAAACCTTTCTTGTGTAGAGGCACAGACAGGCCTCGAATGGCTTCAATCCTTTCAGAATCAATAGACATGCCTTTCTTTGACACAACTTGACCCGGTAATTTGCCTTCATGAACAACAAAGATACATTTTTTTGGATTAAAAGAAACTCCAAACTCTCTACACTTCTCAAAGACTTGCCTTAGATGTTTCATGTGGTCATTAGCATCTTTGGAAAAAACAGTTATATCATCAAGGTATACAAGCAAAAACTTATTGATCAAACCTTTAAAGACCATGTCCATTGCTCTTTGGAAGGTGGCACCAGCATTAGACAAACCAAAAGGCATCTTTCTATATGCAAATGTTCCCCATTTTGTGGTGAACGCTGTCTTGAATTGATCCTCCTCATTCACAAATATTTGGTTATAGCCTGAATAGCCATCAAGTAATGAAAAGCGTTGAAAACCTGAAAACACTTGCAAACTTTGCTCCATAGAAGGTACTGGATAATGGTCTTTGAGTGAAACTCTATTCAGATCCCTAAAGTCCACACAAAGTCTGATCTCTCCACTCTTCTTTCGAACAGGTACAAGGTTAGCTACCCAAGTTGAGTGCTTGATAGGAAAGATAATCCTAGACTCAATCAATTTGGTAAGCTCTCTCTTCATGAGTTCTTCTATCTTGGGATTGATAGGCCTTTGTTTTCGCCTAACTGATTTAGCTCCATGTTCTAGCTCAATGGTGTGATGAGCTAGACTTGGATCAAACCCTTTCAAATCCTTGTATTCCCAAGCGAAAATATCATGAAATTCTTTACATAGTTCAATGAAGGCTTGGCTTTCGGAAAGAGAACATATCTTACCAATTTTCAGAAGTTTGTCCTTAAATATCAAGATTCTTTCGTAGTTCTTTTCCTTTGTAGACATGCTTATCCTTTCCTTCTTTGATCATCTTCATTGAAGACACTCTCCAAAGTAACCAGCGCCTTTGGTATCTTGTCTGTCTTCAGCTGGATAACCTGTTCTTCATATTGATTGTGAAGCTTCTTTTGATTCTTTGAAGAAAATTCTGCTTCGTTTTGAATGAAGTGTACAATGTGTTTATCACTCTCAAACACTTGCCAAGACACTTCATTATTTGGAATAAAAGGTCTCACAATGACTTTGATGTGAGGTTGGTCCTTATCTTTGCTTACATCAGCTACTATATCAAAGTGTGCTCCTATCACAACCAACCTATCAACATGTTTATTTGAGTCTCTTGGTATAGGTTGGATAGGCTAGAGCTTTCACTGTCAGGTCTTAGCATTACATTACAGTTTATCTAAATCCATTTTTGATGTAAGTTGTTAAGCAATCCTAGTGACGTAGCCCAAATGATGGGTGAAGTCCATTATCACTTCTAGTGTCACTTTTCCTTTCGACTATTTTGTGTTTCCTTTTTAATTCAGTTTGCAAAAAGGATTAATAAACACCAAGAAAATAAGGAAAGTTTAGTATGACATCAAATTAGGAGTATTGATCGAGAAATGCATATTAAAAGTTTTTATAACCACTTGCATTCATTCCTAGAATTCCGCATTCCAATTTCTATTTTCATTTAAAAGGAAATTGAAAGTTTCAGTATCCATTGTCAGAAACTATTTACTCAGTTTTTGAATCAAATTTGATATCAGAGCAGGTGATTGCAGGATTAGCTTCAGTGCTAGATATACTTCAGATTGGAGTTTGTTTTTAGATATCATATTCTTGCTTTATGATTCTTCTGTTTGAGTTGACCATGCAGGAAGGTTAGTGCAAAGGGAAATTGGAAGGTGTTTCAATTCATTGGAAGAAGACAAGCTTCTAACAGCCAAGGTTCTGGAACCACTAGCCCTGCAGGATCAACACGGATGAAGAAGACAACACATGGTCACTTGAAGGTGTGAGACGATGTTGAAAGGATCAGTGTTTCTATCTTGGGAAAACATTCAGATAAAATGCAAGGCATTTTCTGTAATGCACATCCAAGAGGAGTCAATTGCAGTTCGATTACTAGTCTTACATAGAGGGAAGATTGATGTATGATTGTGGTTTGATTTCATATTGATATTGACACAATATTTTGGTTTTTGACAACCAGTTGTGTAGCCTTTGTATTTTGGATTACTAATCATATTATGAATGCCTATGTCTTTCATGATAGGAACAAGTGAAAAGACTAGTTCCATTATAAGATATGGAAATGACAACAAGGCATTGTTCAGTATTGAACAAGGTTTTGCAATTTGAGTTTGTAATTGGTTGATAAGTTGGTTTATATTTTCACAGCTTTTATGAGAGTTGTAGGAAGCAAATAGGAAGTTGTCTAAACCCCAACGGAATATCAACCAATACTCAACAGATGTGCACTTCACAGTTCTTAAAAAGGTATGAGTTAATTTCAATGTAACTATATGGCACAATTTGTGGTTTGAATTCTTGACGTCAGGATAACCTTTGTGTGGGTTACTTTGTAAGTAAAACATCCCTTTATGCAGCATTGTTTTGAAAGCCTTTTGAATGTTAAATGGATCATCTAACTCTTAGGAGATAGAGTTTAAAATAAGATGAAACCATCTACTATTCATTTGTAAAAACCATAAAAAGGGAACAACCCTTATTGGTTAAAGGGTTTATTTAAATAGTTGATAAAGCATAACTATAGAATGGAATAGTATGCTTAGTTACTCTTCAAACAATATTTGAGGGATTTCCTAACTATTGAATTTAGGAAGGAATTTTGATAACCTTGGTGTTGTGGAGGGATGTTATCGCTATATCCTATTTTAGTTTTCCATTATGATAAGATTTTGGAAACTTAGTTTGGATGAGTGGAGATATGAATCAGGTAGCAGTCAAATGGTGAAGGGAACCTCGAGATAGGTTTAAAATACTTGGTTTTCTTCTCACTTTTATATGATATTTGTTTATAGTTACTTGCAGATTTGTGAGTTTGTGAAGAAGCTCTTATTATGAAAATTCTCTAAGTTGACATTGGAGTTTGATAGGTACAGAAAAAGCTTTAATAATCAGTTTCAGGGACAAAGCAGTTAACTATGTTGTTTACAGTTCCCTTGATTAGGCTTTTAGGTATTGTGCATTAGTCATTTTAGGATAGACAATTTCATTACACATTTTTATACTTGACATTGTATACGTCTAAGTACCACAGTAATATGGACCATGTTTGTATTACAAACCTCCTATATACACATGTATGTTTTTTATGCACGTCGTGTAAGTGTACTTTTAAAGACCCATAGATGGGCAATGTTTGTAAAAATATAAGTATACAGGTTCGCAATTTGTTTGTAAATCCTATGGGGTATGCAGCGACTTTGTTTTCCCTTGTGTAATGTTAATAACAAGGAGAATATCTCAACCTTCATGCAGTACAAGGGTTGAGAGAATCTGTTAGGAGCAATGACTCTTTTGGGTAAACAGGTCAGTTTGGCAGAATGGATACAAAATTTGTAATTGCAGTTGGACAATTGACTTCTTGCAGGTTTCTGTACGTCGTTGAAATACAGAGAGCCGTTTAGCAGATGCAGTGGAGTATTTGGAACTTTTGGAGACCAAAAGCCTCTTTGTGGGGAGGTTTGACCTAGAGGATTATAGTCACCGTTTTTGTTGGTAATTAAAAACGCTGGCTACGGAGACCGTAGTTGATGGAGCCCACTTTTATAACGGAGGGGGACTCTGTGGCCGTATATGGTAATAGTGTTTTTAATTTCACAATTACACTATAATTTACCATATATTATTATTTTGGTGCTTTTGACATGTTAGGATGAGGAGCATTTGAAGAGGTCCACGTGGCGGGTCCTTAGGTCACCACGTGGATTGCCACCACATCCTCCATTTTCCAAGTCACTTACATGTCGAGTTCGAGTCATGACAACTCGAGACCCAACTCAAGTTCCAAGTTGAGTTACATTTTCGTGGAAACCGAGTTGCATGGAGACTGAGTCAGGATCGAGTCGAGTTGGGTTAAGAATCATTCAGCTGAGCTCGAGTTACAAATAACAACCAACTCATGGTTCGCTCGAAGCTTCCAAACCAAAAGCAACTCATCGTAATCCACTCAACCAACATGTCGAGCTCAGTCGAGCCTTGTTGGCATTACCAAACAAATGGTTTAATATGTGGCCTTAGCCACGCGTTACAAAGGTCGTGGAACTCAATAAAAAGAACTCAGCTGTTCGTTACACGATGAATGATGGATATTATCCCCTAAAAAAAGAATCCATTGCAAGCTTTATGGGATGAGACGGTTCGAATGGAAAGAAGGCCGCCTATTTTGCGAGGCTCGTGGAGCCAAGAGAAAGGGGTTAAACGCCGCGGGATTGTTTTACACAGTCGAAGCTCGTTGTTACGCAGAACCACTTGGATGCGTGGGCATTCGTTTTAATGTGGTAAGCATAGACCATAATGAGTACTCGCCATTGGGCCAAGCCACGGACGGGGAATCTTTATTCAGGCCCAAACGGGCATGGAGGTGTAACAATCCTTGCCCAATCTGCCCTTAATTATCTCAATTTGCTGCCTATTAATTTTTTCAAACACTTTGTATACAAAGTGCTTCTTGCTGGTTTTTGTCGTAGTTTGATGGTTTGTTTGAATGTGATGGATTAAAGCTTCAAGTGTTTATAGAACAATGCAAGAATGACAATGCTAAGTTCTAGATGCAAGAGTGACTTCTTTTTGTTCTTTTCTATGCAATTAGATGAGCAAAATAATCACCTACAGCCAATGGACATTAAGTCGAACAGTTGGCATGCAACCTACTATCTCAATTCAAATGCTCAAAAGATAACTATAAATGACAAACAACTTGTGATTCTTATTTGTATTGATGATTTGATACAATGCTCCACTAGACTAGCCAAGACTCATGGCATAAACAAGAATTACAATTATATGGCATGCTGGTATGAAAGATGCACACCTACAGCTGCAAATATAAACTATATTGAATGATCTCCAAGTGAAAGGATGATCTCCCAAGCCAAATCGAATTTTCCAAGCCAACCGCCCCTATTCTGGTCTGATCTCAAATTTAAAATAATATGCAATGAATTTGCGTTGTCTCAAGCATCTAATATCATCTCCATGCTCCAAGTGGGTGCACCAAGCCAAGCAAAGAATCGATGCAAATTGGAACCCCGACAAGCAAAAACATCCCTCCTAATGGCGTCCTTCCTTGACTGTAAATATCTGATTTTTATATCAGATTTCTCCACAATGCAATCTGCTCTCTTAACTAAGGAAAATCGATGCCAAGCTATATAGAAACCAACATCAAAAGATAGCTATGCAACCTCCACAAATTCACCAAATCGATTTCTCCATAATTGGCCAATGGCCACAAATTTTGCTCCAATTGAGATGACTGATGCAAATTGGAACCCCCATAAGCAAAAACATCCCTCCTAATGGCGTCCTTCCTTGACTGTAAATATCTGATTTTTATACAATGCAATCTACTCTCTTAACCAAGGAAAATCGATGCCAAGCTATATAGAAACCAACACCAAAAGATAGCTATGCAACCTCCACAAATTCACCAAATCGATTTCTCCATAATTGGCCAATGGCCACAAATTTTGCTCCAATTGAGATGATTGAAATATCACCTCCAAAATGCAACCCTTCAAGAGATATTTCACTCCCTCAGTTATGCTATCAATGGGAGTTATCGTTCCTGAAGACAAATTGATTTACTGCAGAAAACTCTAGGCTCCACAAGCATACCATAACAAGACAACATCAAATCTAGATGATTCATAATGACAGCCCACACCTCCCTTTATACTTTTTTTTCTTTCCTTCATTTGGGAAGCTTCTAGAAACATCATAATATTTTATTATTATTTTTCCCTTTTAATATATTATATTTGCACTTTAATATAAAATAATGAATCATAACATAAAGTACAAATATAACATCATTTTATAACACGAGGTTTCTAAAAATAGAAACATTCTAATAACTCATTAGAAAACCTCCAGAATATGTCGAAACTTCCCCAAAGAAACCAATTGCCATTTGGGTAATTGTGGAGAAGACCCTCTTACCATAACGTATTTGCCTATGAGGGCCACTGATAGGCTAATCATGCCAAAAGTACAATGTCTAGCTAGAAGGGGACATTATAGGAGTTTTTCTTTCGTTTTGATATGGCTTTATGGCCATTGAAGGAGCCCACAACTTGGTGAGGCATATTCGGCTTTGGGAACATGAATAAGCAATTCGGCCATGGAAGGTCGAGCCGGTGAGGGTGTTTGACTACGCCTATTTTGAAAGGCTGTGGAGCGAATAGTGAGGCTAATGCAAGTCTGATTGCATGTTTTCTTTTTTATTATGTTATGTGAGCCCGCAGCATATTTAGGTGAGGCATCTGTTGTAAAAGCTCTTCGCTTGTATGGTCTTCAGCCATGGAAGGCAGAGCCAAGTTTGAAGATATATACATAGGCATCTATTTTTAAAAGCCAAGGACACGTATTGTAGCTGCACAATGAGAAAACCTGAGCCATGCCGAGCTAGGCAGTAGGTGTTGACTGCATGGTTGTAAAGATACACACGCTGAGTCTATACGGGGAGGAGAATCAACACTGAGCCGTTTTGGGATGCGTATGCATCTGTTTTGTATATAGACTAGGTATAGAAGGGTATGGCTGGCGAATGAATCTTTAGATCATGACGAATACATGATGATCTTGGCATCTATGTTGGAAGGTTGTTTGGCTATGGACGCGTAGGAAAACCACAGGCACACAAACCATGCCTAGAATCTGGACCTCTTGGCCTATTTAAAAGACTACGAGCGAATGATATAAATGGATGACTGTCTATTTTATGGGGTCTTTGAACCGAGGACGGATCGTTAAATGGCTTTACAAATTAATACGTCTATTGTTTGGACCATGGGGAATGGTGCAGGTGGAGATGGGAACACATACAATTCTGAACGGGGAAGGTGGATGTGTATATTTTGGTAAAGCCGTTGACTATGGTAGGCATCTCTTTACAAACTAAGCCTCCGTTGTTTCATTTTTCTTCTATTATTGTATGGTCTATGACCATGAAGAAACGTACGAGTGGCTGTTGTGAGGAGGTAATATGCCTATTTTGGTGTAGGGCCTTCCGACCATAGGCAGAGGTTATTTAAGTTGCAGTGTGTTGACAGAGACACAGAGACTCGATCACAAAGTCAAATCATTTCATCTATTCTACAGTGGTAGATAAGGAAGAATGTATGTATGACTGTGTAATTATTATTACCTCTATTTTATAAAGGCAGTGGCTATGGAGGGATGTAAATAGTTACAGGGTTATTATCGAGAGATGCAAGTCTGTGATAACCAGAGGCACTCCTGTTTATTATTGTGCCTATTTTTAAGAGTTTTACAAATACTCTTAATGGAGAAGTTGCCTACATGAACAGAGAAGAAATATAGATGTATTTGACGAAGGAAAGACGTTTGCTGATAGGCCAAAGCTTTCACGGTCAGGTTTTAATATTACATTACAGTTTCTCTAAATCCATTTTTGATGTAAGTTTTTAAGTGTATCGTTACATCTTTTATAATGGATCGGATTGTAGTTAAGCAATCCTGAAGACGTAGCCCAAATGTTGGGTGAACTCCGTTATCACTTCTGGTGTCACTTTTCCTTTTGATTATTTTGTGTTTTCTTTTTAATTCAGTTTGTAAAAAGGATTAATAAACACCAATAAAATAAAGTTTATTATGACATAAAATCAGGAGCATTGATCGGGAAATGCATATTGAAAGTTTTTATAAGTACTTGCATTCATTCCTAGAATTCCGCATTCTAATTTCTATTTTCATTTAAAAGGAAATTGAGAGTTTCAGTATTCGTTGTCAGAAACTATTTACCCGGTTTAAGGATCAATTATGGCTTCAACTTTTCTTCACACTGATTAACTACATTTTAAACCAGTTTATGCGCAGCTGGTGAGACCTCTCACACATCCTTTCTCACAAAAGCCATTAAAACCGATAAGAGTGTATAGGAGATATCGTCACTCTCATTCAAAATCAAAGACATAATTGTTTACATTGAGGTTACAACATTTTATGTGTGATACTTTCTTACAATAACAAAGAAATATTGAAACATTTTGAGACTAAGATCATCACATTAAAGGTCTAGCATCACAACACATGATTTGACTTTAGCAATATTTTCTAAAATTATTACCCTTTTATCAAAAAGACTTTTGATTTCATCAAAATCTTGAAAACTTTCCACAATCAACTTGAATATTTCCCTTATGATATTGTTGTTGTATGGAACTTTTGGAGTTGTCATTCTTGTGATTTCATTAATGCAAGTGTTAATTGCAAGTTTCACATCTTTATCTTGGTGTCTCATAAGCTTGGGCTTAACCAAATAAGCCATTGCTGGATTCATTGCCCGTTGCATG
This sequence comes from Torreya grandis, assembly GCA_037957365.1. NCBI lineage: Eukaryota > Viridiplantae > Streptophyta > Pinopsida > Cupressales > Taxaceae > Torreya > Torreya grandis. The sequence goes on along the minus strand of JARHVA010005099.1, from coordinate 462,762 downwards.
GTCTTAGAATCTCACTGATCTACCATAGATAAACAAATTTCCACTTCCTTCAAATTGCTAAGAAAAACATCTTTCAACCGATGCAAAAGCTCAAGTTTCTTTCTTGCTCTGTAAAGCCTTTTTCCCAAATCTAATGCCATGATTCATAAGAAGGTGGATACCAAGGCTTTAGAAATTTTTGAATTTTCTATCACAACTAACAAGTAGTAAACTTTGGAACAAAAGGTTAACTTTCTGAACATGCTGGCAAGACCACCAGTTCTGATACCACTGTAATGTCTCTTTTGGACAAAAAACAACAATTTCAGATTTTTTCGTAAACCCTTAATTTACAACTTGGAGAGATTTAAAATAATTTCATGGTTTAATTTGTCAGGAATGGAAACATGTCAAAGTTGCAATTTTTATTTCACAAGAAGACTATTTTTCCAACTGTTTTTATTCACTTTTGCATGCAGACGACAATTTAAGATTGATATTACAATTGACAAAATATTGATAATCCAACCTCTTATTTGCTGACTACAAGGATTTGCTACTGCAGAAATTAAAATATTATATTGCTGTAATTGATTGATTATATCAATTGTTTTGAACACCACCCTGTTGTTACTGATTTTTGTTGACAACTAAAAATCCTAGATGACATCTTTCTATACTGCTGCTAATAAAATATGAATTTCTGAACTACTATTGCCTTCTGTACAATTACTGCCTAAACCCTGATGTTGAATTTTGAAAATTGGTAAAACCCTACGCTGAAGCTTTCCAATTGTTTGCGGCATGAATGTCTGCTTAAAATCAGAGTACTGGGAATGATAATTTGTTGTTGAAGGCTGATTTTTGACAACTTAGTGGTTTGAAATCTTCAAAGTCAAACCCTAGATAGGGCAACCCTACGATCTACTTTCCAACAACTCCTTCACTCCTTTATGAAATCAACATCATGTGGTGAAACCCTAGCAAAACTGATTCTTTGAAACATAAATGTAATCCTGAATGAAATTACCAAAAATGGAGATGACGGTTTTCTTTTTGAAATCCAAGCCTTGCAGTGCACTGGTAATCCTTGGATGGAATTACTCAAATGGCTACGAGGGTTTTCGTCCTAGGGCAGAAAAGAACAATCGCTCATTCTTAGAAAATAGAGTTTGGTAATCACTGAATGAATCCTCCTTTTGCCCAAACCCTTCTTTTATAGACACTTTTAGGAAAATGAAATAATATTTTCTATTTTTTCATTTTCCCCAAAATATAATTCAAAGTGACTTACAAATCTTTTCAAACAATCACTTTGTACCCCATGCCCAGCGTCACTTTATAACACCACTTTAGGCCTCCTTTTAAAAACACTTTATTGGACTTGAAATTTTAATAATAAAATCATATTACACTGTCTTTTTAATAATGCAAGTCACTGGAACAAACTAAAATAGTATTATTTTTTATTATCTCCTTAGCTTATTCGAAAAGGGGACATGACACTAGTATCCATCCTAACATCCAAGGTTGAAGAAACTACCGTGGCGATGAAGAAGCTCGTAATGAATGCCTATCCCCACAGATTAGGAAGCAGTCTGTTAATGTGTGTTTTGGCACGGATCTTGCTTCTTAACAATTGTTCATAAAGCTGCAGCCTTCTTGCTGAGAGTAAACACTATCAAATGGGAGTACATCAACCTCTTTAACCTTTCTATCAATCATCCTGAGTCATGCAACTTCTCCAAGATATCACTTTGGATTTGGGGGCAATTTTAAGCTTGAAAAATCAATTTTGAGAGAGATTTGAGCTGTCTTAGCATATTGCAAGCATTATTTGAGTCCCTAACAGTTGGAGAATGTTTGAGAGATATTTATGAAGCTGAGAAATCCGTCCATCTTCCTTGCCTCACCTCCAAACCAATAAAAATATAATCTTTTGCCTTTGAAAATGCATGAAAACTGCCATACATGCTTGCATATGTGTTGGAGTACCAAAAGATTTTCAAATCTGCTGTATATGTATGTGTGGCATCTCTAAATCCTTGATTGAAGACATGAAACTTGTTCTCCACCTCCACATATGTGCCATGCTTCATTAACTTGCAATTTGCCTTTGATTTTCTTCACTCTCACCTTGGCATGCTTTAGAAGTTTAAAATGGTCAACCAAGAAATGGTTATGAAGACCAAAACATAACTAAGACTCTCTATGGCGTACATGCATGGGAGATATTAAAACAAAATCAACCTTAATTTTGATAAAAATACTTCAGCTTTTGCAAAAGAGTCGTAAATCATACTAAGAGTGCACAATAAATGTTTAACTTTTGCAATTGGCCTCCTAGACAAGGGAAAATCTCAATGTGACCTCAATGTGACTTCACTAGGCATATTGACACTAATGAATGGATGACAATATCTTGAAAGACCTTATGAACTTAAACATACCTAATAACGGAAACGATGGTGACTGAAAAGGTCAACACAGGGCATGAGTGAATGACATGAGGTCATTTACCTTTTCCCTTATTTAATTTAAACCTTGCCTTAAGCATTGCATATGTTTAAACGGGAATACATAACTTGGGGCAGTCGTTAATGAAGTAACCTTGATACTTTTATCTTAATTCAATAAGATGAGTTCATGAGAATATCATATACATATTTTTACTGTTCTCTTTTGATGTTATCTTATCATCGTTAAGTTTACATTCGCAACATAGTTTCCTTAAGTCAAAAGCAAAGGATTCCTTTAAACCTCTTTCTTTTCTTCTTATTGCAACTTCAGGCTGCAATTATTAAGATTATTAGCGGTATTTTCTTCATTAGCCATTTATAGTGATTCATATTTAATTAGCACTTAGTCTTTTATTGTTTGTTAGGGTCAAAGTGTTTCGATTGTTCCATTAAAATACGTCTCGTTTGTTCTTAATAGTTGAGGTTCATATTGATTCAATTCTTAAAGTCATTTGATCAAATCAATTTTTGTTCATGATTCATTGGCCATCTTATTACTTAGATTAAATTCAAATTCTAATAGAAACCAACCCCTTTTATGCCATTTAGAAAGTAAACCCGAAAGGCAAAGCCCTTCATTAAGTTCCTCTACAATCAATTATTCAAGGCTCCTTTAGGTTCCCATGATTCCCTTACGGTTTCACTTAGTCTCTTTGTCTTCATTTTTTTTAAAGAATGCTCAATCTTATGAATACATCATCATGTTTACTTCCTTACTTTACGTTGACAAATATTTTATATCAACACAAGTATTGTAAAAAATGAATCTACATCTCATCCTTGTGATATTAAACCTAATGGGATTCCATTCCCTTTCAATTGAATATGCTTTCTTTAACATTATTTCCAATCAATATAATCAAATTGATTTGAAATACCACAATGTTCATTACAATAGCAGTCCATTGGAATGTATTTAGATATATTAAGATTCCACTTGACATCTAAGCATTCAAATTTAGACAACAAGGCCATAAACCATTTCCCTTGATTTCATGCATATTATGAAGATATGAGTTTCATATCAGAGTGAATCCAAACCAATTGAAGAAAGGAAAAATTATCCACATTCAACATATCCATATCAGAACAAGTCAATTATTATAACAAACACTTACTGTTGTAATGTTATCTAATTGAGTCAATATTTATGAAAGCTTTCAACATTAAATGATTTCAAGTTGTATAGATTACAAGATCATCTCAAATCTTGATAATAAACAAACAATAACTTTTCACATAATATACTTACATTCCAGCCAATTACATACAAGTCTTTCGAAGGTATGATCAAAAGAAACTAGTATTGGAGAGTCGACTCCCGTGTGGAGGGGGGCTCGAATGAGAGTTGACTCCTGTGTTTGCCCCAATTCGCACCCGCTTCTTTTTGAATTTTCCTATGGTCCGGTTATCACTCTGGAGTGCATCTTGTTTGAAGTTGTGTAAAACACACCCTCCCTCCAGCTGATACAATTGGATCTTCTCAGAGTGTGGGTGACTCTGTACTAAGAACCTCTAGAGAGGGCTGATTCCCTTAAGATTTATCAATTAAATCTGATCTACTGTTATTTTTTGGATGAAAAGGAAGAAGGAAATTGAAATGGAAAATCCTGTCTAAATGGGGTGATGCACTTGAATGATTGATATTCTCTGAATTATTTTTGAAACTGAGTAAGACACACATATGAATCTGAAAGAAAACTCTGCATTCAATCTTGAACATAATTGTTTCAAAAGTAGCCTTGAAAGAAGCTTGCAAAGCAAATTCTATTCCTGGCTCTTCAAATGACTTGTAGAGGATGAGATTTTCACAATAGGTGAAGAAAGGCCCTGAAAAAAGGGGATATAGATCTCACTTATATGCGAGTACACAATAAAAAAATACACTCTATTCTGATCCAAAAAAAACATATGCAAAAAATCTTCTTTATTTGATAAATGGTGTCAATTACAATTTTTGCTTTGCTTCAAGAATTTTTCTAAAAATGGCTTCAAAAAGTCAATATATAAGTCTAAAACTTAACTAAAGCCAAAGTCACGTGAAAAATAGAAGGATTAGTCTTCTTTGATTTAAAATAAGACTAAAATCCTTTTACAATATTAAATAAAGGCTTTAAAATCTTCCAATTCTTCAAAAATTGTATGTTTTTCATTTTTGGCATAAAATTAAGAAGTGGTGGGCCCATGTTGACTTATCAACTTTTCTTACATGAAAATCATGCCATAAATTGAAATATAACTCCATTTTGAAGTGAGTTTAAGTTCTTGAAAGTATTTATCTTGTATGAAAAGCATGGGAGATGCATGCAACTAGTCAAACTAGTCAACCGAAGAGATTTGACCCTTAAGGACTAGTTAACTCAACTTGAGCTCAACTTGCATGAATTGAAACTTGTGGATTGACTTGAGAATGATATATTCACTTAAAAAATATATATTCCACGTGGTAACTCCAAAATTAATTCATTTTGTTTGATTGACCAATCAGGCCTATTAGGCCTAATAGCCTATCTTCTTGCATTTGGACTCCATTAAATTTGCAATAATAAGCCATGAAACCTGCAAAAACAACAAATTTCACCTGAAAAACAATTCATCACCAAAATATTTGATTTTGATGAGAAAACACTTGCCATTCAGTCAACAGGGTTGATGAGGCCTATTTTGCTCAATTTTTTTGTAGATTGGCTATTTTGATTGAGCTGGTTGGGACACTTATGAGATGATTTTTGACCAAAATAAAATTTTAGAATGAATAAGTCTTAGGCTTTGAGTTCCATTGATTATATTTCATTGAAGTGTCTTATTTTTCATTTTGCATGTTTTTTTCACAAAAAACATGATTTCTGCCCTCATCTGTACATCTCTATGCATAAAATTGACATTTCTGAAATCCTCTCTAAGTTTACTTGACATTTTAAAAGGTTTCAGGTTGATTCAAGATGATTTGATGGCAATAAAATCAACTTTTTTCAAAACTGATTTTTTGAGGGTTTAGGTGGGCTTTGAAGTTGAATTTTTAAAATGATGATTCATGAAGTACAAACTTTCAAATCCCAATTTTTTTGCATTTATGTGTAAAAAACTGACCCTCCCAACATCCCTGAAAATATTGGGTTCCCATTCAAAATATATAAGAAGTTACCACGTGGAGAAATGTACCGTGGGGTTTTGACTGCATTCTGAGCTGTCTGCACTCTTAATGATTGTTCATAAAGCAAAATCACTCAAATGGTCTCAAATTTTCATGAATTCTAAGTACATAGGAGTACTCAAAATATAATAAAAACGTTCATCCAAACTCCACACGTGGTGAAAGATATGAGCATCTGAATAGGAGGCTAGGAAGGGTGTTTAGAACTGCAAAAAGTGAAAATTTTATCAAAATGAAAATAACTCTTCAAATGCTTTCCAATGTCTGAAAACATCATGGGATCTGTACCATGCTATCAAACACTTTGAAAGTACATTTTGCTTGAAAAGTAAAAAAACTCCTGTTTGGCTTTTATGCCTATTTGCTTGCAAAACCCTGTATGAGCATGATTTACTTAAAATTTAGAGTTTTGACACTTTTTAAAAATCTGATTATAATGTAAAAACATCATCCCATGCTTTTCAACCTTTTACCTGGACTTAGAAACCTTTGCGGCACTTCAAAAAGATGCCTACTCCAATGGTGATCTCCAACGAACATGCTAAGGACTGTTACAAAACAAGTATCTCCACTTCTCCAATGGCCATGAAACTTTCTCATAAGGTTCTCCAACTCATAATGATCATGTGTACAAAATTTGAGGTCCTGAAACCACCTGTAACTCTCAGAATGTTCAATTTTCTCTCAAAATTGATCCCTGTGCATAGATTGTCTGCATATTTGAACTTGACAATGCTCTTTTGAAATGATAATGACCCATTTACAATCCATTTTTGACATTTTTGACCAAAGTTAGTGCTTTTTAAGCCACAACACATTGGTTTGTCCATCTTCAAAGGGTTAATGACCGGTTTTAAGAAAATTTTGTATGATAGGAGTAGTAATTTGGTCTTGACAAGCCAAAATACTAACAGGTCCTACACTTAGATCTGGTTTCATTCTTTGGGAAAGACCGATCTGTCTGCTGACCTTGGGTTTTTTGTTCGATAGAGTATGTTTCTTGGTGATCCCATAGGTGCTTGAGCAGTCTTTTGTGGCCTATTAGGTGTTTTCGTGGTTGGCTTGGAGCCTGCGAGACGAGACAGCGCGACCCCACTTGCTTGGAGTCAGGGACCCTAGTTGGATGTGGGTTCCTATTTGGCTGCAATATGAAAACATAATGCTTTTTGGGAATGGATTTATGCCAGTCTGCGATCTTGCTATTAGATTTGAAGGGGTCTATTCTAGGCTAAATCCTGATGATCATTGTAAGGGGCCAATCAGGCCGATATTGTGCTCTGGGTGGATCCTATGGTCTAGATAGGGACGTTCCAGCTTTGGATCTATTGTTCTAGGTAGTTTTGTGTGAATCTGGCGAGTCACCAACGTTGGTGGAGTTTTGGCAGGCCCGAGACTCTATCTTCAACTAGTATGATTAGTGCAACTGGAAATAAGGATGATTCAGATACTGAACTGATGAAAAGCATTCCTCCCTGTCCGTTGGGTCTCGGATCTCTTGTAATGTCCCAAAAAGGATGATTAGCTGAATATTAGAAATATTTGGAAACCCTGCTTCAGTATGAAAAAATTCTGATTTAATTGCAGAAAACTCTAGCTGTCAACAACCCCTCAAATATACCTTAAAAATAGCTTAAAAATAGGCCAAATCCCAATCAATTAGGAGTTGCTCAAAACATGAAAGTATAGCCCTTCAAAATCAAATTTTATTCTTCAAACCCTAGGCATCCTTGGCTGCAAATTTAATATGAAAATTATACATGTTTCCTATGCCACAAATCTTATCAAACCCTCAATAAATTGCATAAATATGCTTGCAATAAAAGGCTGAATTTTTAATGAATTTTTTGAATGTTTTTATGGCTAAAAAAACCCAAAAATCAAATCATCCAAGTTGAAAAATTATGAGAAAATTACAGAATTCAATTCAAGATAAAATGACCTTCGCAAGAGGTCAAATCCTCTCCGAAACCAAGTCGCCACTATGCAAAAAAATAAGAATAATTTCAGAATTGCTTTTAGGGCACAAAAACCCCCAAAAGCACGAGATTTCACTCCCAAATCAAGTCGTCACTTTCCCAATAGCAAATTGCCAATCTAAAAATGACCAAGTAGTGTCTAAAACACCCTTGAAGGACTAGTTGATTCCAATGATAATCCTTGAATGAAGTTACCTCAAAGAAGGAAGAGGGTTTTTGTCCCCCAACTTTGTTTGCTTGAAGGGTTTCGTCTTCAAAGCAAATGGCTTAGCATTTTTGTGCTAAGAGACCAATTTTTAATATTTTAAACATAATCTGACCTCTCCAAATGATTCCTCTTTACTTTTGTAGCCCTCCAAGTGTGGCGCCCAAAAGAGGAAGGGAGGATAACTTAAAATGTTTTAAAAAACCTTTCCTTATGATCTTTTCTTAAAATCACTTAAGCCTTCATGACCCTTAAAGGTCCCCTCTTTAAGTGAAATAAAAAACATAAAGTAACTTTCCAAAAATTTACTTTTACAAATATTCAAACAAAACATTCAATACTTATTTCCCTTTATGCTTGCCCTGTAGCCCCTGGGAATAAATTAAGGCTAAGGGTCTTCCAAGATGTCCCTATCAAAAGAGGGACATGCCATCTCTGGGGTTTCAAGTAGCATGCTGAATGCTCAACTGACCTTGCTTCCAAGTAAGACAGGATTTAACTTAGGGGTCTCGAAGTTGCGGGAGGCGCGTGCCCATAGGATAGTTGTTGGTTTATTCAAAGTTGGGGGTTTTTGAGTTGTTCCCTTGGCTATGAATTGCTCGAAGGAAGCTCTCGGTAAACTATTTTTACATCCTTATGAGAGCCAGATTCATGTTGGTCCTATGCTCTGTTCCCACTCTCTGAGGTTTGGGAGTTTCAAGTCGAAATTATACTATTTGCTGGTTCTTGGTCCTACCATGTAGATCAGAGTATCGATTGAGACATGAGTTTCAGTTGATGGATTGGTTATGGAATCCTATCAAAATCTTGTTGGATAGGAACGATATGCTGACTTTATGCGGAAGGTGTGTCTTGCCTCTGTTCGGTCCACTTTTGGATGGACCCGATTCATGTGTGCCTTGATCCGGTCAAAACCCCTTGTGGTGTTAGTCCGGTCTACAGTTGGGTGGACCAACTTCATGTTTGTTTCTCTGAGCCTCAATGTTTCATCTTTTCAGCTTTTTAACATGTTTTGGGACCCTGTCAAAACCCTTTTACAGGTTTTGGGATCCAACCAAAATCCCTTTTGTTTCGCATTGACTTTGATTTATAACTCTTATCTTTAGAGTTGAGTTGGGTTTGCTGATAGTTTATTGTTTCAACCATTGGTTCCTAGTTTGTTCGGGCATGTATGCCCTGTTTGATGTTGTTGGGCTCTAGTGGATATTTTCTGAAAATTGTATCAGATTGTGGGCCCTGTCAACACCCTCTTATCCAATTCATAGCTTCAATCAAAAGCGTTTACCCTCGGTAGACAAGACTTCCATTAAAATTAATTACATACTTATGCATAAGAAATGCCAAAATCTATATAGTTGTGGCTTCAAGGCCAATTAATTAATTTTTACATAATAACTCTTCATTGGCTTTTATATCAAACATGTACAATTAAGCAATTCACTGTTAAAGTACAAGCAAACACAAAATTAGCTAACTTATGTGAAATGAAGAGCCCTTGTTGAATAATATTTTTAAGCCTACGCTTGTGAAATGTGCTGGCATATATACCCACTATGACATGGGATCAGGGCCTGATGTAGTTATGTGGAACAATATGACATTAAATATATCATGAGAATTTGTTTCTTGTGCTTTGCATCAAGCGCATCATCAATCCTAGTGAGGATATGTCAAAAGTTCGTCCACATGAGCGTTTGGCGTATTTCCGTCAATTCTGATGAGTCATTTGACCTGCAGCTTATCATGAACCCTTGTACACTTGCCTCTTGTTCAAACTAATTCTATCTCCAAATGTAAGTCTTAACATCCAAATGAAGCAAATGAATTGCTCTAAGTGTCCGTAAATACAATTATGTGTTACGACTCTAGGCAGAGTATATATTAACACTAATCTCAATGTTTAATGTAGCAAAGCATTGACCAAGTTCTATTATATATCTCCACCATCCTCACTGTGGCGGTTCACTTTTTATATAAACAAAAGCTTGACTGAACATTCTATAATCCATACATTAGCAAAGATGCCTTTATACAAATTATGTAGATCACATTAAACCAAATTACTTAGAACTGTTAAGGCATTTGCAATTATCTCTCACACAACAATCAACTGAAGATGGTTAGGTGCACACTTGCAGATGCCTTCATTTGCAGAGTTGGACCTTAACATCCTGCACATGACTTGCATATACAAAAACATTTGAGCTTAGCTCAAATACCAAATGATAACACAAGGGTAAGGCTTGTACATGTAATTGTTTCGCATGTTCTTTATGATCCTTAGATTTTTTATTTTTATATTTTTAATGTGTCACCAGACAATTTTACTTCGTTTCTAGTTATTTCCTTTAAGTAGAATGGACACAATCTAGAAACTCAACAATTACTTCTTCACATTTCTCAATAAGTGCAGTCCCAAATTACTTATAATGCATCCACACAAAGCTTCAAGACTAAACCTGCCTTAGACTTCCTTATTAAATCTAAATGTAGGCAATCATATAAGTTCATACTAGTAACTATGTCAAGAATTCCAAGATCAAGAAAGAAAAGGCCTCGGCAAACAACTATGCTCTCACTATTATTTTCAAAATAAATCAAAACCCATACAACTTGGAAAACAACGTTCTTCCACGTTATTACCTCTAACACGTCCCACATGACCTTGTAGAACTCATAAGGAAGACCATCCAGATCCGAAGACTTACCATTTTGTATGGAAAGTAATGCAAAGTTTAGCTTCTCTTTCAAAAGCTCCCTATCCAATTTGTCCTTATCCCCACTAGAGACCTTCCAGGGGACTATCCTGCAACAAGCATCTTTACCAGCTACCCCTCCATCCGTCAGAGCATAAGGAGCAAAAATATTTTAAAAATCCATGCGAAAATTACTTTTGATCTCTGAAGGTTTTTCAGCAAGAGAGCGATCAACTCGTCGCAATCCAAGCATGCTCTTCCTAGCTACCTTCTTGATTTTTGACTTGGAACCCTCATCTCGCTTCGGAATTGTAATGTCCCCAAATGGGACGATTTAACAAAAAAAAGGTTTTGCCCAAAATCCACAAAACTTGAAATTAAAAATCAGCAAACCCTAGCTGCTGCAATTGCACCTTAAAACTGAAAATCAACTCCAATTCACCTTGAAATAAATACCAAATAAATACCTTGTGAATTTGGCCACTAATGGCTCTTGCCGCAATGAAGAAAGGTTCTGAAATAGATGTTTCAACCTTCCAAACCCTAGCACCACACTAGCTGAATTGAAATCCTTTTCCACTCTAATACCTGCTCAAGCTTAGTCCAATCCAATTGCCAAAACTCAAAAAATTACTGCAATAATTAATTCAAAACGAAACCCTTGCAAATCTGTCCCCAACAAATATTATTTTCTACGAACAATTGAAAAATTCATAACTCCCTAAATATTTGGAATTATGATGCAAACAAGAGCTCAAACTGATCATAAAAATAATGACTATCAAATAAAAATAATTTTGGAATTTTCTTTCCATAGGAAGGTCACCAAAAATCTCTCTAAAATTCTAAAAACCCTAGTTTCTTGTCAAAAATAATTAAATAATAATTCAAAAATTAGCAAATAATTTCAAAATATTAATTTGCACAAATAGACCCTAAAAGGGGCCTCCAAATCCTCAATCAAGTTTCAAAAATAGTTCTCTCCACTTGCAAAATTAGTGCAAATATTAATATGCAATAAATGAACCTCAAAACTTCACCAAAACCTTACAATAGCTCCTTAAGGCAAATCGCGCCACTCTAGGGCAAGTAACAAGATCTCCTTTCACAAAGGTGGCATCAAAAGACACATTTTTAAGAATGATCAACACCAAAACAACAAACCCTTATTGGGCATGCACCCCAATATCTTCTTCAAGCATGAAGAAATAATATCAAATTCAACATGTCTTCAATTGTGATCTTCACCTTGTATTTGTACCTTCCAAAGGGGTGCGAAACACCTTGGGGAGGTAAGATACCTCATAAGCCTCACTTGCCCTTTTTAAAATATCTTATTTTTTCTTTGCTTTAGCTCTCAAGCCGACATTCCTTTTAATTTCACTTTAGGCCTTTTTGAATTAATTAAATAACTCGTTTTAATAAATTAGTAATTAAAATTACTTTTTGGCAAATTAAATAATTAGGTCCTTAAATAATTAATTAAATTGGTCTAATAATTAAAGTGATAAAAATCGCTTTTCAAGCAATTTATTAATTATAAAGCCCCTTAGAATAATCATTAAAATTACCTTAATTTTTCAAATGGTTAAAACCACTTTTCCAGTAATTCAAATAATTATTCAAGATAGTTCTATTTTAATAATTAATTAATTGCCTTATATTTTCGAATGATCAAAATCAGTATTCGGGCAATTTTATTAATTATTAAAATTAAATGAAAAGGAGACATCACATGAATCCACTGAAGATGAGCATAGATCTATGCACCCCTAGCCATATAGTCCTCGCCTTGGCGAATAGTTGACTCCAGCTTCGCAACGTCTTCTTGAAGAGTCTGATTATGAAGATCTTCAAGAACAATGCAAACCTCGAGACATTGTTGATCCTCCCACAACTCCTTTCTTCATCTCCGATCTATCATCCTACTCCAACCTTTGATAAAATTGACCGTATGACGGTCAATAACCTCCCACCAAAGAATCCACCCTTGATCACCAACTAGGCGGGGGGAAAAGTTTTAACTTCTCCAAACAGTGACACGAAAATCCTCATACTGCAGATGATAGACATTCAATTTGATAAAGGAGTTGAAACAACCGAGTGACCAAAGGTAATCATCATATGAATTAAGAGATTATTTGAGCCCATTACATCCATAAGCACCTCAATAAAACGTCGCCGACCTGAGAAGGTCAAGTCCTCACGAGAGTCATAGAAGCGATCCAATTGAGCTTGAACCCTGCGATTACCTTGATGATAATTGGACTGGGTGAACCAATTGCCATAGTCTAGCCGCTTTTATTTTCAATTGTGGTCAAAAATTTGGAGAGAGTCCTTACACCAGCACCAACTGTGCTTCTCTGAGCCACTGACTATAACACCCGAACAACCATGTCTGTCTTTGTCTCATTCCATCATGTTAAAGTCCCCACCCACAATCCACTCTGTAACAGGTAGAGAAGTAACCATCCAATCCCAAAGTTTCCAATGCTTTGAACTGAGATTAGGAGCACAAAACCAAAACACATGATCTTGAATCAAAAGAGTGATGCAAACACACCGATCATCGGGGTCCAAACCAAAGGCAACCACAAAGTTTTGCAGGTAAGATGAAAGGGCAATCACCACCCTACCACCCACCTGAGAATGTTGTGAAGCCCAAAAGGGGCCATTCCAACAATAATTCATCCTATTTCGAAGGTAAAATCCAACCAACTTGACTTCTTGTAGGAAAACCAGATCCAGTCTCAAATGCTACAAAACACCTCTCACAAACTGCTTTAAATGACTATGCTGAGGATGATCACTAGTGGTAGTGGCAACTATATATGTTGTACAAGATTGAGTGAAAACAATCACGTGCAAAGACTACATAAGAGATGACAAGGATTTAATCTTCATTTTTAGTTTTTTCATGTTTTCCTATTTTGTGTGATATAATTAGTGAGCAATTCCAAATGTAATCCGTTGATGTGAAAATGTAGTGGAGTACTGATCAAAGACTGTTGTAGCAATCATGATACTTATAAGGGTTTTTGGTCATCATATGTAAAACTATCTAAAGAGGTTGTTGGTTATCCTAAGTAAAACTCTTTGTATGGTTTGTTGGTTGAAGCCTACATAAAACCATTTGTATAGGTTGTTGGTTGTCCGATAAAACCTTTTGGATGTTTAGGTTGTTAGAACCTATGTAAGACTATCGGTATACAGGTTTGGAGGATGAACAGAAGTGTGGGTCCTTGTTCATACTTGGGTGGTTGTTGTATCCATCCATGAAAGCCATTTATGAGAATACACTTTTGGAGAGTTGTGTGATGGCATATGTGCATCAAGATCATGAGCAAGCAGAGGTGACATACTTAAATTCTAGAACGAGATGTTTTCTATCATGGTTGCCCAAGGGGGGAATGCTAGGAATATTATGTTTAGTGCTCACATTATATGTTTGGGTGTTTTATGTGAGATAATATTTAATGAGTAATGTAATAAAGTGAGTTGTGAATAAACTCACATATTTTAGGAGAAAATAAAGCTATGTGTTGAGAGATACTAGGAGTAGTAGAAAGATTTGAGGGAGAATATAGTTGTCAAAGATTAGCCTTGACTCCTCGTTTGTAGGAGCTCATTGAGCTATATAATTGTAATCCTTGTTAGAGAATAAATGTCCCGAATGAATTGAATACAGAAGAAAATTAGATTAAGTAATTTTTTTATTTGTGTTTATTTTGTGCAAATCTTGAACCAAATTAATACCACCTTCCATAGAGATGACAAGGGTGGCCATTTCTCCATGGTCTTAGGCATGTTGTAGGACGGGTTGTTGATAAAGTGAACTCCATTGATGCAATCTCTAGTGCCCATAGTCTCACAAAAAATGGGCTCAGTATACCTCTCTTTTGGGACTAGGGCAAGCATAGCCGAGTCTTGAGGACAAACCTTAGGAGCTCCGTTAGCTAGTCCATTATGAGGAGACAAAGGTAACTCCTTTGAGACTCCCCGACGTTAGGTTAATTCATGTAATATTCGTTATTTGCGTTGCCTTTGGGGGGGCGCTTGCACTATTCTCTAGGAGGAAGGACGACTGTGAGATACTCTGAGTGAGAAATCATCCTCGACGCCATATCTGAAAAATTTGGAACCAAGCTATAAATTGGCGGCTGTGATTCACGGTCTACAACCTTTTCAAACCTCATTTTCAACACAATGTGATTTGTCTTTTAGATCGTCAGAGTTCAACAGGGGGAATGCCAAAGGGGAACGATCCATAGGGAGATTCTGCCTTGTGTAGACACATTCTTTGTCAAAATCATGAGATTTCTTTATGCCTTGATTTGCAGTCGTTGCAGCGCGAGACGGAGATTTCCCGCAACCACCTCAAAGGGACTGAGTCTGGCCATGGCCAGAAGCATTGCCTTTCAATGCTACAGTTGTCGTTCTTCTCTTGAAGTTTCGCTCTGCTGTTTTCCTGCAATAGTGAACACTTCAACAAGAATAACTAATTAATAATTTGAGTAATTAATTTACCTTAACAAAACTAATTGATCAATTAGTTAAGAAATAGTAATTATTTAATTACATGTTTAGTTTAGATTTAAATTTAATTTTGACTTGAATAGAGGTTAACCAATAGGTATTGCTTAATTAACACTTAATTAATCAAATTAGCTAATTAGATGACAAATGAGCTAAAATAAATTATTTTTTAAGCTAACTAAAAAGATTAAAACGAATTAAAATAGTGGAGAAAGCTAGCAGGATGGAGATGCTAAACTAGACCACGACAAATTTGGTTTGGGACGAGCTTGTGGATGAGGGGTTTCTAGGTGTGGCGAAGTTTGAAACCACCATCCCTGTTTTGATTTCGGGGCTGCTTCTCAACCTCAATTCCTTATCGTATTCTCGTCTTTCCATCGACCGTCCAAGGCTAATATTTTAGTATCACCAATAAGCATGGCATGATTGGTCTTGCACTCATGTTTTGCCAACATCGATCTCTTAATTTTACCATGTTGTAAATCTCGGGCATGTTCTTTGAACCTTTGGGAATTGTTGTCTTGGTGATTTGTTTGGAATTGGTTAATGTGGATGGATGCCTAGTTCCTTCACTAGAGCTTGGTGCTTTTCCCCTCACGTGGAACTATTTAGGCATAACTTGTTAGACTCTATCCCCCACATCAGCAATATTTTCCTTCTCAATCACTAGGTTCGGGGACAAATTCTTCGTGGCTTGTGCCCTTGTTATTACTGAATTGCCATCTAGTTCCACGATATTCACATTGAACGCAACTCTATGCTTAAGAAAACTTTCGTCATGATGGTTTCATGGTCCACACCATCTAGACATTCGTGATGGACCTTGTGACTTGTTCAGACATTCTCTTGCAAACTGTTCCCTTTCATTACATGTGCGGCATTGGATTATAGGATGGCCATTTGTATCTCTTCCTATGCATCGCCTTCCTCCTTGGTTTTTGTTTCATTGACCACATCCTTGTCTCGGGATTTAGTATTCATCTCTTTTGACTTCCTTGGAGGTTGATGCTTTTGCGGCCAACACTTATTGTCATTTTTTGTTTTTGAGGTTGTAGAGACAATCCTTGACTACATGTCCAATAACCCTACATATGTTGCAAAATTGGTGGTTAGGATAGTTTGCGCTTGCATGAACCTTGGTACAACAAGTCGTACATCATACTTTCTTTCTGTTGCCTTTTAATTCTTCAAACATCCTTATCGTGTTCTTCCTTAGGGCGGGTTTGTTGTGGGGCTTGGACGTATCCTCCGCCTATCACATGTTGCCTTCATCCTTGCATTGGCCTTGTCTTTGCTTTCCAAGTTTATGGCTCAATTGTATGCATCACTATATGTCCTAGGTGGTACAATTTTTAATTTGGTTTTAAATTACGGTCTGAAACCTTTGACAAACCACCTTTTCTTAAGACGATCAAAAGGAGGGTTCTCTAGCGTTGAGATCAATTTCAGCCTCCCCTTGTATGTATATATCAAGTCATTCTTCCCTTGTTTCATGTTGTACATCTTTGCCACAATCTCATTATCATCTCGGAGTAACTTGAACTCAAAAGATTTCCTCAGCTTGTTCTAGGTATTCATATCTTGTAATGATGTTGGTGGCGGTCTTGGTAGAATCCCCAATCTTTCTCTCAACTCACCGTGTCTAGCTTCTATTTGTCTTTAGATTTGCCAACCTAGTCTCGTTTGGTATTAATGAATTGTTCGTACTCAAGTGGGTTCCCAATCCACATTGCTATTCCCAAAACCTAATCTACCTATTCTTAGGGAAAAATGTAATGAATTGCATATGAAAGATGGTAACTCCTATTGCTATTGACATAAGATTACATGTTGGGACTAAGACCCTGGTCAGCAGAACGATACGTTGATTGCAAAAGAGTATTGGTACATTTCATTGACAAAGTAATTTGCTTGATTGGATGGATATGCTTCCATGGTGGTGTTTTTGCAAGTAAAGGTAAACTATGCAAATGATAGGTTTTGACTTAGCAATTCCTGAATTGTTGCCATATGGTGCAGTTGAGTTTACACATGTATTAAGATGCTAAATAGATCTCAGTTCATAATCTTGTGAATGGCTAGAAAGGCTGATTGCATTTGGTGTAATCGCACACTCTAGGATGTTTATGTTTGCAAGCTTCAGCTACTAGGATAGAAGGATTTCATGGGTCCAATGAGTGTGTAGGAACAAGTCATTGCCAACGAAGGACCATGGACTACGCCAGGCATTCTCACATCACATGTGACCCTATCTCAGACCTGTAACTTGTCCTTAACCTTGCTCGAGCCTAGTTTGATGCCTTGTATACCATTCGGCCTGTTTGTTTAGTTGTGGCATGTCTTTTAGATTGGAATCACTGTTTGAATTGGTTGAACCACCTTTGGCTGGCTGTCTTTAATGCTTGAGGATGTAGTGGGTCAACGCCTAGAATGCCAAGTTGCATAGGGCAGATGCATCTACTAATGATTCTTTGCCTAGATTAGAGTGTAAGGAAGGAAGATTTGGAAGGAACCTCAGAAATTTGCAAGTCGTCATGCACCATTATGGATTGCAATAAAACCTCCATTTAATGTAAGCATGGGCTGGTAAGGAAGGTGGTTAGCTCCAAGCCATGTAGGAGGAAGAAACACTTGTCGTCCTCGAATTGGTTGAGCAAGGATGAGAGAACGCCTGTTTGAGGAAGGCAGGGCTCTTAGAAAGCAACTTTTGAACTCTTGGCCATTTTTGTAACGGGGAGAAGGAAGCAAGGGAAGAGCTTGGAAACGGAAAGCCTCGGCAAATAGATAGCTTTAGAAACTATGTTGTTTGGGTACGGGTACGTGTACGGATACGAGGACGTCTTGGGTACGCAGGTACGTCATTTTTCAAAAACCTTGATTTGGATACGTCGTGGGTACGTCTGTGTATGTATATATATATATATATATTGTATATTACTCATTTTTTTAGTAAAACACTGGAAACTACATAGTGTGAAAATATTTGTCTATAAATGATAAAACACTTAAAAATATATAATATTCATTCATTCATTACTTCAAAGACAAGATGTACATTCAAATCTAGAATAAATCATCTCAATTATCCACAAAATCATGAATGCCACTCCCATTATTTTTCAACTTTATCATTTACTGACACTTTCTCTCACAAGGGCTCATCGGTGCATTGAATCTCACGAGTGCATGCCTTAAGGGGTGCACAGGGAATGGGGTGGGATCGGCTTGTGGCACTTTGCCAGAGATATTCTCATACTATTCTATCATGCATACATCCCTTCATGTAGCCTTCATACCTCCTATGATGTCTCCTTGAAATCTTGAAACCCTGAAATATGGCTAAGTTTGAAACCCTGAAACCCTGAAATCTGACTAACTCTGAAATATGATAGGATCCTCCAAAACCTAGAATTTGCATTATAGCTCCTAGCAGTCCGAAACCCCTCTCAAACATCCTGAAAGTATATAAATAAAATATAACTTAAAGTATAAGAAACTTCTTATACTTAAATGTTTATTTTATTTATATACTGTTGGGTTCAGACTGGATTTACATTTAGGGTTGCTTAGTTTTTAAGGTTTTTTTTTTAAAAAATTTGCCATTTTTCTGCGGGAATCCCTCGGGCATGCCCAGAGACGTCCCGGGTACTCCCAGAGGCGCCTGGGGGGGAGGGCATACCCCTGCAATGGAGTTTAGAAAAGATCCCAAGGAGGACCTGAGTCATTTAGTAGTCTTCCTCATGACTTGTCTATTTTGATGTTCGACTGAAGGAAGTTTGTGTGATTCTTGTTTGAATTACTGCGTTCGGGGTAAGGCCGCATGGCTTGCTTCTTTCCTTTTTACTTGCTTCCCCTTGGTTGTGCATTGATCACCCCATAGTGTCTTGCGTTTGTGTAGGAACTCGGAGTTGAGACATTCGTCCTTGGTAGGTTCGATTGTTAGAGCTTTTACTTGCATGGGATTATAAAGCTTCGTGTAGCTTGGCTTGTATAAGTGCACCAAAAGTTATGCTCTTAATGATGAAAGGTCGTTGGGCACTCTCATGTTGGACATGATGGTAGGATGCCTAACCCTCTCATGACTGGAATAGTGAATCATAAACTGTTGGCCGAAGGCCTGGTCGCCTTATCAGTTCTTATGTGCGCTGGTGTGGTTGCTGACATTGATTCAAGTATTTTAGCCTCCTTGATTACGAGATAGTGGGACTGTTTCCTTGTGAGTAGCCATCTCCTTGACCCCAATACACTTGACCCGTATCTTTGTCTTATTTGCTTTGCACTATGATGTGAACATCCCTGAACTTGGGAGTCCTGAGCTCGGGGGTGCCTAGAGCAGTCGCTTGATGATGGAAAAAGGTTGGGAAGTGAGCCCTCCTTCAGTTGGCCTGAAGTCGCACTCAGAGTGAGGGAACCGTCTAACAACTGTTATTTATTCTTGTTGTGTTGCTTTATTATGGCCAGTTGTACGCCAAGAATTATTTGCTCTTAGTTGAACAATCTATGTATGTATGCCAGTGATCTATTGTGGGCCAAGATGTGAGCCACAAGCATTATGTATATTATTAGTTTTGTGTTCTATATGAATTTGATCCACATTATAATCTGCTTGTATGAATTTGATTGTAGATCTTCTTGTGAAAGACACATCAATGTAAGAGGGAATGTGAACTAGACTGCCTATGTCATTAATACAGATAACATGTATTACTTGCTTAAATCTTTGTTATGACCAGCCCAGTGAGTATGCAACATGTCCCTGCATATATTCTGTTGTGATCTACCTTAATGAACTAATCCCAACAGTGTATGGGTGGAACTTAAATAGAATGACTGTGTGTTTGGTATTGAAAATAACAATATAGCTTGATTGTATAATTTGAATATTGATGAAATTTTAGTAAAAAATGTCTTGTGGGAGAGCTCCTCAATTGAAGCATTTGAGTAAGTTGTCTGCTGTAGATTTTTCCTGTAATAAGACAAACTAATATAAAAGAGAATTATAATAGAGATTGGCTCTATTGATATAGAAATAATAATGCAATATAACCATTTAGGTTTGACTGGAGACACCTTGCAAGGATTAATTAATGAAAGGAGAGACTTTATGGTGATTATGTACTTATACATCATGGGGACATGCTGCTTGGTTTTGTGTTTCTGGTGTAACGAAATGGATCTAAGTGCCAATACTAGTAGTATTGGTTCCTAGTGAATAGACCAGTCGGCTTATAGTATTGGGCAGCTCCTTAAGAGATGATTTGCTAGGTTGAGCTTACCTTGCGGTTCTGCTAGTCGAACTAAACCAATGGGAGTATTGGTTTAGTGTCGAAGAATCGATTTAGGCCTTGATGCCTCTTTGTTTTAATCATTTTATGCGAATGACAACCCTCTATAACTTAGTTGAGTCTTTTTGAGGGATGCACTTTTAGCTTTGGACGTGTTAATGGCAACAGTCCATTAACAGGGGTATTAGCCTTGCCTTAACCTAATCCGCATTTGTCAAGTCATTCTCTATCTTTCACTTCGTTTTTGCCTTAGTCAAATTTCCATGTTGACAGATTCTTGCATTTAATTCTTGTCTTAGTCGATTTTCTATGTTGATTGTTTCTTGTATTTATTTTTGCCTTAGCTGTTTATGGCTTTGGCTTTTTTAGTTGACTTTTGCCTTAGCCGGTTTTTGCTTTCTGAAAGTTTGCTGAATGATGCCACGCGACATCATTTTGATGGTTGGGGGAGTCAGCGGGGCAGTTAATCCCCTAATGCCTTCGAGGTTATGGGGACCCGAGAAGCTGCCAAGTGGCAGCATTCCGGAGCTTGGAACCTCGAGTGGATTAAACCATTAGGGTCTAATCCCTTAATGCTTCCATGGTCTTGAGGGCCCAAAAAACTGCCAAGTGGCAGCGTCCTAGAGTTCAAAAGCCCAACTTGACGATTAGAATTGGGCCCAAGGTTTCGTAATCGTGACAAGTGGCACAATCACGGCCCATGAAGAGGTTGGACGGGAGTAGACTGTTGGCCACGTGGAGTCGATTATGCTAGCCGTATGGTGAGGTTGTGATTGACGACTGTGTAAACAACAAAAGTTGAGTATAGGTTGTTCTTAGTTTTGGCATGAAACATACTCGAAGGGGCCACATGGTGCCCAACTATGTTAGTGAGGGGCGAAGGTTAAATTTGACGGCTGACATAACATGTTGACGCGATAACCATGAGCTTGTGCTAGTGAATGAATTCGTAGCATCATGGCTGAACTTTAGGAACTCTTCGGCCTCTTGACTAGTGGCATGCGATTGGTAAATATTTATTTAGCTGTTGACATGAAGAGCAGATATGTATGTATACATATGCTCATGCTGCTAGGGTGTGGTTGCACACGAGATGGTGGTGGTCATGTCTGCATTTAAGTAAAAAAAAAGACGGGCATGACAAAAAAGGTGCAGCCTCTATATCAAAGTTGCCACTTGGTAAATTGTTTTCCTTTGTTTGGGGTCTAACTTCACTCAAAACCCACTTGTCTCATTTGCATCCTGGGGTTGCCTCCCTTCGATACTTCATTTGTGATTCCTCTCTAGGTCATTGGGAATGACCTATACCTTTCATCACGTTGCCCATTTGTAGTCCAAATTTTACCACGTGCTACTATGCCTCGCGAATTTTTTGTTGCCCTCACTTGTGAACTTGGGTATCTTCTACCTATCTCCCATCAGTGGTGGACTTGCCATGGCATCTAGATCTTGTGATGATGTTGGTAGTGGTCTCGGTAGAATCCCCATTCTTGCTTTGAACCGGCCCTTCCTAGCCACACTTTGTCTTTCGGTTTTCCAGCCTAGCCTCCCTTCGATAGTCTTTCATTTGCAATTCCTCTCAAGCTTATTGGGAATGACCTATACCTTTCATCCCCTTGTCCATTTGTAGTCCAAATTTTAACACGTGCTACAATCCTTGACAGATTCTTGGTTACCGTCACTTGTGAACTTGGGTATCTTCTACCTATCTCCCATCAATGGTGGACTTGCCATGGCACCTAGATCTTGTGATAATGTTGGTGGTGGTCTCGGTAGAATCCCCATTCTTCCTTTGAATTGGCCCTTCCTAGCCTCTCTGTCTTCTGGTCTTCCAACCTAGATTCCTCTAGTAATACCGAAGTGTTTGTACTCGAGTTGTTTTCCAAGCCGCCTATTTCCAGGAAAACAGGTGCAACCTCTAACATGGAGTTGCTGCTTGGTGCCCTATTTTTCTCTATTTGGGGTCCAACTTCACTCAAAATCCATTGCTCTCTGACTTGCATCCTAGCGTTTCTCCCTTTTGTAGCATTTCCACTGTCATGTTGACCAACCTCTTCTCCAATGGTCCTCCCATTACTATCGCTTCCTTCTCTGATTGCCCACACTTGGGCACTTGTTTATATCCCTTCATTGAACTCTTGATTTATTCCTTTGTCCATTCTTTCCATCCTAGGGGTTGTTGGTGCTTCACCCATCCTTTTGATCTCAAACACCTTTGGGGTCGTTGGTTCCTATGTTGACTCCATCCTTGATAATTTGCCTATGCTTTCTTTATGCTATCCTTGCAAACCTCTAGAGAACAATTGGTTTAAGGACCCTCTTCACAATAGATACCAATAAGTTTTTGTATGCACAAAATTTGTAATTCAGAAATCTCATCGATTGTGTCATTTGTTCTTCCTTTCTCGTTCTCTGTCACTTTTTACTCTATCCTCGTAGTGCTTGAGAATGCACTCCTACTTGGTCTGTCTTTGACTCCTTGTGGCTTCTCTTCAGTTCAAGTTAGCAATGAGCAATGAATGTTGGGGGGATAACAAACATTCATTTGACATATTTGTTCCACATTAGATTGTCAACCACGTCCACAAGGGGAGGCTGTGTTCGCAAACTCCTTCCAAGAAATGTCTGTTGTGGCTGTATCCCAGATTGCACTGAGGCCCTTGGATAACTCTTCTTCCTCCTCGTTGGTTTTGCTCACGTTGAACTCCCTTCGCATGGATTTTGAATTTTCATTTTTTTTCCTGTTTCTTTGACTTCACTGATTTGATATAGGCAAAAATGCTAGAAATGTAGGAGGTAGACTTCACATGCAAATTAACCCTCCTACAGGAATATTGTGTACAAAACAATTTGTAATATAGGAATACATCACATAGCAAAAGGATGTTGCGGTCAATGTATTAATATGCATTAATGAATCAGTCCAATAGGTTCAACCCTCTTAACAAATTCGAGGTTCAGTGAAAATTCTTTAGGTTTGGTCGAACCTTGTGACTATGATTGGGATGCAAGTACCTTGTAGCTTTAGTGTCCATTTGGCTTAACTTCAACTCTCTTTCCATCAGCTACACTTGGAGATAAATCATACACTTCAATGAGCAGTGTACTTGAAAGATTTGTTATCGGGATCCCAGTTTTGTGGAACATTTCATTTTCAGATGTTCTCTTAGGAAATCTATGGATGGCATCATTATTACCTCAGAGACTTTCATGCCGCTTTGGGATGTAGTAGAGATGTATTCTTTGTTTATATGCAAGACGCTGCATTGTTGATGACAAAATCTCAGCTTTAGATCCTCCCATATTGCCACCTCCAGATGCATGACTTCCTACTTCCATTTTGGTTGTTAAATGCTGCAGGCTTCTCATCTTTTTTAACCTTAGGGTATTGGTCAACTGTGTAGATCTTAGAGGTCACTGGTACCTATCAACACAAATCTCATCACCAAATTTTTTTTAGCTTTGGTTTTTAGGAGAGCCGCTAGTCTGCACTATACTTGACAAACTTTGTTGGATATTACAGTTTTAGTGGTTCTTTTATGTTACCCTTGTTTTGGGCCTTAAAGTTTTTTAATTCTTTCACTTTCACTTTTGATCATTGTATTTCCCATGCAATTAGTTTTACTAGATATTTTATATGTCGTTCTTATGCTTATATCTAGAGATGCATTGGGCACTCCCTTTGTACACTTTGTATATTGTACAGTTTGCAGACCCATTAGTTATATTTGGTCACTAGTGGACACTGATATTTGAATTAAATCAAAATTCCTTTTTTTGTATATCGTCTGACCTGGCTATCATGTTTTTAAATATTTCTTTCATTTGAATGAACATCGTTTTATTGCCAACAGCACATCTTTACTTTTTCCTTTAGGTTTAAACTAGTTATATTTTCAATTGAAATGTGGTTGATTACACTGTTTGATAATTTTCAGCTATGTAATAATTTTAGCTTTGTTAATTGATCCAGGAAAAACTGACAAAACAAGAAGAGAATGTTTTGCAAAAATGCAAGGAGAAAGCAGTTAGAGATTTTATAATTAGTGCTTTACTTGCATGGGGAGTGACATGGACAGGTATACTCTAGAGACGTGTTATATTTTCATCCAGATGAAAAGTCAAAGTCTACATTTTTTTTCTATACTTGAGAAAATGTTATATTAAATTTGCTGATAATTTATATATATAGGTCCTAGAAAACCTTTGTTAGAAATACCTGATCTCCCACATTTCCAAACTACCATAGCAACTGCAGATTCTATACTTTAACCTACCATAAGGAAAAGTTGGCAACGGTAGCGGTTATCCCACCATGACTACTGAAAGCATGATCAATACTATCTAAAATGGGCATCTACAGACTGCCCATATTACCTATACTATTGACAGGGAAAGCATTTGCATGATACAGGCCTGTAACCAAAGAAGTCTACATTTCATTGATGGTAAATATCCTGCGTGTTTTTTCTATTTTTTTGGGTAAACAAAGCAAAATGTGCTTTGGAATACAGGGTTTATTTTTGGTACTAATTTGAATTCTTTTGTGCCGACTTGGACTGGTAACTGATATTGATTCTTCTGCTTTGACGTCCATGAAAAAGGGGAGAGGCAAGAAATGAGATAGGCAAATTAGGTGATAAAGAGGCAAGGCAATTATAAAAAGGTTGTGACTGTGCGGCAGGAGTGAAATGATACAAAGAGGAGATGACGAGATAAGAGAAAGGGCAACACGCAAGACATTTATAATGATGGTGTGAGTGTGCCCTCACAGTTAGAGGTGGGTGTAAATAGAAAAACCTTAGGAGACAATAATACCATATTTATGACTGCTGCTGGGAAAGTCGAAGACCTGATCCTTGCCATGTTAGGAAGGGAATGAGAAGAACAGTTCATAATGATGATCTGGATTGGACAGGTGTTGGAGCTTAACTCAAATCAAGATGTGACATGGGGATTTGGCCCGTTGATACAAAAATATTTGGATGTTATGGTGCTTCTGCTGCAAGATAAATATGGAGTGGAAGAGTGTGATAGGGGGCGGGATAAAGAGTAGATGAATGTAATTTGGTGGCTGCACAAACGGATGTAAATGGTAGGCCACCTCAACTTTTAAAGGGACAGGCCAAAAGACTGGAATCAAAGGGATCAAGGTAACAATTAGAGTATGTAGGCTAGACCAACACTGCATCCTTAATAAATATGTAGAAAATTCTGTATCAAGAGGCGATGCAGGAATGAAAATAGTTGTGATGCCATTAGACTGGTAGAATCGGACTGTTTATAATGGGCACAACCTCATGCTAGCTCAACTGGATGCTGAGGGAATCTCCACAAAAATCCATTAGCAGGTATGGTAAGTCTAATAAACTGTGACTCGGGAAAAGCGCTAGAATTAGATGAGAAAAATGACATCACTAGGCCTTAAGTATGAGAAATGAGGTTTGCTAAGAGCGGAAAGGAATAATGTGAAGATAGGTTGGGCGACACTATCGCTTTAAATCTTTGTAGGGCCATGCAAACATGCCCCTATAGTCTATTTTTTTTTCTGAAATTTGCAATGTTCTGAACTTGAACCTATTTGTCATCCACGTTGATCACTTGTGGGTTTCATTTAGACCCCAATTTAACACAAACTTCACAGGTCCTCGGTCCCTTATATCTTCAACATTGGCAACCATAATTGCAGCCTCTTCATCGAATTTGACATCACATCATTGGCATGATACTTTGTAAAGTATGGAGGAAATGTTGAGTGGTGAGTGGGAAGTGAAGGTGTCTAGGGTGGTGACAGTAAGTCTCGATTCCATTTTCTTATTGTTTGCCAGTGAATTAAATTTGACACTAAGGTAAAGCACCCTGTCTTTTGGGGTGATGGTTTCTTGGTTGACTTTTTCTTCATCAAAATCCAATGAGGCAGGGTCTTCAACGATTTCTAGTATCTTGAGATCAATGATGTATTTCCTACCCTTTGTCTCAAACATAAGAAAGTTTCTTTTCCAATTGTGGTTGAATTTGGTAAATCTCAACTAACCTCAACCGAGCAATGCATGATAGGCTAGTTAGTGCATTGAAACAACCACAAATTCGAGAGTAAAGACTTGGGTGGTGATCACTAATTTCTGAGTGACCATCATACTTGAGGCTGCTCTACAATACTAATTTGCTCCCAATATTTTGACAATCGACAGCCATAAAGTAGACTTGTTGTGTCTTTGCCAAGGCTTTTTGGGAGGACATTCACACTTGAACCTCTATTGATATTATATCAGTTAGGGTCTTCCCTAATATCACCTTATGGAGTACTGGTGACTTCTTGCTTCTTGATCATCAAGATCATGGTATCAACCACTCGTTGGCCCGTCATCAATGTTATCGATAGTCCTCCCATTGTCTGCTTAACTACCTTCTTCCTTGGCGGTCCTCCCATTGTAGATGTGGTCCTCTAAAATTGTTCCATTATTTTCTTTAACAGTCCTCCCAATGTCCTTGCTTTTGCCTTCGATTTCCTACTCGTGGACAATCGTGCCCATTCCTCCAAATTATTGGTCTCTTCCCCATTCCTCCTTTTTTCCCTAAGGGTTGTAGGTAATTCACCCCTTCTCTTAAGCTCAAAGATTTTTGGGGTCGTTAGTTCTTGTGTTTACTTTGTCCTTGATAATCCTCTTCTCTACTCTCTTTTTGCTAACCTGACAGACCTTTGGAAACTATCAGTCCAAGAGGAGTTCTCTTCACAATAAGGAACAACCAATTCTTATATGCCTGAATTTGTAATTCATAAATCATCTTGACAGTGTTTCCGATTCCTCCCGTCTTGTTCTTGCTGCTTCTTAGTCTGCCCTTAGTGATACTTCTTTTTGTTGTTTGTCGCGGCTTCTCTTCAATTCTAGGTAGTAGTAGGAAATGAAGGTTGGGAGAATAACAAACTAAGTTTGACATACTCATTCCATGTAAGGTTGTTGAGCATATTTAAAAGGAGAGTTTGTGTATCCACAAACTCCCATCGAGCAAAGTCTGTTGTGCTTGCGTCTCAAATTGCACTCAAGTCATTTTTAGCTCTTCCTTATCTTATTGGCTTCACTCGATTAGATCTCTCTTAAGATTACTTACGGATTTTTTCAGGGGTCACTCGATGGTTCTTCCAAATTTGATGATGAATGTCCAGACTAGTTGTTAGAATTTTGTCCTGGAGCTATTTGACTACTCCAATAGTAGTATTTTCGTTGTGTTGAATCTCATCCAAGGCTGCTCGGGTCGATTCATGTGTCGTCCTCTTTGTATCCAAAGAGGCCTGCAATTGCTGATGTGTAGCTATCTTCGCACTCAAAGTATCCCTAATTTGCCAAATCTGTTTTTGAGAAGCTTGGAGCTCCTACTATGCTTTCGTTACTGCTAAGGCCTACTATTGGAACAATTGTTGGAGATCCCAAACGGCTTTTGCCTTACTCTTCGATTATTGGACCAAACTTTCATCGTCTGCCTTTAACGTATTTTTATCAATGCTTCTAGTAGTCCATTTATCTTCAATCCTAATGCTTTGCGCTTACCATCATTCAACTGAACTTGTTGAATGGCATACCTTGAATCTAGCTTCTCATTCTTCTTCTCTTGTTCCTCATTCTTTTCTTTGAGCTGCTGACTTTAGTTTCGTAAGCGTGCCTATCATGCCAATAACTCCTCCAACTTTTGTCTTCTTTGTCGAAATAATATATAGTAGTACTAACTCTATATGGAGGATGGCTAATTGATCCAAAGCTCACTAAATGAATACATAATCATTAGGACACTGTGTGCCAAATACATGTCTTGCATTAAGCTGTGGAATAACCCCCTTCCATTCTATCTCATCATAAGTCTCCTGGAAATGGTGCTCTTGACTATCTTGGGCAAAGCTATTTTCTTTCTCAATGTCACGAGTCATCTTTACCACCCTTTATTTCTAGAAGTGTCATGCTATTTCATCTTTATTGTACCTTCATCATATGAATCTATCATCTACTCATGAAAATTTACCCATTTGTTATTGTCCTCACTCGGGTCACCTGTGGACAACTTGGGCACTACAACCCATTGCTCTTCATTGCTCATGTTAGAGTTTGATTCATAACATGATGAACGGCTTTCAAACTTGTAATTTTATATGAGTTTGATTTTTCACATGTTTCGACTTCCTGGACTCATCCTTCTCCTTTGCTTATACTTTTGTGTGGTCTACACAATTTTGCTATGCTTGACTTTTCTCATCTTGTTGCTCCTTAGTCAATCTCATGGGATTCCACATCTATTCCCCCTCTAAAGGATTATCTGAGCGATGTGGGTTCTCTTTGGATTGATTCTTAGGCTCTTTGGCTTGGGAATGGTGCTCTAGCTCCTCTGGTTGGGAGTGTTGCTCTTACATGTTTGTGGGGAGACTCAAAGGGCAGTTTGGGAATGTTTAGATCGTCAGCTTGATTTTCATTTAGAATATGAACATCCCTGACATGTCCCTCCCATGTGGCTATGAAGTCTAGGTCATCATCATATACTATGATACTATCCCCCAAACCAATTGTAGTGACTCTATTTGGTTTCGAGGGAATATCCATTGGTGAAGAGTACACCATGGGTGTTGTAGACACTAGAATCTATTATTGAACACTTGCCAATGTCATTCTTGACCCATCCTTCCCTTGCATGACTTGTATGTACACATATGGCTCTTGCACACCATTCTATCTTATCCACTTGCCTTCTATGGGTTTGATCTTTCTGATTTGCTATCAGTCACCTACAGGAATTTCCGAGTTTGTGTCTAACCTGTTAATTATCAAACTTAGTCTGTCTCTAGATCATTAGATCAAGATTCCTGCTTTATAGACAATTCCATTGGACTCAGACACCTACAAAATTCCAGAGGCGTCCAACTTTGATGGACTTGTCCCCGCACCAAGTAATGTTCATGTTTTGAATTCAATTATCTTTATGGGTTGCCTTCTATGTTTCGCATGTCGGTAGTGTGAAAAATTACCTAAAAAGTCCTATATAAGGACACAATAGATCTAAGCTATTAATTATCTAGCATCATCTAGCACTATCAAACAAGCTCTAAGCAAGCCTATTCTATCACTTGAACATTCAAAGGGACTGCCCCAAACTTCCCAATTCAGAAATCAATCACAAGGAGTAGGGCCTAGCCAAGTTTGCCATTGATAAGTGTCAAAAGTTAGATTAAAGATTGCACTCATAAAAGAAGCACCATTGCGCACATACACCTAACGAGGATAACTACGTGTGGTTTGACTTCCCTCAGAGTATTGGATATGTAGGAAACACTCAACCATTCATTGGGGAGTGGTTCATGGCAACTCAACCCACCTTTATTCCCAGTTTGCAAGTATAAACCTAGTGTTGAAAGTAGAGGTAGGGTTTCGAAGTGAAGGAGACATGTTTCTAGATCTGTGCACATATTGAGCCCTTGATATTACACATGAAGACAATTTTAAAGCAGGGGCAGCAACTTGTGCCAAAACTGCGAGGAACAGTCCATAGGGATAAATTTAGAAACAAGAAATGTCTCCATACTGATGCAGGTGTCTAGATCTTGACGAATTCGTCCAAGGAAACACATACACTCTTGTTCCTAATCCGAGTGACTTCTAATTCATTTTCCAATCTTTTTAGTCACCTGCATGTAGTCTCAAAGCTGCGCATAACAATAACACACTAAATATCTAAATCCTCTTTGTACTTTCGATAAATAGTAAATACAATTGTTCAATCAAACTTTGCTTTAGCATTTAGATTTGTGTATTATTGCAATATAATTTTCTAATTCAGTCTCAAACCCGCACATAACAATAACACACTAAATATCTAAATCCTCTTAGTACTTTTCATAAATAGTAAATTCACTTGTTCAATCAAACTTTGATTTATGATTTTGCCCTACATTAAGGCAAAAAAATATTTTTCACCTTGGCCCTAATCTGCTGCATATTTTCATGATTTTATTCTATGACATCTTAGAAGGTTAGTTTCCTTGTCCCTCTAAGGAGAAGTGCTAGATTAAGTGGTGTCCATATTAAGCATAATTTGATTCCTTTGGTCCCATCTAAAATGGCGAAAATCAATGAAATGAATCTTTATTCTTCTTCTTTCTTCTTTTGATGCAAATATTGTTAATGAATACATACAAGCAGAAGATCATATTGTTAATAATGAAATGCCGAATCTAGAGAATGCTAATCATGATAATAATGAATACAACGATATAATACACCCTGATGATCTTAATGGGGTAGATCTGTATAATACAACGATATAATACCCTCAAGCATTGTTTAATTTTCAAAATCGTATTCGTCAACATCCTCGTGACTTGGATAAGGTTGTAAAGTTAATCCTAGAAGCTACAAATGCACAAAAAGCTAAGGTTGTCAAATTTGAGAAACAACAACATGAATGCTTTATTGAAACTAATATACCTTTTGGAGGTACTGATTATAACATGGGTGTTCAGACTACTGCTATTGCTACTATTCCTATGTCTACACCTTTGGCTACACGTGATGCCCACTCATAGTGTGAGGTCAATACAAGGTTTTTTTTGAGATTACTCTGCCTATTCTTACACAACAGACTCATGCGCATTCTATGATCATTAGTCATATGACATCATCACCCATGCTTATTGTGCAATCCCTCATGTAGACTATTATAGATTTGCATGCTAAGGTTTTGTAGTTAGAGTAGGGTGCTTTTAGAGCAAGTCATTCGATTGATTCTCGTGCTTTGCTTCATAATCCATTAGCCCTGGAGATTTCTGCTTATCCCTTACCTATAGGTTTCATAGCTCCTAAGCTTACATTATATGATGATAAAGGTGATGCAAAACAACACCTAAGAGATTTTCACGCAACATGCTTGGACTATGCATCCAATGACAAATTGTTAACTAAGTTATTTCCCCGAAGCCTTAAGGACTATGCTTTGTGTTGGTTATATAATCTCCCATTCCAATCAGTTAAGGCATTCAATCCTTTGGCCAATCAATTTCTAACACATTTTTCAATCAATATTAATGAAAAATTGTCTTATGCTCAATTTGCAAAACTTAAGCAAGGATCCAATGAGTTAGTGACTATGTACTTCAATATAAGAACATGTTTTTTAAGATGACAAATCCTATGGCCGACAATGAGTTACAATATATATTCAAGCAAAGTTTGCTTTCACGTCTCCATGATTGCACTGAAATATCCCAAACAAATTACAATGCAAAAATTTTCCACTTTCGTGCTTCCGGCTGAATGGACATTTCGTCAAACACTTATCTTGTAACCAGTTTTGAAGGGTTTTCGTGAAATGTTTTTATATGATCATGAAAAGAGCATTCTTATGAACATGTGTTCCAAAAATTAGACCAAACAGACAGTAATGTGATAAATATTCAAAACTTAAACTTTCTGGGTCAATGTTTTAATGTATTTTTAGAACTACACATATAAAATCTTTGCTTCAAAACAAAACCAATACAATGACATTATCAATTGGCCCTTCATGATTTTGCACAGCAATGTAAATGACTAACAGTCTGACCTTAGAAAGGTACAACATATCACTAGCTGTACGGCCTGCAAAACAAAGATATGGTTGCCATTCCCATACCCCTATCCTTCCTTCCAGCTGCTGCGATATAGCTTCAGTTCCTACAGCTGCACATGTAGGAGAGTATTTCTGCTCAATGACCATGATAGGAAAGTGAAGGGCCTCCAATATATGCGCTGCACTCTCAGTGATGAAGTTGGGCTGCGGCTAGGGATATGTATGTATACTGCGCTCAAATACAGAATGGTATGGCTGTAAATGAAAACCAATGTGTTCAACAAATTCGCCCAATCCTAACTTGATTGTTTCTCCTTCAACACAAGCTGCAATATATATATATATATATATAAATAAGCAATCATTGCTTGTAAGACTTTGTTTTATCCTAGTGATATCTCCAATCGTTACTACTCCGGCAAGAAATCTGGGTGATTCCTTCAGCTATTAGCTAGGGTAGAATCTTGCCCTACCAAAACCAGCAATCCCCTTAGGGTTTCAGCTTCTAGAGCTCACAATTCTTCATAATGCAAAAATAATATATGCCCAATGAGTTTCCCCAAAAGCTCTTTTATATTCACCTCTTTTTAATATTTTATTTTCCTGCACTTTTAAATATATCATTAGACCAGGGAAATAAAGTGACTTTATCAACTTTTAATATTATTTCACTTAAGTAACTTAGAGCACTTTATTAATTTAATTAAATAACACTATACTTAGAATAGACTTGGACGGATAATATTAATTAATTAAATTAAATTATTCCCTAGATCTCAAAATTAGCCCACGAGAATAAAATAGGCTAATTTTACCACCTCTGCGTATGCCTCGGAAGGGGACATTACAGTTCTCCCTTCCTGAAATTGCTTGGCCTCAAGCAATTGCAGATTAGGGTGCTGTAAAATCTGATCTCCTTCCCATGTAGCATCCTCCATGGGCAAGTCTCTCCTCCTGATAAGATACTTCCTGATCACTCTGCTCCTCCACTTTCTCTCCCTGACATCCAGAATCTCATTAGGAACCAAAACCAACTGCCCCTCCTCATCTAGCAGGGGTAACTCTGCTGAAGAAGTGACTTGCTGTCCTAGTGCCTTCTTGAGTCACAAAACATGAAAAACATTATGAATCTTACTACCTTTAGGTAACTCAAGCTCGTAAGCTACCCCCCAACTCGCCAAATAATCCTGTAGGGACCATAGAAACATGGCTTCATTTTTTCTGCACGACTTTTCTTCAATGAGGACTGTTTGTAGGGCTGCAACCTCAAAAAGACCAAGTCTCCAACCTCAAAACTGCCCTCAACCCTGTGTCTGTCTGCATAAATCTTTTGTTGATTCTGAGCCACCTGTAAATTCTCCTTAAGAGCCTTAAGAATATCTTGGCTCTCCTGTATCTAGTCTTTGGCTTTGGGAGCTCTGCTATCCCCAAATGCCAAATCCATGAAAGAAGGTGCATCATAACCATGTAATGCACATAAGGGTGTCATGCCAATGGATATATGGTAAGTGGTGTTGTAACAGTGCTCCCCTTGATGCAACCACTTAATCCATGCCCTCTGCTGTCCCGAGACATAGTTACGTAAGTACCCCTCAACCCATTTATTCACTATCTCCGTTTGACCATCTATCTAAGGGTGGTAACTCGTACTCGGAGTCAACTTTGTGCCAACAAGTCTGAACAGCTCTTGCTAGAAAGCACTAAGAAATCTGCTGTCCCTGCCACTGACAATGTACTTAAGCAACCCATGGAGTCTAAAAACCTCCTTGAAAAATAACTTTGCCACCTGTGGTGCCTTGTAATTAGATGAAATTGTGAAGAAGTGAGCGAATTTAGTCAACCAATCTACCAAAACATATATGCAATCGCTGCCAGGAACCTTAGGTAGACCTGTGATGAAGTCCATAGACATGCTCTCCCACTTCTGATCAAGAATGGGCAATGACTGCAATAATCTTACTGGATGGATATGCTTTGACTTGTTCTGCTGACAAGTCACACATTCTCTCACATGACACAACACATCGTCCTTGAGGCCCTTCCATGAGACCCTCTCCTTGATTTGCCTGTAGGTTTTCAAATACCCTGGATGCCCTACCAATGGTGTATCGTGTGTAGCTCCCATAATCTTCTCCTTAAGCTTAGATTCGGGTACTAAGTATATCCTGTCCTTGTAGTAGATAATTTCATCTACCACCTAGTACTCATTATCTTGAATCTGACCATCCATCAACTCACAGGCAAACTTGTTCTTGGAGTACTCCACCAAGAGGTGAGATTTCCAATCAGCTGAAATCTCTGTAAGGTAACATGCTACTGGTTTCCTGTAAAGGGCATTTGCAACTATATTTTTCTTGCCCTTAACATACTCAATATCAAAAGTGTAGGCCTGTATTTTGTTGACCCACTTCTGCTGCCTCTCATTTAGGTCCTATTCCAGGACATACTGCAAGCTATTGTGGTCGGTCCTCACAGCAAATCTCCCACCTACCAAATATTTTTTGAACTTCGCCAAAGCGTGCATAGTGGCGAGCATCTCCTTGTCGTAGATGGAATAAAGTCTCTGGTACCTTGAGCTTCTGACTCTCAAATGCTATCGGATGTCTGTTCTGCATCAATACTGCTCCTATGCCCTCACTCGAAGCATCACACTCAAGCACAAAGGGCTGAGTGAAGTCAGGAAGTACCAACATTGGACAACTGCACATAATCTCCTTAAGCCTGTTAAATGCCCTCTAAGCCTCCTTTGTCCATCTGAAAGCTCCCTTCTTTGTGAGATCTGTTAAGGGTGCACCAAATGTGAAAACCCCTTAATAAAGTGCCTATAGTAACTGCACAACTCAAAGAAACCACACAGCTCTATCAAGGGCTTAGGTGGTGGCCAATCCAATATCACTTGAATCTTCTCTTGAGGAACTTGCACACCCTGTGCATTGATCACATGGCCCAAATACAAGATCTCCGTCATACCGAATTCACACTTAGATGCCTTAGCATATAGAGACTGCTCTCCCATGATGCCCAAAACCTCATCTAACTGCCTCAAGTGGTCATCCCATGTTTTGCTATAGATTAGGAGATCATCAAAGAACACTAGCAATAACTTATGCAATTGCTTGTTGAAGATGTGATTCATACATGACTAGAAAGTAGTAGGTGCGTTGGTCAACCCAAGTGGCATGACCAAAAACTCATAGTGCCCATAATGGCACTTGAATACTGTCTTGGGTATATCTTGCTTACAGACTCTAATTTGGTGGTACCTCGATTGAAGATCAATCTTCGAATAGTTAACTGCCCCATGTAATTCAT
Source organism: Torreya grandis (assembly GCA_037957365.1). Classification (NCBI taxonomy): domain Eukaryota; kingdom Viridiplantae; phylum Streptophyta; class Pinopsida; order Cupressales; family Taxaceae; genus Torreya; species Torreya grandis. The sequence continues at coordinate 427,517 of JARHVA010005099.1, read as the reverse complement.
CTAGTAACTCATCGATCCTGGGTATAGGGTACTTGTTCTTGATTGTCTTCTTATTCAAAGCTCGGTAGTCTATACACATACACATCGTTCCATCCTTCTTGACCAAGACTATTGAAGAAGTGAATGGACTGGAGCTAGGTTTGATGTGGCCCATGTCTAACAACTCCTTAATGGCCTTCTCTATCTCATCCTTGAATCTCTTCGGATGCCTATAAGGAGTGGTTATCACCGGTTTAGCTCCCTCTTCCAGCTCAATAGTATGCTCGAAACCTCTATCAGGTGGTCTCCTTGGGGGTATCTCTCCAAAAACTCTGTCATGTTTGCCCAGTAGTGATTGAATGTCCACATGATAGGGTTGGCTGCTATTTGGAGACTCCTTGGACGTAATTAAACACTTTGCTGTCCACGGTACATCCCCATGCCAGAGAATACTCTCCATCCGCTTAGATGAAACTATCTTTGGAGAACCATTGGCCATACCCCTTAGCACCACTTTCTTACCATCTGCTGTCTTGAATTTTAGCTCCATTGTCTGGAAGTTCTGAGAGTACTTTCCCAACGAATAAAGCCATTGTATCCCCAAGATGGCATTAGTATCACCTAGGTCAACTACATAAAAATCATCCGCCACTATGTAGTTGCCTAATGTCACATCCAACTGAGGAACCTTTTGTGTGCAAGTCATGTTGAACCCATCTGCTACCATCACATTGAATCCCTCGAAGTCCTCTATAGGAATACTTCTCTTAGCCACCAATGCCGAGTCTATGAAATTGTGGGTTGCCCCACTATCAATCAAAACTGTAACTCTTTGCCCCTGTAATACGCCCCTAACTCTGAAGGAGTTGAATCTAGGAGTACCTGATAAAGTGGCAATGGCTCCACTCTTAGCCTCCTCATGTGGGTGCTCATCCTCTGAACTGCTATGATTGCTGCCCTGCGCTTGTTTTGCCTTACCTTCATCCTCACTATCGGAAAGAACCTCAATGTAATGCACTTTTCCTTTGCCCATGCATCTATGTCCAGGCTCCCAAGGCTCCTTACAATTGAAACATAACTTCTTCCTCCTCAACTCCCTATGAGCCTCATCATCCAACTTGTCCTTCCTGGGCCACTCCTTCTGAAAAGGTTTCTTATCTTTGTTTTTATGAGGAACGAAAGGTTTGGACGGAAACTTGCTCTTAGGTATAGAGTTCTCCATGTCACATGCCCTAATGATGGCATCTTGTAGTGACTCCGGTTTGAAGGCTTTAATACAACAACGCAGTGGCTCGGATAAACCGTTAACAAAGATGAAAGATCCCTGATGGATCCCTTCGGCTGATCTGCTGTAATTTTGTATTTTTAAATTGGGTTTTCCTATTTATGAATGTTTTCTTTCCGAAATAGACGGAAGTTGCAGAAGGGTTTGATTGTTTTTGTGTTTTGATGATTTTGCAGCAAGTAAATAATGAAGTACAAGAACATAAATAAATTCTGAAATTAAATATCAAATACAGCCAAAACAAATTGCTTATGGGCAGAATTCTGGATAGTAAATCAAATAGGGAACCAGATACAGATTTTCAATAACTCAGGGAGATTACAATTACACATAGACCCAACTTGAAACGCTGAAGGGGAATTACACACCAAAAGAAGGCCGCGGCAAGATTCCAACCCTTTTAATGTGCTGCGGTGGAAAGGAAGCTGGCTACCAGGTACAGCCGTACAATTGCAAGGGCTGCCAGGTACAACGGTACTACTGCAAAACCCTCTCAATTTGAAATAAACCCTCGAATGCCTGCTGAACCCTGTCACACTCCCTGTGCCTAGCAGAAGGAATACTGAATAATCTCCAGATACTACTGAACAATCAATAACCACTGAATTGGGGGCTACGTCCCAAATAGGCAAGCACTGGGGTTTGGCGTCCCAAATGCTGGAAGCTCTTACAGAGCCAAAGCGCAAATCCCAAGATAAAAATTGTTAAGAATGAATCATAATCTTGTTTTGACTTATAACCCTTTCCAATTAGCTCGAACCCTAAAAGCAAACCCATGTGGCGTTTAAGTTATAACATGTTATATTTCCCTTTTTAAGTGGTCAAGTACATAGAAATTGACCCTTTTTTCACATAAAGAGAGATCCCACCGAAAGGATCTGAGTCAAGAGAGAAATATTTAGAAAAGTCCAAGACCTTTTCAACGAGCTATTACACCATGGGATATGCATCCAGATGAGGCCAAAAACCCCTTATTACTCCAAAATGGCTATAAACTTAGCCTTATTTAATTAAAAGACGAAAACTTAAGAAATATTAAAAATATAACCCAAATAGCGTCAAAATGTACCAATGACACCAGAAACCAAAAAGTCACCCTGCCCCCTATCTGTGACTGAAGTCGGAAATCAAGGATTCACTGGCAGTCTCATCCCTAAAATCTAGGTATGCTCCTAGAAACTAGGAAACAAACCCTAATCCTCTGAAACTGAACTCAAGGAATAATCTCATGGAGACCCACCCCTGGGTATGATCATATCCTCCTAAAAAATAGGAACGTCTCCAAACTGATCAGCGACGGCCAGAACACCAAGTCCCCAACACTGTATAGCTATACTGGGTCTCTATCCAACAATGTCAACCTACAAGACCCCATAATAAGCTGACTCACATGTCTCTGCTAAACCGAGCTAAAGAGGGGACATGACAAAAGAGTATGATCAACCTGTACTCTGACACATCCAACACCATAACCGAGAGTCTATGAAACTCAGAAATGTAGGCATCCACTGTACCAACTTGCTTAAGCTGCCCCAACTCGCTGAAATGCAACTTTGGGTCCTTATCAAATCTATCAATCAACTTCTGAGTGAAGTCCAAATAGGAGGTAATGCTGGCATGCCCCCAAGTGACCAGTGGATGGAACCACAACTTGTGGGCCTCCCCATCCAAATGTAATGTCGCATATTTGATGGCTTCCATCTCCAACATTGGGTTGAGTTGGAAATATGTACCCAACTTTTGAACCCAAGCCCTGGAAGTGCATTTATTAGAACCATTGAATGAAGGAATGGACAACTTTCCAACCTTTCGTTGGAGATCCTGATTCTGAGGGTCTCTATTGTGATCTCTTGGTCTATCCTTGTATTTAGTAGTGCAAAAACCCTGTAAAGACATGGCTGCAGGGAATTCATCCCCAAGAGCTTGATACTCCCTCAAGTAATCTGTGAACCCTTCACCTTGTCCTTGCTGTCCCTGATTTCCAGCTTGCTGTCCTTCCAAGAACTGAGGTAGAAGTGGTCTAGGAGTCACTCTACTCGCTGCCCTAGTGTGGCTCTGTGCAGGAATGTGAGTGTTTCTCTCTCCATTGTTCCCGTTGTTGCCATTGTAACCATTATCACCATTACTCCCTCCTATACCATTGTTACCAACATTATTACGATCTGTCATAAACTGAGTGAGGAGCTGAACTAACCACTGTTGACCCCGTGCAAGGTCATTTAATATCTGCATGGTGCTGCCCTCCGGAGGTTCACCCGTCACCCATATTTTCCTCTTCGTCTGACTCTAAATCAAATATGTTACCAGCTGATCTCTCCCTTCTACTCCTGTATGTTATGTATTCTCTTTCTTTCGGATTCATAAATAATAATGCAACTGGAATAAACCCAATACTGCCCCAAAATTCTGAAATCAAAATATGCACTTCAAACACACAAGCTGGCAGGAAAACCAACTCTGATACCACTGAAATATCCCAAACAAATTACAATGCAAAAATTTTCCACTTTCGTGCTTCCGGCTGAATGGGCATTTTGTCAAACACTTATCTTGTAACCAGTTGAAGGGTTTTCGTGAAATGTTTTTTTATGATCATGAAAAGAGCATTCTTATGAACATGTGTTCCAAAAATTAGACCAAACAGACAGTAAGGTGATAAATATTCAAAACTTAAACTTTTTGGATCAATGTTTTAATGTATTTTCAGAACTACACATATAAAATCTTTGCTTCTAAACAAAACCAATGGAATGACATTATCAATTGGCCCTTAATGATTTTGCACAGCAATGTAAATGACTAACAGTCTGACCTTAGAAAGGTACATAAGATCACTAGCCATACGGCTTGCAAGACAAAGATATGGTTGCCATTCCCATACCCCTATCCTTCCTTCCAGCTGCTGCGATATAGCTTCAGTTCCTACAGCTGCACGTGTAGGAGAGTATTTCTGCCCAATGACCACGATAGGAATGTGAAGGGCCTCCAATATATGCGCTGCACTCTCAGTGATGAAGGTGGGCTTCGGCTAGGGATATGTATGTATACTGTGCTCAAATACAGAATGGTACGGCTGGAAATGAAAACCAATGTTTTCAACAAATTTGTCCAATCCTAACTTGATTCTTTCTCCTTCAACACAAGCTGCAATATATATATATAAGCAATCATTGCTTGTAAGACTTCGTTGCCCTATCCTTCCTTCCAGCTGCTGCGATATAGCTTCAGTTCCTACAGCTGCACGTGTAGGAGAGTATTTCTGCCCAATGACCACGATAGGAATGTGAAGGGCCTCCAATATATGCGCTGCACTCTCAGTGATGAAGGTGCGCTTCGGCTAGGGATATGTATGTATACTGTGCTCAAATACAGAATGGTACGGCTGGAAATGAAAACCAATGTTTTCAACAAATTTGTCCAATCCTAACTTGATTCTTTCTCCTTCAACACAAGCTGCAATATATATATATATATATATATATATATATATATATATATATATATATATAAGCAATCATTGCTTGTAAGACTTTGTTTTATTCCAGTGATATTTGTAATCGTTACTACTCTGACAAGAAATCTGGGTGATTCCTTCAGCGACTAGCTAGGGTAGAATCTTGCTCTCCCTAAACCAACAATCCCCTTAGGGTTTCAGCTTCTAGAGCTCACAATTCTTCATAATGCGAAAATAATATATGCCCAATGAGTTTCCCCAAAAGCTCTTTTATATTCACTCCTTTTTAATAATTTATTTTACCGCACTTTTAAATATATCATTAGACCGGGGAAATAAAGTGACTTTATCAAATTTTAATATTATTTCACTTAAGTCACTTAGAGCACGTTATTAATTTAATTAAATAACACTATCCTTAGAATAGACTTGGATGGATAATATTAATTAATTAAATTAAATTATTCCCTGGATCTCAAAATTGGCCCACATGAATAAAATAGGCTAATTTTACCACTTCTGCTTATGCCTTGGAAGGGGACATTACATGCACCTAGGGAGATGATATTATAATGCATATTGGTGGGTGGAGATTCCAGATGTTATGAACCTCACAACTATGAAGTAGAATAACTGAATATGTTGGATCAAACAAACCCTTGAGGTAGGGCAAAACCATACAATATTTCTTATGGGAAAGAAATCACTCCACTATCATAGAGTTCTTCGAGAGGGCAACTTCCTTATTAGAGCATACATTCCAATTACAAAATATTTTATGGATGTCTTTACACTAGTCATGCACCTTATTTATACTAGTTCTACTTTAGCCAACTACTAATTTCCATGCATGTAGGATAATTCAAAATAGCTCAAGGGACGACTTACAAAAAAATGCTTCCATAGCTTTTATTAATAACAGAGGTTACCCATATGAGGTAATATAATATACCCATTAAAGGGATGTGTGCCACATTCTGGCATCTCCTCCCACCAATATGCATTATAATATCATCTCCCTAGGTACATTACACTATTATGCTAAAGAGATTCAAATCATTTGATGTGTTATGCCATTTAGTTAGGGATTGAGAAGTTAAGCTCATATATTGGAATAAGCTAAAGTACGTGGCTATTACTCCAAGTATTACACTGCAAAGTCTCAAAGCAAATCAAGTTACAATGTCAAAACAAATGATACTAAGAATGAGGCCAAAACAACAGTTAATGCAATGTCACAACTTCTTGATAGGGTTGTCTTATCCATTCAACGAAGGAGGCAATTTGCATGATTACTTGAACCGTTATAAACTCTTGCAAAAGTTACTTGAGTGCAACCTTATATCTCTTTTTCCACTTAAGGAGGTTGACATGAATAAGTCTCTACCTAAGGGGCATGACAATAATGCATAATGTGACTAACATAGATGCGAGGGACATTATACAAATAGATGCTTTGCGCTAAAACATAAGATTCAAGATCTTAATTGATGATAACATTATTGAGCTTAACACACCTACAAATGATTCAGAACCACAACCTAATGGGAATGCAAAGTTGAAAATCTTTTCCGATCCCTTTCTGAATTATGCGGCAACAGAAACTAAGGCTAATTTTGAGGTTCATATGACCTACAATACATGCCCACCTCCTTTGACATATGATCACACAATGGATGGTAATATTGGTACACTTACAAGCATATTTATACAACCTTTCTTAATACTCTTGGATATACACATGAGAATTTGATGAATACAAGGATAATCAAAGGATTTGATGGCAAGAAACAAAACCCTCTTGGATGCATTGTGTTACCACTTAAGGTGGGCCCTGTAGTAGTTGCTTCTTTATTCTTAGTTTTACTGAGTATTTGGGTATTTAACATGTTGTTAGGATGTCCTTAGATACATAAGCTCCATGCAGTACCATCTTTAGTACATAGATGTGTCAAGCATATACATGGCACTAGGGTGGTCATAGTTTCGGCTTTTCTATATGAATATCTTATTCGGCCAGAGATGTTTCCTCCACCCCCACCACCACCACAGTCAGTTATACAACCTACTAAGGTTCATTTTACATAGACTGTTCAGAGGAAGGTTGTCGACTTTCCTAGATGACCAAAGCTTCAACGCCCATTACATTAGAGAGTTCTTTAGGACTCACTATAACCATTATCTACTCCATCACATCCTAAGCTAGTGTTGTAGATAGCTCACCATGTTTCATAGCGAACACATGCACGTGTTTTTCCTACTATACAATGGATTCTATAGTATACAATGCTCCCTAGAATTACTGATGATACAAAGGATTCCATGAGTCATGATGATGATAATGGATATACTACAGCACGAGACTACTCAAATTTAGATATAGATACATATGACGCTACTCATTTATGGTAGGTGACCATTCCCATGTTTGATATATGATTTACATGTGACTATCTCCTTGATGGAATAACTAGTTAGCATTTTTACAAGAAACAAAATATTTCAAAAATACAAAAAAAAATTAAATATTCCAAAAATCTAAAAGTAGGACTTAAGCATAACATGTTTGTTAGTTTACATTATTCATTTATGTTATTTATCATATGTTTGGTAGATTACATATCCTTTTCCATATGCATTTAACAGTATATATGAGTGAGATGCAAGACATACAAATTATAAGTGATATGTATATTCATAGATGCATGATATTCCTATACTCAGAGGCCATGGCAATGTTGGGGGCATCTTAGTCCATAGGTTACATTATTATAGGTTATATCTTTCCATGAATTTTTCTATTTATTATTTTGAGCTAAATTGATTGCTTACACATGTCTTGCCTTTGCTTATATTCTTTACAGTGTAATATTTTATAGACACGCTACTTTGTTATGTTGCGACATTGACATAAATTGGTGGTGTAGAATAGTTTGACTTGTTCTATGCTTCATTGTTATTTCATTTCTTATAGGGTAATCATAAATTATGCTTTGTTTAAGTCTTGCCATAGTGTATGATATTGTTGGATTGAGTGTGTCATTGTATGCCTCTTTCTTTGGCTCTGGCATTCTCATATTGATTTTGTTTTATTGAGTGTATCATTGTATGCCTCTCTCTTTGGCCTTTGCCTTCTTATGTGACTTTCACTTGTTTGAGTTTTCATTTGTTATGTCCCCTTTTCTAAATATTTAATTACGGAAGTAATTTAATAATAATATTTTAAAGTCGTCTTAAAGTTAATTTATTTTATAACATGGAAAAAATGACACTAATGTATTATTATTATAAGGGGGGCAAAAATTAATATTCATTAAGTAGGTCAAAAAACAATATTTATCCAAAAGTGTTTTATATACTTTTAGAGTTAGAGCAATTGGAAAAAGACAAAATTATAAAAAAAGAGTTGGGCTCAAAAGGATTATTCATTATTCATTCCTTATCATTAATTATCAACCCCTATTCTAGAGCTTGAGCATTTCTTGTTTAATTTCTTTTTGCAGAACAAAAACCCTTTGAGTGTGGAGATTTGGAGGACAAAAACCCTCTTGGTTTCTATTATTGGATTGGAGGACGAAAACCCTCTCGGAGGTGATTCCATCCGGGAATCACATTTGTGCTAAAATTGCGATCATTTTTAGTTTCAATTGATTAAAAGGTTCAAATTAGTTTTAGAATTGGGTGAAGGTTCAAAGTATTCACTGTTGTGCATCATTGAAGGGCCCACTGTACACCATCATAAACCTATTGGGAATTTTCATACGACATTGTCTTTTGTTATTGTGGCATGTATTGCATTCCACCGTGATTTGAGAGGTGTGGAGACTCACATGCATGCTGTAGTCATCACCCAACAATAGATCAAAAACCTTGAATAATGTTGTTTCATCTTCCAAGCCAATCATAATACATTATGGCTTGATGTGACCTGCTTACACGTTAGACGCAACCACCATGGGAGATTGTTGATTGGGCGCTCAATGAGCAAGAGGTTGCTGTCACACCTGTTGGCCATTTTTGGCCTACATACCAAAATTTTTCCTAAGTGTGAGAGGGTGGGCATTCAAGCAAGACTTCGGGTTTTACATAGCAGAAGACTTCGGGTTTTACACAGCATAAGACTTTGGGTTTTGGGAAGGAAAAGTATTCCACTTATATCACTTTATGAGTAATCCACAGTTGAAACCCCTCAGCAGAAGTAATCTGGGTTGGAAATCCTGAATTACTCTTGACAGTGCAAATCGGGTTTTGAGAAGTTCTTTGCTTATGAAAGTTTTATCGGCAGAAGTAATCCGGGTTGGAAACCCTGAATTACTCTTGATAGTGTAAATCGGGTTTTGAGAAGTGCTTTGCTTATGAAAGTTTTATTAGCATAAGTAATTCGGGTTTAGAAACTCGAGTTACTCAAGATAGTGCATTTCGGGTTTCTCAGGGTGAATGACATCTCTTTTTATAAATAACAAGAAGTGAAGAATCCGAAGTAGGTGCCAGTTTAGAATCCAAAGTTGCAGACATTGAAGAACAAACAAATAGACTCGGACAAAAACCCCAAAGGAATTCCTTTGGACAATTTGTTCAAAGAAATTCCTTCGAAAAAGTTCAAAGGACAAATTAAAGACAAATCCAAAAGGCAATGTACCCTTCGAAAGGAACCTCCAAAAAACCTGGGTGCCCTCCAAAAAGCCTGGGTGCCCTCCAAAAAGTCCGGGTGCCTTTTTCTTAAGGGTTATTCGCTTCGGAAGGCGCTGTTTAAAAAATGCAAAGGGCAAGGTACCCTTCGAAAGGGTCATTGACAAAAAACCCGAAGGGTAGGTACCCTTTGGGAAGGCTCATTTCAGGATCGGCAGGGACGTTTGCAAAAATCCCGAAGGGCACCTGCCCTTCGAGAAGGTCTATCTCACAAAATTTAAAGGCTTTACAAAAAGCCCGAAGGGCACTTGCCCTTCGGGAGAAGATAATGACAAAAAGCTTGAAGGGCTAAGATCACGAAGGCTAAGGGATAATCCCCGCGGACTTTTGTCCGTGGGAGATTCACTTGGTAGAAAGGGACAAACAAGAATCCCGAAGGGCACTTTCCCTTTGGGAAGGAGCGTTTCCAAATTGCTGAAGGGTAGGTGCCCTTCGACAAAAGTCGTTCTAGGGGGAAAAAGGGCCATTCAAGAACCCTGAAGGGCACCTGCCCTTTGAGAAAGCTCACTTCGGAAAACAACAAGGGCTTTCCCTTCAGAGAGGATGGAAGCAGAAAGCCCGAAGGGTAGGAATCCCTTTGGAAAGGACCAAGACAGAGATCCCGAAGGGCAGGTACCCTTCGAGAGAGTTCAAAAGGCAAAATGGAAGTCCGAAAGATTCTTTCGGAAATATTTGTTCGAAGGAAACAAGGGCCAAAGGAAAAAGACAAGACAAATCCCTGCGGACATTTTGTTTGCGGGAAAAGGACAGGGCAAATCTCCAAAAGGTAAAGCCAAGAAATAAAGTCCGCAGGAACGGAAAAAATCAGAAAGAGAAGCCAACAAAATTCCAAAAGGAAATAATTAAAAAAACAAAGGCAAGGTAGAATTCCGAAGGAATAATTGGACTTGGACAGAAAATAGAAGTCTACGGAAAATAGACACGAACAGACAGACCAAAATAAGAGGAAAATCCATGCAAGCAAAGGCTATTTTCGGTTGACTGGTCAAAGCTTCAGTGGAATAGTTTTTGAAGTCAAGCTCATCTCTTGATCAAACTCGTGCTTTCAAACGTTCCAACTCAGCTTCCAACGTTTCAATTGGAGTTATAATTTTAGCGTGGGATGGATTTCATGCATACTCTTGGTCAACTCAGCTCTTCAAACGTTCCAACAGTGCATGAAGGGTTCCAAATTTGGAGGTGGGCGTAGCATTTTTGTGTGATAAGAGTTTAACTTGTCAAAATTAGCCTACCGTCCATAACGTTCCATACATGATGCCTAAATAAAGAACAGCCTAAGCTTAGCCACCATTCATTTCAACGCCAAGGAGTCTTCATGCAAGACAAAAGACATGGAAAAGACAAATTTGGAAGGCTCATGCAACGCAATTTGGACTTGGGCTAATGAAGAGTTAACCTCCTCTCCTTTTCAACGCCATCTCTTGGCTATTGTAGTTTTTTATAAGTTGGCTTTCAGCCTTAGATTAAAATCATTCCTCTTTTGGCAAGAAAATTTCTTCCAAAGATTGTGCTGTAACTTTTTTCGGAATCAATAAGAAGATGACTGTATTCTTTTTTCAATTTTCAGTAGTTGGTATAGTGTACTATTATTATAGATTTCCCTAAGTGAGATTTCCTTTCTTCTTTGTCAAATCTGGATTCGTACCTAGTTATTAGCTGGTCATTTATGCAGGACACGTTATGTGTTTGAATGTCTTTTACTGAGTTTACAGTGAATATTAGTCACTGTTTAGTGCCTTTCATCAGGGCTATTTCTACATTTCCCTTAAACTTAGATCATTAGACAGAACTTTTTCGTGAAATACTTGTGTGTATTCATCAATTGGAGTTAAAGTTCTGCCGCTTCCTTGTCTGAATCAATGTTTTTATAACCTCAATTTGAGTGGATCAAACAAATTAGGTGTATCACCATTTTAGCTAGGATTTCCTTTCAAGTTCCTTTTCCCTTTTCCCCAGGCAATTTGTAGCATAGAAATTGAGATCCTCATTGATACATCTTACAAGAACCAACCTTCTTTGGAGGTTCTTCTCACCATTGAGGCACCCACCCTCGTGAGAAGATCCCATTGTTTCAACTAGAGCGAGGATTAGCCGTTTCAACACATCTTCGATTAGGTGCAACTCCAGGTTGACAACAACACCATTGTTACTCCATTTATAATCTCATCAGTTTACATGTGTATTCGGTTTATTGAAATAAAAGAAATCAGCTTGGTGATGATGACTTTATATAATTTTTTGTATGTAGCTTCTTTTGTTGTATATGTTGTTGAAAATTCTACTTTTCATGCCATATTTTCAGTCAAGAGTTGCTAATAGTAATACGTGTAAGTAAGAGATGGAAACATTATTTTATGAATCATAAATTATAAATATCTATTAAACATAGTCCTTTAGTATATTTTACAGCATTCTGTGAATTTACAAATTATAGACAATATCAATGGTCCCTAGTTCTCTGTCAATTCAAACAAAATGTTATTAATAAAATGAAAACTTAGGAGTTGGCACCTTGCCTAGAATATATTCATTATCATTAGTTCAAGGAAACCTGAAGGACAAAATTAGATGGGAACAAGCAAATTGGCATGTATGTATAGGTATCATTAACCTCTTAAAGAAATGAAGAAATATATTATGATGATGTTTCTAATGACCAAAGTAGGTCAATAGGAATAGAAAGTACATCCACTTACAATAGAATAGTTCTAGGGTAGAAGAACCCTAGGTGCTGAAAATAAAAGAAATACCAAACACTAAAGCAATGTTACCATAACTGGACGGGGTAAACCTGCAGTGGTTAGCCCCAAAACCATGTAATCAAAGTACAAATCACAAAATACAAGTGGCCAAGTCCGGAAAGGAGCTAATGAAGGGCAATACTAGAGTCCAAATATGGAAGCCAATGTTGCCTTGCGTCTGTGGCAAAGGCTTGGGCTAGAAGAACTAGCAAATTCACCCTCCACCACTACGAGAGGGCCAATTCATGATATAATAGCATCCAATGGGGAGTATCTATGGCTAAGGGGACCATGTTGGGCAATTTGAGGAGGAATCATGACACTCTCCTTAGAACCTCTCCTAGCACCCAAGGATGATGAACTTTTGGAGGTAAGGAAAAAATTGGTGATGTGTGCTTGTACTCGTGAGCTAGATTGCAGGATTGGGGGACATTGAGGCCCTTGACATTGCGATGAAGCAGATTCATGACACCTACAATGGCAGTTAGAGGTTTGGGGTGCCCTAGTAGTAATACACAAGTAGGTGTCATGCCTCAAAAGCATGCCCCCATATGCATTTGATTCAACAGTATCTAAAGTGTGCTTACTGCATGCCATGTATGTTATTGGCTTTAAGGAGGTAATCAACTTAGTAACTTAAGGGGTAGCTCTTAAAGAATTCCTTCAATTAAAATTTTGGACTACTGGTACTTGATAATGATCCTCTAAAATTCAAATTTCTCTATGAATTCCAGGATATTCCGTGACTTGCTAGCTAGGTATAAATGCAACTTAGATAGCTTCCAAAAAGTATGTAGATTGAAAAAATATTATGAAAGACAACCATCGTCAAAACTTGTGTTAAGTGTCAAGTATATAAAGCTGAGAATGTACCTACAACATGAAACCTTACCCCTTGGTTGGTAGTAGATAATCAATAAAGGCACATCATATACCAGTTAAATTTGTCAACTAAACCTAGACATTCTAGACATCAATAATTGAAGGCATATCTTCGATACATATCCCGATATGGACATATTTTAAATATTTCTCCATGATGATTATGTTTCTTAGGATTTATTAGCACCGTGTCCAGTCCACTTCACTCTAATATATGAATTGTTATGATGAAATCTTTGTCATTCCAACTTACCTTTGGTTTCTCCTCATTTTCCTTTGTTTGCAATTTATTTCTATTCATGGTTCTTTGTATTTTGAAATATTAATTCTGTTGATTTGCATCCTCTACATCTGAAGAGTCATATTTGTATCAATATTTTAACCTTCTCCTCATCCCCCAATATAATAATCTTCAAGTTGTACTTCTCTTGAAACATTTATTGTGCTAGAAGACTTCATTATCTTACAAATTTTATAGAAGTGTAGGCTTGAATTTTATGTTAAGCGTGGAAACATATATTGTTAGCAACTCAAGGAAGAATTTATTTTATATGTATGCCTGTGAATTCCTTTAAAATTGAATTTTCCTTGTTATGGTCAATAGCTTTTCTTGGAATTTCAGCAACATGTAATCTAGAAGTATAAATAAAAAAAAAGGCACCGATTTGTTGTGAAACTTTCCCTCCACTATCTTGGCTTGGAAGTGGTTTCAACAATCTAAAGATTTCAATTTTTTCGTATTTGACATGATCAATGGTTGGAGCTTCTCTCAGGTTCTTTCCAAGTTTTTTATTTTGTTTTTGCTTTATTTCACGTCTCCTATTTTACTTCAAGCTTAGGAACATGATCCTGAAACCTGTGAATCTTCTCATATGTGATCCAGTTTCATATGAATAACTTGAAACTGTTTGAGTAGTTGTTTGTAGATGTTTGGGGCACAACATATTGCATTGAAAGAAAAAGGATATAGTACCTTAATTTTTGCAGTTGGATTATCAGAGTAGAGGTTTGGTAATCTTTCCACCATTAATATGATGAGGGCTACAATTTTCTACTATTTCTTGCTCATCATAGTAAAGTTTCCAAGATTATTGGGTGGCAATCATTATATATGTGTGGATTTTATTTTAAAAGGCAAATCTATCTTCGGAACTGCTACTTCGCAATTTGTTACTTGTAAACTGGATCCGTTTGTACCATCTTATCTGCAATGTTTCGAAATTCAAAATTAAAACTTAATATGGTGTATTGAATCTTGATAGCTTCTTTATATTCATATCCATGAATGAGTTTCTGGATGTTTGATTTGGTCTTCAAATCTAATCTGTCTTACACGTTTACAGTTACACCAAGGCTGACACTTGGCAATAGATTGAACACTTCTGGAGGTAAGATTTTATCTTCCTCATCAACTTTATGTGGGATTTTATCTTAGAGTTTTCTACTTATAATTCATGTGAATCCATGAAAATTTGAGGATTGATATTTGATTTTATATCTTGATAAGCATTTTATTCTAGTTTTGGATAGCTTGAATAGAGGAAGTCTATGCAAATTATGATTAAGAATGATAGACTTAAAGTTTAGGTTAAACTGAGAAAATTGGTCTAGCCTGGTTCAAATAGGAAAATTTTGTGATCAAGGAGCATTTCAAACAAACAGATGGCTACTTGAGAAGTGTTTTTAGACCTTGACTATAAACTCTTTAGGAAGTTGAGCCATATTCTCACAAAAATGACTAAACCAAATTATAAGAAAGCTTATGGTCCTTTCTGTGGAATTTGGCTGGATATAAGAGGACAAGTTGGAAAAGTTACGGTGGAAATCCAAGAGATCATAAATCAGGACAAACTACTAGGACGTCACACAAGCCCTCAGATTATGCACTAGTCTCATTCAAACAATAAGAAAAAGTGATATGTTTTTAAGAGTAGGTGAACAAATGTTTGAAGTAGACACAAATAATTCATTTTATTCAATAAAGTGAGATATAAATGTAGAGGCATGATCTACAACAACTGTGGAGTTAGCGTTATCTCAAACAACTACACAATACCTATTGTACTGGGGTGAGTTATTATCACAACTCACACATGCATGCACACATAAATCACTAATAATTTTCCTATGTAGTACTAACCATCCTAGAATATTTCCAACATTCCTCCCTTCCTTGCCTCCCTCCCTTTAGTACGGATATAGGGAAGGGGAATACTACACATGTATCTGAACAAACCATAGTTCAAAATCTCATTCTCGACAATTTCTTGGCAAGGCAAAATTTGAACCGGGACAAGGATCACGGCAATTTTTTGTAACTTTATTGCTACTTTATATATATATATATATATATTCATAAAATAAACTTAAATTAAATGTAAAAAATTGTTAAATGACATAAGAAATAAATGGAAAGAATGCCATAAGTATATTTTCTATTAATTTTTTGCCAAAAAAGAGTACAAAGTTACAAATTGCAATGCTCATGCCTCATAAATTCATATGAAATATCGAATACACATTACATAGCACATTTCATCTGTAGCACCTAGAATAAGTATGTTGTGGCTATCTCATGGAAGTGGAAGGTAAAAGTTCCTCCTCTCCAATGCCAACATCGTTAGTAAATATATCATCTAGATCCTCAAAAACTCCTCCTGATGCCTTTGTTGCTTTAGATGCTATTGCTTCTTCTGCCTCCCTCTCCAAATTTGTGATCTCCTCTGCTGTAAACATGGGCTTTAGCGCTGCATCAATGATTCAATCGGCATATGGATCAATCTCATCCAAGTCAATATCATCATATATCTCTTGCCCCTCCACTTGTCTCACGCGAAGATTTTATCGCACAAAGACAAGGTTAGTGAGGCGTTGTGTCATCACCCTGTTGCGCTTCTCTGTGTGAACAACTTCAAACATGTTCCAATTCCATTCACATCCAAAAGAGCTACACAGTTGACACAAAATGTGGATGGCTAGCCTTTGAAGATTTGGTGTTTTTGCACCATAATCTTCCCATCATCACCCTATTGCTCTTCTTTGTGTGAACAACTTCAAACATGTTCCAATTGCATTCACATCCAAAAGAGCTACACAGTTGACACAAAATGTGGATGGCTAGCCTTTGAAGATTTGGTGTTTTTGCACCATAATTTTCCCATCACACATCTGCAAATAGGAGATTTATAATTTTGTAAGTCAACTAGGCTTGAATGAATGAAAGAAGTCTACCACTCGTATTTATAGACTACAAGTAACAAAACTAGAAAGAAATAATGAAAGACTCTATTTGTTTTTACTTGGCTGAGAGGTGTTTCTTCTTTTAATGCATAGAGTTGAAGAAAAGAGTTCCCTGTTGCATTCTTGTAAATCTACAACTCTTCAATAATTGCATCTCTAGTCTCATCATTAGGGATCATATTCTCTATGCATGTATTGAGACCATCCATAACCTCCTCATTGGCCTTAAAGGAATCATAATAGAAAAACTTAGAATTCAAGTAGTAGGCCATTGTATGAATATGTTGGTTGAGCGTGTTGTTCAATCTACGATTAATTATGCACCATATGGGTTCATATTTTCTTTGATTTTCTCATAATATTCATCTATGGTCTCCTTGGCCGTGTCTATGGCCTCATACAAATAACCCACTGGGTTTTTCTACCCGTGATATAGGGCCTATGCCTACAACCTTCTTATTCATTACCTTGGCTCTGATTTCTCTGAATTTGATCTTACCTCTAACTTCTGATCTCTGGTTTTTCTTGCAACTTGCAGGTACATTACTTCTCCTAAACACTCTTGACCAATTCTTGACTTACTATGCTAATAAGCCTTATTCATGCAACTAGTCCTCTTCTTCCTCTTGAATAAATCACTCCTCATCTACCTCTGTTTTCTCTCTTTTCATTACAATCACCATCCTCTGCATGTACCTTACTCATCATTCTAGATTTCAACTCACTCATCTCTATATGGATTCATAGTCTAAAAGCTTAAGAACTGATTTCAATGCTTCTTAACTCGTCATTAGGCCCCATATGGCCATCCCTCTGGTCATTTATACCTCCTTTCAATCCTTCAACCAAACACCATCACCTGAAAGCAATAACTCTCCTTCCTTCCACACTTGCTCTCTTTAAGGTGTATTGCTAGTAGCCCTGTCAAAGCACAAATCTAGATGGTAAGGACAATCTGAAAAGCCTCCAAGCAAACCAAGCTCAATTTTAGATACCCTTTATCCTTTTTCAAATTCTCCTAAAGTTTCAAGTTCAGATTCACAAGGGAAGACCACTATCTTAACACTCCTTACTAGCAATTAGGTCTCTCCTAGGCCTAGTCACACCCACAATGCCAGAATCCTTACAGTACGATCATGTACTGATCTAAAACCTCCTCCATCCTCTAGAGCACCCTAAATTACATAAAATTACCAAGTTTCATGATTTTCTGAGGGTTGAAACAAAAGTTATACAAGTTTCCGTTTGGAAACGCTAGCCTCTGTTTGCAAAGGCCTGTCCTAGAGACCGAGAGCATATAAATTTGATAAAAGGAATACCAAGGCACTTTCATCACTTCCAAGACCTGTATAAGGTCTGCCCAAGCTTTCTCCAACTTCCCCAACCGTTGGTTGCCTTTGCTCAATCTCCGAACGACTCCAATAAACAAATATACAGAATTCTGAGTTTACAAAGGACTGTGTTATAACAGAATGCAAAGTTGAAGTAATTATTACCTTTTGTTTTAGGGATCCTCGTGATGATTAGAATTTGCTTTGTTATAATGTATAGCTTCTATAAACCTTGATATCCTTGTATCATTTCCAAGAACTTCACTAACTCTATCTTCTAGACTGTACCTTGGCAGAATTGCTACTAGTTAGACTGTGTGAGCTTATCATGGAGATATTGCATGGAATGTTTGTTGATTTATTGTATTCTGAGCATCCATATGAGTTACTTTCATCAAATTGAAGACTTCCTAACACTTTCACTCTCCTTTATACTTGAATGATCTTCAAAAAGTTTCCTCTGTCCTGTTCTCTTTTCCGTGGATTGTGTTAAAAAACAGAGCTCTTGCAACCTTGTGCAATACAACTAATAACCTGTAGGTTAGAACAAGAAACCATTCACATTTCAAGGATAACAACAATATTAACTGTATTACGTACCAAAAATTATTGGGAATCCACATATACACTCTAAAACATGTTTTTATTCATTGATATTATTGCATATACAAATCATACACAGAATTCTCTCTAATAGGCAGCTCTCCAACAAATTTTGATCTTTCTTGAGTCTTTCCAGCTGCCTCCTTCCAAGTTCTTTCTTATCTACCCCTACTCTACGCACACACTCTCTTTCTTCATGCAAATTCACCACCTTTTATTATGCTAACATACTAACTCTCTTTTTCTTGTCATCTCCCATGTAGCAATGCAGTTACAAATGCTATTGTTGGCTTACATTCTTCTTTGCCATCATATTAACATGTAAACAGCCTCCTACACCTTCCTAGTACCATATAGGACCTATTACAAACATTGGCCCACCTTGGATTTCACCCAAGACTCCAAAATACCTCAAAACCTGTTCAAAAAATTCAAAATTTCAAAAGAAACATTTTGGTGGGAAAACTTATAGGAGCTAATAACACACCAATCTAAGACTCTTAATAACTCCACGATCTCCTAGGGGATCCTATAAGGCCCCTATCACCTATCACACACCAAAATTGGTTCAAATGCACCTCTAGAACGCATTTACATAATTTTACCTTGTGATGCTCTACATCAGCCTGTCCACCAACTGGAGAACTCGAAGCAACAGCTCTAACACCTAAAAGTAAAACAAAATAACACACAAATTTAAAATGAAAATTAATAATTTTTTTATAGCAAATAAATGATAAATAAAAATATAATTAAGTTTAAGGTTACCTTAATGATTTCCTCCATGCGCTTTCCAAACACATCATAAAAAATGGTCTTCATGACCCTATCCCGTTCAACTTTCTTACCATAGGAAGACTCCACCCACCGGTCACTCACCACCATTTGCTTAAGGGATGTTAGTGAGGCCGCGATGCTCTGCAATGTGAGGAAGTTTGTGGCAAATCATGTGACTCTCGATCGCACAAGCTCCTTTCCATTGGTGTGCTCTTTCATCAACTGTAGCACCCAAGTATGATTGTAAATGAACTTGGTGATATTTTAAGCCTTATCAACCACACTCTTCACCCATGAGATCTTTCCTATGTCCTCGAGTAGGAGATCAATGCAATGAGCTGCCTAAGGGGTCCAAAAAAGTGTAAGGTGCCTCTCCTCAAGAAGTCTGCATGCTGCTACATATGCGACCGTGTTGTCTGTCACAACTTGAATAAATCTACACACGTACTTTCGTCATCATCTCATCCCACATATCATACAAAGTTTTCACAGTTTTTACTTGATGGGAGGCATCAATTGACTTCAAGAAGACCAGCTACCCACTTAAAGCTACTAAAAAGTTAATCAGTATGTGGTTTTCCTCATCCGTTTGCCTACCAGATAAAATAGTGCACCTTTTTTTCTGCCATATTTTTTTTGGTTTTCTACAAGGGCTTGCATGTGTTTCATAGAATCCTCCAACAACTGGCCACTCAAGTCATGAGGAGTAGGAGCCTTGAACCCCTTCCTGACAACAGTCAATGCGGTGACCAAATTATCTAAATATGGACTTTTTACCAAATTGAAAGGAATGTTTTTATGGTACCAAAAGTTCGTTGCAACTGTCCTTGCTTCTTTTTGCAGTTCTTGACTCTAAGCGGTACCTTTCAATGAAGGTTGTGATCAAGGGCTACTTCGAGGAATAAAATAAGTAGCTGAACTATCTTCAATGGGTGATGTTCATCCTCGACCCCAATCTCTTGGAGTTTGAGCAATAGAAGAGCCCTCAATGTCACTATCATCTCTCGCTGTCATATTCATTTAGGACTACAAGTGCATTGGCTTTCCTTTTTTTTTCCTCTTTGTTTTTATATAAGTTGCAAGGTAAGCATCCATTTCTCGTTGAGCCTCATGGGGTGCTTGATTGCACATTACCACATCATTCAATGACAGTTGTGCAATGTGGTTTTTAGGGGAGAAACACCTCTATTCATCTTCATCCTGCAATAGTTGCATATTTTTAACAATCCTTGCCCAATCTGCCCTTAAATGTCTCAATTTGCTGCCTTGTAATTTTTTCAAACACTTTGTATGCAAAGTGCTTCTTGCTGGTTTTTGTCACAGTTTGATGATTTGTTTGAATGACGATGGATTAAAGCTTCAAGTGTTTATAGAACAATGCAAGAATGAAAATGCTAAGTTCTAGATGGCAAGAATGACTTCGTGTTTTGTTCTTTTCTATGCAATTAGATGAATTCACAAAGCAAACTAATCACCTACAGCTAATGGACATTTAGTCGAACAGTTGGCATGCAACCTACTATCTCAATTCAAATGCTCAAAAGATAACTATAAATGACCAGCAACTTGTGATTCTTATTTGTATTGATGATTTGATACAATGCTCCACTAGACTAGCCAAGACTTTTGGCATAAACAAGAATTACAATTATATGGTATGTTGGTATTAAAGATGCACACTGACAGCTGCAAATATAAACTATACTAAAGGATGAATTGTATGCAATGAAACTTGGTTGGATTGAGGCGCCCTTGAGAATAGATGAAGTAAGCAACTTCCAAGTGAAAGGATGATCTTCCAAGCCAAATCGAATTTTCCAAGCCAGCTGCCTCTATTCTGGTCTGATCTCAAATTTAAAATAATATGCAATGAATATGCGTTGTCTCAAGCATCTAATATCATCTCCATACTCTAAGGAAGTGGGCGCACCAAGCCAAGCAAAGAATCGATGCAAATTGGAACTCCCACAAGCAAAAACGTCCCTCCTAATGGTGTCCTTCCTTGACTATAAATATCTGATTTTTATATCAGATTTCTCTACAATGCAATTTGCTCTTTTTTACCAAGGAAAATCGATGCCAAGCTATATAGAAACCAACACCAAAAGATAGCTATGCAACCTCCACAAATTCACCTAATCGATTTCTTCAAAATTGGCCAATGGCCACAAATTTTGCTCCAATTGAGATGACTGAAATATCACCTCCAAAATGCAACCCCTCAAGAGATATTTCACTCCCTCAGTTATGCTATCAATGGGAGTTATCGTTCCCAAAGGAAAATTGATTCACTGCAGAAAACTCTAGGCTCCACAAGCATACCACAACAAAGACAACATCAAATCGGGATGATCCATAATGGCTGCCCACACCTCCCTTTATACTTTTTTTTTTTTTTCTTCATTTGGGAAGCTTCTAGAAACATCATAATATTTTATTATTATTTTTCCCTTTTAATATATTATATTTGCACTTTAATATAAAATAATGAATTATATTATAAACTACAAATATAACATCATTTTGTAACATGAGGTTTCTAAAAATAGAAACGTTCTAATAAATCATTAGAAAACCTCCAGAATATGTCGTAACTTCCCCAAAGAAACCAACTGCCATTTGGGTAACTGCGGAGAAGACCCTCTAACCATGTCGTATTAGCCTACGAGGGCCATTGACAGGCTAATCATGCCAAAAGTACAATGTCTAGCTAGAAGGGGACTTTACAATATTACATAGTTGCCCTCGACTGGTTCACAATGCTTCCAACCAGGGTCATTGCACTTAGGCATTCAAATTTCATATTAGAAATTGTAAATATTAAAGATAAGAAAAATTAAAAAACAAACCTATTTCTAACTCTTTGTTGTATGTTGTTTGTTGCAGGTTCTCACTGGACAGTTCTTAGCTCTCAGCTCTGAGCTCTCAGTTGTACAGTTTGGATGACAGTGGAAGCGTTGGTAGTTGGCAACTCAGCACAAAGTTCAAAGATAAATTTAAAATAAATCTCTTGCTATGTGCAGGAACTACAAGCATTTATTGAAACTTATGAACAACCCAACTGAAAGCAATGAGTATAAATGGCAAATGCTTCAAGCATTCATTTAAATGTATGAAAAACCTAGCTAAAGGCAATGAGTATCAATGGAAAATGCTACAAAATTGTGTTTTTAGTGTTTGCAAAGCTTAAAAGAAATCTTGAAAACACACCAAATGCTCATTAAGTAGATTCCATCATCCTATGGTAGTTCAAAATCTTGATATCTCAGCCTCAGGCCCCTGATAGGCTAAATCTCAAGCCCCTGAATCGCTATTGGTAATTTGGCACGACTATGTATTCACTATTTAGTGTTCATTGTTCACGGAATCATGAATCATTGCTTGGAAAAACGCTTAATAATTAAGAATGAACACAATCAACAATAACACTGCTGGGAATCGCGAATTACTGTTGGGAATCATGAATCACTTCTGGGAAAAAGTTAGAAACGCTTAACACAGTGACTTGCCAGTTGCCACTCACCAATCTCATTATAAAACCCTAAAATGATATGCAATCTGTTGTCAGTGTGTTGTGTTTTCGTGAATATGAAAACTGTGTATTGATAACTTAGAAAACCGCGCATTGGGAAACTCAGTAAACCTTGTGAAATTTGTGTAATAATAACGTTGAAATTATATTTTCCTTATAGTTGAGGCGACAAGGATTTCTTGTTTGTCGAGAAATAATTATTTTTCTCATTTAGTAGTGATCTCGCGATAAGTACCGAGAAACGACAAGAAATTGCCGAGATTTTGAACTACGGAACAAACATGTAATTCTACACATACTTTGATGGATGGGAACACATCAACCAATCAATGTATGATTTAAGACACACATTTGTTCATACTTCATATCTGTTTGAACATACACATTTGTTTACAAACATACCAAGTATGTACGAATAGAGACACTTTGTTGTTTGTGATAACCTACATATGTAAACAGGGACTAATACATTTGTTTACATTTAATACTCAGTGAGGACACACCATCTCTGATCACACCACACATGTAAACATGGACACATATATGTTTATAATTTAGTGATATAATATCATCATTGAACAAGAACACAAATAAAAAAACAAAGATTGAGGATTGGGTCCTCACTATGTTTTTAACGGCCGTTGGGCACCTCTATGAACTCACGTTTGCAACCACTGTGCTTGATCATTACCACTTGAGTATGAACATAAATGGTAGCCAATTTCACTAGACAACATTCTCAGCATTATTTGGTTTGGCGCAGGTTCGTATCTTCTCTAGCTAGAGGACATCATCACTGCTACTAATGATTAATAACTCTTCAGGCTATGTAGTTGTTTAGATGCATATTTTTTTTGCCACTACAATGGACGACAACCTCTGAGTTAGAGGTGAACTTGAGGTTGGATTGGGCCTTCTTCCTTTGTTTCTTCCAACCTCCTACATGACTTAGCCTAACAGGCTAGATTGATTTATACGTCGCATTTGATAGCAAATTCCTCGCCCTCCCATCCCCATAGAACAGATGTAGTCATTCTAAGATAAATGTCAGTTTTCCAGATGTTACATCCTTACAATAAGAAAATTTGATTTTGACGTTTGATGAGAGGTGGAACTAACAAAACAAATGACACAAAACATACAATACTAGAACGCTCAATTTTAACTAAACTATGGAATTTAAGAACTTATTTGAATACATACCCATTTGACAAAACACTAAGTAACAACTACATTAAAAACAACCTAGTATGCCCTTTTTAATTAAGGTGTATTTGAATGACAAACAATTAAAAACTATATTAAAAACTACTAACTAAACAAAACACTAATATTCTATCGATAAACTACAATAAGTTATAGACTAGTAAATAGCATTAAAATATACCTAGCCTAAATCTTTAAATGGACCCTAACAAACTAAAACTTAAAGACTATATAACACACAATACGGACTTTACAAATTATACTGAAGGAAAAAAAAAAGAAAAAACTTATATAAACATGAACCACTAAATGCATAAAGATTTAAACTAACAAAGAGAACTATACCAGACATAGCCATGCCTTATAGCTTTATCTCTTTATAAGCAACTACACCTTTATGATCTATGCATATGCCTTTTATTTGACGATGACGTAGACATGATAAAGAGCTTTGCATTATAAAGAAGTGATTGTGAGTTGTGTTGACATGTTTTTGATGAAAAAGATCTTATTATATTAATTAATATAATAAATATACAAGACTATTCACAAAAAAAAAGGCGGTATGAGAACACGCTGCCAAGTCACCAAACTAGGCATAGCCTAGGAACAAAACAACAAAAGACTAGGCCAAGCTTCGAAAAAATCAATTACATCAAAAAAGCAACCACCAGAAGACTAAGCAATCAAAGCGAAAAAGACCAGCAAAAGGGGGGTCTTTATCATAGGGATCACTCCGACCAAAGCTCGACAACTCATGCTTCCCAGAAACAGGGTCCTATCTAGAACCGGTAGTGGTATGATCACCTTCCTCTTGAGGATCTTCATCTTGATTAGAGTGGAGGGGAGAAATTGCTAGCACAAGCCTTGGAAACTTGTTATTAGGTGGTGGTTTCCAACCACCTTGTGAGCTCCTTGGAGGAAAATTCCATTTGCGTTGCCTTGCTGGAGGTAGAGAACCCCAACCTTGAGTGTGTGGAGGAGGTGGAGGCAAGGAGCCCCACTCTCTGCGTGGAGCTGGGGGAGGAGAAAGGCGACACTGAGGAGATCTCTAGGCTCGAGTGCAAAAATGATGACAAGAACGACTGTGACGGTTCCCTCCTCGTGGAGTGCCACTGTCACCTCTCGTTGCAGCATACCTGGGAGGGGAAGGCGGAATGTGAGCCACATTACACAGAGCATCATGTAAAATCCCCACTGGGATCTGCCCTAAAATTCTGAAAATAAATTTATGAATTTTGCCCTAAATTTCTGCTCTTTAGTTTTCTGCTCAAAACCCTAATTTCTGATTTTATTTTCTGATTTCAAACATGTAATCACAGCGAACATATATATGCCCAAACATGGTAAATAAACATGGCAAAATGATGCTACAAGTTGACATTTATAACAAGCATGAAATCCACCATGAAAAGTACATAGGGCATCCAAATATAACTAATTCTGATTTTTTGTAGAAACCCTGCGTCTACAAATTTGAAAGTTCTGATCTGATTTTTACAATGAATCCTAGGTCATAAACATGAAAAACAATGCCCAGATTTCTGCACTACAAATCGGACCTTATAAAATATGTTTGTACATGCCAAATATTTGCAAAATAGAAGGAAAATGATCAACCCTAGTTGGGCGAATCCTCCATGAAGTGTGCCTAGGGATTGTTGCTCCAAATCACCCTCCACACAAGTGAAAATGCCCTCAAAGATGGGTGCTCCAAGTCTGCCCAAATGTGGCATTCAAAGTAGGGTAAAACCCTAATGCAACATGCTCCAAAATGCCACCAAAGTGCTGCTCCAAAAACGATCTTCAAATCTGAATATGCAATGAAGTTGTTCTCCTCCAAATGTTGCCAATGAAACACAATTAGGACTCCGTGATGAATCCTCCACAATGATGAGTGAGATTTTCGTCCAACTCACCACATTTGCAAGGGTTTTTGTCCATGGAATGAAGGCTAGCAAAATTGCAGCCAAAGAGTATAAAACTCGAGAAAATATGATGTGAATGGATGTCAAAAGACTTGCTCAACCTTATTTTATACTTTTTTCCCAAACTCTTCAGAAACTTTCTTTTTAAAAAAATGCACTTTCTAATTTAAACACCCACTTAACTCTGAAAATGACCTTTTCATTAAAATAATGATATTTTAACACGCAAGGTCCCTATTTAATACATCCATGAATTAAAACATCTCATCCCGGTTCTGATGAGCTATAATACTAAGAGCCTTAAATATTTTAATTAATTTTTTGTAATCTTAGTAATTTAATTAAAATATAACCATTAATACACTCTTTTTTGCAGAAATGTCGGAAAGCATCGGAATTGAAAGCTGATTGCACTGGAGTGATACCGATGACGAATAATGAAAATTGAACTCGACCAGGTGAATTGCTATAAATAGATGCTCTCTCCAATAATCTTGGAGAACACACTAAAATCCGGAGATCACTTCGAAAAGGGGCATAAGAGTCCTCTAGACCATTTGAGCTCATCACCAACATCAAACATCCTCTCAGATAAGGCTAACGATCACCGAGAAAGTCGAAGCCAATTACAATACTGAAGCAATTGAAAATAGGGACATTACATTCCTCCCTTCCTGGAGATTGCTTGCCCCAAGCAATTGGTACCTGTATACTCCAAAGCCAACTACCAAGATCCCATATCAATCTCGGAAGTCTGCAAACTCTAATACCTGAAACACTATATGGTTGGGGGTCATCAGCGACACGTACCAACAACTCTCTTCCTCCGAAGGCTCCACTGTCCAAGAGTGCTAAGTCTATTAAAGACAAAGCATTATATAAATCCGAAACCCTGAAGAGATTCATGCCCATCAATAAGTGATGTATGATATGATCTTTGAAGCACGACTACTTGTACAAAACCTTTCACTGCTCCACTTGGATATAAACGTCACTAAGCAAACAATTGTGAAGCAACTCACCGAAATCCTTGTGAAGTATTGTACTAATCACACCAACACCTGGATCCCAAATCATTGCACCCTCATGCCAGCTGAGAGTGAAGAAATAGATGTCTCTCATTGTGTCATCATCACCAAATGTCCATCTAAATCTGAATGATCCCTTGGGGATGTGAAAAGTGTCCATCACAAGTGCATAAACAAATATGCCAAACACTCTAAGCTGTTGTTATACATCAAAATAGCCCCAACCAAACTGAAAATCATACTCATGATGATGCAAAAAGTACCTCCAATGACATATGATAGGATCTCATTATCATGCCAACCTCCAACACTGAAGTAGTTGTTGTCAACCTGGAGTTGCACCCTGAATCGAAGACGTGCTGAAATGGCCAATCCTCTCTCCGGTTGAAACAATGGGATCTTCTCACGAGGGTGGGTGCCTCAATGGTGAGAAGAACCTCCAGAGAAAGCTGGTTCTTGTAAGATGTATGAATGGATCTCTACTCTGTGCTGCGAATCTACCATGGAAAATGGAGAAAGAAACCTGAAAGGGAAATCCTACCTAATGACGGTGATACACCAAAATGTTGATCCACTCTGCTTGGAACCTTGAACACTGAATCAAACAATGGAAAAGAAGACCTTTGATTTTAATTGATCACTATGCATAAATATTTTATGAGGTTTGATCCAATGACAAAAAACGTGAAGAAAAACGATGGAGAGAGGTCTGATACAAGAACTTTGCAGCCACTTAACATCCACTTACAGCTTCAGCAAAACACATAGAACACTGAACATGACCTTTATAACATGATGAGCTAGCAACTAGGTACGAGTCAGAATTTGGAAAGGGAGAGAAATCTACCATGTATGTAAATTGCTGAATGAATGTACACTATGCCAGCGCTTGAAATTTGAAAGTACAGTGCTTCTATTGATTGAAGAGGTTACACAACTCACAAATGGCAGAGTCTGGTCTTACCAAGAGAGGGATGGATTTTTACAAAGTTGAAATGCCATTAATATAGAAATTTACAAGCTAAGAGATTGGCGTTGAAAATAGAGAGAGAGTAAACTCAAACCAACTCAACCTTTTGCAAAAGTCTATTTTGTCTTGCATGAAAATTCCTTGTGTTGAAAAAAAAGAAGACAAGCTTTGGATGCATGAAATCTACGAATAATGTCTTGACTTGAAAAGTAGTCATCTTCAAAACAAGAGTAGTCGAATTCACTCGAACTGTTGGAATGTTTGAAAGTCTTCCATTTGCATGAAATCAATGCAAATGCCAAATTAAGAATTATATTTGAACCGTTGGAACGTTTTGAGCAAACGAGACAAACGAGAGTGCATGCATGGAATTTTTGTCTGTTTGAAACATTCGACAATTTCCCTCTTCATCATGAGAGACAACTTTATTTTTAGAATTGAGGCGTGCTTGCTTTCTTAAACTCGTTCACTTCGTTGGAGTCACTTCACGTTAGTCTGTGCATGATCTTTGTTTATCCTGCCTTTATCTTTATTCTGCGTTGATTTTATTTATTGTTCTTGCTTATGTCCATGTTCAGTCTTGATTTAATCTTTGCTCAAGCCTCTATTTTTGCGTTTGTCTTTCTTTTTGTTCAGTTCTGGCTTAGTCCCGTGTTCTGCTTTAATTCGAGAATAGGGCTTTATTTTAGCTTTCATCCTTCGGACAAATTGTCCGAAGAACTCTCTGTATCTTCTCTTTCTCGGGCTTGGCATTTCCTTTTCTCTTCTTGGGCCTTTGTTTACACCCTTGTTCTTTTTATCGGGTTTTTTGAAACTGTCTTTATTCCTTCGGACAAAAAGTCCGAAGGAATTTGTTCCCTTGCCCATTTTCCCGAATTTATTCCTTTTAGGCTCTTATGTCTTGCCTTTGATTTTCTTTAGACTTTCGCTGACTTCAAATTGCCGTGGATTTCCTGTTTGACAATTATTCCGAAGGATACTTCTTTGCCTTTGTTTTTTTTATTTTCCCTGGGTTTTTTATCCTCCCGAATTTCTTCGGACCTTTTGTCCGAAGGAATTCCTTTGGACAAAAAGTTTGATGGAATTCGTCTCCTTTGGCTTCTTTTCCCCAAAGGGCAAGTGCCCTTCGGGAACTTTGCTTTTGTCCTTTGCTTATGTCTCTGCCCTCCGCAAGGGCTTTTGCTTCCCAATAATGCCCTTCAGAACTTTTGAAAGGGTCTTGCCACCGACCAAGTGCCCTCTGCAAGGGCATGTCTGCCTTCAAAAGTGTCATTTCAGAAGAATTGAAAGGCACTCGGGCTTTTTGTACGACACCGGGGCTTTTTGAAGGGCACCCGAGCTTTTTGAAACCTTCCCTTGGAACTTTCGTCTTGACTTGAAAACTGGTATTCTCAATTGTGCTATTGTCCTTTCTTTCGGACAAAAAGTCCGAAGAAAATAAGCCTTGAACGACTGCCACTTAGTCATTTTTTCGGACTTTTACACAATCCTTTGAGAGCTCTTTCTCTCGAACAAAATGTCTGGAGAAACAATCCACCTCTTATATCCCGAAAAATTCCTTCGGAAGACAAAATAAATAAACTTAAAGCTTGTATATCTTGGCTGTATTTGCACAATAACCTCTGAATGACTAAAATTCACCTGGCTGTAGATGGCCCACTTGGGTGGCTGTAAATGCTCATTTAAGGACCCCAAAACTGATTCACAAGACAAACTTGGCACCATAGCAAAGTTCTGAAGTGTAGGGGTGACAATTTGCCCTGTGGGGGGAAAAACTGTCAACATTTTGGGCGATTTTGCTGGGAAGCATGCTTGCTATGCTAGAGAACTGAGGCCATAAAGATGCTATTCGAACTCCCAAATGGTGAACTTGATTTCTGATTGAAAATCTCCTCCTGACCTTGGCTGAAGTAATCTCTCCCTAAAAAAGGAAGGGAAAAACACGAAAGCAGGAATGCTAACTAAGAAGCAAATGTGCAAACAAGCACTTATTGAACAAAACTGAAGCAAACTACTGTGCTTGAACAACACTTGGATGAAAACGAAAACAACTATGTACATAGAGCTTTGCTCTTCAATAGCAATGTTTCAAATGAATCCCATTGACTGGGATTGGGAGCTCTTGGCCGTCCATCTTGGCAAGCTGAAAGGCGTTGTGGGATTTGCAGCTGGAGATCGTGTATGGGCCACTCCAAAGGGAATCAAACTTCGTATGCCTTCATGGTTTGGCTCGATCCTCATCCCACTTGAGGAGCAAATCTACTTCATTGAAGCTTCGTGAGGAAGCTCCTTTGTTAAATGATCTTTTAACATGTCCCTGACGACTTTCCATGGCTAGCATGGATTGATTTTTTGTCTCTTCCAACGCCATAAACTCTGCATACTTGATTTCCATAAGCTCATTCTCCAACAACTCAAGTTGATGCATTAGTTCTAAAGCTGAAAACTCAAGAGAAATATGTAACCTTGCTTCCTTACCATAGACTAGCTTGTATGGAGAGTTGGCTATTGACCTCTTGTAGTTTATCCTATCAGCGCATAGAGCTGACTTCGATTTGAGATGCCATGACCTCTGATTGTCGTCAATAGTCCTTCATATGATTCTTAAGAGGTTCTTGTTTGTAGATTCAACAAGGCCGTTTCCTTGTGGATAATAGTTCGATGAAATGCTCAGATAAACTCCATGTTGGACAGCCCATTGGCTGATCCTAGATCCCACAAAAGCAATTGCATTGTCAGAAATAATGGTTGAAGGAACTCCAAACGTAGTAAACAAACCTTCATAGAAATCAAGGACGTTAGTTTCTTTTGCTTCTTTCAATGCAATTGCTTCCGTCCAACGTGTGAAGTAATCCGTAGTTGTTAGAATCCACTGATGCCCTGAACTCGAAACATGATTAATGAGATCAATAAAGTCCAATCCCCACTTGAAAAAAGGCTGATCCACTGCAATTCGTTGAAGGGGCAGGGCTGCAAGTTTAACTTTTCCTACAAACATAGCATATTGTTTGCACTTCCTAACCCATGTATGGCAATCGCCAAATATAGTAGGCCAATAGTACCCACATCTCATGATTTTAAGTGCTGTAGTTCTTGGGGAAAAGTGTCCTCCACCATGTCCATCATGGAATTCGACAAGTAATCTTTGAGTTTGGCTTGGTTCCACCCACCTTAGTAACATTCCATTAATATCCTTTTTGAACAAAACACCGTCAACGAACAAGAATGGAATTGATTGCAATATGAAATACCTTGTTTTGGAAGCACTTAGGTGAGAAGGGTAAAAACCATCTTGCAAATAGCTTACCAAATGATGAAACCCACTAGAAGGTGAGGTGTGAACAGCAACAATCTCTTCATCATTTGACACTAAAACAGTTTCATTTGTTTCTTGCAAGTCCTGAGCTAGATGCTCACAAAGTTCTTTGCCTCTAACCAACTTTGTAACCTTAATTTCTGTCATATTCCATTACCTTGGTTCTCCAACCAGCCCTTTTCTTATTTATGTCTTTGTTCAGAAGAAATTCTTTGATGCTTGGATGAGCAACCATTAGATGTATTTTATTATTAGACAACAAGTGGCTAAATTTTTTCAGAGATCTTATAACTGAAAGGACATGTTTTTCAACAAAAGAATACCTTGTCTAATACTATTCGAAGCCTTCGCTTTAGAAAGCTATTGGTTGCTCCAAATCTTCATGATTCTGCTGCATAAGAATGCTTGAAATGGTGTTCATATTAATAGCATACGTATATAGAATGAAATCTTTCGTAAAATCTGGATTTAAAAGCGTAGGAGCAGTTGCTATAGCTTTCTTGACATCTTCAAAACCTGTTACTCCCTCCTTGGACCAGCTTAAGTTCTAATTTTTATTTAACATGGCTGTAAGTGGTTTAGCCACAGTAGCAAAATCTGAAATGTATCTCTTTATAAAATTGATTTTATCCAAGAAACTTTGCAAAGCCTTTTTCCTCTTAGGCAAGGAGAGTGCAAGAATGGATTGGATCCTTTTAGAATCTAAGTTTAAACCATGCTTTGAAACATGTCCAAGAAGCTTACCTTCATGAATTGAAAATGCACATTTTTTGGGATTTAGTGATATCCCAAATTGCCTACACCTTTCAAAAACTTGCTTCAGATGAACCATGTGATCTTCTGCTTCTTTTGAAAACACTGCTATATCATCCAAATAAATAAGCACAAACCTGTTAAGAAGGCTTTGGAAGGCCATGTCCATGGCTATCTGAAAGGTTGCTCCAGCATTAGACAAACTGAATGGCATCTTTCTGTATGCAAATGTCCCCCACTTAGTCATGAAGGTTGTCTTGAATTGGTCCTCTTTTTTGACTAAAATCTGATTGTAACCACTTTATTCATCGAACAAGGAAAACCTCTCTGAACCTGTAACAAGCTGTAAAATTTGTTTCATTGATGGCAATGGATAGTGGTCTTTAAGCGAAGCCCTGTTTAAATCATGAAAATCAACACAAACGAATTTAACCATTCTTTTTCCTTCCTGAAACGAGGTTCGCCACCCAAGTTGAGTGCTTGATGGGAAATATAATAGCTGATTCTATGAGCTTGTGAAGCTCAGTGTTCATCAAAGTCTCAAGCTTTGGATTGATTGGACTTTGTGTTT
Source organism: Torreya grandis (assembly GCA_037957365.1). Classification (NCBI taxonomy): domain Eukaryota; kingdom Viridiplantae; phylum Streptophyta; class Pinopsida; order Cupressales; family Taxaceae; genus Torreya; species Torreya grandis. The sequence continues at coordinate 395,232 of JARHVA010005099.1, read as the reverse complement.
GTCTCACTGGTTTAGTTTTGTCTTCTAACTCAATAGTGTATTGAGCCAAACTTGGATCAAAACCTTTGAGATCACTATACTACTGTGTGAATATATCAGCAAAACTTGTGCATAAATCAATGAAAGCTTTCTTTTGTGGAGTGCATACCTTGCCCGATTTAAAAATTTTACCAGCTGCAATCTCTACATTGGCATAGTACTCTTCCTTTGTTGACAAGGATGGTTTATCTTTCCTTAGCTCATCATCTTCACTGAAAATATTTTGAAGAGTGACCAATCACTTGGGTAACTTATTAGTTTTCAGTTGTACAATCTGATCACCATACTGTGGTAAGTGTTTCGACTAATTTCTTAAAGAAAACTCAGTGTCTTCCTTTAAAAATCTGACAATTTGATTGTCATTTTCAAACACCTGCCAATTCTTTTGGTTATACCGAACAGAAGTCCTTACAACTACCTTTATATGTGACTGAAAAATGTCAGTTTTTACATCAGCTGGAATATCAAATTGTGCCCCAACAGCAGCCGACCTATTAGCATGTTTATTCCTATCTCTTGGTATTCCTTGAATAATAAAACCCTGAAAATCTTCAAGTAAATCTCAAACTTTGTGTCTGTAAGATTTGAGCAATAGATTCTTGCATATATTCAAATCTCTTATTTGGTAGACTACAAGTTCAATATCTCCAAACACTTGCAAACAATTTACTTTTATCTTCTTAGCCCACTGCAAATCGTGAACTAGTGCTTTATATTCAGCTACGTTGTTTGAACAACCAAACTGAAATTTAATAGAGGAGAAATACCTTTGTTATGTAGTGAAAATTAACATCATTACAGCTCCGGTTCCATGCTTATTCTTGATCCATCAAAGTATAATTGCCACAAGCCTTCATTAGATTCATTCTCTTTGACCATGGTTGGAATTGGTGCATCTTTTTCATGAAGACAATACACACCAAGACCTTCCTCTTCAATCAACTTGTAGGGATCATGCGCATGCAAGGTGGAAGCGCACTCATCAAGAAACAAATCTAGAACTCCATCCAAAGACGAGTCCTTTTCTACATCACTAGTTTGTAATATTTCATCTGAGATGATACAATTTGCATTGACCACATTCGGCGTATAAGGATCCATATGAAAACGTGAAATAGGCTCTGAATGAATTGTTACCTTTGTACCATATCTGGTTCTGAACAACAAATAGGTCCAATCAGCTGATAAATATCCCTCAAGTTTTGAGGTGAAGTCCCTTGAAAGGCACATAGCGAAATAAGGAGGCAAATCCACCACTACAACATCCTGCTGAATAGTAACGTTAGGACATGCATGTAATATCAATTTCAAATATTTGATAATGCCTATCGTTTTTGCCGATGAATCATCCAACTGCAATACCCCTTTAGTATTTGGCTCATAAACAAGGCCGAGCTTGTCTGCAATTTATTTGGGCATTACTGTACTGCTAGCTCCACTATTGAACAATTATGAAGCAAAGTACCACCCACTATCAAAGAAAGATAAAAATGGGGAGTTTTCTTCGTTTTTACGTTAGTCTTGTCCACCTTTGACATCTTATCTCCTTGCTGCCCCTGTTGCTTAGTTCGCTGATCCAAATTTGTCAAGACAACACCTTTTTCAACCGGTTTTGGAGACAATTCAAGCGCTGAAAGTTCTTGAATGAGTTTATCCTTTTGCCCTGGAATTGAAAGAAAATCTCACATGCTAATGCTGATGTTAGACTCTTTCATTTGATTTACAATACTGAATTGAAATGCACTAACCTTTGATTGTGTTTTCTGTGATACTTACTGCTCACGAATTAGAGGTATTTGCTGCACTTTACTAGCCTCTATATTCTTATTTTTTTGCGTTGTGGGAGTAGCAAGCTGCTCTTTTGTACTTTGAGCAACAATACTAAGAGCACTTGAAGTATTCGCTACTGCTTGGGCTTCCTCAAGAGCTCTTCTTTTATTTCTCTGATAGGTTATAGCTACAACTTGACCACTTGAATCGTTAGTTTTAATATCATGAGTAAAAGCAACATGATCATCAACCTGCCAGTTTATATTAATAGCATCAGGCTGCCCTTGAGCTTTATGCATCACTCCTTGTGATGTTGAACCTGTATCTTGATATTGAGCTCTTTGAAAAAAGAACTCTTCTTGTGTCATCTATGGCATGGTGATGTTCTGTGATACCGAGGCTTGGTTTTGAGCATCATTGTGATTTGATCGCTGCCAACCTGAATCTTGCATCAAATTATTTTGAGGTGGGTATGGAACAATGGCTTTTGAAGTGGAAGGAGCATTCGGATCAAGAGCAGCATATGGCTTCGCTGGAGTTATGGCTCTTTGTGCTTGATAGGGTGGACTATTTTCTTTGAAAGGCTGATAAGGAGACCTTGGATCTTTGAAAGACTGATAGTTGTTCTGACTTTGCTATTGATAGAGCATATTTGACTGAAATTGCTGCCTTTTGAGCTGTACTATTTCATTTTCAAAAGATTGTAGCAAATTTTTCAACTCTCCTATCTCACTAGCTTGACTAGTAAGGGGCTGCAATAAGAACTTGAGGTTTCTGGAATAGGAGCTAAGGATGGAATTTGAGGAATTCGAGGGGTTGGTACAAAAGTTATTTTTTGAAATATGGGCATTGGAGGTCTTGGAGAAATTTTATCTGCTTGTATCAAACTATTTTCTGCCATTGCAACTTCATAAGCATCTGGCAAAGTAGTACCACCCATTGATTGTATCATCACATTAATGTCAGAATTAAGAGCTTTCAAAAAATACAGAAATGCATATTCAGGGGATGGCCTAATTAGAATCGGTATCCTCATCCATGTCTTCTGGTATCTAAGATTAAAATCGAACATGAACTCATGCAGAGCTCTCTGTATGGCAGTTAATTGCTCAACTAAAGATAAGTGATCAGATTTGTCTTCAAACTACTTGACTAAGGCGGCACCCTATTCATCCCAGGTGGAAACGGATCTAAGTGGGAGGATTCTATACCACTGTAATGCTTGTCCTTTGAAAGAAACAACAAGCAATCTGATAGCAACATTATCCTCAACAACATGATGATCTGAACAAAGATTATCCACATCCTGGATATGCTCAATAGGGGTTGTTTGATTTTCCCCTGAGAAAAATGGAATACTTTTAAAGGCAGATACAAGAATTTCGTCTAACTGTGCTAGATTTAGTGGACTTTCCCTATTGAATGGAGCAAACACTTGATTTCTAACGGCCATCTTGGTGGTGGGGATTGCAGTGTTTAGAACGATAGGATGAGGGAGAGGTAAATATTCCCTTTGAGGATATGGATTTGCCCTCTTAGACCTTGCTCTTTTATAAGTTACAAATTCAAAAGGAATACCTTTACTTGTTGATCTTGTGGTAACCTTTGGCATAAACGGATTGCCTAAATGATGCTATGGACTCTGCAACTAGATGTAGATGAATATCGTTTATTGTTGCTAAAACTCTAAGCAAAGAACTTTTTCGTTGTCCCATCGGACGTGTCAAAAACTATTGTGAAGTTGGAGTTGCACCTTGAATCGAAGACGTGTTGAAATGACCAATCCTCTCTCCGGTTGAAACAATGGGATCTTCTCACGAGGGTGGATGCCTCAATGGTGAGAAGAACTTTCAGAGAAGGCTGGTTCTTGTAATATGTATCAATGGATCTCTACTTTGTGATGCGAATCTACCATGGAAAAGGGAGAAAGAAACTTGAAAGGGAAATCCTACCTAATCACGGTGATACACCAAAATGTTGATCCACTCTGTTTAGAACCCATAACACTGAATGAAACAAGGGAAAAGGAAGACCTTTGATTTCAATTGATCACAATGCATAAATATTTCATGAGAAGGTTCGATCAAATGACAAAAAACGTGAGGAAAAACGATGGAGAGAGGTCTGATACAAGACACTTTGCAGCCACCTAACATCCACTTACAGTTTCAATAAAAGACATATAAAACACTGAACATGACTTGCATAACATGAGCTAACAACTAGGTACGAATCAAAATTTGGGAAGGGAGAGAAATCTACCACATATGCAAATTGCTGAATGAATGTACACTATGTCAACACTTGAAATTTGAAAGTACAGTCCTATTAATTGAAGAGGTTACACAACTCACCAATGGCAGAGTCTGGTCTTACCAAGAGAGGGATGGAATTTTACAAGGCTGAAAAGCCATTAATATAGAAATTTAAAACAAGCCAATAGATTGGCGTTGAAAATAGAGAGGGAGTAAACTCAAACCAACTCAACCCTTACAAAAGTCTATTTTGTCTTGCATGAATTTTTCTTGTGTTGAAAAAAGAAGACAAACTTTGGATGCATGAAATCTACGAATAGATGTCTTGACTTGAAAAGTAGTCATCTTCAAAACAAGATTAGTCGAATTCACTCGATCTTCTGGAACGTTTGAAAGTCACCCCTTTGCATGAAATCAATGCAAATGCCAAATTAGGAATTACGTCTGAACCGTTGGAATGTTTCGAGCAAACGAGACAAACGAGAGTGCGTGCATGGAATTTTTGTCTGTTTGAAACGTTTGACGCTTTCCCTGTTCATCATGCAAGACAACTCTATTTTCAGAACTGAAGCATGCTTGCTTTCTTAAATGCGTTCACTTCATTGGAGTCACTTCACGTTAGTCTGTGCATGATCGTTGTTTATCCTGCCTTTATCTTTATTCTGCGGTGATTTTATGTACTATTCTTGCTTATGCCGATGTTCAGTCTTGATTTAATCTTTGCTCATGCCTCTATTTCTGCGTTTGTCTTTCTTCTTGTTCAGTTCTGGCTTAGTCCCGTGTTTTGCTTTAATTCAGGAATAGGGCTTTATTTTAGCTTTCGTCCTTTGGACAAATTGTTCGAAGGACTCTCTGTCTCTTCTCTTTCTCGGGCTTGGTATTTCCTTTTCTCTTCTTGGGCCTTTATTTATGCACTTGTCCTTTCTATCGGGTTTTTTGGAACTGTCCTTATTCCTTCGGACGTTTTCCTTTGGACAAAAAGTCCGAAGGAATTCGTTTCCTTGCCAATTTTTTCGAATTTATTCCTTTTAGGCTCTTATGTCTTGCCTTTGATTTTCTTTGGACTTTCGATGACTTTAAGTTGCCGCGTACTTCCTGTTTGACAATTATTCCGAAGGATCCTTCTTTGCCTTTGTTTTTTCTATTTTCCCCGGGTTTTTTATCCTCCCGACTTTCTTCGGACTTTTTGTCCGAAGGAATTCCTTCGGACAAAAAGTTTGAAGGAATTCGTCTCCTTTGGCTTCTTTTCCCCAAAGGGCAAGTGCCCTTCGGGAACTTTGCTTTTGTCCTTTGCTTATGTCTATGCCCTCCGCAAGGGCTTTTGCTTCCCAATAATGCCCTTCGGAACTTTTGAAAGGGTCCTGCCACCGACCAAGTGCCCTCCGCAAGCGCATGTCTGCCTTCAAAACTGTCATTTCAGAAGAATTGAAGGGCACCCGGGATTTTTTAAGGTCACTCGAGCTTTTTGAAACCTTCCCTTGGAACTTTCGTCTTGACTTGAAAACTGGTCTTCTCAACTGTGCTTTTCTCCTTTCTTTCAGACAAAAAGTCCGAAGAAAATAAGCCTTGAACGACTGCCACTTAGTCATTTTTTCGGACTTTTACACTGTCCTTTGAGAGCTCTTTCTCTCAGACCAAATGTCCGAAGAAATAGTCCACCTCTTTTATCCCAAAAAATTCCTTGGGAAGAGAAAATAAATAAACTTAAAGCTTGTATATCTTGGCTGTATTTGCACATTTGACTGTAATCAAGCAAGGTCCTTGGAAACCTTTGAATGATTAAAATTCACCTGGCTGTAGATGGCCACTTGGGTGGCTGTAAATGCTCATTTAAGGACCCCAAAACTGATTCACAAGTCAAACTTGGCACCATAGCAAAGTTCTGAAGTGTAGGGGTGACAATTTGCCCTCTGGGGGGCAAAACTATCAATAGTAGTTACCCAAACTTCCACAACTCATCAAAACAGCTGATGTCCTCAAAGTACATTCTTAAAACTCCATGATCAGCAAGATAGAACAATTACCTCTCACCAACTTATGAGCAGAAAACCAGTGGGTTAGGGCTGGAATACTTCTATCCTCATTAACATCTCCATACCTTGGACAAAGGTCCAACTGGAACTCATCAATTACAACATCTACACATACCTCAAGTCCTGAAAGTAGGACAGCCCTATGCTTCAACAATGAAGCATCATCATGAAGTGTATCATCATATGGATACCAAAGTATAACATCACCCAAGCTGAATATGAATGTACAAGTGTCTTCTCTCAAGCTATCATCATGGGCTATCCAAAAACTGAGCTGTGCCACATGGACTTGACAAGCGTCCATCATATGTGTATAATCTATTATGCAATTCCACTCCAAAACTCTCCAAACAGTTGCAAGCAAAAGTATATAGGCTGAAAATTCCCTGCTCAGAAATATAGAACAGCCACCTGTACTTGTGATGCAACTTGAAAACCAATGGTTCTAGCATGAAATACTATTGTTCTCATGTACTTCATGTCCCATGATGTCTTCTTCATATATCACATGTTCTGCCCATATATAATCAAGAAATGTTGTCATGAAATTCATGCAAGTATTACACAATGACCTACCTTGTATGCAACTTGGCTCTTCACACATTAATCCAAACTTAATCACATAATCTTGCATATCCACAAGATAAATGAAATCATGTATAGTTAAGAGATTGCTGTTTATCACCATAAGACCAATCCTTACCTGATACCTCCCAAGTTTGCCTTCATAGATGTCATCATAGGCTGCTGTCCCAAGGTGTGCACCATACTGAAAACTCTCCTCAAGGGCTGTCATAGCTTCTACCTCACAGCTGCCAGCTGTACAAAAGAGTAACCTGATGTCTATGGATGCAAAATCAGTCCTTGCTTTAGAGAACTCAAGTCCTGAAACGAGGACAGCATTGTGTCTACCCAAAGAATCATCCTCATCAAGATATGATGTCAAAACACAAGTAGACTCCTTCAAATCTTCAAATCTGAATCATGAATACATCTCTCCATGTCATCCTTTGTTGGTCCATAGGATGTATGCACAATCTTTTCTTCTACAAATCTCTCATCAAGTGTTTGCAACTCTGATTGCTGCTCATGCTTGTTCATCATAAGAGGCTCATCCCTCAAATCTTGAGTGTCAACAATGGAAGACTTCTTACCATTATCATCCTCATGACACTCATCTATCTCATGATCATGTGAAGACAAAGGACTGCTGTTTGTACTCAGAAAATGAGATCCATGATCATACCTTTTTGAGGTGTCTTCATTGTCCTTTCTTGCATCTTCTTCAATGGTAGGTTGCTCATCCGTAAGTGCTGGTCTAAGAGGTGTATCCAGCTGAAAGTCACATGTCCTTCTAACTACATTAGCTGTCCCAAAGCTGATCCGTACATCCACCTCCTTAGCTGCTATGTCCTTCGGTGCATTCTTATCCATAACTTCCAACCAACTCCATGTTGTAATGCCTTTGACAAACCATACATTATCAAACTATAGGATCTTCTTACTAGACAATCCCTTTGTTTCTATAATCAGCTCTTCAATAAAATGTCTCTCATATAACTTCAACATGTGCTTCCCAAATGTGATCATGTGTATGGAACAAGGAATGTCAAACTTACTATGGGCTGTTATACCTTGTATGTAGCTTGGATTTACGAACACTTGCTCATGCTTAGCCATAAAATATTTTAGATCAGCAAAAAAAAAAAAGCCCTGCCAAGGACATCCTCTTGAGGTATATTTGTTACCTTATGATTACCAATATCATGTGAATATAATGTACTATTGATTATAATCATGGAATCAACATTTGCAACATACCTTTCTTCTTCGTGCCAATTTGCTTTTTCTCTATGCTCCTCCAGCCCAAGCTCTTCCCTTGGTTGTTGCCTAAAAACTTGCTTTTCATGGTCCATGCGAGCAATCTTTCCCTTAATTTTCCGTAGGTGTTGTTTTGCTTGGAAGGCTATCAACTTAGCTTCCTTAGCCCTCTTTAACCATCCCTTGCACATACTTTGTGTCTTCATTACATCTTCTATGCTATGATGTACAAAATCAGATTGTTTGTAGCTTGTTTCCTCAACCATTACCTCATGCTTAGTCATCAAATCTTGAGTGTCAACCAGGTAAGGCTTCTTACCACTTTCTGTAGTGTCTTTGTGGATCTCAAGCACCTCTTCCTCCATGGTTGGATGCTCTTCATCAAGTGCTGGTCCACAAACTGTAGGCACAACTTTCTCTTCCTTAACCATAGAGTGATCCTTCAACTCTTGCAATGCTAAATCAATTTTATCAAAGTCCCTTTGTTCACTACATAACAAAATTTCTGAATTGCCTTTGTATGTATGAACATCAACTTCAAAGTCACCCAATTCACAAATTGACTCCTTGCCACTATGATGTAGAGATGGTGAAGCAATGTTATGCTCAAGTAATGGATCATTAGTAGAATTCATACCTCCATATAGTTGATTAACCACAGCTGGCTTGGCAAACTCCGTGATAGCATCCCTTTCAACCTTGTGGTCATCATGAAGAACTTCCGTCACTTGTATCTCTTGTCCAACCACCTCATCTATGACTGTTTGCTCTTCCTCTGGTTTTTTCACCATTTTACTTGTACATTGATGATTAAGTTCCCAAGGTCCCTTGCACGAGAAGCAAAGATTTTGTCTTCTAAGATCATTCTTACTGACTTCCCTTTTACCGGTGTTGGTACGCTTCTTTACCTTAGTCTCTGTTTTCTTTCTCTCAGCAACAAGGGAATCTAGCATTTTAGGATGCTCTAACAGCTTTATTAAATTCCTATCATAGTCTTGAAATGTTTGCTTTAATTTTGCTAAAAGCTCCTGCATAGACTTCATCTTTCCCACTGAAAACCTAACACTATGCTGCAACAGTTGAAGAAACCTATTTCTGATACCATTGTACAGGTCTGCCCAATTTTTCTGATTTTCACAACTCCCAATTCACTGCTGAAAATTCCATATTTTTATTGCAACCTCAATACTCAATTTTCACTAAACATCGATGACCCAGTTTACAAAATAAGCCCTGTTGTCTAAATCAAACATACCTAGAATGAGTAGAGGGTCTGAAATGACTCTAACAAGTTGATAAGAGGCTGCGATGAGCTCCAAATGACTCCAAACTGCCCAGAAATTTCTGCTAAAGAAAATGTGTTTCCAAACTCAAAGGTTGGCAGGATACACTGCGCTGATACCACTATAAAATCCCCACTGGGATCTGCCCTAAAATTCTGAAAATTAATTTCTGAAGTTTGCCCTAAATTTTTGTTCTTTAGTTTTCTGCTCAAAACCCTAATTTTTGATTTTATTTTCTGATTTCAAACATGTAATCACATCGAACATATATATGCCCAAACATGGTAAATAAACATGGCAAAATGATACTACAAGTTGACATTCATAACAAGCATGAAATCCACCATGAAAAGTACAACATAGGGCATCCAAATGCAACAACTAATTCTGATTTTTTGTAGAGACCCTGCTGCTACAAATTTGAAAGTTCTGATCTGATTTTTACAATGAATCCCAAGGCATAAACATGACAAACAATGCCTAGATTTATGCACTACGAATCGGACCTTAAGAAATATGTTTGTACATACCAAATACTTGCAAAATAGAAGGCAAATGATCAACCCTAGCTGGGTGAATCCTCCATGAAGTGCGCCTAGGGATTGCTGCTCCAAATTGCCCTCCAAACAAGAGAAAATGCCCTCAAAGATGGGTGCTCCAAGTCTGCCCAAGTGTGGTGCTCAAAGTAGGGTAAAACCCTAATGCAACATGCTCCAAAATGCCACCAAAGTGCTGCTCCAAAACTGATCTTCAAATCTGAATATGCAATGAAGTTCTTCTCCTCCAAATGTCGCCAATGAAGCAAAATTAGGTCTCCGTGATGAATCCTCCACAATGATGAGCGAGGGTTTTGTCCAACTCACCACATTCGCAAGGGTTTTCGTCCATGGAATGAAGGCTAGCAAAATTGTAGCGAAAGAGTATAAAACTCAAGAGAAAATATGATGTGAATGGATGTCAAAAGACTTGCCCAACCTTCTTTTATACTTTTTTCCCAAACTCTCCAGAAGCTTCCGTTTTAAAAAAATTCACTTGTTAATTTAAACACCCTTTTAACTCCGAAAATGACCTTTTCATTAAAATAATGATATATTGACATGCAAGATCCCTGTTTAATGCATCCATGAATTAAAGCATCTCATCTCGATTCCGATGAGCTATAATACCAAGGGCCATATTAAATATTTTAATTAATTTTTTGTAATCTTAGTAATTTAATTAAAATATAACCATTAATACACTCATTTTTGCAGAACTGTCGGAAAGCATCGGAATTGAAATATCTAACTGCATTGAAGTGATATCGATGATGAATAATGAAAATTGAACCCAATCAGGTGACTTGCTATAAATAGACGCTCTCTCCAAGAATCTTGGAGAACACACTAAAAGCCGAAAATCATTTCGAAAAGTGGCATAAGAGTCTTGTAGACCATCTGAGTTCATCGCCAACATCAAACATCCTCTCAGACAAGGCAACGGTCACCGAGAAAGTTGAAGCCAACTACAATACTGAAGCAACCGAAAATGGGGACATTACACATCACCCCAATGTCTAAGCAAATGTCTGAAGATGCTCGAGCTCAATAGCTATTTTATTTATCTAAACTTGAATCTGCAAAAGAACATTAGATATAACCATAGACTTGTTATAAACAAAATTGTGTTGATGTGTTTGATAGACGATGAAATGGATGTCATCATATATTGACTTTGCTGTAAGGCATTGAATGGAGTCAAGGTTGAAATGCATGACAAGGTAGAAAATAATTTAAATAGTAGATTCAAATACATTAACCGTTTGTAGAGGATGGCGTTGATCAGACAAGGAGATAACTGCATATATGTACAATGTATCTAAGATAATAGTTTAGTGATGCACATGAGTGCGTGAAAGAGCTGTTTGATGGTCTACTTAGAACGGACAAACACAAGGCAAATTTGTTTGGGAGTATAGAAGATCATTGCTGCTTGACGGTCTTGTTAGCCAAATTTGTTACCCTTATTTTTGAACTTTCCTTTGGCTAAGTTCAACATCTCTTGTCTGTTTTCAATCCAATTGTGAAGGACTCGTGAAGAAACCAGTTGTTTTCTCTTCTTGAAAAGTTTTGTTTCAGCTTTGTTTGAGTGTTTTTTCACCCCTTTTGCCTAAGCTTTATCTCATTTGGTAGGTTTCCTTTGTTTCGGGTTTTTAGTCCAAGCCTAGGAATTCTTTCGGACTTTTTGTCTCGGACAAAAAGTCTGAAAGAATTGTCCCTTTATCTTTTCCTGAAGGAATCCTTTGTCTCGGACAAAAAGTCCGAAGGTATTTGGCCTGTCTTTTCTCGAAAGATTGCCCTTCGGAAATTTTCTGAAGGGTTCTTTCTCTCTCCAAAATGCCCTTCGGAATTTTTCCAAAGGGTCACTTTTCTCTCCAAGTGCCCTTCGAAATTTTTTCGAAGTGTTTCTTTTCTCCCCAAACGCCCTTCAAATTTTTTTCGAAGAGTCACTTTCCAAAGCCCGAAGACTTAAAGTTGGAAGAACCCGAAGTTGTCAAGCTTGAAGAACCTGAAGTAGAAGAGCTTGCAAAACCCAAAAAGGTCTTGACAGTGCAAATTGGGTTTTCAAGACTATTTAACTTATAAAGCTTGATCCAACCGCTGATCCACGATAGGCAGATCGACAGTGCAAATCAATGATCCGGGTCATTCTGAATGACCAATGGAAAGATCAATCAATGAGCACACGGATTCCCAACAATGCCTCTCCAAGGCAAAACAAAATGAAAGTGACTCTTTTTCACGCCATTGTGCATTGCGACAAGCCAAGGAGAAGCGGTTGGATGCCGAAACATATTTCTAACATGGGGCTGCATTGACAACAACCATTTTAACACCATCTCGAAACATCTCGATTGGGTTGAGCAACCGTTGAAAAAACATCCACAAGAGGGCAAGCCAAGGGCATTCAAGAGGGTGACATGGATAAATCAGAATGCCCTAATGAGCATCATTGGCAAAGTCAGTTGCAGTTGAAGATGGAGACTTCCAACAGAATTGATTCCTCTCCTTGGCGCCAAAAGCTTTCCTTTCTCTCTCCTTCTTGCTATATATGCAACCCCTTGGCTAGAGAAAAAGAGACCACGCAGTGTATGGCGAAGCCCACTGGAATGATTCAAGTTCTGCCTTTAAGCATTTAGCATAAATCTGTTTCCTTCAAGCTTTTTCTGGGTTTTTGGTCTGAGTGTGCAAGAGATGTATAGTGGTAGCATGTGATGATTTTTCATCATTCTGCCCACTTTATCCTTCATACTTGAACAAGAGTTCTTAGTCTAATTGGTCACATAGTGTGTATCCAAGTGTATTGAATTTCTGTGTATTATTGTTTTGAATGTGCAAAATTTTCATTTCGGTTCATTTACCTTGTGTCATTTATTTTACACATCTCACCTGTATGTTGAAATATTGTTGTTAGAATCTTTAGAGTTTGGGAATGGCTTTTGATGTATTGTGCACTAGAATCTGACATTCATGTGGAAAATAGTTTTGGTGTATCAACACTCTTAGAATAGGATTTCTTTTTCTGTAAATTTCTAACTCTTTTCCTTTTAAACAAGTTGGTTTAGCAAAGATTGTTTTGCAGAGACATATACAGGGAGCTAGCCCTTTCAATCTAGAGGTCCATTTCCTCAATAGGCATACCCATAGGCCTGTAAATGTTCCAACGTTGCCCAAATCTGGGAGAGGATTGAACACTCTCTTTTAGGGTGCAAGATTTGGAGACAACAGGTCTTACACAAGATACATGGAACTAACACAAAGTTGTCAGGTCTGGAAAATCACATGGAAGCTTGGATGAATTAGAAATTGGATCCACGCTTGGACAATTGGACTGCACCAATGCAGCATAGATGACATAACAAAAAAGTAGATACTATATATGATGAACTACCTTAGTTTTTGCTAAAAACTGTTGGCAATTTTGGCTAATGTCTGTAATATTGTCATTGATGTCAAAGGCAGCTTGTGCTATCAGACATTAATGTCAAAGTTGAATTGCACAGACTTACAGTGCAAATCGGGTTTATAAAGAGCTTCTACTTATAAAATAAGTAAAACAGTCTTGAGAACCCGAATGGGTCTTGTAGTGCAGATCGGGTTTATGCAACGACTTTACTTGTCTCATTTTTATAAGTCAAGTTGTCTCAAGAACCCGAAAGGGTCTAGAAGAGTTGATCGTGGTTTCGGAAGCACTTTGCTTCTTTCATGTTTATAAGATAATCAATGTGGAAAACCCAAATGTGTCAAGGAAGAGGTAATTGGGATTTCGGAGTGACTTTGCTTCTCTCATGTTTATGAGTTAAGCAATGTGAAAAACCCGAATGGGTCTAGGTGAGTTGATCGGAGTTTTGCAACAACTTTACTTAGTTCATTCTAATAAGTTAAGTAAAGTTGAATACCTGAATGGGTCTGGGAGAGTTGATCGGGTTTCTAAGATGACTTTACTTCTTCCAAGTCTATAAGTCATGCTGAATGAAGAACCCGAAATGGTCTTGAAGAATTCTTTCAGAAAAATTGTCAAGAAAGCCAAAGGGTACATTCAAGAAAGTCCGATGGGTATGTGGACCCGTTCAGAAAAGCCGAAGGGTACATTCAAGAAAGTCTGAAAGGTATGTGGACCCTTTCAGAAAAGCCGAAGGGTATGTGGACCATTCAAGAAAGCCGAATGGCACTTCTCAAGAAGTCCAAAGGGCAAGTGGACCGTTCAGGAAAGTCGAATGACACTTCTCAAGAAGTTCGAAGGCAAGTGGACCATTCAGAAAAGCCAAAGGGTAGTCCGCAGAAAGTCCGAAGGGCAAGTGGATCGTTCAAGAAAGTCGAAGGGCACTTCTCAAGAAGTCCGAAGGGCAAGTGGACCGTTCAAAAAAGCAGAAGGGTAGTCTACAGAAAAATCGAAGGGCATGAGGACGTTTCCAAGGATTCCGAAGGACAATTTGTCGGGGAAATTGTTGTGAAGAATTTTGTTAGAAAAATTGTCCCAAAGGAGTTCTTCGCAGAAATTGTCCCGAAGAAATAAGTTGGGAAAATTGTCCCGAAGGGGACCTGGACAAAAAGTTCACGAAAATTGTCCTAAAGGGGACATGTTAAAGTTCGAGCAAGTCTGAAGAGATCAACGAAGGGGAAGCATCTCAAAGATGCTGAAAGAAGCGAGATGAAGTCAACATGTCGAAGGTTAATGATCTAGTCAACATAAAGAGCAAGCATCTTTGATGATCCAATGACACACGCAAGTCAAGATTAGGAAGATCCAACGGAGTGAGTGAATCCAAAGCCTTAAAGGTGCTCGAAGGTTAACGCACATTGACAAAGTTATAGATCAAGCATATTCGAATAAATCGAAAGGAGCGAAAGCGATCCTGATATATAGGAAATAGTGAGATGCAAAGAGGAGCTCGATGGTTAGACTTGGTGCGAAGAAAGAAATCAAAGGCCTGCATTTAATATATTCTCAATGAACAATTGAAGGAACATACAAAACCTGTAAATGATTGAACAGAGCTCGAGATTGATTGATCCAATTGATCAATCATCGATTAAAGAGGTTGTGCATTTAAGAGATAAATCTAGCAGCTGCAAATCATAGTAAAGAGACCAAAACATTATGGCGTGATGCATGAACCAAGACACGAAAAGGAAACGGTGCAGTTATGACCAGAATCCAGCAGTTGTCAAAGATAGAAACGAGAATAGACAATTGTTGTATGATGCAAGAACCAAGACACAGGAAAATGCAAAAGTCAAATACGCATTAAAGGAGAATCCATAACTGAAACTGGTGAAGTGCAAATAGAATGTGAATGCAATAAGTGAGTCGAGAAACCCTAATGATTCCTTATATAAACACGACTCTTAACACATCATAAAGTTGCTACTGCTATTGCGTTTTCAAGTGAGAAAAAGGGCTGTCGATAAAAAGAAATATGCAGACAGAGGAAAATGTAGAGAAGGAAGGGGAATGAAGTGTATCTGAACAAAGCACAACCAAATGTATGCAGATACAGAGTGAAAGACATATGCAGACAGAGATTAAGCAAGCAGGAAGATAGAGCACACAAATAATGAGAAGAAGGTGAGCAATTATAGATTAGACTTGTAACAGAGAACATTGAACTGGATTCACTTGTGAATCTATCTTGTACATTGGAGTTGTAGCTCCATAGTTCAGGGAGGTTGGTGCCTACATACAAATTGGGTTGGTGCTCAGTAAGGAGATTGGTGTCTTCTAAGGATTGGTGTCCTTGAATGCAACCAGTGAGGTTTGCCAGTAAGGCATTTTATTGTGAGGCTGGATTAGAACAGTAGATTCTAGCAGCTGATTCTCACCGTGGTTTTTTCCTTTGGGTTTTTCACGTAAAAATATGATGTTATGTGCTTCTGTGTGTGTGTGTGTGTGACTTCTGCATTTGTTCTTTGATTTGCGCATGAATTTACATCCTCTGTAAAAGTTTTTAAACAGACTAGTTTTAGCTCATCTATTGATTCATCCCCCCTCTCAGTAGAAAGTTGTGTTCAATAAAAAACACATTATCTTATACAAAAATAAGCTTAAACATTTGTTTTACGAATTATGGCAACTTTATGACAATTAAGTTGCTCCTTGACACTCAAAAAAACATGAGGCATAGGATAAAATCATCACTTTGATACCAACTAAAGTAGACACAAATAATTCGTCTTATTCAATAAAGCGAAAGATACATATAGAGCTGAGTAGTTGATACGGATACATAAATTGGATACGTGGATACAACGATTTTGTTTGGGCCTGGATACATTTTTGGATACGGCCATGCAAACATATAGAATTATTAGTATGCTTTGTGGTTATTTAACTTATTTTGTTTCCTCTATGCATATTATGTGTTAATTTTGCTTTTATATATATATATATATATATATATATATATATATATATATATATATATATATATATAAAAGCAAAATTAACACATAATATGCATAGAGGAAACAAAATAAGTTAAATAACCACAAAGCATACTAATAATTCAATGCCAAAGATAACAATATTCAATGGTCGAACTTAGATTAGTCCAAGAGATTGCAATATCTTGGTATGCCCAATATAATAATATTCGATGGTCAAACTTGGGTTTTTTTTAATGTTTTAAGAGATTGCAATATTTCAATTTTAAGAGATTTCAAATATATTTATAAGAGCACCCAAATGGTTGTCTTAAATGAAATGAATATATGAAGTTCATAAATGAATAATCTCCCAGTGAAATGAAGCTGGGGTTCCTTATGGTTCTACTCCTTATTCTGCCATAAGTCTGATTTTCTTGCTTGGATTGATTCTTTTTGGTCTAATTTCATGTCTATATTGATCGGAGGCTTTTTTTCCTTTTTGCTTTCACCTATTTAGCTAAGAGAAAGCCAGAGCACTTGTATGCTGTGATTTCTCAGCTATATAAAGCACCAGTATCAGCTGAATCTCTTCAGGCTTCAAGAGAACTGGTACAAATATGCAGAAGCATGCTTGTTATTTGGTGTTGCAGCCATCTTTCCCTGCCACAATATCTAATGGCTGTATCTAAAGCTTGATACAGTGCAGAGATTGCAATATCTAAAGCGAACTGTATCTAAAGAGATTGCACTATACTATTTGTTTTTAATTTTTTTTGAAGTGCATGTTGGACTTTTCATCAAGTGGAATTGAATTTTTTTAAAAAAAAATACGTTTTTCCCAGTGGATACGTCGGATACGTCTTGCCCCTTGCGGATACGCTCGGATATGTCCAGGGCTTGTTATATGGTGTTGCAACCATCTTTCCCTGCCACAATATCTAATGGTTCTATCTAAAGCTTGGTACAGTATAGAGATTGCAATATCTAAAGTGAACTGTATCTAAAGAAATTGCACTGTACTTTATTTTGTTTTTAATTGTTTTTTGAAGTCCACGTTTGACTTTTCATTAAGTGAAATTGAAGGGGGGGCTAGCTGGGGCGGGCGGGTGGGCCAGAGGGGTGGGCTTATCCGGTAACGTAGATATAGAGGCATAATCTCCTACAATTGTGGAGTCAGCATTATCTCAAACAACTACAAAATGCATATTGTAATGGGGTGAGTTATTATCGGTATCACAACTCTCTCTCTCTCTCTCTCACACACACACACACACACCTAAATCACTAATACTATTCTATATGGTATTAAGTTACTAACCATCCTAGAATATTTTCATTTATGTTACCCATGGTTGATGCCCTTCCGATGAGTATAAATGCTCTTTCAAATCCTTAGTTTTCAAAATTTGTTTTTGGTATTATAGGGCAACTGAGAATTGCACTGAATGGCATGGTGAAGAAGGGGGGAATTTTATGCTGCATTTATTACTTTAAGTAATTATTTTCCTAAGGAGGACTTTGTGTGTGGAGAGACAAAGATCTTATTTTGACAGGTTGAGGACTGATATTTTTCATACATGAGTTGGCTGTTCGAATTTAGAAGAGGTGTACTGCATTTGTAGGATTTTTCGTCATGATCGATGTTGCAACCAAGAATAACAAAGAAGAAATAGAGAACCTATAACTCATATTTACAGTCCATTTAAATATCTGATGAGGTCAGAAACTTCATATTGTGATTAGAGAACAAAGGGCTTGTACAATTTCAGAGAATGGAAAGGAAGCTAATTATAAGGAAACCTTGAATTCTTTGTCAAATTAGCACGGGATGCTTATTATACAGTCCGTAACTGAAGAAACTTACATAACAACTCATGTTTACATTACTTGTGTGTTACCGATATCTGTAGTGTTGATGTAAGATGCTAATGATTAGCATAAATCAAAATTAGCTCTTAAGAATAATATCGTAACATATTTTACTTATCATTCCCTTTCCCTTGTAAGAAATTGTCCCCATTTTATTTTTGAACGGATGAATACTGGTCATTTAATTGAATGTGTAGAGTCACGAGGACTTGCGTGTAATCCTTTTCCATAAGGGTGAAGGAATATATGCCGAGAGTCTTGAATTGCATAGATGCTGTTCAATCTCCAAACTCAACTATAGCCTTTGCAAGTTAGAGCATGAAGCACCTTGGACTCTATTTCAGTTGAAAGGAGGATTGAAAAATCAAACACTTTAGATTGCACTAATTTTTCTGAAGCTTGAGTTGCTGACGATCAAGATGTTCCTTTGCTGCAGTGTTTGGTCCACAAATAATTGACTCTGTCGGTTGAGATCATTTTTTTATGGAGATTGTGGGGAAACAGTCTTAGTGACAAGTGTAGATGTTGAATGATAAGCTTTTGGAGCTAGTAGAATACTTTGGAATTATTCACCGAGAGATGTTACACAGAGAGAGATTTGATGATCCCACGGTCCATAATAATGAGATGTTACACTATCATGCAATTTTTTGTGAGCTGAAATTCGATATGGCCTTGTATAATTGGATTTAACATTCAAGAATTTTGTAAATTTAAGAGGTGAGTATTATTGGATTCCTCAAAGAAGTTGTTTGAGGTGGAAATGCTAAATTTTGTACTAAATCCTTGCTTCTTGATTAACCCACAGTCTGTATGATTGTCAAAATCTTCAGACATGGTAAATTGAATATTTTGATGCATTATTTCTGAAGGACCATTGTGAGAATTCATGCACCGTCGTTTGCTCAAAATAACAAAACATGATCTTCTAGAAAATTGTTTATGAAGGTCTGTTGGAATTCTCTTGAAACTCTTTTGTTATTTTCTAAGTTCTCATGTAAGGATAACAATTTCAGTGTATTGCATTCCTATTATCATTATGAATTTTATGGGACATAGATTGGGTTGAATGTAACAGTTTTTTTTTTTAAAAAAAAGGAGATTTTATTATAGAAAAATCAAAGAATACATATTCTAATATGCCAAGTTTGAAAACTAATAGTCCAAGCTCAGGGAGTGAACATAAAGGAGAACCAATAAACACTCATTGATGCAAATCCAAATCCAGTATCTTTCTCAAATCTTCTTGCAATTTGCTCGACCACCAAATTGGAGGCACACCATAGAAAATAAGATTGCGATCATCCAACGCCCGATTGGCCAAACTGTCTGCCACTTTATTACTCTCTCTAGGAACATGGCAGAAATAAACCTCCTGAAACTTTTCTTGAAAACTACGAATCTTCCCCATTTCTCTAGCTATTTGCCAATTTTTACCAGGATCTCCCTTTGGAACATATAACAAGCCTAAAATAACCTTAGAATATGATTCAATTTGCAATTTTTGCCATCCAATTTTTAAAGCTTCTTGCATCCCTTTATAAATAGTTTTGATCTTTGCCATATTATTTGTAATACATCCCACCTTTTCTGCGAAGAGGAAAGCAACAAATCCATCCGATGTTTTGCCAATACCTCCAATACTAGCCTGTCTTGGATTCCCTCGCGAAGCACCATCCGTGGTTAGCTTCCCATACCCAAAAGGGGGAGCTGTCCAATGTTAATCCTGTTGAGCTTTTTTTTTTAGATTAAAAGCATTCCTTGTAGACATAGAAGGTTGCAATGGGAGTTGGCGACATAAGTAATCCCATTCCGGCATTAGGGGTTGAGGCAAACTAATCTTGTGCTTGATGGGTTCAACAATGTTGATTTTGATCTTTTCCCAAACAAAATTGATATCTCTGGTTTTCTGCTAGAAGATTCTATGATTATGTTCTTTCCAAATTTTCCACATCAAAAGGGAGATGCTAGACTACAAGACTGGCAGAAGATTTTGGCCTTTGGCCAATCGACTTTGCCATTCTCTACTTATCTATTCTAGCAACTGAATAGGCACTCAGGGAAGATTCAACATTTTGGATAAGAGCTTTCACAAGTAGATCCCCATAGGACACTGGAAAAAAAGATGAGATATGGTTTCTTCATTGTCCAAGCACATGACACATTGAAAGGGACCGTAGAAGCCACATCTCATGAGGTTTTCTCCAGTTAAGAATCTCTTCTTCAAAAGCAACCATAAAAAAAAACTTACCTTGGGCCATAAAGCAGGCTGCCATATTTGACTAAAAATACCCTTAAGAGGATGAGGGGAACGCCTAGTAAGATAATCATACCATGAGGAAACCATATAAACCCGTGTATAATTCTTCCCCCAGGTTAAGGCATCGGGTTTTGAAGGTATTGAAAGAGGGCAAACTAAAAGCATCTTACTGATCCATGACCTTTGATCTTCGACTAACTGAATTGGCCACTCACTACTAGATATCAAACATTTTCCAATCTCCCATGGTTGATTAGTTACCCTACAACAATGAGCAATCTTAATCCATCCCTTCTCATGCAACTGCTTCATCATTGTATTGAGTTCTGGATATTGAAATATGATTGGCGGATGAGCATCCCACAAATCAGTCTAGAAGTTGGCCTGTTGGCCATCATTAACAATCCAAAACAAATTCTTTTTTATAAGATCCTCTCTTACGTTAAGAACACCTAGAATAGGTGACCCTTTAAGAGGAAGAGATAACCTAAGAATCCCTTTGGAGGGTTGTTTTCAGCGTATTTTGCTCTAATATTAATTTTCCACAAATCATCTGGGTGCATAAGCAATCTCCAGTAGGGTTTGGCCGCCAAAGCCTTCTGGTGCTTAGAAGAAGAATGAAATCCCAAGCCTCGTTCCTGTTGGGCTAGGCACATACTTTCTCCCTACAACCTCATTTTTACTAACTCTTCATGCATTGGTGGTTCTTTGACAAACCATTACTCCCACTTTGTCCACTCGCAATGCCCTTTCAAAGAGGGGCAAAATGTATTCATGCTAATTTGCTCGCCTTAATCATTTATCCAACCTCATCATTTGTTTTGTCTAATTTCATTTAACAATTCACTAACTAAACTTTTTTCTAATTAATAATCTAGTCCCCCCACTTCTTATATATATATTTCTTACACCATGCCAACCTTTCTACATCCCACATATTAATCCATTACTCATCCCATTAATATCCCATTAACCTAATAATCCTTTTCCATTTAATCCCCACTTGCTTGCTTGCTAATTTTAAATTCAAAATATGCTAACTACCCCCTATCCACCTACCCATAGCCTTCCCTACAAACGTAGTTCCTTAAATCCTATCTAAACCCCCTATCTAATCCTCATTAAATCCTAATGAATACTAGAGTTCTCTAACTCTGGAAACTTCCTCCAACTTCTCCACTCTTCTAGAACCCTCTAAATATAGAGGATTCTTTGGAATTTCAAATTCCTTTTTATTCCCTTCACCACCCTTATAAATAGCCATGCAAAGCTCTTGGCTAGACTAATTAGAAAACTCAAGCTTGCATAATCTCCATGCTCTTTTAACTATCATATTACATCCACAATCCTTGTTTGCATCCATAGCTATAGTCTCTTGCATCCACCAAAAAACTTTGAAGCCATTCTATCTTGCAATCCAACAACTTTCAATCCAATTGTCTAGGAGTAGCATTTATGATCTTGGGGGGAAGACTCAAGGAGGCAAAGTGATTATAAGAATGCTCGATTTAATTACGATTGCTTCCTCATTCTCTCTTTTTGATGTTTTGTAAATTCTGAGTAGATTATAGCTTATTGTGTAAAATTCAATTTTATTGCTCAAATTTTGCATTATACACCCACTTTACAAGAGACCACTTTCTTTTTTGTTGCAGACCACTCCATATAATTTTTTGACAAATGGAGTCCAATTGCTTCAGAATTTTACGTGGAATGTTCAAAATAGAGGAGGCATAGATTACCAGGGCTTGGAGGATTGCCTTGATCAAAACCATTCTCCCCCTGTCGACAACCATTTATTAGTCCACTTCTGAAATTTCATTTCCACTTTATTAGCAATCCATTGCCAATCTTTGATCTATTTAGCTGCAAGAGGGACCCCCAAATAGCGAAGAGGAAGAGATCCTCACCTAAATTGGAATATATTCAAATTTTTTTCCTCCTATCGACTAGAACAATGAAAGAAAATAATGCTAGATTTCGCTTGGTTAATCAACTGACCTGCAGCTTTGGAAAACCTTGGAAGAATTTTTTGCAGCTATTGAGCTTCCAAACAGCGGGCTTTGCCGAAAAGTGTGGAATCATCCACAAATTGTAAATGGGTAAGAGGGCAAACTCCTTTAGCCAATTTAATACCACTGCTCGTGTTCCTGACAAGCTATAGTGACCACTCTACCAAGGTATTCTGCCAGGATAATAAATAAGAAGGGGGATAAAGGATCCCCTTGACGTATCCCCCGAGAGGCCAAAAAGATCTGAGGACTGCCATTAGCCAAAACAATAAAGGAAACTAATGATATACATGCTCCCACCCAAGTAATCCAATCCCCTGAGAAGCCAAACTGAGCCAAAACTTGACATAGAAAGTCTCAATCCACTCGATCATAAGCCTTGGATAAGTTAACCCTGATAAACATAGAGGGAGATTTATGACTATCCATAGAATGTAGGGCTTCTGTGTTAAAACTATATCATCATGAATTTGACGGTCTGGAACAAAACCTCCTTGTTCTGGAGATATGATCTTATGGAGAAGAGGTTTCAATCTCTCTGTCATAACTTTAGTGATTATTTTGTATAGAACATTACACAATGCTATAGGTCTAAAACCAGGTATTTCATTCACTTCCCCAACTTTGAGAATTAGAGCTATGAAGGTTTTGTTTATTTCCTTTAGCATTGTTTTCGCTGTCTTCACTTCTCCCACCACCTTAAGATCTTTGATAATATCCCATAACTTTTGATAAAATTCAATAGGATATCCATCGGACCCTGGAGTTTTCCCGTTATTTATATTAAACACCACTCGTCGCAGTTCATTTTCCATGATTGGGCCTATAAGTTTCTTATTATCCTGATCATAAATGAGTTTGGGTAGTGTTTGTAGCACTGCCTGTTCAACATTGTCATCCAAAGGTTGAGTCGTAAATAGTTGTTGGAAAAACGGCGTTGTTATTTGCTGCATGCCTTCCAAAGAAATTTTTTTCTTCCCATCTTCCTTGTTCAAGGAAACTATGTGGTTATGAGCCCGTTTGTCTAGCAAAGATTTGTGAAAGAAAGCAGAATTTTTGTCACCCTCATTTAACCATTGGACTTTGGATTTTTGCTGCCACATAATCTCCTCTTGTTTCCCATTCATGGAGCATGGATTTCAAGAGAAGCTCTTTTTTAAGAATGTCCTCATTACTGCCTGAAGTTCTAACAGCATTAAGCTCTTCCAGCTACTAGAAAATCTACTACTTTTTTTCTTTGACGTCACCAAAGTCGTTCCAATTCCATCTCTTCAATTTGGCCTTTAGATAATTCATTCGTTTTGTAAAGGAAAACATATGAGTACCATACCTTGGCTTTCCTTCTGACCACCATTGTTGAATGAGGTTTTCAATCGTTTCATGCCTAAGCCACATCCACTGAAAGTGGAAAGGAGCATGACAAGGAGTTGACTTACCCATCTCAAGACACACTGGCCAATGGTCGGATCCAATGTTGCCTAGAATGTGAGCCTTAGGAATATATTCTTTTAACCACCAATTTTCAGATAAAAGGAACTGATCCAATATTCACAGAATACAATCTTGACTCAGCCTTCTATTACACCACACCATTAGCCCATTTCCAATCTGAACATCTATCAATTGAAGGGATTGTAAAAAGCTAGCCATATTGGAGGAGCTAGTATCCAAGTGTGGAGTTCCTGTTGTCACCCTGGAGTTGCACCCTGAATCGAAGATGTGCTGAAATGGCTAATCCTCTCTCCAGTTGAAACAATGGGATCTTCTCACGAGGGTGGGTGCCTCAATGGTGAGAAGAACCTCCAGAGAAGGGTGGTTCTTGTAAGATGTATCAATGAGGATCTCTACTCTGCGTTACAGACTACCATGGAAAAGGGAGAAAGAAACTTGAAGGGGAAATCCTACCTAATGACGGTGATACACCAGAATGTTGATACACCCTACTTGGAACCTTGAACACTGAATAAAACAAGGGAAAAAGAAGACCTTTGATTTCAATTGATCACTATGCATAAGTATTTCATGAGAAGGTTCGATCCAATGACAAAAACGTGAGGGAAAACGATGGAGAGAATTCTGATACAAGACACTTTGTAGCCACCTAACATCCACTTACAGCTTCAACAAAAGACATAAAACACTGAACCTGACCTGCATAACATGATAAGCTATTATCTAGGTACGAATTAGAATTTGGGAAGGGAGAGAAATGCACCACATATGCAAATTGCTGAATGAATGTACACTATGCTAGCACTTGAAATCTGAAAGTACAATCCTTCTATTGATTAAAGAGGTTACACAACTCACCAATGGTAGAGTCCGGTCTTACCAAGAGGGATGGATTACAAGGCTGAAAAACCATTAATAAATAAAATTACAAAAAACCAAGAGATTGGCGTTGGAAATAGGAGAGGAAGTTAACTCTTTATTATCCCAAGTTCAAATTGCGTTGCATGAGTCTTCCGAATTTGTGTTTCCTTGGCTTATACCTGGCTGTCTTGCATGAAGAATCCTTGGCATTGAAAAAGAAGAAGAAGACAAGCTTTGGATGCATGAAATCTATGAATAGATGTCTTGACTTGAAAACCAGTCAACTCCAAAACAAGAGTAGTCAAATCCACTCGAATTGCTGTAACGTTTGAAAGTCTCCCCTTTGCATGAAATCAATGCAAATGCCAAATTAAGAATTATGTTTGAACCGTTGAAACGTTTCAAGCTTTGAGACAAACAAGAGTGCGTGCATGGAATTTTTGGTTGTTTGAAACATTCAACGCTTTGCCCGTTCATCATGGAAGACAACTCTATTTTCAGAATTGATGCATGCTTGCTTTTTAAATGTGTTCACTTCGTTGGAGTCACTAATGTTAGTCTGTGCATGATCTTTGTTTATCCTACCTTTGTCTTTATTTTGCATTTGTTTTATTCATTGTTCATGTTGGCTCAGTCCTATTTGTGCTTACGTCTCTGTTCATGCTATTGATCATGCTTAGTTCTACTTCGTGCTTTCTCTGGCTTTTTCCGTGTTCTGCTTTAATTCGGGATTCGGGCTTTATTTTAGTTTTCGTCCTTCAAACAAATTGTCCAAAGGACTCTTTATCTCTTCTTTTTCCCAGGCCTGGCATTTTCTTTTCTCTTTTTTGGCCTTTGCTTACGCCCTTGTCTTTTCTATCGGGCTTTTTGTCCATTCCGAATTCCTTCAGACTTTTTGTCCAAAGGAATTCCTTAGGACAAAAAATCCGAAGGAATTCGTTTCCTTGCCAATTTTCCAGAATTTATTCTTTTAGGCTCTTATGTCTTGCCCTTTGGTTTTCTTCGAACTTTTGTTGACTCATATTCTCGCGGATTCCCTGTTTGATAATTATTCCGAAGGATTTCCTTAAATTTTCTCATTTCCTTCTTTGCCTTTGTTTTTTATTTTCTATCGAGGTTTTCCCCAGGTGTATCCTCCGTCGGGTCTTTTTATGAAATCCTTTTGACTTTTTGTTCGAAGGAATTTGTTTGGACAAAAAGTCCGAAGGAATTCGTCTCCTTTGGCTTTCTTTCCCCGAAGGGCATGTGCCCTTCGGGAACTTTGTTTTTGTTCTTCGCTTTATGAAGGTGCCCTCCGCAAGGGCTTCTGCTTCCAAAAATGCCCTTTGGGCGTCTTGATTTGTTCCTTTTAGTCGCCTGGGTGCCTTCCGCAAGGGTAAGGTTCTTTCAGAAGTGCCCTTTGGAAGAATGGAAGAGGTCCACTTCGCTGCATTGTGCCCTCCGCAAGGGCTATTCGTTCTCAAAAGTGCCTTTCAGAAGTTTTGAAAGGGTCCTGCCACCAACCAAGTGCCCTCCGCAAGGGTATGTCCGCCTTCAAAAGTGCCCTTTGAGCTTTTTGAAGGGCACTCGGGCTTTTGAAGGGCACCCAAGCTTTTTGAAATTGTCCTTTGGATGAATTGTCTTGACTTGAAAACCATAAAGTGAACCAACCCGAAGGGTGCATACCCTTCGGGACTTTTGAATTGGACCTTCTCGAAGGGCAGGTGCCCTTCGGGTCTTCTCAACTATGCTTTTCCCTTTTTCCTTCGGACAAAATGTCCGAAGAAAATAAACTTTGAATGACTGCCACTTAGTCATTTTTTCGGACTTTTACACAGTCCTTTGAGAGCTCTTTCTCTCGGACAAAATGTCCAAAGAAATAGTCCACCTCTTATAGCCCGAAAAAATCCTTGGGAAGACAAAATAAATGAACTTACAGCTTGTATGTCTTGGCTTTTGGTTGTGCGTGATGCTTAGAAGAGGATGAAAACCCTTTCAAACTGCTGTAGATGGCCACTTGGGTGGCTGCAAATGCACATTTAAGAACCCCAAAACTGATTCACAAGACAAACTTGGCATCATAGCAAAGTTCCGAATAGTAGGGGTGACAATTTGCCCTGTGGGGGCAGAATTGTCAACAGGTCCTCCCTGTTTTTCGTGTAAATTAAGGATGGTATTGAAATCTCCCCCAAGAACAACCAGAACATCCGGATAAGAATTAATCATAGCCTCAATACACTGCGAGTGCACCATCTTATCTTCCATAGCACTTGGTGCATAAACATTTATGAGCAAAAATTGCTGGGCATCCAACTTAGAAAACGCATGCACCAACAAAACTCCACAATTGCCACAAGAACCTAAACACTGTGATTAGCTTCAGATCCCAAATACTCATAACACCTCCAAATGCCCCCTGAGAACCAAGAGCTAACATCTGAGCCTTGGGCCATATTCTTTTTGACAAAACTGTCATACGCTCAATGGAAGCTTTAGTCTCTTGCAAAAACACCATATGTGGATGGGTCTGAATCATTCATTTAATTTCCATTATTTTAGGACTGCCTTTCAGCCCTCTCACATTCCATGTAATTAACTTCATTGTGAGGTATGGTTAAATATTTGGGACAAATCTCTAACTGTTCTTAATTGATTCAATATGTGGCCTTCCATCTGGAGATGAATCTGGTTTGTTTTACGGCCAGCCTTAGTATACATTGTAGCTTGGACCTAAATTTGAAACAACTAGCAAAATATTGATAATTTAGAATTGCCATGTGCAATGACAATTAAAGCAGATCTAAAACTAAAAATGATCTATGGGATGGCCCTGAGCAATTTGGTTAATGTTCATAACAATATTGACTTACTGTCTTTGAGAATTAGACAACTATAGCTTAGATTGCAAAGATATATTTCATGGCCAATGGATTAACTTTTTAAACTTATAGTTTCCTGTGGCATTGATATTTTAGCTCTCACTAGTCTTAGTTTGATAATGCACACAAATCAATTCCAACGAATATATTATTTTTTCTAGCATTTGAAGAATGGCATAAGGTAATGAACTATATCTCTAGTATTAGTGTAATTCATTTATCTCTACAGATAATTTCGTGAAATATTGACGACATTATGTAATATATAACCTATCCTCCATGTACCCTGTGTTCCCTAAGAGTGTTATGCATGTACACAAATTTTCATCCTATACAAATTAATATGTATACTTTGTTCTTTAATAATTCATTGCATGGTATTGAATCTTTGTCAAAACAATGCAAAAACTCACAAGCTGGCTCGAGGAGTCACTCAAAAAGTGTGTTGGATCGTAACTGGAAACACTAGTAAGACTCAATGAGACTTGCAAATCTTGGGTTTGTTTTTGTCATAGACTTGACTGCATGGAAAGGTAGAAAAAGCATTGAAAACATATAAAGAGTTCCTTGTTTTTATCATTTGCAATTTTATTTTCAAGGCAGGAATAAAAAATACGGTATAGAAAGAATTTTCTACATTTGATGGGTTATTGTTGAATTTATTATTGATTGTCCACCGTGGGCAAATATCTACAGCTGAAGTTTGGTGCATGGACCGGTTTTGTCACTCTATCACTTGAGGGCTAAGGGTGAAAATCCTGTTTTGACTGTAGAAATTGAGTGAACAGTTATCCTTATCGATCAAAACCTATTATTTTGCAATTTGAAGGGATTTCAAAGATATTTGTTGGCATTTTCTTGATGTCTTCTCTTTTTCCAATTTTTATATACCCTGAATATTTTTGTCCCCTAAACTAAATTCTAACTATCACGATTGATTTCTGTTTCTTACTTGCCTTAAATTCATAACTGAGGTCCACGATGGTGAATGACAGGAGAGCTCTGACATGATATCACTGCATGGAACCTAGAAAGAAAGGTCGGTGGTGTGCTATTACTGTGGCAAGCTTGTACAGGGCTGCATAAACCAGATAAAATACCTTCTTGCAAGAATCCTGGAAAGAACTATGAGGCTATTTTTTGAATTGATGAGGGAAATGAATACATCTTTGGAGGGTATTCAGGAAAGAAAATAGTGGACAAAAATAACTAGGGCTTGGATTTGTAACATATCATCTTTGGATTTGTAACATATCATCTTTGGAATATAGTGGACAAAAATAACTAGGGCTATTTCTATTACTCTCAGGCCTCTCCTGGTTTGCAATCATTGTTGCTCCCTGATACTACATTCGATTCTCAACCCTCACTTGAACTGATGGGTAGAATCAGCAGTAGCATGTGCAAGCAAGGTGATCAATGGATAATTTTTGGTGCTATACGGACTTGCCATTCAATGTGGCAAGGCCCCGTATTGGCAGGCAGTGGCTTTCGCTACTGTTATTTTTGGTGCATGGTTTAATGCCTCTACCATTTATGATATTAAAGGGTTGGTGTTGAATGAATCTTTAGTTGACAGGGACAAAGAAATTGAAAAGTAACACCGTTAAAAAATCTGTAATAGCCTTACCTTTCTTGATGGGTTACCAGCAATGGTTTTAGCTCAAGCGATGGTTTTAAGTTATAACTCAAGCAATGGTTTTCACTCTTGCTTTTGTCTTTCTAGGGACCGTAAGAGAAAGTCATGGTGGTTTGAGGATTCTATAAGAGTTTTCATACCCTTTGGATGTCAACTTGTTGATCTTTAAACAATTAAATAGAAGGTAAGTATTTCTGCTCATCAAACTGCTTTTCAACTTACACTTGTTCGTTTATATTACTTGGCTGATATAAGCCTATTTTCAGATGTCACTGTTTATTCCTTTGGAGACCCTGGTGGTGTCATTATGACATTGACATTCTGACACAAAGTCATTGCTGATTGAAGATTCCTTAAGAGCTTTCATACCCTTTGGATGTTCGACTTTTTGATATTTAAACATCTCACCCGAAGGAAAGCATTGCAGCACATCAAACTCCTTTTCAACTTGCACAACATTTTTGTTCCATTATCTTTCACAGCCCATATAGAATTATTTTCAGATGTCACTGTTTGTTCCTTTGGAGACTCAGGTGGTGTTATTATGACATTGACATTCTGAATCTCTCTTTGGCTTTTCTTGAGGGATAGAAGGCTGTGCGGAATTGTTTCTCTTGTTAGGCACTTTGTCTTCATCATTGCCCCCAGAACCTCCTGCAACACTACTACCTCTAACTTGTTCCAAGCCACAAGCACTATGCTTATTGCCTCGTGTATTCTCTCATTGATTACCTTGACCAGTATGCTGATTCTGAGTGGAAGCTGCGGATGTCGAATTGGTATTTCTGGTGGCTTTGTGCATTCAAACACTCTCTTTTAGTAAGGGGTTTGTGATATATCAAATTTCTGAAAAAGTGAATGAATCAGATGAAATAGGAATTTTAGATGAAGTACGAGCTTTAGTTGAAATTGCTTTCTTCCTCACTCATCAAACCTCGTGAAGCTTTACGAGCTTCATTGTGTGAAATTTATTCATCATGCCATCTCCTTTCATCATCATTATTTAAACTTGAAATAATCAGGCCTGCTTTTCTGTCTTTTGGACATAAGAGTGAAAAATGACCCTTAGCCTTATTCTTTGGTGTTTCCCTTAGGCTAAGGGAAAGGGGACACAAAAAGGAAGAACTAATTCATCTTCAAATTATATAAAGGTACCTTTTGGTTAAGTTGTTCTAATTTGAAGTTGAGAAGGGTGCTTTTTGAGTTAATGGGGCTTACATAGCCCTTAAATGCTTTTAAAAGAAAGTTAACTTTATAACATTTTGCACTTTGCACTAACTTTATAACTATATAAGGAAGATTGCGATTTCATTTGAAGGCATGCATGATTTTGATAATTGAATTTGCAAGCTTAAGCATGAAAACACTTAACTTAGCCATTGAAGATGAAACCTTTTAATGGAAGTTGGAGTAAGGACGAAAACCCTTACATTCAACTAGGGCATCCTCATTCAGGGGTTGCATTGAGCTTCATTGGTCTCATTTTACAAGATATCCATCTAATGTTGAACAAACACAAGGTAGCTTTTGTCAAAGGTTGCAATTGGTACTCCAAGTGTGGCGACTTGTTGTATGGCTGCAACTAGGGTAGTGAGTGGCATAGAAAGTGCAGAAATTTAGGTTTTAGGGCAGTGTTGGTGGGAAAACACAGCATTTCCCTTCTTGGCAGCTAGGGAACTCCCCTTGGAAGTGTATTTCATTGTTTGTATGGCTATTTGGGGCCAAAATTCTATTTTGCAAATTCTGGAAATATTATTATATTTTTATATAATTTTCTATCTATTGTAATTTGAAAAAAACGCTGGTAAAAAGGTTCCAAATTCTGATTGTAATATTCTAAAATTATGCCAGGTACTTGATGAATAAAATATTATAGTTGTGCCCTAATATTTGTTGAAATGCATGATAATTTTATGTGGAATTTGGTATGATTAATGGTAGCGTTTTGGTAAGGTTCTCATTAATATATTGGCTTGGAAAGGCACTTGTTGAATTTCTGAATATTTATAGCAAGAGGACGCCTAGGGTTTGAGGTTGGTATCATCATTTTGTTCTCTAATTTTTGTTGGGATAATCTCTAAACTGCTGCTAGGGTTTGGAAGTATTTTATTACAGCTATGGGGTGATTTTCATAAAGTTAGGGTTTGCTGTAAAATTCATATAATTATATCATTTGGCTAGGGCTTATGTGAAATTCCAGATTTTACTGTTATATTCCATTTTGGGATATTATAATGGTACTAGAGCTGATTTCTTGGCCAACTGTGGGGTTTGAGGGTTTCATGTCAATCCGTGACATAGGAGATATGGATAATACAAGGTTTGAGAAATTCTCTCAAGCTCATGAAAGGAAGGAGCAGCCTTCCATTCAAACAAATTTGATGGAGATTTATGAGGAGTATATGACATACCAACTCCTTTTCAGGAAGGAGATGGACCTCGATGATTTTTTGTCATGGAAAAGAGGTAGGGGTGGTACTTGGGTTGGACGGGAGTTACACAATGCCTTGAGGAATATTGTTCTTCCCACATTCAATGGTTCTACAAACATTTCAGCTAGAGCATGGATTGATAAGTTATGTACATACCTTACACTTCATCCCATGGAGGTGGAGGAGGCCCTAAGATTCATCACAACGCATTTAGAAGGGGCTTCCCATGATTGGTAGCACCATGGGTTGATAACCCAAGGGCATCACCTCATAGACAACTATGAGAAATTTTGTAGGAGGCTCATTGGGAGGTTTGATAGGGCTAATCCAGAGTTTTACTTCAGGGAGTTGGCACATTTACAGCGAAGGGGGCTGCAAATAGGAGACATCAATGAGGAAAAATCAAGCACTTTGGGGCAACCAAGTGTGAAAATTTTTGAGTTTCACAAATGAAAAAATTTGGGGCAGCAAGAAGAAGTTGTCCAACAAGTTCATGAGCAACAAAGAAAGCAAAAAGGGGAAGACAAGAATGGAGGAAAATCAAAATTTTTCCGAGGAAGAGAAAGAACGAGCATTACACAAGTGGTGTCAAGCATCCAAGGTTGAAGTTGTCCCAGCCCTAGAAGTAATGAATCCTCATGCAAACTTTGCAAAGTTTGAGCCATCATATGTTGAAAGTAGTGTTATGATATTTTCCTTAGTGGTGAAGGAAGAAGGGGAAATTCTTAGGTACTATTGTTCATTTTCAACTTGCTGGAATTTTCAGACCAGCATCTGAAGGTAAGCTATTTAATTACCTTCATGACAAGGAATTGATGGATCACCACCATGCTATGTCCTTATCATATTTTGATCAACATGAGGATCATGCTAACAATGAAGATAAGATGAAGGGCACTAAATGGAGGACGAAATTTCCCCAAAGAAATTTAAGTATTGAGCAATGCAAATTCCTAATATGGATATGGGATCCAGGTGAAACTTTCAGACCATGGGAAAAGACTGCAATTTCTGAGTTTGGGCAGCCACCACCACCAAGAGGGATTCGCCCTACTTCATGTTTGGTAAGAAAATTGAATTTTGGAAATTGTTGTTCCTTGAATGGGGTTAAAAAAATGACAAATTCTGAGAGGGGACAACCGCTAAGGCATGCTGAAAATTATCTGATTCCTTGCTTGAGAAGCATGGAAAATTCCGAAAATAATGAATTTAAGCATGTCAGGGATTAGGCAAAATGCCAAATTATGGATGATAGGAGAAAATCTGAATTTTTCACAAGAGGCCTCTAACACACTCAAAAAATTCTGAGTTGTACATACCAAATCGACTTGTTTCTTGTACTCAAAATTCTGAATTTTGATGGTAACAAATTCTGAAAGTGATGAGGAAGAAAATTCTAGAAAAAGGTACAAAATCAGCTTATCACATGCATTGAAAATTCTGGGAAAGTTGGCATAAGACAGCCCTTGGCACATTCTAAAAATGTTGAAGAAAAGTGGTCTATCGCTCATAACATAAGGGTGTAATTTGTAAAAAGGGAACCACCCCTCCAAGGAATGAAAACTTTGTCTTTTTCAGGTAAGATGAGCATCCCAAACGTTGTGCATTTGGTGATGGGACAGTGAGAGGGTAATCCACAAAAATCTGATTTGGTGTCATGGCAAGGCCACACGCTTTGCCAAAAGGTCAACAACGAAGGTATGCTTCGTAAAAGATTCAAAATTAATTGTTGTAGACAAATTGTTAAGACATACCTTGTGGTGGGCAAGGAAGCATTGAGGCACCTTGAGAGGTTTTGGGCTGCCTCCCCAAGAAACCACTATTCCAAGGTACACACACAAGAAGAGAGTGCCATAAAGGGCAGCCTTGATACATTTTTCCATAGTGTTGTTCATGATTGTTCCATCAACTTTGAGGTGAGTTGTAGACTCATACCATGTTTCAGAAAGGTAAGAAGCATAAGAAGACTTCCCATGGATAAATGGGGAGCAAGTAGCTTCAAAATTTTTGGTGAGAACAAGGCTGTAAACTTCAATCACGCCCTATAAACTCCAAACACAATAGTACCTTGAGGATATTTCCTTTCGGATAAGGGAGAACATGAGTATAAGAGTGGGTAAGGCCAGGTCTGCCATGTTGATTGAGTTTGAGGCACTATTACTATTCTGGTTTGTGTTGTCAAGGGGACTAGGCGCGTTTACATTATTAGGCCTGGTGTTCCACTGCCTATTAGTGCTTTGGAAATTGTAGTTTATATTCTAGGGTGGATTATTTGTAGTTTGACTGAGGCATTGAGGCACCTACCTTCATAGTTTAACCATATTGTTGGTCAATCTCTGGACCATTTACTATAAATTATCCACTTTAGGGTTCACAGTGGCATTTTTTTGGACATAAGAATGAAAAAGAACCCTTAGCCTTATTGTTTGTTGTTTCCCTTAGGCTAAGGGAAAGGGGCCTTAAAAAGGAAGCACCAACTCTTTTCAAATTATATAAAGGTACCTTTTGGTTAAGTTGTTCTAATTTTAAGTTGAGGAGGGGGCTTTTTGAGTTAATGGGGATCACAAAGCCCTTAAATGATTTTAAAAGAAAGTTAACCTTATAACATTTTTCACTTTCCCTTCAAATGGACTGCCCAACTTAAGGAGTAAGGTATATAAGGAGGATTGTGATTTCATTTGAAGACATCCATGATTTTGATAATTGAATTTGTATGCTTAAGCACGAAAACACTTAACTTAGCCATTGAGGATGAAATTCTTCAATGAAAGTTGGAGTAAGGACGAAAACCTTTACATTCAACTAGGGCATCCTCATTCAGGGGTTGATTTGAACTTCATTGGTCTGATTTTACAGGATATCCATTTAATGTTGAACAAATGCAACAAGGTAGTTTTTGTCAAAGGTTGCAATTGGTTCTCCAAGTGTGGTGACTTGTTTTATGGCTGCACCTAGGGCAGCGAATGGCATATAAAGGGCAGAATTTTAAGTTTTAGGGCAACATTGGTGGGAAAACACAGCAGTTCCCTTCTTGGCAGCTAGGCGACTCCCCTTGGGAATGTATTTCATTGTTTGTATGGCTATTTGAGGCCAAAATTCTGTTTTGCAAATTCTGAAAATATTATTATATTTTTATATAATTTTCCATCTATAATAAGTTGAGAAAAAAGCTGGTAAAAAGGTTCCAAATTCTGATTGTAATATTCTAAAATTATGCTAGGTACTTGATGCATAAAATATTATAGTTGTGCCCTAATAATTGTTGAAAAGTTTGATAATTTTCTGTGGAGTTTGGTATGATTATTGGTAGCATTTTGGTAAGGTTCTTATTAATATATTGGCTTGGAAGGGGCCCTGTTGAATTTCTGAATATTTTCAGCAAGAGGATGCCTAGGGTTTGAGGTTGGTATCATCATTTTGTGCCCTAATTTCTGCTGGTATAATCTCTAAACTGTTGCTAGGGTTTCGAAGTATTTTATTACAACTTTGGGGCGATTTTCAGAAACCTAGGTTTTGCTGTAAAATTCAGATAATTATATCATTTGGCTAGGGTTTGTGTGAAATTACAGATTTCAGTGTTATATTCCATTTTGGGATATTACATTTTCTCATTTTGACATGAGTACCCTTGTCACAATCTGCATAGAACTCCTCATAAGCTCTTATATGATCAAATGCCTTACAATTTTTTTGGCTTAGGTGTGGTATCAATTTCCCTAGCTTGTCTTAACTGGATTTCGAGTATTTTGTTATATGATTTTCAGATATATGCTACATGTGGGCATTTCAGGAGCATTATGCTCACTTGGGAAGCACTGCATGGATAAGAGCAAAAGTGGAATGGTCCTCCAATGCTGTTGGGAGGCTCAAAACATCATCCAAGCATGAAATTGAAGAAAAAAACATAACTCTTATAAGCAATCCCAAAATTACCCATGCTAAAAATGTTTTTAGAAGGAAACGCTCCAAAAACACTCTTGGAGGAAGAAGCCAAAATGTCATTTTTGAGTTTATTTTGTGACAACCATGATGGGGAGCGTTCAAAGGAAGGTGAAGAGACTAGAGAACCAAGGAAACAACTCAGTTTGAGGCAGCAGCAAGTTACAACAGATTTTTTATTTTTTAAGCCCAAAGAGGGAAAACAAGGGCATTTTGGACAAATAGTGTTTAGAATGATTGGGAGACTCACAAGAGGAGTGGAGGACAGATTTGGAATGGGATTTGAAACCTAATGGAGTAGAAACAAATTTCTTGAGCCATCTCTCAGCTGGTTGTGAGCAATTGAGTGGCCAAAATTGCCCTAAGTTGTTGACAAAATGTCTTTTCTTGCATTTTCTGATGTAACAGTCAAGGACAGGATATCAAATGCTGTTTATAAAATTTTTAGAAGCTTTTCTTAGCTAAGAGCATTGTTGTAGGTTGATAGATTCTGTTCCAAGAGTTTTGGTCTAGTTTGAGACCCTTTATATGCCTTTAAAGAGGCAAAAAATGCCATTATAATAGCAAATTCAGTGCTTGGTCTAGTTGAGCCTCGTATGAGGTTGGAAATGCGTCATAATTTGTTTTGAGAGTCATTTTGAGTACTCATACCCTATACCTACTTTCATTATAAGCAGATATGTAGTTTAATACAATTTATATGCTTACTAGTTAAAATTTTCCGTTAAATGACGGATTTTCTAAACTTATTGAGAAGGGTCACTGAAAGCAGTGGAATAACATGAATTGGGTATGAAAAAATGGGAAGTATTCTATGGGCTTCTAGGGCCCAGTTGTCCTTAATTGGACCCCCTAACCTAGACTGCATAAAAAACTGAACATAACATGGATGAACAAGGTCTTTTTGAACTCTTTGTTATGGCCATTGAATCAAAATTGAAATAAAAAGTGGGTTCATTTTCACCCAAGGATTTAGAAGAAGCATTTGGCCAAGCCAAATGTGACAAGATCAACTTAGGAGACAATTCAAAAATCTTGAACAACAAAAGACAATTGGGATGCTCATCACGAACAAAAATAGGCATGCCATCAATAGCTGAATATCTGACACCATCGAACCTAGCTTAGACTCAAGACATATCATTAACGTTTTCAAAACTCAAGCACCTCAAAACATTTTTCTGACCATCCATACTTGGGGCTTCATTCCTTCCTAACCCTTGAGTGGAAGCCCCAACCCTCTTGCCCATGAGTCAAGATGAACTCAAGCATAAACTCTATGCCTTGACCTTGGGAATTAGACCAGACAAGCTTGCCCTTAAACAAAATGAACCCCAAACATTTTTGTTGGTGGTAAGCCAATTGGCACCATTCCCAAGAAACTTGAAGACGAAACCTTCAAGGACACAAGGGTTTGGGGACAAAAACTTTCACTCCTATTCAGGGCAGCACTACTTTCAGGTGCTGTAATTGCATTACAGATTTAACAATCTAGTGATTTGACCCTCTCATAGGGTGGCAACTTGCTTTCGCAAGTATGGTTGTGTTGGGGTTGTGTGGCTTGTTATTGGAAGTCATTTACAGGTTTTTGGAGAGCTCTAGAGGGTGGCAACTTAGCCACTTGTGTTGAAGACCCCGTTAGGGGCTGCACTACAAGGGAATAACCCTCCCCTAGGGTTTATGAATTTATTGCCAAATTATTCCAGCTAGGACGAATTGGTTTGGAGCTGAATTTTTAGGGTTTGGAGGCCTATTTTGTGCCCAAATAATATTATGAATTTTCTGTATTATTCTTGGAATTATTTATTATTTTTGTGAGTGTTTTAGAGGACATTTGAACCTCAAATATATTTAGAAAATTTATAATAAATTTGCATATTTATTTAGTCATTTTGGTGCAATTTATGAAGGTTTCATGAAGTGTTGTATGATAAATTAGCGAGAAAATAAACTAAATATTTGAGTTTGGGATGCATAGGGTTTGAAGGTAATTTCTTATTTCTGAAGGGCAAAACTTGTTTGTTGAAGACCTCAATTGGTGCATTGGGTTTATCTTAATTTTATGCTTTTTTTGAAGGGTTCAATTCAGCTAGGGTATGTGGTTTGAAAAATAAAAAAACTGATTTTTATCTAGGGTTTGCAATAAATTTTAGTATTCAGAAAATATTGGTGCAATTTTTGAAGGTTCCAAGAAGTGTTGTATGATAAATCAGCGATAAAATAAACTAAATATTTGAGTTTGGGATGCATAGGGTTTGAAGGTAATTTCTTATTTCTAAAGGGCAAAACTTGTTTGTTGAAGACTGCAATTGGTGCATTGGGTTTATCTTAATTTTATGCTTTTTTTGAAGGGTTCAATTCAGCTAGGGTATGTGGTTTGAAAAATAAAAAAACTGCTTTTTATCTAGGGTTTGCAATAAATTTTAGTATTCAGAAAATATCTCGAAAAGGGGACATTTCAAATCACCCTTGGACTCATCATATGAGAGCCATAACAAACACCTCTAACTCTCTAGTGGACACCTTGAGCTTGTAGGGCACACAACATCCCTAATCTCTTAGATATAGATGATGATGAATTGAATGAACTAAACATCAAAATCTGAATGTTGGACTTGCCCCAATACATAATTGACCAATTGCCTCCTAGTCGCCAACCTGTATCTTGCAATAAGGCATCTATTGAAGAAATCATTGTATTGCTACTATCAAGTAAAGCTTCCTAAGGATTCAACACCTATTTAACCCTTTGATACAATGGTTGAGTCATGCAATATTGATGTCCATACTGCCAATCATGGATATGGCGATGGATACTCAATGACCCATGTTTGTCTATATCCAAGCCAAAAAACATAGAAATCCTAAGATACAAAGAATCCTTTGAGAGAAAGCAACACAAAAAATATTCAACCAAAGCATCAACCTAATAAACCTTACCTCATGCTTAGATGATACTAACGTTGAATCACTCTTTCATGATGGTTATATCAATGACTCCAAGTGGGATTCTACCACCGGTT
Source organism: Torreya grandis (assembly GCA_037957365.1). Lineage (NCBI taxonomy): Eukaryota > Viridiplantae > Streptophyta > Pinopsida > Cupressales > Taxaceae > Torreya > Torreya grandis. The sequence goes on along the minus strand of JARHVA010005099.1, from coordinate 356,781 downwards.
TAGTTCCATTTATTAGCACTCCATCTACAGAGTCATCTTCACTTAACAACACTACAACTAATGAGTCTACCCATTCATTTACTCCATCAAATTGGAGTAAACCCTCCTCTAACTACACTTTATACTTCTCTTAGCACAATTCACCAAGACATTCCATTGAGATATGTAGCGCCTAGCAAAGGGACATGGTGTGCATGGCTTCACAGGATCAAACCTTTGGTGCAAATAGGTGAGAAGCATCTCCTACTTCTACAAAAGGACGTTTGTGTTAGTATCATGGGTCTACTACACATTCTATAGAAGAATGGCGAGCATATCAACAACACTAGTAGGACCTCTATAACCGAGTCGTGCGTTCACTTCATCACATCGCATAAGTGATTTCAAACAACATCTGCAATCTGATGATTCAAAATCTATTCACTCTGCATCTTGTCAGATATATTCTCTAGAGAGAGCATCACATTATTATTAGTGGCATCGTTCTTACACAGTTTTTTGAAGAGTGTTGGGCTTGCAAACAATATCACCAACAATGACATACCACACAAATTGAGGATCAACCTCCCCATGAACAACCATACCCAATTGAGTATTCACACCATGATTAGCGAGAGATTCCACACATCAGATTCAGGATCATACCATAATGCTACCTCTAATTTTTAAATTGAAGCCTTTCACAAAGTACTTGCTAGGATATTTGAGACAGTTGAGGAGACACTAATAGCTACACAATATTAGATGTATTGGAAGATTTACACCGTTATCAAAGGGTTATGTGATGAGATTATGAGAATACCTATGGGCTATGATATGTCTTGTCACTTATTAGATTTGCTTTGCCATTTACTTATGTCATATAGCTAGCCTATACCCTAGTTTCAATTTTTTCTCTTGCAACAATGCTTGGGTGCTCCCCTTTTCTTTATGTATAATACTCTTACTTAGCTTACCTATCACTTATTTACCTCTTCCTCTTGGAGTTTACCAAAATTTTCCTCTTGGGTTATACATATATTTTCCCTCTTGGGTTTTACCAAATTATTCTTCATGGGTTTTACCCAACTTTCTTTGTTTGATTATACTGATTTTCCCTCTTCGGTTTTTACAAATCATTTATTTTCCTATCCCTCTTGTGTTTTTCCAATCAATTATTTACCTTCCTCTTGTGTTTACCTAATCTTACATTTCCAAATCTTGCTTCTACTACACCACTCATGGATTGCCTATACTACTTAATGCCAACGATTACCATTTTTTCTTTATGCCTAGTTTCCACCCTGATTAGGCTCGCCATGACATAGTATATCTTCATTTGCACTCACCTTAGCTTCTGTGGCTTCTTGTCCTTCGTCACATCCTTTCCTAGTCATTCTCAAGCAACAATATTTCCTCTCTCGTGGTCACTTATTAGGATGTTTGTCATTGTATCAACATAGATTTACCCATGGACTGCTCTATAGTCCTCATATTTCCCGTTCTCCTTTTCCCTTTGAGGCAAACTTAGGTCAGATTCAAGATTGCACTTTTTGATAAGGTGCAAGCTAGGTGTCTCTAAGTGTCTAGCTTTCAACTTTCCCTCTCTTGGATAGGTGTAAATTGTCTTAGTGTTGCTATCTTACAAAACCATTTTTGGCTTTCTGAATTTGTATGGAGGACACTAGAAAATAAAAAACCTAGAAAGAAATAAAATAGTAAAAGCCATCAATATCAAAAGTTAAAATTGCGAAACCTCAAAAGCCATCAATATCAAAAGTCGAAAGGAAAAACCGCAAAAGCCAAATCACATACTCAAAAGTTATCACATATTCCTCATTGGCATGCCCCCATTCTAGTTGAAAGATCAAATTCCACAGTGGCTTCATCAAGAGCTAGAGATTCGCGAGAGTGCAGTAGGTTAGTATACTGGGTTAGGTGGCCTCATATAATAATTTTTGTTACTTGCCTTTCTCACGCAAGTTTTCAATCCTCATAGTGGTTGTTGTCTTCGATGCATCTAGAGGAATGAAGGAAAAGTCATGGGGAGGTAGGTGTCTTTACTTTTACATGCATTCATATTTTTTACACTCTTCATGAGACATAATTGTATGCAAGCAAAAGTGAAGTTGATCTACAAATCAATCCTAGTTCGAAGAAGATAAATCAACTAATTATATTGCTAGCAATACGTTGATAATTGGGTTCATGACCAATATGGATTCGCTAAACCTACCTAAGGGATCTCTTATCATATGACATGGCTAGAGAGGTTTCCAAAGCCTCTATTCAAGCAACACCACACAATAACCCTAGCTAGGTCTTGGTATTTCAAATCAATAACGAAGTAAAGTAAATCTAATCCAGTGCTCGCTAAAGCTTGTGGCACGAATGGGGAATAAACGTAAACAATAAACATGCAAAGACGAACTCTACTCAAGTCAATGTAGAGGTAATCCTAAACATGGAGAGACAATACATTCATTAACCATTATACGTGCAAATCTATCTACTAACAAAAGAGGAGTAAGAGTTAGGAATACTTACCTTGAAGACGAACCCGCGTGTCTCAATCTCTCCCTTGGCCAATGGTGCTTTGCAAGAGTTTGTCGTGGTTCATAAGGATCACAAGGATATGTCAGCTCTATACGAAAAGACTTCTCCTATGCATCCAAGACATTTCCACAAGACAAGATCCTTCTCCAAGAAAGCATGAAACCTTAAGCAATGACTCCTCAAGTAGAATTGCGGATAAGTAGATAAAGAAGCACAAGTGAATGATTCTCTCTATTGGAAATGGGGTGAAAGATGTGTATATATAACCTGACGTGACCCTAAACCCTTACGGGATTTTAGCCAACGCAGTCGGCCCAGTCGACCTAGTTAGTTAGGAAATAGAGCAGTCACATCCCGGACTAAGTCAACTAGGCTGACTTAGTCCCTTAATATGCTCAATTCTCAAAACTAAACTGACCCAATTGACTGCGTTCGTAAGGTGGTAAAAGGGGGTTTTGGCTTAGGTAGGGGCTATTTGAGGCGGTGAAATTTTTAGAGAAGGGTGTAAGGGAGTGTCAAAGCTTAGGGGAATATGTAGGAGGGGTTTGTATTGGTTTTACGTGGAGGTATAAGGAACAACAATCTTGCGAAGCACCAAAGGCCTGCCACCCATTTCATGGTGCACCCTTTAAGGTGTGCACTTAGAAAGGTTGAGACTCGACGGGTTCCTGCAAGAGAGAAAGCATCAATAACTAATAAAGTTTTAAAAATATTGTGTGTATACAATAATGACCACTCTTCACTACTTATCCCAAGTGTAGCCCTACTAGACATCTCAAGTCTAGATCTGAAAAACTCCTTGTCTTGATGGATTGATTAGGGCATCTTATGATCTATATGACCTTGGTGGCACCTCACTTTATTTCCCTCCATTAATCTCCTATAGTCATTTGGGGAACATTTTTATTATTTGACCATATCCCAATTATTTCTTTTTTTCCTTTCTCACACTTAAGATTTGGCTCCCTTATTGACATCCATTTTGACTCCCTTATTGACATTCGTTAAGCTCATGGGTTATGTATTGTAAAATGTATACAATCGAGCTTTCCTCATGAGCATCCTTCATTTTTATTACCTCCTACTCATCCTTTCGCATCTCATTCTCATCACATTATCTAGGCAATACATGTTTATGGTTTCTACTGAGGATTCTTAGTGCAGTTTTTGATTTGTCATATTACTTATTTTCTATATCTTGATTACCATTTCTAATTATCAAACTTTATAGTAGTTTACTTATCTCTGTTATTATTGTCATGCAATCAAAATGCATATGTATGCTAACGTAATCAATGAAGAATAAAAAACAAATTATATAACATTTGACAACATCACATGGAAACAAAAGAACAAGTGATACACATTGGATCAAAAACATACTCGTACATCATAGGACCAAAACGATACATCAAAATCTGCATATACATATTACAGGGCCTTGTGCCCTCACTTAGCTCTATCCTAAGGTGGAACATCCAGAGCTGGACGTGAAGCAATACTTTGAGAAGAAGGAAATTCTTGAAGTTTGGAAATGGCCCGGGAGAGGGAATGGGTCCATGACCACAATATCTTTGCCTCATCCTTTGCCAAGCCTAGATCTCTCTCCAAGTGTCATGCCCCTACAAGTTTGATATATGATCGTGCAACTCTCATTCTCTATCAGTATCTTCCCTCATTGTCCTCATATGAGCATGTTTCTCCCTCATCAACAACCACTGTGAATCAAACAATGCCTTTCTCTCAACATTTAGTTATGCATCAACTACTATAGGAGTTGAAGAAGATGTGATTGCGCATCTCTCTACCTCTGAAGTGCATCAACAATTGCGCCTACCTATTAAATGGCACCTACATGCCTCCCAACCAATGAAATCACAAGGTTGTCTATCACCCGTGTCATGCCAAGGGAGTTCTCATGCTACTGTAGTTGCACATACATGAGTTCATCAATCATCAAATACAATTCATGCATATTTTAGTCATTTATTTGTACGTCTACTTAAGCGTTCATTCTCGATATTAGTACTTAGATCCTCCTATCACAGCGCACTCATCTATAGTATAGTTCAAAACTTAGCACAAGCACTCACCTTGATCAACCACCTGATGATCAAGGTATACAACCATCGCATGAGTATAGCTGAGTTCATGTACTTCCTCCAACATGGAGTCCACATTGGTCTCCACATCATTTGCACTCTCTTTGTCCATCATGTAATCATCATTTGATTTGGGCTTGTAACGAAGTTCTAGAGTTTCCCATCTCCTTTGCACAACCATAGCATGTGGTATTGACCTCTTAAGGTGGCCTCTAATGAAGTGCTAGGGTTTCTCTCATGTATCTCTATTAAAGGATGTTGATCCTTGTCTTTGTAATGAGGAGAGGCTTTGCCCTCTTCAGGATGTTGGTGCTTGGCTTTTGGATGCTATGCCAAGATGAATTAAGGAGAGCTTAGTTTGTAGCCATTCTTAGGAATCAAAGCTATGAGCTTTGGAGACTTCGAACTTTGTGTGTAAGCCATGAGTAAGAAGGCCAAACTAGAGAAAACTTTGTAAGACAGAGATTGGTTGAAGAGATAATAGAAGTGTGTAGCTGTTATTGCCCCGTGGTTTTTCCCTTGCACATTGCAAGGTTTCCACATAATCTCATTGTGTAATGTGTTATTCTTTGTTCATTGTTTTGGTAGCTTGTTTTATTCCACATTAATTTCTTGCATAATTTGGATATTATTTCCTAACAATATGCACTCTTAAACTACAAGTACAAAATACTCGATTACACTATTCCTCATGCATGCCCATATTATAAAATATCGCATTGCAGTATATGTACCAGTTTCATTTGTTGCAAAAACAAATGAACGTCTCTAAGACATGTCTACACTTCATGCAGGTGCTTAGAAGATGCCTTGAAGCCTCGTACAATGCCGCACAGGTCTAGAGAGGAAGCTACTATGTTTTTTCTATCTGTGACCAACGTTGATGTTGCAACATGTTTGGAGCATCTGCAGTAAATGATATTGCTTGTATCACCTTCATGAAGAATCCTACCAACATTATTCCTAGACTTAACTAGTTTACCTATCCTCAAGAGACCTCTAATGAAGAATTCTTGTAGGTACCTAATATACTATATCTTTTTCTCATAGAAAAAAATAAAGTACGAATCCAAGGCGCTGACAAAAGTATTAACGACCCAAAAACTTTGACATTTGGCATAAGGTACAAAGGTACACCCATTGCACTTGTCTAATTGAACTTACATGAAGGTCCTGCACAATGCTTGCAAAACTTGGTGCTTGACCTTGATCCATCAACTATGGTAAAATATCTTTGTACTAAGGGTCAACATTGTCTGAAAAACATGCCAGTTGGTCAGCAGTGAAGACATCATCTATGTTTTATGTTCCAAAGTAGCATTCTCTGTAGCCATTTCCATGATGCTGGGAGGCAAAGGTTGTGCATCCAACGTTTGAAGAAAGTCCTCATACTCAATAGTGGCAATCTCCATTTTCTTTAACTTCCTACTAACCGGAGTACCATAGCCATCTCGGTGATTGTGGCAACCTTGTCCATGTTTGTTTTTGTATTCCTCATCGAGATCCAACAATTTTTTCCGCTTTGTGCTAGTGGGGTCCTTTGTCACATCGTATGCAGTTAATGTGTTAGTGAGTTGGCTCTCTAACATATCTATCTCCTTGTGTCGCCACTAGCCAATTCAAGGAGTGTGAACAAAATGTTGTCACGTTCACATAGTTTATCCACTACTTTCCTTAAAGTGAGGCTTTTGTTTGTATTCTCCAGTAGGAGGGATGCAATTTTTTACCCTTCATATTCTGCTATGGCATCCTCTATGATCCTTCTCTTTTTATCATCATATGGATCAATGTGATAAAAAAAGATTGGATAGTCTCCTCTCATTGTTGCTCAATAGGTAGTGAGGAATCTGGCTCATACTGGGGTGGTGATGGCTTGAATTGCTCTGACTATTCCTTCCTCCATTTGGACACACGATTGCATTTAATCAGTCCTTGCGGTCTACTGAAGCACATCCACCAATTGTTCCTTCTATATGGGCGTTAGTTTCTTCAAGTCTATCACTTGCCCTTGTGATATCTATTGTAGACCTCCCAGGGTAATGCTTATACTTCTTGGTGTTGATTTGCAAGGAGAGCTTTTATCTTGGATAGGGTATCCTCCATTGATTCTGAGCTAGGTGGGTCCAATCCCAACAATCGCAATTTTCCTTTTGGTGGATGTGGTCCCTAGCTTGACTCCCCTGTATCGGTCTTCCTTGCTAGTTTATCTTCTCGTTCTTCTTTTTCTGCTTGCCCTCAGCCTGTGTTGTCTTCTTGTGCTCTTCCTCAGCTAACCGGAAAAATTTTAGTAGCAAATATTTGTAGTTAGGTGAATATTGGGAATTTTGAGAATCGGGATTGGCTATGTAGATAACATCGGGACACACAACAGTTCACCAAAAAAAACCATACTCAGTATGGTTTCCCACTCAAATAGCCAAACGATTTTTAATCCCAATGGGTTTTGTTTTTGGATTGCCAACAAATAGATGGTCTAAGATTTTAGACAATTTTTGGATCACCACACATTCTATGGGCCTTGAAATATGTTTTGTCGAATATTTAGAGGTAAAATTTTAAATGTAATTAAATTTGCCAATTATACCCAATCCAAATGTTTAAATATACTTGAAATTGAACACTGTATTTCATCCTAACTTTGACTTTGGATTGTTTGGTGATTGAACACGTATAAAAGGTTTCATAAGAATCAAGCACTAGCAGATGCGAACCAGGAAATCTATTGATCCACATCAAAACTCTTCTAGCATTGCAGTTTACAGCCTACATCTAATCTATTGATCCAATATAAAGCATGTTTGTGATCATTTATGGAATTTTATACATTTATCAACTTTTATTCGATAGAGATGCTTTTCTAAGCTGTGATGCTTTTCCATACCTGCAAAGATTTTATAGACCATTGAGGCTTTTCCATCAATGTGATGCTTTTCTAACTTTGTGATTATTTTGTAAGCAATTGCGATGATTTTTTATCCTGCGATGTTTTTATAAGCCTACGATGCATTTACATTTGTGCGATGATTTTCTAATTCTATGATGTATTTACATGAATGCGATGCTTTTCTAATCTTGTGATGCTTTTCGATCATTGCGATGCTTTTCCATCACTGTGATGCTTTTGTAACCTTGTGATGCTTATCTAAGAGCACACTGCTTCTCTAAGCTCGCGATGCTTTTTCAATTTATTGTAATGCTTTCGTAGAAGAGTGATGGTTTTTCAGGGGTGTGATGTTGTTAGAGGCAAGTGATGCTTCTATATTTTAGCAATGACTTTACAAGCATGCAAATATTTTACACGTATGCAATGCTACTGTAATAGTAATACAAAGGCTTTTCTTACAAGAAAATGGCAGGTAACAGGGAAACCTTAGGAAAGAAATCTAGTGCAACACCGTCCAAGATATGGAGTATTACATCTTATTTTGAGAAACTATCTATGCCAATTGATCTGTCTCCACCATTGTTAGGGCATGATGATAACATTTGAAATTAAACTTGGAATGAGCGAAATGATAATTTAATAACGGACACTGTCAGTGATGATGACAATGAAATGCCTTTGCTTGAAGATGCCCAATTGAGTGAGCTCAAATTTGCATCACTGGAAGGATTGGAATTCAACTGTACTTCTGGAATGCTGACATCTAATAGATTGGACTTTGGAAGTGGAAATTCTACCAGTCAAGGAAATTGCACCACCACAAACACTCCAGGCATACTGAATTTTAATAAAGAGAGAAAAAGAGAAAGAGAAAGAGAAAGAGAAAGGGACAATGCAACTGAAATTGGATACTATTGAGATGCATACAGGAAAGATATACAAAAAAATCTGAAAATGGAGTTGTGAAGCATGTTGCTAGATGGAAAATTGTGGATGGCTGTTTTCATATTAGGAATGCAAAAGCATATGAGGAGCACATGAGAATTCATAAGAATACTTGTTGAAAATGGTGGGACAATTACATCTCAATTTGAAAAGATCATTCAAAGCAATAATTAAAGTAAAAAATAAATAAATTATAAAATAAATATACAAGAAACATCTTTGAAAATATAAAAATAAATTATATTTATGAAAATTTAGTACATTGTGATGCTTTTATATGCTCTATCTTTGAAATAGACAAGAAATTACATTTATACTATTTTGTACAATGTGATGCTTACATTTATAATTTTTTAATTACAATAATTATGGAGAAGATGGACAAGACATAACAAGACGTCTCCCTTAGCAACCTCCCAATCTTCAAGAGCATCATCCATACAGCCATTCACATTCCTTACTTTAGACAAAAAATTGCTCACTTCCTTGGTTGTGAGTACATTAGTGCCTTGGAGTGTTTTTTGTCCCTGTTTTATTATGGAATGAACATCAATGAGAAGGTTATAAAACCTCTCTTGATGGCATTTGATAATCAACCACAAAGGCTTGTTTTTTCCTCTTTTGACCAATTGCTTTGTCAATAGATTTTGGAGCTTAACCTCTTCCTCAGCTAGTTTTTTCGCATTCAATGTGGGTTGGTTCCTGTCTACATCCAGAGCTGGTCATTGGCAATCTAAACATTTTCCCGTAGAGTGTTATTAGCATCCTGCTACGCCAAGTGGGGTACAACCTTGTTATAAAATGACATTCCTATCCTTTCAACTTCCTTATCTTGAGTCTTTATTTTTGCGTTGTTTGTCTCTAAAGTTGCGACTTCTCACTAAATCTCCTATGTTGACTGTATAACTCATGATTTAGATCCTACATACTCCTTCAATTCAAGATAGCTCTTGATATGCTGCTCTACCAATGTAATCATTTTGACTAGATCAAAGATTCTTTGTAGGCTACCAACCTCTTGTAGTATTTTCGGAGCCCTGTCTCTTAGCATTTCTTGCAAATTTTTTGTAGTGTCTACAAAATTATAATATCCCCATTACAGTGTTAAACTTGAAGCTGCCTTATCCTTGCTAAAGAAGACTTGAGAGTGAATAGTCGATGTTTCAGGTAAAGTCAAAGTTTCCTAAGCTGTATCAGTTTGGACGTGCCCTCTAGTAACAGTTACATTAGCCATAGATATAGCATGGAATAATTGCTTTGATTTATGTTTCTTTGGCGCACTTATTGGTATAAGTTGCCTATGAATTTCCTTAGGATTTGCTTTGAGTTGTGATTGGTTATGCTCTGCCTCTGCGACTTCTGATTCGTTATGTTCTATCTCTTTGACTTTTGATTCGTTATGCTCCGTCTCACCCTTTGGACTTGGATTTGCACTTGCACTCTCTTCCTTCTCATCTTGGACTAACTCATTTTCCAAGTAAGATTCTATAGTAACTATCATTTTTATTTTTCAAAATGCTTTCCATATCCACCACATTAGGTTCCTTGGTGTAGGTGGGTTTAGCATTTGCTTCCTTATGGGAAGAATCATCAGTGCCCTCCACATGTAGTAGTAGTGTTTCCGGAGAAATTTTCTGAGGTGGCTCCTTGGTTAAGTCTTCATTTGGATTCTCAACCCCTATCAATTTGAAATTTCTAATTGGAAATTTGTAGAGGTATTCATTTGATCGCGTATTTCATCATTCTCATCATCTCTTTCACCACCATGTCCCCCTAAAGGTATAATGGAAGGATTGTCATTGGATGAATCAAATATATTTTGATATTATTGTAACAAGGTTAAAGCATTCACCCCAACATCTTCTCCTAATTCTTTCTTGCTATTCACAATATTAAGAGATAGCTTCTCCTTGCACATGTCTGGGTGGGATTTTTATTCAATCTACTTGGTTTCACAAAACCCGTGGAGACCCCCCTTGGAAAGACTTATGCTATTGCATTTGAATCCACAATTTCCACATTTGAATTCTCAATATTTTTTGTGGATCTTCTATTACTAAATGTGCCATTGGGATATCTCCTCTCTTTGTTTCTGTCAGGATATCAACAGTATGTTTATTGTCTCCTCTCTTCAACCTCCTCCTCGTCATGCCTTGCATACTTACCTCTTGCACATTGGCAACTGCAATCCTCAATTTCCACATTTGAACCCTCAATATTTTAATGTGGATCTTCTGCTACTGCATATGACATTGGGATATCGTCCATCTTTGTTTTTGTCAAGGTATTACCTATATGTTTATTGTCTCCTCTCTTCAAATTTCTCCTCTTCCTGCCTTGCATACATACCTCTTGCACATTGGAAACTTCCTTTACATGAATTGATTGAAATATTAGAATGGCTTCATGGAGAGATTGGTCGTATGTAGAAGGCCTTGCTTGGGATTGAGTATTGCTCACCACTCGCGCTGTGGAAGATGTATCTCTGATAATTCTTAACAACTCTGGAGTCTGAGGGCTCTCAAAAGCTAACATGCCATATTTTGATGAATGTTCATGAACATCCATCCACATGTAATAGATTACCTCTTCTTCATTTAGTTTCCTACCACCACAGTAAATGGAATAGCCTTTCTAACTAATTTTACTTTCTCTTTGGGCAAGGCATCAAATATTTTAGAACAATTATTCTTGAAATATCTATTTCTGAAGGATAGAGCTTTCTTTGTTGCACTTGGGACTTTTTGACTTTCCTCCTTTCTTTCTTTCCTTGAAGTTGCTTCCTCAAACCCCCCTTTGTGCCTCTTAGAAGCCTTTGTTGCACTTGGGCCTTCTTGTTTTTCCTCCTCTTTTCCTTTCCTTGTAGTTGCTTCCTTGACCATTTTTTGTGCCTCTTACAGGTATTTTTTACACTTAGGTTTTCTTTAGTTTCCTCGTCTCTTTCTTTCCTTGCAATTGATTCCTCGTGCCCTTTTTTGTGCTTTGTAGAGGTCTTTGCTTCCTTAGATCCTCTTATTTGCCTTTTGCCTTTCTTTCCTAACCATTTCTACCCTAGGATCTCTTTTATAAAGTGGGTCTACCTTCAATCCATCAAGATTACCTTGCTACCGTGCTAGTTCTTTCAATTAAAATTTCCCCAGGTATAAATGGTAATGCAATTGGGTTCTCTACCATATGTTCCCTAGAGACATTGTAAGTGTTGCTTCTCATCCATGTTGCATACATATAAGGTGAATATTTATCAATAAAGCTATATAGCCACAATGTTAATGTAGTTTGTGCCCTCTTGTAAGCCATATTTTTTCCTCCAAAAAGGATTACTCTTTGAATGCATCTTTAGGATCATAATTGGGTAAAAGTCTCATTATCCTAGTTGGGGTCCTCCAGTATACACATAAAAAGAGAACAAACAAAAATGTATACTGGAATTTTCCATAAGTACTTAAAAATTATTTCATTATATTCTAGTATTTCTACCGCAAAGCATTCAGGGCAGTTGAATTTGGTAGTTGAGATCACCATATGATGTGTCATGGTGATCACTCTTGCTAGTATATCCAACCAATCCTTGGCTATGTGCGAAAAATGGTCCCTTATATGTTTTTTGATCTTTCTTACCTTGTTATCCTTAATAGAACTTGAGTGAATTGTTCTCCTATTCATATATCTTCTTAACTTCTTATATGATGGGTGGTAAGCCCTTCGCACACTAGCAATCAATATTTTCCCTTTCATTTGGAAAAATTCATTACTCTAGTTAGGGTTTTAGAACTAATAGGAATGACAAGATTTTCAGTATTCCAAATATTATTGTCCGTGATTCCAGATAGGACCATCTGTACAAATTCATTCATAAACCCTAAGAATGACAAGTTGAGCAACTTCATCCATTGGGTCTTCTCCATGCCTTTGTATTCATTTTTGAACACCCACTTCTTTGCATTAGTAGGGTCTTGCATTGTTCAAAAATATCTATGCCCAAAAGGGGCACACTCATTGGACTCTATAACTATCATGGATGTTTCTATCCCAAACACATTTTTTTTTTTACATTGCTCATGTCCACATACTTACGTTGAATCAAGCTCTCAACGTATCTAGGCGCTCTTCAAAAAATTGATAGTGTGCATATTTTCACTAAGGAGCCCAATTGCTCTCTTGTCATTGATGTCATTGTCCCTAATTTTCTGCTCTGCTCCTATTTTTTAAATTTAGCCCTACTTTTTCTGAAAAATTTATGGCTTTTACATTCGGCTCTGAAATATCCTTTGATGATATGTGAAATGGAAAGTAAAATCGTTTTTGCCTTGTTTAGTAGGCTATGATTTCTTGATTCTTTCATCATTAGCATGCGTTCTATGTCCGAACAAGCATTAAATGACTTTTACCTTTATATGTACTACGCTTTTTGGTGTTTGGGCATTTTTGTTTTGATTTAATTTTATCTTTATGTAGATATATTTCGTTATGTGGAGTTTATTCTCAATGTGGAGCATTTTATTGACATTGCTTTTTTATTTCCTTGCACCTATATTTTATTCGTTATGGTGCTTTCTCTAGTGTGACTTGAAGTTTGTATTCATAGTGGTGTTTTGTTTAGTGGCTTTTATATGTTGCGACACGTTTGTATGAAAATGTGATGCTTTTCGATGTTGCAATGCATTTGGACGTTGCGACGCTTTTGTATGCTACACGATGCTTTTTTATGTCTTGCTACGCTATTGTATGCTATGTAATACTTTTGTATGCTATGTAATTCTAGTGTATGCTATGCAATGTTTTTGTAATCATGCACTAATTTTCAATATTGCGATGCTTCTCGAAGCCTGCATTGCTTTTTCAATATCACTATGCTTTAGTGCTAGCATAACCATAGTTATAAATATTTTAAAATCAGGAAGAAAATCAACCACATATTAAAATATGACAATGTACAATATTACAAAATGACAAATATAAAAAACACAATATCATAGGTGTTGCAGAAATGGCCTCTGCCTCCAATGACTACCCTACAATCTTATTGATCATGCCGAGATAGAAATGGTAGCATCACCATTCACTGAAGTTGAGTGTCCTTTTGGAACAAATGGACAAAACTCCACTCAACATCTTGACTAACACCACCCTTTGCAACAAAGTTGAGTAGAGCCAAACGACCCAGGACACTCTAGGTCAATGGTCAGGACTTTTGCATGCCTCAAGAAGACCCAACATTTTTTTTCCCATGCCACCTATTCCAGTAATGCAAGATTGAAGACTATGACCCTGTCTCTAGGACAAAGAATAAGATGGAAACACATTCTCCATCTCCTTTCTATTTTAGTGCTTTTAGTGTGACTTCACAACCTTACAACGACACCTTTAAATAGAATAGTGAGTGGTACTTACCTAACAAAAGAGGAAAGAGTTTCAAATCGTCCTTGAAAACTGAAGTTTTACTTTCAACTTAGTTCTCAACTAATCAAAATAACTTGCAGAGTTGTTGTCTGATAGAAATGAAACCTCACTATAGAAAGATCATCCATACTCGACTAAATTAGATAACTTTGCTATTGTGCACTTGAATCCATAAATATAATAGACAACTGAAATCTGACCTGGAGAGGACAACTGAAATTTGTCAAAATATTTTACTTATTTCTATAAATTAGGTAAGATTTGACTTTACATCTGCAACAAATTTATATGTTTCTTCTATTTTCGCCACAATCATGATGGCCAATTTTGCAAGATTCGCCACCACAATTAATTCCGTTCTAGCAAGATTTGCCAACATTTCTATAATGTTTTTCCTAAGGTGCTTAAAATTTTTCCTGCAACTAACTTATTGTGCTCATCTTCCCATGCTTTCTTTTTGTGTTCTTCCTTAGCGAGTTTTGTTTTTTCCTCTTGCTGGCATTGCTTCTCTTCTACCCGTTGCCGTTGTTTTAATGCCTCTATCTTTTTATTTTTTATTTTCTTTTTCTTCCACCTCTTTTTGTGTTCGTTTTTCTTTTTCTTCAACTTTTTTTCTTTTCTCTTCATTCTCTCTTGCTTTATTTTGTTTTTGTCATAACCAAAATTTTCATCCAATAAAAACATGGTAATTTTGTTTTTTGATTGTTGAATTATTTTAATTTGTTTAATAAGAACGCTTAGCCACAAAGTTAAGAGGGCATGCAAAGCTTAATAGACAAATAAAAGTAATAAACAATTTTATAAGGATGAAGCTGATTCATTTATTCAATTACTCCTATAAAAATCGAGTCCCAACTTCTTCTGTGAAATATATAAAGCTTAATTCAATTTATTTCTCGTTTTCTTTTATTTTTTTTGTGAATATTAAAGGATGTGTTAGGTTAGTTTTGCAAGGGGATAATCCTACAACAATCATTCATTCAAAGTTAAGCAGCAAGGTATATCAACTTAAGAACACACCATCATTTATTCAATTACTCCTATAAAAATCGAGTCCCAACTTCTTTTGTGAAATATATAAAGCTTAATTCAATTTATTTCTCATTTTCTTGTATTTTTTTTGTGAATATTAAAGGATGTGTTAGGTTAGTTTTGCAAGGGGATAATCCTACAACAGTCATTCATTCAAAGTTAAGCAGCAAGGTATATCAACTTAAGAACACAAGTTTCCACAAAAACATTTTAATAGTAATATATTGGAAAAAGCCCTTACAAGCATTTTCAACAAACTCGAGAAAAAACTACATGGCCGCCCTAACCTAGCCTAAAATTAAGGACCCGATGCCCCTGCATGTTGGGCGATCTACATATCTACTCCTCGAAATCAGGGTTAGATGTAGTTCTCCACTTGAACTTGTGAAGAGTCTCCTCCATGAGACGTCATCACTGAAAGGAGTTGACAAGGTAAGCTAAAAAAAGGGATAAATAACTTTTGCAACACGAATGAGCTTCAATAAGCTGTAAACAAGAACACCCGAAACAAGACCATTACTCTAAGAAAACCTTAGCATAAGATAGTTTTTACATTTTAAGGTCATTGTGTCAACACAAAAGCACAATCTCATAAGAGTACATACGAGTGTCGAACAAATGATACAGGAAGCTATATTTATGAGTCCTAAATGCTTAAGAAATTCCAACAACTTTCAACTTCCCCCTACTTGGATTAGGTCCAACTCTTAAGAGTGTCTTCGTTAACAACGAAGACCTAATAGGATAAAGTCATGTTTCTAAGTTCACTCATCTAGTGAAACAACTTGGGTTACCATCTATATAAACAATTATAGTCACACATTTATTCATACTTACATTCTACAATATTAGCACAGGAAAGTATGCTTAACGCATAAGGAGAGACATCTCAAGGTTAGTGACTAGAGCTTGTGCTAAGGAAAGCACCCTAAAGGTTAGTAGATAGTGTCCGCATTCATTTCACGTGCTGCCTACATATCTGCTATGACGACCTTCATATGCAAAATCAGGGTTGGCTGCAATTTACCCTTTATCAAAAAGAGAGTTTTACCATGAAGGCAATTGACCTTCGCCACTCAACCCTATAAGTAATGCTTACACAGTTACCCTTACGGGTAACACAATGATTACCAACTAGGCCCACGTGCAGTTAGATGCTATGAAGGTTTAATACAAGACACCCTTGTTCAGAAGAAGGTTCGCTAGACTACCTAAGTCCATCATTGGATTAACAAGAGTTCGCCCTTCCCTATTGCTAATTGATAGCCTCCTCAAAGCTAACCAGAAGCACCTAAACCAAAATCTAGAAGAGTTATGTTTAAAGTCCTTAATTTGGACTAGGGTTTTTTAAGTATTCCCAAGGCTAGCTAAAGTGTATAATAGTCACCGCAAAGCTGAATTGTGACCGAACATGACAATTCGCAACATGAGATTCAAAGCACTAGCTTTAGTGCTTCTAATCCAGGTTAGAAAAAGGCTAGAGAAACAATAGAGTAATTATTTAAAAAGGCCAAAATATTAAGTTCATGATTTTGCTTTACTTTAAATTCCAAAACGTTACAAAAGAGTCACCTAAACATTTTATGTAAGAAGAGGCACATTAAATAGTCATGGCAGAAAACAACAATTTAAAAACAATAATTGTCTTAATTTTAGGTTGATAAATTGGGTTTCAAAATCACCTTTAAATTAATTCATGGAAGAAGCAATAATTTTTTTTTGATAGTTTGTACGTATTTTATAAGCTAGAGAGAATACAATTGTGTGAGATTAATTGAAAAATTAACCTATCATTTAGAAATGGTTTTGACAAGCTGAAAAGTTCCTTAGCAAATTTTACTTGCAAAACTATTCAAAATCTATCTAACTTTAATTTAAATTTTTAATAATAAAATTAACATTTTATTGAATTGATAAATTTTAGTTATTTAAAATATGTTTCAATCATTAGATTTGAGAAATTTTATTTCCGGGAGTTTAATTTAACTACTATCCAAACTGACTTTATCGACATAAAAAAGTACCAAAAAATTTGCTTTTGAAAAAGCCTTACAGAATTGGCCTATTTTATTCACAATTGTCGTTAATAAAAATCATTCGACTGTTGTTTTGATATTTCACATTCTTATGAAAATTAGTTCAAGTCCCTGATTTAGAAAATTTTGACAATAGGTATTTTTTTTGTTTCATATCCAAATGGGTTTTACCAAGCTAAGAAGGGGTGGTAAAACACTGAAACTTATTTGCTTGATTTTAAAAGTGCGAAGTTTTTTGCTCCATTAATTTAGTTGAACACATAATTTGTTTGTCAAAACTAAAAGGTGTAATTTAAAATGATTTATTGAGTTAAAGACTTGGCCTTATGGCAAGCTTCCCTGTTTGATCAAAATATCACATTGGTCCCACTTTAGTCTTATAATTGTCTTATAAGTTTACTTCAGAGTTTAATTGTACAAGTTCAAATGTAATTTTCATGACTAAACTAGGGTTTAATTCGAGTGTGGTCATGTTGACCAAGACGACTTCCTAGAACGACTTTTTGCAAGGCAACTAATCTTTCTTTTGTGAGAGGGTGATTAATTTAAAATTGTAATTTACTTTGCAAAGCTCAAACATTAGTTTAAATGAATTTGATAGGACACAAAATCTTTAGAGGAGGGTTAAGAGGTTTGCAAGAACACCAATCAGATTTAGAAGTCAAGGTTGGATGAAGTGGAGCAAATGGTCCTAATTGACATACCCAATATGTCTCCACCTTTGTATAGCGACCCTAACACAGTAGTCAACAAAGTTTCAGTTGTCTTTGCTTTTGTGTAACAATGTCATGATTCATTCTTCCCTTTCGTTTGTAGGTTTGAGTTTTAGTGTTACGATGAAGGGGATATGTATACACAATGCAAACAATATTTAGTTTAGTATTACAACCATATGTGTGTGTGTGTGTATTCTTTTGTACAAATGAATGTGTGTTTCGTAGTCTAGGTTAATAGGGAAATATCAAGTAAATGTGAAATCAAGTTAATTGAATATGAAGTTCATATAAAAATTTAAATTTGACTAAACAAAATATGATTGTGAATATAATAATCGTGTAAAAACAATATGAATTTTCCATAATATTCATATAAAAGAAAAGAATGGATAAGGAAATATACATACATATATAAGACCAAAAAATGGTTTGGCTCAATGTTATTGGTTGTAGGTCTAATGGCAAGATTGTGCGGTCTATCGTTGTGGCCGGCAACGGCACTGCCAAATGCCCACTGCCAGGGATGACAGTCACCATCCCACCCTCTTTGAGGGAAGAGGGACCGCTATGATGTTCCATATCTCACACAATTGGGGAACCAGGGGAAGGGGAAGGGGAAGAGGTGGGGGTGTTGGCCCTTTGGCTGATTCCTCTCCCTCATTATATATATATAACCATTCCTTTTTATATCAAACTTTATTTTATTATTTTAAAAATAAACTCATAATTTCCTTGCAATGAAATACATTATATATATATATATATATATATATATATATAAACCAAATATTTCAACAAGCAAGGAAAAGAGAAATAGGATTTTGTTCCTTATGAGTTATATATATATATATATATATATATATATATATATATATATATATATATATATATATATATATATATATATATGCAAGGAGGGGAGATCAAATTTTAAAGGAAGAAATATTTAGATTTAGGGTGAGATTTGAGAGCAAACAATTTATTTACTTATTATTTTTATTTTAAAAACAATAAAATTAAAGTGAGGTATCCTACCTCTCCTCCACCACTTGTCCAAGCAAAGATCGAAACCTCAACACTTCAACAAGAATGGCCTCTTCCTCAATCCCCCGAGCTCCTTCCTCCAACAAGCTCCCCAAAATGAATGGTCAACTCCCAAATGGGTCATTGGTGGGAAAATAAATGGAAAAAACTTCCTACAAACTTTTACCAGATCTCATTTATGTAGGGAGTACTCTTCTTACCGAAGCCTTTACTTTTCTTACAAGGCCCAAACTCTTCCTTACAAGGCCATGTGGGTTTACTTGCACAAGTAAACCCACCCTTGTACTCTTCTTAAAAAGTCAAAAAGTCTTCTAAAAAGCCCATGTGGACTCCTTACAATAATTGCTCTTACAAATATACTTCCACGCTCCAAAGAGTTGCATAACCACCTACCCGAGGCTATAATCTACCAATTAGCATCCCTAGTCCCCCTGGAGGGGCTATGCACCTATTAACCATAATTTGAATTTTATAATTATATATATTTTTTAAATTTAGTTTTAGCTTCATTGATTTTAATAATTCTAAGTTTAATAAAATGTCTTAAGTATGCTTCACAACACAAGAAAACTTCACATATTGAAGGAACTAATTTGAATTCTTAAAAGCAACGAGGGTTAGTCGAACATTTGAATGCGGCGACTAACCAAAATCGACAATTAAACCAATGGTCAACACAAGAGGCATTATAGTTTTTCTTTCTTTGCCTTAGCTTCTACATTTGCCTTTGCCTTTTTCTTCCTTTCCTTCTCTATGTTTTCTTTTTCTAATGCTTATCGAGCTAACAATGTTGTCGCCTCCATGTTTGTTCTAAGTTTCTTTTGTTGAGCTTGTATTTGCTTTTCTAGCTCCATCTTGATTTGTGCGGCTTCCAACTATTTTTGTTGTTGAGAGGATTTCACTAAGGTGTGCATTCTTTGTTTTGTGCGGAGTTCCTTCTCCATAGTTTCCTCAACGTTTCCTTATTCTTCGGGGTCATTTGATTTTCTTTTGCTAACTTTTGTAGAGATTACATTTATAACACCTGGGCAGTCTCGTTGGTTTGTCTTCTCTCCTCTTGTGTTTTTATGACATGGTTTTGCAATGTGTGTGACAAAAAAAATCTAAAATATCATGAAGTGTGAATGGTCTTATTTTTGTATATTCCAAGATAGCCCAAATGATTATATCCTTTCCCGTTTTATTTGACCCCCACATAGGTCTTTTCAATCCTTTCTGCTCCACAATTTTGGAAATCTAGGAGGGTCACATCTAATTTTGGGACATGTCCTAGGTTCTCTTCCTCATCCCACAGTTCCAAACCAATATTGCCACCTTCTCTTATCTCTGCTTATCCCTTGGAGGACTCACTCTCTAAATATGACACAAGTCCTTTCGGTAGGGGATGACCTTGTTTCTTCATTTTCTTTACGCTGAATTTGGTTTTCTTCTTGCTTGTTCTTTGGATGGGAGAGGGTCTCCTTTCTCTTTCTTGCTGCTCATATGTACAATTGTTTCTCCCACTATCTCCGTAGAAGATGTGTTCAAGATCGCAGGGCCTTTGTGTGTTTCTATCCTCCACACCACCTTGGAGGATCCCTCTTCACCTGTTGCCCCTTTGCTTGTCCTCAGGGAGTAGGAAGGTGTGCTCTTTTCTTCCATTTTTATTCCTTGAAACACCCTTCCAATAGTAGAATCTTCTTTGTAAAATGTTGTGGTATCCTCCCCTGCTACTTCTGTTGTGGTCATCCCTGGAATTATGCTCATCCTCTGTACTGACTTCAACTTTGGCTCGTAAACCTTCGTAAACCTTCAGATCAATGACCACATCGGTTGTACTACTTGTTTCTCCTTGTTGTGTTAGTAGAAGAGATGATGTTTTGATCTCGACACCTTCATCGTGCATGACTAACTTAAATTTTGCCTCTCCTAGTTGCCGTGGTGTGTCATTGGTCCATTTTGGGGGAGGTGGTAACCGGAGATCCAAAGGGAGTTGTTTGATCGCCATTGCTGGGGTATCTACTTGGTCATTTGTAGCTACGTATGGTAGTGGCGGTATTTGTGCTCGGTATGATTGAAATGTGTGAACATAGACACAATTCTTGTCGAACCCAAACAATGTTTCGTTTTTGTATTTATCCACTACTAGATTTGATATTCTAGATTGGCCAACTACCATGTTTCAAAAATTAAATTTTATTTCCCAATTCCCCCATAGTGTTTATAATCTGAATTCCATTTGGGAATGTGTTAAGATGGTTCGTCACTTGTTCTCTTATAGGTCTCCCCTACACCTAATTCACTACCACGTCCTTCCTTGACAAACTTTTTAAAAAGTACATGTCTAATGCTAAGAAAAGAGAGGCATAACATAACCCATGCGTACTGCGTTTGATTTTCTCTAGGTTCTCCAAGAGCTGCTTTTGAAGGGTGGTACACATGTTGTAGCTATACTATGTGAAGATTATGACCCAAAGCAATCCTAATGCTCTTGGAAGTAGTTGAGTTGTCGCAGTTTGTGTAATACGCTTTTCATGCTACCATTTTTGTGGCATACTTGCTACTGCACACGTTGATTCTTGATCTGATTGATAGAGAGGGCCGTTTCAATTGGGACGATCCCTGTCTTCTTGATGGTTAAACTACCCTTCTTTTTCCATTTCTTCACATCTGCTCCATTCATCAACCATGTTATCACATAGATAGCCTTCACGATGATGCGGTATGGCTGATCTAGGTAAAGGATGTCTCTTGTGTGTTGCTTAGCAAGATATTTATAGTCTGTTCGTGCATTATGAAGAAATGAAATTTTCTTCATGCGTCTAGCTTCATTTGATGGACTAACCTCATATTATTTTCCCAATCCCATTGTTGCATTGT
Source organism: Torreya grandis (assembly GCA_037957365.1). NCBI lineage: Eukaryota > Viridiplantae > Streptophyta > Pinopsida > Cupressales > Taxaceae > Torreya > Torreya grandis. Next base: position 335,228 of record JARHVA010005099.1, on the reverse strand, counting down.
TGGGTCCATCTTAAGCATGTCCGCCCTTTCTACCTCGATGATTGCATGGTTTGTCTCACCTAACTTTGAAAGGCAACAATGTTGTGCATCTTGATTGCGGGAAACATAGAATGTCACCCTTAAAAATGCTCCTTATGTATCTGAGAGGGGTGAATTCACAGAGTGCCTTTTGTATTTCTATCTCTTGATTTTGTCATCCGGTATTAGTGGTGGGGCCTCCATGTCTGTTAATCCTTAAGCTCATGAATCACATCAGTTTTATTCTCCGTGTTTTACTCAACAATTTCTATCTTTAGATTTTTTTACTCTGTGTTTTTTACCCTTCCTATTCTTTCGCTTTTTATAGTTTTTTCTTCTTTTTGTTGTTTCTTCCTTATTGTTTAGCAATGGTTGTTTTGTCATTTATTTATGTTTATCGTGTCACTTACCACTTCTTATCTGTCCTCTTTTACATTCTAGTCTTCTACTTACCTTCTTTTCTTGGCCTTTGTGCCTTTCTTTCCTTAATAACCGCTCGCCTTCCACCCACTTGTTATACTTAGCTAGATGGATTTTAGAACCAAGTCGCCATTTGGAAGAGTGCCCTTGAAGTTTTTCTTTCCTCCACTCCACCAAGTTGTCGTTTGCAGATTTTCAACTTGGTAGCAATTCTTTTTTCTCATTTTTTTCATTTTTTCTTCCATGTTCTTTGTTTTTCTCTTTTGTTTTTCCAAAATTGTTTGGATTTTTTCCTCTTTTTTTTCAAATTGTTTTTCTACTATTTTTTTCCATTTTTTTTTTCTATTATTTTTCCTGGTTTTTTTCTCATGTATTTTTTCCAAAATAGTGTTGCAAACATGCACTTCTTTAGATTGAGTGATAATATTATGAATATGCATTGTTCAAACATTAACCGCAATACTTGCACATGATCCTTCAGTAGCCAATATATTGTCCAATCATCCAGGTATGCCTTTAGTATATAAATTCTCTAAAGGCATTAACCATTATCGGATTGAACATCATAAGTGCATTCTTTAGGCCAAAGGGCATGATTTAAGGATCCCCATTCTGTAGCAATTCGTTTTTTGGGTATATCCTCTTTTGCAATTTTTACTTGATACCTATTGGTTGAATATTTTGTCGATCACCGTACTGATAAACAAAATAGGTCTGATCATCCAAAGTAGGAAGATTGGTCGTCCAAATGTGTAGGTTTACCACATCAAAAGGGGACTAATCTCTCCTCTCATCAAGGGGAGGTTCCCTATATATATATAAACAGAAAATAATACTCAAGGGTAGGATAAACCATCCATCTCTCTTTCTTCAGAGATGATGCGTGCAAATCAAAGGAAAAATCTCAAGGGAAAAGACAGAAAGCACTCTTCTTTCAGAAGTACTATTCAGCAAACCACAAGAATACTCTTGGTAGTAATTGCAAAATGTAACCAAGGACGTAGTAACTAGGAAATTGAGATGTAGCACAAAGTCTCCACTTGAATTGCTCAAGAGTGAGATACGAAGGACAATGAGGGCACAAAGTCATCCCAAGGTCCTTTACACAGAACCCTTTGGTCGTTGAACCTGGTCGTTGAACCAAAGTGGTTCAATGGTTCAACGGTTCAATGGTTCAAGCCTTCTTCTCTTTGATAAGTGTTTTGAAGCCATTGAACCTTGAAGCAGTTGAACTTTGAACCTTGAACTTTGAAGTTTGACAAATGTGCTTAACTCTTGCTGCTGATGTTGAACCTTTGAACCTGTTGAACCCGTTGAACCAAAATGATTCAAGGTTCAACAGTTCAATGGTTCAATCCTTGCTTAGAAGCTTGCCGATGAACTCTTTTGGTTGAACTTTGTCATTGAACCAACTTTGAAATCGCCTAATTGTTGAGAGCTTGCTTCTTTCTTGCAAAGTCTGTAGAAATTAACCTGTGAAGTCCGTTGAGCTTGGCCTGCCGAGTCCGTAGATATTTTTCCTGCCGAGTCCGTAGATTTCCTTCCTGCAGAGTCTGTAGATTCAAGCCTGCAGAGTCCGTAGATTCAAGAGAAGCTTGAAAAATGAGGAATTTGAATGCTTAGAACAAATTTCGAGAAGGGCAGAGATTATTTTGGTCCGAGGAATCAAAATAGTTCAAATGTTGTCCCAAAAATGAGTGATATTTTTGGGGGACAACAATACCCTTAAAATCCATTTTAAAATGAAATGGCCTTTGGTCTAGCCACCTTTAACACCTCATCTATAAATGGTGTGGGGAATTGATCATGAACATGTGCCTTGTTTAATTCTTTGTAGGCCATGCAAATATTTATCTATCCTCTCTTATTATGTTGTATGACCATGGGCCATCCATTTCTGCATGTTCTCATTTTTTTCATAGTACAACACTATGGCATCTTTTTGATTTATTTTTGTTGAGTTCCATAATCAATGAATTTTTGTTCATTCATATTGTCCAAACTCGCCTCTTTTTCCATCCTTCTAAACTGTGCTACTACCCTCTCCTTTGGCATGAGCAAGAATGATCAGATCTTCTTTAGGACCTTGCACCACTGTTTATTTGGATCACTTGAAGGTTCTACAAAAATATTTCTTAAGTTCCTCCTAGTCCTTGGGTCCTTTTCATAGCTCCTAGTGCATGTACCCTACGCGTGGTAAGGGTTCTAGAGTCTGATAAAAATTCTGAACCCAAAGCATGTGGTTAGTTTCTCTGATCTTATTCCAATAGGTTTCACATTTTGCAATATGGTGTTTTGGACCGAATGTACCAATGTAGTGCATTATATCTTTGAAGCACCCTTCTTAATATATTACATCTTTAGGAGAATCCCTACTGCATGTAGACCATAACATTAGTATTGTCTTAGTTTTCTATGTAATGATTGTATTGTCAGCGTTGGGTAGTTGTAATGGCTTTCCTTGGTTATGTTTGGGTGTTCACAGTTGTGCCAATTGACAACCATTAAGCCATTTGTCTTATTTTATATTCCTTATATTGTATGAATTTAATAGGGACTTATCTTTCATGAATGCCAAGATGCTAATGTTAGGATACTCCTCTTCCATGGTATGTTATGCAATTACTATTTTGTGTATGTTGTTATTGGTAGTCTTGTATCTTTTAGACATTAATCATTCTACATTTTGGTGTCGTTCCTTTAAAGAACATCGAGTTAAGTTAAAGTCGGTTCAAAGTGAAGCATGATGAGGCACCCTATTATCTTATAAGATCTCTGTGCCAAACATAATTGTGATACACAATGACAAAATATATTAAAATGGTACAAAGAGTTCAAGGAGACCGATGTGTACGAGAAACAATTCATGCTACTGACTCCGAATAAAGGCAAAGAAGAGGTCAACACAGTCAGGGAGGGGACCAAGAAAGTGAGTGTTCTACTTGATTGGTGGAGCAACATAAAAGAAGACAAAGGCTGCGACAGGGAGTCAATTCTAAAAATCCATCAAAGCAAAGTATGAAGCGGACGTTGAAGCAAAAGCCAAGGTCAAAGCATAAGAAGTCATAACCAAAGTTGGAGCCAAAATGAAGTGTTTAGCTAGAAGTGGTGAACCCTATGCCACTCACGAGTCAGAAGTGGGCAGAAATGCCATAGCCCCTTCTGGAGGAAGAAGTGCAGACCTCGCTAACCAGGGTGGGTTGGAGGGTGTTGTAAGAGAATCATGTGAAAAGTCTAGGGCCAACCCGAACAAGAAGTTGGAGAGAGTCACATGAAGAAGGGACCTGATAGCATGCAATATAGTGTACAGATCTCTGTCGAAGGAAGGGTAAAGCGTAGAGACATGTTCGATAGTTCTCAAAGAGCAAAGGAACGCCCAACAAATACCTTCTTAAGGGGGAGACTTGTATTCAAAGCACCATGCCAAAAGTAACTGTAACTAGAGCCATGGTTACCCCATCAACTCCATCTCCAGAAAAGCAAAACTGTACATCCTATTGGCAAACTGAAAGAAGCGCTAGAATTCTAAGAAAATAAGGAGTTTTATGATATGAATGCTTTATTTTTAGCAAAAAAGTTAGAAACTTTTACTAATTTGCACTCTTTGGAGCTGACCTAACACCATTAACCTGATTTGTCCTAGCAAAAAATTCCAACAACATGATTTATCTACATCAAATAGGTAAGTGAAGGTGCATGCTTATTTGCCATTTTTACTGGCCTCTTTATTTCAACATTTAATTCATTTATTTGTCGTTTTTTTTCTTTCTTTTTAGAATGTGTTTTCCACGAGACATCATCCCTTCCTACACTACATGGATAGTGATGAACCTCTTGAAGGCATATGTATTTACTTAAATGCTATAATAACTTTTAGCTTTGTTAAGGATTTTTTAGCACACTAATCTCCGAAATACGGGTTTGGGGTGAGCTAGCTTGGAGGCAACTTGTTGAGAGATGTGTCATAGGTCCATTTTTCCAACTGCATTTCTCCTTAGTATATCCTTAAAACCATATTCATACCATCCTCAATATCTCCATGATGTCCCCAAATTCTTCTAGGCCTTCCTTAGCCTTCCTTTGGGTCCATTTTGCAAAATGTTGCTTGGCTGATGTCACCAACCATGTGTAGTGAAGCATATTTTCCTATTTTTCAGCCTCAACAGCACATCGGCTATTTTAAATTATGACTTAGGAGTCCCTACCCATATAAATAGGGCGATTTTTAGTCATTTCCAACAACTCATCTACTTTGCTTTGTGCTCTTAAATCAAGATTCCCCCTTATGTTTTTTGAAAGGATTAGTGTAAATAAACTTCACCAAAGGAAGAAAAATCGCAATAAAGGTCTTGGATATTTAAGGATAGGAGATTCCCCCATCAATGTTTACCAAATCTTTGGAGTCCCCAACCATGATCTACTAGGGGTTTTTTTATCCTTCTTTACTAGGGTTTCTTATATATTACATGCTTGTTCATTTATTACTTTATATATCGCCGTGCATGGCACCTTGTTAATTGTGCTATTATCACCTTGCATATTACCAATTATAGCCTTGTTGATTACCTTCTTTAGACCTATATTATAACCTTTCTTATTACCTTTTTATTTTCCATACTTACGGCCCTAGTTTATTACCAACCACAACTACTTTGCGGTCTGTCAATTTAAGTGTTGGATCTAGAAAGCCTTCTACCTTTTATCTATTTGGAGGCTTGTTTAGTAGAGACCATTTTAAGGCTCATATGAACTATATGGTGTGAGGGAATACATGATTGTGAATCGATCATTTAATTAATCGAGATGGAGTAGTGCTTTGAGTAATCTTAAGAGAGTGTGTATTCATGGGCAAGGATGACCAATACAAGAATCTGTCATGTCCCGCTTTTGATCATGACACTATTGAAGACCCTTAGCCTTTATTGGTTTCCCAAGGGCTAAAGAAAAAGAAGAAAAGAAGGGAAACATTTGGGTTCTTAAGAACACTTATGAAAAAGCACTTTATTTGTTATAAACTTCACTTAAGTTGGGGCGCTTTGAGGGTCATGAGCGCCCAATCCACTTCAGTGGGTTATAAGAGATGTTCTTTTTATATTTTAAAAAGCTATTCCCCTCTAACTTGGACGCACCCCTTGGGGGAAGAATATAAAAGCAAAGTGAGGGTTCACTTGAGGGGCATGCATGATTTTTGATAATTGAATTCATCGAGTCTAAGCACGAAAACCCTTGGCATTCTCCTTGAGGATGAAACCCTTCAAGGCGGACTGGAATTAAAGATGAAAACCTTTCAGACCAGCTAGGACAACTTCGTGAGGCAGTTGTATTGAGCTTCATTGACAACCAAGGGTGTTTTGAACACGATTCTTCGTTGCAGTAGTGAGAAGGCAGTCTTTTGAGGTAGGCGAACAGCTAGAGAGGTTGGTAGAAGTGGAAAAGGGGGTTAGGGTTTGCAGCAAACCCCTAGGGAGACTTGGCATCTACCTTCCTTGGGTGGGCGAGCCCCAAGGTATATTTTGGCCTTTTTGGAGGTCAAACGTCAGCTCAGAATTATTTGTGAATTTTGAAAATATTCAGTTTCTTGATCATAATATTTAGATCTGTACTTGCATAATTTATTGGATTTTTGACAACACTTATTGCTTCATAAATTGCTGGAAAATAGGCATTAATTCCAGATATATATTCAGTAATTTTGGGTTGATTATTTGGTTATAAATTTGCATAATTTGAAGTGAAGAAGCAAGTAATTAATTTTGCATTTTTCTTCCATCTTTGGTGTCTAGGGTTTGAAGGGAGACACTCCTTTACTTGCCTTACTTATTCATTGGAAAGTGGTCAAATTTTTGTTAGGGTTTCAGTTGGATTATTGCAACCTTGTTGTGATCTTTTGGCGCTAGGGTTTGCTGGAAACTAAAAATCAGAATTGACATTTTACCTTTACCTAGAGTTTTGCAGCAATTCCAGAATTCAGAAAGTATCGTATTTTGGGATATTTCAGAATCTTCTCTCTCTATAGAATAGTATATAAACAAGAGATCAAACTAGAGCTTGCATATACTTGAAGATAACGACATAACCTAGCGGTAGTTTTAGATATATAGATGGTAATCCACACTCAATATCAAGGGTATTGGGTTGCAAAGCCCATGCCTAAGATATGGGATATGGGGTCTTACTGACCTAGATAAATCAATGTTGTATAACAATAGCAACCGAAGGGGTATGAAGGATATAATAAGGAAACTGCATGCAAGGAACTGACGACCAAGGGTAATCTACATCCAAGATAGCAAATAATGCTAAACTAAGCTGATTATAATGGCAAGCCTAGGGGCCCTGTACTATACCAACTTATTTGGTATAAGGAGGAACTAGGCAAGGACAACAATATACATGCTAATCTAACAATAAAAAAAAAATCTATCTACTAAGTAAATGTTGACAATTTTTCCCCAAAAGGAAGAACGGATTTATTCAAGCAGTTGAAGGGTTCACAAATTTGCCGAAGGGTCATTCTTTTGGCCAAGAGACCAGTTGCAATTTTTTCGAGGAAAAAACCAAGTAAGACGTCGAAGGAAGGAGTCCATTACAAGAATTTCGAAGGGCAGGGTACCCTTCGGAAGGGTCACTTTCAACAATCCCGAAGGGCACCTACCCTTCAAGAAGGTGAGAGAACAGATTCAAAACCTTTGCAAAAAGGTCGGGTGCCCTACAATTCTTTCGAAAAAAGGCACAGACACGAGCAACTAGCTCTTGTGGAGGGCACTTGGTCGGCGAGAGGACCGTGGTGACTTTTCCGAAGGGCACATTTCGAAGGCACTCGAAGGCGCAGCAAAGGAAGATAACCTTCGGACTTTTTGTCCGAAGGAATTTATTCGGGAAAAAGTCCGAAGGAATTCGGAAGATGCAGGAAAGAAGACCGAAGACAAAACGCAGACAACAAAAGACAAAGGCAACGGACAATGAATACCTTCGGATTTTTTGTCCGAAGGAATTCCTTTGGACAAAAAGTCTGAAGAAGTTCGGAGAAATGGCCACGCAAAAAGCCCGAGAAAATAAACCCAAAGAAGAATTTTGAAGGCCAAAAGAAGTGATCGAGATAATTCTTGCGGACATTTTGTCCGCGGGAAAATGACTAAGACAAAAGCCCGACTAAGACAAAAGCCCGAGCAAGGGGAAAAGAGACGGAAGATATCCTTCGGGAAAAAGTCCGAAGGAATACTTCGGAGGATAAAGCCGAAGGAAAGAAAGCCACAAGAAATACATGCAGAGAAGAGGTTCCGAAGGAAATAAGAAGACTAAGGGTGACGTCTCGTAAGACGTCAAATTTTGACCGCGGGAAGTAACCGTTGAAACAAAGGTAAAGCCGGAATTCTGAAAGAATTAAAATCATGGGAGGTTGACCTCAGATTAAGTGACGGGAAGTTAAGAAAAGACCAAACGGGAAAAAATATAGACAAATACATCCGAATATAGAATCCTGCCAGAAATAGACATTAACAGGGAGACCAGAGCATGATAAAATACATGCAAGCAGGGGCTATCTTCGAACGCCGTTCAAAGCTTCAGTTGACTAGTTATTAAAGTCCCACTCGTCTCCAGATCATCTCACGCATTCGAGGGTCCAACTCAGCATCAACCGGAGTTCTGAATTCGAATGACGAGTTGACTGTTCCAGATTTAGAGTTGACTAATTGTTAAACACCGCATCCATTAGGAGCTTTCCATGCGAAGGAGAATGATCTCTTCGACCAACTCAGCCTTTCCAACGTTCCAATTCGGCATCAAGTAGCGCACATAGAGTTCTAAAGTTAACATTGGCGTGGATTTCCATTCAAAGAGAGGTGGGTTGTTCATAACAAAGACAAGTTCACTTCCTCAAGCACAAGAAGCTTCATGCAAAGACAAAAGAAAACATATTTTATTGGAAGGCCAAGTAAGCCTTGAGTTAACCTAAGTGAATCCTTCTCTTCAAGTTTTCAACGCCAATCTTTGGCCTCTTGTAATTTTTTATAAAATGGCTTTCAGTGTTAGTTAAAAATCATTCAATCTCTCTCTTGGTTAGATCAAACTCTGCCATTGGTGAGTTGTGTAACCTCTTCGATCAATAGGACTGTACTTTTAGATTTCAAGTGTTGGCATAGTGTATTTTTCATTCAGCAATTTGCAAAAGTGGTAGATTTCTCTCATTTTCCAAATTTTGGGTCATACCTAGTTGCTAGATTATCCTTATGTAGGTCATGTTAAAGTGTTCTTTATGTCTTTTGCTAAAGCTGTAAGTGGATGTTAGGTGGCTGCAAAGTGTCTTGTATCAGACCTATCTCCATCGTTTTCCCTCAAGTTTTGGTCATTGGATCGAACCTCTTCATGAAATATTTATGCATAAGTGGTTGATTGAAATCATAGGTCTTCCTTTTCCCTTGTTCATTCAGTGGTCAAGGTTCCAAGTTGAGTGGATCAAACTTCTAGTGTATCACCCCCTTTTAGGTAGGATTTCCCCTTTAAGTTTCCTTCTCCCTTTTCCACGGTAGTCTGCAGCATAGAGTAGAGATCCTCATTGATACATCATACAGGGACCAGCCTTCTCTGGAGGTTCTTCTCACCGTTGAGGCACCCACCCTCGTGAGAAGGTCCCATTGTTTCATCCGGATAGAGGACTGGCCATTTCGTGCACGTCCTCGAGTCAGGGCGCAGCTCCAGGTGGACAACAGTTTTTGGCATGCCCGGTGGGACCTATTTTTTTTGGTTTTGATGAAATTGCAGTTGTAGCAGGGTTCTTCAAGAAGTATTCGGTGATTCCAAGCTCAAGCAGTTGCTTCTAATAGTTCAGGACAGTTTCTATGTAAGTCTATTTTTATTGTATTATCGTGAATGAATTTTGATGGCTCTGTACGAAGAGAATTCCTATGCTATATTTCCTTATCAGCCCAACGATGGATCATACCAGCCTGGTCATGATACCTATGAGCCTTTTTATGAGCCTAATCAGCCTTATCAAGAGTATTATCAAAGCTATGTTGAGCCTTATCAAGTTTCTCATGATCCTTATTATCAAGAGCATGAATCTTACTTTGTGAGCCATATCAGTCTCAGGACCGGATTTCATCTTTCCCATATGGCTATGATGTTGCATATGTGCAATCTTGCCTTCAAGAAAGAATGAATGAAATATAGCTCAGAATACTAGGATATGCAAGAAAGGTTTGTTCTAACTCTCAGTATGAGGAAGTGAATGGTCTATTTCGAAATGTGTCCAATGATCCAGAAGAGATAAATGGACTATGTATTCTTGTATTGGAAAAGATGGAGGCTTGGGAAAGGCAGAAAATCGAGTTAAACCAATTGTCTACAAAGGGCTATTGTGCTTCTTATTCTCATGAAGTTCTTAACCATACCCAGTGTGTGCCAAGGGAGCTTCCTAGTTGGAGTCAAGAGCCTATTCAAGTGATTATTAATGAGACTAAACCTTCCTATAGTCCCATTTCCTCACCAATCATCCCTCAAGCTCAAGTTGTCCGGGAAAACAAGCAGGTTTCAGACTTTGATGAGGTAATGGCCAAGTGGAAGGAACAGAATACAGAGGTCTTTAAGAGTTTCTCTTTCCCTCCCCTCCAAACTCCCTAGATAATTCCATTGGCCTCAAGATTCCAAAATCTGATCACGATCAACCACCCATGCTTCATTTTCCCTTTCAAACAAATGAATTTTATCACCCTCCCGCCATCCCCCTTACTTAGGAGGAGCCTGTTCTTTGGAGGATTGAGAAAGAGGTTACAGCGACAGGTCAAGTTCTTGCAGAGTGTGTAGAGGATGCTTCAGAAGTGTTTGAAGAAGAATTTCCTATTGATACTTCACTTGAGGTTGGAATTAAGCATCCAATTATAGTTGAGAGTGAGAAGACTGATCTTGATGTAGATGAACTTCAAGAGGAGTTGGGACAAATTGAAGTCATACATGAGTTACAGGTATCTCCTATTGAGGAGCCAAATAGCGTTACGACTGATTCAATTCAAATAGATCAAAATAAGGAACAAAAAGATGATTGGCAACTGTATCTTAAATCTCTACAAGAGATCGAAGAGCTTTGTATGGATATGACGGCTATTAAAAAGCATGTTTATGAGAAATTTGATCAAGAATCACCTATTCAAGATCCCAATACAGATTGGGTTGCCTACTCAAAGCTCCTTGAAGAGCTGGATGAACTTGCAACAGTCAATAAGAAGGATATGGTCACCAAAAAACCATGCATAGATAAGGTATCACTTGACAAGGTGGTAGATGATAAGCAATATGAAAAAGATCAAGAGGTACTTGATGAGTTTGTCTTTGTTGCTGTTGATGACTTATTCGAGAAGATGCTAATACAGTTCGTGGACAAGGAAATTGCCTCATCGAAGGTTATGATTAAAAAACATCCTGCGTTGCAACTTGTACCATCTCTTAGGAGTGAGTTCAAGAATTTCTCATTTTATCCAGGGGGATCATGCTTCATCATGGTTAGCTAGGTTCTTTAGTTGTTTTTGCTTTCCTCCAAGTGTTGTTTAAGCATAGTAGTTTACTTCTGTTTTGTTCCAATAAGTGCTTGTTGCACATTTGCTTCCTAGTTAGTTTTCTACTTTCGTGTGTTTCCATTCTTATTTTGAAGGAGGAGGTTACTACAACGATGATCAGAGCAGATTTTTATTTAGAAATCAGGCTCACCATTAGGAAAGTCAAATAAGCATCTATACATGTCTAAGTTCTCAAGCATAGCAGGCATGCTTCCCAGTTGAGTCGCCAGAATGTTGACAATTTTTCCCCAAAGGGAAGAACGGATTTATTCAAGCAGTTAAAGGGGTCACAAATTTGCCCAAGGGTCATTCTTTCGGCCAAGAGACCAGTTGCAATTTTTTTGAGGAAAAAACCAAGAGGCGGAAGGAAAGAGTCCATTACAAGAATTTCGAAGGGCAGGGTACCCTTCGGAAGGGTCACTTTCAACAATCCCGAAGGGCACCTACCCTTCAGGAAGGTGAGAGAACAGATTCAGAACCTTTGCAAAAAGGCTGGGTGCCCTACAATTCTTCCGAAAAAAGGCATTAGACACGAGCAACTAGCCCTTGTGGAGGGCACTTGGTCGGCGAGAGGACCGTGGTGACTTTTTTGAAGGGCACATTTCGAAGGCACTCGAAGGCGCAGCAAAGGAAGATAACCTTTGGAATTTTTGTTCAAAGGAATTCCTTCGGAAAAAAGTCCGAAGGAATTCGGAAGACGTAGGAAAGAAGACCGAAGACAAAACGCAGACGACAAAAGACAAAGGCAATGGACAATGAATACCTTTGGACTTTTTGTCCGAAGGAATTCCATCGGACAAAAAGTCTGAAGAAATTCAGAGAAATGGCCACGCAAAAAGCCCGAGAAAATAAACCCGAAGAAGAATTCCGAAGGCCAAAAGAAGTGATCGAGATAATTCTTGCAGACATTTTGTCCGTGGGAAAATGACTAAGAGAAAAACCCGACTAAGACAAAAGCCCGAGCAAGGGGAAAAGAGACGGAAGATATCCTTCGGGAGAAAGTCCGAAGGAATTCCTTCGGACTTTTTGTCCGAAGGAATACTTCGGAGGATAAAGCCGAAGGAAAGAAAGCCGCATGAAATACATGCAGAGAAGAGGTTCCGAAGGAAATAAGAAGACTAAGGGTGATGTCCCGCAAGACGTCAAATTTTGACAGCGGGAAGTAACCGTTGAAACAAAGGTAAAGCCGGAATTTCGAAAGAATTAAAATCACGGGTGGTTGACCTCAGATTAAGCGACGGGAAGTTAAGAAAAGGCCAAACGGGAAAAAATATAGACAAATACATCCGAATATAGAATCCTGCCAAAAATAGACATGAACAGGTAGACCAAAGCATGATAAAATACATGCAAGCAGGGGCTATCTTCAAACGCCGTTCAAAGCTTCAGTTGACTAGTTATTAAAGTCCTACTCGTCTCCAGATCATCTCACGCATCCAAGGGTCCAACTCAGCTTCAACCGGAGTTCTGAATTTGAATGACGAGTTGACTGTTCCAGATTTAGAGTTGACTAATTTTTAAACGCCGCATCCACTCGGAGCTTTCCATGCGAAGGAGAATGATTTCTTCGACCAACTCAGCCTTTCCAACGTTCCAATTCGGCATCAAGTAGAGCACATAGAGTTCTAAAGTTAACATTGGCGTGGATTTCCATGCAAAGAGAGGTGGGCTGTTCATAACAAAGACAAGTTCACTTCCTCAAGCACAAGAAGCTTCATGCAAAGACAAAAGAAAACATATTTTATTGAAAGGCCAAGTAAGCCTTGAGTTAACCTAATTGAATCCTTCTCTTCAAGTTTTCAACGCCAATCTTTGGCCTCTTGTAATTTTCTATAAAATGGCTTTCAGCCTTAGTTAAAAATCATCCAATCTCTCTCTTGGTTAGACCAGACTCTGCCATTGGTGAGTTGTGTAACCTCTTCGATCAATAGGACTGTACTATCAGATTTCAAGTGTTGGCATAGTGTATTTTTCATTCAGCAATTTGCATAAGTGGTAGATTTATTTCCCTTCCCAAATTCTGGGTCATACCTAGTTGCTAGATTATCCTTATGCAGGTCATGTTAAAGTGTTCTTTATGTCTTTTGCTAAAGTTGTAAGTGGATGTGAGGTGGCTGCAAAGTGTCTTGTATCAGACCTCTCTCCATCGTTTTCCCTCAGGTTTTGGTCATTGGATCGAACCTCTTCATGAAATATTTATGCATAAGTGGTTGATTGAAATCATAGGTCTTCCGTTTCCCTTGTTCGTTCAGTGTTCAAGGTTCCAAGTTGAGTGGATCAAACTTCTAGTGTATCACCCCCTTTTAGGTAGGATTTCCCCTTTAAGTTTCCTTCTCCCTTTTCCACGGTAGTCCGCAGCATAGAGTAGAGATCCTCATTGATACATCATACAGGAACCAGCCTTCTCTGGAGGTTCTTCTCACCATTGAGACACACACCCCCGTGAGAAGATCCCATTGTTTCAGCCGGATAGAGGACTGGCCATTTCGTGCACGTCTTTGAATCAGGGCGCAGCTCCAGGTTGACAACAGTAAATAAAAGGAAAGAGAATGGGGATAAAGATACTTATCTTGGATTGACTTGTTGGCACATCATTCTCCCCCATGGTTCTAGTGGCACTTTCCAAGAGTTGTAGGTGAAAACCTCAAACAAGGATGAAGACCTAGATGTCCTTAGTGGAAAACTCCAAAGACTATGGGGCACCTCCATGGTTCAACTCCTCCTATTGAGCTTCAAAGACCTTGAGCAAGACTTGACCTCCACAAGAATAAGACTTTAATCCTCTAAATTCTCCTTTTACTACTTAAGGGATTAAAAGTGAGCATAAGCGAAGCAAATGAGTGTTGTGTGTTGAGAATGATCATTGTTAACCCAATATATATGGCTCCAAACCTAGAAATCACGTGACACTTTAAGCCAATGGTGTTGGCCATGCCGATATAGTAAAAAAATGTCAGCTGACTCAGTATTCGATACAATACATAAGACATAGGCAGACTCAAAATTGTATTGGCCATGCCAATCTAGTAAAGGGATAAACAGGGAAGAAACAAACTGTATCGGCTAGGTCAATACAATAGGAATACAGGGCGGCTAGCATAATTGGACATAAAGGAGATGGAGAAGGAAGATGGAAAGAGACTTAGAGGAGGTCGGACTGATAGTTATGAAGATACAACAAAATAGTCTACAAACATCTCTCGCAAAGTGCCATGAGCTGACCCCATTCCTTTCCTAGTGCACTCCTTAGGATGCACTTAGGGAGATTGATGTGCCGATGAGTTTTGCAAGAGAAATCGTTAGTAAAGTGATAAAGATGAAAAGTATCAGGTATATACAAAGGGGTGTTAGGGCGTGGACCTGATGAGAAGTGAGTGCATTACAATTAAAAGACTTCCAGATTAGTTATAGTTCGATTGAGTTTCTTGAATTGTTTTATGTTCCAACTATTTGGATTCCCAAACCAACTCTGGATCTTTATTGTGATTTGTCTAAGTCTCTTCAAGTGTGAAAGATACCACTTGAATGGTTTCTTGAGGCACATGTCCATTTTGCATCTTAGTGTTGACTTGTAGTGCTTGTGGGATCCGATGTGTTGATGTGCACTTTGCAATTGTGTTTGCAATGGATTGAGAAGTTGGAATGTTATTCATAATTGATAGGCATTGTCTACTTAATTGCAAAGAACCAATGATGTAGAATCACATTGAAGTTTGCAATGAACAGCGAATACGTCTTCGATGTGCTCAGATTATTCACCTTTTCTTGAAGAGCAATTTTCCCCAATGCGTGGCTTGCTAGTTGTAGAAACTAGGCTTGGGGTGGTGAAGTGTGTACCACTTAGCCTAATCTACATTGGACATACAAACATGGAATAAATCTCTCTAATACCGCAACTCTGGATTCAATTGGAAATATGATGTCGACACACTAAATTGTAGAAACATAATGTGTTATGAAAGCAATGAGCTGATGTAAAGGATTTGAACCTTGTAAGCACATGATATTGCAATTTAAATAAAAGCGTTATTGAGAACGAGAGTAATTTATAAGAAGGTAGCAATCTTTGAAAAGAGACATGAAGGTACAATACTCTGATTTTTACATTTAGATGACAATTTCTCTATAGTTAATATTAACAGGAATGAAAAAGCCTAAAAAATTGAAGTGATTGCCCTGGAATCTGAAAAGTGTTCCCCCCAAGAGTTGAGAGGATTTGTTGTGAAACGAAATCCATAAAAACTTGGAATTTTCTAAATATTTTGTATTTTAAAACTTTTGACCTTTCAGAATGGTTTTTGGGGAGTCAAACTTTTCTAAACAGAATTTTCACCCTTTCATGATGTTGTACACATCCTAAGCTTTGCAATGAACTAAGCGATTTCGAATTCTGATCAATGATGAAGGAGTAACATCCTTGACAAGGTGACTACTAGATTGTTGGTATTTTGTCAAAAATTTGTCTCAAAGTGCCACCTAAATCAATATTGATTTGGTTATACTCACTAAACCCATGTAGGAAGTAGTAAATCATGAGATTGGCGACTTTCTTATGGTTGGAGTTTCTGAATAGGATGGGGAACAAGCCCTTTGTCATGATCGTGTTAAGGCTTTGGAAATCTTCATATAATCTTATGTCCCATTTTGTTCTACAAACGTGTTACGATGGGAGACACCCATTCTCTCATGTACACTCTGAAATGGATGTCGTGTACTCACTGAGTCCTAGTCTCAACACTGTTGCTAACATACCCTTCACGTCCCATCAAATTTTATTTTCCCCGATTCTTTTTCAGTTTCCACTTCTCACACAATGGGTGACGGACAAATGAGGTGACATTGGATGGATGATTTTCACACATGGAAAAATTATCCGGATTCTTGGTTGGAAATTGTGCTAGAAATGTTCCATATAAACTTAACACTAAACAATATATTCTATGACATGAGCACACACCCAATGTAGATTTGGAAATCGTCACATCGCATTGAGAACACGATGAAATAAGATAGTCTCTTCATGGTGTAATCTCAAGGCTTGATTATGATGGGCATTGATGGAAATCCATACTAATCCACTATATACAACACAACTATATACCATTTTTCATGAAGGGCAATGGTTGGGAAAACCACCACTGCCAAGAATAACCTTAATAAAAAATTGAATAGATTATTCTCTAAGTTCATTATCTCATAACATGACTCTTTTATTCACCCAAACATTATCTAGATGTGTTAAGAAAAAAGTAAAATACATATGTTAGGGGCCACTAGATGTGTTGCTCTTGTATTTAAGAGTAATTAATTTCACGTGCCCTTTTTTGTTAATGCAATAAAGTCAAAGATTTGCTCTTTTTAAATTTTATTTTTATTGTTGGCCTTCTATGACAAGCTTGGATCCCTTTGACAAGCATTGATGGCTTCAATTTCGACCTGTGAAGAAAATTTTAGAAATTATAATTGGAGCCATTAAAACCTCGATGCACATATTTCTTGAACCTGAATAGTGTTGCAACAATATTAGATGTAGTGAAGAAATAAATAAGCCTGAGTTTTATCTTATGGCATCATCAGTGAGTGGACTGGTGGAATGATAATGAGCAGATGGCAGACAAAATTTACATGACTGGCGGCTTTACTGAGAATGATTGAGAACATCTTGTTGGTTTGGAGACAACTTCAACTTGTGGAAGTAGTGCAATTGACAGTGAAGAATGTTTACAATCTGGAGACTAGCAGCATAGATTTGGCCTCAAGGAAGACTATGTGAAGCAGACAAAGGTGTAGAATATGTAGCAGGGACGAATAATAAGACCTTGAATTAGCAGTAAATCAAAGTATTTTTTAAATTTAGAAATGCTTTAACAATTTCCAAGGAGTTGAAGGACCTTTGACTTTGTGAGTGTGAATGTGGGACATGTTGAAAGGAATTAAAGCAGATCTTAACCTGTGACCTAAGTTATTGTTGGCCAATTTTGGCCCACATATAAAGCTCTTGCATGGTTTGATGAAGTAGTGGATCAAAGGCGTATACATGGATCCAACATTTGCAAATAGAGAGGATCCAAGCAAAGTTTTTCAAGGGTCAGTAGCAGTGTTCAAGGATAACCCTGCAAGCCAGAGGGCTAAGTGCAAAATCTTTTATTCAGCTAAGTCCTTGTTCATTCTTTCAAACTTTGTGGGGACTAAGTGTTTCTTTTCTCTCGGGATTTTTTATTGAGCTAAGTTTCATGGTTTCTTTGGGAAAAATTGTCCGCACAATTTTCCCGAAGGAATGTTTTCTTTCGGCTAAGTGTTCTCTCTTCGGGATTTTTGTTTCCGACTAAGTGTTGGAATTCTTTCGAACAATTTGTCTGAAAGAAAAATTCGAAAGAAATTATCCTTTCCAAGCAAAGTGCCCCAAACAATTTCTCGGAAGGGTATTTTCTCGGGGAAATTGGTCCTACACAAAAAAAAGCCGAAGGGTCACTTTCTTTTCAAAGTGGACCATTGCAACTTTTCCGAAGGTATTTTTCAAAGGGAAATGGACTGTTGCAATTTTGTCAAAGGCTCATTTCAAAGCTTCAAAGGACCATTTCAAAATTCTCGGAGGGTATTTTTCCTTTCAGGGAGGTCACTTTTCAAAATTCCGAAGTGTATCTTTCCCTTCGGAAAGTCCTTTTCAACAAAGCCGGAGGGTCATTTCTTTAAATTCCTTCGGACAAATTGTCCGCAGGAATTGTCCATTGCAAAAAACCCGAAGGAATTGTTCAAAGCAAAAAGTCCAAAAAAGTAGTTGTTTGAATTTGAAATCTTGAGATGTTCCCGCAAACGTCAAAGTTGGGTATCGTAAAGTAGCCGTTTGCATTCAAAAGAGCTCAAAGGGAGTCAGCGAATCTCAAGGGAGAAAGTGTACATGACAGAGGTCAAGGACGCATTCAACTGGCAAGAGATCGACGACTTGCAGACATCCATGTCAGGGAAATCGACAGTGCGAATCAAGGATCTGAGTCAGTTTCTAACGACCAATCAAAACAAAGGAAAGCCCAAGCGACTAGCAGGAGCTGGTAGGTGTGGATTAATGGAGAAGCCTTTGTCCTTCGATATGGCTCTCACCTCCGACAAGCGGCCGCTTGATCAGAGGTAGCTTGGCTAGGTCTTGATTCAAGAAATGGGGATTTCGTCTTTTTTCAGGCAGGACATGCGAAGGCAAAAGGGGCACACCAAGTTTTAAATGCAAGGATCGACTCATTCACATCAGGGGGGAACATGCAGTTACCCGCGACATGGCTCTCTCAGCTCCAATCAAGGGAGACTTGAATGCACGAGGGCATCGGGGAGATTTGCGGTGATCTTGGACGACTCATCTCATGGTCAAGGCAGTTGCAAGGACATAGTGGTGGTTGCAGCCATTTATGACCCCTCCCTCTATTTTCTCATGCAAGCCCTTTCTTTCTCTCATCCCTTTATATATATCTCATGTTTTATTTATTTATTTAAGGGGTTCCCAGTTTTTAGACTTCTCTATCTCTCTAGAAGACGGGATACTCTTAGAGATATTGCAAAATATGCTCAGCTGGATTAGGCTCAACCCTGTCAAGCATTTGTAAGAACTACCTCTTGATGCAATAAAGGATTTTCTTTGCCTATCTCTTGCCTTGGATTTGTGTTTGTTGAGTTGTGCACTATGGCATTGTGTGAAGGATACTCTTCCTCGTCCATGGTCCTCCTTTCTGACCTTGTTTAGGGAGTTTTTCAATGATGTTTGTAGGTCTAGTTGAGTGCTCTTTCCACAATTGATGTGAACTTTCAGTGAATCTTAGAACTCCTCTTTGTTTGCATTCATTGCTCCTTGAACCTCCTCCATGAAATAGTAATGCAACCAGCTTGATCTTGAGATTGTGTAAGTCAGTATTGTCCTCTGCAGAACTAGTGTGAGTTCAAGCTTATGGGAGTTTCCCATTTTATTTTGGTTCATTGCCTAGTTAACTTTCTTAGGAGCCCTTATCCCCCTCTCTACCTCTTTTCCAAGCAGAAACATTAGTTTTAGGTGATTTAGCAAAAGGAAGCCGACCTTCTTTGGAGGTTCAACCTCACTACAGGATGCCCACAGCCTGAGGTTGCTCCAATATTGTCGCTGGGAGTGAGAAAGCCTGAAAAACTCTCCCACAAGGGTGCAATTCTACGCGACAACAGTTAGACAGGATGTTCCTGCAAATTCTGAGTTATTGCAAAGCACCGGACAGAAGGCATTGGTTTGGAAGATCGTAACATTTCCTTCATTGCATTGCAGATGTTTTAAAAGCATTCCAAATAGTTATTATTATGGCATCCCATGAGTTTTTGAAACTTGTGCTTTCAAGGCGGAGGGAACAGACCATGAATGCAGCAGTCCAAATTGTTTCTTGAACTTTTCAATATTCTAACTTATAGTTATTTGATTAATTTATTTTTCAACCGTTTTTTCAACATTTCCCTTCTAATCATTTTGACATTGCTACATCGATAATGAGTATTAAGGAGTTTTTGGCATAAACATCATCTGGAAACTCATTTTATGTAACAGTGTAATCATCTTTGAAACTTACAAGATTTTTGCTAATGTAATAGACACCACCTATTTCATTGCCAAGTTTTTGTCCCAACACTGCTGCTACAGAAAAATCAGATGCATTAATAAACTTTTGAAACGAGAGGGGTCAGCCAGGCCCTGCTTGATACTGGATCAGTGATAAGTTTTTATTTTAACACTTAATGTGTTGACACTCAAATTCAACATCTTTCAATAATAACCAATGTAATGGAGATGCATTATTGCAAAAATATTTGATAATTCATGATAGTGTTCTGCTTTTCCTTTAGCAGAAATAAGTTCGCTCTTTATTTCTTCATTTTTTGCAGGATTTACCTGTGTTTCAGTTTTTGAAATCAAATGACCAATAAAAATCCCATGAGTTACCATCTTCCGACATTTCTTGTGGCCAGTGCTTGATCTATGTCTTTACAACATTGGATCCTGGAATACCTTTTCAAATGCCCTGCCATAAACGGGGAAGTTATTGATGTATACCTTAACACTGTCAAAATAACAAATCAGAAAATGTGTTAGTAACAACTTGCTGAAAATTTGCACGGAAATTTACCTAATCCAAAAGGTAATTTTTGTATAAGCACATGTACCCTGACATGTGAATGTGTTCTTTTCTTGATCTTAAGGTACAATATAAATCTCGTTGTAACTACTCCTAAAAGTTGCCTTACATTTTGTCTACAACTAATAGCTAAATGCAGCTGGCTGTATAGTAGGCCATAAATCTATGCAGCTGGCTGTATAGTAGGCCATAAATCTATGCAGCTGTCACTAATGATCCAAGTGTCTCCCAAAAGAGAACTACACTATGAGAGAGGAGCAATAAATAAGTAGTTGAATTCATCCTGTAACCATGTCCAAAAACTACTGGCAGCAAAACATCTCCAAGATACACGACTGACTAAGAGGATGGAAACTGCCATTAATCATTTCGCTAAGTTATGGTTAAATGTTAATCTTCTCTTAACTCGTGTGTACTGTTGTTATCATAAGAAGCCATAAGGTGCATGGGCAATAAGGAAACTCCTCTTTAAGGGACAGGAGGGAAAGGCAGAAATTGTTGGATATTGATATAACAATACCTTTATTTGGGAGGCCTTCAGGGACTAAGGCAAGTTGTCATGTGCCTCAAGTGATGAAGTTGGTAGTTGAATTCAGCCTGTGACCAAAAGAGGACCATGCCAAGAGAGGAGCAATAAATAAGTAATGAGATGAGAGCATCTGTAAAAAACTACGAATAGTTTTTTACTGACGTTTCAGATCACAATGATCCATCACTAGGATGATTTTTTTCCACTTTTCTCAACCTGATGATGGATTGTAAAGTCTGATCCGAAATTTGGATAAAAAACTATTCATAGTTTTTTCCAAAAGCTCTTGTCTCTTTATCTTATGGAGTGAGAAGATATTAGATCTCTAATAAATAAGCTGTTGAATTCAGATTATAATCATGTTTAAATATTCCTAGCAGTAGAACGTCTCCACAAGAGATGGGGTACTAAGAGAATGGTGTTTGTCTATAATCATGTCTCCAAATTATCATTTATCATCAATCTTCTCTTAATTATTGTGCATGTATGGTGGTTGTGGCAGGCAGCCACAAGGCGCATGAGCAACAAGGAAGATCATATTGAAGGGACAAGGGGAAAGGCATAAATTATTGGATATTGAGATAAGTATACCCTTCTTCGGGAGGCCTGGAGGTATGTGTCTTGAGTCATGAAGAGGGTAGTGGAGCCATAAACTGAGCCATTTCCTTTATTAATGTCAATGATCATCAAATGCTATGAACCATTGGGATGTCTAGTGAATTGAAGATATTTTCTAGAGATTCCGGGCCAGGTGGGAGTAGGTAGTGGGGGTGCGAGACACAGGGACATGGAGATATATTTTGGCAATGGCTATAGAGACTGCCATATTTTAGGGGACAACACACACGAGTAACATGTCTTTATTATGATTTATCATAAAAAAATATTAAAAAACATGTTTTCAAAATTTTTATGATCAACTGAGGATTCAAAATGAAAGAATAAATGAGAGATATGGCCTTCATTAGAATTTAAAAGGAAAGGGAACTTTTTTGGTGCAATTGTGGGGGACGTTCTGACTGGGGAAAAACCTCCCTAGGTAGTCCCAGAAACATAGGGGAAGCAATCAACTTGTCCCCTACCCGAGGACGTGTACCCATATTACATTGTGTAAAATTCATCCCTATGGTTTGTGATGACCACATTACTGTCCTCAATCTGTGTGAATTTAAGGACATTCCTACAAGGAATTGGCTATTGCATTCCTCCTAGGTCTTGGAAGCTACAAAACTTTTCCGACATTGTAATGATATTTTACAGCTTGGGGATTTGGCAATGTTAAAAGTCAAGTATGAGGAAAATCAATTGCTGCCTATGGATTTCTTGGCTTGTTCATGAAGAATATATTCCATTTTGTAGTTTTCAAGGTTGACTAAGAAACAGGTTGGGTATGAGGTCTGGAAAAATAATTGGTGTACAGTTTGGGATAGGCCATAAAACTTTGGGGACGACTATTAGTAAGGAGTACATTGCTGCTATCACTAGCATCATCTAATCCTCCAACAGTGCTCGTAGAATTGAAGCTGATCAATGTTACTATATTTCATATGTCAATTGTTTCCTTTGACTTTTGGAAGTAAAGATGGTGTCCAAATTAGCTTTGATTTGTCTTTAACAAAATATACATGCAGTGGCATATCAAATGGTTAATTCCCACTGATTTGCTTATTGAAAAATTGAATTTCACCTTTTGTCTATCAAGGTCTCTTAAATGTGCCCAAACAAAATCTCATTGTTTCACCACGTTTTTGGCAAATTAACTTTTGATCTAGGGTTGAGTTTTCTGTCCCAGGAAGGTCATAGGAGGGGAAGGGAGATTTTTATGTGTTTCTTTGGGCTCATAAGACTAGCTGTTTCTTGTAAGGCCCAATGAATAGTCTAGAAAAGGCACTTTTTCTTTATGGAATTGTTTTGGATTTTTGAGAAATAGACAAAAACAATCAAGAAAGTGTCCTTCCCTAAAATTAATCACTCAATAAACACTAGCAAAAGCAGGCCTATTTCTTGGTCTAAATTACATGGTTTAATATCATTTACTATAGTTTGATTTTGTTTCTAACTTTAAGGCACAGGCCTGACATGCACCAATTCAAGTAATTACATTATTAAAATTTAGCCATCTCGGTTTTCAAGCACTTAGCAACAAGCATGGGAAAATATAACTTGGGATTGATAGGAGGTTTGGTTGGATTTTAGAAATAAGTCCCTAGTAGAGAAAATTCATTTTTTCTTTGTAGTTGTTTTAATTTGATAGTTTCCGTTAATAAACTAAACTTGCTCGAAGTCCCTGCACTAGCGGTAAGTAAACAAGAAGATTAACTCTCTAGGATTTAGCCGGCTTTCAAAGTAATCAAAGATCCTAGGAAAAACAATTAGTTTCTCAAGGCTTATGTTAAAGTCTTCCTAAAAGGTCCATAACTTAATAAGGTGCACTACATTGATGTTAAGGCCAAAGTTAGTTTTCCAAATTGTTATTTACAAATCGTTAAATTTAACTCATTAAAAAGTGCATTGGCCAAATTTAAATAAAAAAGATCCAACCAAAGCCACTAAGGCAGAAGTGGAAAAGTCAAAGGGGCAATGGAGGGTTTGATCTTCACCATTGGATCAATACAATCTTCACCATTCGATGGGGGAACCCTAAGTTTCCTTAATAATATTTATGAGATAAACAAAACATCTCTTATTCTTTTGTTTTCCATTTTACTTTGTTTTTTCTTGTAGGTTGCCTCCACGGAGGAGAAGATAACTTCATTGTTTTGGAGGCTCATTTTTTTTGTTGGCATATACCAATTGTATATATGCTTATGTATATTTGTTTTGTGTGTATTTAATAAGAATAGCTTAAAATTTAAACCCAAGGAGATATATATCCATGTATATACTCGTGTGTGTGTATACATACACACATATAAATACAAGCACACAAATATATATATATTTTATTATATTTGTTTATATATACACACACAACGTAATGGCCACTGCTGTGTGACAAATCTCCAAGATTAATGCACGGTACAATATATTTTGCATAGGCTGAAGGCCTATCAACAATGTGGAGGGTGGAGGGGGATTTGGATTCAATGGAGCCACACTGGCCAAATACACACAGTTGAGATTGTGGTAGTCTCGGCCGTCCCTTAGCGGTGGTTGGGACAAACACAGTCCCTACCTCCTTTAACATAAGTGAGGATGGCAGTTGGTCGACTGTGTTTAGTCGGATTTTGTTTTATTATATATATATATATATATATATATATATATAAAATCTGTTTTTCATCTACATTTCTATTTTATAGAAACAGCCCTATCACCATATCCTTTTATATATATATATATATAAGGATATGGTGATAGGGCTGTTTCTATAAAATAGAAATGTAGATGAAAAACAGATTATATATATATATATATTAAATAACTTTTATAATAAAATCCATTGACAATAGGTGTACCCATGTATATGTAAAGCCTCTTGTAATATATCTCCCAACTCAAAAAAAAAAATAGAACACACACACACACAGTTTTGTAAGTATATTGGAACTATATACGAACTTGATAAAATGAGTCCTTTTAATACCAAATACAAACAAAAATACAGTACAGAAGAATTTCATTTCATAAGGAACTCCTCATTTCCAAATATTGGAATGCACTTAGTTTCCTATGAACATTCATGAATGTATTTTACAATTTACCAAGATGATACTGAATGTCTATTTTCCTCCCTTTGCATAACTAATTGAAATGCCAATTGTATAACTTGTACTGTCCAATTGACCTTGCACTTGTACTACCCAATTGACCATGCACTTCTTAACAAAGTATGAATCTCCAATTTACTAAAAATCAACTAGGATTCATTAGCGAGTTATGAAGCTAGTGATGTATCTCTTCTATTATCATTTCATAAACAAATCCATTTTCCATGTAACCCACATCTTATTGACAATGTTATATGAGTGAGGGAGAGACAATTGTGCTTCACTCCAAAACTAGTTTCTCTTTTTCTTTCAAAACCCATTATGTATCAAAAACTTACAAAACTTCTAAACTGATAACTTCCTTTTTATTTTACAAAATATTTCCAAGCTCCTTTTAATCACTCATTATCATTAATATGAACCCTTATGACAAAGGAAGCGAGATAGAGAGAATTCACACAACCTAACTTATTTCTATTTCAAATCAATTTATTCATCTTTTTAATTGCATACAATAACACAACATAGCTTTCAATGCATTGTTTATTGAAGTCATATGGCTAGAAGATTGCATGTCTCTAAACAAGAATACGAGCAACCTTTTGCAACAAACCCAAGAATCCAGTTTCTTCAAGGATGAAGTGATACTACACACACTCCTATTCATTACAACATTATTTTCAAAGAGTAGGCCATTTCAAACTAACTCAAGCAAGTGCACTTTTTAATGGAAAACCATAGAGAGAGAGAGAGAACAAAAAATTATCAAACAAACAACTTCTCTTTCAATTTAAATTATTCACAATCCTCCTTGCATATATATTCATTCAAAATTTCTCTCACTTCAAGGAGACTAAACTATAATAAGGAAACTTTCCACAATCATTTGATCAAATTACAAGACTTCAAGACACTTTCTAGAAGGAAACTCTACAACTTTCCAAGTTCCTTATTAAAAATTTATAAGCCTTCAAGAGACTACCACAAATTGAGTCGAAGAAATATCAAAGAGAGAGAGGGAGAGAAGATTTCAAACAAAGATCTCCAAATCACAATTTCTCCCAACATGTAACAATACAAAAAAAAATTAGAGGCTTAACAAGCCAACAACAAGACCAAGTTTCTTCTACTATGAGTCCAACCAAGGGGGCAAATCCAAGTTCAAGCACTTAGCTTCCAATAGAACCTACAAAACAAGAGAGAACCAAGCTCCACAATAGCTTCAAAATTGCTCCAAGTTTGGCCAAAGGAATGGTGCGTTGCCTCCTATTCAAATGGCATCATCACATAAGACCTCAGCCAATGAGGTCCATGCATAGCCTCCCTTAAACCCAATGAAAATACACATGCCATTATACATATACACTTCAAAAAGTTGGGTTGAAAAAGAGTGAATAAAGTGAGCCCTAAACAAAACAAAAGGCTTTCCAAGCTACACTCCACACAAAAGGGTTCAAAAAGCTCAACACAGGTCCAACAAAAAATACTCAAAACAACCCAAAATTAAGGGAAGGGGGAGCAGGGAACCTTGCTCATAAGTAACCATAGTTTACAAAAATGATTAGTAGGCCTTGTTATAAGTAACACAGATTTTCAAGAATGAGTAGTAGGCTTCGTCAAGCCAAGTAAGGTGCTTCTCAAGCACAAAATTCCCTTAGATCTCTCATAGAAGATTGCAAGAAGTGGGGTTTCAACGTATTTATCAAGGTTCCACCTCCCATATGCAATGATCCATATAGTTCCAATATGGAGAAGAGGGTGTGAGGACTTAAGACTTGAACATAGAAGCCCATTCACATGCTCCCACCACTCACCCCCCTCGCTCCCCTCCCTAAATGACTTATTCCACAAGCCATGATGACCAAGATTCACACACAATTCTTCCATTCCCATAAGATTTGAAAGGCAAGGAAAACAAGAAGGGAAGAGATCAAATTTCAAGAAAAACATGGAGAGTCATAACCCAAATACCTTCAAATTCTTCAAAATTTTCACCAAAAAAAATAAAATAAAAATCTGTAACATTTAAACAATTTCCAATCAAGAGAGTAAGCATGAGAATAGTGATTTCCTGCAAACAGTTGAAAACATGCACGTTCCTTTTTGCAAATTTAAGAAAACGTGGAGTTTAGAAGCCTATCTCCAATACTCCAAGCCTTTCTTTCCCAAATCTTCACAAAATGCTCCAACAAGATCCTTGGCAAGCACTCAAAAGCCAAAAATAAAACCCCCCCAAAGAAGGCTTAAGAAAGGTCCATATAAAGGAAAAACCACCAAATTCAAAACCAGTGGGAGAGAAACATGTGGTCATGTTTATCTCAAAGATGAAACAACCCTCTTCTAATTCTATCCACAATTACAAATCTCATAAGTTTCTCTTACATACCCCCATGGGTGATTACTTACACAAGCAAGCTTCTTACATAATCCTTGCACAAGTATGGGTTTACTTACAATATGACATTCTAGGCCATAAATGAAGACCTTTCAAGTCTCAAAAGAGGTCAAAAATATTTGAAAAACTTATTTACCCAATGGGTATAGTTATGGGCTTTAAAAGAGCATGCAAAACAAAGTTTACTTGTCAAACATTCTATGCAAAAAGTGGGTGCAAGCGCAATTTCGGGTTTTGTACTTGTTGAATGGGTTCACGGGTCAACCCAATCCCACTTATGGATTAATTAAGTTCAATAATATGTTATGATAGACTTAGAAGAAATATATTAAAATCGAGTTAAGTCAAAAATGAAAATTTGCCAAAATTATAAAAATTAAGAAAACACAAAAACTAGGAACTAGTTAATTGTCAAATTAAAAATTAAAGTATAAAGGTAAGGTTTGGGTTTACATAGTAATTCTAATGGCATGTCTAAGTCCCTTGTATGCCCACCTTTGGCTCCCTTGTATCTTGCACACTCAATTTAACCATTGAACGTGACCATGTCATATAACTAAGATCTAGAAATCAAACAATATAAGTCATGTCTATGAAAATATCCTCAAAAGAATCATCAAGAGATCCAAGTCACATATGTTATATTTGTTTGTCTCAAATATATTTGTATATCGAAGTCTCAAAGTACAATAATATTCATCATATCCAATATCATTAACCAGGTAATCATGATATAACTACTCAAAATAACATGCTAAGTCTCCATAAGCATCATACATATATAAATCTGCTAAAACGACTTATCCATGTCCAAAACAGTAATCAAAACATACAATAATGGCACTCTGTGCCTCCTTTATAGTCTATTACATGTCTGAAGAATAACAAAGGGGCAGTATAACTATATAAAGGAAGGTGCTATCAAAATTGGTTCTCGCAGAAACCGGCTTCAAGCTAGTCTGTAACGTGATTTTCCATCCAACATCCCATTGCAATCCATTTTCTGTTTCTGGTTATGTTTATAAGAAAAGAAGGCGAGGGAGGGGGCAGGAGGAGGGTGGTTACGATGTTCTTGTAGCATTGGTGTTGATAACTTGCAATGATTGGTTGGCCTGCTTTCAAGTTGTTGTGGTTACCTATATGCTTGTAGATCTATCTAGAAAACACGTGATAGGTTTTCGACTGTTCAGCAGAAAAAAATTATATCACCTATTCAGTGGATAACTAATTAGAAATCCTTAACGTTTGGAGGCACCTTGTGATCCTATACTGATATTCAATAATCACGATTTGATTTACTTAGAAAAATTGACAATTAATCTGGACTCAAGTTAATATTTATTTCATCAAAAGATTATTTCCATTAGTTAACTTTGCCACATATCATAAATAAATAAGAAACAGACAAAAGCGATCAAGAAACAGGGTTCATACTAGTCTGTCATGATTTTCCATCCAAGATACCATTTCAATTTGTTTTCTGTTTCTGGTTATGTTTTTTAGAAAGGAAGACAGGGGACGGGGTGCAGGTGGAGGGTAGAGCGGGGGGATGTGTGATGTTTTGTCTAGGATTGGTGACGAGAATTTGTAATGACTGGTTAGTCTGCTTCCAAGTTGTGGTGGTTACCTGTATCCGTGTAGATCTATCTAGAAAACATGAGACCGGCGACACCCAGTAATCCTATACTGATATTCAATTATTACAATTTACTTCAAAAAATTGACAATTAATCTGGACTCAAGTTAAAATTATGTTATCAAAGATTATTTTCATTAGTTTAACTTTGCCCCACATTATAAATAACTAAGAAACAGACAAAAAACAGTCAAGAAACCTGCTTTATACCAGTCTGTTGTGATTTTCCATCGAAGGCACCATTTCAATCCATTTTCTGTTTCCAGTTATGTTTTTTAATAAGGGAGATGGGGAAGAGGGAAGGAGTTGGGGGGCTGTGATGTTTCTTGTAACATTGGTGTTGATACCTTGCAATGATTGGGTGGCCTGCTTCCAAGTTGTGGTGGTTACCTGTATCCTCGTATATCTATCTAGAAAACACGTGACAGGTTTTGGACTGTTTAGTAGGAAAAATTTCTATCACCTATTCAGTGGATAACTAATTGGAAATCCTTAATGTTTAGAGACACCTTGTAATCCTCTACTGATATTCAATATCACTATTCCGGAAATTTAGCAATTAATCTGGACTCAGGCCGATCATTATGTTATTAAATATTATTCCCATTAGTTTAACTTTGCCACACATTAAAAATAATTAGGATGGGGTTCTTAACTTCAACATTGGGATTTGCGAACCCTTATATCTATCAAAAGTTAGGAGAATTTTTCTTGTATTTGTGTTGAATTGGATATCTTCCTCGAAATGCTTTCGTGGATTAATTTTTCCATCCTTCAAAACTTATGGAGAAAGGTCTGTTTCTTCCATGCACAAGGTGTGTTTTTTGTGGCTGTGTAATGATAAATGTTTCATATAGAGCAGGATAGCACACATCAAATGGCATAAAATTTAATGGTAATAGTATGAATAAATCTGCTCAAGTATAGTGATGCTGGTATGTGTATGCATGGTAGAAGATAGTTATCTATTTTGTATGTAAAGATATGGACTACATATGAGTCCGGTGTCTCAGTCAGTCTGGCGATTTATCTCACTATCAAACATTTAGTTGATATATCCTTGATGCTAGTACCTTCAGGGAAAGCTACTCTTTATAAAATTTCTGAATCAAGGATATGGATTTCAGCTGCGGCTGTACTGAGCGGGATTTGGGGATTTGACAAGGCTCTTAATTCATCCCTGGATCAGGTTCTTTCCTTGGAAGGGAGCCGCTTACAGAATGAGCTGGCAACTATGTATGATCTTCAATACATACTTTTGGCTTAGTTCGTGTGAGATATCTATACATATGCTTTGCATTTTGTATAGCAACTTTCAAAAGTGTCTAATCAGCAAAGATTGATTGATTACTACAGTTTGCTGACCAAGCATGGAAGCAATCCTTGGACAATGCAACTTGTGAATAAACATTACTATCTGGAGAAAGTTTTTGATGATTCAAATATGGAAGTACCATTGTCAAGGTGGCGTCGCAGAAACATGTCAGGGGATGCTTGGTATGTTCAGCAAACCAATGATGTAAAACATGGTAAAAGAATAATGGAGAATTTGCAGGGTGCCACAGACACTGCTGTTTCTGTAAGTGTTCTTTCTCCCATGTGAGCTTGTATTTTTTTTTAAGTATTCATATTCTAAACATAGGAGTTTTTAGATGTCATTTCTTCCTTGCATTTTATTTGGATTCCTGAAATTTAGGTAATCACATAGTTTGAGTAGAACTAGTTTGAACAAGAGGAAACTGAATATTCTCAAAATATATCTTTTGAACTGAATTTAATAAAGAATAGACGTTTCTGATGTGTTTAATGTGTTCAGGGAAGTAATCATGTAGAAGATTTTCTTGCAGACCCTCTAGAATTTATCTTTGGCCAGCCTAAAAGAACTGAAGATGCTCATCCAGATTTCGGCAGTTCCCCAAAGAAAAGGCACAGCCATAGGCACAGAAGGGCTGTTCATAGACAAAAAAATTTCAACCGCTACTACAATGACAGATAATAAGGACACTGCGTGATTGCCTTTCCTTTGTATAGGAGTTCCTTCGACTTTCATCTTTATATAATGACCTCCATGTGCATTTTGTTCTAGAGGGTTTGATTCATAAAATCATCAAAGAACATCAGATCATACAATTTCTTTTATGGTGAGCAGAATGTGAAAGGATCATCAGGTATACTGTGGGATGAAAATGGCTTATTTGTACCAGTTGGTCTTGGAATTTAAATTATGATCTAATGTTAAGTCCACATCCTGAGCCTAGCACTGGCAAAGTCTGGTCTCTTCATTCCCTCAGAAAAGTTTTCCTTTTTAATGTCTTGGCCTGCTGTAGTCCTAGGTCCTTGGCTTCCGGGATTAGGTGTCCATAACACAACACACCAATTCTTCAAATAGAAACCAGCTAAGAATAACTATATAAAGTCTTGAAACAACACAAAAAGGTTACCTGAGTTGGAGATGAATATTTAGCAACCAGGGTCAAGTTCAAATTAGAACTGGACAAGCAAAAATATTGTTAAAACTTTGTGGGTTTACAGTAAATTGTTGTTGTACATGACGGTTTTTGGTATTGGGGATGAGTTTCTGCAAAACAGACAGGACCACTAGTTGCTTTCACAAAGGAATAAATTAAAACGATAACTTATCATGTCAAATTGATATGAACTAAAGCAATTTTGTTTTTATTGATCAACATGGGTTTTTGAGTGGTATCCAAGTTGCTATCACATTGCTGCAAGTTACCTGACTGTGAGTGGGGTTTTGAATTAGGGTTGCTCATGTACGAACGTATCCACTTGATTGTTTCACTACAATGGGAGGACAACTAAATATGTTTTAATTAAAATATTACAATAATACTTTTTATTACAAATATGACATTAAACAAATAAGTTAATAAGTTTATCATAGCAATTATTTTTCATTGCATGATACCAAGAGATAAAAGTATAAGGCATAGCCTATAATTTAGGTTCGCTAAGACATTGGATTCCCACGCAACCCAAATTATTTTTGAAAAGCCCCTTTTTATGATCTAAACATTAGCAAATAGCTTCAATTAGGGAATGCAAGTAAATTTAATAATTGTTTGAGCTTGAGATTACTTGAATGGTTAAGTTGTATTTTAGAAATCCTCCTATATTGAAGGTCACCTTGAAATACAAGAAAAAATATCTAAAACATTGTAAAAAAAACCCATAAAAAAACTTAAAATACACATTCTTTTCATGATAATGCTAAAAATGATCTTAGAAATTTCCTTGAATCTTTTGTGATGTTCTTAAATATTGTATTCACGTTTTAAAATGCTTCCTTATTATAGACACTTGTTTATATAAACATTTGAATAATGTAGACAAAGCAGTTTTAAGTACAAACTTATTGATCTAGGGGAATGTGGCACTTTGATCAACTTGTGGTATAACTATGGCACTCTGTGATAAGCCAACTATAACATCACCTCCAAGATGTTCTCAAACACACATGATCATACTGAAAGTCTTAAACTTGTGTTAGTTTGTGCCACAAATATTTGACAATATTAGCATCTTTCTTCACAATTGCTTTGTAACATTTTAAAAAAATGAAAAAACAAAGACTCTTAAGCAGTCACAAGACAATCAATTATGTTTTTATGATGTCGTAGTGGTACCTCCGTCTTCCACACTTGTATTAATAATGTATCCTACTCATTCTTTGGGTGTCAAGAAGAATAAATATACTTGGGCATCTTGTGGCATATTTTTGACCTCTTAGATTATTGTATAATTTATTTGCATGATACAATCTTGTAATTACAATTCTAGTATGGTGTCTCCTTGCTCTTATGTTGCTGTCTAAAGCACTCTAATTGTTTACAGTTAGTTGTCTACCATTCTCATTCGCTTTTGTCATAACACATTTGAATATGTTTGCGTATGTTGTCCCTCGGGTTTCCTGTTAGGCTTTAGATTAGTGAAATCGGAACACATATTGTATATAGGCTAAGAATGGTCAACAATATATGGATCTTCTAATATAGGAAAATATAGAAGACCATACTAGATTCAACACAAATACACTGCCAATTAACAAAACAATACAAAATAACAAACATAGGTTTAATTAAATCCAAGGTGTCATTAGGCGATAACCAAGTGGTATAAGCAAATTTAGTGAAATAAAATACAATGCCATTTGGTGGTAACCATGAGTTATCTAAACTAAGAGTTGTAAGGGTGTCATTAGATGATAACAGAGGGGTAAAATAAAGAAACACAATAAACAAAAATAATAGTGCAATAACACAAACAAACTAATCTAAGCATTGAAGGCAACACCATATACCAAAGTTATAAAAGAAACAATATAGGGCTATGAATACTTAGTTGGGGTTGACTTGTTGGCAAATTAATTTCCTTCAAGTGATACTTTGTGAGAGATGGTTGTACGTGAAGTCTAGATGGAGAGAAGAAAATCATATCCTTAGTTGAAGACTCAAAAGACTAAGTACATTTAATTGTTTCGACGTCTTTTTTTGATATCTTCAAGTTATTTTGAAAATTAGTCTTCCTTAAGTGTAACATCTTGTAATGAAATTATTTAGATAGATAAAGTAGAGCCGTGCTAACATATCAAAATATAAATGTCAAGTCTAAAATAACAATATTTTTCAATAATAAGAGTAGATGAAAATAGATTCACATAATATGATTGATATTAGAGCAAAGTGTTGGAAACATATGTTTGGGCCACTTTGAAGGGGTGACTTCCACAACCTTACAATAAAACACAATTTGTAATATGTTCATATATATATATATATATATATATATATATATATATATATATATATGCCACTTTGAAGGAGCAACTTCCACAACTTTACAATAAAAACACAATTTGTAATATGTTCAACTAATACTAACTAGTAACTTACACACACACTTTTTTTCTCTCTCTACTTAGGCTATGGATACTCCATAGGTTGACACTATTATCAACATTGTTCTTGACATTGACGATTGTTGGATCATCCTCTCGCATTGTCTTCATTGGGCATATTTTTTCATTTGATCAAATACTTTATTACGATCATTGTCTGCAACCTTTTAGTGTGTCTCAAGGATTTTCTTAGGTTCCAAAATGATTATTCTCTCCTCATCAAGCTTTGGAAACTTTTTATATGCTGAAACTTTGTCTAATGACCTCCTTCAAGCAGGAACTATGAAAGATCATATGTATTTCTGCGGATCGAGGTAACTCTAGTTTGTACGAAGTGTAACAAATCTTTTGCAAGACCTAAAAGGGGTTGCAATAGTTAAGTGAAAGCTTGTTATCCTTCATATGTTATTTCAAGGACATTTTCTTATATCATTGTAACTACCCAAAAACCCAATCTCTAACTTCAAAATGTCTTTAGTGTGGTGCAAGTTAGCTTGATTTTTTATTCAATTTTATGCCATTTCATTCAGTTTCAAGTAGTGGAGACATTTTGAATGAGGTATAGAAAGAAGTGTTATACCACCATTCTTCTAGTAGCATTTATTGAACACATATCTTATGTTTATCCAAAACAAAACAATGGAGATAACAATGAAAGCATTTGTTGACCACCTTAGTTTGTCCATTAGATTGAGAATGATATGATGAGTTAGAAGCCAATTGAATACCCAAGAATGAGAATAACTTTGTACAAAAATTACTGTAAAATATAAAATCATGGTTACTTACGATGATCTTTAGGGTTCCATGTAGATTTTGAACTGTATCCATAAAAGTTGATACTACTTTGGCAAGCCACAAAATATTTGGTGACTCTATCTACAACAACCACGTTGATAATTTTTCCTTTAGACTTTTGTAGCTCTGTGATGAAATCCATGGAGCCCACCTCCCACTTCTAGCTAGGAATAGATAGTTGTTGTCGATGTCTTGACTTCTTAATTGCTCACCCTTGTTTTGCTAACACATCATACATTATACCACAAATTTGTGGGCTTCCTTTTCTAGCCCTTCCCAAAAAGAGCCTTGCTTGAACTTATGATAAGTATTAAAGTACTATAAGTGCTTGCCTACTTGTGAAGCATGGAGTTCCCCAAGAACCTCATGTTTATGCTATGCCCCTAACCTATCGCATATATTGGGATAGGAATAATTGACTTGTGGCTTACTTGTCCATCTTTGATTTTATTTCATATTTATCTATGCATTCATTTGGTTAGTCGGTAGGCCTATGGATTAACCATGACCTAGGTGGACTATAAATAGGAGATCACGTGTAGTTTATCATCATATTGAGAATTTTGCTCTTATTGAAGCTTGTGGAGGTTGCCTCCTCAATGTGGCTTAGTTTTTATTCATATATTATGCTATATTTTAGTCCTATTGTGATCTATTTTTGTTATTCTAATTTGTTGTTAAAGTAATTTTACTACAAGTTGTATCAGAACTACGATTTGGGCAATCTTGTCGGTGAAACCCTATATTTAGAGATTTGCTTATACCTTTCAATCTATTGTGAATTTTATTGCAATTTTTTTATTGAAGTTGGGGAATCGATCAAGGAAATCACAAAACAAAAATTAACATTTGAAGGTCAGTTTTTGTGCTAGTTCTTTTGATTTTAGTGTTTTTCATAAATTCGCTCAATAGTGTGTAATTCAAAGATTTTTTCTGAGTTCTTTACATTTTCAAAAATCTTAGAAAGATCTATATGGGGTATGATCTTTGTATTTTTTAATTTGAGGACTGACATAAGTATAAAATTGATTGGTTAAAGTTGGGTCAAAAGTGCCAATTAGTATCGACATTGTCAAGCCCTTTTATGGTAGGACCGCAAAATAGGGACCGAAAAAAGGGTGTCGATACTTCAAGTAAAACTCCTCACAAAGAAGATATGGAGTCAGAAGGGAGAGTTACTAGATCATTTGTACCAAGGTTCTCTAAAATAGATCACAAACTGAGCCAACTTGACTACAATCTGCAAGGCATTCAAAGTGAAATGCAAGGCATACAAATTTGAGATGAAAGTCGTACAATCTAGTTTGGCAAATATCACAATGGCTTTACAAAATAATCATCCAAATCATCTAGCTATCACTATTACACAACTCCACCATGGTGGATCTCCCAACTAGCCTAATCTAAATCGAAGTATCTTGCCATAGAAAAACCTGTTATTAAAGGTAGATGTGTAAATTTGATGGAAATGATCCACTCAATTGGATCAACTAAATGGATTTTTTTCTGAATTGCATTAGATCCCATTCCGATAAAAGGTTATCATGGCATCCTTGTATCTAGAACCTGAATAATTCATTTGGTATCGATGGTTGTGTGCTCAAAAGAAAAAAGATGACTCTTAGTGTCACCTAGTCAATTTTTATAGAGGAGTTGCAATTACACTATAACAATAGTGTGACAGAGAATTACTTCAGCCAACATGCAAAATTGTGACATACTAGTTCAATCAAGGATTATATTCATCATTTTTAGAACCTATCTTTGCGTGGAGACAATTTCTGATGAGCCCTTAAATGACTTATTTTTGGGTGGCCTCAAAGACCACATTCAACATAAGGTACACATGTTTAATCCACTTACGGTTTCTAATTCTATTATCATGGCACGTAGGGCAGAAAAAAAAATCATAGCCAACAAGAAGCAGTCATTCACTCACTTTAGAGATCATAGCATATTGACACCATCATTTCCTCCACCTACCAGATTGACCCGTCAACAAATTGAAGAGAAGCATGTAAAATGATTATGTTTCCGCTGTGACAAGTGAAGCAAAAGACATAATTGTGCTAAGAAGTTATTTTACATCGAGGGATCTATTAAAGATGATGAAGAGGATGTTGCCTCCAATGATGATGAGGAAGAGATAGAAGAGGTACTTGAAGATTCTCAACCTACAATCTCTTGTCATGCACGTTCAGGTATTAACACTCCTCAAACACTTAAGGCGGTGGGTTTCCTTAAGAAACAGATGGTAACAATGTTGATTGACTTAGGGAGCACATATAACCTTATCAACAATAAGTTAGCCACTCGATTGAACTGTTTCATTTACCCAACACCATAATTTTAGGTCATGATTGCAAATGAAACAATCAATTATACAGATAAATGCCATAGTATTAAGCTTGCTATGGGCGAGTACAAGCTAGATTATTCTATGTTATTCCAATGGGTGGTGCAGACATCATTTTGGGAGTCCAATGGCTCACAACCTTGGGTACAATTGAGATGAACTTCCAAGAAATATTCATGCGCTTTCATTATGAAGGAAAGAAAATTAAACTATGAGGATTACAAGAAAAATCTCCATAATTGGTTAGTTCACATCAAATAACAAAGATGCTAAAAAATGGGACAAAAGGGTTAATAGCAAAATTATGTTCTATAGAATTTCAACTCACAACCATCTACACATCTTGATCTACAAATGATTCTTGATGAACACCTGTCCATTTTTGGGTCCATGCCAAAAGGGCTACCACCAAAAAGAGAACAAGATCATGCCATTCAACTACTTCCAGGGAGTTAACCACCAACTATTAGATCATATAGATATTCATATGCACAAAAGAGTGAAATAAAAAATATGGTCCATGAGATGCTGGAGGCAGAGATCATCAGGGAAAGTCAGAGTGCATATTCATCATCAGTGGTCATGGTGCATAACAAGGATGACCCATGGAAGAAGTGCCCAGATTACAGGGAACTCAATAAGTACACCATCAAAGAGAAGTTTCATATTCTAGTAATTGATGACTTTAATTGTTGCATGGCACTGTTTATTTCATAAAATTGGATCTTCATTTGAGGTACCATCAAATTAGAATCAACAATGAAGATGTTTATAAAACTACTTTTAGAACTCATGAGGGCCATTATGAGTTTTTGGTAATGCCCTTTGGTATTACAAATGCACCATCTACTTTTCAGAGCTCGATGAACATTATTTTTAGGCCTTTTTTAAAGAAGTTTGTGTTGGTTTTTTTGACAACATATTGATTTATAGTAGGACATGGGAAGTGCACTTGAAACATGTGTTGATAGTTTTGGAGTAGCATCAACTTTATGCGAAACCATCCAAATATGCTTTTGGAGTACATGAGGTAGATTACTTGGGTCACATTGTATCCCATAAAGGTGTCAAAGTTGATCTTCAGAAGATCAAAGCTATGCTAGAATTGCCAATGCCCAAAACTCTCAAAAACCTCTAAGGGTTCTTAGGACTAACAGGTTACTACCAAAGATTTGTGAAAGGTTATGGTAGCATAGCAACTCCACTCATTATGTTGCTAAAAAATGATGCATTCCATTGGAATGATGCAACTGTTGTCAATCAAACTCGCACACTTGTGAAGGTAGTTTCAGGGCTTCACAGTCTGCTAAAACATGAAAACAATCTTAAGTTGTGGGTGGCCTGATCAGCAGATTGAGTGTCTAGATTCTAATGGCTAGCTCCCTTTGGTGTATCAATTAGGATCTCTACTCTACGCTATAAACTGTCAGAAAAATGGAAGAAAGAAAACCGAAAGAAAAATCCTATCTAATGATGGTGATACACTTGAATTTTGGTTCATCCACTCAATTTGAGCTCCTAAAAACACTGATTAGACTAGAAAAAGACTGAACTTTCAATTCCAATTGACTCTTATGCATTAGTATTTCATGAAAAGGTTCTATCTGGTGATCAAAGCTTGAGAAAAATGAAGGAATAGACCTAATTCAAGGCACTAACCAACTACTTACATCCGCTATAACTTTAGCCAAAAGACATCAAACATAGAACATGACCTACATAATCTAATCAACTAGTAAATAGGTAAGAATCAAGACTTGACAAAAAAGAAAAATTCTATCACATATGCAAATCACTGATATAAATACACTATACTAGCATTCTAGAATCTGAAAATAGTCCTATTTATCTGAAAAGGTTACAAAAATCAAATTTTTGTAGAGTATGATTTTGCCAAAAGAGGGATCCATTCAACGCTGAAAAAGCCAACTTATATAGAAAAAACATACAAAAGTCAAGAGATTGACGTTGAAAATAGAAGAGGAGATCAACTCCCACATCTCACAAGTCTAACTTCAACGATCAAGAGATAACAAAGCGTTCTAATAATATCCTTTTGTTTTATGTCTTGCATGAAAAGCTCTTTGTAGTTGGAAAATAACGGTGAGCCCATTTCATAACTATTATTTAGAATAAACATTAATTTTTTCAAAATTTATCAAACGTGCATGGATCTTTGATAATTCAACTCTCTTCATGCATGATTCTACGCCAATCTTCAAAGAGAAAACTCCACTGGAAGTTGAGTTGGAAGAGTTTGAAAATGATTTGATTAACAAGATAAACAAGAGTGCATGCATGAAATTTTAAATTAAGCTCTCCTTGAATAACCATCTAATGTTAAACTCCTTAAGCCCTTCATGTATTCGAGTCTCTCTTTTGGAACTGAGAGAGCCGTGCTTGAAGGCAACTAGTTGCATGTCTGTGAATAATTTGATTATTGCATTTTATTATTTGGCATGCTCTTTACTTTAGTCCAATCTTGCTTGGGCCACTCTACATGCTCTGAATGTGACTGTAAAACGCATTGATCTGAGTCAAAAGGGGAAGTCATCGTTGTCTTCTACTGTTTGACTGTTGAAATCTTACCAAAATCCTTCTAAAAACCTAACTTTTCCTTGTCCGTTGATCTCCTTATTGTAGAATATGCTTATGCCACTTGTCATTGATTAATTAGCCCTTTGGATTTATTGACCATTTGACTAAATCTTGTTCCATTGATCTGTTTTGAGCTAATTCTTTCAGAGTATTTGCTCTTTGTTCATTTTCTTCAGACAAAAAGTTCAAACGAATTCTTTCTTCAAACCATTCCTTTCAAAATTTTCTCAGACAAGAAATTCACGTTTTATCTCTCTGTTCATTTCCTTTAGACAAAAAATCCGAAGGAATTGTTTCTATTATTTCTTTCAGAGCCTTTCCTTCATTCATTTCATTCGGACAAAAAGTTCGAAGGAATTTTGTCTTCAGACTTCTTGCAATGGACAATTCTTTCGAACAAAAAGTCCTAAGGAATTCATGTCCTCGAAACCTTTGCAAATTGCCCTTCGGGCAATTTGACAAGCCCTTGGAACTTTTGAAATGATCTCTCGATTGAGAATAGACCCTTAGAACTTTTTGAAATGGTCCTCTTGCTCTAGAA
Source organism: Torreya grandis (assembly GCA_037957365.1). Taxonomy (NCBI): domain Eukaryota; kingdom Viridiplantae; phylum Streptophyta; class Pinopsida; order Cupressales; family Taxaceae; genus Torreya; species Torreya grandis. The sequence goes on along the minus strand of JARHVA010005099.1, from coordinate 295,622 downwards.
AAGACCCTTTCGAAAAAATTGCAAAGGTCCTATTGCTCTTCGAAAAATGTGTAATGGTCCTTAGGCAAATTGAAATGACCCTTTGAACTTTTTGAAAAGGTCCTTTCGAAAGAATTTGAATGGTCTACTTTCCCTTCAGAAAAGTTGAAACGATCTACTTACCCTTCGAAAAAGTTGAAACGGTCCACTTACCCTTCGAAAAAGTTGAAATGGTCCACTTCGAAAAAATGAATCCTTCAGCTTTCTTGCAATTGTCCCTTTTAGAAAAATTGAAATAGACCTCTTCCAAGGAAGTGCCTTTCGGATTTCTGCAATAGACCCTTCAGACTTTTTGAAATGGTCCTCTTACTCTAGAAAAGACTCTTTCGAAAAAATTGCAAAGGTCCTATCGGAAGAATTTGAATGGTCCACTTACCCTTTGGAAAAGTTATAAAGGACTTTTTCAAAGAAAAAGAACCCTCTCAGACTTCTTGAAAAGTGACTTACCCAAAAGGAAACTACCCTTCAGGATTGTCAAAAATGTCTTTTTCTGAAAGAAATAATCCTTCGGATTTTGTGCAAAGTCCTTCAATTTAGCTTATATAGAAAAACCCGAAGTATTTCTTCTTGAAAAAGCTCGAAGTCTTCTTCTTTAAGAACCTAAAGTCTTTTTCAAAACTCGTTCCCTTCAACTGCTCGGATCAACATCAAAACTTTTTTGCAAAGAACAAGACAAGTGAAAGAAAAGACCCTAAATCACCTAAACAACCCTAAGACTTGTTAACCATGGATTCTTCAAAGAATTTTCAAGACCAATTACTAATTTAGAAGATAAAAATACATGATTATGTAAGTTTCAAATGATAAGGGTTGCAATTTGCCCTATAGGGTCAAAATTGTTAATATTTTGGTGACTTAACTAGAAAGCATGCCTGCTATGCTTGAGAACTAGACCATATACATGATATTTGAACTCATAAAATAATGAAAAATCTGGTCCATGACTACAAATTCTCTTTTGACCTGGAAAAGACAACCTTCATCCTCCAAAATAAGAAGGAAAAGACACAAAACATGAAAACTAACTAAACAAAACAAATGTGCAAATAAAGTACTTATTTGAGATAAAATAGAACTAAACTAATGTGCTTGAACAACACTTGGAGGAAAACAAACTATGTAAAGGAGCCAAACTCTTCAGTAGCAATATTTCAGATGTATCCCATTGACTGGGATTGGAAGCTTCTCGCCATCCATCTTTGCAAGCTGGAAGGCATTGTGGGATTTGCAATTCGAGGTTGTATATGGGCCACTCCAAAGGAAATCAAACTTTGTGTGCCTTTCTAGTTTAGCTCGATCCTTATTCTATTTGAGGACCAAATCTCCTTTGAAGCTTCGTGAAAAAGCTCCTTTGTCAAAAGCTCTGTTCACTTGTGCTTGATGAATTTCCATGGCTAGCATGGATTGATTTCTTATCTCTTCCAATTCCATAAGCTCTGCATACTTGATTTCCATAGGTTCATTCTCCAACAACTCAAGTTGATATATTAGTTTTAAAGCAGAAAACTCAAGAGAAATGGGTAACCTTGCTTCCTTACCATATACTAGTTTGTATGGAGAGTTGGCTATTGATCTTTTATAGGTGATTCTATTAACCCATAGAGTTGACTTCAAATTGAGATGCTATGACCTCTGATTATCTTCAATAGTACTTTTGATCTTCTATAGGTTCTTATTTGTAGATTTAGCAAGGCCATTGCCTTGTGGATAATAGTTTGATGAAGTGCTAAGATAAATCCCATGTTGGACAGCCCATTGACTGATCCTAGTTCCCACAAAAGACATTGCATTATCAAAAATAATGATTGAAAAAACTCCAAATCTAGTAAGCAAATCTTCATAGAAATCTAGAACATTGGTTTCATTTGCTTCTTTCAATGCCATTGCTCCTGTCCAACGTGTGAAATAATCTGTAACAGTTAGAATATATTTATGTCTTGAACTTGAAGGAGGATTTATGAGACCAATAAAGTCTGATCCCCATTGGACAAAGCGCTGATCCACCACAATTGGTTGAAGATGTAAAGTTGCAAGTTTCACTTTTATCACAAATACATAACACTGTTTGCACTTCCTTACCCATGCATGGCAATCACTAAATAAGCTAGGCCAATAGCACCCACCTCTCATGACCTTAAGGGATGTAGTTCTTGCGGAAAAATGTCCACCATGTCCATCATGGAATTCTTCAAGCAATCTCTGAGCTTGGCTTGGATTTATACACCTTAGCAACATGTCATTAATATATTTCTTGAGCAAAACGCCATCAATAAGCAAAAATATAATTGATTGCAACTTGAAATATCTTATTTTTAAAGCACGTAGATGAGAGAGATAATTACCGTCTTGGAGATATCTTACCAAGTTATGAAACCAGCTGGAAGGTGAGGTATGGTCAACTGTAACCTCTTCATCATTTGACACCAAAACAACCTCATTAGTCTCCTGCAAGTCTTGAGTTAGATTCTCACTGTTTTTTGCCTTTAATCAGCTTTGTGACCTTAATTTCCACATCATACTCTATTATCTTGGTTATCCAATCAACTCTCTTCTCATTTATATCTTTGTTCAAAAGGAACTCCTTGATGTTTAGATGGGGAACCATTATGTGTATTTTATTGTTAGACAACAAGTATCTAAACTTTTTAAGAGACCTTATAATTAAAAGAACATGTTTTCAACAAAATAATACATTGTTTCATACTCTTCCAGTCCTTAACTAAAGAAAGCTATTCTCTACTCTGAAGCCTCATAATTTTGTTGCATAAGAATCCCTGAAATGGTGTCCATGTTTAGCATATGTATACAAAATAATTTTTTTTTATATAAAATATGGATTTATAAGTGTAGGAGCACTAGCTATGGCCTTCTTGATATCTTCAAAAAAATTTATTCCTTCTTTGGACCAGTTTAAGCTCTGATTTTTTTTGAGCATGGCTGTAAGTGGCTTAACTAAAGTGACAAAATCTGAAATATATCTCCTTATGGAATTGATTTTTACAAAGAAGCTTTGCATAACCTTTTTGTGCTTAGGCAAAGAAAGTGCAAGAATGGAGTCTACCCTTGCAGAATCTATGCTTAAACTATGCTTTGAAACAACATGTCCAAGAAGCTTACCTTCAAGAACTGAGAAGACATATTTTTGGGGTTTAGAGATACCCCAAATTGCCTACACCTTTTGAACACTTGCTTGAGATGAACCATGTGATCCTTTGCACTCTTTGAAAACACTATTATATCATCCAAATAAACAAGTATAAACTTGTTAATAAGGCCTTGGAATGCCATATTTATGGATCTCTGAAAAGTTGCTCCAACATTAGATAAACCGAATGACATATTTCTGTATGCAAACACCTCCCACTTGGTTGTGAAGGTTGTCTTAAATTGGTCCTCTTCTTTGACAAAAATTTGATTGTAGCCACTATATCCATCCAACAAAGAAAACCTCTCTGAACCTGCAACTAACTATAAAATTTATTCCATTGATGGCAATAAATAGTGATCCTTAAGTGAAGCCCTATTCAAATCACGAAAGTCAACACACAATCTAATCTCATCGTTCTTCTTCCATATCGGAACAAGATTTGTCACATAAGTTGAGTGCTTAATTGAAAATATAATAGCTGACTCTATGAGCTTAGCCCTCATTAAAGGCTCAAGCTTAGGATTGATGGCCTTTGTCTTTGTCTCACATGTTTAGTTCACCCTGTAACTCAATGGTGTGTTCAGCTAAACTTGGGTCAAATCCCTTGAGATCACTATATTTCCATGCAAATACACCAATAAAACTTGTACATAACTCAATGAAAACTTCTTTTTGTGAAGAAGTTTATACCTTACCCAACTTCAAAATCTTACCAACTATAATCTCTATATCGGCATAGTGTTCTTTTTTTGTTGACAAGAATGACTTCTCTTTCCTTAACTCGTTATCACCACTGAAAATGTTCTCAAGTGTGACCAATCTCTTGGGCAACTTATTTATTTTTAGTTTCACAACTTGATCACCATACTGTTGCAAACACTTTGATTAGTTTCTTGAAGAAAACTTAGCCTCCTCTTGCAAGAATCTTACAATTTGATTGTCATCTTTGAACACCTGTCAATTCTCATGATTATATGGAATAGAAGGCTTTACAACCACCTTTATCTGTGACTGAATTTTCTCGCTCTTTATATTAGCTGAAATGCTAAATTGTAATCCAATGGCATCCAACCTATCTGTGTTTATTCTTGCCTCTTGGTATTGCCTGGATATTAAAAGCTTCAAAATATTCAAGTAAGTCCCATATTCTATGTTTTTCATATTTAATCAACAAATTTTTACTTACATTCAAACCTCTTTCTTGGTGAACTATAAGTTCACTATCCCCAAAAACTTGCAAGTTGTTGACTTTCATCTTCCTAGCCCATTGCAAACCATGAACTAGTGCTTCATACTCGGCAACATTTTTTGAAAAACCAAATTAAAATTTAATAGAAGAGAAATATATTTGCTTTGTTGGAAAAACTAGTATCATTGCAGCTTTGGTACCATGTTTATTCTTTGATCCATCAAAGTACAATTGTCACAAACTTTCACTAGATTCATCATCCTTAACCATGGCTAAAATTGGTACATCATTTTCATGAAGGCAATAAACACCGAGCCATTCTTCAATTAGCTTATAAAGATCATGATCATGCAAAGTGGAAGCCCAATCATCAAGAAACAAATCTATAACTCCATCCAAAGGTGATTCATTTTCTACTCCACTAGTTTCTAGTATATCATCTGAGATGATACAGTTAGTGTTCACAACACTTGGCATATATGGCTCCATATGGAAATGTGAAATAGATTAATAATAAATCCTTACATTGGTACCATCCCTGATTTTGAATAATAAATAATTTCAATCAGTTAATAAATATCCCCCAATCTTTGAGGTGAAGTCCTTTGAAAGGCACATAGCAAAGTAAGGAGGCAAAGCTACCACAACAACATCTTGCTAAATAGTAACATTGGGACAAACATGTAATGTAAATTTCAGATTTCTAATGATGCCTACCATGTTTTTTGGTGACCCATCCAATTGAAATACCCTTTTAGTGTTTGGCTCATAAACAAGGCCGATCTTGTCTGTAATTTGTTTAAGCATGATTGTACTACTAGCTCCACTATTCACCATATAATTATGAACCAAAATATCACCCACTATCAAAGAAAGGTAGAAAGGAGGGGATTTATTTGATTTTAACTCATTTTTTTCCACCTTTGCCATCTTATTTACTTGTTTTACTTGCTACGTAGTTGGCCGATCTGAATTAGTTAAGACAACACTTTCTTTCTCAACTAGTTTTGGAGATAATTTGAGAGTTGAAAGCTCTTGGATGAGCATATCTTTTTATCCTAGAATGGAAAGAGAATCCCACATGCTAATGTTAATATTATACTTCTTCATCTGATCCACTATACTGAACTGAGATCCACCAATTTTTGGTTGCACTTTTTGAAGAACTCGCTGCTCATGAACTAGGAGTATTCGATGAACTTTACTAACCTCTATATTCTAATTTTTATGTGTTGTAGGGGCAACAAGTTGTTATTTTTTACTCTTAGAAACAACATTAAGAGTACTTAAATTTTTTTTACCTTCTACAATTCATCAATGGCTCTTTTTTTAGCTCTAGTTATAGCTGCAACTTGACTGCTCATATTGTTAGTTTTAACATCATGAGTAAAAACAACATGATCATCCACTTACCAATTTATATTAATGGTATCAGGTTGCCCTTGAACTTGTTGAGTGTCTCCTTATGATGCCAAACTTGTATTTTGGTATTGACCTCCTTGAAAAGAAAACTCTTCTTGTGTTATTTGTGGCATAGTGATGTTTTGTGATACTAAGGCTTGATTTTGAGCATCATTGAAATTTGAGGACTACCAATCTGAATCCTACATCAAGTTATTTTTAGGTGAGGTGGGAACTATGGATTTATAAGTGGAAAGAGCATTAGGATCAAGGGCAACATATGGTTTAGCTGGAGTTATGGCTCCTTGTGTTTGATAAGGGAGTCTATTCTCTCTGAAACCTTGATAAAGAGGCCTTTGACCTTTGAATGGGTGATAAGTGGTCTGATTTTGTTGTTGATAGGGCCCATTAGACTGATATTATTATCCCTTGAGTTTCACTATTTTATTCCCAAAGGATTTTAATAAGATTTTCAACTCTCTTATCTCACTAGCTTGACTAGTAAGGGCTGCAATTTGAGCTTGAGGTGATGGAATAGGAGCTAAGGATGGAATTTGAGGAACTTGAGGGGCTAGTATAGAATTCAATTCTATAAATATAGGAATTGGAGGTCTTGGAGAAAGCTTACCATCTTGTATCAAAATATTCTCTACCTTTATTGTAACTTCATAAACATCAGGCAAGGTAGTAACACCCATTGACTATATCATCACACTAATGTTAGAGTTAAGGGCTTTCAAATAGTATGAAAATGCATATTTAGGAGATAATCTAATCAATACAGGTATCCTAGTCCATGTATTTTAGAATTTGAGGTTAAAATCAGACATAAACTTATGAGGAGCTCTATTTATGGTCATTAATTGCTCAACTAAAGATAGGTGATCAAATTTGTCCTCAAATTGATTGACTAAGGTTGCACTCAATTCATCCCAAATAGAAATAGAGTTTAGTGGGAGGTTTCTATACCACTGTAATGTTTTTCCTTTGAAAGAAGCAACAAGCAATCTAATAGAAACATTATCTTCAATAATATTATGGACTGAACAAAGATTAGCTACATCTTATATATGCTCAGTAGGGGTTATTTTATTTTATCCTAAAAAATGGGATACTTTTGAGAGTAGACATAGGAATGTCATCAAATTGGACTAGATTCAGTGAGCTACCTCTATTGAATGGAATAAACATCCGGTTTCTGATGGTCATTTGGATAGTGGGGATTGTAGTGCTTAAAACAATAAGATAACTAGGGGAAAAATATTTATTTTGAGGATATGGATTTGCCCTTATAAACCTTGATCTCTTATAAGATATAAATTCAAAAGGAATAACTTTACTTGCTGACCTTGTGGTAACCTTTATCAAGAAAGGATTGCCTGAATAGTGCTATGACCTTTACAACTTGAAGAATTTTTATCTCGTGATGAAGATTAATATGCTCATCTACTGCAACTTCATCTCTTTAGATTCAAACTTTTTCAGATATGCAAAGAATTTCTTCAAGATCTTATCGGGTGTGCCAAAAATTATTGCCAATTAGACTCGCATCTTTGTGAAGGTAGTTTCAAGCCTTCATAGTTTGTTGAAACATGGAAACAATCTTAGGTTGTGGGTGGCCTAATTAGTGGATTGAGTCTCTAGATTCTAAAGGCTAGCTCCCTTTGATGTATCAATTAGGATATCTACTTTACACTACAAACTACCGAAAAAAGAGAAGAAAGAAAATTGAAAGAAAAATCCTATCTAATGATGGTGATACACCTAAATTTTGATTCATCCACTCAATTTGAGCTCCTAAAAACACTGATTAGACAAGAAAAATACTGAACTTTTAATTCCAATTGACTCCTATGCATCAATATTTCATGAAAATGTTCTATCTGGTGATCAAAGCTTAAGGGAAATGAGGGAATATACCTAATTCAAGGCACTAACCAACCATTTACATCTGCTATAACTTAAGTCAAAAGACATCAAACAGAGAACATGACCTGCATAATCTAATCAACTAGTAAATAAGTAAGAATCATGACTTGATAAGGAAGAAAAATTCTATTATATATGCAAATTGATGACATAAATACACTATATCAGTATCCTAGAATATGAAAATAGTCCTATTTATCTGAAAAGATCAAAAAACTCAAATTTTGACAGAGTCTAATCTTGCCAAAAGAGGGATCCATTTAAGGCTGAAAAAACCAACTTATATAGAAAAAACATACAAAATCCAAAATATTGGTGCTGAAAATAGAAGAGGAGATCAACTCCCACATCTCACAAGTCCAACTTCAATAATCAAAAGATAACAAAGCCTTCTAATAATATCCTTTTGTCTTATGTCTTGCATGAAAAGCTCTTTGGCATTGGAAAAGGATGGTGAGCCCATTTCATAATTGTTATTTAAAATAAACATTAAATTCTTCAAAATTTATCAAACGTGTATTGATCTTTGGTAATTCAACTCTCTTCATGCATGATGTTATGCTAATCTTCAAAGAGAAAACTCCACTTGAAGCTAAGTTGGAATTGTTTGAAAAGGCTTTGATTAACAAGATAAACAAGAGTGCATGCATGAAATTCTAAATCAAGCTTTCCTTGAATAACCATCCAACATTAAACTACTCAAGCCCTTCACGCATTTGAGTATCTCTTTTGAAACTGAGAGAGTCGTGCTTGAAGGCAATTGCATGTTTATGAATAATTTGATTATTGCATTTATTATTTGGCATGCTCTTTACTATAGTTCAATCTTGCTTAGGCCACTCTACATACTCTGAATGTGACTATAAAACACATTGATCTGAGTCAAAAGGGGAAGTCAGCATTGTCTTCTACTAATTGGTTGTCGACATCCTACCAAAATCCTTCTAAAAACCTAGATTTTCCTTATCTGTTGATCTCTTTGCTGTAGAATGTGCTTATGCCACTTGTCATTGATTAATTAGCCCTTTGGATTTGCTGACCATTTGACTTAATCTTGTTCTGTTGCTCTGTTTCGAGCTAATTCCTTTAGACTATTTACTCTTTGTTCATTTCCTTCGAACAAAAAGTCCAAAAGAATTCTTTCTATTTTTTTTTGTAAATTTTCTTTCATTCATTTTCTTTGGACAAAAAGTTTGAAGTAATTATGTCTTCGGACTTCTTGTAATGGACAAGAAGAACAAAAAGTTTGAAGAAATTCATGTCCTCAAAACCTTTGTAAATTGCCTTTCAGGCTTTTCGAAACTGCCCTTCGGGATTTTTGACAAGCCCTTGGAACTTTTGAAATGATATCTTGGTTAAGGATAGACCCTTCGGACTTTTTAAAATGGTCCTCTTTCTCTAGAAAAGACCGTTTTAGAAAAATTGCAAAGGTCTTATTGCCCTTCGAAAAATGTGTAATGGTCCTTCAACAAATTGAAATGACCCTTCAATTTTTTTGAAAAGGTCATTTTAGAAGAATTTGAATGGTCCACTTGCTCTTCAGAAAAGTTAAAATGGTCCATTTACCCTTCATAAAAGTTGAAACGGTCCACTTACCCTTTGAAAAAGTCGAAACAATCCACTTACCCTTTGAAAAAGTTGAAATGGTCCACTCCGAAAAAATGAACCCTTTGGTTTTCTTGCAAGTGTCCCTTTCAAAAAAATTGAAATGGACCTCTTCTGAGGATGTACCCTTCGGATTTCTACAATAGACCCTTCAGACTTTTTGAAATGGTCCTCTTGCTCTAGAAAAGACCCATTCGAAAAAATTGCAAAGGTCCTATCGGAAGAATTTGAATTGTCCACTTACCCTTCGAAAAATTTGTATAGGAATTTTCCAAAGGAAAAGAACCCTCTCAAAATTCTTGAAAAGTGACTTTCTCAAAAGGAAACTACCCTTCAGGATTGTTAAAAATGTCTTTTTCCGAAAGGAATAATCCTTCAGATTTTGTGCAAATTCCTTCTTCAATTTATCTTCTATAGAAAAATCTGAAGTATTTCTTCCTGAAAAAGCCCGAAGTCTTCTTCTTTGAGAACCTAAATTATTTTTCAAAACTTGCTCCCATCAACTACTCGGATCAACATCAATTTTTTTTTGTAAAGAACAAGTGAAATAAAAGACCCTAAATCACCTAAACAACCCTAAGCCCTGTTAACCATGGATTCTTCAAGGACTTTTCAAGACCAATTACTGACTCACAAGACAAAAAGGCATGATTATGCAAATCTTGAATGATAAGGGTTGCAATTTGACCTGTAGGGTCAAAATTGTCAATAGCAGCTATTAAAGCATTTGAGCAACTAAAAGCAACGATGTGCACCACCCTAGTTTTGGCTACTCCAGACTTCTCAAAGATGTTCATTTTTGAATATGATGATTTTAGATCAGTGTTGGGAGTAGTACTAATGCAGGAAGGAATCCTCCTTGCATTTGAGAGTCGTCAATTCAAAGGTAAGAATCTACAAAAACTTATCTATGAGAAAGAAATGATGGATATTTTTTATGCAGTCAAACATGGAGGCCTTATCTGATGGGTAGACACTTTAAGGTGAAAATAGATCATGATAGTCTCAAATACTTTTTAGATTAAATATTATCATCTGAAGAAAAATAGAAGTGGGTAACAAAAATGTTGGGTTATGATTTTGAAATCATATACAAAAAATGTAAAGATAATGTAATAGTAGATGCACTATCCAAATATAATACATCCACATAAGCATTACTTTGTGCAATGTCCATGTTACAAGTATATTGGGTGGATGAATTTAGGTTAGAGTGGGAGCAGGACAAGGATACACATGTTATGATTCAAAATATCTAGCAAGGTTCTATATCCTCTGACAAATTTTAATGGAAAGGTAATGCCCTATGGTATAAGGATAGGTTATACTTGTGTAAAGATTCAAAGATTAAACATTAGATTCTTGTAGAGTTACAAGCATATCCAATTGGGGGACACTCTGAGTTCTTGAAAACTTATCACAGAATCAAGTGAGAAGTATTTTGGGAAGGACTCAAGGGAGATGTACAAAAGTTTGTGGTAGAATGTTTGATATGACAATAGATTAAAGGTGAGATAGTTAAAACCTTGGATATGTTACAACATTTAGAAATCTTAGTCAAAGGTGGGAGGAGGTTTCCATGGATTTCATCATAGGGTTGCCTTGTTCTGAAGGTAATAATATTATCTTGGTAATTGTGGACCAATTTATAAAATATGCTCATTTTTGTGCCTTCTCACACCCATTTACAATAAGTATAGTAGCAACTGTTTTCTAGAAGCAGTTCTAAAATTACATGGAACCTTGAAAATAATTGTAAGTGATCATGATCCTATTTTCACTAGTAATTTTTGGACTGAACCATCTTCTTGTTTGGGTACTCAGCTAGCTCATAGCTCATCTTACCATCTCCAATCTGATGGACAAACATAAGTGGTCAACAAATGTTTAGAGGGGTATCTTCATTATTTTGTATAAGATAAGTAGGAGCATTGGGTTAAATGGTTACCACTTGAAAAATGGTGGTATAACACATCTTTTCATACCTCTTCTAAAATGTCTCCATTTATAGGACTATATGGTTATTATCCGCCTTCCATCACTTCTTCTTTAAGGGTGCAAACCAAGGTTCAAGATGTGGAGGAGCACATTCAACATCAACATGAGGTTTTGACTGGTTTTAGAGAGAATTTGGCCTTGGCACAAAACATGATGAAGCAACAAGTAGATCAACATCATAATGAGCGACATTTTGATATGGGTGATTAGGTCTTTGTACATTTGCAGCCTTAAAAACAGATGTCCTTAAAGCAACAAAAAATGGACAGAAACTTGCTCCTAAGTATTAGGGCCCTTATTAAGTTCTACAAAAAATTTAGAAGTGTGGCTTAAAACTTGGAGTTGCCTCATTCATCTCTCATACACCCAATATTTCATGTTTCCCGCTTGAATAAGGTCATCAGACAGAAAGTTTCAGCCCAAATAGAGCTACCAAACTAGATGAAGGATGAGTCATTTTAGAATCAAAGAATATCCTAAAAATATGTACTAAGAGGTTGAGAACCATAGAGATTAAAAAATATCTGATCAAGTGGAAGAACATGAGTAGTGGATACAACTTGGGAGGGTGAAGATTTTTGGCAACATCCAGAGTTGTTGAATGTTGAGGACAATGTTGGTTTGAAGGGGAAGGGCATGCTATGACCCTAACCTATTGCATGTATTGGGATAACAATAGTCGACGTATGGCTTACTTGTCCCTATTTGATGTTACTTCACATTTCTCTATCCATTCATTTGGTTAGTAGGTTGGCTTATGGAGTAACCATGGCCTAGGTAGATTATAAATAGGAGGTCATGGGTAGTTTTTTTATCATCATATATTATGTTATATTTTAGTCCTATTGTGATCTATTTTTGTTATTCTATTTTATTTTTAAAGTAATTTCATTACAGTTTAGGAGTTGAGTTCTTGCATAGGTATAACTGAAATTTGTACCATAGAGTGACCCTTTTCCATACAAATTTGATTGACACTCAAATCCTTTTGGATCTTTTGAATGAGATTATGTGTATCTTTGTCATTCTCCTATTTTGATCTTGCCTCATCCACGTAATCTTCTTATAATGTAGACATGGCATACAATAGTGTTTATGTAGACTCATCCTTCATGGATAGTGTATTAACCATTATAATCTCCTTTCTTTTCTTGTACATGATCTCAAAGTCACATCCCCACATAATTTTGACCCATTTTTTTTTGTTTTTCTAGTGATAACCTCTGTTCTAAGAAGTATTTTAGACTATCATGATTTGTCTTCACTGTTGACCATTTTTGGTTTAGCAGGCCAAAATCGGTCCCCTTCTTCCCATGCTATTCTGAGCCAGTACAATTTTGGTTGCACAAGTCTTTCGACAGATGAAGAACTAGTTCAAAGAGTGCAAGGTTTTACAAATCTTCTTCAGACTCTTGTCTGAATAAATTCACAAGGAAAGAGAGCCGAAATGGTTCAAGACACTTTTCCTTAAGGTTGGAAAAGTGGTTCAACGTCGGGGTTCAACGACATGATCTTTCCAAGAGTTATCAACTTTGAACCGTTGAACCATTGAACTGGTTCAATCGATTGGTTCAATGTTTTGATTCAATACTTTGGTTCATTGCTTTGGTTCAAAGGTTTGGTTCAACGCTTTGGTTCAAAAGTTCGGTTCAATCGTTTGGTCCAATGCTTTGGTTCATCGCTTTGGTTCAAAGGATTGGTTCAACGCTTTTGTTCATCACTTTAGTTTAAAGGTTTGGTTCAATGCTTTGGTTCAGTGCTTTGGTTCATTGCTTTGGTTCAAAGGTTAAGTTCATCACTTTGGTTCATTGGTTTGGTTCAATGACTTGGTTCAGTCGGCTTGGTTCATTATCTTGGTTCAGTCGGCTTGGTTCAAAGAAGTGGTTCAAAGAGTTGGTTTAACGACTAGGTTCAAGGGGTTGGTTCAAAGGGACAGTTCACTCAATTGGTTCAATGTTTGCCTCAAAGGAACGGTTCAATCAGAAGGTTCAAGAGTCTCCGGAAGGACCAGTGCCCTTGCGGAGGGTAGTCAAGTATAAAAGGGACCATTCCAATGCCCTTGTGGAGGGATGTTCTAGACCCAAGTGCCCTTGTGGAGGGCAAGGAACACTTGAAAAAAGATCAAAAAGTGAACAAGGCCGAAAGGATAATTTTTCTTCAGAAATTTGTTTAAGGCAAAGGATGAGAATTTCTTCGGACAAAATGTCCGAAGGAATTCCTTCAGACATTTTGTCTGAAGAAATCCTTTGGAAGAAAATCCTGCGAAATAAAAAAGGGGACAAGGCAAAGGCAAGAAATGATTTCTTTCGAACTTTTGTTCGAAGGAATTCCTTTGGACAAAAAGTCTGAAGAAATTTGGGAAAAGCCGAGGGAAAAAACTCGAAGAAAAATTCTGAAGGAAAGGAAGTGATCGAGATAATTCTTGTAGACATTTTATTCGCGGGAAAAATGGCTGAAAGAAAAGTCGATGGAAAGGCAAAACAAGAGGAAAGATATCCTTCAAGCCTTTTTTCCGAAGGATTTCCTTTGGATAAAAGTTTGAAGAAATTCGGTCGCCAATACAATGCGGACCCGACTAAGACAAAAGCCTAACCAGAGAAAAAAGCCAAAGGAAAGGAAAAGGCCGAAGAAATTCAAAGGGGTGACGGGCCCGAAGATGTCAAGTTTAAGCACCATAAATTAGCCATTGGAATCTGAATGTCTGGTGACATCCTCGAAGCCGTCAAATTCAGGGCAATAAACTAGCCGTTAGCTTTCAAATAAGAGACGGGCCCGCGAACGTCAGTTTTACAAAAATGAAATAGCCGTTGATCTTTAAATACTTGAGCACCAACCAGAAGGGAGCCTAAAAAGCTAAGAGAGAAAGAGACAAAAGCCAACAAAAGACAAAACCAGGAAAAGATGACACTGGGAAAAGATAAAAGTTAAGAATGAACCCAGCGACCTGGTGATGGAAGAGCTCAAAGAGCCAAAGAAGTAGCAAAAGATAGCCCTCGAGGGCCAAAGGAGATAGAAAAGACAAAGCCAGGAAGAGACAAAAGAGCCAAGTGTAGAAATAGACAAAATAGTCCATGTCGCAAAGGAAGGCATCGACTCAAGGAGTTACTCCAATGGTTGGAACAATGCCTGCCAAGTGGTCATCAAGGGGCACAAACAGTGAATGATGTGACCCATTTTTTTCCATTTTGCATTAATGAGCAGACAAACTGCGTGAATGCCTTCAAGGAGTGGTCTTGTTTGTAGACAAATGGTGTGGCCTATGTTTTTTAAATTCCTGAAGTCAAAATCAAAGCTGACACAACGTTATCTTTCAGCGACTTCCTCTTCCCAATGCTCTTAACGCACATCGGCCAACTTGTCAAAGGGCACCAAAAGTCTTTTCCAAAAGAGGCACCTTTTTGTTCTCTCTTCTCTATATATATTGTAACTTCTTATTTTGAGAAAATCATCTCTTATATTGTAAGGCAAAGCCCTGCCATTTTTCACTTGAAATCAATAGGATACACAATTTTTACCTCTATTCTGGTTTAATATATCCCTGAGTGTGTCTGAGTGTTAGTCTTGTGTTTAGTCATTGTTTTCTAATGCTTTCATAGGGTTGACATCAACATACCTAGTATGTACAAGGCATCATTCTTGTAGGTGACAAGAAGAGCTGTACTTGGAGCGCAGAGGCAGAAGGAGGTTACTAGACAGTGTGCTTTTCCTATAGCTTCTATGGTAAGTCCTTTTTCTGTGTGTTTCCATTAAAGCCTCCCTGTCAAGCTCCCTACAATCTGGTCCTTTTACCAATTGAAGTGTATGTATGTGTTCTTATGGTTTAGAGTGTGAGTGTGATTAGATCAAACTTGTTTGGTGCATCACCCTATTAGGTTAGGTTTTATTTTTTTAGCATCCTTCTCTCTTTTCACCCCCATTATATATATATATATATATATATATATATATATATATTAGCAACTTACTGGAATAACTCAGATACATCAAAGGGAGCTAGCCCTTATCTAAAGACTCTCCCCCCAGTTTTGCCAGACCCACAAGCAAGATGGGAGTTTCCATTGTGATGTGTGGAAGGCAGGAGCTCAGCCTCCTGTCAAGGGTGCAATCCACTGCGTCAACAGTTTTTGGCACGCCTGATGGGACTCAATTTTTTACACTTAGTAAAGTTTCAAGATTGATGCTGGTCCTATTACAACAAAATCAACTATTTTCAGCATCTAACGACTCCACTGGTAAGAGCTTCAGATTCTGATCAAAGACCAATCTGACCTCCTATGTCTAAATTTATCACACGATCTGTTGCTAAGGGTGTTCTTTTCAAATTCATTGAATTGCCTTTGAACTCAACAAAGTGACTAAGGTTCGAGAGGACTCATCCTTATTCAACAAATCATTTTCCCAGACTTGCAATAAAAAAACCTACACAAGAAGGCCTCGATTGCATCCTATCATAGCTATGGCATTACCTTTTGTGGCCTTTAATGGTTAGAGTTCTTTGAATCTCTGGCATTATGACCCAATTCTAGGAGCAGTCCTTAAAAGTGTGCCTCCCTTTAATGGAGAGGGGCCCATTACCGCTACTGAACACATCAAAAATATTGCTAACCTCTACAATATTCACAATGTCACTGAGGAAAACATTGCAATCAAATTTATGGCATTGTCTTTCAAAGGCAAAGTTTTGGACTAGTATGGGACTTTGCCCATGAATTCAGTTGATTCTTAGCATGAATTGGGCATCCTCTTAACGAACCAATTTGGGGAGAAGAGCGACCACCTCTCACTCGCTCAACAACTGACCACAATGAAAAGAGCTCCACACGAATACATGTAGGATTTCAACACTCGATTTCAGAAGACATGGAATAGAATCCCTGTTTTGGTAAGGTTGACTCCAAGTTATGCTTTCCTCTACTATTTGAAAGTGTTGAACAGTGACATCACTGTTATGATATAATCCATGGGAGGACATGTGTTGCCTGCCACCTATGACATAGCTATAGCAGCTGAGAATTGTCTGGCGTAGGCTGGAAAATATCTCCTAGGCCTCATATGCCGCTCTTTCTTGAAATGCTACCTCTAATCCAGACTGCTACTCCCACCTTAGCTCTTCTGCCTACCATAGAAAAGATGCCTACTACTTCATCAAATGACCTCCATGAAGTCAAAAGTCTGTTACAAAGTGTAACAAATGAGCTAGTGGCTATTAAAAGGCAGCAAGCTCAAAACAACCGACCAAATCAAGGATATCAATAGTATGGTCAAGCACATAGACCCCCTTTCCAAAATTACAATCAAGGGCAGGGTCAGTTTGCACAGGCCAGACCTTTTCAAGGCTACAATCTAGGTGCCCCTTCATCATCTAAGGCCATGGTGCCTGCTCAAAACAATCTGGTACATGAACAACCCAGTTGCTCAACCATGGGATATGGTCAAGATCAGACTGTTTGTACAAATGAAATGCCAAGTCACTACACAAATGTTCAAGACAATCAGGAAACCACCCAATTCCCAAGCTTTAAGGCTTCAATGCAACCCGACATGGGCGGTATTCAAACTCAACCTGATTCCACTCTCATGAATCAGTTGGAAGGTGAGTTCTATGCAGTCAATTATGTGGGTAGTGCAGAAAATCAGGGTGACTATGTCATAGCCAACACAAGGTCCAAAAAGAGAGCAATAGAAGAAGCTCATGCTATTGCCCAAAAATCAACAACACCTTCTTCATCACATGTAAACCAAAAGGTTCCAAACTTCAGACCGCTAATTGTACCTTCAATGCCTCGGCCTGTGCCTCAAGCCGTAAGTAATCCCAAAGAAAATTTGAAAAAAGGCAACCCTCAATTCAATGTTGTAGACCAGATGAAGAAGCTACACATGAACATCTCTTTGTGGGATTCACTATCAATACCAAGGCAAAAGGACATGCTGTAAAAGAAATTGTGTGAGCTGAATGAACAAGCTGTCCCAATAAAAGCCGATAATATTTTGATGATGAATGGACATCCTTCCACCTCAAGCCAAGTTAAGAAAGAAGAAAAGGTTCTCCCTTTTTATTTGTCCTTGGTCATAGGAGATTTCATGGTGCACAATTGCATCATTGACAGTGGAGCAAGCACCTCGGTGATGCCTAAATGCATAGCTGATAAGCTGGGGTTAAAATATGAAAAAATGATTAAGAGAGTCTTGCAGCTGGATGGAACACTAGCAATGATAGTTAGGGTGGTGAAAAGTTTGAGCTTGATGCTACATGCTTGCCTGACCTTCTCAGTTCCTCATGATGTGGTAGTGGTGGATGTCCCTCCTTACTTTGCCATTTGCTTGTCCAGGGATTTCACATCCAAAATAGGTGGCTACCTAGCAACAAACTGGTCTTATTTGGTTTTTAGAACCAAGTATGGGACTAAAGTTAAGATTGAATTAGAGCCACTCCATATAGATCATCTAGAACCATACTCGTTCAAAGTGAAAAATGTTAGCTATGTCATTATTGACCAGGAAGAGTTCCAAGTGGATCAATCTCCATCCTCTACCCTTGAAGGAGTTGTTGACCTGCTCTTAGACGAATGGGGAAGTGACAACTTTGAGCATGATCCTTACAAATTCATAGAAGAGGTAGGCCTTGGAGTTTATTGCATACACAAAGAGGGTAATTTTGTACCAAATTTGATGAAAGTAAGTCAAAAAAGCTCAGGTCTATGGCAACTATTCTTTGATGGCTCAAGAACTAAGTTGGGAGCTGGTGGTGGAGTGGTGCTAGTTTCTCCTTCAAAGGAGAAATACTTTTCAGCCTTCTAGTGACAAATTTCTTGTATGAGCAATGTTGTGGAGTATGAATCCCTCATCCATGGTTTAGAGTGGGTGAGGAAAAGAAGAATCAAAGAGCTACAAGTTTTTGGTGACAACGAGCTAATTGTCAATTAGGTAAGAGGCCAAAATTTGACAAAGAATTCTTTATTAAAGTCCTATAAACATAGGGTATGGGACTTAGTGGAGAATTTCTTTGCTTTCAATGTCACCTCCATTCCTAGAGAGCATAAAAAACAAGCAGATAGGCTGGCAGCAGTCGGTGCCTAGTTTGATATCCCTAGGGAAATAGGCCGAGACCATAGTTCACTCCACTTGAAGGTAGTAATCCGACCCTCTATACCTGACAACATCACTAACTGGCAGGTCTTTGACAGTGACTAGTAAATAACACTATTCTTGCAAGAAGAAGGTGAGTTCGCTGCTAAAAACTAGGCAAAGCTACAGTAGCAATATGGTAGCCAAATTGTTCAACTGAAGAAAAATAAACTCCCCAAAGGCTTGGTCACTCTAGAGAGTATCTTCAATGAAGATGACCAGTTAAAAAGTGACAAGGCAAGCATCACAACGAAGGAGGAAAACTATGAGAAGATTGAAATATTCAAAGATAAGCTGCTTGCACTTGGGAAAGTGTGCACAGACCGTGAAAGGTGGGTCTTCACCTTGTTGTGCCAAGAGTTTGCTGATGTCTTCACTTGGGAATATAGCGATTTGAAGGGTTTCGACCCAAGTTTGGCTTAACATACCATTGAGCTAGAAGAAGGCACCAAGCCGATCAAGTAGAAGCAAAGGCCTGTCAACCCAAAGATTGAGCCTCTCATGCAAAAGAAACTAACCAAGTTGATTGAGTCCAGGATAATATTTTCAATCAAATACTCCTCTTGGCTGGCCAATCTTGTTCCTGTCCAGAAAAAGAATAGGTAGATCAGACTATGCATTGATTTTAGAGACCTCAATAGAGTCTCTTTGAAAGACCATTATCCTCTCTCAAGCATGGAGCAGATACTTCAAATGGTGATACGCAGCGAGCGTTTCTCCCTCCTGGATGGGTATTCAAGATATAATCAAATTTTGGTGCAAAAATGTGACCAATACAAGACAACCTTCACTACCAAATAAGGGACGTTTGATTATAGGAAAATGCCATTTAGACTGTCTAATGCTGGTGCCACCTTTCAGCGAGCCTTGGACATGGCTTTTCGAGGCTTGATAAATAACACTGTGCTAGTATATCTTGATGATGTGATAATATTCTCTAAGGAGGCGGGCCAACACATGAAACACCTCAGACAAATCTTCGAGAGGTGTAGAGAGTTTGATATCTCTCTTAACCTGAAGAAATATGTGTTCACTATCCATGAGAGTAAACTCCTTGGCCACGTTATTTCCAAGGAAGGCTTAACTTTGATCCAGAGAGAGTTCGCTCCATCCTGGAGCTGTCCTTGCCTAAGCACAAGAAAGGCCTATAGAGCTTCTTTGGCAAAATAAATTTTATCCAGAGATTTATTCTAAATTTTGTGGAGATATTCAAGCCATTGACCTCTATGCTTAAGAAGGACGAGAAGTTCACATGGACAGTGCAAAGAAAGGATAGTTTTGAAGAAATCAAGTAGGCTGTAGCCTAGGCTCCTACTTTGATCAGTCCTGACTTCACCAAGGATTTCAACCTCTACACCTTTAGAAATGAAGAGGTAATCTCTGCCATGCTTACCCAAGTGAATGGTGATAACCTTGAGTAACCACTTGTATTTTTAGCCAAGGCCTAGAGGGTTTTGAGGTTAGGTGCACATATGTGGAGAAGCAAGTCCTTGTAGTCATACAAAGTCTAAAGAAATTTATGTATATGCTGTCCAATAGTAGAATTCACCTCATGGTTCCACATCTCGGCATCAAGGATTTCTTGACCAACTATGACCTTAATGAAAAGAGGGATGGTTGGATAACTAAGGTGATGGAATACGATGTGGATATCAAGATCACCAAGCTGGTAAGAGGGAGAGGCTTGTGTGAACACCTTAATGCAGAATTTAAATAGCAAAAAGAGGACAGTCTACTAATTCATGATGCAGCTACAGTAGAAGAACTAGTTGTCATGAAGGATTGGACATCAGACTTGAAGTATTTCCTTTTCACTGGTGAGTGCTCGCAGGGCCTTGATAGGACCAAGAGGAGATATTTCAAACTCCAGTCTCTCCCTTATGTCCTGATTGATGGAGTACTGTTCAAAAGGGATCTCTCATGAGTCCTTTTAAGGTGCATAGACCCAAGTTAGGCTGACAGGGTGCTGTCTAAGTTCCATGATGGGCCAGTTGGTGGTCACTTTGCTCCTAGGCCTATAGCTACAAGAATAATGAGAGCTGGTTACTTCTGGCCTACTCTATTTAGGGACACCCATGCCTGGGTATGAAAGTGCTAGAAGTATGCGCTCTTTGATGGGAAGCAACAGTTGGCTGCCATGCCTTTACAACTTATTCAGGTGGAGTAGCCATTCATGCAATGGGGCCTTGACTTTATAGGGATGATTAACCCTCCCTCTAGTGCTGGACACAAGTGGGTCCTGACCGCCATATATTTTTTCACAAGATAGGTAGAGGCTATCGCTTTGAAAGAAGCCAATGAAATTGCAGTCCTAGATTTTTATGAAGACCTGGTGGCAAGGTTCAGGGTTCTAGCTACCATAATCTTAGATAACGCTTTATCTTTTCTGAAAACTAAAACAAGTGAATGGGCACTGAGATATGGTATCTATCTTAGCACTTCATCCAATTACTACCCACAGGGGAATGCGTTGGCTGAGTCCACCAATAAGAATCTAATCAAGATCATCAAGAAAACAATAGAGGAGAATCAGAGGACTTGGCATGCCAAGTTGAAAACAACCCTGTGCGCAGATAGGGTCACTCTAAAGAGGGCAATTGGCAACTCATCGTACACACTCATATATGGAAGGGAAGCTAGGCTTCCCCTTTCACTTGAATTGCCAGCCTTAGACCTCGCTCACTAGCTGCAGTTAGAAGAAGGCAACAAAATGGAGGTTAGACTATCCGAGCTGATGGAGCTCCAAGAGACAAGGGACCAGGCTATGGATTATATGACCAGCTACCAACAACAGACAAAGAAACACTTTGACAAGAAATCTTCATCAAAAGTTTTCTCTAAAGGAGACATAATCTTGAAATGGGATGCAGACCGAGCTAAGCCTGGAAAGCACGTGCAGTTTGACACCCTATGGAGTGGTCCATACGTCATCACTCAGTACAAACAACACAATGCATTCCAACTCTCCAAGTTGGATGGTGAAAAACTATATATCCCAGTTAATGGGATACATCTTAAGAATTATCACTAAGCCCTTCTCCCATCATGTATATATTTTCCTTGCTCTTTTCCTATTTTCCCTAAGTGCTTTTGCACATGTTAGTAGTTTTCTTAGTCTTGTGTGTTTTTTCATTTGCTTTTGGGGGTAAAGGCTTCATGATTGATTCTTGAATCTATCGAGGCTGTTGCTAACTTTGTTTAAGTTGCATTCTGACTCCGTGCCTAATAGATTGTAAGGCAATTGGATTCTAAGCATAACAGGCATGCTTCCCCTGGGAGTCGCCAATTTGTTGACCATTTTTGGTCTAGCAGGCCAAAATCAGTCCCCTTCTTCCCTTGCTATTCTAAGCCAGTGCAATTTTGGTTGCACAAGTCTTTCAGTAGATGAAGAACCAGTTCAAAGAGTGCAAGGTTTTAAAAAGCTTCTTCAGACTCTTGTCTAAATAAATTCACAAGGAAAGAGAGCTAAAATGGTTTAAGACACTTTTGCTTAAGGTTGGAAAAGTGGTTCAACGTCGGGGTTCAATGACATGATCTTTCCAAGAGTTAACAACTTTAAACCATTGAACCATTGAACTGGTTCAATCGATTGGTTCAAAGGTTCAGTTCAATCTTTTGGTTCAATGCTTTGGTTCATCACTTTGGTTCAACGCTTTGGTTCAGTGCTTTGGTTTAAAGGTTAAGTTCATCGCTTTGGTTCATTGGTTTGGTTCAACAACTTGGTTCAATCAGCTTGGTTCATCGGCTTGGTTCAGTCGCCTTGGTTCAAATAAGTGGTTCAAAGAGTTGGTTCAAAGGCTAGGTTCAATGGGTTGGTTCAAAGGGACGGTTCACTCAATTGGTTCAATGTTTGGCTCAAAGGAATGGTTCAATCAGAAGGTTCAAGAGAGTCTCCCGAAGGACCAATTACCTTGTGGAGGGTAGTCAAGTATAAAAGGGACCATTCCAATTCCCTTGCGGAGGGCAGTTATCGACCCAAGTGCCCTTGCAGAGGGTAGGGAACAATTGAAAAAAGATCAAAAAGTGAACAAGGCCGAAAGGGTAAGTTTTCTTTAGAAATTTGTTTAAGGCAAAGGACGAGAATTTCTTCGGACAAAATGTCCGAAATAATTCCTTCTAACATTTTGTCCGAAGAAATCCTTTGGAAGAAAATCCCACAAAATAAAAAAGGGGACAAGGCAAAGGCAAGAAATGATTTCTTTCGGACTTTTGTCTGAAGGAATTCCTTCAAACAAAAAGTCCAAAAAAATTAGGGAAAAGCCATGGGAAAAAACCCGAAGAAAAATTCTGAAGGAAAGGAAGTGATCGAGATAATTCTTGCAGACATTTTGTCTGCGGGAAAAATGGCTGAAAGAAAAGCCGATGGAAAGGCAAAACAAAAGGAAAGATATCCTTCGGACCTTTTGTTTGAAGGATTTCCTTCAGATAAAAGTTCAAATAAATTTGGCCGCCAATACAATGAGGACCCGACTAAGACAAAAGCCCGACCAGAGAAAAACGCTGAAGGAAAGGAAAAGGTCAAAGAAATTCAAAGGGGTGATGGGCTCGAAGACGTCAAGTTTAAGCACCATAAATTATCCATTGGAATCCGAACGTCCGATGACGTCCCTGAAGTTATCAAATTCAGGGCAATAAACTAGCCATTAGCTTTCAAATAATCGACAGGCCTGCGAACGTCAATTTTACGGCAATGAAATAGCTGTTGATCTTTAAATACTTGAGCACCAACCAGAAGGGAGCCCAAAGAGCTAAGATAGAAAGAGACAAAAGCCAGCAAAAGACAACCAAGAAAAGATGACACTGGGAAAAGACAAAAGTTAAGAATGAACCTAGCGACCTGCTGATGGAAGAGCCCAAAGAGCCAAAGAAGTAGCAAAAGATAGCCCTCGAGGGCCGAAGGAGATAGAAAAGATAAAGCTAGGAAGAGATAGAAGAGCCAAGTGCAGAAATGGACAAAATAGTCCAAGTGGCAAAGGAAGACATCGACTCAAGGAGTTACTCCAGCAGTTGGAACAGTGCCTGCCAAGTGATCATCAATGGGCATGAACAGTGAACGATGTGACCCATTTTTCTCCATTTTGCATTAATGAGCAGACAAACCACGTGAATGCCTTCAAGGAGTGGTCTTGTTTGTAGGCAAATGGCGTGGCCTATGTTTTTTAAATGCTTGAAGTAAAAATCGGAGCTGACACAACATTATCTTTTAGAGGCTTCCTCTTCCCAACACTCTCAATGCACATGGGCCAACTTGTCAAAGGGCGCCAAATGTCTTTTCCAAAAGAGGCTCCTTTTTGTTCTCTCTTCTCTATATATATTGTAACTTCTCATTTTGATAAAATCATCTCTCATATTGTAAGGTGAAGCCCTGCCATTTTTCACCTAGAATCAATAAGATACGCATTTTTTACCTCTATTATGGTTGGATATATCCCTGAGTGTGTCTAAGTGTTAGTCTTGTGTTCAGTCATTGCTTCCTAATGCTTTCACAGGGTTGACACCAATGTACTTGGTATCTACAAGGTGCCATTTCTATAGGTGACAAAAATATCTGTACTTGGAGTGCAGAGGTAGAAGGAGGTTACCAGACAGTGTGCTTTTCCTACAGTGCCTATAGTAAGTCGTTTTTCTATGTGTTTCCATTAAAGCCTCCCTGTTAAGCTCCCTGCAATCTGGTCTTTTTACAAGTTGAAGTGTATGTATGTGTTCTTATGGTTCAGAGTGTGAGTGTGAGTAGATCAAACTTGTTTGGTGCATCACCCTATTATGTTAGGTTCTATTTTTTTAGTATCCTTCTCTCTTTTCACCCCCCCATTATATATATATATATATATATATATATCTATATATATATATATATATATTAGCATCTTAATAGAATAACTCAGATGCATCAAAGGGAGCTAGCCCTTATCTAGAGACTCTCCCCCCAATTTTGCCAGACCCACAGGCAAGAGGGGAGTTTCCATTGTGACATGTGGAAGGCAGGAGCTCAGCCTCCTATCAAGGGTGCAATCCACTGCGTCAACATTCACCTTAAAGTGTCTTCACATCAAATATTGTCTCCTTTGTTTTACTACATGAAGGATAACCATCATTTTCTCCTCATAAATAGTTTTCAACAAATTATTACCCTTGAATTGGTGATTCTCAAATGCAACAAGTCATCCCTCTTACATGAGTATGACCCCCATGCCATATGTGAAGCATCAAATTCAATAGTGAAAGTTTTGAAAAAAATGGGGTAGATAAAATTGTTGTGGTGCACATGGCTTCATTAAACTTATAAAATGCCTTGGTGTCTACCTCATTCAAATGGTAGGAGTGTTTTGATAAAGTTGTGAATGGTGACACTATGTTATTATCATTTTTTACAAGTTGACAATAGTAACATATGAGCCCTAAAAAATGTTTAGGTTCTTAAGGGTTTTAAGCATTTGCCCTTTGACCATGACCTTGATCTTGTGAGAGTCCATGTTTAGGCCTTGATGGGAAATAATATGACACAATTACTCTACCTTGACTAAAAATCACATTTGGAAGGCTTGACATCAAGCTAATATTGTTTTGGATTTTATAAAACTTGACTCACATACTACAAATGTTCTTCCCATGTTTTGTTGTATATTAAGATGTCATTAAAAAACAATAAAATAAATCTATGCAAAAATGGATGAAAGATAGACTTTATCAAACTTTGAAATGTAGATGGTGCATTTGTGAGGCCAAAGGGGATCACCAAAAATTCATATTAGTCCCCACTAGTTTTGAAAGATATTTTATGTATACCTTAGCTTTTGATTTTGATTTGATGATATACAACACCTTGTAGCTCATCTATCAAATCATCAATTACCATAAGTGGAAACTTATTTTTGATGGTGTGCTTGTTGAATTTTTTGTAGTCTAGACACATGGCATGTTTCATATTTATTACACACCATCATCACTGTAGAGGAATAAGCACTATGGCTATGTTAGATAATACCTGATTATAGCATCTCCTAGAACATATTCTCAATCTCTCTCTTTTCTGTAGATATGTGATTCACACCACAGGGCCCAAGACCTTGTGTGGGAGAGACAACCTTGTGCTTAGAATTGAGATACATAAATATAGAGAGTGCACACTATGTCAACTTAAAAAACGTAGACCAACACACATTCAAGTAAGCAAAAGTCCAATAATTTTTATAAATGCAACTTCTATTCAATGTGAACAAATAAGGAAAAGTACAAAGATGTACAATGTTTCATAAAGGCTAGGAATTCAGGTTCCTATGATCATAAGGGGAAACACTTCCTTTGATTTTATTCGACTGAATGTGTGAATACAATGCATATGAGAAATAATAGATACTTAGTGCACGCTATTTATCACTACAATTTTAAATGTCATCGAACCTTTGTCGGATACATATGTTACATATCTATACATAGGACATAAGAGGTAGTTAAAATTATTGATAGTTGGAAAGATAATTATTACAAGTCACTCCCCCTGTGACTATTGAACTTCCTCTAGGTGTGTGGTAATTGGAATAATTAGTTGGATGGTTACTTAGAGAGATTCCATGACATGTCAAAACATTGTGAAGTGGTACTTGGTGATCCACTTGGATGTAGTGTGACAATAAGATTCACATAGTGCATGCGAGATGTTTCAAGGGTTATGTTAGGTGCAAGAAGTTTTTCTCAAAACGTGAAGTGGTGCACAAAAATGCGGTGATCCAAAAGTGTTTTTCTAGGAATAAAGGGATATGTACAAAAGTGCCATGAGAATTGAGTATGTATAGAAGGGATGTAATATGAAGGATTCCAAGCTGATTTGTTTACAAGATGCTTACGTGCATAAAGGAGAAGTGTAGGTAGTTGAGAAATTATTCATGAATTAATCACATTTTCTAGAAGAGAAATTGTCTCCATTATGTCATTATGTAGTTGTGAAAATTAAATCAAAATTTGCTTGATCAACATACTAACTTGATTTAATCACTCTAAAAAATTGATGTGTGTCATGGCATGGGTGTGTCTTAATAATATAATCCATATTTTTAGGGCACAAGTGTTGTGAATGCAAATAAGAAGGATGGTGTGTCACTATTGGCTCAAGGAGTGGATGGAAGTAAGGCTTAAGGAGCTCCACATTGAATATTGGGTGTATGTGCAAGTATGGAGGTAGATCAAGAATGAATGTGTTCTCACTAGATATGTGGAGAATGGTGTAAGGAACATAACACAAAGGATTGATTGATCTGGGCAACAATTCAGGTGATAATTTAGGTGATGGGTCTACCCCAATTGATGATGAAACTTTCAGGAGTGATAACTTTTGCACCGTAGCTCCAATTGACTTATCGTTTGAACCGTTTGAAAGCCAAGAAAGAGGAGAATGCAGTGAAATGGCATAGAGATTTTTTCAATGAATTTTGACCCTTGAAAACCTAATGAAAGTGCCCCAAATTTTAATTTTAGTAGTGTAGTCTAAAAATAGTAAGTTTCTAAAAATAGTAATTCCTCAAATTCTGTATTGTTGTAAATCGTGGAAGTCAAACCAATTCATCTTCCTTGAGATTGGTGACCTTCCACATCCTCCCCCCACCTTCAAAACATGTATAAATGAAGATGTAACCTGAAATAGAAATCAGACATCTCTTCTCAGAGATAAGCATATGTTTGGGTCTGCAAATTTGATCAATAAAACATCTCTTCTCAGAGATAACATTATTTGAATTGTCTTTTTGTTATTTCTTGAATTATCTTTCAACCAAAGCTTTTGAGTTTTGGATCAGTGGTATCAGAGCAGTTTGTCTTTAGAGTGTATGGTCTTGAGGAAGAGGTTAGATTACAAGAAGCTTGGGTGGAAAATAGAACCAACAGACTATCCACTTATTCGCTCTAAATGACTTCAAATGACAGACAACACCGAGACATCCGATCATTTCAAGGAAATGGTGAATGAATCCCTCCAATAGTAGCAAGCATAGATGCTACAAAAATTCATTCAAATTATCCAACAAATATTGATGGGAAAATTTGGCTCCTCATCTACACCCCCACATCCTTTCAGTGCCCCAACACCCTTCAAGGTTCAGGTGAATTTTGATATCCCTACATTTGAAGGCAAAATCAATGTTGATGCAGTAGAAAATTAGTTGGAATAATTGTCATCTTATTTTTTTGTAAATAAATTCACCGATAAAGAGAAGATCACGTTTGCTCTTTCGAAAGCATCATTGCCTGAAAAAAATTGGTGGGAAGTGTACAAAAAGAGATTCAGTGCAGATGATATTGGCCTTGAGACGAAACCTACCTAGGATGATTTCATAGAAGACGTAAAGGAAGAATAATACCCCATTGGAGCATATGATGATCTGTATATAGAGTGGAAACAACTTCACCAAGGTAAGGAATAGTCTTTTCAAGATTACACTAACATTTTTCATTCTCTATCTGCAAGATTGGGAATCCAAAAAAGTGAGAAACACAAGGTTCTCAAATACCGTGGCAGACTATAATGGTACATACGGGGAGAAACATAACTCTTCAATTTGGAAACCCTTGGTGAAGCATATAAGTTTGTAGTAAAGATTGAGTATAAGTATGGAAGAATGAATATGAAGAGTCAGCCTTAAAAATAGAATAGTGAAAAAGGTCAAACACGAGGCCAAAATTAGAAGAAAAAGGAAGGAAAGATTGGGAAGTGGTGTGATTATCACAAATTTGAAACTCACTCCAAAGAAGAATTTTGAGCCATCAAGTCCCTGCTTTCTGAGTCACAATCCTCAACATCCACTGGTCTACCTCATATAAACCCTACAATAGAAGAGGTTGAAGAAGAGATTATAGACGCTGAGCTCACAGCCATTGTTCCTTCATCATAGACCCATGAGGAAAGGCTAGATGACAAGAAAATGTTGTTTCACTCTATATTATGCGTGAAAGGTAAGTTTTTGCATTTAATTCTTGATAGTGGAAGTCAAAAGAATTTAATATTTGCTAATGTTGTGAAAATCCTAAATTTGTCCATGAAGCCTCACCCAAAACCCTATAATATTGGATGGTTGAGTCCAGGCAGAAACCTCCATGTCACACACCAATGTCTTCTCTCATATGCAATAAAACCTTTCCAAGATGAGGTCTTATGTGATGTGATCAATCTAAATGTTTGTGATGTAGTCTTCGGTCAGCCATTCATGTATGATTGACATGGAATCTATGAATCAATAAATTGAAGGATTACTCTCACTCTTGGAACACGATGCTATAGGGTACTAGAGGTACCACCTTCTACATCTATCTCTCTGATTAGTGCCAAGAATTTTTTTTCATGGTGGTCAAGCCACATGAATCTAAAAGGGCCGATGTTGCAACCCTGACTATACAAACAACACAACAATAGAAGAAAATAGATAACAAGCTGAAGAAGTTCATGGCCTTCCATCCACAGACTGATGGTCAGATAGAAATGGTGAACAATCGAGCCTTGCACCGTTCCATAAATCATAGTCCATTCCAAGTTTGCATTAGAAATTAAATCAAAGTAAACTACCACACTTGATGATAAATCTTGATGCAATGGGGACCATTGCTTCTCAAGGAGGGAGGAATGATCTGGGAAACAATTCAGGCGATAATTCAGGTGACGGGTCTACCCCAATTGATGACGAAACTTCTGGGAGCCATAACTTTTGCACCGTAGCTCTAATTGACTCATCATTTGAACCGTTAAAAAGATAAGAAAGAGGAGAATGCAGTGAAATGACATGGATCTATGCTTAATGAAGTTTGACTACTAAAAACCCAATAAAAGTGCCTAAAATTTTAATTTTAGTAGTATAGTCTAAAAATAGTAATTCCTTGAATTCTGTATTGTTGTAAATTATGGAAGTCAAACCAATTCATCTCCCTTGAGATTGGTGACCTTACACATCCTCCCACCACCTTCAAAACATGCATAAATGAAGATATAACCTGAAATGGAAATCAAACATCTCTTCTTAGAGATAAGCATATGTTTGGGTTTGCAAATTTGATCAACAAAACATTTCTTCTCATAGATAGCATTATTTGAATTGTCTTGTTCTTATTTCTTGAATTATCTTTCAACCAAAGCTTTTGAGTTTTGGATCATTGATATTTTAGTTTGGAATTTTAAAGCCTTCATTTTGAGGTACATCTAGATTTTATCTCCAACTTAGAATGCATGAGGTGTGTAATTTATGTCATGGTGCTCCTTGTACTTGTGTTGGGATTGAGAGAGAATATGTTGAAAATGTTGATGCACATATTGTACATAGATAAAATATTTATCTTCTTTTTTGACTTCCCTTTCTTTTATGTGTGACTTAGTGTTGACTGGTGCATGATAGGAGATCTCTAGAGACACCAAAGGTTGGAATCCAAGATATTTCTAGAATGGACTATGTTTCATAGACATGTGAAGTTCTCTATTGTAGATATGTTGTATGTAAAAGAAGTTGATATCCCGAGTGCAGACATGCACATGGTTGTACATTCACAAAAAATGAACATGTGTGTGGTTGAAAACTTCTATTTTTCCAATTTTATGTGGATGAAATGCCATCAATTGATCCAATTGCATATCCATCAAGTCCCACAATGTTTTCCAAAAGTAACTCAAAAATCATGGATGTTATTTGGAAATGATGGATGTTTGGATTCCAAAGTGAACCCATATATGGCTAAAGAAAGATTACGTAGTGCCAAATGCATCAATGTATTTCTTGTAATAAAAAATGACAACCATCTTTGAAAAGATATCCATTACAATGAACATAACATCATGTTGGCACTTTTTCATACAAAACCTAGTCATGAAATCCATACTGTTAGATTCCCATAGCCTAGATGGAATTGATAAAGGTGTGTAAAGTCTAAGATTCATGTTTGTGGGCTTTGTATTGCAAAAAATAAAGCAAGACTTGATGTGGAGATCCACATATGTGTGCATGTGTGACCAATAGAAGTGCAATTGCAATGTGATTAGAGTCTATGTCATGCTGAAGTGTCTTGATGTCTTGGTGTAATGTGCCTCCCAGACAAGTCTTTGGAAAAGTGTGCTACCAGGAACACAAAGATGTTTGATCTTGTAGAGAATTTGATTAGATACATAACACTCCAAAAATTGTTTACCTTGTGTGAGGCTAGTGTAGGCAGCTATGAAGTCCTTGTCAACTGAGTGGAGAGATATATAGTTTGCAAAGCTATGGCTAAGTGTGTCCAACGCTATGATGAGTGCATGAACTGATGGTTTGATAAATAAATATTTTGACTTGTTATACTTTCCATTCTTTGTAACAATATTGTATATAATTGTTATTTATTCCTAGGTGTCTTTAGATAAATTTTGTCTTATTCAACAAGTTGTTTTTGCATTCTCATAGGAATAGGAAAGGTCTTCTTAGGAATGTGAAGTGAATAGACTTTTTGGCTTTTTAATGTAATTTTTGCTCTTATTTTCAATTAAATCATGAAATATAATTTCATGTGCATTCCATCAATAATATCTTTAGCTTGCCATTGGTATTAGATCCTAGATATTCAATTTATTTTATTCTTTCTCCTCCATTCTAGTTGTACAATCTATATTTTATGAGTTCTCTTTTAACAAGATTTTGTATGACTCTATAGAGGCAACACGTCATTCTCTTAAGAAGATATATCAATTGGTTAATGTCATTGTTGGTTCAAATGCTATGGCAACTAGTCAAGAAAGTTGCTTAGGTCTACGTGGCATTTGGTTGAAGGGAAGAACATAAATGCTATGACACTTCAAAAGTCAAAATAAATTATTTCAAACCTGTTGCAAATATATTATAATGGCATTTCAACTTGCTCAGGGGTAGCATAACAATTTGAAGAGAAGAAATATTATTTCTTTATGTTCTATTGACTTCTTTGACTATGCATTATTATTTTTCTGGGGCATTGGTTGTTATGAGCATTGTTGTCATCAAATTGTGAACCATAGGACACTCTACATTCAGCTCCTATAATTTGATGCAACATTTAATCATCTCTCAAGTTGTAGGTGAACTTATAAGAGAGATGAGTCTCTAGGATTGAAAGGGCTAGCTCCTTAGATATTATTTGATGTGCTTATGCTATTAAAACTACCTAACATGTGTGAAAAGGGAGAAAAATATACATAAAGAAAACATAAACTAAGAGGTGATACACCAAGAGTTTCTTCCATTCATACACTTAGAATTTATAATAGAATTTTTATAATGAATTAAGACAATCAAACTAGCCTCACACCATTAATGGATCTCCCTAACATTAGTGTTTCTCATGAAGGAAAATAACAACTCAACAAGTGAAGGGAAGGTCAGAAATGACTCTACCAAACTCATACACACTTTAAGAGTCTATTGTAGTAGCATAGACTTCATGAAACCTGTTAGGAGAGAAGTCAATTTGAAACAACACATTCAAGGATTGCATGAAAACAAGATGAACTCAATCTATACTTGACTTTCAAGATGGATCACTTCAACACATAGTGGAAATGGACTTTGAGTATAACCAATTTGCTTCTCATTAGCTTAAGTAAAAATCAAGGTACAAATTTTGGTAGGGCTTCATGATACTAAGAGTTGGAATCCCAAATAATGGCTAAAAAGGCCCAATTTATAGAACTTGGAGAGAGAGAGAGAGAGAGAGAGAGAGAGAGAGAGAGAGAGAGAGAGAGAGAGAGAGAGAGAGAGAGAGAGAGAGAGAGAGAGAGAGAGAGAGATGTTTCACCAAGTGAGAATTAGTTACAATTTCATGTAGAGGAGAGGTGGGGTGAGCTATGCTAGGTCAGGAGGTACACTTGTCAAAAAAGATCATAAGGAAGGTAAAAGTGGCATAAAACTGCCAGCTTTGCATAAGAAACTACCTACTTGAGTTGTCTTCCAAAATTCCTCTTTTTTCTACAAAACATAAAGTCTAGTGGTTGTCTAGGATAGGAGGGATTACAAGAAACCTCATCCATGCATTGTTATAGACTTTGATCATTCTTATTATTGTGGACACGCACAATCATCTCAGGCAGATTTAGAAGGCCTCTTTTCATACACCTCCACTTGGCATTCAAAACTCCTCAAACTTGTAAACTGATCCATGCACAAGAGGGCATGACACCTGTCAAAGAATCCTAAATCATTAGTTTCAAGAAAAATCCTTTAAAAGGATTCCCTAATTGCTTTTCACCACTTTTCCAAATGTTCACTAGTTTGGCTCACTAGATTGGTTGAAAGTGAAGGCCTATTTGGGGAAATTAGAGGATGTTTCATGAAATGAGATGAATTTTTGGAGTTATCTCAAGAGTAAATGTTTCTCCCAAAGTTGGTTTCATCTCCTAATTATTTTTCTAGATTACACACCACTCAAAATGGCCAAAACAAGCTTTATTTTCCTCTAGTCCATATAATAAAAACACATGTGTGTAATCCTTTGAGAGTCCTCTATCATCTCCAGATGGTTTCATGGCCATCCCTTTTCATTTGGATGCTTAAAATTCTCTACCTCTCCAATCAAGTTCTAACAAGGGTTTAAAGAGGGTTTGTACCCTTAACCTTTTTTCATAGACATTTCAAATTGAACCTCCCTCTAAATTCCCCTAAAGGCTCGTCAAGGACCTTCCATAACTCTCCTAAATGGCTCAAGGTCCAATGCATTAGTTCATGAGAGTTGTGAGTGATGGAATTTGACCTTCAAGTTCCATTTCTTGCATTTTATGAGGGGTTTGGTCCATTCCTAGCCAAATTGGCTTCTTGATGAGTTGATTTACAAACTAAGAGTTGTATCACATCTATATATGCTCCAATAACATTCTAAAATTGATAGGATATCTCATTGAGAGATAGAAACATGAATGGCTCCTTCTTAAGATTAGGCCTAAACCTTATGTAAGGAGTTTGCTTGTAACCTTATGTTCAAAAATAACTCTTTCTTGATGATTTCTTGCCTCTGATAACTCATACACCTCAAACATGCTTTGGCACACATGGAACAATCATTATAGGACTTCAAAAAATCTATAACTTAGGATGACACTCTATTTTGCCTCTTGCTCTTGAATCTGCCCATGGGGTTTGAGTGCAACCCTCCTTATATAGGATGTCTTCTTTGCCACCAAATTTTATACCAAGTATTTTTAGGTTTCCATGGATGTCCTCCAAATTATCCAATCATTACTTGGTCATTTATTGGCCTTTGGTTCATGATTTGACCTTTTTCCCTCAAAATTGTCCCCTTGTGTAAGGCAAAAGTGACCCTGATCTGAGACAAAACAAAGAGGGTTTTATTGGATAGATAATAAAATATAATCATTAGGGAGTGTATCATGGGTCCCAAGGGTGATTCCTACCAAATTTGAGCTTCCCATTCTAACCAAAATGTCCTTGACTTGTCCAATTTCAAGACTCAACTTTTCAGGATGGACTGTGCAAGGGTGTTGAATGTTGACTAAATTTTGCTTTTTTGGAGGGTTTTGTTTAGAATATGCTCATGTAAAGAGGTTCCTATAAGTCTCATCATCATATATAATTCCTCCTAAGAATATTTCCATTATTTTTATTCCTCCAATCTTCTCTATACTCCTGTAAATACAAGATTAGGCTTAGTTATTTGATTGAGATAACCTGTTTGGTCCTTCACACTTGTTGTAGGTGTTGATGGATATATATACAATTGGTCATGGTGAAAAAGGTTACTTGAGGTAATTTTACATTTTTTAATGCCAATCTACACCCATACAATATCTTTTTGGCATAAAGGAAACCCCACTTCTCACTCACTACCCATACCTTATTTGACTGTGTTCCTTCCTAGGCCTGTAGATAATTGGGAGTGTTTGAAACTTTCTTGATGATGAATTATCTCTCCATGAAGGTCTTAGAATCATAAAACCACCTTGTATCTTTCACTCACCTTGAAAACTCAAAGCAAGGTCAAAACCTCAATCTTTTGCCTCATTGCCCACACAGATTGAGACAGTATGAGGACCCTACCTGTAGGTGATTATGGAGTGTGTTTGAGTAGTTGATAAGAAAATGAAGCAAGATCCTATCTTGTAGGTGAGTTTAGATAACCTTGCTTTTCTTTTAGATAACTTTTAAATACTTAGTAACTTGTACAAGTGGCCCCAAAATCCTTATTCTTAATTTGTGGCCTGTAGGTGGTCTTGGCTGTAGGTGACTATCACAGTCAAGCTTGTAGGTGGGGTTTTAGGGTGACTTGGGGCATATAGGAAAGAGTTAAGTCCTTCTCCTTCTTCCTTTATTTCTTAGGAAGTCTAATAACCTTGATTCTCTCTTAGATACATTTCAAGCAAATGAAAACCCAACTAATTTGTAGCCTCTACCCTCACTATACCCTCTCTCCCTTGTTGTACGGACATTGTATGACCTCCAAAGGTGATTTCAAATGCCACCCTTTTGGTCATAAAAAAAAGTGCTCAAAATTTATTGGTATGACCCTTGAGATTGTTTCCTCAACTTGGACATGTCTTAACACTTTCACACATAGTGCAAACATCAAATTTCTTTTGGAATCTTATAGATAGCATTGCTTACTTTCAATACATTTTAGCCATTTTGGGGGAGCTCAAAACCTATCTTACACTTAGATTTTTGTCTTCAAACTTTTGGAGATCCTTATTTGGTATAGGTGCTATATCTCTACCCTATTTTATGACTCAAATCCTCTTATAGTTGTACTTTGAGAGGCCTAAAAAAACTCTTCAGGCCTTTGTTTGATCATTTTAGAGAAAGAAGGTCTAAAACACAATCCAACTTCTAATTTGATGTTTTGCCACCTTTCTTGTCAACTAGGATCATCAATAGGTTTGTGTAGGCATTATTTATGGCAAGAAATCTCAAAATGGATTGATCATCCCATTGGGACCCCTCCATAAGAGCTATCTATGGCATCAACTGTAGATGGCATTCTCCTTTCACAAGCATAACTGAGACCTTTCTCAAAATTTGCTAGTTTGTAGTATATATGTGCCTTTTACCAACACTTCAATTCACATTAGTAGTCCCAAAAGGTTAAGGACCATGTTAAACCTTCAAGCTCACACTTGTGATGTCAACAAGCACTTGTATATGGAATTTTGACTATTGCACACAGACAGGAAGATGAAGAAGCAAGATTTTGTAAGGGGAAGACTCTCCAGACTCTCCAAAGACTACAAAAGCACTTGTTAACCCTTCCATATAACTTAAAATTTATGAGCATTATATAAACAACAAAAAATCACTTTTTTCAATGTAGAGAGTCATTTTCAAACCAACCAAGATGACTGTTGGTGCAAACTATGACATTTTGCATGCATGAACAAGCCTAAAAGGGATTTTCTTGGACACTTGAAGTCTCCAAAGATAAAATGACCATGGGAATTTATTTTAAAGTATGGGTAAACTCATTTAATATCCAAATACATCAATCTAAAGCAAGATAAATTGAAACAGATTCAAAAAGAGATCCCCTCTTCAATGCAAACTCTCAAAAATATGCCTAAGGTGTTGATGATTGTTCATAGAGGAGGATGCACTAAATTGAAACTTATTTTTATGGATGTGGGGTAGACTTAGAGCCCTATCCACCCCCAAAATCATTTCCTCCAACTCCAATTGTACAACTTATAGTGAGCACTTTAAGTTGAGCCTTCTTTATAGGCTAAGAGGAGAAAATGAGTTGTAAAAGAGATTTTTTACATTCTCCTTGAAGTAAAAATGTGAAAATTAGGGTGAGAAGGTTAATAGTTTCTCTTCCTATGTTGTTGGCTGATGGTGGACTTGGGGAGTCCGTACAAGTGCCCAAAAGCTCCTACTTTTGAGGTAAAATTACCATCCACTGAAGATAACTGCTTCTTGCCTAGAAAATAATAGTCCTTGACATGAACCTAACATGATCCATATTGAAAGTCATTTATATATCTAATTTTCTTGCATGGAAATCTATACAAGTCATTAAATGGGTCAAAATATGACCAAAAGACCTCTTCTTGCATATGAAATAAGGTGAAAGATAATTTAATGACTTGTAAACCCCTTAAGATAATTTGACTCAAGTTGACTAGCCTAGTGCATAAGGGGTGGACTTCAACAAAGACTAGAGAGGGGATTAGTAAGACAATGGACTAACATAACACCCTATAAGACCTATGGGAATCTTAAAAAGTTTAAAATAGTAGGGGTTGGCCCAAATTTGACTTGGGGTTAAATTTGGTCAACATTCTTGGTGATTCCCAGGGATGGCATGCTTGCTATGCCTAAGACTAGTTACCTTACACCTCCGCTGGGCACATAGTCATGCATATGGACACTCTAACTGACTTGAATAGATGTTTGACTCAAATAACATTAGCTAATTGACTCACATTCACAAAATCAAAGACACACACACCAAATAAAGGAAAGGAAAAAACACAACAAGATTGCAAACACACAAGACACACATATGCATAAGCACTTAATAAATGCAAGACAAACTAAAACAAATGTACTCATACTAAACACACACTATCTTGAAAGAATCTCTCCCTCTTGGATCAAAGGGAAAGTCTGAAACTCTTCTTACTTCATGGATGAAGGAATACATGAGTCATGGAACCCCTTGATCTTTGGCATCAATGCCTCTATCTTCTTCATGGTGCTCAATAAGACACAAGCAACTCCAAACAGATTATCCATAAAAATTAACTTCTCCTACATCTCAACCAATTCATTTTTTTCATAGGATTCTTCAACTTTGACCTCCAATGGTGATGCAACAAGACTTGCACTCTTGTTTTCCATGGTATTCTCCATGAGATTGGATTTCTCTTCTTGACATATGATGTCACCAAGTTTATGATCTTTATGTTTCAATGCATTTAAGGGTGGATCAAAGTTAGATAGGGACATGGACTCATATCTAAGGATCATGCCTTCTATCTTGATTTCATGAGACTCTTTCAAGGTTGCAACTTCTTGAAGAGAGATTTGGCCTTCATCCTTGATATTGCTCTCCATTTCATGCTTGGGATGGTCATCTACAATCTCATGATTATACAAGGTGTATTATTTCTCTTGAATAACAACAAGGCTCTCTTGAGTTGAAGTCACATTAATTTCTTCCACAACCACCTCATAACTTTCATCATCATTTTTAACTTCTCTCTTAACCTTTTCCTTTGCCCAAGACTTCATAGTTTGGTCCCAAGTTGGAAGCTCATAACTAATAGGCTCTTTTGAGGGTTGAATAGGTTATTTTTCAAGGACAGGGATGGTGGAAGAGAGATATATAGGTATATGGGTTGGGGATGAAGTATGGTGGTCATGGATGGGCATGGAGATGGGTGGAACCTCTTGAGTGGGCTCTTGAGGGAGAGGTAGGATAGGATCAAAAATAGGGAGAATATCTTCTTCATACAATCTTTCATCATCCTCCTCATCTTGTTGAGACTCTTCATAGCTTTTTGGAGGTTATTTTACAACTACAACTTGTTTCATGGCCTCTTTGGTTTCCCATCTCTCTAACCTATCAATCCACCATTGAAAATCTTTTCTTGCCATATAAAATCCCTCACTAATGACATATTGATTCTCTTCTTCAACATACCCCCACATGTCCATCAACAAACCAATTGAAGCCCTTAACCAATTAACAATACCACCAAGAGTTTCATCACAACACTCATCTAGCACACTCATATGATTTTCTAATTCTATAAACTTTGGCATAACTACCCACACATTTTGAGAATGAGAGGTGTAATAAGCTTGGACAAAGTGGCTGGGTTGTTTAACTTCTTCAAGAAAGGTTTTGAAAGCTTCATATTTTGCCTCCCAACTAATGGTGTTTCTTGACTCACCATGACAAGGATGAGAGGAATATGGGTCATATGGCTGGTCAACAACAACATACTCATTTGGAAAGGGACTAGGTTGACCATAGGACTACCATGACTCATAAGGAGGATGATCTTTTTGATAAGACTGTTGAAAAGGGTAGAAAGGGTCATGAAAGGGTTGATAGGGAGGTGTATGGTAATGATTCTCCTCATAACTATCCATATTAACTTCATAAGTCACATGAAAAGATAAGAATTGATCAAAATATTCATCAATAGATACATGGGCTGATTACAACTAGAAATTCATTTGGAGTCACCATTGGTGCTTGCTTGGATGCTTCTAAAAGCTGATGAGAGAGAAGACACAACAAAAATGTTCCCACTATTTGGACCTTGTCCCACCGGGTGTGTCAGAATTGCTGTCATCAAATTGTGTACCATATGACACTCTGTATTCAGCTCCTAAAATTTGATGCAACTTTAAATCATCTCTCAAGTTGTGGGTGAACTTATAAGAGAGATGAGTCTCTAAGATTGAAAGGGATAACTCCCTATATATTAATTGATGTGCTTATGCTACTAAAACTGCCTAACATGTGTGAAAAGGGAGAGAAAGATACATAAATCAAACCTAAACTAAGAGGTGATACACCAAGAGTTGCTTCCATTCATACACTTAGAATTTATAAAATGAACTAAGACAATCAAACTAGCCTCACACCATTAATGGAGCTCCCTAGCATTAGTGTATCTCATGAAGGCAAATAAAAACTCAACAAGTGAAGGCAAGGGAAGGGAAGGTTAGATATAACTCTACCAAACTCATACACACTTCAAGAGTCTATTGTAGTAGCATACACTTCATGAAACCTATTAGGAGAGAAGTCAATTTGCATCAACACATTCAAGGATTGCATGAAAACAAGATGAACTCAATCTATACGTGACTTTCAAGATGGATCACTTCAAAACATAGTGGAAATGGACTTAGATTATAACCAACTTACTTCTCATTAGCTTAATTACAAATCAAGGTACAATTTTGGTAGGGCTTCACCATACCAAGTGTTGGAATCCCAAATAATGGCCAAAAAGGCCCAACTTATAGAACTTGGAAGGAGAGAGAGAGAGAGAAGTTGAAAAGACATAAGGACATGTGTCACCAAGTAAATATACATAATAATTTCATGTAGAGGAGAGGTGTGGTGAGCTATGATAGGTCAAGAGGTACAATTGCCAAAATAGATCACAAGTAAGGTGAAAGTGGCACAATACTTAAGTTGCCTTCCAAAACTCCTCTTTTCTCTACAAAAAATGAAGTCTAATGGTTTTAAAAGATAGGAGGGGTTAAAATCAACCTCATCCATGCATTGGTTTGGTCTATGATCATTCCTATTGTTGTGGACATGCACAATCATCTCAGGTAGTTTCTAAAGGCCTATTTTCCATACACCTTCTCTAGTTAGAATCTAAAACTCCTCAAACCTATAAAATTATCCATGCAAAAGAGGATATGACACCTATTAAAGACTCCCAAATCATCATTTTCAAGAAAAATCCTTTAAAAGGCTTCCCTAATTGCTTTTCACCACTTTTCCAAATGTTCACTAGTTTGGCTCACTAGACTGGATGAAAGTGAAGGCTTAGTTGGGGAACTTAGAAGATGTTTCATGAAATGAGATGAATTTTTGGAATTATCTCAAGAGTAAATATTTCTCCCAAAGTTGGTTTTATCTCTTAACTCTTTCTCTAGCTTACACACCACTCAAAATGGCCAAAATAAGCACTATTTTCCTCTAGTCCATACAATTCTATACAATAAAAACATATTTGTGGAATCCTATAAGAGTCTTCTATCATCTTCAAGTTGTTTCATGGCCATACCTTTCAATTTGGATGCTCAAAATTCTCTACCTCTCCAATTAGGTTCTAACAAGGGTTTAATGAGGGTTTGGACTCTTAACATTTGTTCATAGCCATTTCGCATTGAAACTCCATCCAAATTAAAATGAAGACTCCTCAAGGACCTTCCCTATCTTTCCTAAATGGCTCAAGGTCCCATGCATTAGTTCATGAAAGTTGTGAGTGATGGAAGTTGACCTTCGAGCTCTATTTCTTGCATTCTGTGAGGGGTTTGGTCCATTCCTAGCCAAAATGGCTTCTTGATGAGTTCCTTTTCCAACTGAGAGTTGTATCACCTCTGTATATGCTCCAAGAACATGCTAAAACTGATATGATATCTCATTGAGATCTAGAAACATAAATGGCTCCTTCTTAGGATTAGGCCTAAACATTATGCAAGGAGTCTGCCTGTAACCTTGTGTTAAAAAACAACTCTTTTTTGATGAATTATTTCCTCTGATAGCTCAAACACCTCATATATGCTTTGACACACATGTAATAATAATTAGAGGACTTTCCAAAATCTATAACTAAGTATGACACTCTATTTTGCCTCTTGTTCTTAAATCTGCCCATGGGGTTTGAGTGCAACCCTCCTTGTATAGGACGTCCTATTTTACCCCAAAGATTATCTAAAGGATTTTTAGGTTTCCATGGATTTCCTGTAGCTTATCCAATCATTACTTGGTATTTTATTGGCCTCTGGTTCATGATTTGACCTTTTTTCCTCAAAATTGTCCCCTTGTGCAAGGCAAAAGTGACCCTGATCTTAGACAAAACAAAGAGGTTTTTATTGGCTATATAATCAAATAAAATCATTTGAAAGTGTATCATGGGTCCCAAGGGTGATTCCTACCAAATTTGAGCTTCCCATTCCTAGAAAAAGGTCTTTGACTTGCCCAATTTCAAGATTAAACTTTTTAAGATGAACTGTGTATAGGGGTGTTGAATGTTGACTGAATTTTACTTATTTGGAGGGTTTTATTTTACCATATGCTCATTTAAAGAGGTTCATATAAGTATCATCATCATATATAATTCATATTGAGAATACTTATATTATTTTTATTCCTCCAACCTTCTCTATACTCCTATAAATACAAGATTAAGCTTAGTTGTTGTCTGACTAAGATAACCTTTTTGGTCCTTCACACTTGTTGTAGGTGTTGATGGATATATATTAACTTAGCCATGATAAAAAAGGTTCCTTGAGGTCATTTTACAATTTTTTATGCCAATATCCACCCATATAGTATCTTTTTGGCACAAAGGGAACCCCACTTCTCACTCACTACCCATACCCTGTTTGATCGTGTTCCTTCCCAGGCCTGTAGATGATTGGGAGTGTTTGAAACTTTTTTGATGATTAATTATCTCTCCATGAAGGTCTTAGAATCACAAAACCACCCTATATCTTTCTATCACCTTGAAAACTCAAAGCAATGTCAAAACCTTAATCTTTTGCCTCACTATACACTTGGATTGAGATAGTCTGAGGACCCTACCTATAGGTGATTATGGAGTGTGTTTGAGTAGTTGATAAGAAAATGAAGCAAGATCCTATCATATTGGTGGTTTTAGATAACCCCACTTTGCTTTGATATCACCTTGAAGGACTTAAGAACTTGTGCAAGTGGCCCCAAACTCCTTATTCTTAATTTGTGGCCTATAGGTGGTCTTGGTTGTAGGTGACTATCACAATCAAGCCTATAGGTGGGGTTTTAGGGTGACTTGGGGCATATAGGAAAGAGTTAGGTCCTTATCCTTCTTCCTTTAGTTCCTAGGAAGTCCACTAACCTTGATTCTCTCTTGGATCCATTTCAAGCAAATGAAAACCCAACCAATTTTCAACCTCTACCCTCACTGTACCTTCTCTCCCTTGATATACAGATAGGGTATGACCTCCAAAGGTCATTTCAAATGACACCCATTTGGTCATCAAAAAAAGTGCTCATAACTGATTGGTATGACCCTTGACATTGTTTCCTCAACTTGGACAAGTCTTAGAAAATTCATGCATAGTGAAAACATCAAATTTCTTTTGGAATCTTGTAGATAACACTACTTACTTTCAGTACATTTTAGCCATTTTTGGGGGAGATCAAAACCTCTCTTCCTCTTAGAATTTTGTCTTCAAACTTTAAGAGATATTTATTTGGTATAGGGACTATATCTCCACCCAATTTTAGGACTCAAATCCTCTTATAGGTTCACTTTGAGAGGCCTAAAAAAACCCCTCAAGATTTTGTTTGATCATTTTAGAGCAAGAAGGCCTAAAACACAATCCAACTTCCAATTTGATGTTTTTCCACCTTTCTTGTCAACTAGGATCATCAATAGGTTTTTATAGGAAATTTATATGGAAAGTAACCTCAAAATGGATTGATCATGCCATTGGAACACTTCTAAAAGAGCTATCTATGGCATCAGCTGTAGATGACATTCTCCTTTCACAAGCATAACTGAGACCTTTCTCAAAATTTACTAGTTTGTAGCATATATATGCCTTTTACCAAAACTTCAATGCACATTAGTAGTCCCAAAAGGTTAAGGACCATGTAAAACCTTCAAACTCACACTTGTGATGTCATCAAGCTCTTGTATATGGAGTTTTGACTATTATACATAGGTAGGAAGATGAAGAAGCAAGATTTTGCAAGGGTAAGACTCTCCAAACACTAAAAAAGTGATTGTTAACCCTTCCATATAACATAAACTTTAGGAACATCATATAAATAAAATTAAAGTAATTTTCTCAATGTGGAGAGTGATTTGTAAAGCAACCAAGATGACTGTTTGTGCAGACTATGACATTTTACATGCATGTACAATCCTAAAAGGGCTTTTCTTGGACACTTGAACTCTCCAAAGCTAAAAGGACCATGGAAATTCCTTGGAAAGTTTGGTGAAACTCCTATAATAACAAAATACATCAATCCAAAGCAAGATAAATTGAAATGGATTCAAAAAGAGACCCCCTCTTCAATGTAAACTCTCAAAAAGTTGCCTAAGGTGTTGATGATTGTTCATAGAGGAGGATATACCAAATTTCAATATATTGTTATGGATGTGGTAGACTAAGATCCTTATCTACCCCCAAAAGCATTTCATCCAATTCCAATTGTACAACTTATAGTGAGCACTTGAAGTTGAGCCTTCTTTATATGCCAAGAGGAGAAAATGAGTTGCATAAGAGATTTGTTGCATTCTCCTTGAAGTAAAAATGTTAAAATGCATGTGAGAATGTGAAGAGTTTCTCTTCCCACATTTTTGGCTGATGGTGGACTTGGGGAGTCCGTATAAGTGCCCAAAAGCTCCTAATTTTGAGGGAAAACTGCCATCCACTGATGATAACTACTTCTTGCTTGAAAAATAACAGTCCCTGACATGAACCTAACATGATCCACATTGAAACTCATCTGGATATCCAATTTTATTGCGTGGAAATTTGTATAAGTCATTAAATGGGTCAAAATATGACCAAAAGGCCTCTTCTTGCATATGAAACACGGTGAAAGATAATTTAATGACTTGTGAACCCCTTAAAACATGTTAAAATACATATTATAACATTTTCAACATAACTTGACTCTTTGACTACCTTTGACCAAGGTTTACCAACCTTTGACTCAAGTTGACTAGCCTAGTGCATAAGGGGTGGACTTCAACAAAGACTAGAGAGGGGATTAGTAAGACAATGGACTAACATAACACCCTATAAGACCTATGTGAATCTTCTAAAAAGTTTAAAATAGTATGGGTTGGCCCAAATTTGACTTGGGGTCAAGTTTGGTCTATAAGTACTATTTGTCATTTTATTATTTTTTTGGAGCATTGGCTATTATGAGTATTATTTATTATTTTTTGAGTGGATCGTGTCCCTTCTTGGATCACCTAGACTATAGAAGTAGAAACATTGGTGTTAAAGTCTTTCTTAGATAGTTAGGTTATGAGTTATTGTTCCAATTTGACTATGTAGAAGCCATAAACAACTGTGTAGAAGTCTCTCAATCCAAGGTGGAAGGTGTAGAGGGTTTGTACACTTTTCAAAGTTCATTTGATTTATTGCTATGTGGAATATAAGCTGGAGTTATTTCTTTTGAAAGAGACCATACATATTCTTTTGCCAATATTGGATAATTATTCATTTAAGATAAAGTTAAAGGAGAGGTACATATATTTTTATGCTTTTTTCATTTAAAAATCCAATTTCATTTAAATGCTAATTTTCAAAATTTGAAAAATCTTTCATTTCAATTTGAAAGCATTTAAATTTGAGAATTTTTTTCATTATTATTGCTTTGAGCAAGCGATTCTCAGCAAATTTGGT
This sequence comes from Torreya grandis, assembly GCA_037957365.1. NCBI lineage: Eukaryota > Viridiplantae > Streptophyta > Pinopsida > Cupressales > Taxaceae > Torreya > Torreya grandis. The sequence goes on along the minus strand of JARHVA010005099.1, from coordinate 251,104 downwards.
AAAAAATAAATAAATTTTGAAAAATTAATGAAAAATAAGGAGAGTTACTCTTTTACCTATTCATTACTATTGATAGACATAAATATAGAAATCAAGAAAAATTGAGTATATTGATGCATAAGGTTTTTTTTAAGGCAGTGCTAATGATAGGGTGAATCCTTTTAATGTGCCACCTAAGTTCTACATACCACTTTGCTCTCACTAACTTAAGGCTTCTTTTGTTTACTTTCAAGTATATAAAAAGGGATAGCTTTTTCCATGTATTGATGGATATATAGGAAGAATGGGTGTATCAGTCTAGTGGTATATTAAAAAGGGGACCATTTTAGAGTGATAAAGAACCAATTGGGGTTAACAAAAACTCAATGATTCGAACAAAAAACTCAAAACTCAAAACCATGCATTCAATCAAATCTATCATTGTCATAACATTGACTAGCAAGGACATCTAATTAGAATGGTCTCAACAAGTGAAGAACACAATCATATTAAATGATCTATGGTTTAATATTTAGGAAAGAGAGAAACGACCAGTCGAGCCAATAGGTAACATAAAGGACATTTATGCATGAAAGTAAAAAAAAACTACAAAACATTAGCCTTGATGAGGTCCTCAGTCGATGTAAATGTGTTTCATTATATTCATGGGTGAAATAATCCATGAAAATCATTTCACAAACTAAAGGAGATATATGATTCCCACTCAGAGTTGGAATTCATCTAGCTATTGTTGAAGTTATTCAACCATGACTTTAAAGATGGTGATGTTATGAGATTAGCTTCAGATATATGTGCCATCAAGCATGATGTAGATGCAACATATGTCAAAATTGACATCTATATGACCACATTCATAAAATCCATTATTCCTAAGTATTCAACCTACTTGGAGTCTCTACAAGCAAACAAGCAGTTGAAGATTCTCACATTTGATCAATTGGTTGAAAAGATGGTAGAAATAGAAAAGGCCTTTGGAGGAAAATTTGAGTCCACAATAGGAGAAAGTGTGTGCTATATCAAAGCAAACTATTCTAAAACATCCAACAAGGTCATGTCTTCCAAAAATTAAGGAAAGAACTATTGTACCCAACATTCCCCTTTTCTTTAGAAAAGAATGGGGACCCACTTTTACTTTGGCTGTGGCCCATGTTTTTTAAGTTTTCCTTTTCATTCAGTAAATTTTTTATCAGATTGATCCTTAATATCAACACTCAGAAGTACAAACACATATATTTTACATTTAAGACTAATTAATGATTTTTGGGAGTTTTGTACTTATGCAAGTTTTGGGACTTGGTTTTATTTAGAACTATTTTGTTGTCAAAGGTTTTAGTCAGATATTTAGTTCATGATTTTTGGTAGTTAGACTATTTAAGTTTGGAGAATTTATTTAGGATTTGTTCATCGAAGAAACTATTTGGGACTTGTTCATCAGATAATTTGTTTGGTATAATCTTTGTCAGCTTTTGTGTTCAAATATTATGTTCAGGACTTGTTCGTTGAAACTTTTTTTCATAACTTTTGTTTGGGGTTTCCTTTGTTCATAACCGCTTTTATTCAGAACTCATTCTTCAAGATTTTGGTCATCAAAACTTTTATTTAGATATTTTGTTTGAATATTTTATTCGAGTGTTATTCTAAAGAATTTGAGTTTAGACATTTTGTTTTGGGTTTGTGTTCAGAGCCTTTGGTTTGTAAGAATTGGCTCGATCCCAACATGAAACTTGACTCCTGACTCTCAACTACTGAAAGCCTGCTAGACTTAGCAAGTAAAGAAAAACAAAAGTACAAACATAGATATTTTACATTTTAGACTAAGTTATTAATGCTTTTCAAAAAATTTCTACTTATGTAAGTTTTGGGACTTGGTTTTATTCAGAACTATTTTGTTGTCAGAGATTTTAGTAAGAAATTTTGCTCAAGATTTTTGGTAGTCAAACTATTTAAGTTTGGAGAATTTGTTTAGGATTTGTTCATCGAAGAAACTATTTGAGACTTGTTCATTAGATAATTTGTTCGATATAATCTTTGTCAATTTTTATGTTTAGAGATTATGTTAAGGACTTTTTCATTGAAACTTTTATTCATGACTTTTGTTTGGGGTTTCCTTTGTTCATAACTACTCTTATTCAACAATCATTCTTCAAGATTTTGGTCATCAAAACTTTTATTCAAAGATTTTATTCGAATATTTTGTTTGAGTGTTATTCTAAAGGATTTGAGTTTAGACATTTTATTTGGGGTTTGTGTTCAGAGCCTTCATTTTTTAAGAATTGGTTCAATCCCAACATAAAACTTGACTCCTGACTCTCAATTATTGAAATCCTGCTAGACTTAGCCATTAAAGTGGAACTACTTCATGAAAATTGCCAAAGAATGTAAATATGTGGCTTCCCTACCAACCAAACTAACAAGATTTGAATTGTGTAGGTAAAGTAAGTATATGAATGCTGGGCATTAAAAGTGCATGAACTAGAATTGAATGCAAAAGGCTATATCAACAAGTTGTGACTATCAATGTGCTCATTGATCACAAGTGAATTTGAACTCAATTGCTATTCTTAAAATAAAGTCGTAGCCACCTGCTAATCCATTGTCAAGAATAACTAATAGAAAGGAGTTTTCAAAGTCCAGAACACTAAATTTGAGCAAACCAAATAATTGTAGTGGCTTCATCATCCCAAGTATTCATAGGAGTATTACCACCATCCCTATTTTACATTAAGGATTCTATAAAATATATAGACATGGTGTTTGGTGCAATAATATTCAATGATAGGTATGCCAACTATTTAGAATTATTAGATGCCATTGATGTTGTCGACACATTTTCTCATGAAGGAGATTTATCCCTAGCACAATGCTAATTAGTAATAGACCTACTTTTCCTCAAGATACAAGGATTTTACTTTTTAACAACCAATCTTAAGGTCATGTCATGTATCAACCTAATGTGCGACTTGTTCTTTTATAGCAAGGTAACATAAGATGTCTTCCTTCATCACATGGATCATAAGACAGCCGTGGCTTGCATCTGAGGTGATTATTTCTAAAGGTACCTATCTTTGCCAATTTTAGATGCCATATTCGATATGCATACGGTGGTAACATAGAATAAACATAATTTGATTGAGAAAACTTTGAGCTCATGGCTTCTTCCTAGTGAATCTATGGTCCTAAAGGAAAAAACCCCTGTACCCATTATCAAATTCAGAATGGGGGTCTACATCAGGATGGCCCTATTTAACAAGATATATGGCATGCCAAGTATCCATTTTCTCCACTTGGACTGGGTGCTGCTTCTAGACATGTTGATGACCTTCAACATGAATTTTTCCCTAGGGGATGTTATCAATTTTGAGCTAAGGGAGAAAGTTATATATAAAGGCAAAAGGCTTAATTTAGTAGGCCATTTTTATATGGTGTCATACCTCCTACATGCAGTAATGGGAATAATGTATAAGGACTTTGGGGAGCTTTGGATCCCATCTATAAACTGCATAAATAATTGAATCTATTATTATTTTTAATTCATGCACATATGTGGATACACCAAGAATAGTAATCAAATTCTAGATGAGGTATATCTACAGGTGTGGAAAGCTATCCATGAGGCCCCACTACCTAGAATATCTAAAAGTATAGTAGAGACATTAGCACCTATGGGTGACTATTGGTTATATCCAGACTATATGGTGATCATGGTCATCAAAAATAAGGTCAACCCCCTGTGCCTCACCAAATACATGCCTAATAAGCTCATAGAGAAATAAATTACATTCCAACTTTGGTGGAGTGTGGAAGAAGATATGATAAATTAAAATAAAAGCACATTCTATGGGTCCCAAATGATCATAGGTTGAATGTGCTATACATTGAGAAAACATTTTGGGGATATAATCAATAAAGGAAGCATTATCATCTAGCCACCTTACCTCATAGAGATTGGCACTCTGATGGTCATATTTAAAAGCATATCTAGGGATTTGGTATTCCATACCAGCACATTCCCTATGAACATGAATTTTTGTTTTTAAATGCAAAAGATGATCCCCAAGTAAGGGAAATGACATAACTTGTGGGGTTGAGAGAAGAACATTCAAAGATTATCCAAAGAGAACCTTTAATTTTAGTTTAGGATATGTAGACAAGACTTTTACCCCCTAGAGGATAGACTACTTTAGACTTTTGGGTCAACAAACCCCTGTAATCAATAGAGAAATAAGGGGAGCCTTCTCAAGAAGCTCCCCAAGTATTGAAGGCTATGAAGATAGAGTCTGATGTGAGTGAAACTAATCATATAGGGGCTCAAGAGGATCCAATTTTCTTAGATTCCTCTGATGCAAAAGGCCAAGATCACCCAACTATATTTCCAGTGTAAGTAATTGTTACTACCTCAATTCAACAAAGATCCTCCTTAGCTAAAAGGCTAAAACTTACTACAAGAAGAAGCCAAGGTCTTCTCCCCTCGTAGAGAACCTAGTTGCTAATGAATCATAAATAGGCACACCTTCAATCCAAAAATAATTAGTAGCAAAACAATAAATGAAGAGGAATAATTAGAAAGAGCAAAGGCACTAAGACTTACAAATGATAGAGGAAAAGACCAATGATAGATGACTAATCAGGTAATAAGGCATAGCCTTCATTCTTTTCTTCCCAAATTTTGTTTGATTTAGTTCCCCTTTATGCCATGGTAAAAACACCTAAACTCACACCAAAGCTTGAGGATGTAACCTTCACCCCTGTCATTTCTATTTCCCTAATGCTGCCAACCATATCTATTACTACCATCACTATGGAAATTACCTTTGGGATTACTAAAGCCCAACCTAAGACCAAAATAAGGTCTTCTAAGAAGATTGAAACAACATTGGCCAACTTCCAACTCCATGTCTCTTCCACTCAAATCAACCTACCAATGCCTTCCCAGAGCTCCTCCCAAGATACTCCTATCATATCCTTAGGGAAGGTCAAAATGAGAAAATAAGTATATAAAGTTCATCCACTACCCCAATATGGAAGTGAGGATTGGCATAAGATCATATGGCCCTCCATTCCTGACTCAGTACTTAAAAGATATTTGGAACAAGAACCAATAGATCAATCAGTTGAGACCATAGTTGAGGATTCATAGCCAATAAAATCATCACAACTAGTCATCCCTCCATGGACAATTGATCTAAGGTCAAAGGCTTCTCAGAAACCAAATTTCAAAACCACAGAGTTGCCTTATATTAGTTTCATGTTTGATAAACCCTCAAGTATCATCTAAAGATTCAAGAAGAGGAAAGTGGAGGATGAAACATAGAGATAAATCATTTTTGAAGAAAGGTAGGAAGTATTTACATTGGCCAAAAGGAAGAATAAGAAGACATGGTAGTCCCCATATATAGAGTACTTTGAGTCCCTTATAGAAACTCAGAAGGATGCTATAGTAGCATTACATGAGGGGACCAAAATGGCCAGTCAAGAGCTTGAGCAAGAATTAGAGCAAATAAAGGAGAAGTAAAAAATAATACATATTTCTCAAGGAATTGAGATTGAAGTTCAACATGCCACATCTAAACTATATAATTCTATAGAAGCCATTGATGCAATGAGGGTAGAATTGGCTCCCTACATAATCCAAACTTATCAATTATTTAATTCTTTAATAGATTGAAAATAAATTAAAATTGATTATTATTTATACTACCAATGAGACGTATATCCATCTGGACTTAATGACATAATTGGAGGCATCAAATGCCCTCAATTTAGTGGTAATTAGAGCACAAGAGGCTAGAGGATGGATTACCATAGTTGGGGCAATAATGCCCAAGTATTAGGAACATGAAGCTCTCATTTTGTAAATCTTGGAAGAATTGAAGTTGTCTAAGGTAAGGGATAATATAGGTAAAATTATTAGTAGGATCAATTTTGATCAACTCTTTCAGTGGGCATCCAAAAATTTCAAGCAGAGCCTACATGGATTAGAAATTGAATAAATTGAATTTGAGTTGAGTTTTACTAGGAAGAAGGTAACAAAAATTGAAAATTTCAAGATCAACTTCCAAAACACAAAGGTAGAGCATGCCAAGCTCCTTGATCAGGATAACAAGGTGCATAGACCCTCATTACTTAACTTGGACATCATCAGGCAACAACATGCTGAAGGACACAAGTGTTATATGGATTTGGAGGTGAAGAAGACTGATGTTGCAACTTCTAGTTCAACACAAGTATCTATAGCGATGATTACAAAATTAGTGCATCCATGTAAACATCTACCCATCCTTAGTTAAAAGGCTAATTTTGTACACATCAATACAAAGGTGTTAGTTTTGTCTTCATAGTATGATTTTGTTAAAACTTACGTATGAAAGTTGTCCAAATTATTTATAAGTATGTACACATTGCATCGCATTACAAATGCCAACCTTATTTTTGATAATTGTAAGATAACTATATGTATACATTACATATAGTTTTGAAAATACAATTAGAACTAAGGTTCTAATTACAACATGTAATTGCAATTTTGCATGCACTTAGAGGATGAGGTGACCCATCCAAAAGTCTATATATGTGTCTAGAACCCTCATTTTCAAGGTTTGGAAAAATCAATACAGGAGCAAATCAAATTTTGATTGTTGTAAATGTGTTGGTATATTTTCTTTCCATATTTTGTGTAATCAAGTTTTATATTTTTAGTTGTTTGATTCAGTAATTCTAAGTATGCATTAGCTATGAAGAATTCCTCTTGATTATGATTAATATGCTGATTTCAAATGTGCAGTAGCTATTGAAGAATTAATAAATAACTATTGATTATATGCAAGTAGGTTGACTGTTTCATCATTCTAAGTGAGTAGAGGTGTTTTTTATGATAGAGTCTTCTATGTGTGTATCATAGCTATCATAGATAAATCCTTGATCTAATCCTTTATATCCTAAGTATGGGTGTATAATAACTACTCCAAAAGAAGCAACCTTTGGCCCAGATCTCTAAGTTTTTGATATCAATTTATTCTAGGCTATTTGATTGTGTGTGTATAGTAACTAATAACAACAAACACTAGTTCTAAAAATACTTATCCACAAAGAAACCAACCTAAAAGATAATTTTTGAAGTCATCAAGCTCTCTTTTCCAATATAATCTTTCCCTTTATTTGGAGTTTATTTGTGAGATCTACCTACTTTAGATTAGTATCCATCCATCCACTAACTCACCTATTTTTGACTTTATTTTAGATATAATTCATCCATATGTAGTCCTTGTTAACAACCTACATACTCTACCTGCTATTCCATCACCTAGTTGTTCAAACCGCATACCTGCAACTAATGCCCTAAAGTGGAGTTTAACTCCATTAAGATCCTAAAACATTAGAGGCTACCTCATTACAAATTAGTGTGCATAAAAACCACATCAACATTCTTTCTGGCACTATAGGGAAGGCCTTGAGCCTTTATGATAAAAAAGGTTATTTCATATGTTGAGTTGCACTGGAGTCATCCAAAAGAGTGACCAGATCTAGAGCTCAAGCTAGTCTTCTAGTCTCACCTTTGTCAAATCATAAAAGGCCTAGATTTGTACCAACTTCTCTTGTAAATAACATAGCCATAACACCTTTCCTAGTAAGGAACACTCCTCATGTTAATCATCCTATGGCTCAACCACCTTGGATGGTTAGATTTACTATTAGCATCCTAGGGGATGTGCATGACCTATCAAGGGATCCTAAAAATTATCTACCTTCCTTCTCTCCCTTAGGAATAAGAGTGAAAAAAGAACACATCAAATATTTCGAAGTTGTATTGAGATTGATACATGTTATTAATGAAGATGTTGCACGCAAAATTTTTCCTTTCACACTAATGGATGTTGGTTATGATTTGTACCTCAATCTATAACATAATTTTATTACTTCCTAGAATTAGTGTCAAATTACTTTTCTTTCATAATTGGGTAGGTCACTAGCCCCAGTTTGATATACCAAAACTTTACTAGCATGAAGAGGGAGCCCAGTAAACTAATCTAGACCTTCAATATAATATTTTAGAAGATATATACTTGATTAACTTGATGTATAAACCAAATAAGTGTTGGAATTAAAAATGTATAAGAATGCTCTAGATCTAATTACTATAGTTTTCTTGTGAAGCCCTATTTATATCAACACTTTGGCATTGGGCTATGAAGAGGCTATCAACATTTATAGACAACTTAATCCTCAGGTGCCTAACACATCTAGTGTCAACAACAATCTCCCAAATTTGAATCTAGTTCCACATGTGAATCAAAATGTCCCTGCATTTAATCAGAACCAACTATACAGACTGTCTCTTCTGACATAAATATCAAACCCAAATTATAGTTTCTTGAACAACCATGCACTTAGCAATGGTTACCAACAGAACCAACATCGAGTTCCATCCTTTGCTATAGTTGTCTAGGGAAAAAACTCTACTAAAGTAGAGCTAGATGCCATACAAAAAATGGTTTAAAAGTTAAGAAATGGGTTCCTCAGCATGCAAAAAAAGATAGGAAATGCTAATGGACCAAATAATAATCAAAATTTTGAGCTTTAAAGGTATAATATACTCTTTAATAGGCCTGTAAATAATATAAAGTAGTCCAACAAGCCTCCAAAAATCAATATAGTAGAGACGACCTTGCCCAACTAGTACAAAATTCATAATACATCTTAGTATGGTGAACTTGACTATGTTCAATTCTATGCATATTTTGAGATTTTTCAAAGAGAGGTGGTGAGGAAAGATTTGATACATAACCCAACAAAATTCCACTAGGACTCTATCTCTTCAAGCATTGCCATATTTTTTGAGACCCATGAGTTTCCTTTCCTAAGTGAAGATGATAATGTACCAGAGGACAACACTAATAAGATTCATGCCTTTCAAAAATATCAAAAATATGGTAACAACTTGAGGAACAGGCAACCTTTCACAATGTCTACTCCTCCTAATAGTACAACTATTCCATCAAATCCCAAAGTTGATAATAATCCACCTCCACTGAAAGCAAATGATCAACCTCAAAATAAGGAGGAACATAGTAGATGGGGGTATAAAAATTTTAAAGACATGAATAAAATCAAATAAAACATCATCCTTCATGAATTAGCCTAGATCACTAAACAAAAATAACTACTATGGAAGTCTATCATAGGTAAGGTTCTTTTGAAAAAGACAAAAGCTCATATAGAGAAAATAAAGGCTTCTAACACTAACATCATATATAAAATCAAGATGGAGGTTCCACCCTTTTTGTTGACCATTAAGGCATTTAGAAATAAATTCACAATTGCTTAGTTGATTCTAGAGCTTCATCAACTATGATGCCTACTTCCATTTGTCAAAGTATTGGCCTATCTCCAAGCCCATCAAAGAGAATAGTCTCAAATTTAGATAAAATAATGGTACTAGTGATTAGAGAACACACTAATGTGCATATTCAAGTAGCATCCAATCTATGAGTACATATGACTATCAACATCCTTGTAGTAGACATACCTGAAGGCTATGGACTGTTGCTAAGTAGGGATTTATCTAAAACACTCAATAAATATCTCTTAATAGATTTATCTCACCTTTGGTTACCATGGAGAGGCCTTCCAAACCAAATCCGGATTGATTGAGAACCAAGAATGAAGTATCTTATCACAAAGTATAATTTTAGGAACTAAGAGGTAAGTTATGAATCCCCTAACCTTGGTATTTATACTTTCACCACATGAAATGAAATAAAAAATTTGGAATCTCAAGGCCTTGACCAACTATAGAATCTCCACTTTAATGACATCAAAGCTAAAGAGGGATCAGGTGTAGGAATTGAATTGATTAATCCACAAGGGAAGAAGTTCTTGGTAGCATATATATTATAGTTCCATTACACCAACAATAAATCCAAAAATGAAGCATTGATTTTGGGATTGCATTTTTTCCTTAAAAATAATGTCAAATGGACATTGGTATATGAGACTTTAGAGTTGGTAATTAATCAGGTTAAAAATAAATACCAGTGAAAGCTATCATATTTGAAAAGATATAAACACAGAGCATGGGATTTTATTGAATCCTTTGAGGCTTTTAATATAATGGTTGTTCCTAAGGAGTAAAATCAAATTGTAGATTCACTACCTACTTCGATCACTAATTTAGATCCTCTTAAATAATCCAAGGTAAAGATATTCTCCATTGAGCTAGTAACTTATCCTTTTATTTTTGACAACATAGAGAATTTCCAAGCCTTCAATGATGACCATAAGATCATCCAATTTTTAACCAACTCAAGACAATTTGAGTCCCAAATTATTGATGATAAAGAAGTTAGTTATCTTTGCCAAAAGGAGTTAGATGAGGAAGGTGTCGTCCAGCTCAAATAAAATCATTTCCCACTTGGAATGGTTTCATTAGAAAGAGCATTTGATATATATCATCAAGCTTAGCATCAAAGGCAACCCAAAGTTAGTGAGTCTGACTTCAAAAGGGAGAATTTGAGGGATGAAAATAACCCATGCTACATCAACATTGGCCTTATTTTCACTCTAATAGAAAGGCAACAGGTAAAGGATTTACTCACCCAATACAAAGACATAATTGCATGGACGTATGAGGACTTGAAGGTTTATGATCTAAAGGACATCACCCATACAATTCCACTAAAACTAGAATACAAGAGGTTTAGATAAATATAGAGACCCGTGAATCTTATCCTGGAATCTCTCATTCAAAAAGAAGTAGAAAAGCTATTGAGTGTAAGAATAGTCTTCCCAATTAGGCATTCTACCTGAGTGGCCAATTTAATCCCAGTCAAAAATAATAATTGAGAAATTAGATTATGTGTTGATTTCAGAAACTTGAACAAAGCTTTTGAGAAGGACAACTATCCACTATTTTCCTTAGATGAGGTTATTTAGATAGTTTGGATGAATTTTTAGATTATAACCAGGTGCTAATATAATAAGAAGATATAAATAACACTGCATTTACCACAAAGTGGGGCACTTATGCATACAAAAGGATGACTTTTAGCCTAATTAATACAAGAGACACATTTCAACGAGTAATAGATCACACATTTTGAGGATAAACATGTAAATGTATAATCATTTATATAGATAACTTCATTATTTTCTCCAAGAATAGGAATGATCACATAGGCCATCTGTAATCAATCTTTAAAACATATCAAAGGTTTGGCATCTTGTTGAACCCAAAGAAGAGCATATTTGGAGTTACTAAGGGCAAGATTTTTGGACATATCATTACCAAATAAGGAATCATCATCAATTCATATAGAATCCAGGCAATTTTAAATATTGTGCCACCAAACAGTAAGAAGGAGCTCAAGTCTTTCTTTGAGAAAATTAATTTTGTAAGAAAGTTCATCTTAGAATTTGTAAAAAATGTGAAACCCTTGAATGCAATGCTCAAATAGGATGCTAAATTGGACTGAAAAGTTGATGCTCAAAATTATTTTCAAGACATCAAAGATGCTATATCTTAGGCCCCATAACTTATTAATACAGATTTCACAAAGGACTTCTACTTGAAAAAACATGTAATATGATTGCATACGAACACCAGATCTAGATGTGAGACTAATAACAAAGACATTCACCATGAAACAATGAGAGTAAAGTTAAACACATCATAACATAGATATATATGAAAAAACCTCCAAAGAGGTAAGAAACCCACAAAGATTATTCATATTATTAGAAACTAACAAGTATCTGATACAATCTTTCTTCCTCTCACTTCTTTTTTCATTGCATCTTACAATATAAACTCTTTATTATATAGGCAAGATAATCTGCCCATTATAAATGACTTTTTTCAACCACCACATTAATGGGTCCAACCTCTCTAAATATCATTTAATATATTTTATTATTTATTTACATGAGGATAAACTCATGATAAATAATAAAATATATTATTATTTAACTAATATAATTTAATGTATTAAGGGTACATAAATAATACCACTTAACCATTAATTGTTCCAATACTCCCCCTTCATGTTAAGTGATGGTACATGATGATTTATAGGAGGTAACAACATAATGAACTTACACTCTATGAACCATATATGTTAAGTTTTAAGAGGTAATAATTTAAGAAAACATCTTTCATCATACCATAGTCACCTTTAAAGAAATTATTTTATATAAACATAATCACCTAAAGGTATTACACTATTTAACTATAGACACCCAAAGGTATTACACTATGTAACCGCAATCACATAATCAACTTTAAAAGAATTACACTCTACAATTATAGATACCCAAAGGTATTACATTATGTAACCACAATTACATAGTCATCTTTAAAGGAATTACACTATACATTCATAGACATCTAAAAGTTTTGCACTATGTCCCCATAGGCACCTTTAAAATAATTACACGATGTTATTCTAAACCATTTAAAGTGAGTTTAAGATAGCGTGATTGTGAGACTACATCCAACAGTGAGAATACATTCCATAATTTTTCATGAATAATCAACCAAACATATTGGAGTCTTTTATAACATAAAGACCTCTATGCTATTATGTATTGGGTATAATGTAGACTTCCATATAAAATTTAAAAAAATCACATAAAGTGATATATTATAATGATTTATAATAAGAATAAGTATAGAGAAATAGAAGAAAACACACGACCCATACAACTGTTAAGAAGTGACATTGTCATGCACACTCCCCTTTATTGGTAACTTTGATAAGTCCAAAATTGAATAAACTTTCATAGGCTTTAATTTATTGGTGATACATTGGATTTTTTACCAAATTTATAAAATTTTAATTATCACTAAGAAGATTGGTATAATGAGGAACTTCCACAGGATGTTCTATCATCCTTCATAGCCACAAAGCTTCTTTAGCAACTTCCACATGAAGTGCTTCAAGTGATATCACCTACACCAAACATAAACATATATCTAAAAGTATACTCATCATAATATGGTTAGCATCACAATAACTAAATAAATTAGTATAATAAAAAAATAATATAAATCAAAGTTTACAGTTTCTTTTATATATCAAAGGATTTGCTTTGCTAATTTCTAATGATCTAAGTATATATCTTTCATGAATCTGGAAGAAACACCCATATTTTATGAAATATCTATTCTAATAATTGTTAGATAAATCAAAATATCAATAAGATATTTGTAAATAGGGGTTAGCTTTATTGCACACAATTTTTGGATCAAGCTCAACACAACCTTCAATAAAAATATATGTAAGCTTGCAATCAAACATATTAAATTTAGTAAGTAGGTTATGTGATGCACATACAATAAATTCACTAACAATCTGATAATAAGTTAACCAAACATTACATATATTATTAGGAATAATTTCATATTATAATTTGAGTCATGAATATTTTTTCTCCTTTTTAAAGTTGACAATACAAGTTTGCATTTTATATTAAATTGAAAAAGAAATTTTAGAAAGCAAAAATTTTAATGTGATTTATACTTGATTTTGTAATAAATACATATATTTTAGTGTGTAAACAACACTAGCCACTTTAGTTGATTGAAAAATAATTTAAAAACATAAATAATTGCAACAAGGGTGAAAGTTGTCACAATTATCATAAATAGTGTTGTAAATTACATTGTTTGAATAAATTATTGTAAAATAAATAATAGAAGGTTTAAAATCAAATAAAATACCATCTCAAAGTGTTCAGAAGTGTAAAATCTTAAATATCAATTGGTCACATGATCATCTTTGACAAAGAATATGATAAATCAAAAGTGTCAAAAGTATCGAAAGCGTTGCAAGCTTCACATGTGAAGTTTTGCATGACATCTATTTTTAGTGATTTAAAACTTGAAATTTTTTGAAAATTGCCATCCAAAGCTACTGGTAGATCCAGATCTATGATTTTGAATTGTAAAATGATATTTTAATGCTCTTACTACTATTATGGCATACTATGGCACCCAAGTAGAATAAAAAAAATTCATATTTTCTTTTGCTGCTCTTTAGGGTCTAAAAATAGCTCCAACAGGCTTAAATATTGTATAAAATATGAAATAAACCTTTAAATATCAAAAAATGATTGAAAATACATGATTTCTATTTTTTTTCTTATTCCATGGCCATACAAGTTGAAGCATGATACTTGGGAGGAGAGAAAAAAATTAAAAAACATCGTAGGAGATCAAATCAGATAAAATAAATATCAAAATTACTTAGAAATGATCAAACTAAACAAACAAATAAAACAAAACTAAGATTTACTACCTAAAATCTGATCTTTCACTAATTTTTATGTCACACATGCTAAAAAATAACATTTGAAAGGAGAGAAAAATTTGAAATGAGCTATAAGAGTCCAAATCAACTGAAATAAAGGTAAAAAATTATTTGGAAATGGTCAAACTAAGCCAATGCAATGACCAGAATGAAAATTTACTATACATTTAAAAAAAAAAAGGTCATATAAAAACCATAAAAGAATTTTCAAACACTAATTCACTCACTTGTTGGATCTCTTAATATTTGCAACTCTTTGTAAGTGTTAGATCTATAACTAAAGAGCTTCAACCACCTTCATATAGAAAATTAGTTCAAAAAATAAGAAAATCTTAAAAAAATTTAATGCTTAAAAAATTATTTTTTATCCATTTTAAGATTCTCAGTTAGATCTATGACATGAAAATAGGTTTAAAATATGAAAAATTGCATAGATATGAGATTTTTGGGCTTTTAAGAGAGAAAAAAGTAGAATAAATTTCTACAGAAAAAGAAGATTGAAATTTTTTATGATCATATCATGGCTTGAAAAATAGATGAATCTAGGCTTGAACATAAGTTAAAAAATTTTGATCTAGGATCTTAGCACTTGATCACACATGAACTAGATCTGATATCATGATAGAATAAATAATACGATTGCATACGAACCCCAGATCTAGATGTGAGACCAATAGCAAAGACATTTACCATGAAATAATGAGAGCAAATGTGAATATACCATAACACATATTTACCTGAGAAAACTTTCAAATAGGTAAAAAACTCACAAAGATTATTCATCATATGAGAAACTAATAAGTACCTAATACAGTCTTTCTTCCTCTCACTTCTTTTTTCATTACATCTTATAATATAAAATCTTTATTATATAGGCAAGGTAATTTGCCTATTATAAACGACTTTTTCCAATCACCACATCAATGGGTCCAACCTCTCTAAAGGTCATGTAATATATTTTATTATTTATTTATATGAGGATAAACTCATGATAAATAATAAAAAATATTATTATTTAACCAATGTAATTTAATGTAGTAAAGGTACAAAAATAATACCACTTAACCATTAATTGTTTCAATACTACTTATACTCATTTTCTTCAAAACATACAATTGCTGATATCATAATGCAAAAGAAAGATGAGACTAAACATCCCATTGCATTCATGAGCACAAATTTGAAGGATACATAACTCAAGTACTCGATGATTGATAAACATATCTTTACTCTTGTGAAAGCGGTGAAAAAATTCTAACACTACATCCTGAGAAATAAGACTAACGATATTATTCCTAACTTTGTTGTCAAGCTTACCTTGTCACATAATGAATTGAGAGAATGCAAAGGCAAATGGATAGCAAAGTTACAAGAATTTGATATATAAATCAAGCTTGCTAAAATTTTTTAGGGTCAGGGCATCATCCAACTCATGACTAAGATTAAACCACACATTACTATTGAAGAGGTTTGTGAGGCCCAGGTGTCTAGAGAGAAATGGTATACTGACATAATTTAATATCTACTTATAGGTACTTGTCCCTTAGAACTCAATCGATAATGAAGGAGATATTTGATGTTCAAAGCTGCTCACTATATGATTAAGGAGTTATTTATAGGAGAAATTATGAAGACATCTACCTTTGATGTGTATCAAGAGAAGAGGCTCAAGAAATTTTGGATAACCTACACAAAAATATAGGCAGTGGTCATCCATCTAAGAACACCATAACTCACAAAATCTTAATAATGAGATATTATTGGCCACTAGTATTCAAGGATAGCCATGCCCATATAAAGACATGTCATGAATGCCTAGCTTTAGTAAAAAAAATACATGAAGCAATGACCTCACAACCTGTGGTTGACGGAAGGCCATTTACCTAGTGGGGGTTGGACTTCATTGGCATCATTAACCCAAACTCTTCAGCAAGTCATAAGTTTGTACTCACTACCATAAATTACTACATCTGATGGACTAAGGTAGTAGCCATAAAGAATTACAAATCACAAGATGTGATTCGCTTCTTAGAAAAACACATCACAACCAGATTTATCACTCTCATCTTTCTAGTTTGTGACAAGGGATCAATGTTCATATCAACTAAATTCACTGAATGGGCTCATGACAATCAAATCACCATCATATCATCTTCCAACCACTATCCTTAAGGAAA
The DNA here is from genome assembly GCA_037957365.1 of Torreya grandis. Taxonomy (NCBI): domain Eukaryota; kingdom Viridiplantae; phylum Streptophyta; class Pinopsida; order Cupressales; family Taxaceae; genus Torreya; species Torreya grandis. The sequence continues at coordinate 234,624 of JARHVA010005099.1, read as the reverse complement.
TGGATTGGTTGAATCAATGAATAAGAACCTAATAAATGAAATTAAAAAATTAGTTGGGGACAAGCCTAACGACTAGCATAATCTACTTAAGTATGCCCTTTGGGTAGACTAAACAAGATATAAGTAGGCCTTTATGGCCTCACCCTATCTACTAGTGTATGGATGACGATGAGTATTCCCCATCATACTAAAGTTTCTAGCCTATCAACTCATGTAAGAATATATGAAACCAAATGACAAAGCATAATCTCAATGATTGGATATAATATAAATGGAAGACTCAAAGACTAAAGCCCTAAAAACTTTTAGTAAACATCAAAAGTAGTCAAAAAATAATTTGATAAAAGGGCAAAATTTAAATCATTTAGGATCTTCGATCTAGTGATTTTGTGGGATAAAGCCCATGAAAAGAAAGGACAACATGATAAAGTTATCCCACTATGGATTGGACCATACTAGATTTCAAGGAACATGGGCAATAATACATTTCATTTAAGGGACCTTCAAGGCGATGAACTTACATATTCAGTCGACGAGCAATTTTTGAAACATTATTTCATGGTTAGACCATCTAAAGTTTCTTTTAAGTGATGAAGAAAGTGTGGTATAGGTAGTAGTAGTTTAATTTATTACTTTATAGTTTAGTTTCCTACTTTATAGTTTAATTTCTTGATTTCTAGTTTAGTTTTTTGCTTTCTAGTTTAGTTTTCCTTCTTTTTATGTTAGGCATTTTGTTGTTTCCTGTGACAATCTAAATTGGTTTATCTTGATAAAGACAAACTAACGTCCTACTTGTTAGACTCCTATTCATGCTTAGATTTATATATGGGAAAGTCATTAGGGGTTGTGTCACAAATGAATATTTCTCCTAGGTATGTGAAAGTTAATCTCAAATACTCCATATAAAATTTTAAAAAATTCTCACTCTATTAGACCAAGCACACTTATCATACTAATACTTGTTGGAGGTGATAATCACTAGTGTAGATGTAACTAGCAGAGACATTCTAGTAAATGATTTGTTTTATAAGTACACCAAGTCATAGTGGTTTCAGTTCTCCTTCTTCCATTCAAATTTAAAAATAAAATATAAAAGAACCAATGGGTTAAAAAAGAGCAATCAATAAATCCCAAAGAAAGTCAAAAGGGGATCAAAGACTCACATGATGAAATAAAGTCAATGCACCATGCATCATTCTTAAGAAATAAAGGAAGAGGAGACAAAAAACCCAAAGGTATCTCTGTTGTGGTTATAGATGCCTAGCCGGTAACAAAGTAATCCTTGAGATCTCTTAATTTAATGATCTTCAAAATAACTATAGCAAAACCTATAGCTACTCCAAGTCCTTGTAAAGATCCTTATGATAGGAGTTAAATAACATCACTTTATCACACATAGATCCATGGATGCAAAGGAAAGTATGTTGTATGATGTAGTTGGGAGTCTTTCTCATATCTCTGATTCAAATATTCTTCTATGGCATAGTTCATGTTTGATTTGAAGTTGCTAACCAAGATTCTGAGTTCTCAAATCTTTGAAAGTATTCTCCCTGTAAGTCATCACTTGTTATACCCAACATTCCCTTTTTTTTTAGAAAATAATGGGGACCCACTTTTACTTTGGATGTGGCTTGTGTTTTTTAAGTTTTCCTTTTCATTTTATGAAAGTTTTATCAAAATTTTTCTTAATCTCAACACATGGAAGTACAAACAAATATGTTTTACATTTTAGACTAACTTATTAATGATTTTTGGTAGTTTTGTACTTATACATACTTTAGGACTTGGTTTTATTTAAAACTATTTTGTTGTCAAAGGTTTTAGTCAGATATTTTGTTTAATATTTTTGGTAGATGGACTATTTAAGTTTGGATAATTTTTTCAAGGTTTTTTCATCAGAGAAACTATTCGGGACTTGTTCATTAGATAATTTGTTCAGGATAATCTTTTTCAGCTTTTGTGTTTAAAGATTGTGTTTGGGACTTGTTCATCAAAACTTTTGTTTGTGACTTTTGTTCAGGGTTTCCTTTATTTTCATCCAATTTTATAAGGAGATATTTCTTCATGATTTTGGTCATCATAGATTTTGTTTAGAGATTTTGTTCGATTATTATTTTGAAGGATTTGGTCTTCACACATTTTTTTTGAGGTTTGTGTTTAGAGATTTTGGTTTGAAAGAATTGGCTCGGTCTTAACATGAAACACAACTCTCAACTCCCAACTACTGAAATCCCACTAGACTTAGCCAACAAAGTGAAACTGCTTTGTGACTCTTGCCAAAAAATGTAAAGAAGTGGCTTCCCCACCAACCAAACTAAAAATATTTGAATTTTGTAGATAAATAAAGTATATGAACATTGGATATTAAAACTACATGAAATGGAATTGAATGCAAAAGTCTATATCAATGACTTGCAACTATCAATGTGCTCATTTATGGCAAGTGAATTTGAACTCAATTGCTACTCTATGAATAAAGTCCTAGCCACCTATGCATCTATTATAAAGAACCAACCAATATAAAGGAGTTTTATAAGTCTATGACACTAAATTTGAGCAAACCAGACAATTGAAATGACTTCATCATCCTAAATAGTCACAGGAGTATTGCCACCATCCTCATTTTCCATTAAGGATTTTATAGAATATAAAAACATGGTATTTGATGCAACAATCTTAAATTATAGGTATTCTAATTATTTAGAATTATGGGATGCCATTGATGTTGTCGATGCATTTTTTCATGAATGCAATTTATCCTCAACACAGTGCCAATTGGTAATAGATCTACTCTCCCTAAAGAGATAAGGATGACACTTCATGACAACTAAGCTCGAGGTCATGCCATATATCGATTTTTGAAAGACTTATTCTTTACCGATAAGGTGACACAAGATATCTTCCTTCATCACATGGATTACAAGATGGTTGTGGCTTGCATCTCAGGTGATGAGTTCCAAAGGTACTCATCTTTGTAAATTATAAATGCTATATTAGATATGCATAGGGTGGTAATATAGAACAAGCATAATTCAATTGAGAAAACTCAGAGCTCATGGATTATTCCTAGGAAATATATGGTACTGAAGGGAAAATCCCTCATACCCATTAGCAAATTTATAATGGGGGTCCACATCAGGATGACCCTATTGAAATGGATATATGGCATGCCAAGTATCCATTTTCTCCTCTTGGACTGGATGCCACTTCTAGACATGTTGATGACCTCTGACATGAGTTTTGTCCTAGGGGAGATTATCAATTTTAAGCTAAGGAAACAAGTTATACATAAAGGTAAAAGGCCCAATTCAGTAGGGAATTTTTTTATGATGGCATACCTCCTAGATGTAGTAATAGGAATAATGTATAGGGACTTTGGGGAGATTTGGAGCCCATTTATAGACTGCATAAAGAATCTGATCTATGATTATTTTTAATTCATGAACATGTATGCATATACCAAGCATATTATTTGGATTATAGAGGATGTATATCCATAGGTGTGATAAGTTATCCATGAGGCCCCACTACCTAGAATATCTAAAAGTATAGCAAATACATTGGCATGTCAATGTGACTATTGGTTATATCCAAACTATACGATGATCATGGTCAATAGGAATAATGTCAACCCCTTGTACCTCCCTAAATACATGCCTGATAAGCTCATAGAGTAAGAAAATTTATTCTATCTTTGGTGGAATGTGGAAGAAGATTTGATAAAGTAGAAAAAAAGCACGTTCTATGGGTCCCACATGATCATAAGTTTAATGTGCTGTACAGTGAGAAAACATTTTAGGGATGTAGGTAATAAAAAGAAGCATTATCATTTGGCTACCTTACCTCATAGAGATTAGGACCCTCATGGTCAGATTCAAAAGCATATCTAGGGATTTGACATTTCACACTATCACATTTCATATGATAACAATTTTTTCTTCTTAAATGTAAAAGATGACATCCAAATAATGGAAAGGGAAAAATAGAGGAACAAGGTAAGCCTTCTCAAAAATATACTCAAGTATTGAAGGCTGAAAAGATAGATCATGATGTGAGTGAAATTGAGCATAGAGGGGATCAAGAGGATCTAATTTTCTTAGACTCTTCTGATGTAGAAGGCTAAGATCACCCAACTGTATTGCCAGTGCAAGATGTTAATACTACCTCAATTCAATAAATATTTTCCTTAGATAAAAATTCTACACTATGATATAGAAGGAAGCCAAGGAATCCTCACCTCATAGAAAACCCAGTTGTTGATGAATCATAAATAGATACACCTTCAGTCCAACAATAAATAGTAGCAAAAAAAGAAATGGAGGAAGAGGAAGAATTATATAGAGCAAAGGCACTAAGCCTTATAGATGGTAGAGGGAAAAGATGAATGATAGATGACCAATTAGGTAAGAAGGCTCAACGTTCATGCCCTTCTTCCCAAATTTCATTTGATTCAATTATCCTTAGTGTTGTGGTAAAATGCCTTTGCTCATACCAAAGCTTGATGATGTTACCTTCACCCTTGTCATTTTTGTTTCCCCAATGCTTCCAACAATATCTATTTCTACCACCACTATGGAAATTACATATGTGACTTCTACATCCTAACCTAAGACTACGAGGGTTTCTAATAATATTGAAACAACATTGGTTAGCTCACAACTCCATGTCTCTTCCACTCAAATCAACCTGCCAATGCCTTCCACAAACTCCTCCCAAGATACTACTATCATATCCTCAAGGAAGGCTAAAAGGGGCAAATAAGCTAATCTGAGGTCAAAGGCTTCTCAGAAACCAAATTTAAAACTCATAAAGTTACCTTCTATTAGTTCCATGTTTCATAAATCCTTAGGAAGCATCCAAAGGTTCATGAAGAATAAAGTGGAGGATGAAGTAGGTAGAGAAATAATTTTTGAAGAAAGGCAAGAAGTCTTTATTTTAGTCAAAAGGAAGACTATGAAGACATGATAGTCCCCATATATAGAGGAATTTAAGTCCCTTATAGAAACTCATAAAAATGTTATGATAGCATTACATTAGGGGACTAAAAAAGCCAGGCAAGAGCTTGAGCAAGAATTAGAGTAAATAAAGGAGCAATACAAAATAATCCATATTCCTTAGGGAATTGAGATCAAAGTTCAACATGCCACATCTAAGCTATATAATGCTCTAGAAGCTATTGATGCAATGAGGGTAGATTGGTTCCCTACATAACCCAAACTCATCAATTATTTAATTATTGAAAATAAGATGAAAATAAATTGAAATTGATTATTACTTATACTACTAATAAGGCAAATATCCATTTGGACTTAATGACACCATTGGAGGCATCAAATTTCCTCAATTTGTGGTAATTAGAATGCAAGAGGCTAGAGAGTGGATTACCATAGTTGGTGTAGTAATGCTTAAGTATTAGGAACATGAAGCTCTCATTTTGAAAATCCTAGAAGAATTGAAGTTGTCTAAGGCAAGGGAAAATATAGGTAAACTTATTAGTAGGATCAATTTTGATCAACTCCTTCAGCAGGTATCTAAAAATTTCAAACAGAGCCTACAAGGATTAGCAATTGAAGAAATTGAAGTTGGGTGTTTTGCTAGGAAGAAGGTAATGGAAGTTGAAATTTTCAAGATCAACTTATAAAACACAAAGGTAGATTATGTCAAGCTCTTCAATTAAGTTATCAGGGTGCACATAACCTCATTAATTAACTTGGACATCATCAAAGGTAGCATGGTGTAGGACACAAGTGTTATCTAGAGTTTGAGGTGAAGAACAAGACTGATGCTACAACTTCTAGTTCAACACAAGTATGTACAATGATGACTCCAAAAATTAGTGCATCCATGCAAACATCCACCCAACCTTAGTTCAAAGGCTAATTTTGTATGCATCAATATAAAGGTGTTAGTTTTTTATTTGTAGTGTTCTTTTGTTGGAACTTAAGTATGAAAGTTGTCCAAATTGTTTGTAAGCATACACACATTACATTGCATTGTAAAGGTTAACTTTATTTTTAAAAATTATAAAATAACTATATGTATACATTACATATAGTTTTGAAACTAAAATTAGAATATAATGTCTAATTACAACATGTAATTACAATTTTGGATGCACTTGGAGGATGAGGTGACCCCTCCCCAAGTCTATATATGTGTCTAGAACCCTCATTTTCAAGGGTCAGAAAAATAAATATAAGAGCACATCAAATTTGATTGTCGCAAATGTGTTGGTATATTTTATTTCCATATTCTATGTAATCAAGTTTTATCTTTATATTTTTTTGATTTAGTAATTCTAAGTGTGAAATAACTATGAAGAATTCCTCTTGATTATGATTAATATGCTGATTTTAAATGTGCAGTAGTTATTGAAGAAGTATCAAATAATTATTGATTATATGCAAGTAGGTTGACTGTCTTATCATTCCAAGTGTGTAAAGGTGTTTTATATGATATAGTCTTCTATATGTGTGTCGTAGATACATTAGATACCTCCCTGATCTAAGACATAATCTTATAATTATAGGTGTGTAACAACTACTCCAAAAGGAACAACCTTTGGCCCAAATCACTGAGTTTCCTCTATCAATTTATCATAGACTGCTTGACTGTGTTTGTCTATGTGTGTGAAATAGCTTCTAACAATAAACATTGGTTTTGAAAATACTTATCTACAAATAAACAAACCCAAAAGGTAATTCTTGAATTCATCAAGCTCTATTTTCCACTCTACCCTTTCCCTCTTTTTGGAGTTTATTACTGAGATCTACCCACTTTAGATTAGTATCCACCCATCTACCAACTCACCTAGTTTTGAATTTATTTTAGATATCATTCATCCACATGTAGTCTTAGTTAACAAATTTCATGCTCTTCTTGCTATTCCATCACCTAGTTATTCAAACTGGATAGCTACAACTCATGGCCTAGAGTTTATATCCATTGAGATCTTGAAATGTTAGAGGCTACCACATTATCAATTGGTGTGCATAAAACCATATAAACATTATTTTTGGTTTTATAAGGAGGGACTTGAGCCTTTATTATAAAATAGGTTATTACCTACATTGAGTTGCATTGGAGTCATCCAAGAGAGTGACCAAATCTAGATCTCAGGCTAGTCTTCTAGTCTCACCTTTGTCAAATCATAGAAGGCCTAGATTTGTACCAACTGCCTCTATCAATAACAGAGATAAAACACCTTCCCTAGTAAGAAACACTCCCCTTGTTAATCATCTTATAGTTCAACCACCTTGATTGGTCAGATTTTCTACTACCATCCTAGGGGATGTGCATGACCTATAAAAGAATCTTGGAAAGTATCTACCATCCTTCTCTCCATCAGGAGGAAGAATGATAGAAGGACACATCAAGTATTTCAAAGATACATTGAGATTTATGAATGTTATTAATGAATATGTTTCATGCAAACTTTTTCCTTTCACACTAATGGATGCTACTTATGTTTGGTATCTTAATCTACAAAAGAATTCCATTACTTTCTAGAATCAATGTCAAAGTGATTTTATTACATAGTTTGGGTAGGTCACCTACCCCAGTTTGATATACCAATACTTTAGTAGCATGAAGCAGGATCCCAACAAACTAGTCTAGGCCTTCAATACAAGATTTTAGAATATGTATAACTAGTTAAGCCTAATGTATAAACCAATAGAAGTGTTGGCATTATAAATGTAGAAGAATGCTCTAGATCTAATTACTACAATTTTATTGTGAATATCTACTCCTAAAAACACTTTAGAATTGGACTATGAAGAGGGTATCATCATTGATAGACAACTTAATCCTCAAGTGCCTTGCACACCTAGTGTTAACAATGGTCTCCTAACATTTAATCTAGTTCCACATGTGAAGCAGAACATCACAGTATTTAATCAGAATTAGCTATACATGCTACCTCCTCTGATGCAAACATCATACCCAAATTATAATTTCTTAAACAACCATGCACTTGGTAATGGTTACCAACAAAACTAACATTTATTTCCATCCCTTACTATAGCTGTCTAGGCCACAAACTCTACTAAAGTAGAGATAGATGCCATACAAAAATAATTCATTAGTTAAGCAATGATTTTCTTGGCATGAAAAGAAAGATAGGAAATGATAATATCCCAAATAATAATTAGAATTATGGGTTCCAAAGTATAATATACCCTTCAATTGCCTACAAATAATACAAAGCAATCCAACAAGCCTTTAGAAATCAATATAGTAGAGATAACCATTCCCAATTGGTACAAAATTCACCCAATGTGTGTAGAATTCATAATAAATATCAACATGGTGAAATTGATAGTGTTCAATTCTGTGTATCTTTTGAGATCTTTTGAAGAGAGGTGGTGAGGCAAGATTTGATGCATAACCCACCTGAATTCCATTAGGATTCTAGCTCTTCAAGCACTACCATGTTTTTTGAGATCAATGAGTTTCCTTTCTCGAGTGAAGATGACAACATACTGGAAGACAAAAATAATGAGATTTATGCCTTCCAACCATATCAAAAAGATAGTTACAACCTAAGGAATAGACAAACCTTCACAACATATACTCCTCTAAATAGTACAACTTTTCCACTGAATCTAAAAGCTAATAATAATCTATCTCCCCTGAAAGGGAATGATCAGCCTCAAAATAAGGAGGAACAAAGAAGAGGGGGGCATAAAATTGTTGAGGACATGAAGAAAATCAAAGCAAACATCACCCTTCATGAATTAGCCTAGATCATTGAATAGAAAGAACTGCTATGGAAGTATATCATGGGGAAGGTCCCCATGGAAAAGACAAAATCTCCTATAGAGAAAACAAAAGCTTCTGATACCATCATATATAAAAGCACGTCAGAGTATCCACCCTTTTTTATAACCATTAGGGCATTTAGAAAGAATATTCAAAATTGCATAGTTGATTCTGGAGCTTCATTATCTATGATGCCTACTTCCATTTGTCAAAATCTTGGCCTAACTCCAAGCCCATCAAAGAGAACAATCTCATAGTTAGATAAAATAGTGGTACGAGTGATTAGAGAACTAACTAATGCACATATTCAGGTAGGATCTAAGCCATGAGTATAGATGACTATCGACATCCTTGTAGTAGACATACCTAAAGGCTATGGACTGTTGCTGAGTAGGCATTGGTCTAAAACACTTAATGGATATCTCTCAATAGATTTCACTCACATTTGGCTACCATGGAGAGGACTTCCGAACCAAATATGGATTGATTAGGAATTGGTAATGAAGTATCCATTCATAGAGTATAATGTCAAGAATGAAGAGATAAGTTATGAATCCCCTAGCCTTGGTATTATACTTTCACCATATGATATGTAATATAAAAATTGGAATCCTAAGTCCTTGTCTAAATATGGACTCTCCACTTTGATGGTGCCAGATCAAAACATGGATTAGGAGTAGGAATTGAATTGATTAATCCATAAAGGAAGAATTTCATAGTAACCCACAAATTACAGTTTCATTGCACCAACAACAAATCCAAATATGAAGCATATATTTTTGGATTGCACTTTTCTAACAAAAACAATGTCAAACAACTTTTGGAATATAGGGATTCAGAGCTAGTAATCAATTGGGTTAAAAAAATACCAGTGTAAGTTGTCATAGCTAAACATATATAAACACATAGAATGGGATTTGATTGAATCCTTTGATACTTTTAATATAGTGACTATTTCCATGAATCAAAATCAAGCTATGGATTCACTAGCTACTTCAATTGATAATTTGGAGCCTCTCCAAGAATCCAAAGTAAAGAGATTATCCATTGAGTTAGTACCTTGTTATTTTGTTCCTAACAACATAGAGAATTTATAATTATTTGACGATGACCAACAGATCATCTAGTTTTTAACTAATTCAAGATAATTTGAGTCACAAATTATTGATGATAAAGAAGTTAGTTATCTCTACCAAAAGGAGTCAAGAAGGAAGGTGTCATTAATCTCAAAGAAAATCATTTCCCACTTGGAATGGTTTTTTTAGAAAGAGCATTTAAGATAGATCGTCAATCTCAACAACAAAGGAAAGCCAAGGTTAGTGAGTTTGACTTCAAAAGGGAGAATTTAGAGGATGAAAGTAATCCACACTACATTAACATTGGCTTTAATTTCACTCTATAAGAAAGTTAATAGGTGAAGGATTTACTCAAGCAATACAAAGACGTAACTTCATGGATGTATGAGGACTTGAAGGTTTATGACCCAAAGTTCATCACCTATAAAATCATAGACCATAAGTGGTTTAGAAAAAGATAGAGACCCATGAATCCTATCCTAGAACCTCTCATTCAAGGAGAATTATAAAATTTGTTGAGTGCAAGGATAGTCTTCCTAATTAGGCATTCTACCTAGGTGGCCAATTTAGTCCTAGTCAAAAATAATAATGAATAGATAAGATTATGTGTTAATTTTATAAATTTAAAAAAATATTTTGAGAAGGAAAACTATCCACTACCCTCCCTAGATGAGGTTATTCAAATAGTTAGTGGCTCTAAAATGATGTCATGTTTGGATGGATTTTTAGGTTATAACTAGGTGTTAGTACAATCAGAAGATAGAATGAATATTGTATTTATCACAAAGTAGGATACCTATGCATACAATACGATACATTTTGGCCTAATTAATATAGAAACCATGTTTTAGAGAGTAATGAATAACACATTTCAAGGATTAATAGGTAAGTTTAAAATCATCTATATGGATGACCTCACTCTTTTCTCCAAGAATAGGAATGATCATGTAGGCCATCTGCAATCAATCTTCAAAAGATGTCAAAGGTTTGGCATCTCATTGAACCCCAAAAAAATGTATTTGGAGTTACTAAGGGAAAGATTTTAGGACATATAATTACCAAATAAGGAATCATCATTGATCTAGATAGAATCTAGGGGATTAAAAAGATTGTGCCACCAAATAGCAAGAAAAAGCTCAAGTCTTTCTTTGGGAAAATTAATTTTGTAAGAAAGTTCATCTCAAGATTTGTATAATTTGTGAGACCCCTAAATGCAATTCTCAAATAGGATGCTAAGTGGAATGGATAGCCAAGGATTGGAATTCTTTTTAAGACATCAAAGTTGTTGTATGTCAAGCCCTAGTACTCATTAGTCTAGATTTCACAAAGGACATCTAATTATATTAATTTAATTTAAAACATACAATTGTTTTTGTCATAACACAAAATAAAGATGAGACTGAACATCCCATTTCATTCATGAGCACAAATTTGAAGGATGCAATACTCAATAACTCCTTGTTTCATAAACATATCTTCACTCTTATTAAAGTGATGAATAAATTCTGACACTACATCTTGATAAATAAGACTATCATTATTATGTCTGACCCTATTGTCAAGCTTACCTTGCCATAAAATTAATTGGGAGCATGTAGAAGTCAATGCATGATAAAACTATATGAATTTGATATAGAAATCAAGTTTGTTAAAATTATACGGGGTCAAGGCATCATCCAAATCATGACTGAACCTGACCCATGTATTACTATTGAAAAGGTTTGTGAGGCCCAAGTGTCCAGAGGTAAATGGTATACTGACATAATTCAATATCTGCTTATAGGTACTTGTCCCCTAAAACTCAATCGAGAATGAAGGAGAGCTTTGAGGCTCAAAGCTACTCACTACATGATTAAGAAAGGAGTTATTTATAAGATAAATTATGAAGACATATACCTTAGATGTTTATCAATGGAAGAGGCTCAAGAAATTATGGATAAACTACACCAAAAGATAGGCAGTGGTCATCCATCTAGGAACACCATAACTCACAAAATATTAAAAATGGGATATTACTAGCCAACAATCTTCTAGGATGCCCATGCCCATATAAGGACATGTCATGTATGCCAAGATTTAGAAAAAAAAAGTACATGCATCAATGCCATTGTAACCTGTGGTTAAGGGAAGGCCATTTTCCCAATGGGGGTGGACTTCATTGGTGTCATTAACCCAAACTCTTCAGCAGGTCATAAGTTTGTACTCACTACTATAGATTACTACACCTGATGGATTGAGGCAGTAGTTAAAAAGAATTATAGAGCACATGATGTGATTCAATTCTTAGAAGAACACATCATAACAAGATTTGGGACTCCCATCTCTCTAATTTGTGACAATTAACCAATGTTCATATCAATTGAATTCACTGAATGGGCTCGTGATAATTAGATCACCATTAGGTCATCTTCTAATCACTATCCTCAGGGAAATGGATTGGTTGAATTGATGAATAAGATATTGATAGATTCAATTAAGAAATTAGCTAGGAATAAGCCTAGGAATTGACATAATCTACTTAAGTATCCCCTTTGGATAGATTGAACAAGATATAAGCAGACTCTCAAGGCCTCACCCTATCTACTAGTGTATGGATGATGACCAATATTCCCCATCATGCTAATGTTTATAACCTATCAATTCATCCAGAAATATATATAACCAAATGAAAAAGCATAATTTTGATTATTGGATATAATAAAAATGGAATACTCAAGGGTTGAAGCCTTATAAACTTTCAATAAACATCAAGACATAGTCAAAATATGGTTTGACAAAAGGGTTCAAAGCATTTAGGATATCTGATCTAGTGCTTATGTGGGATAAAGCCCATGAAAATAAAGGACAACATGATAAATTTGCCATACTATGAATTAGACCATACTATATTTTAGATATCCTAGGCAATAATGCATTTCATATAAGGTAGCTTCAAGGTGATGAACTTACATATCCAGTCAACAGGTAGTTTTTGAAACATTACTTCATGGCTATACCATCTAAAGTTTCCCTTGAGTGATGAAGAAATCATAGTAGAGGTAGTAGTAGTTTAGTTTCCTACTTTATAGATCAGTTTCCTTATTTATAGTTTAGTTTCCTATTTTTTAGTTTAGTTTCATGCTTTCTAGTTTAGTTATCTTGCTTTCTATGTTAGGCATTTTGTTGTTTCCTATGTCAATCTAAATTGGTTTATCCTGATACAACCAAACTAACATCCTAAATGCCGAACTCCTATTCATGCTTAAATTGATATATGGGAAAGGGAAATTGTAAATGGACTCACAATTTGGGATTTTTTCACAAAATTTTTATACTTATGTGTTTAAGATCTTCAAGATTTGGTTATGTAATGACAGTCATTTAGGGTTGTGTCACAAATGAATATTTCTACCAGGTATGTGAAAGTTGTTCTCGAATACTCCATATAAATTTAGAAAGTTTTCTCACTCTATTGAACCAAGCACACTTGTCATACTAATACTTGTTGGAGGTGATAATCACTAGTGCAGATGTAGCTGGTAGGGACATTCTAGTAAATCATTTATTTTATAACTACACTAGCTCATAGTGGTTTTGTCTCTCCTTCCATTTAAATAAAAAAAGAAAAGAACCAATGGGTTAAAAATTATAGATCAATAAAACCCAAAGAAAAATAAAAAAGGGATCAAAGACTCACATGATGAAATAAGGTCAATGTACCATGCATCATGCTCAATAAATGAAGGAAGAGGAGAGAAGGAAACCAAAGGTATCTCTATCAAGGCTATGGATGCCTGGATGGTAATAGAGAAATGAATAAGCCCCCTTGATTTAATGAGCTTAAAAAGAACTAGATACAAACCTACAAATAATCCAAGTCTTTATAAATATCCTCATGATAAGAGTTAAATAAAATCACTTTAGCACACAAAAAACTATGGATGCAAAGGCACTTATGTTGTATGATGAAGTTGGGAGTCTCTTTCATATTTATGATTCAAATATTCTTCTATGACAAAGTTCTTGTATGATTTGAAGTTGCTAACCAAGGTTATGAGTGATCAAATAATCAAAAGTATTCCCCCTATAGGTTGCCATTTATTGTACCCAACATTTCCCTTTTCTTTAGAAAAGAATGGGGACCCACTTTTACATTGGATGTGGCTTGTGTTTTTTAAGTTTTCCTTTTTGTTCCATGAAAGTTTTATCAAATTGCTCCTTAATCTCAACACTCAAAAGTATAAAAAAAGATATTTAGCATTTTAGACTAATTTATTAATGATTTTTTGGAGTTTTGTACTTATGTAGGTTATGGGACTTGGATTTATTTAAAACTAGTTTATTGTCAGAGGTTTTAGTTGGATATTTTTTTTAGATTTTTTGTAGTTAGACTATTTAAGTTAGGATAATTTATTTGGGATTTATTCATCAGAGAAACTGTTTAGGACTTGTTCATCAAAAAATTTATTTGGGGTAATCTTCATCAAATTTTGTGCTCGGAGATTATGTTTGGAACTTGTTTGTCAGAAAATTTGTTTGGGGTTTCCATTCTTCACATCCAATTGTTTTTGAAACTCCTTCAGGATTTTGGTCATTGAAATTTTTGTTTGGAGATTTTATTTGAGCATTATTTCGAAGGATTTGGTATTCATAAATTTTATTTAGGATTTGTGTTTGAAGCCTTTGATTCACCAGAATTGGCTCAGTCCCAACATGAAACCTAACTCCTGACTACCAAAAACCTGCTAGACTTAGCCAACAAAGTGGAACTACTTTATGATACTTAACATATAATGTAAAGATGTGGCTTCCCCACCAACCAAACTAAAAGGATTTGAATTGTGTAGGTAAATCAAGAATATGTGTTGGAAATATTGTCATTGATGTCAACATAGTCATTTATGTCAAATACATAAGCATAGAAGTGATCATCATATGCATAACAGTGATCATGTGCCAACAATAAATAACCAACAATCTATCTATGGAAAGGACCAACACTTTGTTTAATAGGCTAGAAATTTCTTTTATGGGGCAGTGATTTGTTTAATGGGCTAACATTTTGTCTTAAGGAGGCAACAAATTAATTTATGGGCATCACTTACATAAACATCAGGCTGACTAAGCAAAAGAAAAGGAAAATCACCCCACTTGGGTTATTTATATAAAATAAATTTAATAGACACATCTTTTTGGGAAGAGGTGTCTTTTGGAATGGACACCCCTCTTGGGAAAAGGTAGCAAAGGCTATAAAAAGATAGATGAGTGGATTAAAAAAAGAGATGAACAAGTACTTGAAATATATTTTATATCATTCAAGTCTAAGATAAGTGTGGGATAAGAGCTGAAAATGTATTAAAAAATCATTGAGAGAAGAAAGAGAGAAATGAAGGGTTCCATCATTCATTAAGTTAACAACAAATCTACAATGGTAAAAAGAATTTTTGTAAGGGGTTGGTGCTCCTGTGAGTTAATGCTATGAATTAAAGTTGAGTTGGTGCTTGGTGGAAGGGGTTGGTGCTTGCAAATTAAAATTGTGGATTGGTGTCCCCTGTAGGTTGGTGCCTACAAATATTTGAAAATTATATTAAGAGAATTTATCCATAGTTTTCTCTCAAAAGGGTTTCCATGCAAATCTCTGTCTATTTGCTTTATGTGGTATTGTTTTGTATTCTTTGATAGCTTTGAACATATTAATTGTAGAGTAATTTGAGGTTTTAGATTTAAGATTAATAGTCAAAAGCAAAAAAAAATATTATACTGATTCACCCCCCTCTTAGTATAAGCTTGTGCTTAACAATTGGTATCAGATCTGGTTCCTTTCGTGTTAGCATAACTGCTAGAAGGTAGATCTTGGAAAACACATATGGTAGGATCTCAAGTGTTGGATGGTTTCTCCACTAACAAGGCTCATTTGTTTGATGGAATGAATTACACATTTTGGAGCATAAGGATGAAGACTTACTTGATGGACCTAGGTTTCAATATTTGGCAAGCAATGGTAATAGGATACACAACACCACAAATTGCACCAATAGATGCCACCAAAAAAAAGGCTAATGAGAACAATGTGAAAGATATGAATGCAATCTTATGCAGGCTTTCAAAATGAGTTTGTTAAGGTTATGCATTGTGAATCTGCAAAAGAGATTTGGGATAAACTCAACACTATTTATGAAGGTGATAGTAAGGTGAGAAAATCAAAATTCCAAACCCACTGGTGGTAGTTTTAAAGTTTAAAAATGAAGAATGATGAAAACATTATTGGGTATCTTCTTGATGTCGATGAGATTGTTAATGTCATTCAAGGACTCAGAGAGAAAATTGAAGAATCTGTGATCATTCAGAAAGTCTTGAGATACCTACCATTGAGATTTGATGTGAAGGTCCCCACCATTGAATAAATGAAGGATTTAGACATGATGAAAATGGATGAGTTTCATGGAATTCTTACGGCATACGAAATGAGAACCGAATCTGAGAGACAGTTGAAGAAGGAAACATCATTTAAGGTTTTGAAGAAAGAGAGGATCAAAGAACCAGAATCAGGTAAAAATTCAAGCAGTGAAGAAGATGAAAATGAAGCTCTATTCATTCAAAAGCTAAAGAAAGGATTGGGAAAATATAAAGGAAAGTTACCATTTATATGCTTTAATTATGGTAAAATTGGTCATTTTGTAGCCAAATGTCCAAATAAAGGAAATAACTATGATGAGGGAAACAAACCAAAGTATAAAAGGGGATTCAAGCTGAGCAAAGATAAGAAAAGATTTGAGAAACAAAAGAAAATCCTATACTCCAAGAGGTATAGCATCTCATCTGAATAAAACAAAGAAATTGATGTTGATAGTGATAATGAAGAGATTATGTTCATGGCTACAGAAGAAAATGCCACCACCAACAAAGATATTTTGGAGGAATATGAAGACATGGAAGAAGAAGGTGAAGTGAACCTTGAAGAAGAACTTATTTGTTCATTGGAAGAAATGAAAGAATTTAAGAAGAAGAATTAGAAACTAAAGTTACAACTTCAAGAATATGAAGAGAATCGAGACTTCAAAGTGAAGACATCACAAGTCCTTGAGGAATCAAACAGGGTAATCATTGATCTGAAAAATCAAATAAAAAAAGTTAAACAAGTTAAGGAAGATTTGAGAAGTCAAATACAAATGAAAGAAGAAGAATATAAGAAGCGTGAGACCGAGATCATTGCTTTGAAAAAGGACTTAGAGAGAGCAAATACAAATAATCTAAAATTTGAAAAGAGCACTAAGGTTTTAGGTGAGATCCTAGACCATTAGAGATCATTTTTCAGTAAGTCAAGTCTTAGCTATGGAAAAAAATAAGAACAAACTAATAAGACCAAAATCTATGCAAAAATTCTCAAGGAACCTATGAAGAATGAAAGTAGGAAGGAAGAATACACCATAGAGACAAGCATTGTGCATAAAAAGGGGAAAGAAGAAAACACCATCAAGAGACCATATGTTCTTAGCTATACGAATGTGACCATGTTTGGAAGTTCCTTTCATGGTTATTGATTTTATTGTAATCACATTTGTCATAAGAAGGTAGATTACAGAAAGAGAGCAAGTGATAATGAAACAAGGAATACAAGCAAAGGTGTTCATAAAGTCTTTAATAGAAACTATAATTCATTTTCTCCCCTATAATACTACAATGAGGATGCTATTTTCTGCTATAATTGCAACAATTATGAATAGATAGAATTTTTTTTTAGAAGTGGGTTTAAATTCTCCAAAAATGATCAAAGGAAAAAATATTCAAATATAAAATAAAAGAAAAAAGAACCTACGAAGATATGGAAAAAGAATTCAAAGGAAGCTAAACAAGATAAAGAAAAATCCATGCTTGTTCAAATGGCATTTCATACATGAGATGAAGGGCAACAGTGGTAAATTGATAGCCGATGTTTAAGACATGACTAGATATTAAATCAAGTTTATCTCATTAAAGAAAGTGAATGAAGGTATGATGAAATTTAGTGATAATGCTACAACAAAAATTGCTAGAAAAGGTATGTTGAGTCTTGATAATGGTAAAATAAAAATAGAGAATGTTTTGTATGTTGAAGGATTAAAACATAATCTCTTGAGTGTAAGCCAAATGTGTGATCAAGGACACACACTTAATTTTTATGTTGAAGGATGTGAAATAAAGAAGACATATATGGGATAATTAGTTGTAGATGCTCATAGAACCACAAACAACCTATACATGCTTGGAGAAATGAGAGGAGAGAAATGTTGTCTAAGTTAAGTTGAAGAGAGATGGATATGGCATAGAAGGTTAGGGCACATAAATTTTTATAATCTTGTGAAAATTATAAATAAACAAGCTGTGTGAGATATGCCCAAGATAACAAAACCTTCAATCACTCTATGTAAGCAATGCCAACATGGAAAGCAAACCAAAGCAAGGTTCAGAATGGAGGAATATTTGACCACCAAACCACTAGAGCTAATTC
This sequence comes from Torreya grandis, assembly GCA_037957365.1. Taxonomy (NCBI): domain Eukaryota; kingdom Viridiplantae; phylum Streptophyta; class Pinopsida; order Cupressales; family Taxaceae; genus Torreya; species Torreya grandis. The sequence continues at coordinate 216,318 of JARHVA010005099.1, read as the reverse complement.
ATATGGATCTTTGTGGTCCTATGAGAACTAAAAACATGCAAGGTGAGAGCTAATTTATGTTTCTCATTGATGATTATAATAGAATGACGTGGGTAGCCTTTCTAAAAGAAAAATCAGAAGCATTTGAAAAGTTTAAAGCTTTCAAGGCATTAGTAGAAAATGAAAAAGAGTTGAAAATAAAATGCCTAAGGTCAGATCAAGGAGGTGAGTTTTGAATTGAGTTTTTGGAAGATCATATAATTAAGAGACAATACTCAACTACAAGGACTCCACCACAAAATGGAGTGGTGGAAAGGAAAAATCAAACCATTTAGGATATGGCTAGAACTATGTTGAATGAATCTAAGCTATTAGATAGATTCTAGAGAGAAGTAGTTAATACAATAGTATATATCTTGAATAGAGGGAAAGTCAGAGTTAATAATGATAAGACTCCTTATGAATTATGGAAAGGAAGACCAACTTCAGTCAAACATTTCAAAGTGTTTAGAAGTAAATGTTTTATCAACAGAAATGAAGAAAACTTGGGAAAATTTGACTCAAGAGCTGATGAAGGAATTTTTCTTGGCTACTCCATCAAAAGCAAAGCCTATAGATGTTATAACAAAAGGCTACAAACTATCATAGAAAGTGCCAGTGTTAGAATATATGAGATCATGAATCAAAAGGAAAAAGAAGCTTCAGAAGAGCCTTTAGAAATACCAAATCTTGTAGAAGGGGAGGAAGAAAATGTAGAAAAATTGAATAAATCTGAAAGGTAGGTAACCAAAGCACCATCTCACTTTGTTCAGAAGAATCATGATGAAAATTAGATCATTGGCAACATTGATGTTGGGGTGTAAACCATAAGAAAAATTGTAATTATATCTGAGCATGTAAATTTTTCTTTATTATCCAAGGTAAAGCCTAAGATTTTTTTTGAAGCTAGTCATGATAAACATTGGGTAAAATCAATGGAAGAAGAGTTAGATCAAGTTGAGAAGAATGATACTTGGGAACTTGTGCCCATGCCAATGGATCATAATGTGATTGGAACTAACTGGGTTTTTTGAAACAAATTGAATGAAAATGGCCAAGTCACTTGAAATAAAGCAAGGTTGGTATGTAAGGGGTATGCTCAAGTAGAAGGTATAGATTTTGAAGAGATTTTTTCTCTTGTTGCTAGATTAGAAGTAATTCAAATATTTCTTACATTTTCAATGTTCAAAAATTTCATAGTATATCAAATGGATGTTAAACCAACATTTCTAAATGGCAATCTAGAAGAGGAAGTTTACATAAAACAACCAGAATGATTCCTCTTATCAAAAAATAAGGATTATGTGTGTAATGAAGAAGGCTTTGTATGAATTGAAACAAGCCCCTAGAGCATGGTATGCTAGGTTTGATAAATACCTACAAGACCAAGGATTTAAGAGAGGATATGCTGATAGTAATATTTACATCAAAACTGAAGATCACCAGTTAATTATTGTGGTGTATGTAGATGATATAATCTTTGGAGGAGACAATGAGGAAATGTCTAAGAGATTTTTTGAAGATATGTAAAAATAATTTGAGATGTCCATGTTAGGTGAGTTGTCATTTTTCCTTGGTTTACAAATATCTCAATCCAACAAAGGAATATTCATATCCCAAAGCAAGTATGTGAAGGATATGTTGAAGAAATTCCATATGGAGGAGTGTGCCCCTGTTAGCAGACCTATGGCTATAGGAATGAAGTTGAGAAAATATGATGAATCTTCGAATATGAATAAAACTCTTTATAAATCAATGATTGAGAGTTTACTATATGTGACAACATCTAGGCTAGATATCATGCAAGCAGTGGGTATGGTTGTGTGATTTCAAGTAGCGCCAAAAGAAACACATGTGAAAGCTATGAAACATATATTTATATATTTAAAGTGAACCTTGGATTATGGGTTGTGGTACCCAAGAGGTAAAGACTTCACATTGGTAGCAAATATGGATTCAGATTGGGCAGGTTTTGTAGATGATAGAAAAATTACAAGTGGAGGAGCATTCTTTCTTGGAGATAGCCTAGTATCATGGTTGAGTAAGAAGCAAAATTCTATATCTCTATCCATAGTAGAAGCATAGTACATAGCAGTAGTGCTATGTTGTACACAAGTTATATGGATGAAACAAACCTTGAAAGATATCAAAGTAGAGTATGATCATCAAATATCTATATTCTATGATAATACTAGTGAGATAAGTATTTTGAAGAATCTAGTTATGCATTCTAGAACTAAACATATCCCTATACAGTATCATTTCTTGAGAGAATAGGTGATAAAACAACAAGTAAAAGTGGAATATGTTTTCACATCTGAACAGATGGTAAATATATTCACTAAGCCACTTCCAAAGGAAACATTTGAGTACCTACGATAGAAGTTGGGAGTAATATCCTTTGATTCTACTCATTAAAAATCAAGAGAAGCATTGGTTAAGGGGGAGCTAATTTTTTTTTTTAAATCTCCTTGGATGACCCTTTGCCATTGCTTTCAAAGGGGGTAAATGGTAGTATGGGGAGTTACAACAAGGGGGAGTTGTAGAAAAGAAGATGGGGAGTTGTAGAAAAGAAGATCTTTTTGGAAGGTTGCCATCAATGACAAAGGGGGAGATTGTTAAAAAATATTATCATTGATGTCAACATAGTCATTGATGTCAAATGCATAAGCATAACAACAATCATCATATGCATAGTAGCGATCATGTGCCATCAATAAAATATCAGTAATGTACCTATGGAAAGGACCAATGCTTTGTTTAATAGGCCAATGATTTATTTTATGGGGTATCAATTTGTTCAATGGGCCAACATTTTTTCTTAAGGAGGGAAAAAATTAATTTATGGGAAACACTTAAATAAATAGAAATCCAACTAAGCAAAAGAAAAGGAAAATCGCTCCACTTGGGTTATTTAAATAAAATAAATTAAAAAGACACATCTTTTTAGGAAGAGATGTCTCTTGGAATGGATGCCCCTCTTGGGAAAAGGTAGCAAAGGCTATAAAAGGATATATGAGTGGATTAAGAAAAAGATGAACAAGCACTTGAAATATATTTTTATAACATTCAAGTCTAAGATAAGTATGGGAGAAGAGCTGAAAATGCATTAAAAAATCATTGAGAGAAGAAAGAGAGAAAAGAAGGTTTATATCGTTTGTTGAGTTAACAATAGATCTACAGTGGTAAGAATTTTTTTTAAAGGGGTTGGTGCTCCTATGAGTTAGTGTTCATAAATTAAAGCTGAGTTGGTGCTTGGTGGAAGGGGTTGGTGCTCTTGTGGGTTGATGCCCACAAATTGTAATTAGGGATTGGTGTCTCCTATAGGTTGGTGCCTATGAATATTTGAAAATTATATTAAGATAATTTCTCCATGGTTTTCTCTTGAAAGGGTTTCCACACAAATATGTGTCTATTTTCATTATGTGGTTTTGCAATGTATTCTTTGATTGCTTTGAATATATTAATTACAAAGTAATTTGAGGTTTTAGATTTAAGATTGATAGTCAAAAGCAAAAAAAAAAATGTTATACTGATTCACCCCCCTCTCAGTATAAGCTTGTGCTTAACAATTATATCAGGGCCAATTCTTTCGGTGTTAGCACAACTACTAGAAGGTAGATCTTAGAAAGCACATATGGTAAGATCTCAAGTACTGGATGGTTTCTCCACTAAAAAGGCTCCTTTGTTTGATGGAACAAATTATGCATATTGGAGCATAAGGATGAAGACTTACTTGATGGCCCTAGGTTTTGATATTTGGCAAGCAATGGTAATAGGATAGACAATGCCACAAATTGCACCAATAGATGTCACTGAAAAAAGGCTAGTGAGAACAATGCAAAAGCTATGAATGCAATCTTATACAAGTTTTTAGAAAATGAGTTTGTTAAAGTTATGCATTGTGAATCTGTAGAAGAGATTTGGGATACACTCAACACTATTTATGAAGGTGATAGTAAGGTGAGAAAATCAAAACTCCAAATGCATCAGAGGTAGTTTGAAAGTTTAAAAATGAATAATGATGAAAACATTGTTGGGTATCTTTTTCATGTTGATGAGATTATTAATGTCATTTGAGGACTCAAAGAGAAAATTGAAGAATCTATGATCGTTTAGAAAGTCTTGAGATCCCTACCATTGAGATTTGATGTGAAGGTCTTCACCATTGAATAAATGAAAGATTTAGACACATGATGAAAATGGATGAGCTCCATGGAATTCTTATGGCATAGAAAATAAGAACCAAATTTGAGAGACAGTTGAAGAGGAAACATCATTCAAGGTCTCAAAAAAAGAGAAGATCAAAGAAACAGAATCAAGTGAAAATTTAAGTAGTGAAGAAGATGAAAATGAAGCTCTATTCATTTGGAAGCTAAAGAAAGGATCAGGCATATATAAAGGAAATTTACCATTTAAACGCTTTAATTATGGTAAAATTGGTCATTTTGTAGCCAAATGTCCAAATAAAGGAAATAGAGATGATGAGGGAAACAACCAAAGTACAAAGGGGATTCAAACCGAGCAAAGACAAGCAAAGATTTGAGAAACAAAAGAAAAGCCTATAATTCAAGAGGTATAACAACTCATCCATAGGAAACAAAGAAAGTGATGTTGAGAGTGATAATGAAGAGATTCTGTTCATGGGTATAGAAGAAAATGCCACCACCAACAAAGATATTTTGGAGGAAGATGAAGACATGGAAGAAGAAGGTGAAGTAAACCTTGAATAAGAACTTATTTGCACATTGGAAGAAATGAAAGCATTTAAGAAGAAGAATCAAAAACTGAAGTTATAGCTTCAAAAATATGAAGAAGAGAATCAAGACTTCAAAGCGAAGACATCACAAGTCCTTGAGGAATCAAACAAGGTAATCATTGATTTTAAAAATCAAATCAAAAAAGTTAAACAAGTTGAGGAAGATTTGAGAAGTCAACTACAAATTAAAGAAGAAGAATATAAGGAGCGTGAGACTGAGATCATTGCTTTGAAAAAGGACTTAGAGAGAGCAAATACAAATAATCTAAAATTGGAAAAGAGCATCAAGGTTTTAGATGAGATCCTAGACCATCAGAGATCATTTTTCAATAAGTCAGGTCTTAGCTATGGAGATGAACAAGAACATACTAATAAGACCAAAATCTATGCAAAAATTCTCAAGGAACCTACAAAGAATGAAAGCAAGAAGGAACAAAACACCATAAAGACAAGTATTGTACATAAAAAGGGGAAAGAAGAAAAAACCATCAAGAGACCGTAAGTTCCCAGCTATACGAATGTAATCATGTTTGAAAGTTCCTTTCATGGTTATTGATTTTATTGTAATCACTTCGATCATAAGAAGGTAGAATATAGAAAGAGATCAAGATATAATGAAGCAAGGAATACAAGCAAAGGTGTTCATAAAGTCGTTAATAGAAACTATAAGTCATTTGCTCCCCTATCATACTATAATGAGAATGCTATTGTTTGCTATAGTTGTAAAAATTATGGACACATAACACATTTTTGTAGAATTGGGTTTAAATTCTCCAAACAAAATCAAAGGAAAAAATCTTTAAATATAAAGGAAAAGAAAAAATAACCTATGAAGATCTGGAAAAATAAGTTAGAGGAAGCTAAACAAGAGAAAGAAAAATCCAAGCTTGTTAAAATGACATTTCATGCACGAGTTGAAGGGCAGTAGTGGTACATTGATAACAAATGTTCAAGACATATGACCAGAGATAAAAGCAATTTTATCTCATTGAAGAAAGTGAATCAAGGTATGGTGAAATTTGGTGATAATGCTACAAAAAAAAATCACCATAAAAGGTATGCTAAGTCTTGATAATGGTAAATAAAAAACAAAGAATGTTTTATATGTTGAAGGATTAAAACATAATCTCTTGAGTGTAAGCCAAATGTGTGATCAAGGACACACACTTAAGTTTTATGCTGAAGGATGTGAAATAAGGAGGGCAGATACAAGAGAATTAGTTGTAGATGATCATAGAACCACAAACAACCTATACATGCTTGGAGAAATGAGAGGCAATAAATGTTGTCTAAGTCAAGTTGAAGAAAGCTGGTTATGACATAGAATATTAGGGCACGCAAATTTTGATAATCTTGTGAAAATTAGCAACAAATAGGTTGTGTGAGATATGCCCAAGATAATGAAACCTTCAAGAGCTCTATGCAAGTAATGCCAACATGGGAAGCAAACTAGAGCAAGGTTCAAAATGAAGGAATATTTGACCACCAAACCACTAGAGCTAATTCATATGGATCTTTGTGGTCTTATCAGAACTAAAAGCATGTAAGGTGAGAGCTAGATATTTTACATTTTAGACTAATTTATTAATGCTTTTTGGGATTTTTATACTTATGTAGGTTTTGGGACTTGGTTTTATTTGAAACTAGTTTATTGTTAGAGATTTTAATTGGATATTTTTTTCAAGATTTTTTGTAGTCAGACTATTTAAGTTAGGAGAATTTATTCAAGATTTATTCATCAGAGAAACTGTTTAGGACTTGTTTATCAAAAAATTTATTCAGGGTAATCTTCATCAATTTTTATGTTTAGAGATTATGTTCGGGACTTGTTTGTTAGAAATTTTGTTTGGGGTTTCCATTCTTCACATCCAATTTTTTTCGAAACTCCTTCAAGATTTTGGTCATTGAAATTTTTTTGGGAGATTTTATTCGAGCATTATTTCAAAGGATTTGGTATTTAGACATTTTATTCAGGATTTGTGTTTGAAGCCTTTGATTCACAAGAATTGGCTCAGTCCCAACATGAAACTTGACTCCTGACTACCAAAAACCCGCTAGACTTAGCCAACAAAGTATAAATACTTCATGATACTTGCCATAGAATGTAAATATGTGGCTTCCCCACCAACCTAACTAAAAGGATTTTAATTGTGTAGGTAAATCAAGTATATGAACATTGGGCATTAAAAACACATGAATTGCAATTGAATGCAAAAGGATATATCAAAAACTTGCAACTATCAACATGCTCAGTGATCACAAGTGAATTCAAATTCAATTGATACTCTACGATCAAAGTCTTAGCCACTTGTGCATCCATTGTAAAGAATCAACTAGTAGAAAATAACTTTCAAAGTCTAGGACACTAAATTTGAGCAAACCAAAAAATTGTAATGGATTCATCATCTTGAGTATTTAGAGGAGTATTTCCACCATCTCCATTTACCATTAAGGATTATACAAAATATACATACATAGTGTTCGATGCAATAATCTTCAATGATAGGTATGCCAAATATTTATCATTATGGGATGCCATTGATGTCATCAATGAATTTTATCATGAAGGAGATCTATCTTTGACATAACACCAATTGGTAATAGACCTACTCTCCCTAAAGATACAAGGACTACACTTCATGGTAACCAAGGTCGAGGTCATGCCATGTATCAACCTACTACATGACTTGTTCTTTACCATCAAGTTGACACAATATGTTTTCCTTCATCACATGGATCAAAATAAGGTCATGGTTTCCATCTCAGGTGATTATTTCTAAAGGCACTTATCTTTGTTGATTCCATATGCCATATTCAATATGCATAGGGTGGTAACATGGAACAAGCATAATTCAATTGAGAAAACTTTGAGCTAATGGATTTTTCTTGGGGAATCTATGGTACTGAAGGGAAAAACCCTTGTACCCATTAGCAAATTTAGAATGGGGTTCCACATTGGGATGGCCCCATTGAAATGGGTTTATGGCATGCCATGTATCCATTTTCTCCACTTGGATTGGGTGCCACTTATAGAAATGTTGATGACTTCCAACATGAATTTTTCCTTGAGGGAGATTATCAATTTTAAGCCAAGAGAATAAGTTATATATAAAGGCAAAAGGCCCAATTCAACAAGCCATTTTTATATGATGTCATACCTCCTGATGGTAGTAATGGGAATAGTATACAAGGACTTTGGGAAGCTTTAGAGCTCAGCTATAGACTACATAAAGAATTGGATCTATGATTATTTTCAATTCATGTACATATATGCATACACCAAGTATATTAACTAGATTATAGAGAACATATATCCAAATATGTGGAAATCTATCCATGAGGACCCACTACCCAGAATATCTAAAATATAATAGATACATTAGCACCTCAAGGTGACTATTGGTTATATCCAGACTATACGGTGATCATGGTCACGAGAAATAAGGTTAAACCCCTACACCTCCCCAAATACATGCATGATAAGCTCACATAGTAAGAAAATGCATTCTAGCTTTGGTGGAGTATGGAAGAAGATATGATAAAATAGAAGAAAAACACATTCTACAGGTCTCACATGATCATAGTTTGAATGTGAAATAAAATGAAAAAACATTTTAGGGATGTAGGCGATAAAAGGAAGCATTATCAGTTGGCTACCTTACCTCATAAATATTGGGAATCTCATGGTTAGATTCAAAAACATATCCATGGATTTGGTATTCCATACTAGCACATTCCCTATGACCATGATTTTTTGTTTTAAATACAAAAGATGATACCTAAGTAATTGAAAGGGCACATCTTGTGTGGTTAAGAGAAGAAAATTTGAATATTATCTAAATATAACCTTAAATTTTATTTTAAGAGATGTAGATAAGGATTTCACCCCTTGGAAGATGGACTACTTCAAACTTTTGGGTCAACAGACCCTTGCAATAAATATAGGAATAAGGGGAGCCTTCTCAAGAAGCTCCCCAAGTATTGAAGGCTGTGAAGATAGAGCCTGGTGTGAGTGAAGCTAAGCATAGAGGGGATCAAGAGTATCCAATTTTCTTGGACTCTTCTAATGTAAAGGGCCAATATCACCTAGCTGTATTTCCAATTCAAGAGGTTGCTACTACCTATTTTCAACAAAGTTCCTCAACTAAAAAGGCTGTAAGCTACTACAAGAGGAAGCCAAGGGCTCTTCCCCTCATAGATAACCTAGTTTCTAATAAATCACAAATAGACACAACTTCAATCTAATAACAAACAATAGTAGAATAAGAAATGGAGGAAGAATAAGAATTAAAAAGAGCAATGTCACTAAGCCTTATAGATTATAAAGGGAAAAGACTAATGTTAGATGACTAATTAGGTAAGAAGGCTCAACCTTCATTCCCTTCTTCCCAAATTTTATTTGATTTAATTTTCCTCAGTAATGTGGCAAAAGTACCTTTGCTCACATAAAATCTCAAGGATGTTACATTCACCCCTATCATTTCTATTTACCTAATGTTACCAATCATATCTATTGTTGCCAACACTATGGAAATTCCCTCTGAGACTGCTACATCCCAACCTAAGACTAAGAGGGTTTCTAAGAAGATTGAAAAAATAGTGGATAGCTCCCAACTCCATATCTCTTCCACTCAAATCAACCTACCAATGCCTTTCACTAGATCCTCCCAATATACTACTATCATATCCTTTGGGAAGGCCAAAAGGGGAAAATAAGTATATACAATCCACTGAGTACCCAAATATGGAGGTGTGGATTGGTCTAAGATCATATGGCCCTCCATTCCTGACTCAATAGTCAAAATATCTATGGAACAAGAACCATAAGATTAATTGTTTAAGACCATAGTTGAGGATTCATAGCCAATAAACCCATCTCAACTGGTCATCCCTTCATGGGAAGTTGATCTGAGGTCAAAGGTTTCTCAAAAACCAAATTTCAAAATCATAGAGTTGCCTTCTATTAATTCCATGTTTGATAAACCCTAAGGAAGCATCCAAAGGTTTAGGAAGAGGAAAGTGGAGGATGAAACAAGTAGAGAAATCATTTTTGAATAAAGGTAGGAAGTATTTATATTGGCCAAAAGGAATTAAAAAAAGACAAATAAGTCCCCATATATAGAAGACTTTACGTCCTTTGTAGAAACTCATAAGGATACTATGATAACATTACTTGAGGGGACTGAATTTTCCAGGCAAAATATTGAGTAGGAATCAAAGAAAATAAAGGAGCAACAATAAATAATTCATATTCCTTAGGGAATATAGATCAAAGTTCAATAGGCCACATCTAAGCTATACAATGCTCTAGAAGCCATTGATGTAATGAAGGCAAAATTGGATCCCTACATAATCTAGACTCGTCAATTATTTAATCTCTTTATTCTACTAATAAGGTGTATATCCATTTGGACTTAATGACACCATTGGAGGCATTAATTTCCCTCAATTTTGTTGTAAGTAGAACACATGAGACTAGAGAGTGGATTACCATAGCTTAGGTACTAATGCCCAAATATTAAGAACATGAAACTCTCATTTTTCAAATCCTGGATGAATTAAAGTTATCTAAAGCAAGGGATACTACATGTAAGCTTATTAGTAGGATCAATTTTGATCAAGTCCTTTAGCAGGCATCCAAAAATTTTAAGCAGAGCCTACAGGGATTAACAATTGAAGAAATTGAAGCTGAGTTGAGTTTTACTAAAAAGAAGGTAATGAAAGTTAATATTTTCAAGATCAACTTCTAGAACACAAAGGCAGGGCATGCCAAACTCTTCAAGCAAGTTAACAAGGTACACAAACCCTCATTAATTAACTTGGACATCATCAGATAGTAGCATGATGCAAGACACAAGTGTTATCTAGAGTTAGAGGGGAAGAAGAAGACTGATGCTATAATTTCTAGTTCAACACAAGTATCTACAATGATGACTCCAATAATCAATGCATCCATGTAGCCTTAGTTAAAAGGTTAATTTTATACACATAAATACAAAGGTGTTAGTTTTGTCTTTGTAGTATACTTTTGTTTGAACTTAAGTATGAATTTTATCCAAATTGTTTGTAAGTATGCACACATTGCATCACATTGTAAAGGCCAACTTTATTTTTGACAATTATAAGATAACTATATATATACATTACATATAGTTTTGAAACTACAATTAGAATTGAGGTTATAATTCTACCATATAATTACAATTTTACATGCACTTGGAGGATGAGGCAACCCATCCCCAAGTCTATATATGTCTAAAACTCTCATTTTTAAGGGTCAAAAAAATCAATATAGGAGCAAATCAAATTTTGATTGTCACAAATGTGTTGGTGTATTTTATTTCCATATTTTATGTAATCAAGTTTTATCTTTATATTGTTTGATTTAGTAATTCTAAGTGTACAATAGCTATGAATAATTCCTTTTGATTATGATTAATATGTTGATTTTAAATGTGTAGTAGCTATATAAGAATTAACAAATAATAATTGGTTATACGCAAGTAGATTGACTATTTCATCATTCTATGTATGTAGAGGAATTTTCTATGATATAGTCTTATATGTGTGTGTCTTATCTACCTTAGATACCTCCTTGATCTGATCCATAATCTCATAAGTATGAGTGTGTAACAACTAATCTAAAAGGAGCAACTGTTGGCCTAGATCTCTGAGTTTTCTATATCAATTTATCCCATACTGCTTGACTGTGTTTCTCTCTCTCTATGTGTAGCTACTTATAATAATAAACATTCATTTTGGAAACATTTGTCCATGAAAAAACCAACCCAAAAGGTAATTCTTGAAGTCATCGAGCTCTTTTTTCCCTCTACCCTTTCCCTCTTTTTGGATTTTATTTTTGAGATCTACCCATTTTAGATTAGTATCTACCCATCCACCTACTCACCTGGTTTTGACTTTATTTTAGATATCATTCCTCATATGTAGTCATGGTTAACAACCTACATGCTCTACATGCTATTCCATCACCTGGTTGTTCAAACCACATATCTACAACTCATGTCCTAGAGTGGAGTTTACCTCCATTGAGATCTTGAAATGTTTAAGGTTACCATGCTATGAATTAGTGTGCATAAAAACCACATCAACATTATTTCTGGTGATAGAAGGAGGGCCTTGAGCCTTTATGATAAAATAGGTTATTCCCTACATTGAGTTGCATTGGAGTCATCTAGGAGAGTGACTAGGTCTAGAGCTTAGGTTAGCCTTCTAGTCTCACCTTTGTCAAATCATAGAAGGCCTAGATTTGTACCAATTACCCCTATTAATAATAGATCCATAAAACCTTCCCCAATAAGGAACACTCCCCTTGTTAATCATCTTATCGCTCAACCACATTGGTTGGTTAGATTTGCTATTACCATCCTAGGGGATGTGCATGACCTATCGAGGAATCCTATCTACTATCCTTGTCTCTATCAGGAGGAAGAATGATAGAAGAACACATCAAGTCTTTCAAAGATACATTGAGATTGATGAATATTATTAATGAAGATGTTGCATGTAGACTTTTTCCTTTTACACTAATGGATGATACTTATGATTGGTACCTTAATCTGTACGAGAATTCCATTATTTCTTGGAATCAATGTCAAACTACTTTTCTTGCATATTTTGGGTAGGTCACCAACCCCAATTTGATATACCAACAATTTACTAGTATGCAGAAGGAGCCCGATGAACCAATCTGAGCCTTCAATACAAGATTATAAAATATGTGTACCCAGTTAAGCCTAGAATATAAAACAACAAAATTATTGGCATTAGAAATGTACAAGAATGCTTTGGATCCAATTATTAAAGTTTTATTGTGAAGAGCTGCTGCTATTAATTCTTTGGCATTGGCTTATTAAGAGGCTATCAACATTGATATATAAATTAATCCTTAGGTGCTTAGCACACCTAGTGTCAACAATGGTCTCCCAACTTTGAATTTAGTTCCACACGTGAAGCAAAACATCTTTGCATTTAATCAAAATCAACTATACATACTGCCTCCTCTGATGTAGATGTCACACCCAAATTCTAGTTTCTTAAACAACCATACACTTAGGAATTGTTAATATCAAAACCAACATTTAGTTCCATCCCCTATTACAGTTATCCAAGGCATAGACTCTACTAAAGTAGAGCTTGATTCCATATAAAAAAAGGTTTAGAAATTAAGCAATGATTTTCTTGGCATGAAAAGAAAGATAGGCAATGTGAATAACCCAAATAATAATCAAAATTATGGGTTCCAAAGGTATAATAGACTCTTAAATAGGCCTAAAAATAATATAGATCACTCCAGTAAGACTCAAGAAATCAATATAATATAGACAACCTTACCCAACTGATGCAAAATTCATAATACGTCTTAGCATGGTGAACTTGACTTTGTTCAATTATATGCAAATTTTGAGATTTTCAAAGGAGAGGTGGTGAGGTAAGATTTGATGCATAACCCATCAAAATTCCACTAGGATTTTATCTCTTCAATCACTGCCATGTTTTTTGAGAACCATGAGTTTCCTTTCCTAAGCAAAGATGAAAACATACTAGAGGACAAAACTAATGAGATTCATGCCTTCTAACAATATCATAAAGATGGTTACAAACTGAGGAATAGGAATCCCTTCACAACGTCTACTCCTCCAAATAGTATAACTATTCTACTGAATCTGAAAGTTGATAATAATCTTCCTCCCCTAAAAGGGAATGATCAGCCTCAGAATAAGGAGGAATAAAGTAGAGGGGGGTATAACATTATTGAGGACATGAAGAAAATCAAAGCAAACATTACCCTTCATGAATTAGCCCAGATCACTAAGCAAAAAGAACTACTATGGAAGTCTATCAAAGGTAAGGCCCCTCTGAAAAAGATAAAAGCTCTTATAGAGAAAACAAAGGCTTTTAACAACAACATCATATATAAAAGCAAACTGAAGGTTCCACCTTTTTTCCTGACCATTAAGACATTTGAAAAGAATAGTCAAAATTATTTAATTGATTATGGAGCTTCATCAAATATGATGCCTACTTCCATTTGTCAAAATCTTGGCATAATTCCAAGCCTGCCAAAGAGAATAGTCTCATAGTTAGATAAAATAATGGTACAAGTTATTGAAGAATTGACTAATGTGCATATTAAAGTAGTATCTAAGCCATGAGTATAGATGACTATCGACATCCTTATAGTAGACATACCTAAAGGATATAGATTTTTTTTAAGTAGGTACTAGTCTAAAAACTCTCAATGGATATCTCTCAATAGATTTCTCTCACATTTGGATACCATGAAGAGGCCTTCTAAACCAAATTTGGATTGATTGGGAACCAAAAATGAAGTATCCACTCATAGAGTATGATTCTAATAATGAAGAGGTAAGTTATGAATCCCCTAGCCTTGGTACTTATAATTTCACCACATGAAATGTAATACAAAAACTAGAATGCTAGGGCCCTGCCCAACTATGGACTCTCCACTTTGATGGCACTAGATCCAAATAGGGATTAGGCATAAGAGTTGAATTAATTAATCCATAAGGGAATAATTTCTTGGTAGCATAAAAATTATAGTTCCCTTGCACTAATAATAGAGATGAATATGAATTATTTATTTTGGGATCGTACTTTTCCCTAAAAAATAATATCAAGTAACTATTAGTATATGGGGATTTAGAGATGGTAATCAATCAAGTTAAAAAAAAATACTAGTGTAAGATGTCATATCTAAAAAGATATAAACACATGACATGGGATTTTATTGAATCCTTTGAGGATTTTAATATAGTGGTTTTTCCTAGGAAGCAAAATCAAGTTGCAGATTCATTAGCTGCTTTAACTGCTAATTTGGAGCCTTTCCAAGAATCCAAGGTGAAGAGATTATCCATTAAGCTAGTACCTTGTTCTTCTATTCTTGACAACATAGAGAATTTCTAAGTCTTTGATGATGACCACTAAATCATCCAATTTCTAACCAACTCAAGATAATTTGAGTCCCAAATTATTGATGACAAAGAAGTTAGTTATCTCTACCATGAGGAGTCAGATGAGGAAGGTGTTGTCCAACTCAAAGAAAATCATCTCTCACTTGGGAATAGTTTCCTTAGAAAGAGAATTTGATATAAATCCTCAAGATTAGAAGCAAAGGTAACTCAGGATTAGTGATTTTGACTTCAAAAGGGAGAATTTGGAGGATGAAAGTAACCAATGCTACATCAACATTAGCCTTAATTGCATTCTAGAAGAAAGGTAATGGGTGAAGTATTTACTCACCCAATATAAAGATGTAATTTCATATATGTATGAGGACTTGAAGGTTTATGAACCAAAGGTCATCACCCATACAATTCCACTAAAACTAGACCACAAGCAGTTTAGACAAAGATAGAGACTCGTGAATCCTATCCTAGAACCTCTCATTCAAAGAGAAGTAGAAAAGTTGTTGAGTACAAGGATAGTCTTTCCAATTAAGCATTCTACTTGGGTGGTCAATTTAGTATGAGTCATAAATAAGAACGGAGAGATTAGATTATGTGTTTATTTTAGAAATTTAAACAAAGATTCTCAGATGGATAACTATCCACTTCCCTCCCTGGATGAGGTTATTTAGATAGTTAGTGGCTTTGAAATGATGTCCTTCTTGGATGGATTTTTAGGTTATAACCAGGTGTTAGTATAATCAAAATATAGAATGAAAACTATATTTACCACAAAGTGCGGTGCCTATGCATACAAGAGGATGCCTTTTGGCCTAATTAATGCATGAGCCACCTTTCAATGAGTAATGGATAACAAATTTAAAGGATTAATAGATAACTGTATAATCATCTATATGGATTACCTCAATATTTTATCCAATAATAGGTATGATCACATAGGCCATCTATAGTCAATCTTCAAAATATGTTGTAGGTTTAGCATCTCACTAAATCCAAATAAGAACATAGTTGGAGTTACTGAGGGTAATCTTTTGGGATGTATCATTACGAAAGAAGGAATCACATTGATCTAGATAGAATCCAGGGGATTTTGAAGATTGCACCACTAAATAGTAAGAAGGATCTCAAGTCTTTCTTTGGAAAAATTAATTTTGTAAGAATTTTCATCTTAGGATTTGTAGAAATTGTGAGACCCCTGAATACAATGCTCAAATAGGACACCAAAGTAAAATGGACAACCAAGGCCTGGAAGTGTTTTCAATACATCAAAGATGCTATATCTAATTATACTAATTTGCTTTAGAACATACAATTGGTGATGTCATAATGTAAAATAAAGATGAGGCTGAACATCCCATTGTGCTCATAAACATGAATTTGAAGGATGCAGACTTCAAGTACTCTATGATTGATAAACATATCTTTACTCGTATGAAAGTGATGAAGAAATTTGACATTACATACTAAGAAATAAGACTATGGCTATTGTGCCTCACCTTACAGTCAAGCTTACCTTGTCATAGAATGAATTAGAAGAATGTAAAGGTAAATGGATGGTAAAGCTGCATGAATTTGATATAAAAATCAAGCCTACTAAAATTGTCTAGGGTTAGGGCATCATCCAACTCATGATTGAACCTGACCCATGCACTATTGAAAAGGTTTGTGAGGCCCAAGTGTCCAAAGGTGAATGGTATACTGACATAATTTAATATTTTCTTATAGGTACTTACCCCCTAGAACTCAATCGAGAATGAAGGAGAGATTTATAGGAAAATTTATGAAAGCATATACCTTAGATGTGTATCAATGGAAGAAGATCAAAAATTATAGATAACCTACACTAAAAGATAAGTAGTGGTCATCCATTTAGGAACATCATAGCTCATAAAATCTTAAGAATGGGATATTAATGGCCAATAATCTTCAAGGACACCCATACTAATGTAAGGACATGCCATGAATGCCAAAATTTAGTGAAAAGAGAAGTACATGTAGAAATTCCCTTACAACCTATGGTTGAGGGAAGTCTATTTGCCCAGTGGGGGTTAGAATTAATTAGTGTCATTAACCCAAACTCTTTAGCATTTCATAAGTTTATACTCACTACCATAGATTACTACACCTGATGGACTGAGGCAGTAGTGACGAAGAATTCTAGAGCATAAGATGTGATTTAATTCTTATAAGAACACATCAAAAATAGATTCAACACTCCCATCTCTCTAGTTTTTGATAATAGACTAGTGTTCATATCAACTAAGTTCATTGAATGGGCTCATAACAATCAAATCACCATCAGGTCATCTTCTAACCACTATCCTCAGGTAAATGGATTGGCTGAATCAAAAAATAGAATCTGATAGACGCATCTAAGAAATTGACTCGGGATAAGCCTAAGGAATGGCATAATATACTTAAGTATGCCCTTTAGGTAGATCAAACAAGATATAAGTAGGCCCTCAAGTCCTCACCTTATCTACTAGTGTATAAACAATGCCCAATATTCCCCATCATGTTAAAGTTGATGATCTATCAATTCATGCTGGAATATATGGAACCAAATAACAAAGCAGAATCTTGATTACTAGATATAATAGAAATAGAAGACTCAAATACTAAATCCTTACAGACTTTTAGTAAACACCAAGACGTAGTCAAAAGATTGTTTAACAAAAATAAAATATTCAAATAATTTAATATCTCTGATCTAGTGATTCTATGGGATAAAGCCCTTGAAAATAAAGGACAACATGATAAATTTTCCCCACTATGGATTAAACCATACCAAATTTTAGAGATCTTGGGCAATAATGTATTTTATTTAAGGAACCTTCAAGGTGATGAACTTACATATCCAATCAATGGGAAGTTTTTGAAAAATTAATTCATGGATATACCATCTAAAGTTGCCTTCGAGTGATGAATAAAGCATGGTAGAGGAAATAGTAGTTTATATTCCTGCTTTCTATATTAGGTTTTTTGTTGTTTCCTATGACAACCTAAATTGTTTTATCCTAATGTAACCAAACTAACATCCTACCTATTGGACTCCTATTCATTCTTAAATTGATATATAAGAAAGGGAAATTGTAAGGGAACTCACAATTTGGGATCTATTCACAAACTTGTTATACTTCTATGTTTGAGATCTTTAGGATTTGGGTATGTAATGATAATCATTCAAGGTTGTCTCACAAATGAATATTTCTACCAAGTATGTGAAAATTTCTCTCAAATACTCCATATAAATTTATAAAATTTTCTCACTCTATTAGACAAAGCACACTTGTTTTACTAATACTTATTAGAGGTGATAATCATTGGTGTAGATGTAGCTGGTAGGGATGTTTTGGTAAATGATTTATTTTATAACTACACCAGCTCATAGTGGTTTCAACTCTCCTTCTATTCAAATTAAAAAAAAATAAAAGAACTAATGGGTTAAAAAAGAGTGATCAATAAAACATAAAGAAAATTAAAATGAGATCAAAGACTCACATGATGAAATAAGGTCAATGTACCACAAATCATGCTTAATAAATAAAGGAAGAAGAGAGAAGGAACCTAAAGGTATCTTTTTCAGAGCTATGGATGCCTAGATGAAAATAGAGAAATGCTTGATCCCCTTTGATTTAATGATCTTCAAAAGAACTAGATTGAAACCTATAGCTACTCTAAGTATTTATAAATATCCTCATGATAAGAGTTAAATAACATCACTTTAGCATACACAGATAAATGGATGTGAAGGCACATATGTTATATGATGTAGTTGGGATTCTATTTCATATCTTTGATTCAAATATTATTTTATGACATGGTTCATGTCTGGTTTGAATTTGCTAAGGAAGGCTCTAAATTATTGAATACTCAGAAGTATTCCTCCTATAAGTCACCATTTGTTATACCCAACATTCCCCTTTTTTTTAGAATATAATGGGGACCCATTTTTACTTTGGCTGTGGCCTATGTTTTTTAAGTTTTCCTTTTTGTTCTGTGAAAGTTTTATCAGATTGCTTCTTAATCTCAACACTCAAAAGTACAAACAAAGATATTTTACATTTTAGACTAACTTATTAATGCTTTTTAGGAGTTTTGTACTTATGCTAATTTCAAAACTTAGTTTTATTTATAACTATTTTGTTGTTAGAGGTTTTAGTCAAAGATTTTATTTGAGATTTTTGATAGTCATACTATTTAAGTTTGGAGAATTTATTCAGCATTTGTTCATCAAAAAAACTATTCGGGACTTGTTCATCAAAAAATTTGTTCAAGATAATATTTGCTAGCTTTTGTGTTTGGAGATTGTGTTTGAGACTTGTTCATTAGAAATTTTATTCATGGTTTCCTTTATTCATAACTAATTTTATTTAGAACCCTTTCTTCAAGATTTTGGTCATCAAAACCTTTATTTGGAGATTTTATTCATGCATTATTCTGAAGGATTTGGTCTTCGAATTTTTTTTAGGGTTTATGTTCAAAGCCATTGATTCATAAGAATTGGCTCATTCTTAACACAAAACATGACTCTTGACTCCTGACTATCAAAAGCCCACTAGACTTAGCTAACAAAGTAATACTACTTCACAACACTTACCAAAAAATTAAAGATGTGGCTTTCCCACCAGCCAAACTAAAAAGATTTAAATTGTGTAGGTAAAACAAGTATATGAATATTAGACATTAAAAGTACATAAACTAAAATTTAATGTAAAAGGCTATATTAATTATTTGTGACTGTCGACATGATCATTGATCAAAAGTGCATTCAAACTCAATTACTACTCTATGAACAAATCCCTAGCCACATATGCATCCATTACAATGAAATAACTAGTAGAAAAGAGTTTTCAAAGTCTAGGACATTAAATTTGAGCAAATTAGAAAATTATAATGGATTTAGTACCCCAAGTATTCAGAGGAGTATTTCCACCATCCCTATTTTCCATTAAATATTCTACAAAATATATGGATATAGTGTTCAATGAAATAATATTCAAAGATAGGTATGCCAACTATTCAAAATTATGGGATGTCATTGATGCTATTGACACATTTTCTCATGAAGGATATTTATCCCCAACATAGTGCCAATTGGTAATAGACCTACTCTCCCTCAAGAGACAAGGACTACACTTCGTAGTAGCCAAGCTTGAGGTCATGCCATGTATTGACCTATTGTGGGACTTATTCTTTGTCAATAAGGTAACACAAGACATCTTCCTTCATCACATATATCACAAGATGGTTGTGGCTTGCATCTCAGGTGATGATTTACAAAGGTACTTATCTTTGACAATTCTAGATACCATATTTGATATGCATAGAGTGGTAACATGGAATAAACATAATTCAATTAAGAAAAATCTAAGCTCATGGCTTCTTCCTAGGGAATCTATGGTCCTAAAGTGAAAATCCCCCATACCCATTAACAAATTTAGAATGGGGGTTTGAATCAGGATGGCCCTTTTAAATAGGCTATATGGCATGCCAAGTGTCCATTTTCTCCACTTGGGTTGGTTGCCACTTCTAGACATGTTGATGACCTCTGACATGACTTTTTCCTTAGGGGAGATTATCATTTTAAGCTAAGGGAGTAAGTTATACATAAAGGAAAAAGACCCAATTCAATAGGTCATTTTTATATGATGTCATACCTCCTGGACATAGTAATGGGAATAGTGTACATGAACTTTGGGGAGCTTTAGAGCCTAGCAACAGACTACACAAAGAATTAGATATGAGATTGTTTTTAATTTATGCACATATATATATACACCAAGCATATTACTCAGATTACAAAGGACACATATCCTTAGGTACGGTAAGCTATCCATGAGGCCCCACTACCTAAGATATCTAAGAGTATAGCAGATAGATTGACACCTTGGGGTGACTATTGGTTATATCTAGATTATACGATGATCATGGTCATTGGAAATAAGGTCAACCTCCTATTCCTCCTTTAATACATGCCTGATAATCTTGTAGAGCAAAAAATTTCATTCCAACTTTGGTAGAGTGTGGAAGAAGCTCTGATAAAGAAAAATAAAATCATGTTCTATGGGTCCCACATGATCATAGGCCAAATGTGCTATACAATGAGAAAACATTTCAAGGATGTAGGAAATAAAAGGAAGCATTAGTAGCTGGTTACCTTGCCTCATAGAGATTAAGATCCTCATGGTTGGATTCAAAAGTATATCTAGGGCTTTGGTATTCCATACCATCATGTTCCCTATGACCATGATTTTTTGTTCTTAAATGAAAAATATGATGCCCAATTAATGGAAAGGGCATAACTTATGGGGTTGAGAGAAAAACATTTTAATATTATCTAAGGATAACCTTCAATTTCAATTTAAGAGATGTAGATAAGGATTCCACCCCCTGGAAGATGGACTACTTCAATCTTTTGGGTCAACAGACCCTAAAAATCAACAAAGGAACAAAGGGAGCCTTCTCAAGAAGCTCCCCAAGTTTTGAAGGATGTGAAGATAAAGCCTAGTGTGAGTGAAACTAAGCATAGAGGGGCTCAAGAGGATCTAATTTTCTTGGAATCCTTTGATGCAGAAGGTTAAGATCACTCAACTATATTTCTAGTGTAAGACGTTACTACTACCTCAATTCAATAAAGCTCCTCCTCAGCTAAAAAGGATACAATCTACTACAGGAAGAAGATAAGGGATCCTCCCCTCATAGAGAACCTAACGACTGATGAATCACAAATAGACACACCTTTAATCCAACAACAAATAGTAGTAGAAAAAGAAATGGAGTAAGAGGTAGAATTAGAGAGAGAAAAGGCACTAAGCCTTATAGATGACAGAGAGAGAAGACCAATGATAGATGACCAATAAGGTAAGAAGGCTCAACCTTCATTCCCTTCTTTCCAAATTCCATATTATTTAGATCCCCTCAATTCCATGGCAAAAACACTTCTATTCATACCAAAGCTCGAGGATGTTACCTTCACCCCTATCATTTCTATTTCCCTAATGCTGCCAATAATATCTATTATTGCCACCATTGTGGAAATTCCCTCTAGGACTACTACAACCCAATATAAGACCAAAAGGAGGTATTATAATAATATTGAAATAGCATTGGCTAGCTACCAATTACATGTCTCTTCCACTCAAATCAACCTACCAATGCCTTCCACTAGCTCCTCCCAAGTTATTACTATCATATCCTTAGAGAAGGCAAAAAAGGGAAAACAAGTATATACAATCCATCTAATACCCAAATATGGAAGTGTGGATTGGTCTAAGATCATATGGACCTCCTTTTCTAACTTAGTACTCAAAGGAGCTTTGGAACAAGAATGATAGGATCAATCGGTTGAGACCACAGTTAAGGATTCATAGATAATAAACCTATCACAACTGGTCATCCTTTCATGGGTAGTTGATATGAGGTTAAAGGATTCTCAGAAACTAAATTTCAAAATCATAAATTTGCCTTATATTAGTTATATTTTTGATAAACCATTAGGAAGCATCTAGAGGGCCATGAAGAGGAAAGTGGAGGATGAAGTGGGGAGAGAAATCATTTTTGAGGAAAGGTAAGAAGTCTTTACATTGGCTAAAAGGAAGAACAAGAAG
Source organism: Torreya grandis (assembly GCA_037957365.1). Taxonomy (NCBI): domain Eukaryota; kingdom Viridiplantae; phylum Streptophyta; class Pinopsida; order Cupressales; family Taxaceae; genus Torreya; species Torreya grandis. The sequence goes on along the minus strand of JARHVA010005099.1, from coordinate 193,984 downwards.
ATAGGGCAATCCCCATATATAGAGGACTTTAAGTCCCTTGTAGAAACTAATAAGGATGATATGATAACATTACATGAGGGGATTGAAATTTCCAAGAAATAGATTGAGAAGGAATTAGAGAAAATAAAGGAACAACAACAAACAATCATATTCCTTAGGGAATTGAGACCAAAGTTTGACAGGTTGTATCTAAGCTATATAATGATTTAGAATCCATTGATGCAATGACGGAAGAATTGGCTCCCCACATAATCGAGACTCATCAATTATTTAATTATTTAAAACATGATGAAAATAAATTGAAATTGCTTATTATTTATACTACTAATAAGGCATATATCCATCTAGACTTAATGACACCATTGGAGGTATCAAACACCCTCAATTTGGTGGTAATTAGAATGTAGGAGGATAGAGAGTGGATTACCATATCTTGGGAAGTAATTCCCAAATCTCAGGAACATGAAGCTCATATTTTACAATTCTTGGAAGAATTAAAGTTATCTAAGGCAAGGGATGATACAGGTAAACTTATTAGTAGAATCAATTTTAATTAACTCTGGAAGGCATCCAAAAATTTCAAGAAGAGCCTACAGGGATTAAAAATTCAATAAATTTAATTTGAGTTGAGTTTTGATAGGAAGAAGGTAATGGAAGTTGAAAATTTTAAGATAAAACTCCAAAACACAAAGGCATATCATGCCAAGCTCCTCGAATAGGTTAACATGGTGCACAAACCCTCATTAATTAACTTGGATATCATCAAGCAAAAACATGATGTAGGACATAAGTTTTATCTAGAGTTGGAGGCAAATAAGAAGACCGATGTTGTAACTTCTAGTTTAGCACAAGTATATACAATGATGATTCTAAAAATCAATGCATCTATGTAAACATCCACTCAACCTTAGTTAAAAGGCTAATTTTATATGCATCAATACAAATATGTTTGTTTTATCCTCATAGTATGTTTTTGTTGGAACTTAAGTATGAATGTTGTCCAAATTATTTGTAAGTATACACATGTTGCATTATTTTATAAAGGCCAACTTTATTTTTGACAATTGTAACATAACTATATGTATACATTACATATAGTTTTTAAACTACAATTACAACTGAGATTCTAATTATGCTATGTAATTACAATTTGGCATGTACTTGGAGGATGAGGTGACCCCTACCCAAGTCCATATATGTGTCTAGAACCCTCATTTTCAAGGGTCATAAAAATTAATATAGGAGCAAATCAAATTTTTATTGTCACAAATGTGTTGGTGTATTTTCTTTCCATATTCTATGTAATCATGTTTTATCTTTCTAGTTGTTTGATTCAATAGTTCTAAGTGTGTATTAATATGAAGAATTCATCTTGATTATGATTCTATGCTAATTTAAAATGTGTAGTAGTTATTGAATAATTAGAAAATAATTATTGATTATACTCAAGTAAGTTGATTGTCTCATCATTCTAAGTGTGCAGAGGTATTTTCTATGATATAATCTTCTATGTTTATATCATAGCTACCTTATATACCTCCCTAACCTAATCTATATTCTCTTAAGTATGGGTGTGCAATAACTACTCTAAAATGAGCAACCTTTGGCCTAAATCTCTGAGTTTTATATATTAATTTATCCCAAACTACTCGACTATGTTTGTCTATGTGTGTGCAAGAATTAATAACAAAAAACATTAGTTCTGAAAACACTTGTCCACAAAGAAACCAACCAAAAAGGTAATTTTTAAAGTCACTGATCTCTCTTTTCCACTCTGCCCTTTCCCTCTTTTTAGAGTTTAGTTATGAGATCTACCCACTTTAGATTAGTATCCACCCATCTACCAACTCACCTAGTTTTTACTTTCTTTTAGATGTAATTCATCCATACATAGTCCTGGTTAACAACCTACATGCTCTACCTGCTATTCCATCACCTAGTTGTTCAAACTACATATCTCTAACTCGTGCCCTAGAGTGGAGTTTACCTTCATTGAGATCCTAAAATGTTAAAGGCTACCTCATTATAGATTGATGTGCATAAAAAATTGTAACAACAATAACAGATACAAGAAGCACAAGGGAAAAGGCGGCAAAAATGAAAATCAAGGTGGTAAAAAATAGAATGATAAATAGAACCTCTACTCTAAATGGTGTGATAGAAAATGAATCCATGAGACTCACAAATATTTAACTCCATGGGAGAAAATTGAAGCATACTATAATAATAAAGAGGAAAAATCAAAAAACAAAAGATTCAAACTCTACCCAATTCACCAGTGAATATGCGTTTTCTTGTACAGATGATGAAGTAAAAAATATCTTAGTCAGTTCTTCATGTTTTTATGATTTGATTCTTGATACTGGTGCCACTCTACATATAAATTTTCAAAGAGACTTATTTTAAGATTTTAATGAATAAATTTATGTGGTATACCTCATAGATAGATCAAGTATACAACCACAAAGAAGAGGTATAATGTCCAAAGCTTCTAGATTTCAAACTTCAAAATATTCTCTACCTTCCTTAATTAAAACAAAACTTGTTGTCCCTAGTGTTCATAAAGTAAAAATTCCATTCCATTTTGTTGGATAATGGTGAAGTCACTATCAGGAGAAAAAGTGACAACGCAGTCATCTTGACTAGAGAGGAAGGAAAACTATTCAAACTCAGAGGTAAGCCATCAAATTCAAGGAATTATGCTCATCTCATAGAAGATGGAATGTCACCAAACATGTTGTGGCATGCAATATTTGAGCACACTCACTATAACAACATTCATATATTGTAAAATAATGGTGCTATTAACATCCCTACATTACCTACAAAATCAAATGAAAAGTGTGAATCTTGCATCTTGGATAAACATGTAAGAGAACCATTTAAAAAGTTATAGTGGAAAAATGATAGAAAATTGCAAGAAATTTACTCAAACTTGTGTTCTCTTCTAATCCTCTCTACTGGTGGTCATAAATACTTCATGTTTTTTATTGATTACTACAATAAGATGACTTGAATATACTTCATGAAGAAAAAATTAGAAGCCTTTAATAATTTACAAAAGTTTCAAATCATGATTGAAAATGAATCTCAAACCTGTATTGAGACACTCAATATAAACAATGGTGGTGAATACACTTTAAATAAGTTTAAATTCTATCTTGATCAAAATGGGATCAAACACCATCTCATAGTTCCTTATAATCTGCAACAAAATAGAGTTGTAGAAATGATGAACAAAATTGCGATGAATATGGTATGTGCTATGTTGTAATACAAAGGGGTAAATATACACTTTTGGGTTGAAGAAACTAAAAAAACATTACACCTCCATAGCATATCACCATTAACAACTCTTAAATCCAAGACTCTATATGAGATGTGGTGTGATCATCTTCCTTTAGTGCGACATATTTGGATTTTTGGATCCACTTGTTATGCATTTATTCCAAAGGATAAAATAAATAAGTTGGACCACAAGAGTTGAAAATGAATCTCCTTGAGATATTTTGAATCTTTTAAGGCATATAAATTATACGATGAGAAAGATAAGAAGTTTTTTGTTACAAGAGAAGTAGTCTTTTGTGATACTGCAAATAACAAAGAGCACATTGATTGATATTTGGGTTGACTTGACAAGTATCCAAAGTTTGATGTTTACAAATACAATGATTTGTATGTTCTAGACATTGAGTGGGGGACACACATTTGGGAATATATTGATTTTCTATTATGTCCTATACATGAAAATGAAACTCTTCCTATAGGAGAGAGTGAAAATTCATTAGACAAGGAATATGGGCCACAAAAACAAAGGGTACAAAGTGATAGAACTTTAGAGGTTAAATTTGAGACACATAAAACATATAAACATATGCTAAAGTGGGTCACTAAAACATTGAAAGATGTGAAACCTGATGAAGTTGGGAAAACAAGTACAAGAAGTGCACATGCAATGACATCACAATTAGACAAATACATTAAATAAATTCAAGATAGAATTGAAAATCTCACCTTGAATGATTCTCTAGAAGAACTCAATGTTGTGTTTGATTTAGAACCAACGTCTTCTAAATAGGCTAAGAAGATTGAATCTTGGATAAAATCAATGAAATATAAGTATAATGCATTGGTAAAAAATGGGACCTGGAAATTAGTTGATCCTTCATATGGATACAAACTTATTGGTTTCAATTGGGTCTACTACAAAAATTACATGGCTGATGGCTTAGTTGAAAATTACAAAGCAATCCTTATTGCAAAGGAATATGATCAAAAAGAAGGAATTGAATATAATGAAACCTTTGTACCTAAAACAAAATGGACTACCATTCGGACTGTGTTGGGTGCTCACAATAGATGGAAAGTTCACTAAATGGATGTCAAAATTTCATTCTTAAATGGTGAACTCAAGGAACTATATACATGACATAACCTAAAGGTTTTATAGTAATCGACAAGAGCACAAGGTGTGCAAACTAGAAAAATCATTGTATGATTTGAAACAAGCACCTTGAGCATGGTATGCCAAACTAGTTGAGCATCTCATGAACATGAACTTCAAACATTTTGAGTTTAAAGGTGTAACTCTTTTCATCAAAATAGTTGAAAAAATAGTTGTATTTGTAGTGGTGTATTTGATGATCTACTCATCAGAGGGAATAATGAATGCACTAAAAAATTCAAATCAAAGTTGATAAAATGTTTTGAAATGACTAATTTTATTTATCTTCATTACTTATTAAGTATTGAAGTAATTCAAAATCTAAAGTTTTTAGTCATCACTTAGTATAAGTATGTTGTGACATTATTAGTAAGTTCAAAATGAAAAATTGTAAGACTCTCAGTACACCCATGAAATAAAATCTTAAACTAACATCCAAAGATTCAACATATTTAGTTGATGCCACTAAATATATAAAACTCATTATAAGTTTGATTTATGTGACCACAATGCAACCAGATATATCATTTATAGTTGGTGTCCTCTCAATATTCATACAACAACCTATAGATAGTCATTAGGTAGCAACAAAAAGGGTCTTCAATATCTCAAAGGAACACATAATTTTGGACTAAAATCTTCAAGGGCATGAGACTTCAAACTAGTTGGGTATTCAAATTCTGACTATGCTAGTGATCATGAATATGGAAAGTCCACCTCAGGTTTTTTTGATGAATTTAAGAACAATAGTTATCAGTTGGAATTCTAAGAAGCAATCGGTGCTAGTAATTTCTTTAACAAAAGCATAATATATGGCCACTTCAGAGGTAGCTAGCAAGATCTTGTGGCTCAGAATGGTTATTTTAGATTTATAGGAGCAACAAGTTTCATCAACACCTCTCATGGTTGATAACACTTATGTAATCTAGATGACAAATAATTTAATCTTTAATTATCAAACCAAGCATACCAATACCAAATTTCATATGATTCGACACTATGTGAAAGATGACAATGTCAATTTGTAACATTACCCTACAATAGAGCAACCAAAAAACATCCTGAAAAAATCACTTGGATGAGAAAAAATTAAAAAATTTAGAGGAATGCTTGGTTTGATAAAGGCACCTATAGATTAGGGGGATGTAATAATATTATATATAATTATTATTTATTCCTAGGTGTCTTTAGATAGCTTTGTATTATTAAATAAGTTGTTTGTCCTTTCTTATAGAATATGAAAGGTCTTCTTGGGAATTTGAAGTGAACAACCATTTTGGAATTATAATGTAATGTTTGCTCCCCTTTTCAATAGAGTCATGAAATATAATTTCATGTTCATTCTGTTAATAAGATCTCTGGCCTACCATTCTTGTGCTTGATCATGAGATGGAACTGTTTCAGGTAAGTCATCCAATTCATATGGGGCACATTATCCATATTGATTTGTGTTTGTATAAACTAAAGTGGGTTATGATCATAATGAGTGACCATGTCTTTCCCCAAGATGTTGTGGTTCCATTACTTAATTGTTTGCATAATAACTAAAAATATTTTTCATATGTGGATTACCATTTAACTATGTCACTAAATGTCTCTTAGTGGTATGTGATCATATGCCCATGATACATGAATATTTTTCATGTGCATAGTTAGATGCATTATTCTGAATCTCAAAGGAATGTGTAATGTTGGGCATTGCAAACAAAATCACTTCATAGAGGCATTGATTGAGAGCCTCAAAAGTGCACTATTATGCATGATTCTAGTTAAAGTCGTCTTTGGCATTTGTTATTTGGTTGAGAGGGCCTAGACATGTGTGAGAAGAAATTTGTGAGTCTCAAAAAGATCCTAAATTTTAAAATATTTCATAGATTTAGCCAATCTTAGATCATTTCATTGATGTAGGTTTTTTTCCACTATGTGGTTTTATTTACATGGTCTAGTTAGCTTACTTGTGTCACTTAAGTGTTTAATAAAGGTCATTGGGTAAGATAATCTCACATTCATGAGGATGTGAGTACATGTCTATCTTCAACCTATATATATATATATATATACCTTTCGTAAAGTTGTTTGGTTATTAATCAACATGGAATGTTATTGCATTTGAATGCTTTTGCATATTGTGAAGTTTATTCCTCTCATGTGTTTATGATTTCACTACTCCATATAGATTTACCTTTGTGAATTTGATCGTATTCAACTATCGATCCTCAAGAGTGGCCCACTATGACATGGTATCAAATAGGTGTTGGTAGATGAATGACATCGATTCTATTGTGATCTTGCTTGTATTCTAGCTCCTTTGTGTTCTTTGTGATCTCATCTATTTTCAAAGGTTTGGTGGGGTTTCATGAAAATATGTGTAAACTAAACTACTAAAGACTCTAGATGAAAAATAGATAGTGCCATTAGATTCAAAAAAATTCAAAACCATAAGAACATCTGTAAACATGACCTAGTTTTGTGATAGTTCATTTTTAACCATTTTAAAGGGTTTGAAGGTAATATTTGGATTCCATGCATATTTGTACCATATGCTAGTCAAAGAGGAAATAATTCTATGGTTTTTCCAAAATACTAAGTAGGTATTTATTGCTTTTAGATGAAATCATACTTGTGTTTGTATATTTGAGGTTTTATGTGTAGGTGATGGATCTTTAGAGCTCAGTGGGTTTCACTTTTCCTCATAGTATTTGGGTATAACCTACTAGTTCGGCCATTGATTGTACCAGCTTGTGACTTGGTTATCGACCTCTCTTGACTTAGATCTCACCCACCCAATTCAAACTCATTTTGTTCTACCCATGACTTTTAGGTTGACCATCTTCAAGTTGTATTTGTAAACTGGTTAAGAGATACCTAGTTTGGCTATTGACTATACTTGATGGTGACTTGGTTTAGATGCACAAACTTCTAGACACAATGTCTATTCTTCCCATCAGCTACATCTAATGTACCTTCCTATGATGTGGATCTTGACAACACCTCACTTGGACTTTGTTATTTACATAATCACATCAAATTCAAACCAATAAAGTGTGATACTATGGTAAGGATGAGTACACATTTTGAGAGTTTCAATGAATCATATGTTCTCATGGATATTCATTATGCAAATATACATTCTTTTTTTTAATCTCTTACTTATTTTTGAGAGTTGTTGATCCATAATCCACACTTCACATGGAAATTATTTTAGTGAATATTCCATGCCATTATTATGACAAGTTCACTTCAGTACATTCAATTTTTGTGAATGATCTTGCTAGACTTATGTCATACTTTAGTTTTGGACCATACTCATGGATTTTCATACTACTACCTTCATCTTCTATTATGGAATGGGTATATTTTTAGTATACTCATCATGTTATTCTTCTATAAAATGGAAGAAATGTTGTTTGATGTAGGTGAAGCTTCTTAAATTTTTAGGTAGAGGATCTCATCATCGACATTGGTAATTTTATGAGCTCTACTATAGGCAATTTTAGAATCTTATACGAGGAATTATTAGTTATCTATTTTTTATGTACTTGGGTACCTCATTAGGGCTTTCTATCGGGACCCAATTCTACTACCCACCTAAGCTAAGCTTAAGGGGGGTGTTAGTTAGGATTTTTTTTTTCTAATATGTGGTTTTACCTACATGGTTTAGTTAGATTACTCAAGTGTCACTTATGTGTTTAATAAATGTCATTAAAGAAGATAATCCCACATTTATGATAATGTGAGTACATGTCTATCTTCCACATATATATCTACCTTTCCTAAATCTATTTGCCTAGTTAATCAACTTGGAATGTTATTGCATTTAAATATTTTTGCACATTGTGAAGTTTATTCCTCTCATGTTTTCATGATTTCACTATCCATAAAGATTCAACTTCATGCATTAAATCATATTCATTTATATATCCTCAAGTGTGGCACATTTTGACACACTTTGATCTTCTCTAGATCCACATAAATCCTTGTGTGATCAATGACATAACCCAAGTATTGAATTTGTGAGACACAAAAAGTACACTTTGTTAGGTTGAATTGTAACTTGTGTTGACACAAGGTGTATAAGATGTATGATATGTGCTCCACATGCTTCTCCCAAGTCTTTTTGAATATAATAATTTTAAATCCAAGTAGACAATGATAAAGGATTTGAGATATGTCTTGAATAGACCACCTATCAAGTGCATGAATGCTACTTGCACATTGGTCAAACTAAAAGGCATAACCAACCACTCATATAATCCTTCTCATGTATTGAAGGATTTTTTATATATGTCTTCATGATGGACTAGAAGTTGGTGGTAGCTAACTTTAGGTCAACCTTGGTGAAGTATTGTGCACTTTAAAAATAGTCCAAGAGGTCAGTGATGAGCTCAAGAATTGACCATAATTGACCTTTTAAACTTACTTTTTATACCTATTACAATCAATAACTTCAAATATCTATATTCCATTTTAAAGTATTTTTTACCATATATCACTTAATAAGTATGTTGCATATATGTATTTTTGTTTTGCATTAGGATTATTTATTTATGAATGAAATAATGTCATTTATCATTTTCTCTATTTCTAGTTTGTACCACTAATTCACTAAATATAGATCCTAATTTAATATTATATAAACCATTACCTGTAGTAAATGGGTGAACTAATTTTAGAAACTAAAAAAAGTTATCTATAAAAACTAGGTAAAGTTACCTGTAGTTACTTGTAGGAACTAGTTAAGTTGCCTATAGAAATGGATGGAGTATTTTGATCCACCTATAGCAAATGAGCATCACTCATAGAAATAGTTGTGCATGTTTTAAGTTTTAATGGATAAATGATGGTTTTGAGTAGTTAACTTCAAAGGTTTGAGAATTATGGTAATTCTTTATTATGGGGAAAAAGGGAAGTCAACTCCATATAATATAGACAATATTCTTCCTTCATTGGAATACCAATCTTAAGTGATTGAAATAAATGAATATGTTGTTTTCTTGTACTACCTATTTTATGCTATTATTTAGTTATTATCTTAAAATATGTTGTAACCATTGATTTGCATAAAGGATTGCCTTCTTTATTTAAGCGAGAAGTATCAGGATGAAATTAGTACTAAGTGAGATATAGAAAGGAACATAGAGAATATAAGGTTGAATTTATTGTCATTATCCTGATAAATTTGTAATTTCACTATAGCAATACACTCATTAATATAAATTTACTGATGGAATAAACATGATTTAAATTAATATAGTTTTAGTAGATGAGGGGATTGTAACACATCTCCAACCAAGGTATGTCCCAATCAAGAGGAATTGTGGTGAAGATCCCATCCATTAGTTTAGTTTCATTCTGAACTATGTGTATATATCTTTCATTTTCAATAGAGTAGTCACAACATATGTTATTTACATGCATGTTTGATTTATTGCATATACATTTCTAATACTACAATATTCAATTCTATGTGGGAAGCTTCCAAATAGATTAGAATTTCAATTCTTTTCATTTCCTTTCTTGAAAATTAATTTAAAATATTTCATTTTATGCAATTTACTTTCCTATCATTTAGTTTATGGAAGAATGATTATTTTTTAGCAAGTGTGCATTAGCCTTCTCAATATGCCACATAGTTTAATACTACACATACAATGCACACTCATTACAAGGTTATACACCACTCGATTGAAAATTTAAGTGATAAATTATATAGTATGTGTTAAGTGGATGCATCCTTGGGTATATCCTCATAGGTTTTAAGATAAATCCTCAAGCTAAAATATAATAGTATATTATATATTCCATATATTTTTGGCATTATTTTTGAAGGTGTCAAATACTAAGCTCTTGAAAAAATGGGAATAGATTTCTTGATTTCTAGATTTAATTTCCATTCTTTCAAGAATATATATAAATTTCCTTTTAGGTAGAAGTAATTTCTTTTAATATAATTATAAATAAAAACTTATATTTTTTAACTAAACCTATGCAAGATAAGGTATAAATAATTTAAAAGGAAGATTGACTCAGTGCATGCAACTTGAGAGGGATAACTCAGGTAGATTAATGCCTTCAAGGTTGAGGTTCACTACACAAAGGAAAGTTGAGGCATTAATTTTAACAAAAACAAGTTGTATAAAATAGCCAATCCACATTTGTCACTTAAAACTGTGTCAGTAAAAGCAAAACCTAAGTGGTTCTTGGATAAATTAGTAGAGAAAACTAAGATTGGGGAACAAGATGTCCCTTTTAACAACATGAGACAAAGGTTAGCTTTGTTAGGAGAAATAAAATTTGAATTTGAAACCCTACCACTAGACAAATCATGTGCCCTTGGATTGAGCAAGGCTAAGAAAAAGGTAAATAAATAAGTAAGCAAACATAGTTATTATAAATCTTATTGTGACCTTATTTCTAAAATTATGATTTGTTTGAATATAGCTACAAAGGCTCATAAGACACACAAGCAATATAACATCTCCCCTTGCACTATTAATCTTTAGATGATGGATGATGAGGATGTTTGAAGATTTATGTGAAGATTTATCCAACATTTCATTGTTAATTAAAAGTTTGTTGAGATTAAAGGGTGGCCATTATATTTATAGATTTTTATAACTAATGTGGACTGATGATGGTAGATGAAGATCAATGGTGGATGATCAATCCTAAAATGGGAGATAAGCATTATATGTTATGACATAGAGTGTGTAAGAAATTATAAAAAGATCTATTTATGAGATTTTGGAGTGTGCAAGTATATGTCATAAACTTTGATTTCACACTTCTCATTTTACACTGAATTTTCCTTATGAAGGATGCTTTGAAATTTGGAAAATTATTTTTAAATTTTCAAGTAGATGAGTGATGTAGGAAATTAGGATTTATTTGAATTTTGGTAAATATGACATGCATTCCATGTAATTTCCCAATAGTGATTGATTAATTAGATAATCAAAGTCAATTAGATAATTAAATGTGATTAGGATGATGTGGTCCTTTTTGTAATTCTTGTTTAATTAATCATTTCATTTAATTGAACTAGGGTGGCATTATCTAAACAACCAATTGATTCATAATATTGCCGACAAATTTTCTACCATGATGCGGTGCATTTTCTAGATTAGGGATGTTTTATTTAGATTCAAGATATAATTGATATTTATTTTGATGATTTTATATGTTCAAATGATTTGGTCTCAAATTTTTTGTTGATGTGGAAACTCAGTTCAAAAATTAATGATGACACTAAAGTGGTAGAAAAGAAGTGTCTACATTTCGCCCCACTTTTAAAATGAATTGTGAGATACTTGATGAAGTAATGAATTTTGAAATAAAAACTAAAATAAAATATGATCATGTCCCAAAAAATGTTGATGATTTTACATTAAAAAAGGCTCCCTAGGATGCCTCAAGTGAAAATGATATGCATAGGATGCCTCCTTAAGGGAGTGGATGGAAAATAAATTTGATTGAGGGGCCCTTAAAATGAAGGAAATATGATGTATCATAGTTAAAAAGGTTATGAAATGGGAAAAATGGACAAAATTGGGATGAAAAATGATGTAAGGAACCATAAATAGGCCTCCTATGAGAAAATTGGATGCAATAGGGAAGAAAAAATGTGAAAACAGGGCTATAAAGAGACCTTTTGGGGCGAAAATAATTCATTTCCACCCTCCCCCTTCTGAATTATGAACTCTAAATTTTAAATGTGAGTGATTTAGTTATTATGGATCATATCCCATACCATAGATACCTTAGATAGAATATGAGAGAGTAAAAATGACCACTCAAGAGTGACACATCGATATGTAAAATTTATTATTAAATTTTTTCACTTGATGTGTTATTAATGCTAGGTCAAAGTAGGAGTTGTGGTGATTCACCATTGAATTAAAATTATGCAGTGGTGAAATCCTACACTTTAATGGTGGAGATGCATTCAAAAACAATGAAAACATTGTTGGAAATGGTGGGATAGTGATAATGCCCAAAATTTAGATCGTTACCCTAAATGGTGACATCATGATAATTTCAATGAAATTGCTAAAGTAGGTTTGATATCACCTAAATGAATGAAATCATTAAAGTAAGGTCAAAATCACCTAAATGATGAAAGCATAATTTCATTGTGAAAACATCCTATTAAATAACAAAGACATGACTAGAGTAGTAGAAATGGTCTCATAGTGGAAAAATCACCAGAAGGGTTAGAGGATTAAATAAATTACTTTAAAAGTGGATAAATAACTATAGAACAATGAAAATTATCTGAGTAGTGGTGTAATCACCAATACTAAAGAATTAACTATTTTTGATGAAGTGTGTCTATTTTGATGCATGATTCTATTGATTTATTTGATTATTCAAATGTTTTTGATGAAAATAAGATTGTAGGATATGTATATAATTATTAGATTGATAAAAAATGACAATGTTAACATGAATTGATACCAAGAGCAGATATAGATTGTTAAACACTAGAGTGTTGGTCACGTTCCTTGAGTAGGTTGCATATTTAGATGGATGAGGTTGTAGGTTTACTAGAGGTTTTAGGACTACTATAGATGATGTAGATGTCAATCATTCAAGTGGATAGAGCACTACTTACTGTATTGGCTAAATGTTAACATTTAGATACTAATGCCTTTCATATACCAATAAAGGAGGTCACCATCACTATGGATGATGTGTGGAGGATAATGTGCAGACCCATTCAAGGGAAAGCCCTACATTGGCTGACATAATTATGGCTAATGATTTTGGAGGGATTAGTTGGCATTAAAGATTTTGTGCTATGTGATAGATTGGTGGATATTGATACATTGGCAACATCTAATGATTGATAGAGAGCCCCTAACCCTAATGGATATTATCAATGACATCTTACTACTTGAAAAGAGTGGTCAATACTTTCATATGGGTCCTTGAGGAGTTCTAAAAGACATATGATGACACTATGGTATTTTCATGAGGACCTATGGTATTAGCTAAGTTGTATAGATATTTTTACATGGTAGCATACTGAGGTGGCCAAAGTATTGGACCATTAACCCTAATGTAGGTGTGGTCTTATGAGCACATAGTGACTAAGCATCCCTTAAGACATAGGAAAAAATGAGCATTAGATGAGCCCCTAGTGTATGGATGGTATATTATAGTAGGAGGATGACGAGGGCACTAAGGGGACCTTAGAATTTATCGCTAAGATATAAATGAGTTTATATATGCAACACTAATTTTAAGGACTTATCTATATATATAGTTTGGGTGGTGAGAGGATTATGATTACACTAAATTTATGGCCAACATTTGTTACATTACTGGCTAACATGAGTTTATGGTCTAGAGATATTGTCCTAATAGAGCATAATTATAGTTCAACATGTAACATGATGTACCAAATTTTACTCATTATTTTAATCATGTTACATGAGAGATCAAGGGGTGGGGACCACTAGTACTAAGAGAAGAGGTAGTCACAAGTAGGGTGATGGCACCAATAATGCCTTGGGCTTACAAAAATGGATAGGTAGATGTAGGTGTTATATGTGCATATGTGATCTAGTGGGGATAACATATTCCCATTAGATTTATAAGACCACATACAATAGCATCTCATGCCCTTAGGCAACATGTATAGGTAGCATCCTAGGCCGATCCTTAGTGATAGAGGTAGAGAGACACATGCAAGAGGCTAGAGCGAGTATAAAGAGGTGTTGATGAAGATGGTGATGGAGGGAGCTGAGAAACACAAATTATAATATACGTAGAAGTTACAGTTCAATTTGAACAACCCATTTCTATGATCATTGACGACTGAGGAGATAAAAGGTAGGGGTCAATATATGTTACTATGCAAGATATCAGTAGAAGGGGTGGGGGTCATGATGGAGGCTAGATGAGATGAGTTATAGTGTAGGTTGAGGATGTCCAAGGAAATGAAAAGTGTGTGAGATTAGTAACACACATGAGTATGTAGGATTGGTACCCTAAAAAATGATAGTATACATAGACCATGCCACTATGGTATATGATCTATTTCTTACAATGACTACAATAGATAAAGGAGTAGGGACATAGGATTTGTAGGTCCATCCATATCTACCAAGCCAATTGAGGACCATACCATTATTGATAGGATATAGGTAGATATTATATCTAGGGTATATGAAATATTTGGATTAGATCAGGATGACACCATATTGTGATCTTAGTTAATAGGGGATCAAGGGGAGACAACTAGATTGAAAAAATTGATTACCACTCCAGATACATAGATTGGTAGACTAAGAGCTCATGTAACATAGATGAATTCTATTTAGGCCTAGTTAGTGGTGATGGATATTAAGGTTATTACTTTGATAGGGAAACAAGATAAATCCTATGTAGTTTATAAGATTTGTGGGAAGTGAGACTAGATGAGATAGATTGTGACATAACAAGGCCTAGCCAAGGCCTGCTAAAGAGAATGCAAGTCAAGTATGAGGCTAGATATTACATGGTTTATATGAGAGTTTAGTACCTCAGGGTCATAGGGCACCTATATTTTAGGAGTATAGTAGTTAGAGATCTAGTTGATCATTGAGGACACATCAAGCATCTACCTTTTAGTAGTTAGTTGTAAAACAAACACCATAAAGAAGTCTAATGGGGCCTCTTCAAATGACACCTCCACACAACACAAGACAAATTTCATAGTAGGATGACCCTAGGTCTAGATCTCCTTGGATGAATCTACCTCTCGAGGGATGCATTGAGAGTTGATGAGGCATTTTTGATTATATCCCCATATTTTTTATGTATGAGATGTTCATATATGTGCGATGTATAGACATTTGTTAGATATATGGACATTCATTTTTACACACGAAATTTGGATGTAGATATATGATTTTCCTTTTACTACATTCTCATTGATACATGATGTAGATCTGATGTAGGTACGATGCTCCTTTTGATGTGAACTTCATCTTTTTATTGATGTGGATCATGATGATGCATTTTTATTGTAATTTACACTTTAGTGTGGATCATGATGTAAAATACTAATGTTTTTGATGAAGAACAAGCTCTCCTATGATATTTTATATGATGTGATCATGTTAGCATATCTTGCCTTTGTAATTATTGATGCTATAATTTTGATTTGGCATGCTGTCACACTTGGCCATGATGATAGATGGAAAGGGGATGTTTTGAACACACTTATAAATAACGTTTTCAACTTCCTTTTTAATTTTTATAGTTGAAATGATGCACCATAATTATAAAATAAATCATGATAACATAATTTTTAATTGCATAAGGACTAACTAAAATTCAATCACATGACATCACACATATTGATATAAAATTTAATGCAAACACTATAGATGCTTATGTATTGAACCAAGACTTTATCACTATAAAAATAAATAAAAAAATAACCAAACATTCATACACACATTTAAAAATACAAAAAATAAAAATACAATCATTATGTGAGAGTGTTTAGTAAACCACATGTTTATCATCCCCCTAAGTCTTGATAAGTGTAAGATAAGATAATGTGGGAAATTTTTCCTAAAAATAAGAAAAAGGGGAAGATGAAATATGGTGTGATAGTGGCTATTCTGACCCAAAAAACCCCATGTAACTAAGTATTACATACATAATCCACATGGACCTCAGGCCAATGTGATTCTCCCAAGATGGGAGGAATGGGAAGTGGTGATGTTAATTAGGATGACAATGATTAGAGGAAAGATACCCTCCCAATAAATGTGTGTAAACATACAAGAGTGAAATGATGAATGAAATTCTCAATAACATTACCCCCAAAAAATACAAAATTGGAATCCAAAGCTAGATAGGATGATAAACTGGACAAATATTTTGTAGCTTTATATCTCTTTTTGGTATTTTTTTGTATTTTTCAATTTGTTAGGATTTTGGGAATTTTCTTATTTTTGGGGATTTTTTTCTTACTTTTAGGGATTTTTTTTTATTTTTGATGTTTTAGATTTTTGGAGTATGTTCTATAAGGGAGAAATAAGATGTACATACCAAGGAAAGAGGACATACATACACGAGAAAATTAGGATATATATACAAGGAGTGACTAGCAAAGGGAAAACCAACTCAAGTAGTGGGATGAGAAATATATAAGGAATAACCAAAGGTGGGATAGGATGAAGGGATACAAGGCTCAAGAAAAGAGGATGCAACAAGAAGAATATCTCCAAGGACTAAAATATGGGGAAAATCTCTTTATGTTCATCTAAGGTCTTGTTGTGAAGATGCTATCACATTTTGATCATGCTAAATCTATCGTAACTTGTAGTACATGTAAATAACCATCAAGGTAAACATGGGAAAGGGATGTTGGGATATGAAATAAATGGGATCATAGACAAAAAATGGAAGTGAAAGGATGTGGAAGGATTCCCCCAAGTAAGGGTTATCATATAAAATATTCTATAAGATCAAGTGTAAAAGTGTTTGAGTTGCATGATGTTCATGGGTTTATCTAACTCTTTCCATATTTTATTACCAATATATTGGATCTAGAACCATATTTAGTTGTGATGACATATGGACCCAATCAATTAGGTTAATATTATATTTTATTCTCATGTCCTGTATTGGTATTTCACTATTTTTTTTAAGCACAAGATCACCAACTTTAAATTCTTTAGAAATTATGCGTTTATTATAGAAATGACATAGCTGATTTTGATATACTTTGAGATGGTTCAAGGTAACTAGCCATTTTTATCCAATATTTCCAACTCTTGTATCTAGGATATTGTATAATTATTAACATTAATAATATCATGTAATGAAATCCATAGGGATGTAAAATTGATCTCAATAGGGAGGATAACTTCCAATCCAAAACCCATGAAATAAGGTGTGACACCTATAGGGGTGAATATGTTGGTTCAATAAGACCATAAGGTATGAAATAATTACAAATGTTAATCGCGATGACATAAATTAAAATATTTTTGAAGATTTTCAAAATAGTTTTATTTGATGCCTCAACTTGACCATTGCCTTTGGGATAATAGGGAGTCGACCATATTTGTTTAATATGAAATTGGGTTCAAATGGATTAAAAATACTTATTTTTAAAGTATTTTTCATTATTAGAAATTATGGTGGATAGGATGTCATGATGACAAATGATGTGATTAAGGATGACTTTAAAAATTTACTTGTCAGTTACATAAGTGATCAAAATGGCCTCGACCCACTTAGTAAGATACTCGATAGTAGTAAGGATGTGTTTGTGGCCGTCAAATGATGTGGGGTTTATATTCTCAATGATATCAATCCCACATTTTAATAACAACCAAAGAGATGTAATAAACTAAAGTTCTTATGATGGTATGTGGATCAAATATCCATGTTTTTGGTAGGTAACACACTTCTTATGCACATGCATCATATTACATTATTAACCAATAATACCCATACAAAGTATTTTCTTAGAGAGGAAAATTCCACAAGTATGGGCCCCAAAAATAACATTTTGTACATATTTGATGGCTAATTATTCTTCTCCTAATTTAAACAATGAAGCAACTATTGTCAATCAAGATTGCTACCCTTATGAGAATCTATGCCTTTTCCCACTCCTGTTAAAATAATGAAATATCTCCAAGGTGTGGGTGACTTTGATTTGGAGAGAATATCTAGATAAATTGATATTTCTCTTGATGCACTCATTAAATTTGACTCTAATCCTACTAACTATTGATTTCTTGACTAAGGAAAGGGTGAAGAGATAATGCTTGCACTGAAATTGACATGAGAACTTGAAAGAAAGGTGATGTACCAATGTTTGTGACAAATTTTATTATAATTGACACTATTATAGAGAAAATGAGACTACACACATTCTCATCACTTTAGGTATATGGTTCTAAACCAATGTTTCACATAAAGGTACTAACAACACTCACTCTTTGCAGGGAAGGAATGAATGTTTGTTGAATTTACTTCCAAGTTTGAACTGAGATTGAATCTAGACACTTAGTATGACATGTATAAAATCAAATATTTTTTAAAAAGGTACAAAAACTAGACATTAACATAATAATTATATTGATTCACTAGGTTATACCAATGGAAATCACACATACACTTCACACAATAAACTAAAAATGGAAGAAATCAGCTTTTTATTTATTTAAAAGGTGTGTAAATTTTTTTGATAGCCTTTCAATATAGACAAATCAAAAATTGATATATAAATTCTATAAAAAAATATACAAATAGGAAAAGAGTATGAAAGGGGAGATAAAGCAACCCAAAAATAGGGGAGACTCACTTTATCCTCACACCCTTTAAATCCTACATAATAGTTCCTATATTTTCTATCCTCTTTCCTTATAATAATGGTGTATAAGGTATATTTTCAATTATTTTTTAATATTTAAGGAGTATTGAGAATTCATTAGTGAATTTTGACCCATTGAAGTGCATATATCCTTGCTTGCATACCCTAAATACTAGCTTTCATGTCTTCCTTGATGAATAAGTCTTCTTCCATGAAAATAGGTCTTCAAGTATTCATAAATTCCTCCATTTAATACTTCTCCTAATCCATTTATGAGGTATATCCACCTTGATATGGGTGTTATAAGTCTCTTAATGCATCTTTGACTTTGTCTAATTGACTTGGTGTAGGAGAGATGAAAGGTATCATAGGATAATTAATGACTCCTTCAAGAGGTTGAATTTTTCTTGCAACTAACTCTTGACTTTTTATTTTCCTCAAACTAGTTTATAAGGTGATAATAAACCTTGAAAATCATGTTGAATAGATCTTATATATTGACTTGGTTGTTTGATAACTTAAACTCCTCATCTTCTAATAGCACATAGAAAGTGAGAAAACTTGGTTTTGCCTTGAATAAAACATTTTTACTTTGTGTATGGCATTTAAAAATAATATTATACCTATAAAAAGTCACTTGAAGTCATCAAAAAATTTAAAAGATATGATTTTGCTCCTTTAGCTCCCTTTTCTCCCAATTCCTTATAACCCTAAAAATAGGTAAACCTCTTTGTGTTGAATAATTTAAAAATGGTAATGGATAAATAATTACATCCTAGAGGACCCAATATCCCCTTAAATCTCCATGCCATGTTTTAGGACCTAACTCTTAGTGTAAATGCACTTTTTAGCCATCAAACACTCAAATTAGGCTTCAATTAGGCCTCTTTGCCTAGAAATTGAGATTTTGATCCAAAGGCCTCCCACATGTGTGAAAATTATTGGAACTATTTTATAAACTTACCAATTTCAAGACCATGACCCATGTCAATTTTTATCTCTTGAGACCCTGTTTGGATGGGTGAACCATGAAATGGCCAAAATCCCTAGTCTAGGTGTTTATATAGGCTTGAGAGGCATTTGATGTGTTTTTCATAAAAATTTCAGGTTTTGATGCTTTAAATAGGTTAATTTATGTCTGAAACACCTTTTAAAAATTCAATATCCTTAAGATAGGCCTTTTAAATAACTTTATAGTCCTACAACTTCTCCCTTAGCTTACAAAACAGAGTTTTCTTCACATTTTTACCAAGTTACCAACTTATAGAGCTAATATAACTATTTATTAGGCCTAAATAGGTGTTTTGAAAGTTTTTTAACCTTTATTAAAAATTAATTGACCTCTACCCATGGTTTGAAATCCATTTCATACCTTATTTCATCATAAAGACACCTACAACCTTATTTTCTAAGTAATTATATACACCTGTACCTACAAATGCACCACCAATTTATATGTCCTAATGATCATGAGACTTGTAGATGTGATAAAATTATTTTGGAGGTAAAAGGATTCCATTTTAGTGCATTATAAACACCTATTCTTTCATTGGTTCCTTTAAGATGGTTTAAGGGATCTTACCATCTTAACGATGGTTCATAAAGCACATTGGGTTAATCCAAAATTTAATGCCATAAATTTGGAGTATGAATACCCCTAAAACATACAATATTTTATCTATTTACCATGCATAATGTCATGAAATATGTGAGCATAGGAAGGTGACCTTTGAGTGGTAAACTATGCATTATGTGATGTTAAGAGAGAAACATGCCTAAAAGTGCAATTTTTAATGTTTGAATTGAGCTTATAATGAATTTTTTGGGTCTAAAACACCTTATTTAATGTTTTTCAATTACTTTAAAACAAGTATTATTCCTCTATGATCTCTTTAACCCATGTTTCATGCATTGAGGGTTTGTAGGCTAGTTGATGAATCTGACCCTAAAAGTTAGTTTCTATTGTCTTTGCTCATATCAAGACATCAACATGGTTTGGAAATTATTCCATAATCTCTAAGAATTACCTACACCTTATTTTTCAATCCAAGTCATTCACTTAAATACCATTGTTTCACTCTTTCCACTACTCACACTAGAACCTCTTTGACAGGAGGTGTGCGTTATGTAATTTTACTACAATTTTTAAGAATGAAAACTCTTCAATAGAGTATATAATAGACTTGGAGTTATAAAAACTATGGGAAGTGTCCTATATTAGGTTTCAATATCCTTTGTTCTTGCAAGCTTCTTCCAAAAAACAACTTTCTTCACAGTCTTACTCCAATGACTATATGTGCATGTTTTAGGCCTATTAAGCCAAGTAAGCTTTGTTTGGAGCTTACCTTTATAAAAAAAATGTTATTATAATTATAATTATCCTTATTTAGTCACTTCATAAACTTTTTGATTGTTAGAAACCCAAATTCAAAGCAATAAATGTATACCTTCTTCATATTTTTAGTACAAACTTGTAGACTTAAATAGACGCTTGATTTTAAGTATTACAACATACCTAATCTCTTCATTATTATTGGCACCTTGAGGTAATTTTTTTTTGGGAATTACCTCCATGTTATTCTTATAATTTTACACACCTTAATTGTCTACATGGTTCAACCTTGTATCAAAATGGCATCTTTCCTTCAAGAAGACATATAGGTTTGTGTATGCATACTCTACCTACTCTAAAATTTTGATATTGAACATCTTGTAATATAATTTTAGCACCGTTAAATAATATTTGAATAAATTTGGATACATCTTTCACATACTCTTTGGTCCTATAACCTCTAACACCCATATCAAGTTTTGAACAATCAATACTAACTTACATATACACCTTAAGAGAATTTTGAGTCCTAACTCTATACTTCATCATTTGATATGAAGATGAACATTTGGATTATGTTTAAAGTTTAATTTAAGAATTAAAAATGTCCTTAATAATAAATGATAAACCTTCTATTATAGTCCTCATATCCTTACCAACTGAATGAGACTTAAGGACTACTTTACATGTAACTTTTCTTTACCTTTGCCCACATGTCTATAGGTGATTATAGAGTTCAAATTGAATTTTATTAAATATAAATTTATCCTATATAGGTATTACTTATCCTTAATTACTTTATACAATCATAAATTCACTTAATCTCTCAAAACAATGCACACATTCACTCTCATGCTCTTAATAGGCCTAATTATGTCATCATTGCTCATAGTATAACTGTAGGTGATAAAATGAGAATCCTTACATGTTAGAATTTTAAACCTATCCTTAATTGATTAGGTAATTTTAAATTTATATTTTAAAGCTCATTAGAAGACATTTCACACTTAAACTTCTCTTGGAAATAAGCAAACTCTACTAACTTTATGCACAAGCTTCTTGATCATGCCTACACAGACTTGGTTGTAGATGAAAGTTTTGAGATGAGGTATAACCAAATTTCAAGCATAGATCCATAGTTAATATTGAAATAATTTCATAAAATAAAATTCTTATCTCTATCTCAATTCTTTATGCAAATTCCCAAACTTCAAGAATGGGCCTAAAATAAGATGTTAAGCATGTAGATAATTATTTAGTCCTTTATACCTCTGTATAGATAAAGAAAAATATGATGGGTTGACTAGATGACAAATATGTATTAAGACTCTCATTAATCATAATTCACTTTACATTAACTTGGAGAAGTATCAACTTGATATGAAAAAGGCTTGACTAACATGAAACCAAAGAATGATCTTTACTTTAAATGCTGCTAAACAACCTTAATTTATCCAAATGGACAAATGGACTCTTTGTTAGTGTTAAAAGAGTTCAAGATAGTAGGAAGATATCACACTATTTCTAAAAAAACATGGTACGATCTTGATGAGTGCTTAGACCGACCTCAAATCTCACAAATAGAGAAGACACCTTATTACCTTAAACTTTGTAAACAAACCTTAAATAATGTTAAAATATGCTTCAAGGTCCTCTTTTATGATTCTAATTTATACACAATGAGTGGTTGAATTATGTAATCACTTTTATTGCTTAACCTTAGTTGTCCTAATGACCAAACACACTAAGTAGAAAATCTAGCAACAAGGCAACAACTTATCTCATCTTTGCTACATCTATTTCAATAGTATTTTTCTCATTATTGATGTTATCTTGACATCATTTTGAGAGAATACATGTAGCCTTGGTTATAATTTGACTAAAAGTATTAATGTTCACTTGATATCTATAATGATATTTAAATTTTGTCTTGATGTCACCTTAAAAAAACTCCATGCTGTACATATATCCATCACAAATCTCTTCTGATCATGATATGCAGGCTTGACTATGTCATTATGGTTCATAAGGCCTTATTGGGTCCTTTTATCTCATAATTACCATTGATCATATTTAATATTTTTGGAGAGTGTTGTGAAACTAATTCATGTTCTTCCTCAAACTTCTTTATCTTGACTGAAGATGTTTTTTGTCATTTTCCATCATTATTCTTCACTCTGTTCATTAAAGTCCACGGAGAAAAGTCTATGTAGTAAGGCCCATGAGTGATCTCTTGAGACTTAAGAGAGTATGGTCTCTTAAATATCATGTTAAATATTTTATTGATATTAAACAAGATTTCTCTCCATTTAGGTAGCTGTTAAGATCATTTACTTACCTCTTTAAGACCTTGTCACATTAAGAACTCATGATTTTATGACCACACCTTGCTAAAAGACAATTTTGCTATAGGGTATCTAAAGGAAGCCATTATTTAAGATGGATTTATATGAGTTTTTGAAATTAAGAAGTGCATCATGATTGAAATATAAATTTAAGAACCCCTAAAGATGAAGACACTCAATTACTAGATCAAAACATGCTTTTTAACTACTAAATTTGACAATCAACATAGGAAACCAATTTTATTCCAAAAGATAATTATTAAAACTAAGTAATTAATGAATACAACATGGAAAATTTCCTATTTTACCCTAAAATCACCCCACCATAACCATTTTACTCCATCATGTTCTGAAATTAATAAACAAAGGCAAACTTGGACCCTGTCTAGATGACTAGGACATATGACACCCTTACATTCTTAATGTTTGTTCATAAAAGAGAGGGGATGGATATGAAAACCAATGAAAAAAAATTAAGGTCATTAGGTTCCATATCATTTACCAATATCTTTTGACCTGACCTTATCTCTCCTATCCATACTAAGCAAAAACCGTTGACCTTCTTTGAGCTGCCAAAGAAGCCAATATGAGAGATGAATGGGGTTTTTTGAATTTTAACATCTAAAACTTCTTAAAAAGAATGGATTTAAAATTTATGTGAATAAATAAAATCCTAAATATGATTTAAAATCGATTTCATCTTTAAAATTTGTTTAAATAACCTCAAAAGATCCCTTTTAAGCACTAAAATTTCCATAATCACTTAAGAAACTTGATGAAACTATTGAAAAAAGTTTTCATTATAAATTTTAATATATAAATAGATATATCATAACCTTATTCTAGTAATATACTTCTATTGCCTTGAAAAACCTTCTATAGAAGCCATAAAATGATCTAAAATGCAACCAACTAGGTTATGATGTTAGCCAAGAATATCACCAAACTATTTGATAAATTATAGAGCATGACATGAAATTGAAATATGATACAATACCCATCAATAAACCTTAGACTCCTTTCATCAACTAAAACTCACTAAAACAGGTCATGGAGTGACTATAAATGTACATAACTATGATGAATAAAACCTTAAGGTTATCAAATTTACCTTAAACTATGATAAAAAAGGATTAAAGTGACCATTTAATGGACATACCAATACCAAAACAATGATAAATAGGGTAAACAAGCATGACAAACAAAGTTTTAAATTATAGGGGTGACAGTTTGACTTGAGAGGTCAAACTTATCAATATTTTGGTGACTCAATTGGGAAACATGACTGTTATGCTTATGAAATAGTAAATTTACATCTCTTTTAGACTCATGAAGTTTATTTAATACTATAAAATGGACATAAACATACCTTGACCAATGACTACAACTCTTGATTTAGAATGAGACAACTATTTTCCTTCCAAAAAAAAGCAAGGGAAGACACACAAAATAAGGGAAACTAACTAACAAGACACACGTGATAGCTAATAACTTATTGAAAACAAAACATAAGAAACCTAATGTGTTAGGACAACACTTGGAGGAAAATAAAAAAACTATGTACAAAAGAACTTATCTCTTAACAACAATGTTATAGAAGTATCCCATTGATTGGGATTGGGAGATCTTCAGCATCCATCTTCACTAGTTAGAAGGCATTATGAGATTTGAAGCTATAAATTATGTAAGGGACACTCCAAAGTGAGTCAAGCTTGGTGTGCCTTCTTGGTTTAAATCTATCCTCATCCCACTTGAGAACCAACTCACCTTCCTTAAAATTCCTTAAAGATGCTCCTCTATCAAAGGTTCTTTTCACTTGTGCTTGATGCATATCCATGGCCAACATGGACTGATTTATGACTTATTACATCTCCATAATCTCAACATACCTCACCTCCATAGGTTAATTCTCCAACAAATCTATTTGATGAACTAGTTTCAAAGCAAGGATCTCAAGTGAGATTGATAACCTCGATTCTCTTCCATAGACAAGCTTGTATGGTGAATCAACTATAGACATTTTGAAGATAATTCTACCAACCCATAGAGATGACTTAAGATTAAAATTCCATATTCTCTGATTATCCTCAATGGTTATCCTTATGATCTTTAACAGGTTATTGTTGGTGGATTCAGTCAGATCATTTCCTTGTGAGTAATAATTTGATGAAGTGCTAAGGTATACACCATGTTGGATAGACCATTGACTAATCTTGACACACAAAAATGTCATGGAATTGTTTGAAATGATAGTGGAGGAAATTATAAACCTTGTAAGCAAACCTTCATATCGATCTAACACACTGGATTCATTTACTTCCTTCAAAGCTAATGGCTCCATCCATCTGGTGAAATAATATGTCGTAGTAAGGATTCATTTATTATCCAAGATTGAACATGTTTTGATGAGGCCAAAGAAGTCCAAAACCCATTAGATAAAAGGCTGATCCACTACAATAGGCTAAAGAGGTAAGGCAACAAGTCTTTCTTTTCTTGTAAACATGGCACATTTTTTGCACTTCCTTACCTAAGCATGGCAATCTCTAAAAATATTTAGCCAACAATACCCACCCTTTATAATATTAAGGTTTATTTTCCTTGATGAGAAGTGGACTCCACCTTGTCCATCATGGAGTTTCTCAAGCAATATTTCAACTTGGGTTGGATCTATGCACATGAATAACATAACATTGATATCATTATTAAAAAGCACTCCATCAACAAGGAGAAAAGGAATGCACTAAAATATAAAATACCTTATCCTTTGTGAACTTAATTTGGGAGGACAAAAACCATCTTGGAGGTACCTTACCATGTTTTGAAACTAGATTTATGGCTATGTATGATCAGCTACAATTGATTCATCATTCAAGACTAGAACGGTCTCCTTATTTTCTTTCAAGTCTTGGGCTAGGTGTTCACACAATCCTTTACCTCTAATCAACTTAGTCACTTTTATCTCAACATCATACTCCTTCAATCTTTTTATCTAACCTACCATATTCTTAATTATGTCCTTGTTCAATAAGAACTCCTTGATTCTAGGATGAGAAACCATTAGATAGATCCTATTATTAGATATCAAGTGTCTAAATTTGTTAAGACATCTAATTATTGAAAGTACATGTTACACTACATAGGTGTTACTTACTTCATATTATTCCAAGAAATGACTAAATAATGCTATGGGCTGATCCAAGGCTTGTTGATTCTATTACATTAGTATACATGAAATTGTGTTCATATTAGCATATGCATACAAGATAAAATCCCTTGATAAATTAGGATTAATGAGAGTAGGAGCACTAGCTATTACTTGTTTTATCTCTTCAAAATTTATCATACCCTCCTTGATCTAAGTGAATCTCTAATTTTTCTTAAGCATAGTTGTAAGTGGCTTTGTAAAAGTTAAAAAATAATATATGTATCTTCTTATGAAATTTATTTTTCCAAGAAAACTTTGTAGTGCCTTCTTATGCTTAGGCAAGGATAATGAAAGTATGTAATCTATCCTTTTAGGATCAATTCTAAAACCATGTTTAGAAACAACATGCCCAATAAGCTTCCTTTCATGTACTAAAAATAGACACTTTTTGGGGTTAAGTGACACCCCATATTATCTACATCTCTCAAACACCTTGATATGAAGCATGTGCTCACTTGCATTCTTTGAAAATATAGTAATATCATCCAAATATACAATAATAAACCTATTGATTATACCTTAGAATGTCATATCCATGGATATTTGGAATGTTTCTCTAGCATTAAATAATTTGAATGAAATTTTGTTATAGGCAAAAGTCCCCTACTTGGTAGTGAAGGTTGTCTTAAATTGATCTTCTTGTTTGATAAGTATCTGGTTATATCCACTATAACCATCCAACAATGAGAAAATTTTCAAACAAGATACTATTTGAAATATTTGATCCATTGATGGCAATGGAAATGATCTTTGAGATAGGTCTTGTTCAAATCACCAAAATCAACACAAAGTTCAAATTTTCCATTTTTATTCCTCATGGGAAAAAGGTTTTTCACCCAAATAGAATGCTTGATAGGGAAAATGATGGATGATTTGATCAACTTATGAAATTCAATTCTCATCAAAGGCTCAAGCTTGGGATTGATTGGTATTTTCCTATGTCTTACCAATTTTGTATCAACCTCTAACTCAATGGTGTGTTGAGCTAAACTAGGATCAAATCCATTCAATTCACTATACTACCATGCCAAGACATAAATGAATTCTCTACATAGATAAAAACATAACTACTTTTAAGATGGAGAACATACTTTACCAATTTTTATAATATTTTCATCTATTATCTCAATTTTAGAATAGTGTTCCTCCTTGGTAGACAATGAAGACTGCTCTCTCCTCACCTCATCATCTCTATTGAAGATGTTCTCAAGTGTGATAAAACCTTTGGGTAGATTTTTGGACTTGAGTTGGACAATATAATCACCATATTTTTACAAGATCTTTGAATAATTTCTAGAAAAGAATTTAGCCTCCTCTTGCAAGAAGCAAACAATCTAATTATCATCTTCAAAAACTTTTTAGTTCTCATGATTATCAATAATTGAAGGCTTAACCAAAATATTGATATGTGACTGGTTTTTATCATTCCTTACATTAACTAGAATGTTGAATTGGGCTCCTATGACAACCAATCTATCTACATCTTTGTTTCTCTCTCCAGGCACTTCTTAGATATCAAATGCATCAAATTACTCAAGGAGATACTAAATTATATGTTTATAAGACCTTATAAAATCATTCTTACATATATTTAGCCCTCTCAGTTAGTGAACCATAAGTTCACTATCACTAAAAACATGTAAGAGTTTGATTTCCATCTTCTTAGCCTATTGCAAACCATGGACTATAAGTTCATACTCTACTACATTATTAGAATAACCAAACTAAAAATTAATATAATAATAATACCTTTGTTTAGTGAGTGAGATAAGAATCATTACAGCCCTAGAACCATGATTGTTCCTTTATACATCAAAATAGAGCTACCAAAGATCATCCTTTGATTCATCTTCCTTGACTATAACTGGAATTTATGCATCATTCTCATGAAGACAATAAACACTGAATCTTTCTTCTTATATCATTTTATAAGGATCATCTTCATGAAAGTTAGAATCTAATTCATCAGGAAATAAATCAAAAAATATTTTAAGAGATGAGTTAGCTTCTACTTCACTAGCTTGTTCCACCTCATTAGAGATGACATAATTTATATTCACAACACTTGACATGCATGGTTCAAAATGAAAGCATGAAATAGGTTCAGAGTGAATTGTGACCTTGGTTTCATACCTTATCTTAAAAATTAGATAAGTCCAATTAGACGAAAGGTGACCACCTATAATTGATGTGAAATCTTCTGAAAAACACATGGCAAAATATAGAGGCAGGTCCACCACCACTACATCCTTCTGAATGGTTACATTTAATCAAATATGTAAAGTTAATTTTAGGTTTTTTATCATGCCTAAAGTATTAGTTTGGGAGGAATCATGTTGAAAAACACCTTTAGTATTTGGGTCATACACCAAACCCAACTTGTCTATAATTTACTTAGGCATTAGTTTACTATTAACTTCATTGTTAACCATATAATTGTGGACTAAAGTGTTTAAAATAATTAAAAAGAGATAAAAAGGATGTGTTTTATTTAATTTTACCTCATCTTTTTTCACTTTTACCTCTTTATGTACTTTCTATAATTTTTGTTTCATTGGCTGATTTGAATTGGCCAAAACCACACTCTCCTTAGCTAGTTTTGTAGATAACTTGAGAGCTAGAATCTCTTGAATAAGCATGTCTTTTTATCCTAGGATTTCTAAGGAATCCAAAATACTCATGTTGATATTTTTATTCTTCATGTGGTCAAAAATATTGAAAGTAAATCCAACCAACTTTGGATGCACTCTTGGAGAAAATGGATGATCTTGCACTTGAGGTACTTGGTGAGTTTTGCCAACTTTCATGTTCTAATTTTTTGGAGGTGATGGGATAAAAAGATAAGAATTATCACCTTTAGGAATAATAGAATGAATGTTTGGAACATGACCCACCTTTTGACTGTCGTCAATGGCCCTTTTTTTTGGCTCTAGTGATAGCTTCAACTACATTATTTGATGTACTAGACTCACCAACCTGATTCAAAGCCACATGATCATCAATTTGCCAATTTATAAAGGTTGTATTAGGATACCCCTATTCATTATTAACTTTTCCTTGTTATACCATATCATCACTCTGTTGACTCTTTTGAAGATAAGATTCTTTTTGGGTCATTTTAGGAATCACCAT
The DNA here is from genome assembly GCA_037957365.1 of Torreya grandis. NCBI lineage: Eukaryota > Viridiplantae > Streptophyta > Pinopsida > Cupressales > Taxaceae > Torreya > Torreya grandis. The sequence goes on along the minus strand of JARHVA010005099.1, from coordinate 164,194 downwards.
AGATTGGGTTACCAAAGATTGATTCTAAATATCATTTAGATTAGATGGCATCATATTATTTTGTGTTGGTACATGTACAATGGTTTTAGATAAACAAGGAACATTTGGATCAACAAAAACATAAGGCTTGTCTTGTGTGATAGCTCTTGAAGCTTGATATGAAGGTATTTTCTCTTTGAAATCTTGATAATAAGGTCTATTATCTTTGAAAGTTTAATAGGTGGGCTGAATAGGTGCTTGGTAAGGCCTATTAGCTTAGTACTATTACCTTTTTCACTGGACTATTTCATTTTCAAAGGATTGCAACATTCCCTTGAGTTATCTAATCTCACTTGATTGACTAGAAGGGGATATAATTTGTACTTGAGGGATGTAATTGAATGTGTTTCTATAAATATGGGAATTATATGTCTAGGTACAAGATTTTTGGCATGAATCAAGTTATTTTCTACTGTAATATCCACTTTATATGCATCTGGTAGTGTAGTGCCACCCATAGATTTAATCATGATAGAGATATCAAAATTTAAAGATCTTATAAAATAAAAAAAGGCATACTAAAGAGATGGCCTAATAATAATCAAGAGTTAAAGCTGGTATATCATCATACTGAGCAAGATTTAGTAGGATTCCTCTATTGAATAAGACAAACACTTGATTCTTAGGGAAAACTATTTGGATAATAGGGATTGAATTATATTATACAATGGGATAATTTAGAGATTGAAACAATTTCCTAAGGTGGGTATTCATTATAATGAATCGTATTCTTTTATATGAATGAGAAGGTAACTCAATAAATTCAAAAGGAGTACCTTTTCTTGAAGATCTTATGATAACCTTTGGCATGAAACTTGTATTGGTATGCTTCTAAGAATTCTACAACTTCAAAGAATCTTATAGTTCAAGAATTATGAATGTCCTCTACTAATTTAAATGTCTTTATCGGACTCCAAACTTCAAATATGCCAAGGAATATAGGTCCCATGGGTTGTGCCAAAAACTATTGTCAATCAGGAGTGTTACCCTTGTGAGAATGTGTGGCACTTCTCACTCTTGTTGAAATAATGGAATCTCTCCAAAGTTTGGGTGACTTTTATTTGGAGAGAATATATAGATAGAGATATGGTTCCCTTGATGCACTCACTAAATTTTATTCTAATCCTTTTAACTATTGATTTCTTGACTAAGGAAAGGGTGAAGGGATAATGATTGCACTAAAATTGACATGAAAACTTGAAATAAAGGTGATGCACCAATGTTTATGATGAATTTTTCTTGTAATTAAAACTCTTAGAAATCAAAGGAGATTGCACACATTCTCATCACTTCAAGTATATGGATTCTACAACAGTGTTTCATAAAAAGGTACTAAAAACACTCACTCTTTACATGAAAATAATGAAAGTTTGTTGAATTCACTTCTAAATTTGGACTAAGATTAAACCTAGACACTTATTATGACCTATAGAAACTCAAATATGCTATAAAATGGTATGAAAAATAGACATTAAAATAGAAAAGTTACTGATTCACTAGGTTATATCAATGGAAATCACACATACACTTCACACAATAACCTAAAAATGAAGGAAACCAACTTCTTATTTATTTAAAAGGTGTAGTACAAAATTTGATATCCTTTCAACATAGCCAATGAAAAAAGTGATATATCAATTCTGGAAAAGAAGATACAAATAAGAAAAGAGTAGGAGAGGGGAAACAAAGCATCCCCATAATAAGGGTGACTCACTTTATCCTCACACCCTTTAAATCCTATGTAGTAGTTCCTATATTTTCTATCCTCTTTCCTTATAAGAATGGTGTGTAAGGTAGAGTTGAACTTGTTTGGGAATATTTAAGGATACTTGAGCATTTATTGGTGAAGTTTGACCCATTGAAGTGTATATATCTATGCTTGCATACCCTAAATACTAACTTTCATGTCTTCCTTGATGAACGAGTATTATTACATGAAAATAGTTATTCAATTATTCATCAATTCCTCCATTAAATACTTCTCATCCATTTATGAGGTCTTTCCACCTTGATAGGGTTGTTTAAGTCTCTTAGTGCATCTTTGACTTTGTCTACTTGACTTGGTGTAGGAGAGAGGAAAGGTCTCATAGGATAGTTAATGACTCCTTAAAGAGGTTGAATGTTTCTTAAAATTAACTCTTTAATTTCTAATTTCCTCCAAGTGGTGTGGAAGGTGAGAATCAACCTTGAAAAGCATGTTGAATATCTCCTGTGTATTAACTTGGTTATTTGATCACTTAAATTCCTCATCTTGCACTATGGCGTAGAAAGTGAGAAAACTTGGTTTTACCTTGAAGAAAAAAATTCCCCCATGTATGGCCTATAAAAATCATATTATACCTAAAACAAGTCACTTGAATCCATAAAATAGTTCAAAATATCTGATTTTGCACCTTTAGCTTGCTTTTCTCCCAATTCTTTCTAGCCCTCAAAATAGGTAAACCTCTTTGTGTGGAAGAATGTATGGATGATAATAGATAAATAATGAAATATATGAGGATTAATTATCCCATTACATCTCCATTCCATGTTTTAGGACTTGATTCTGAGTGGAAGTGCACTTTTTAGCCATCAAACACTCTAATTAGGCCTCAATTAGGTCTCCTTGCCTAGAAATTGAGATTTTACTCCATAGGCCTCCAAAACATGTGAAAATTATAGGAAGTGTTTTATTAAAATTTACCATTAAAATACCATGATACATGTCAATTTTTAGCTCTTGAGACCTTGTACAAATGGGTGAACCATGGAATGGCCAAAAACCCTAGTCTAGGTGCTTGTATAGGATTGAGAGGAATTTGAAGTATTTTTCATAAAATTTTAAGGTTTTTATGATTTAAATAGGTTAATTTAGGTATTAAACATATTTTAAAAATTTAATATATTTAGGATAGTCCTTTTAAATAAATTTTTAGGCCTACAACTCCCTTTAACCAACAAAATTGAGTTTTCTTCACATTTTGACCAAGTTACCAACTTGCAGAGCTAATATAACTATTTAAGAGGATGAAAGAGGTGATTTAATTTTTTTTAGCCTTTATTAAACCATAATTTACCTTTTAAAATTATTTTAAATCCATTTCATGCCTTATTTCCTCACAAAGACACATACAACCCTATTTTCTGAGCAATTTCATACAAATGTACCTAAAAATGTACCACCAGTTTATATGTCCTAATGATTATGAGTCCTATTGGGGTGATAAAATTAATTTAAAGGTAAATTATTCCATTTTATTGCATTATAAACACCTATTCTATCATTAGGTCCTTTAGGAGGGTTTAAGAGGGTTTAAGGGATCTTACCATCTTAATGATGCTTCTTAAAGCACATGGGGTTAATCTCAAAACTAATTATATAAATTAAGTATATGGGAATGAATAAAAAATCCAATATTTTATTTAGTTCCCATGCATATTGTCATGAAATATATGAGCATAGGAAGGTGACCTTTGGCTAGCAAACTATGTATTTTATGAGGTTGAGAGAGAAACATGCCTAAACGTGTAGTTTTTGATGTTTGAATTGATCTTTCCAATAAATTGTTTGGGTCCAAAAAAAATAATGACATGTTTTTAAATGAATTTAAAATAGTTATTCTTCCTTTATGAGCTCTATAACCTATTTTTCATGCATTGAGGGTTTGTAGGCTAGTTGATGAATTTGACCCTAGAAGTCAATTTTTATTATATTTGCTTATCTCAAGACATAAAAATGGTTTGGAAACTTCTTAAATGATCTATGAGAACTAAATAAACCTTATTTTTCAACACACGTAATTCACTTAAAGATATTACATCACTCTTTCCACTATTCATACTGAAACCTTTTTAATAGTAGGTGTGCATTAGGTACTTTTATTGTAATTTTTAGGAATGAAAACTCTTCAATAGAGTTTTTAAATTACTTAGAGTCATAAAAAATATGGGAAGTTTCCTATATTAGGTTTAAATATCATTTTTTATTTCAACCTTGTTCCAACAAATACCCTTCTTCATAGTCTTACTCCAAGGATTGTATGTGTGAGTTTTAGGCCTGTTAAGCCAAGTAAGCTTTATTTGGAGTTTCTCTTTATAAAAAAAAGGCTATTAGAATTATAATAATAATAATTATTCATTCCATTAATAATTTTTTTTATTATTATAAATTCAAATTCAATGCAATAAATGTATACCTTATTCATGTTTTTAGTGCAAACCTATAGGCTTCAATAGATGCTTGACTGTAAGTATGCCAACATACCTCCTCTCTTTAGTATTATTGGCACCTTGAGGTCAAAAAAAATGTTGGGGGGTTAACTCCATTCTCTTCTTATATTTTTAAACACCTTACTTGTCTTCATTATTCATCCTTGTATCAAAATGACATCTTTCCTTCAAGAAGACATACAGGTCTATGTATGCATACTAGGTCTACTCTAAAATTTTGTATTAAACCTATTATATTGGAATTTTATCACCTTGAAATTATATTTAAATAAATTTTGAGAGATAATTCATGGCCTCCTTATTCTTATAACCTCTCAGACACATATCAAGTTTTCAACCATCAATACCAACTTACATATACACCTTAAGATAATTTTGAATCTTTCCTCTATACTTCATTAGTTGATATGAAGATGAACCTTTGGATTGGGTTTAAATTATATTTAAAGCATTAAAAATATACTTAATCATCAAGGGTAAAAACTCTATTACATTCCCCATATCCTTTCTAATTGAATGAGACTCAAGAACTACTTGACATGTAACTTTTCTTTACCTTTACCCACAAGCTTATAGGTGATTATAATGTTTAAAGTGAATTTTATTCAAGATCCACTAATAATATATAGGTATTCATTATTATTAATGACTTCATATAGTCATTTTTTCACTTAATATCTCAAAATAATGCACACATTCACTCTCATGCTCTTAATAGGCTTGATTATGTCATTATTTCTCATAGTACAACTATAGGTGATGAGCTAAGAATCCTTACATGTTAGAATTTGAAACCTAGCCTTCCTTACTTAGGTAATTGGAAATTTGAATTTTTAAACTCATTATAAGATATTTCAAACTTAAACTTATCTTGGAAACATGCAAACTCTACTAACTTTATGCACATAATTCTTGATCATGCCTACACAGACTTGGCTATAGATGCAAGTTTTGAGTTGAATGTCTAACCACATGTCAAGCATAAATCCATAGTTCATATTCAAGGAGTTTCATACACTAAAATTATTATCTCTAGCTCAATTCTTTGTGAAAATTCCCAAACTTCAAAAACATGCCTGAAATAAGGCATAAAGCCTGTAAATGATTATTTGGTCATTTGTACCTCTATACAGATAGAGAAAACTATGATGGGTTGACCAGATGAAAAATATGTATTAAGACTCTCATTTTTCATACTTCACATTATATTAACTTGGATAAGTATCAAATTGATATGAAAAAGGCTTGACTAGCATGAAACCAAAGAATGATATTTATCTTAAATGCTACCAAACAACCTTAATTTATAAAAATGGACAAATGGACTCTTTGTTCGTGTTTTAGGAGTGCAAGATGGTAGGAAGACATCACACTAGTTATGAAAAAACATGATATGATCTTGGTGAGTGCTTAGACCAAACTCAAATCTCACTAATAATAAAGACACCTTATTACCTTAAACATTGTAAACAAACCTTAAACAATGTTAAAATATGATTTAAGGTCCTTTTTTATGATTCTACTTTGTACATACTAAGTGGTTGACAACTATAATCACTTTGATTGATTAACCCTGGTTATCCTCATGAACAAATACACAAAGTGGAAACTCTTGCAGCCAATGCCTTCTCTCACCTCTATTGCATCTCTTTCAATAGTATTCTGCTCATTCTTGATGTTATATTGACATCATTTTAAGAGAGTCCATGTAGCCTTGGTTGGAATTGGAATAAAAGTATCCATGTTCACTTGAAATAATGAGATTGAAATTTTATCTTTATTTCACCTTAAGAAACTCCATGGTGCACACATATCCATCACAAGTCTCTTTTGATCATGATACATAGGCTTGACCATGTCATTATGGTTCATGAGGTCTAATTAAATCCTTTGCTCTCATAAGTACCATTAGCCATATTGAATATTCCTAGAGAGTGTTGTGAAAATGATTCATTCTCTTCCTCAAACTTATTTATCTTTACTAAAGATATTCATTATCATTTTCCATCATTGTTCTTCACTTTGTTCATTGAAGTCCATGGGAAAAGTCTATGCAATAAGGCCCATGAGTGATATCTTGAGACTTAAGAGATAGTGACATCTTTAATATCATGTGAGATATATTTTTGAGATGAAACAAGATTTATCTCCATTTAGATACTTGCCAAGATCATTTACTTACCTCTTTAAGACCTTATCACTCTAGGAACTCATGATTTTGTGATTGCACCTTGCTAAAAGACCATCTCAATATAGGGTATCATAAGGAATCCATTCATAAATATGGAGGTATATGATTTTTTTAAATTAATAGGTTCATCATGACTGAAATATAAGTTTAAGAACCCCTAAAGATGAAGACACTTAGTTACCAGATCAAAACATGTTTTCTAGCTGTTGAATTTGACAATCAACATAGGCAACTAGTTTTTTGCCAAAAGACCATTATAAAAAATATTAAATTGATGAATACAAAATTTAATAGGTCTTATTTTAAACTAAATCACCCCACCATAACCATCTTCCCCATCGAGACCTAAAATGAAGAAATAGAGGCAAACCTGGACCCTGTTTAGATGACTAGGACATAGTGACCCCCTTACATTCTTAATGATTGTTCATAAAGGAGAGGGGATGGACATAATGAAAAATTAAAATTTTTTTAATATAATTAGGGTAACTATCATTTCCAAATATATTTTGACTTGAACTTATCTCTCTTAGCCATACTAAGCAAAAATTGTTGACCTTCCTTGAGCTACCAAAGAAGTCGATAGGAGAGATGAATGGGTTTTATACATTTTAACATATAAAAATACTTAAAAACCATGTATTTGAATTTTATGGTAATAAATTAAGTCCTAAAGGTTATTTAAAGTTAATTTAACCTTGAAAAATTATATGAAGAGCTTTAAAAGAGCCCTTTTAAGCACTAAAACTGCCATAATCACTTAAGAAACCTGATGAAACTACTAAAAAGGTGTTCATTAGAACTTTAAATGTTTAAAAATATGTATAATAACATTATTATGGTACTATAACACCATTAAATTATAAAACCTTCTCTAAAAGACAAAATGATCCAAAATGCAATCATTTGGGTTATGATGTTAGCCAATAATATCACCAACCTATTTGATCACTTGTAAAGCATGACATGACCTTGACATAGGATACAATACCTATCAAGAGACCCTAGACTAATTTCATCACTTTAAACTCATTGAAATAGGTCATGGAGTGACCATACATGCACATAGCTATGATGAACAAAGCCTTAAACTTATCAAATTTACCTTAAAATCTTTTAACCAAGGCTTCAAGTGACCATTTCAGGGACATACCAAGACCAAAACAATGATAAATAGGGTGAACAAGAATGACAAGAAAAGTTTCAAATTATAGGGGTGATAGTTTGACTTGGGAGGTCAAACATGTCAATAATAACATCCCATCATAACTTCTATGATAGAGCATGCCTTAAAGTAAGGTGTAACAAGAAGTATTATGGATGGGTGATTTTTATTAGGTATGAGAAAAGTAAGTGGGAATGATATGGTATTGAAGGTAAGTGTAGATGTCATGGTACCAAGGTGAGATGCGACCAATAATTTCACTTACAATTTTTTAATTTGGATGGTCGTATGTTGGCATGATGAGTTACTCAATGAGGAACTGATGTTGTTGGACTTTGGAAGACATTTTTAATAATGGCCCAATAGTGGCCATGACATCAACTGATTTGTTGTTAGGTCATAGTACTTGATTAAATTGTAGATGATCGAAGTATTTCTTAAAACCATCCACCATGCACTTATAAGGTACAAGCTTATCATTTTTATATTCCAAAAACTTATAACTGTTGAATATTCCATTGGATTGTAAGGTGGAGTCTTGAAATGATAGCCTCATATTATATAATATTTTTTGTGCATGAAAACCCAATGTGAAATCCCTTATGGATAAGACCTATGTGCAATGTGATGAAAAAAATACTAGCCCTTGATCCATGGGATGTGAAGGAACCATAAAATTAGAGCTTATATTTTCATGACTCAACAAGGGTGAAAATGGACTCATCTAAAAAACCAATTTATAATGGCTTGTTTGATAATAGAGAATCTACTAATTGATTGGAAAGTACCTACCCTTTAATATCCTTCTAATTGGTATATTTAATATTAATTTCACTTAGGATCATAATCCATTTGGCCATGCAACCTATCAAAGCTACTTTTGATAGAAGATAATTGAGTGGATCAAATTTAGCAATGAGGATGGTCTTATTATTGGGTATATAATGTTGTAAATTATGAGATGCAAAGACCACAACTAAACATGCCTTTTCAATGGGTGAATATTTAGGTTCATAAGATACCAATGTTCTACTTAGATAATTCAAAACATATTTTTTTACTTGATCATCATGTTGGGCCAAAAGTTCCCCTAGGGCATGTTAGGTTGCCAAAATGTAAATTAATAAAAGGCTTCCCTAGTGTTAGAGGGCTCAACATTGGTGGATTGTCCATATATGTCTTAAATTGATTAAATGCCTCTTGATAATATTTTTTCCATTAAAATGTGGTGCCCTTTTTTAGGAGGTTTGTAAATGGATGGTAATGATCATCAAGCTATGAAATGAATTAGTAAATAGCCTAAATGTTTCTTTAGAAGCTACATAAATGTTTTAGATTTGATGGGGGAAGCATTTATGTTATGGCCTTAATCTTAGATAGTTCCACTTCAATAAATCATATTGAAACAAGGAATTTCGATAATTGTATAAATGTGATTCTAAACACACAATTTTTAGGTTTATGGTGCACCTTTTACTCTCTTAGTAATTCAAATATCCTTTGTAAAGCTACAAGGTATCTGCATGGGTCTTAGATTTGACCAAACTATCATCTACATAATCCTCTATAATGTCATGCATCATGTCATGGAAGATGACACTCATTGCTCTTTGATAAGTAGCATTGACATTTTTCAAGGCAAAAGGCATGACTTGGTAACAAAACATCCCCCATGGAGTGGTGAGTTTTATCTTGTGCTCATCTTCAAGCATTATATTAATCTAGTTATATCTAAAAAATACATAATAAGGGATAACATTACATACCTTACCATGGAATCGACAATCATATCAATGTTGGGCAATGGGAAGTTATTTTTTGGACATGTTTTATTAATATCTTAAAAATATGCACAAAAATGAATGCCTTTGATTTTCTTGCCGATGGAGACAATTTTAGAAATCAATTCAGAATAATCACTAGGCCTTATCCATTGGAATAATTAATGGTTAAGTGTGGTTATTTATATACCCTTAATACATTAAATTACATTGGTTAAATAATAATATATTTTATTATTTATTATGAGTTTATCCTCATGTAAATAAATAATAAAATATATTAAATGACCTTTGGAGAAGTTGGACCTATTAATGTGGTGGTTGGAAAAGGTTACATTACTTTTCCTATATAATCAAGAGTTTATATTGTAAGATGCAATGAAAAGAGGAGAGTTGATAAAAATGAAGAAATGTGGAGAACATATTTTCAAATTATGTGAAGATTGATTGATAAAAAGTGAGAGGAAGAAAGAATCTATTGGGTACTTGTTATCTTCTCATAATATGAATAATTTTTATGAGTTTTTTTTTTACCTTTTGGAGGCTTTCCCACATACATCTTGTGTTGGTTTCATGTATGCCTTTGATCTTGATCTCATATCTAGATCTATTACTAGTATGTATTTTTTTTTTTAAATTTATCATGGTATCAGATCTTGTGATGTGTTGATCAAGTGGTAAGGTTGTAGATCAGGCTTGTTAAGCTATGTTCGAGCTCATTTTTTCTCAAAAATTCACTTGTACATCTTGTGGCACGTTTACAAGAGTGTTTTTGATCCTCTCTTTGTCAAATTATGCTCTGTGCACTACAAGCATTCTTTGATAGATATAACCAATTGAAACCATTTTTGAGACTTTTTCAACCCTATGGAGGACTTGTACAGCCTATGGTATGATCTTATACCTAAGGATCCAATAAGAAAAATTGATTTCAAGTTTATTTACTATTTTTTGGCATTTAAATCTGTCAAAAATATTTCAAAATGCCTTTCTAAGCTTCCTTAGATCCTCTAAGGCATTTTTTTAAATAATTTTATTTTTCTCTCTTCTCCTAGCTCGAATTTTTTTGTATGTGAAAGGTAAAAATTAGTATAATTTTAGTTTTTGGGTATAAAATCTCAACACTAAACCATCCATTGGCTTAGTTTAGCCATTTCCATGAATTTTTGACCTTTATTTCCCCTGATTTGGATACTTTTAGCTCAATTCATTTTTTTTCTCTCCTCTCAAACATCCATGAATGACCTATGTGAGTTAGACAAATAAAAATAATAATTTTGCATATTCTTTGATCACTCTATAGTCTAAAAGGGATAAATCAATAAGATTAAGCATTTAAGATCATCTGATGACTCTTAAAGGACTTTAAACCCTGTTTAAATATTTTTCCTCTCCTCTCAGGTGCCATTTTATGGAACCATGGCTCTAAAAATTTAATAAATCAAGTTTTTGGCATGAAAATCAGCTCTATCTATTTCATCTACTTAGTTTTATGATATTAAAGACCTCTGCAAATTTCTAGACCCTGAGGAGGACAAGTTCTCTCTGTTCATCTTTTCTCTCTCCTCAGGTGCCATAGTATCAGAAACAACATTTAAAAACCATTTTACAATTAGTAAAACTTAGATCTGAGTCTCCCAGATGCTTTGGAAGACATTTTCAAGGTGATTTTGATCTTTAAATCATCAAAAACCATTTTTTGAAGCTCTTTCCAAATATTTCTTCACCTCCACCTGTGCCATATCTCAACATGTTCATTTCATTTCTAATTTTAATGGTTATTAAATGTTTCGTTCCAAAGTATTTATTAAATATTTTTTTTATTTAAATGCTTCTTTTGCATGCAAGTATAGTGGGTTCCTTTTGTGAGGTGTTATTTCAAAAAGTTTAAAAGAAAAACATTTAATTTTTTTCTTATTTATTTATTGTCAATTTATTTAAAAAAATAACAAAAAGTTAAATCCATTTAAAAAAAGGTGGCTTGAATTTTAAGTTTTGTATTGGATAAAGGGAAGTTGGTTATTGTAATTTTAGAAAACTCTTATTGATCTAAGGTTTTAAGTTTAAATAGACATTCTAATATATTTTTTTGTTAACTATAATTTATTTATTTTAAAAATAATTATTTAAATTATATTTTGTTAGCCATCCAAATTCTCACATGTGAATATTGTGACACTTTCAATATTTTTTAACACCCTAGACTTATCATATTTTTTGTCAGAGATGGTCATGTGACTAGTTGATCTTTAAATTTTTGCATATTCTAGATGCATTGAGATGGTACTTTATTTGATTTTAAGCTTCCTTATATGACTTTTAGTGTATGATTTGTCTTATGACACTTGCATTTTTTTCTCTTATTATGGTTCTTTGTATTTTTTGAATTATTTTACAATCAACTAAGTGACTAGTGTTGTTTGCTCACCAGAATATTTATTTTTATTTCAAAATCAAGTATAAAATACATTAAAAAGTTTACTTTCTAAACCTTTTTTTGTTTTGGTTTAGTATCAAATATAAACTTGTAGTGTCAACTTTAAAAGGAAAAATAAATATTCATGACTCAAATTATTATATGAGTTATTCCTAATAAGATATCTAATGTTTGGCTAACTTAATATCAGATTATTAGTGAGTTTATTGTATGTGCATCACATAACATGTTTATTAAATATAAAATTCTTGATTGTATTGAAGTTTATGTTAAGTTTGATCTAAAACCTGTGATAAAGCTAACCTCTCTTTATAGATATCTTGTTGGTAGTTTGATTTATCTAACCATTACTAGGATAGATATTTCATATGATGTGGGTGTTTCAAATTTATGTAGGATCCATACTTAGATCATTGAAAATTAGCAAAGTGGATACTTTAGTATATTAAAAAATTGTAAACTTTAGTTTATATTATTCATCATTTGATAATACCAATTTATTTGGTTATTGTGATGCTAACCATACTATGATGACTCTACTTCTAGATATGTGTTTATGTTTGGTGTAGGTGCTATCACTTGAAGCACTTCATGTTGAAGTTGTTAAAGAAGCCTTGTGGCTATAAATGATGATAGAATAACATCATGTCGAAGTTCCTCATTGTACTAACCTTCTTGGTGATACTAAAAGTTGTATAGCTTTGAAAAAAATCCAATACAACACCAATAAATTAAATCTTATTGAAGTTCATTCAATATTGAGCCTATCAAAGTTGTCATTAATGGGGAGTGTGAATGATAATGTCACTTTTTAACAACGGTGTGGGTCATGTTTTTCCTTCTATATATCTATACTTATTCTATTATAAAGAATTGTAATATATCACTTTATGTGATTTTGGTAAAATTAATATGAAAGTATAAATTATACCCAACACATAGTAGCATGGAGATCCTTATATTATAAAAGAATCCAATATACTTGGTTGATTATTCATGAGAAATTTGAGATGAATTCTCACTGTGGGATGCAATCTAACAATTATGCTAGCCTAAACTCATTCAAAGTGGTTTAGGGTAACATAGTGTAATTCCTTTAAAGGTGTCTATGGGGACATAGTTCAAAACCTTTAGGTGTCTATGGGTGTATAATGTAATTCCATTAAAAGTGACTATGTGACTATAGTTACACAGTGTAATACCTTTGGGTATATATAGTTATATAGTGTAATTTCTTTAAAGATGACTATATGATTGTGGTTACATAGTGTAATACCTTTGGGTATTTATATTTAAATAGTGTAATATCTTTAGGTGACAATGTTTACATAGTATAATTTATTCAAAGGTGACTATGGCATGATGAAGGATGTTTCCTTCAATTATTACCTCCCAAAACTCATCATGTGGATGGTTCATGGAGTGCAAGTTCATTATGTTGTTACCTTTGAAAAATTATCATGTGGAGGGTTCATATACGTCATGTCCCCTTTTTAGTTGACATGATAAAAATTGATGGTTAGCCTATTATGCGACCCTCGTAGGCTGATAAGATGGTTAGAGGGTCTTGATGGAGATTGGCTTGGCTTCATTTAGCAGAATTTTTTCAGTTGGCTTTCATTTGGGCTCGATCGGACATATATTGAGGGAGATATTAATATTTGATTGATTTAATCAAATATTAATTATTTAGCCTATTTTTAATTAGAAACCTTAATTATAATTTAAAAAACCCTAATTAGGACAAGCATATCTTTTTGAGGGTATAAGGGTTTCTCATGGAGGCCATTATTGAATTATGCATTGATTATTGATTTTGATATTGAAGAATTCTTGTGTGAAGACTGAGCCAAGGGTTCCAGGATTCCTTTTGCATTGGAGAATGTCAACTCTTTAGTGTGTGTGATTTAGAAGCTATGAAATATCAGCTGATTTATTGCCAATTTGAGAGATAGCTTCATACAGAAGTTATCATAGAGATTTACAAGTTTGAGAGATAACTTCACATAGAATTTGTCACAGTATTGTAGATAATTTGAGAGATAACTTCACACAGAAGTTATCACAATATTTTAGGTATTTATTTTATTAGGTTTTGCTTTCAATAATTATCCAGATTAAGCTTTGATGTATCAGGGCCATATTCCTTGAGATCTGGTATCCAACATAGAGGCCGCAACATATTATCTCACTTCTGTACAAAATTCATATCGATCCGTGCAAGTCCATACAGTTCTGTATTAGGTCGTACAGAGTCGCAGGCAACTCAGAGACTGACATTGGCATCTTAGTGACCGACATCGGCTGACTGAAGACTGATGTCGACAGAGAAACCGATTGACAACGATCGATGTCTGTAGTATATCGATCAATGATGGCGACTGTGTGTCGACATAGAAACTAGAGACATCCAGATTTAGGGTTTGTTTCTAGATTTGCAAAATATCAAGGTGTTAAGATAGTATTTGTAATATTCTTTGATATGCATGATAGAGGACTTATTTGTAATCAACTAGATGAATAATAAGATTAGTGATTTGGTAGTTAAGAGATTTACTGTGGTTTATTGTTTATTTGAATTTATTCTACAAAATCATATCTTCATTCAGAGATTTTGTTTTCCTATATTCCCTATTGGATAGTGGATATTACAGTGGTATCATAGCTAAATTCTACCATCCTGAGGGTTTAGAGGTCTCATGCAGTCACAAGAGTTGGGACCACACAGGTATAATACACGCAGTAGAGCTTTGCTTGAAGGCACTCATATTTTAGGATAGCAACCAGAAGACATGGGTGACAATATGGATAGGACCCACATTCCACATCGTCCTAGGGATCAAGATGATGCAGAGGTGTTACACTCAGAGAACTATGGGAAGGGCAAAGGTGGAATAATGAAGTATTACAGCTGTTGGCAGAGGCACTACCGAGATTGGGTACTCCAAGGAGACATTCACCACATCATGATGATGTCAGGAGTGATGTAGGATCATAGAGAGCACTTAGGACTGCTTCTCGTATAACTAACAGGCCTACTAGGCCTACCTTTGTGAGGTAGGAGGCCGAGGAGGTGATAGCAGGTGAGGAGCATGAGGAGTCATTTACAGACACACTTATGGCAACAAATGATGAGTGGGAGTTATTACCACCTGAGGTAAGAGTGATGATTACTTTTGACCAATTCATCACACAGAGGAGAGAACATAATTGAGGTCAATAGACTAGGAGACCAAGACATCAGAATAATGATTTGAAGCATGCTACGAGCAAGCTCACACTAGCGATGTTTGATGGTAGTGGTAAGGTGATAACACAGGCCTGGGTTAATAAGTTAGACACATTTCTCACATTGTGACCAATGGCTGAGGGAGATGCTATCAGATATGCGACACTGCATCTTGAGGGAGTAGCTCACGATTGGTGGCACCATGGGATGGTGACACTCCATCATGATCAGATCACATCTTATCAGGAGTTTATGGATAGGCTAGTAGAGAAATTCGACAGGAGGGATCTGGAGATCTATTTCTGAGAGTTGGCACAGTTGCACCAAAGTGGCAGTCTAGAGACTTACATTGGTGACTTCCAGAAGTTATTAGTCATGGTTCCTGACATTTTAGAGAGGCAACTTGTAGTGCTATTCATGGAGGGATTGACAGAACCATTGAGAGGTTGGATCAAAGGCTTTGATCCTCCTTCATTATAGGTAGCTATGAAGAAGGCACGTAGCATGGAGATGGTATCCCCATCCAGTAGATTTAACTCCAGAGGTACTTCTTCATCCAAGGACCATAAGTGTTCAGATGGAGATAGAGAGGGATTAGATTTCAACAAAGATAAATCAAGTGTTAAGAATGATTCAAAGGCCAACCCAACAGCACCACCTTTGGATCGAGAGGCTCTTAACGATCTACGTAGGAAAAAGATTTGCTTCTACTGCAAAGGTCCATATGATATCCATCACGATTGCCCTTTGAGGCCTAAGGGCAAGGCAAATCGTGTGATGTGGGCATATTATGAGGATTCAGATTCAGAGGATTCTAAATAGCAAAATAGTTCTAAGGGGGTAGAGGCAGAGGCAGAGTTAGAGCTTCACATATAGGAGGCACGCCTATCTAGCATTCAGTCAGATGAGTCATTTAGACTCTGTGGAGTTTTGGCAGGGCAGAAGGTCATCACCCTTCTTGATATAGGAGCCACACATAATTTCATAGATGTTAGATTTTTGGAGAAGCATGGAATCACTACCAAAGATTTTGAGGGCATCAGAGTTAAGGTAGCCGATGGTCACACTCTTAGGTGTGAGCGTATGATTAGAGACCTCCCATTGCGCTTGAACAACTATGAGTTCAAGGCTGAATATTATGTGGTGAACATGGGGGATATAGACTTAGTCTTGGGTATGAAGTGGCTTCATTCATTTAAGGAAGTTACTCTTCATCTCAAGGACATGGAGGTTCACTTTGATGTTGATGGGAAGACACATATTCTTAAGGCAATACAGGGCAGTAGCTTCAGATATATGTTTTTTCATCGGATGGAGATGCTCATACAACATGACATGATAGAGTGTGATGACGAGTGCACATTGGTACCAACACAGGAGAGATATGAGGACGAGCTTGGTCTTGAGGTGAGTTCAGTTCAGGAGTTATCACATGTGGTAGGGACTCATCTTTTTGTTACATTCGGGTCACAGGTTGATGATGATATGACTATTTCTAGCCTTCACAATTCAAATTTAGATATTATTTAGGTAAGGAGTTTACTTGAGTTGCGTACTAATTTTTATTTATGGATTGGATGTTGGGGTGCTTATCTTAGTACTAGAGATGATGTGACACCATTAGATGAGAGTTGTGATGGACATGGCATGGAGTTCGTGTTGATTGACAGTGGTGGAGATCATGACTACATTTAGGATCCAGGTGGATTGATGGGTGTATCATTCAGCGATTGCTTGAGGGCAAGCAATTTTAGGAGGGGCAGATTGTCATGTCCCCTTTTTAGTTGACATGATCAGAATTGATGGTTAGCCTATTATGTGACTCTCGTAGGCTGATAAGATGGTTAGAGGGTCTTGATGGAGATTGGCTTGGCTTCATTTAGCAGAATTTTTCTAGTTGGCTTTCGTTTGGGCTCGATCGGACATATATTGAGGGAGATATTAATATTTGATTGATTTAATCAAATATTAATTATTTAGCCTATTTTTAATTAAAAACCCTAATTCTAATTTAAGAAACCCTAATTAGGGCAAGCATATCTTTCTGAGGGTATAAGGGTTTCTCTTGGAGGCCATTATTGAATTATGCATTGATTATTGATTTTGATATTGAAGAATTCTTCTGTGAAGATTGAGCCAAGGGTTCCAGAATTCCTTTTGCATTGGAGAACGCCAACTCTTCAGTGTGTGCAATTTAGAGGCTGTAAAATATCAACTGATTTATTGCCAATTTGAGAGATAGCTTCATACAGAATTTATCACAGAGATTTACAGGTTTGAGAGATAACTTCACACAGAAGTTATCATAGTATTGCAGATGATTTGAGAGATAACTTCACACAAAAGTTATCATAGCATTTCAAGTATTTATTTCATTAGGTTTTGCTTTCAGTAATTATCCAAATTAAGCTTTGATGTATTAGGGCCATATTCCTTGAGATCTGGTATCCAGCATAGAGGCTGTAGCATATTATCTCACTTTTGTATGGAATCTGTATCGATCCATGCAAGTCCATATAATTCTGCATTAGGTCATACAAAGCCGCAGACAACTCAGAGATCGACATCGGCATCCCAGTGACTGACATCAACTAACTAAATACTGACATCGATAGAGAAACTAACTGACAGTGACTGACATCGGCAGTATATTGACTGACGATGGTGACTGTGTGTCGACACAAAAACCAGAGACATCCAAATTTAGGGTTTGTTTCCAGATTTGCAAAAGATCAAGGTGTTAAGATAGTATTTATAATATTATTTGGTATGCATGACAGAGGACTTATTTGTAATCAACTGGATGAATAATAAGATTAGTGATTTGGTAGTTAAGATATTTATTGTGGTTTATTGTTTATTTGAATTTATTCTGCAAAATCATATCTTCGTTCAGAGCTTTTGTTTTCCTATATTCCCTATTGGACAGGGGATATTACAATATAGTATAACTTGATTTGCATAAAGGTGATTATGACATGTATCCCCACTTAAAATTAAGGAGGATTATTAGAATAATTAATGGTTAATTTATTTTATTTATGTACCCTTAATACATTAAATTACATTGGTTAAATAATAATATATTTTATTATTTATCATGAGTTTATATTCATGTAAATAAATAATAAAATATATTAAATAGACTTTAGAGAGGTTGGAACCATTAATGTTGTATTTAGAAAATGTTACTATTTTCACTTGGATTTGTACCCCTTAAGGAGATGCTTATCTCTCCTCATCCAAGTGGCACAATGGAAACATCTCACTTGCTATGGGTAAATAATTTGATGAGATGAATCTATAGAAGGGCTAGTTCCCTTGATGCACTCTTTGAAACACTCTCTTACCTATAAAATTTACATGAAAAAGGTTAAGAAGACAAAATAAGAAAACTAAAAGGTGATGCACAAATATTGAATCTCCTCCTATTGACTAAACTTATACTACTTAGAGCAAAACAAAGCTTCTTTCACACAAAACTCACAACTCAAGACAAATTATTACATCAATGTTTCATATGTTAGGTTTAAGAGGTATTTTGATACTTAGGAGGGTAATGAATTATTGTTTGAGAGAATACAGTCATGAACCACTTATAAAACACTTATACACTTAAAATAGAACACTAAAAAAGACCTATAACAATTACTCTTCTGCACACTTGGTGAACAATCAAGGATAAAATGCTAGAAAAGATCATCTTCTATTAGCCAAGACCAACAATATTGAAACAAAACTCAATTGTAAAAAATGTAAGTAATAAAATTCACTTATTTTATTTCTTCAAGAGACATTTAAGTATAAATTGGCTAGGGTTTCACCATTAACCAATGGAGGTTGTTTAAAAAAGCCAAAAGGGTCAATATTTATAACATTTGGAAGAAGGGCAAGATAAGGGAAGTCCAAAGGTAACTTGGACACTTTTCAATATGATAAAATAGGTTACATATTCATTATAAAAAGGTGTAAAATGAACCATGTAATTTTAGGAGGCCCAAGTTTCCATACAAGTCATGAAACTTATGAAAAGTGGCATGAAACTCTTTGTCATGGCTAAAAAAACTATTTTTATGATTTGGACCTATTTGAACATCCAAAAAATAATTAGGGATAGGAATAATTATTAAAATGAGATGGAAGTATTTCATACATGCCTTTCCATGCATTGGTTGTAGTCTTACTCATTTTAAATCTCCTAGAAGTAAGCCATCACTACCTATAGTCTAAAAAACTCCTCTTTTAGTCACTCTTCACACTTGACATCAAAATTGGTTTTATTTTTACATGAAAATTGATGGGATGGAGTTTATGACACTTGAAAATACTCTCCATGGCCTTATACTACTTAGGTACTCCTTAAAAAGTCTCACACTTGAAGTTTTCACCCTTCTCACCATTGTGTTCACTATGTCAGTTTTGACTAGCTGAGATGAGAGCTATTGTTTAAACACATATAAGGTTTTTAAAATCATAAATGACCATAGGGAGTTATATTAGGTATATATATTCTTCCCAAACTTTATTTCATCTTTAGACCTCTTTTAGAACCTACAAAACACATAAAATGGTCAAAAGTAACTTATTTTACACCTTATTTGTACAATTTTGTACAGGTCAAAAGTATGGGAAGGAGAATAAGTGAGTCCTTTACAATTTATAATAACTTTCATGGTCAAAATATGTCATTTTTATATCTCTCCAATCTTGTTTTCTCCATTGGGTCTTGATTGAGGATTTTAAAGGGTTTTAGGTAGTTTTCCTTCTTAAGATTTATTCATAAAGCTCTGAAATTAAAACTAAAAAAAAATTACAAAACCATTATTTTAGGAGACCCTACTAACCCATAAAAATTTATTTGGTATCCATGCATAGTTTCAAAGGAGATATGAGCACTTGAAATCACCCTATCAAACTTGTTTCCACCTTTCCTACATGTTTGGATAGTCTCTAAGCTAAAATTAGCTTTCCTATAAATTTAAATGCATAATAAAAGTTCAAACATGCATAATTACATCTCATAAATATTCTGAGACCAGATATAATACTCACCAAAATCTATAAGTGATGTTGGACCCCCAATTGGATATAGGTCCCTTTAAGGCATAATGGGCTTAGCATGTACCTTGATAGTTTGGTATATTTGGATAGATAATTCATGGTTGGGATGGTGTATTATTCATGATCACACATCATTAAATCTTAAAAATTCATCACATAACCTCCCAAGCACTCCTTTTCACCTTTTTATTTCATCCACCAACTAGGCCTAAAGGGAGCTTGTCTAGTTGGACTGTGTGCAAGGGTGTTTCAGTCATTTTTAGAGGTATGATCATGATATAGTGTTTAATATAATATATTTATCCTCAATAAACATCAAAATATGTTTTTTTAGGTTTATAAATATTCCTATCAATCCTTTTTCCTATTTTGACTTCATTAGCTTGCTTTGCTAAAACCTGATTTTTCTTGATTGACTGACCTATGAGACAAAATAGTGAGGTATATACCTCTTACACAAGGTAAAATGAATATTTTTTTATTTTATAATTTAATAATGATACTTTTTACCAAATGGTTTATCTTTATTCCTTTATTTAGGTATCTAACCAGCGCAAAATGCCCAGAAAAAGCCTCTAGAAAGACTATTTTCTTGCATTTTTCCCTTCCACCCAAGAATGAATTCTCAAGGATAAATTCAATGATATTAGAATTTAAAAAAATATTAATAATATAAAATTAATTTTAATTAAGTTTTTAAATCACCCAAAAACATTATCCTTATTTTAATTCTTTGTTCTTACCCATTTGTAACATGGGTTTCCTAGCTCACTGTATGGACTGCAACTTTTGGGCTAATAAGAAGAGTAGATGTTAATATTGAAAGATTAATAGAGATTTTGAAAACACCTTATTGGTAAATAATGAACCATTTTTATTTTTTGGTAACACTCTCCCTCTTGATAATCAAGTGCATCTCTTACCTCCATCTCATGCTCAAGATTTCACAATGACTGCTATAGGTGCATACAAGGTTGTAAGAGATATGAGTAGGCTTGTTTTAAATTATTTGTAGCTCATGGAAGTAATAATAATATTCATGGAGGTGATCATGGATTGATTCAACATCTTAACCTCTCTTTCACCCTTCATATGCACTTTGAGCTCCAAAACTAAGTCCTTCCCTATTCTGACTGAGAAACCCTTACTTCTTTGACCCCTATATGTATGAATTACCTATTTTCAACTTGGTCATGATGTATAGGGGAATTTTATGAATCTATTGAGGTAAAAATGACATTTTTTAACTTTTAGTCAACTTTAAAGTCTTAAACCACCACTTGGGCATTAAGTTTGGGTCACTATTTTATACCCTAATGTAGGTGCATATTTTCCCTGAGAAGGGACACCTATAGGTGTCCAAGAGACTTGAAATACTATACCAACATCATGATGATGATACTCATGATTTTTTTTATAAAATTACATAAATTAAATCATAATATTCATGAGTGAATACATTTTTTCTCTTCAAGATGTCAATTATCATTCACACATCCAATCCTGTAGAGATGAATGTAGGAATTTAGTGTTTTTAGAGGTAACTTTGAGGACTTAAATTTCCACCTTCCACTCACCTTCTAATCTCAATTATTGACACAATTCCTCTCCATGTTATAAGATATAAAAATAATCTATTTGTATTTTTTCTAACTATTTTCAAACATGTTATAAGGTACCTATAAAAACCCCTTGGACTTCTATTTTTACATTTCAGGGAAAATTTCCCTAAAGCTAAAGCCATCATCTTCCAACATGATTTACACACTATTTTGTCATTTTGACACTTTATATGGGTATTTTATGATCAAACCTCATGATAAAAACCAAAAACTTTTCTTATCACATTCCACCCTCCATAAAAGTTCCTTCATGGCTCTTGAGGTACCACCTATAGGTGGGTATTATCACACACAGGTAGTTTGTATGAGGTTTTGAGTAGTATGTAAGATATTCATGCTTATGAAAATTTTATGCTCTCATCAAGCATACTAACATACATTTTAAAAATCCTAAGAGGTTGAAACACACATCAACCTTCCCACCTCTTTAGTATGATGTCAATAAAAGGCTCCTATATGTGTGTATGGGCTGAATGTGGACAATGAGCATGAAATGGAGAAAAAGTGTGGATGAAAAAGCCTCATGGAAAATTTAAACTCATATCAAATCCTTAAAATAAATTATTTCCACCAAGAAGACTTTAATTCAAGTTGTAAAACATTCATTCCAATGTGAAAAATAATTACATACATATGGAATAGTACATACATGATGTCTAATGACTATTTGGTATGATGAATGAACTTGAAACTAACTTGCACTTCCATAAACATCAAAAATAAATTTCTTCAACTATTTATGAATTATAAAATTTTATACACTTTCATTTCCACTTCTTTAATAGGCCAAACAAGCTCCATACATGTGACTACAAGTGGGAAGGAGTGAAGGGTTGACAATAGGGAATGACAAGATGAGAAGTTGCCCAAAGCATGATATAGTGAAAACAAATGTGAGAAGAGATGGTAACATGGCCTTGAGACCTATGGAAACTAATTTTACATGACATGAAACCTTTGATAAGAACTAACATTTTGTAAACAAGAAGAACTTTGCCTGAGACTGCACATGGTGACACCTTCCTATAGTATGACAAAATTTACCCATCAAAACACAATGAAACATGAGAATAAGTATGGATATCATCTGAGAAGATATCCAACATAATATAAAGTCAACATAACCAAATATTTCATATGGAATTGACCAAAATGCAGTAAAACCTATAGGGTGCATGAAACAATAAGCAAAAAAACATAGTCAGCTTATAAAAGATGATTCATAAAGCATAGTTTATAAATAATTACACTATTTATATGGAAATGAAGGTATATAAATGTAATATCACATCTAAAAATCATTTTCCTTGAAGCCTCATGAGCTATCTGTATTAAACACAAACCTATTGGTCATTTTTGTATGTCTAAAAAGGCAAAGAAGAAGAAAAATGGTTTTGGATTAAAAATGGAACTTACAGAGCATGTAAATCATTAAGATTATTTTTAAGAAGATAAAAATATTTTTCATCACATTCTTCTATGTGTCACTTTCCCCCATGGGCCATACAAGTTCCAAATGTTCCCTTTTTTAGTTAGTTTCTTGAGTTTTAGTTAAAAAACCTTCAATATTCTAATGTAAATAACATCCCTAATAAGGAATATAACCTATTTGACATTTTAAAGGAAAAAAGACACCTCAACACCTTGGGAACCATGCCACTTGCATTTATGACATTTAAAATCCCACTAAAAGACTCAAAATGACAAATAAACTTATTAAACCATGAATAAGGCTAAAACTGAATTAGATAACATAAAATGAACTATAATATAGCCTATGACAAATATTTAGACCCGTAAACATCTAAAAAACCAAGTTTTTTACGTATAAGGGTCCAAATTTGACCTAGAAGTAAAATTTGGTCAATAGTTACATTATAATGGTTAGATTACCTTTCATATATAATAAAGAGTTTATATTTTAAGATGTAATCAAAAGAGGAGAGATGATAAAAATAAGGAAATGTGTATAACGCATTTCCAAGTTATGTGAAGATTGATTGAGAAGAAGTGAGAGGAAGAAATACTATATTGGGTACTTGTTAGTTTCTCATAATATGAATAATCTTTGTTGGTTTTTTACTTGGAGGTTTTCCCACGTATATCTTGTGTTGGTTTCATGTATGCCTTCTCTCTTGATCTCAATTCTAGATCCATTGCTCATATTTATTATTTTGTTTAATTTATCATTATGAATACAACTTCCAAGAGTTTTTGAGTTTCATCTTGAGCAAAATGGAAATACATTGATGCATCTTCCATAATTTATGCTTGATGGGTTTTCCATCATGATAAACTAAAATATGATGGACAACCAAGGAAGGGTATAATACAGACATGTCAAAATAGGACCATGCAAAGATATCTATAAACTATTTGAGGATAGTAATGATGAGATCGCATTATTATTTAGTGAGAGAAGCACTGAGCATGATGATTCATGGATTGTCATCAGTACCAAGTTTGACATGAATGGTGTATTTCATAAGAAACATGGAACTATCCTCAAAAAATATAGGTACAAAAGGTAACTAATAATCTTTATTTGATTATGATCTGATTGGTTTGTTGAGCTCACCCATATAAGAAGAATTTGAATTATTCATTTTGGGTAATGGTCAATCTTGGAATGTCTATGGAAATTATTAGACCAATTTCTCAAATATATGTTATTCCTTAGGAATGATGTCTATGTCAAGGATGATGTGTCAACTTCTAAGAATCTATGCTTCCTTGTGAAGATATTGGACTTCCTTTTCCATTATCACCATAGAAAGGTTTTCACCAATGAACATGTCTTTATTTTTACTCTCGTTATTGTCTAATAACACCTTAGAGAGGTTTTCACTAAAGGGCATTATTTTTTATTTTATTTATTTTTGTGATTAAATAAATCTACCTCCTCTCCAAATTAGGTATTAGGGTCCAAATTAATATCAAACTCCTATTTATGGTCCCAAAGTGGGAAACCATACCTAAGCCCCAAGAATTCTTAAATAGCCTCATCATTCTAGAATTCATCCAATTATATACAATCCTATTGGTTATAGTCAATTAGTTCAAGATAATGAAGGTCAAGGTGAATGGTAATGATGACATTGGTGTTAAATAGGTTTTTATCAACAAAATAATCATATTTTCTATAATAGGGCTCTACACTGCTATTGAGATAATCATCATAAGATGTCACAATGCCATCACTTTTGAGAACTGAGGGGTCACCCCTAGGTAATTTTTATCCAACACCTTGAGTTCCTTTTTATTTTTTAATGGGTATGGGTTCAAAATGCTCTACTAATTTACCCCCAATCCTTTGCCTTTGTAAGAAAAATGTTCCATGGTTTTGTTGGGGATAGGGTATTTGTTATTCTGATAACATGAAGCAAATCCATCATTATATAACTAATAATCCCCCAAATTGATGACCTATTCATGATCTAAAATATCATTTTTTACAATATCTAAAGGACCCACTTGATAAGAAATAACCTTTATACACCAATCCATTTTGGGTTTTCCATGTGATTTGGGTTATTTAAGGAGTTTAGCAATGTAAAAATCATAATTGATTAGGTACTCTCCACAACATTTGTATTTGATGGTGAAATGAAATGACACTTTTGGATGTGGACCTTTGGATGAGGAAACAAGGCTATCAAGATCTATGTAGGATGATTTTGGAGGCTCAGGTACTAAATTTTTATCCTTTTTGGGTACATGCTATGTGATAGGAAAATAATTGGTACCATTTTCTATATTCAGGTTATTATGGTATTAATAAGGTTGTAAATCTTTTGAAATAGTTACCTCCATGCCTGAATGTGGTAACTTTAGACACTAATGTAAAGTGAATGGAACTGAGTGCATATTGTGGATCCATGGATGCCCAAGGAGTAAATTATATGATAGGTCTAAGTAAATGACATAACAAAGGGTGTTATGGGTGACAAGACCAATAAGTATGTGGTAACTGATGGTGCAAGTTAATTGTCATTGTATATTTTCATACCCTTTTATTATGGTGGTATCATCCTAAAAATTTGATGATGAATATCCTAGGTGCCTAACCAACTTTAATGTAGCAATTTTTAAATTGGATCCATTATTTATATTCACTCCTTTGACCTTAAGTTGAGAAATGATGACCCCAATGTAAATAGGATCATTACATGAAGAAAAAGAGTATGATATTTCACCTTGATCAAAAGTGATCTATTTCCCCAAGGATGAATGTCTTAAGAGTGCTTGGAATTGTGTTGGACCAATATCATTGGGGACTTTGGACTACTAAAGAATTTTACATAAGATGTATTTATAAATCTAAAATGTCCACAAGAGATCTAAAATGGATATTTTCATAGGAGTTTTAATTATTTAATAAGGTTATATGAATTCTTGGTGGACAAAGTGGATTATTTTAATTTGGAAAGCGAAGATCCTTGAACTTTCTTGTTGGAATTGGATGTATGAGGACCTTAAAATGTAACCTTCAGGTGCCAAGTGGTAATAACACAATCTCAACCATGAAGAGGGTTAATAGGGATAGGGAAGGTCATTATATAATGATCCTATCACATTAATTGGTATTAGTTGGGGATTAATCTTGATAGTGGACACATGATTATTAATAATGTGACCTACAACATTATCATCATTACATTGGATGTTATGATAATTAATATGGTTGGTTCATGAATTTTGACCTTGATTGGGATATTTTTGCTACTAATGATGATGATTACATGGATTATGTTGATTCTTTTTATAGTTGTTTTGATTAATCTGATTGTTTCTTTGATTATGCCTTGGAAATGGGTCCTTAAATATGCCCATATTTTTATTAGAGGATGAGGCATCATTGTCAAGTGCAATTTTTCCCTGCTCAAGCAAGTCTTATACATAAATTTTACTAATAATTTTTGGTGATAATAACAATAATCATTATATTTGTACTAAGTGGGATTTGTTTGACCTTCTATGAAATGTTTGGTAATAGGCCACACAACTATGTTTTTTTCTAGAAGTTTTTGGAACACAACTTATATAGGCTTACCAAGAGAGGTGAATGTTGTTTGTTGATACTATGTTCTAGGTGGTTGTATTTAAAGTGTGATCAGTTGTGTAGATGGAAGATTCTGGAAGGTGGTGGTTGAACTATATTCACATGCTTTGCCTTAATCACACCATCACCTAATGCATTATTTTTATTATTAAACACTTTAAGTTTGTTTGATGAAGTACTTTATTGAGTTTGATTTTGAGAATATATTTTGATTAACCCTCTTTTAATCAAATCTTTTTTTATATGCACACACTTATTAGTAATCTCATCAAAGGTATTGGAAATCATAAATTAAAGGTCATTTATGCATTTAGATTGGTAGAAAAAGTGTTTTCTATATATTTATCAGGAAGAGAATGGGGAAACGTGTTGGTTAGGCATCACCATATTTATAAAAATGCTTCAAATATTTCCCCATTTCATTGTTTGTTATTACATGGGTAAACCATGGTCAATTCATGCTTAAAAAACTACTTAAATAAATAAGAAAATGTGGAAATCAATCCTTTAGGAAAGCAAATGAACTATTCTAATGCTTGGTCATCCAAAATATAGAAACACCAAACCAAATATATGTTGTAATATGCCACTTCTTGGCAAGCCATGAATAATTCTTTAATATGTTATATTGGGTCCCCTTTATATGTTTTAATATTTGGAGCCTCAAAATGAGTTGGGAAAGGGACTTGAACAATACTTATATTAAAAAAATAGGGACATATTTATTCAAAGAAATATATTTTTTACTTTGGTTTACCCTTTGTAGTCATTGAACAGAATCCTTCATCTCTTGCCACTCTTGAGAAAAAAAGTGGGTTTTGTTATGGTTGTGATGCATGTTGATGGGGTTAAAAAGGTGGATTAGATTGGATAGGTAGATTAAAACCTAATTTAGAGGGGATAAATACCCTACCACTAGGTTTGGTGGGCATTTGCTATTGAATAGGGGGAATTTTTTGTTGAATAGGTGTAATTTGATGTCAAATAAGGATTTTTTTTTGACTAGACAGGTTTTACTAGTTAGATAGGATGAGTTGTTGTTGTTGTTGATTGGTCATGACTTGTTATTATTATTTATTGGATGAAGTAGGTGGGACTTGTTTTTTTGATGGGATTGAGTGGAATGCAAGGTAGAGGCTAATTTTTTAAGCATTTGGGCCAATTTTATAGTTTCTCAATCACTACTTGATTAGTATCAAGAGGTGGTGGCTCTGCATGAAATTCCTTCCCTTTTTTAAAAGACTCATGTTTTTCAATGTTAGGGTGATCTTGATTTTGGGTTTGGATAGAATTAGAAGTCTTGTTTGTGGCCTTGAACCACTTTCACATGTGGGTGAATAAGGGTTTGTAAATTTTCTATGGGATACCTTGTAAGAAATTTGGCCCCTAGTTATAGTAATCACAAAGTGACATCATCCTTATGCTCAAAGAGTTATTTTTTGAATTAGTCTATTTAGAGATTAGTTTTCTTGGTAGTTTATTCCACTCTTGGCCCTGGTAGTTTTGATTCATATTCTTGCTGATATACCCCACTGTTAGTTTGATATTCAATATTTTGGATGAGTGGATTATAACTCCAATTATCATCAAAGGTAGGTTTTATGATGCCCTACTTCTTGTGTATTTAGGCATGTTTATGATCTTAATTTTGGAATAAAGAATGAATCATGTTTTGAATTGATTTTAATTTCAAGTTTGGACAGGTACTCATGTTTTTCTTATTTAGTTTAATTTGAGTTAACATTTAGATTTATAAACCAAATTTTAGTTAACTTTTAATATCATTTGATCTTGATGAGTTTCCAATCTCAGATGCTTTAAATATACTTGAACAAGTTTTCTTGATTAATTCAAATTTAGGATGCTTGATGTGTTTTGGAAATGCTTTTACTTTTAAAATCTACTTGAATGTTTAACTTGATTTTAAAAGGATTTTTTATATGTGTTTCAAAGGTACATCTTAGATGATTTGAATTCATTTGACTTGATTCAAATTAGACTTTGAATTTTTCTTGATTTGATCTTGGTTTGAGTTTGTCAAAGGTAGAGGTTAGAATTTAGCTAATTTTAACTTAGAGTTTGAATCTTGTTTGATCTTTGAATTTGACTTGACTTGACTTAAAAGGTTGATTTTATAAAATTTTGACTTATATTGTCTTGAAAGAGTTTACTTAGTTTAAACTTAAAGTTTTACTTTTGAATTTTTAGTTTGACTTTAACTTGATGGTTGAAGGTTAAATTCAAAATATTTGACCCTATTTTGAATTAATTTACCTTGGTTTGGAAAAGGTAGACTAGGTTTGAATAATTTATTTAGAATTGTATATTGGCTTGATTTGATGTTGGTTGAGGTTTGAATTGGATAGATTAATGTTTCAATGTGGATAGAGTGATGATTTATTTTAGTAGAGTAACATTTAATTTGGACAAAGTGATGATTCAATTTGGACATAGTAACATTGTAGTTGTACATGATAAGGTCTATCTTATTAAAAGTATAAGGATTTGTCACAAAATATTGGTACATATGACAATCAAATTAGAGCACATAAGCAATAAGACTTATTCTAGTAATAATAGGCATGCAACATAACTAATCAACCCACCAATCTACTCATGCAAAGTGGTGACTAGGTTGGTCTCCAAAACATCACTAGGCATACGTATGTAGTGAGTAATCTTTGAGATTATTTTTTTACATACAATAATATTTTTTTGGGATAAATAGTCTTGAATAGTACAAATAGGCTCAACTAGGTGCATCCCCTATATACCTTTTAGTACTATGGAACCCAAGTCCATGGAAGTGGGTTATAACAAGCTTCACGAGAGGGTCTTATCCTTTCATGGCCATTCCATCCATAAGATTTTACTTGAGTGTCACTAGAAATAATTATTTGAGAGTGATTTCTAGGTCTTGTATATTAGATCAAATCTCCTTAATTCATGATGCACTTAGAACATGCAACCATTTAGCCAATAGTGACAACTCATTCCTAATTCATATACCTTACTAGAGTATGAGGTTGGTATGTATGCTGGGGGATGAAATCACAATCATCATGCCCTAAAGACTCATAGTTGGTGATCAAGGTCCAACTCACACAACTAAAAATAAAAAAAGGAAGATAGTCTATTTTTGATTGTTAGGTTCCCACAAGGGGCAAGAGGAGAGAATACATAGAAATCTCTTTGGGAAAATAACCAAAGTGTTTTTTATCACCCAGGATCTTGAAATTGGGTAAGGGGAGATCATAAAAATTTAGGATATCAAAAAACACAAAATAAAACACTTAAATAACTACAAATAAATTCATTTTAAACACCAAATTCAATTTTTTTCTTTTTATAACATGAAAACAAAGTTTTTATGAGTGTTTATTTGATTTATTTTGACTTTTACTAATAGAATATGCAAGAAAATAGATTATTAGATTAAGTATGTTATTTGACAAGTAGTTAGTTCTTACAAGAGGAGTATTAAGTTCTTTGTCTCCTGATATATTATTCTATAGGTTAATTCAACTATTACATATGCATGGTGATTTCTATGATACTTAGAGAGATATCACTTATACATAGAGTGATTCCTCCATTATGTATAAAATATATAAGTAAAAAAACAAAAAAAACATGATTTTGATATTACATTAGCCATTGCATTACTATAGATAACATTTATGCTATTATAAATTACTATATTGATATTATGAACAATGATTCCAATACAATAGTAAATAAGAAAATAAAAGCCTTAAAACCATGTTTTTGATAATAATAGTCATGATACCACTACTAAATAGATTATTTATACCAATTCTAACCACATTTATATCTATTTGAACCACATTTTTATTGATCCTACAAAATAGATAGTTGGCTAGAACATATGCAATTATACCACCATAAACCATGATTTTACTATTATATAGGTCAATTTCATTGATCCCTAAAAACATAGTCAGAAAGGTAGTTATGCTAATGGATAATGTGTTTCTACCATTTTCATTCTCATGTTTCCACCATTACACAAATACTTCTACCAATAATCTAGGAAATAAATTTGGAAGATTGTAGAGAAAAAAGAGTTTTTTTTGGTAGAAATTGAGGTTGAATTTTGGACTAAAGATGATGAAAGGATGTACAAGTTGATTATGGGTTGTGGTCCCACTAGAAATGCCATATGTAACAACATGAGATAAAGGTTAACTTAATTATTAGAAAACAAAATTTAAGTTTGAAATCCTACCACTAGCCTAAGAATGTTCCCTCTAATTGAGAAAGTCTAAGAAGAAAACAAATAAACAAGTAAGAAAACATGATCAATATATATATTTTATTGTGATCTTCCTGCAAAATTTTTGATGTTCTCAGATGTAGTTGTAAAGGCTTACAAAAACACATATGCAATCCAACATCTCCCCTTGCACTATTGGTGTTTGGATGAAGGATGATGTTGATGACTAAAGTTTCATGTGAATATTTAAAAAATAGTTCATTGTCAATTGAAATCTTATTGAAATTAAAGAGTAGCCCTTATATTTATATATTTTTATGACTAATGTGGACCATTTATCTTAAATGAATATCAATGATGGAAGATCAATCCTACAATGGGAGATGAACATCAAATGATATGACATGGAATGTGTAATAACTTGTAATAAGATCTATTTATGAGAGTTTGGGGTGTGGAAGTTTATATCATAAATATTACTTGAAAACTTCTCATTTTGCATTAAATTTTCCTTATAAAAGACACTTTGACTTTTATAAAATTATTTTTAAATTTCCAAGTGGATGAGTGATATAAGAAATTAAGATTTATTTGAATTTCGGTAAATATGACATGTGAATTCCATGTAATTTAATATTAGTGATTGATAAATTATCTAATCAAAGGTAATTAGATAATTAAGTGTGATTATGTTGATGTGGTCCCTTTTGTAATGTTCCCTCTTGATTGATCTTTTGATTTAATTGAACTAGGGTGGCATTATCAAAGCAACTTATTGATTTAGAATATTATTGATAAATTTGCTATCAAGATACACCAAGTTTTATAGATTAGGGGTGTGTCATCCTAATTTATGATATAATAAAAAGTTATTTTAACTATTTTAGATGACTGAATGATTTTCCCTTGAATTATTTGTTGATGTGGAATTTGATTTAACAATTAACAATGACACTGAAGTGGAAGAAATGATGTGACTAAAACCTTCATACTCCTAATAAATATATCATCATACCATTCTAAAACATGCCAATTTGTACTCATGATTATGATATTTATTGTTAGCTACCCACACCCAAACTTCTATACAAAATAGAATATTAAGGCTTTTTAGCTTCATTTTTTAATCATGTAGTATTGTTTAACAATTGAATTAGTTGAGCAAAATGACGTATTTTTTAAATTTCCAAAATAATTTACAGGAGATTCTACCTCATCACCCCATATAAAATATTTACTTCTCCCCAAAAAATAATTGAATACTATCATGCATTACTCACCTTGAGCCAAGAAGATTAATAAAGATTTCGAACAATGGGTTAAAAAAGTCACTATTATATAATTGGTTTGATGAATCATGGAACAAGTTGAAGGTGAAACCCTTATTAGTGAAGACACAAATTTTGAATTTCCTATCAACACTCCCATGGGTAATGCACCTATGAAGAACATTCCCCTTTCTACTTTTCCTAACTTCATGAGAATGGTATTTGAGGATCTTGACACACTAATTTTTAAGTCCAACATCTTGCATTATAGTTATGACTATAATCACGATGCCTAAAGGTTAAAACTATTTCCAACCTCTCTTAAGGATGCAACTCTCCCATGGTTCATAGGATTGGAGAAAAATATAGTCACTAATTAGAATGATATGAAGGAGGCATTTCTCTCCAAGTACTAGGATTACTATATAAGGAAATATTCTAGAAGGGATGACATGTTTCACATGTAATAAAAAAAGAGAAGTCATTAGAAGATTATATAAAAAAATTATAATTACTTTAACAAAATTTAAGCAAAACAAGTCGATCCAAGAATTTATTAAGCTAGTATTTTAGAAAGGTATTCATGAGGAATGTTTGGAAGATTTAGATCTAATGAATAAAAAATATGTCTTACATAAATCATTTGATGACATCACCCTCTTGTATAGAAACTACTTAAGATCTGTAATGAATAAGACTTGAATCAATATAACGCTACCATCATCATCCTCCAAATCCACTAATGGGATCTCATGGATGGAAGTCAAAAATTTACTACAAGAAATGAAACAAGACATCATAAATCATATGGACACACAACTATACACACTACATGCATGATGAAGAAGAAAAATCTTCCAAATTATACCATCTTGATTATTAGAGGAAGTAAAAGAATTTCAAGAGTTAAAATTCTTAGGTAAAGGTAGCCAACATAATATAAGAGATATATGAAACAATGTAACTTCATGAAATTGGAGGTGGAGATAAAGTATTCTACATGGCAAAACATATACCATGGTCAATTAGATCAAACTAAGTATGCCACCAAAATATTCATTTTTTAATTCCTAATTTGCATATGCTCCTAATAATGCATATCGACCAAATACATGGAATCTAACCCCTACCAATAATAAAAAATAGTTATAATAGAATTTAAAATCTTAAACCAATTGGAAACAATTATAAAACTAAAATTGGTCATAATAAAACTTTTTATCTCAAAATAATTGTAACCAATTCTAAAATCAAAATTGGCCACAACTAAACTACCAATCATAGGACTACTAGAAATAGTTCCAAATCCAAGTGTGGTAGCCATAAAAATAGAACATGTAGTGTCATAAATCCTCTAACCCATGATAATAAACATGGATGGGGAATACACTTTGCCATAGCCAAAACACTATCCTCCTAAAATAACCACAAAAACTAGCTTTAATGTCTACTACCCATAACCAATAATCTCTTTTTCTACCATAACTAATTTCCCAATCTGCACTCAATCCAAATAATAATGACTCAAATTTAATAATGACATGATGACATATCCCACATATACCATGAAATGGAATGATGTTCAAATTTTCTTAGGGAAGATTATCCCAAGCCTATCTAATTCCATGATAACAAAAGCTTATGAAGAGGCTCAGAACACACAAATACCCTACCCCATCATACAATAATGAATCCAAACCTGAGGCAAATCCCTTAAACAGTCTAGTTGTACTGAACAACATTCTATTTTTGAACACCTTACTTCATTAAAGAGAGAACCCATCAAAAAAATTGATTTCTTAGGGGATATTAAAAATATTTGTGTTCACATACTATTTTTATAAGCCATTAGGTTGTGCCCATATATGTAAAGTCTACCAAATAGCTTTATTTAAATAAACTAGGCCATAA
The DNA here is from genome assembly GCA_037957365.1 of Torreya grandis. NCBI lineage: Eukaryota > Viridiplantae > Streptophyta > Pinopsida > Cupressales > Taxaceae > Torreya > Torreya grandis. The sequence continues at coordinate 129,982 of JARHVA010005099.1, read as the reverse complement.
AAAATCCCCAAACTATCCATATTATTGCAAAATTTATTGATCTTATGTTGGGGATCATTGTTCCTCCTAAATATTCTAACCTAGGAAGCTGAGTAGTAAATGTGCATATCTAAATAATCCTCATAAAAATAATTTAATGACCTAGGGGATACTATCAATGTTATGACTAAAGAGGCCATGGAACAACTTAAACTATAAGGTCTCTACCAAGCCTAGACTATTATTTAATTTAAAATAGATCCATTATTCATCCTACCGAGGTGATAAAATACCTTGCCATATCTATTGCTTCTTGGGAATGCCCAACTAAATTTATGGTATTGTAACCCACAGCTAGTTTAGGAGGATATCCCCTCATCCTAGGAATACCTTGGCTATCCTTTGTAGATGCTTCTACCAAATTTAGGTTTAAAAAAAAGGGTAATTTCCAATAAGAATAATACCAAGAAATTGGAACTATACCCTCTTACCTAACCATCAATAGAAACATAACAACTACATCTATTAGAAATAGAAGAAAATGACCATGCCCTTATCCAACCTATCCTTAACATTGAGTAAATCTTGTCGTTAAAGGAACTAGATGAGGACATAATAATTTTAAATTTTATACAAAATGTCTATGATCAAGACAAAATTATAGATAACATTTCCCCATATAATGATTGTTTATTAAAACATATATTTATTTATGAATCAAAATATCACACTAGTGACATTATTATGTTCCAACAAATCCTACCACCCAAAAATATCCTATCTAATTTTTTGGGTGCTATTGAATCCATATCCTCACTGTCAAAGGTAATATATATCACACTAAGCCAAATGCTAAATATAAGTAATCAATTAACACCTCAACAAAAAAATGAAATAGTTTCCATGATCCAAAGATAAAAAAATTCCTTTGCATGGGACTATCATGACATGAAAGGTATACACTTAGGTTTATACGCCCACTCTATATTAAATAAAAATACAATTCCATGAATCATCCTTAAATTTTGATGAATCTTACTATTTGAGAAATTGTTAAAATAGAGTTGTAAAATATCATCAACATAAGTTTCATCTATACTATCTCTCATAGTCAGTGGGTTTTACTACTCATTATTGTACCTAATAAATGTAGTACATGTCACATTTGTGTAGATTATCAAGAACTTAACAATGCCATTAGGAAAGATCAACTTCCTCTACCTTCATTAACCAAGTCCTAGATACCCTCTTTAGAAAGAATCACAATTATTTCCTTGATGGATTTAGTGGGTACAATAAAATTAAAATTGCACCAAAATACCAAGACAAAACCACATTTACATGTCCTTGGGGGACATATACATATTGTGTCCCCTCTTCAAACTATTTAATGCTCCTGCTACATTTCATAGGGTTATTTTAAGTTTTTTAATCTTACTCATGAATGTGTGGAAATATAGATGGATGAATTTATAGTCTATGATAACTCTTAAGAAAAAATCATCAAAAATAAAAATAAAAATATTCATTTTTGCCGAGATAATAGACTTTCATTGAGCCATGATAAATGTTATATGCTAATGGTAGAGGGTATTGTTTTATGACATCATATTTTTTTAAGATGAATATAAATGGATCCAATTAAAATAAAAGTTATTAAAATCTTTCCCATACCATATAAACAAAAATATATTAATTTTTTTTTAATGGAATGCTAGCTCTTATAGATGTTTCATTAAATATTTAAGTAAAATTTCAGCTCCTTTATTTGTTTTATTAAATATAGATGTTAATTTTAATTGTACTAGTGAATTCCAAGTAGATTTTTAAGATATCGAAGATATTATAGTATAAAAAATTGTTCTAAGAGGACTATATTGGAAGGTACCTTTCCATATTCATAAATATGCATCTGATATGAAACTTGGAATTGACTTTGGACAAAATTATGCCTATTTGAGCTATGATATATAATTTATTAGTAATAAACTCTCATGTCCAAATCTCAACTACATGGTAACATAAAAATAAATTTTTGATGTAATATATGCTATTAATTTTTTTTATTACATCAATGGATACCATGTTTTCATTCACACAAATCACTCAACAATTAAATTTTTTATGAATAAAATCATAATAAATGATCAAATTATTAAATGGTTATTATTACTATAAGAATTTGATATTACCATTATAGATAAACTAGGAAAGGATAATGTAGTAATAGATTTCATTTTCTACATAATATTTAATTAATATATTCTATTGGTTGATGATATTTTTTCATCTAAACACTTATTTTATATTTTAATAATAATAACCTAGTTTTTAAGTATTTCTAATTATTTAGCTACATGAAAAATTGTATAATAATTTTTACCAAGTGAAAGACACAACTTGGTCAACCATAGTAATTAGTTTTCTTGTAAATCAATCTATTTATTTTACACAGGACCTAACTCAGCTATGTGTTGGTGTGAGATAAAATGATGTATTTGACCTCCTTAATGATTTTCAAGATGAGCCTCAGAGAGGTAATTTATTAGTAGAAAGGACTACCACTAAAATCGTTATAACAAGGTACTACTAGCCTACTTTTTATAGATATACCAAGTAGTACATCAAATAATGTGGTAGATGTCAATGTATGGGGAAACCCAAATGAATAGATGAATTGCTCCTATAACCCCAAATTCATTTATAAACCTTTGAAAATGGGGGGCTAGATTTTTTTGGGCCTATCGACCACACTTCAAATCAGAAAGAATATATATTGGTTTATTTAGATTATCTTACCAAATGGATCTAGGTGAGATCAATCACATATGTAAGAGATAGAAAGGTTATTTAATTTATGTAAGATAATTTTTTCATATGATATGAAATTAAACAAAAAATTATCATAGATCAAGGACCACAATTAACATAAAATTTAATAGTAGAAGTTGTTTATGAGTATGAAATACATATTAAAAATTAAAAGTCATATTATCCATAGTCTATTGGCCAAATGCAAGTTAAAAACAAGGAATTGAATAATATATTGACCAAGATAAAATCCTTACAACATTGGTATTATAGAACTTTCCCTACATAAGATGTTTGGGTGTATACATCCACATGGAAGACCACTACAGGTTTCAAACCTTATCAATTGGTCTATGGAAAATAAGTTATTCTCCATGTATAATTTTAGATTAAAAATCTAAGGACCACATTAGAATTTGTCATGGTTTTATTTGAAGCATAAAAAAACACATAACTCAATTTTACACATTGGATGAGCTTTGTCAAGGATCTCTTTACCATATAAAGGTTATATAAAAATAAACATTGTTATGACATGACAAGTTCATCAAGGCATGTATGTTTGGAGCTTAAGATTAGGCATTAACTTTTGTTTAAAAATATAAATATCATAAGGGTAAGTTTTAGACAATTTTTATTAGTATATATGAGGTTGAGAAAGTATTTTATAATGGAGTAGTGAAGTTGTGAATTATCAATCTAGTAAGATTTAAGTTGTTGGTCAATGGTCATCATTTAAAATTATACAATAAACCTCAAACAAAAGAAGAGTTTATCTATACCATTAAAATATGATATGAATTAGATATCATTGAGGCTATAATAAAGCCTCTAAAAAACTCTTATGATGTCATCATGATAAATTAAAAAAAAAAAATAATGAAAAAAACTTGGGCATTGTTGGCAATATTTGGTCATAAAACCAAGACACTGGCTGACCAAACATAAAATAAAGATTATCCTAAGTAGAAAATAAGCATGTTGACTACTTAGGAAAATATACATATAAAAAAAAGTTAATAATTTTTTTGCTTCTTTATTTTTCTACCCAACTTTAATCCTCTATAAATAGTTTCTATAGTGTATTTGTAAGTAGTTGTTATAGGTTGTATGAAAATAATTTCTATTGGCTATATACAATTACTATAGGCTACATGTAGTTTTTATAGGTTGTCTAAGATTAGATACATGATGTATGGTAGTTGCTATGGGTGTCTTAAAACTATTATAGGCTTGATCTATAAAGTCTAAAGACTCCTAAATACTCTTGCATATTTCATAAGTATAAAAATACCTAGCTTACCAATTGTTATGGGTAACTAAATAGGGAAACCAAAATAAGATCAATACAAGCATTAGGAATTGTTAGATTATAGGAATTTCTCTCTTTGTATTGTCTAGAAGGATAAGTAGAAGTAACACTACACTCAAAAATCATTATTGAAACTTAATGTTGCTTGCCAAAAAATCATTTTTGACACAAACATATCAATTATTATTGCCTCTTTCTCAAAATATTGATTCTTGATGGCTAATTGATATAAGAAGTTGCAAACCCTTATTAATCTATAAAGAATTTGTTTCCACAAGAAGTTGGAATTAGTTTTTGTTGAACATTCCCACCAAAATTCAAACACATTCACCATTAAAATTACCAACCCTAGTTCTTGATATTATAAAGTGACATAAGTAAAGATAAAGTCTTATTTAGTTTTTATAACCATTATCCAAGATATTTTATAATTTTCAAACATTAATTAAGACCTCAAATAAAAAACCAACATAATAGATTGATGAAGTTTAAATTCATTGGTAGACCAATTAGTAGTAGGATAATGATATATATATTTTTCTAAATAATCATGTTATAAATGTTAACATTTTATTTAACCCTAATCTATATGTTTATACTAATTGGGTAGATAGGGTTAAGGATATAGAAATGATATGGCACAAGGGTAAATATTAGTTCTACAATAGGCTAGTTATTGTGCTAAACTCATATGTACTATATGCTAAATTTATTAAATTGAGATAGGCTATAAATGGAAAGTAAAATTATTATAGATATAAAAATGACATAAAAGAGATTAATTAGTTGTTTTTTATGGTAATTTATATCTATATTTTGTAAAGCTAAAATAAGGTGGGAAGATAGTTCTTGAATAGTCCTTATAGTTTAGATCTGGTTCCTCTGGCTCTCTAGACAATTGCATCAACCCTAGATGGTTACATTAACACTAATATCTATATATGAAACTAGTGTCATGTATAAAATATTAGTTAAAATAAAATATGACCACATAAATACTTTTGGGTTTAGAATTTCCTTTACTATGGTGTATTTAGATCTAGGTCATGGATTGCCATTCCTGATGAAATGGTAAAACCCTAGCTTTCCATATTCAATGTGACCTTAGAAAAAAATGGGTTAGTGGGCACACGATGTATATCTGACACAAAATTACCCCACTATTAAAGGTAACTTACTATATAACCAATAATCTATAATATGTCCTTAGACTCATGTAATGTTAGCTTGTGTGTGAATCATTCAATGTGTGTAAATCAAGTACAATAGTGACCTAGCTTGTAAATTATAAAATAATAATTTATGAATGCTATTTTAGTAATTAAAATATATATTTGGCTTGTTATTTTTACTTATATTATAATAGGGAAGAATAAGAAATATTTTTGGTAACTTTAGTGCTTCTTGAATGCTCTTTTGGTCTAATTGTTAGGTGTTTCTAAGTGAGGAATGCATGAGAGTTGTTATTATATTTATACCAATACTATATGGATATAAATATCATTAAATAACTTAGGTAGACCATTTTTATATGTCTCATTTAAAAATTGGATGACTTTAGGGCATTGGATAACTTTGTTGGGGTAGAACAATAACGTTAATGCTTCTATCTATCCTAGAAGTTAGTGTCAAGGAGTATAAAAATAGGTATAGGATTAGAAGTTACATAGGCATAAGATAATTACATTCTAATAATTTTGGGAAAGATTAGATGTCTGTGTCATCAATATAATAATGTTAATACTAATAAATAGGCCAAGAGGCACAAGATAGAGCAGATACGAGGCTTACATAATCAATGCATGTGTAGAATTAAGAGGAATAACCAAGGTTTGAGTTTACCAAATGTACATGACTAAGGTGATACATAATCACAAAATATCATCTATACATTTATAGTATGTATCATCATGTTATTTTTTCTATTTTATAATTTATCAACCCCACCAATGCCAATGCCTTTTCAACAAAAAGTCACATCATTAGATAATAAGTTTCCCTAATCTCCCCATTCATTCCAAAACAATCCTAAACATACTTTATATTATAAAATGTCACTTGAGGATGATTAATTTGATATTTATGTGGGGGTATGTATCATTAAATATCCTACATAAAAATGAATAAAGTTGGGGGGAGAAGGAAATGATGGTAGATAAGCATGAAAAAGCATCACATCACTAAAACACACAAGTGGTCATTACTTGAATTACAACCCTTTTATTTTGAGATAAGCTTAAAATATGAAATAGACCTCCAATTGATAAAAATAATAAAAATTAAACAATTCTTCATGCCAAAACCATCCTAAACATACTTTATATTATAAAATGTCACTTGAGGATGATTAATTTGATATTTATGTGGGGGGATGTATCATTAAAGATCCTACATAAAAATGAATAAAGTTGGGGGGAGAAGGAAATGATGGAATAAGCTTAAAATATGAAATAAACCTCTAATTGATAAAATTAATAAAAATTGAACAATATTTGGAATATACATCCTACAAAGAGAACCAATAGACCACACGGTACTAGTAGGAAGAAAAATATAGATTTTTTTTAGATATACAAGATGGCTTAAATATTTTTAGAGATTGGCATGTTTTGATGAGTAAGTAGCCATATAATTTATAGAATTATTTAATAATTATGTAACAAATATTAATGGGTTATGGGTTATTATTTTAGAGGAGCCACTAGTAGAGGTGACTAGCCTTCCAATGACATGGGAGATATGGAAACAAAAGGCAGATGTTATAGCATTAAGAAATAGATTTTTTAGGGATAGTGAGAAAATTGATTTATCTACCTAATAAAAATTTAAATAATCATTATAATTACTATGGGATGATGTTATCATATTAATATTTAAGTACCTTACATGTGAAGGTAGACTTTCTATATTATACACCATGCATTTAAAACTTCTCAACCATTTAAGGCACATTAAAAATGTCAATGTGCTCAACTTCCTACTTAATATGTTAAATAAAAATGGAATAATAATACCAAAAATGAATACCAAAGTCCATTTATAATTATTTATTTATCTTGATTATTTAAAAAAAATGTTTAATAGATCAAAAACCTAGTTTGATGGGAAGACTTTCTAGCATTAAGAAAATTACCACTAGAATATCAATAAGAGAATGTGAAAGATATGAAACCTACCAATAGAAATATAATAATAATATTAAGGTTAGATCCATCATTATCAAACTCAAAGGACAATGTTTTAGAGATATTTTTAGAGAATAAGGAAGAAGATATGCATTCATCTTCAAGACCCAAAAAAAGGTAGAGAGTTCATCCATCAAGTGCCCCTAAGAGACAATATTAAATATTCAAATGTAAGATATAAGGAAAATACCCATGTGACCTTTAAAAACATACAAATTGAAAGTGGAAATTAATTTAAATAAATGGATTAAATCAAATATGAAGACACCCAAACCACTAATATTGGAGGAAAAGAAGATTCCACCTCATTCAACATAAGGTTAGAGCTTTCAAATAAATGGAACATTGGGGTCCTACAATTGAATAAGAAATACAGATATAAGTATAAAAATAAATATAATAAAAATCCATTTAAAAATAATAAGTATTGAAACAACATTCATAAACCCTCATTATTTCAAATAAAGAAGATAATCAGGAGTTAGCAGCCCAAAAATATATTGAGTCACTTAGATCATAAATTAGGGCATTAGATAAAAAAAGTGGGTTTGATGCATTTACAAGGGTGGAAAAAGTAGATATTATAAACATTAAAGTCTATGTATAAATATCACCACCCATAAAAATAATATCACCTATAGTAGTAACATCACTTTAAGCAACAAATCCACATGTAGTAAATCAAGTCCATGTAGTAGAATGATATGATCCAACAATTACTATAGACATTGAGGAACTTGTTCCAAATAATTTGATACTGGTATGACAACCCTTGAATATTTGATTTAAAAACCATTCTTAGATACTGACATTAATATAATTTTAGAAATAGAAACTAGTATAGTTGTACCAATGGAAACCATTTATTTAATGTTTGAGAGATCCTTTGAGATAGTTTCCACTTAAACTGATGGATTTAGTCAAGATGAATTATTTGTAAAAAGATATGATAAGATCTAGGCCCTATAGGTATAATGTTATAACTATTACAATCAAATGTTAGAATAAATGTAGGAGATGAAAAATAAATTGAAAGAGGCACATTAAAATATGTATAAAAAAGATAAAAAGACCACATAGTTAGAGGGTAAAGTAAAGGAATTAATCAAATTAATTATATAGATAATATATTATAGGCTACTTGTAAGGTTGTATTCCCTCTATCTTAAGGAACAATGGATAAAATCATAATTCATGTGAATATATTATGATCTTCCTAGATTAGTGAGATATCATCACTCAATTTATGTTTATGATAAAAGCACCTAGAAGTAGAAAACCAACTATGTGAATATTATCTACATGACTATGCGACCACTTTTGAAATATAATAGAATCCAAAATTATATATAAGAGATGTACTAATTTAATAATGAATAAAAATGGGTAAATAGATAGTAGGTTCTCAAGAAATAGATAAGAATTCTAAGTTAATGATAAAAGGAGAATCCACTAGACCTGAACTTACATTCTTGTATACAAAGATGGGGAGAATTCTAAGTTAATACATTATTATTATCTTTTTAGGTCTGGTGGATTCTATTATCTTTTTAGGTAAGATAATGAATTATCCTCTTATCAATAAATATAAAATAATTCTAATATAATGCCTCTTATATACACATATGGGGCAAATTCACTCCTGAGTTACAAATAAAATATCCCTTCTTGACACAATCCTAGAGTATCACTTTGCAGGATTCATAAGTACATTAATGTAACAAGAAGATAAATACTAACTTGGATTCCTATAAACATTCATCCCCCTCCTTTCTGGTTTCATATTCCAAATTGGATAGGAAGAGAAAAAGTATATGAAGCTAGAGTGATCAGAAGGTGGAATAAATCTGAAAATAATAAAGGATTATACTTAAGGTAGAGAGGGATCCTCTGAACCCTTTTGATTTTATATAACTATGTACTCAATATAATATGAGATTTAAGCTGATTGAGGACTAAGAATTGGTTAAGTTGGAGGGTGTGATGAGTTAAATAATTGAGCCTAATTAAACTTTTAATATTACCTTATAAACCTCTGATAATCAATATATTCAAATATTTGTGTTGATTTTTGAAGTCCCTTTTACCATATAACACTTAATAAATATGTTGCATATATATTTGGTGTATTAAAATAGGATTGTTTATTTATGAATACAATAATGTCATTTATCATTATTTCTATTTTTAGTTTTTATCACTAATTTTCCAATTATAGATCTTAAGTCAATTGTAGGTAAATAACTACCTATAGAAATTGGGAAAACTTACCTATTGCAATGTGGTAGACTTACTATGACAACTGGGTAAGTTAATTGTAGTAACAATGTAATTTCCATTATAAATGGATGAATCATTCAAATACACCTATAACAACTAAGAATTACCCATAAAAAAAATATGATTGAACATTTGAAGGCTTAATTTTTAAATGAGGATTTTGAGCAATTAACCTTCATATTTTTCTAAATGATAGTTCCTCATTATGAGGAGAAAGGGAAATCAATTCTATATTGTCTAGTCACCATTTTTACTTCATGGAACCATAAACATTAAGTATTTGTAACAAATGAATATGGTTTTTCCCTTGATACATTTTTTTCTATTATATAGTTATTAGTTTAAACTATGTTGTAACCATTGATTTGAATAAAGGCATGCCTTATCTATTTAATAGAGAAAAATCATGATGAAATTAGTGAGAAGAAAGATATAAAAATAAAAATAAAGAGTATAAGGTTTAAATTATTATCACTATTATGATAACTTTGTAATTCCATCGGAGCAATAATTTTATTACTACAGATTTATTGATGCAATAAACAAAATTTTAATTCTAATACAACTCCTATCAATGTAGGGACTATTGATGTGGTTCTTATGCATATGCCCAAATTTTGATGAGGTAGCCTCTAACATTTTATGATCCCAAGGTAGGAAAACTCCACTCCAAGGCATAAGTTTAAAATATGAGCTAAATAACCTTTTGGTGGAATAACAAGTAGATAATATAGGTTGTTAACTAGGTTTGATTGTATTGAAATGAATCCTAGTAAAGAAATAAAAACTAAGTGAGTGGGATGGATGGGTGGCACCTAATCTAGAGTGGGTAGGTATCAATCAAATAAAATTCAAAAGGAGGAAGGGTAGAGCATAAAATAAGGTTGTGTGGTCTCAAGAAGTCACTTCCTAAGCTAGTTTCTTCATGGACAAGTATTTATAGAACTAATATTTGTTGTTTATATTTTTTGTACACTCATAGGAAAACATAGTTAGGTAGTCTAGGGAAATGGTATAGGAAACTTAATGGTCTCAACTAAAGATTTCTACCTTTATAGTTTCTACTTCATGCCCTTAGTAGTGATATTGTATCTTAGACCTAGAAGGTGTATAAGGTAGATGTGGTACACACTTATAAGGTTATACTAGAGAAAAAACACTCCTATACACTCAGATTATTAACATAGTTTAAACCAATTGTTCAATAATTAATGAATTATAATAACTTTAAATAGCTTTTTCACATCTAATATCAACATAAATCAATGATAAAAATCAAAATTATATATAGATTTTGCACACTTCAAATTAATATATTAACACAACCAAGAAAACAAAACCTTAATAACACACAAATGAAAGGAAAAAACAACAATGTAGTTATATGACAATAAAAAATAATTTGTTCCTATATTGATCAAAATTCCAATCCTTTAGAATATGTAATTACATGAATATATATAATTGGGGAGGGGATGCCTCATCCTCCAAGTCCATGAAATCTAATAGTTACATTACATAACTAGAACCTTAGTTCTAAATTTTAACATCAAATTTACATGTGTGCATGCTCATAGTTAACTACAACTACGTCACAGTTAATTAACCTATAAAATGCAATGCAATATGTGCATGATTAAAAAAAGTTTAAGAAACCTTAAATTTATGTGATAAGTATAAGTAAACTATAATTACAAAGATAAGTACTATATGCATTTGTACATACAAAATTAGCCTTCAACTTAAGGCTTACTGGGTGTTTGCATGGTGATGGAGGTTATTGGTGGAGTTGAAGTTGTAACTTATATCAAAATAAAAATTAAAGAATCAAATTTATTCTTTTCTTACAACACTTGATAGTGTTTATTGCTAATGTCATACTGGTACTTGATAATGTCCATATTAAGCAATGAATGTCTATGCACCCTGTTGACTTGTTAAATGAGCCTTGCATTCTTAGCCTTTGTATTCCTATATAAATTATAAATATATCTACCTTCATGAATTTTTTACTCAAAATTTTTATCTTGACTTCTACTTATTCTAATGTCATTACTTATAAGTTATATTTAAATCTTGTTAAAGTGTGTTGGAGAAATTAATCAAAATTGGCCTTGCCAATGAGCCTACCAATGGAATCCTTAGCCTATAAGAGATTTAGATCATATATAAACTATAAAATGAGAGTTTCATGATCTATGTATTTAAGTATTACTACCTCATCTATTGTGATCCATTATCTAGCCTCCTATGTCTTGAAGACTACCAAATTGAGGGCATTGATAGCCTGTAATGGTGCCATTAGATTAAGGTGGTCATAGGACTTACTAGTTGTATAAAGGAAAATAAATTTCAATTTATTTTCATCCTATTTCAAATAATTAAATAATTTAGTGGTTTATACTATATGAGTTTCTAATTTTTCCCTCATTACAACAATAACTTCTAGGATATTATATAATCTAGATACAACATTTTGTACATCTATCTTTATTTGTATAAGAACATGAACAATTTTTTTGTTCCATTATTTTATCTAGTTCTTGATCCATATTTTTTATTTCAATTTCAATTCCTTCATGTATCTCAAATAGATCATCCTTATGGGGTTCAAAATAGGATTTAAAATCCTTCATGTATGGGAATTTCCCAATTTCCTATTCTTCCTTTTGGACAAGGTAAATACCTCTTGTCTCTCTTCCAACATGACCTCTATCCCAATCTCATCTTCCACTTTCCTCTTCCTTACCCTTTGCACACTCCATTTATATTTTTAAAACATAGATCTTACATTGGGAAAATTTATAATTACAAGATTAGGCCTCTGAAAAGCCTCTAACTGTATATCTATTGCCCACTATGGGAGCACTATCTGGGTTGGATCTATGGGTTGAGTGTTTTAAGATATAGTCTCACCCAATAATTCTCATGATGTTTGATTCAAAGTTTATTCTGGTAAAGATCAAGAAGTGAAGGTCAAATTATTTTAAACTAGTCCAATCCACCATATTGAGGTAGTGGGTGGACTATATAGATTGGATTCTTCTTTTCAACCTTCTTCAATATCACCACAAAAGTATCCTGAGATGAACTAGGTTGAGGGACTAGTAAACCCAATTGAGTAGATGAAACATAGAGATGAGGGATTACTACTACTCCCCTAGGATTATTGGTTACCTTTTTATTTGTCTTTGGAGGATTTGGGATAGGAGTGGAAGGAACCATAGTAGTAATAATTAGAAAGGATATAAAATATGCAATTAGAGGTAGACTAATTGGAGTAGTAGGAACATCAAGGGTAGAGGAAGTATCTTATACCTTGGGAATAAGTAGATTTGGTTGGATAATTGGTTGGGTAGAAACAACCTCCATTTTGGGTACTAAAAGAGGAGGGGGACTACTAGGAATAAGTGACACATAATAAAATGTACTAATAGTAAGAGGAGAAACATAAGACACAACATGAATAGTGGATACTGAAGGGTTTTCTTGATCACTTGATGGCTGCTCATGTAAGGGTGATTTTTAATTTTTTTATTAGAGGATAAAAATCTTAACTCTTTTAATTTTAGCCTCCTCATATGTGGATTTACCTCTAGATGCCCCTTTTGATGGCTCTTTTGCTAATGGTGCCTCAATAACTAGGCTCTATGAAGGGGAATGAGCCCTTGGCTTTCTCTTATAACAAATGGTTGTTTTTTTAGTTGTGGAAGGTGCATACTATGTGGCTATAGTTGATGTCACCACAAAAACAACCTATATTATTTATGCAACACATGGATGGGAATGTCCCTTAGAATCTAAAGAGTCAAGACAAACGAGGTCATCTTGTGCTCCCCCAAGTGAAGTATCAAGCACCCTTGGATCCTTTTTTACTACTTTGAGTGCCATAGGGGTGTTTTTGAGGGTTTCCCTTCATATTTTTCTAGCTAAGAGGGCATACAACCCAAAATTATAATGAATCCCATCTTCTTTATAATGGGAGTCTAGTATGTGCATCTGCTATTGAGATAAAAGGCTACCCTTGAATGATTTTCAAGAAGTCTTCTTTTAAATTGACTATTTGTGCTTGTTCCTTGACCTAGGCAACATACTTAGGATTGAGAAATAATAAATAATATTCATAGGGATCATGATGATAGGGAATACCAAGTCCCTTGATGTGTTTCTACTCCTGACCATGTGGATCCCAATCCTTATGTGGTAGTGTAGTTAGTGAATAATACTCCTTATATCTACATACATCATAGAAATACTTATATTTAACATAGCACATTATTCTAATAATGAGGTGGGTGACATGAAAATAGATATTATTGATCTTTTTCATGTATTCATCTATTCCCCACCATGATTGGTAAGTAATTTCTTGCTTTGGAAATTTGTTAGGGACATACTTGGGGAGGAATAGGGGTGTTACCTTATGGCCTATGATCATGATGAAAATGTAATTTGGGTATCAATAGTAGTATAAACTAATCAATAGTGTATCCATTATTATTTTGGATATATTAGGTAGAGGGGACTCATGGATAACCATCTATACATGGGGGTGGACATCTTCTACAATATGTACAATATTCCAAATGTATGTGTATATGTGCATGAAATAATAAGAATCACATATAACATTCTTGATACAATTTGGACCCATGATAGATAGTGACCCATTGTGAACATAGACTATGTCAAATATATCATTAAAGAGGTATTACAACATATATAAATGACCACCCTAGGGCCTCTTATCCTTATGTGATATATTCTCCCACAACCTTACACTAATTAATTCACCCAAAGTGAATGTTAAATCTGAGGTCATTAGTAAGTTGAGAAATAAAACCCACTCATGGTGGAATAATTTAATGCTTATATATCCAAATAACATATTCAATAGGGCCATTCCAATTTATGTTCCCATCTTGAATTTGGTCACTAGAACTAGATACTTGTATTTCAAATTGATGGTTTCCCTAGGAACCATCTAGCTACTTTATATTTTCTCAATCAATTTATTTTTATTACATGTAACTACTCTATGTGAATCATAATTAGAATCTGTATTAGGGAGGGACAAATACCCTTAAAATGAATCACCTGAGATGCATGTCATTACTATATTGTGTTCCAAATGGTGTAGGAACTCTCCTCTAGTCACCTTCCTAGTGAAGAATAAGTCTTGTAGGAGGTTAATGCATTACATGACCTCTATATTTGTTGTTTAAAAGTGTATCCCTTGGTGTTTTAAAGGGAGGAGGTATACAACCAATTACCATTGAGATAGAGTTAATCTCTCTTTATGGATATGCTCATCAACTTAGTGTATCACCTCCCATAATGTTAAATTGTTATTATAATCATTTTTGAATACTATAAGCTCGAAGAATATATCCTTATATTTACTTGAATATTTGATATGAAACCTTGATGGGGGTAGAGTTCCTTAGAATTCTTTAGACAAGGATGCCATTTCTATTTGACTATGTTGATATTGGTCTACTTTGAAACTTAGAAACTTGGCTCTCTTGAGTATACTATGTGCTCTAAATGCTATTAGATAGGGATCTTTAGCAAGAAAGAAAATGAGTTTGATCTTAGCTTGAGATCAATGATCATGTCATTATTTGCAATTCTTTGATATGTATTTGCCATTCATTTCTAGTTCATAACCATTAATGTCTAATGTCTACAACTTTGACTTATTTATTTAATTCAAAATTTTCCACTTAATTTAGAGGGTGTGCCATGTAGGCACTATTGATGTTTATTATGAAATCCACATCATTGCACTTTTCCAAGTGTCATTTCATCACTTATTTCACTTTAGTTTACCTTGTCATTGGGGATCTCAGTAGTCAAGAGTTGGGAATCAAGATATAACATTAAAATACTATTTGTGAAGTGAATAAAATTTATGAACACTTTTACTGAAGACCAAATTAAAAAAATAAAATCCCTATACAACTTTTTTAAAGACCCTGATGAGCCAAACACATATGTCAATTAAGTGTTCCAAAGATCAAAATATCAAATCTTTCCATTGAATAAGTTTGATGAATAAAATATTTGAAGACATAGGTGATCCAAAATTATTTAATGAGTACACCATCATTTTAAATGATTTGATATAGATTTGGCATTCATTTACAATTTGTGTGCCATTAATGTCCAACATTTACAAATTTGATTTGTTTTTTCAATTTGAAATTTTCCACTTCATTTGGTGGGTATGCCATGTAGACACTATTTATGCTTAGTATGAGTGCCACATCATTACCTTTTTCCAAGTGTCATTTCATCACTTATTTTACTTTAATTTACCATGCCATGAGGGCTCTCAGTAGTTGAGAGTCAAGAATTTGGATATAGCATTTAAATAGTGTTTGCAAGGTGAACAAAAGTTATGAATGCTTTTGATTAAGACCAAAATGAATTGAATAAAAGTAATGAACAATTTTAGTAAAGACCTTAGCAAGCCAAACACTTTTATCAAGAAAGTGTTCCAAAAATAAAAATATCAAATGTTTCTATTGAATAATTTTGTCAAACAAAATATCTGAAGACCCAAGTGAGCTGAACAAACTCACCAAATTATTTTTCTAAACACTCTTACTGAATAATAGTTTCATGTCAAGTAATTTCACTGATAGGTCTTGCCAAACAAATCCTCCAAAGATCAGTATGAGCTGAAGTGTAAAACTTATGAAAAATTAGTTCCTAAAGAGTAGGTCCCAAAGGGTAAATGATAAAGTCTTTAATAAATGGTAAATAAAGTTGTAGAGGCCATATAGATAGGAATTATAAATAATTATCTTGAATAATTCCTTCAAACAAAAACTCTAAAGAGTAAATTCATGCCAAGGTTGATGTAAATGTGAAGTGTTGAAAAATTCTATAGATAGACTTCCAAACAAAAAGTTTCAAAGATTAAATCTTGCTGAGCATAGTTCCAAAAAAGTTAGTTGAACAAGTTTCTCAAACAATTTCATCAAACAAAAAAATAATTTGAGACCTATATATACACAAATTATGAATAATATTAGTAGGTTAGTCCAAAAACAAATTATGTTCATAGGTTTGTTGAATAACAAAGTACAATACATAAAGCTTTCTCCATAAAATACTATCAGGATAGGGTTAGGCCTTTTCAAAAATATAGTGGGTCCCTATTCTATAAAATAATGGGGGTATGTTGCGTACAATAGGCACCACTTGAGAGGGATTATGGTAAATATCCCATTTGTTAGTTTAGTTTCATTATGCACTATGTATGTGTATTTCATTTTCAATAGATTAGTCATAACATATGTTATTTACATTCATGTTTGATTTATTGCATAAACCTTTATAATTATACAATATTCAATTATGTGTGGAAGCTTCCAAACTAGATTATAATTTCAATTATTTTAATTTCCTTTCTTAAAAATTACTTTACAGTAATTCCTTTTATGAAATTTACTTTCTTGTCATTTAATTTTTGCAAGTGTGTTTATTTTCCAGCATGTGTACATTAGCCTTTTCACTATTCCACATATTTCAATGCTACATATAAAAATAGAATCCTTAAAAGGTTATATGTCCATAGGTTGACAATTTAAGTAAATGATTACATAGTCTATATGTTACATGACTACCTCATGGGGTATATCCTCACAAGTTGTAGGATAAATCCTCAAGCTAACATATGATTGTACATTTTCTCCTAGAATTAAAAATGCATGGAAGTGAGTATAAATTCTTTATCATGATTTTTTTGAGTGTGAAATATTCTAGAAAGAGATGATAAGACCCATACTTCCTAGGTTCAAGAGCTATCAGACTCCCCCAAGGATAATATTTATGCTTTGACTTTCCCTAATTGAGGAGATCTTATGTTTGGTGATAGAATTAAATTTTATTGAAAATTTATATATGACACATAGGGATATTTAGAAGAGGTGATCAAAAAACCAAATATGTGTGATATTTTACTATATAGTTTGTTGGAAGACCTTTAGGCTGTGTAAAGAATCCATTGTGTTGTTTCAGTAACTTCTTGATTTTATGTTATTATGATGTTGATCTATCATAGGTATATCAAGATGAACCATGAGAAAAAATAACTTATACATGTGTGAAATAAGTTTAATAAATTATTTGAAATATACCGTGGTGTTTTTGGTCATTAAAGCGAAATCCAAGAGATTGAAGAATCAATATTTTGTGCATACAATCCATTTTTTATTTTTATTGATATGTATCATATTGGTCATATAAGTACAATTTCCCAAGCATGATGTCTTATAATTTTAGATGTATGATGTCACTTGTGATAGTGACCTCTATAGGTTTAAATTTTTACTAAAAGATGCATTATAACTAGACCTACATATATTTATCCTGATGAATCCACCCTAAGGAATATGGATTATAATGCCCAAAAGTGTTAAAACCAAGTCATTGGGTTGTGGCTTATGTGATGATGTTATTATAGATTTTGTTATTAATGATAACATAAATAAGTTCACCATTTACCAAAAAAATGGTGTGAAAGAGACATTCACACTCCTAAGAGGTGTCTATGGTAGTGGTGTTAGTGCTCAAATAAATGGCATCTTGATTAGTGTCATCTATAAGCATGAAACTTGATGTAGATTGCATAAATAAGGATTATTGTGCATGGAATTCAGAGTCATAATATTTATTCACTCCTTTATGTGTGAGAGATATCAATGACACCAATTTTCATTATATATATTCACTCCTTTGTTTGAGGTAGAAGGTGTAGGAGCCTTCATGTTTTGTCAAACCTTCTTAGGTTGGTATCTTTTTTGAAAAGTATTTTGTTGAGATAGAAAGTTGTGTTCATACTAGCTCTTATGCATGGTGTTAGATGAAGAGGTGAGATTATTTTCAGTATTTTCCTCGGTTTAAATCTTGTTATTTTTCAAGATTACCTTAGATTTTTGGAAGTCATAACATATTATCTTTACATAGACATAATTTGAAATTCCACATATGTAATTTAACACCTTGTGTTGTTCAGTCAGGTTCTCATGGTGTAGCTATAGAACTTTTTGATATAGTATTAAACCAAATTCTCCTTGCACTAAGAAAATTTATATAACTTGATGTATTCATTATCAAAGTGAGAGAGAGGATAACACTCATCCTTTAGCTCATCAATAAATTTTTTCTAATATTTGATTATAACATAGTTTTTTCCATTGTACACATTGAATGTATCTTAAATGAGAAGTGATATAATGAAATAAATATCTTCAACATGATGAAAGTGATATTATCATCATTGGAAAATTAATTATATAATAAATAAGCATTTAGTTGTCAAATCCAAACATCCAATGTTATGTTGTTGATTTTTCCTTCACACATGAGAATATCAAAATTAATTTATGCTTTAAATGAGATATTTTGATAAAACCTCTATCGAATGTATCGAGGGAGAAATTTTGAAGGAATCAGGTTGAGTTGCATCATTAATTCATGAAATAAGGAAAAAAATTGATGCATTATGTTTCTAGGTTATCCAAAATGAGCTTTTAGAGTTTGAGGTTGCCTTAAGATTTTTCTAAGAACTAGCCATCTTAATTCTACTATGACATTATTTTGGGTAGGATAAAATAGATATGACTAGTAATACTTCATTCCATTTTTATGTTTTTGTATTTAAAATTATAGGAAAAAACTATAACCAATTTCTCCTTGCATTAGGAAAATTGATATAACTTGATGTATTCATTATCAAAGTGAGAGAGAGGATAACACTCATCCTTTAGCTCATCAATAAAAGTTTTCCAATACTTGATTATAACATAGTTTTGTGTATTCTACATAATGAATGTATCTCAAATGAGCAGTGATATAATGAAATAGATATCTTCAACATGATGAAAGTGATCTTATCATCATTAGAAAATTAATTATATAATAAATATGCATTCAATTGTCAGATTCAAGCATCCAATGCTATGTTATTGATTTTTCCTTCAAACATGAGAATATCAAAATTAATTTACACTTTAAATGGTATCTTTTGATAAAATCTCTATTGAGTGTCTCGAGGGAGATATTTTGAAGGAATCAGGTTGAGCTACATCATTAATTCATGAAATAAGGGAAAAAATGATGCATTATGTTTCTAGGTTATCCAAATTGAGATTTTAGAGTTTGAGGTTGCCTCAAGATTTTTCTAGGAACCAACCATCTTAATTCTGCTATGACATTCTTTTGGGTAGGCTAAAATAGATCTGACTAGTAATAATTCATTCTATTTTTATGTTTTTGTATTTAAAATTATAGGAAAAAATTATAAACAACTTCTCCTTGCATTAGGAAAATTGATATAACTTGATGTATTAATTTTCAAAGTGAGAGAGAGGATAACACTCATCCTTTAGCTTATTGATAAAAGTTTTCCAATACTTGATGGAACATAATTTTGTGCATTCTACACATTGAATGTATCTCAAATGAGCAGTGATACAATGAAATGGATATCTTCAACATGATGAAAGTGATCTTATCATCATTGGAAAATAAATTATATAATAAATATGAATTCAATTGTCTAATCCAAAGATCTAATGCTATTTTGTTGATTTTTCCTTCAAACAATAGAATATCAAAATTAATTATGTTATAAAGGGAATATTTTGATAAAACCTCTATTGAGTCTATCAAGGGAGAGTTATTTGAAAGAATCAAGTTGATCTGCATCATCAATTCATGAAATAAGGAAAAAATTGATGTATTATGTTTCTAGGTTATCCAAAATGAGATTTTAGAGTTTGAGGTTGCCTCATGTTTTTTTAGGAACTGACCATCTTGATTCTGCTATGACATTATTTTGAGTAGGCTAAAATAGATCTGACTAATAATGCTTCATTCTATTTTTATGTTTTTTTATTTAAAATTATAGGAAATAACTATTCTTTGATATCAATTATCTATGCCATGATTCCCTATACCTTGTGTGATAGGTATACACTTTCTCTTAGAGTTAAGTTGTATGGTTATAAAGAGTGCATATTGTGTTAAATTTTAGAAAGTAAACCAACACATATTCTATGTTTTAAGAGTTTTAAGAGAAAACAAATATTGATTAGTTCCTTGTTAGTTAATCAAGTAAAAATCCAATTATAACAATGCAATGAAACTAAACACTCTTGCCTAAGAACTAGGGGGAGAATAATATAATGGACAAAACCATTGATGAGAGATAAAAACACTCAACAATTTTAACTCCTTTATTGAAATTGATGTCCACTTGTTGGCATATTAGATGCTTTTGCTTGATATATGACATTAAAGACTTGATCAATACTTTTATCCATCTTGGTTGCACTTCTCCAATGGCCTCATATGGCTTTTCTTGGCTTGGTTTAAAGCTTGATATCAATTTATCATTATAACATTACTTTGATGGCTTATTGAAGGAATTCCTGAAAAATAACCTTACACACAAAATCTTGTTTTGCTAGAGTGAGGGAACTTATATTTATATGTCTTAAAACTAACTCTAACCCTAGGAAGGTTACATTTAATTCTGACCTTGGTTGAGTCTAAAATAACCTAGGTTGAAATTAGGTTAACCTTAGGCTGGGTCAAAGCAATCATGAAGGATTAACAACTCATTTTAGATATTTACGAGCCATGATAATTCATAGAAGATATTTTTGAGGTTGTGACTCACTTTTTCTTAAATTTTAGGAATTAATAAAACATTTTATTAGCTCCCTTGACTTTGACCTCATGTTTATTGAAAAATTTATTTTTAGATAAATTAAAATCATTAATTCAACTTAAAATTTTTACTTAGGAAAGTTGATTGAGATTTAATTTTTAATGAATCTTACTTAGTGCTTTTTGGATTTTGGTAATTGTTTTAAATTTTTTGCATTAATAGATCAACAGGCCAATAATGTCAATTTGTTAGGTTACAATTTGACTACGGTTGAATCCAAGCTAGGTTATGGGTGCATATAAGGTTATACCCTAAATAAGCAAGCCTAAACACATTTTTGGAAAATTAAATCCCTTATGTAGATGAATTTGGGAAATCCAAGTGATTTCTAAGCTTAAATTATGTTGTTTTCTTGAAAATGATCTGAATCCTGGTATAATCATGAAAGTGGCAAAAAATGAGTTTCTAAAGTTTCCCCTATTTGAGAAGTCATTTCGAGACATAGGAGTAATAACATATATTAAAATAATGAAGAACCTATTAATAATAAAAAAAGATAATGATGTAGGAATGATGATACAAACAAACCTTAAAAATCCTATGATTTCTCCTTGAGGGAGTGGCTGAAACATATGATTGATGGATGGTCCCTTGAAATGAAATAAGAAGAAAAAAATTAACCCATGGAAGAGATTAATCTAAGTGAAATAATGATTTTACATTGATTAAAATACTCATTTTCCCAAAGGTAATTATAATCAGTAATAAAGGTTGAGAAGTTGATTTTCCTAGAGGCAGTTATAATCAATGGCATAGGTATATACCCTAGCAGGGTAGATGGGTTGAGATAATTATTTTCCTCAAAGGTAGTTATAATTATTTTGATAACATAGATTGAATAATGATTTTTACCTAGTAGGGTGGATTTCATCATGATAAATTGGTTGTGCCCCAGTAGGGAAGATTAGAAAGCATAACTCAAGGATATAACTTGTTACATAGATTAAAGATGAGAGGGTGCAAACATAGGTATGATGGTATAATAAATTTTCAAATACTAAAGAAGACACAAACAACTAGGCACATGAGAATGCATAAAGTGATGAAATAAATGTTTGGAATAATAATGGTGGCTAAGCTAACCTGAGATACATCATGTATCCAAGTGATGCCTATAGAGTCTAAATAGACCTTAGGCTAATGTACTTCACCTAAGATTTTAAAAAAATGGAATTAGAGATAAAATAGAATAATAAGAATTGATTAATTTGAATTATTCTAGTGTACCTACCAATGTAGATATGCTCATATTTATTAAATTTATACAAGCATAATGGTCAATGAGTTGATTTGATCAAGAAACAAGGGATAACTATTAATTTTACATAATAGGGCCAAGAAATATCATGTAATGAATCCATAATCAAGGATTGATATTGAAATGGTATAGAGGATAGTATGAATTTGGGCTATCTACTAGTATGAAGATGCACATCCTAACTAGAAGGGATTACTATTCATTTGTGATTTAGTTACTCTATGTTTGGGTGATGTTTAGGATATGCCAAGTTTGTGATCTCATAGAAGTGATTCCAATTACATTGATCAATAGGTCCATTGGCTTGATCTTTATTGTATTATATGATAATATGCACCATAATATAAAACACCATAATGACCTAGCCATAATGTGCATAAGGACTAACTCCTAATCTAATAGACAATTAAAAATAATGCACCAATGATAAAAGCCATGATGAAAATATTGACTTATGAATATGGGAATCAATTAAAATGCATACAGAATCACCCAATGAATGCATAACACTAAGGAAAGGAAAAAAAATGAAATCAAATAAATAGACAAACAAACACACATAAATATTTAAAATAAAAGTAATAGAAAGCATTCTGTCATTAACCAAGTCACTATTTATGTGAAGGATCTATGGAATGATAAATGGATGGTACCCAAAAGAAAGGATATATGTAGGGGATAATGTGTAGGGATAAGATATCTTGATATAAGCTACATGCTTTGGGTTTTTCACTAGTAGGGTTGTGAGCTTGGCCTAAAAGTGTGAATTGGATGGTACCCCTAAGTAAGGATACATTTAAAATAAGGTCATGCCCCAAATGGTAGTGGAATAGATTGTAACCAACAATAGATTTTCCTCAGTAGGGTAGATCAAGGATTGGTGACTAAGGTCAAGATAAGATAAATGTTTTTGGATTTTAGGGATTTATATCTCTCTAAGAGACTATAAGTCATTTCTAATGTTTAGGTTTTTGAAATGTTTTGAATGTTTTTAGAATTTTTAGGCATCTCAAATCAAGGGAGAATTATGAGACAGAATGGGATAACTCACAAAATGGTGAGAGTAGAGCTTAGGTTACACATAAAATGATAAGATAATTCAAACAAAGGTGGCTAAGCTAACCTCATAAAACATTGAGTGTTGCCTCATAGTCCAAATGGACCTCAAACCATTGTAGTTCTATATTTATAGTGGAGGATGTTTGTAAATATTATCAATGTTTTGGTTTTTTTGGTAACTCAACTCAATGAAGGATTATGAGATACAAAATGGTCTAACTCACAAAAAGGTGAGAACATTATCTTAGGTTACTCATAAAATGATGGGAGTGCTATTAAAGTTCTCACAAAATAGTGAAAGTGTGGGATTAGGCTACTTGTAATATGGTGAGAGCATTCAAAATTAAATTTATTAAAAAATGACAAGAGTGTTCAAACGAGGGTGGTCACGCTAACCTCAAAAAACACTGAGCGTTATCTACATAGTCAAAATAGACCTCAAGCCACTATAGTTATATCTTTATAGTATATGATGCTTGGAAATCTTCCCAATGTTTTGGTGTTTTTTGGTAACTTAACTCAATAAAGGATTATGAGATACTGAATGGTCTAACTCATAAAATCATGAGAGCATGGCTTAAAAATGGGTGATTGAATGAACCTCAATGTAAGTTAAGCATTGCTTAAATAGTCCTAAAGGACCTCAAGTCAATGTAGTTCAAAATTATGGAAAGGTATGAAGTGACAGTAAGGTGAGGTAAGGGGAAAGGCAAGGCAAATGCCAAGGCAAGGTAAGTTGCAAGGAATGAAATAATGGTATGGTGACTGGAAGGATATGAAATAATGATAAGGGTAAGGAAAATGAATAGGCAAATGGAAAGATAAGGCAAAGAAAAGGGCAAGGCAAGGCAAGGTGAATAATTTTGTTGTTCTTGATGATGTGGATATGCTCATCCTAATCAACATATGATATAACTATAATGGTCTATTTTCATTCAAAACATGCACCCATGGATGCTTCATGATGTGGGGAAGCTTGGTAGTGGGGCACTAAGTATGAAGGCATTATACAGGGTGTGAGAGTCCAAGGTATTGGGCATGGAAGTATTATCACTCAACTATGCACATGAGCATCAATTTTCTTATTTAAATAATAGGAATGTCCCTAAGGTGTGAGACCCTTGCTCTCCTTGGGATGAGCCTCTAGAGTAGGATAGATTCCTTCTATTCTAAACATACCTAGTTTAAGACCAACGTGCAGGATTAAAGAGTAGAAAGGTAAACTATTATTAATTTAAACCTAAGATCTTTGGGAGGAAAAGGGAGGGAGAAGGTAAGAGATGCTAAAATTAAAAGGTGATGTACCCATAATAGAGTGAGTGCTCTTACTACCGTAAAAATAATACAAACTCTTGATAAGAAGACAATATCACATAGATTCTCCAAGTCAATTTACATACATAAGTATTTTGTATAGAGGTGCAAGAATGAAATGTAGTGTTGACATGGATGAAGATTATCCATAAACAAAGCCTATGTAGAAATTGGTATGCATAGGATATGACTTGTAAGTGAGTTTTAAGTTCAATGAAGAGGTACTAGGGATGGATGACAAATGAGAGGGGTGAACATTACCCATAGACATAAATCAACAAACACAAATATCAAATAGATCATAATAATAATAGAAGGAGGTGAACTTAATTCTCATTAACATGCAAGGTCTAGCCAATACAAGTGCTCATGGAGGAAAATTTTAGTAGTGTAAGGTTTCTAAAATGTGTCAAACCTTTTACAATGAAAGAACCAAGATTTTATAGTTCTCAATTCTCTTTTATAGTAAATGTGCCACTTGGGGTGGTGGATATATCATTAAATTCTTTTACTTCACTGTGGCCTTACTTCTTTAAGTCTGTCTAATGATTGAATCTAAAGTTGGTGGCATGATCATTTTTGGATACACGTGCATAGGGGAATAGAAGATTTTTCTAATAGAGTTAGAGAGTGGTATGTACTCAAGTCCCAAAGTCTGATAGCCACTTCTACATTTACTATTTTTGATAATGCCTTGATCTCCTCTCAATGGCATCCAACAACTTTATTTATATCTGAGAGCTATTTGACATGTGGTGCTTCTTGACTGATCTTAGATGTGACACTATGGGGACATGTGTCACCCTAGTGGGATTATAAAGGATTTTATTGGATTTTTAGGTAGGATTAACATGGACATGACATATAGAAGACTGGCACTACTCTTAGAAAATGGAAAACTTCTTTATTTTTGAGCAAGCATCGAGCTACCACATGGAAATGGTGGAAGGGAGCCTTTAGATTAGGGTTCATGTGAATATCAAAGATCCAAGGTTCTCTTGTGTGATTAATAACTACTTCCTGCACCAAATTCATTACTTGGCCACCTAGAACATGGGTTTCCTACATCCTAAATTAATTCACCTTTTGACTGTTGTGCCATAAAATCCTATGCTTGGGCATGTATTAAAATATTTATACAGGCAGTCATCACTACTTTGCTTCACAAACTTACACCGTAATTTTTTAACTTGGTCATAAAAAAGAAGCATCTATGCTTACTTTATTTAGAATGCTCAAGTCCTTATAGGTGTGATATATCTTTGTAAGCCTTTAGAAGCCCTACACTGACTTAGGGGTGATTTAAAGAGTCAACACTTATAGAAACCTTTGAAATCCACTTGCTTGCTAAGCAGGAATCCAATAGCCTTTGAATTATCCATTGGGCATGAAGTATTTGGAACTTTTGTCTCTATAAATAATTGAGATTCAACTAAAAAAATAAGAAATATGCTAAAGGTACTTAGAGGAAAAGACCCAAAATAAGAAACACTATACACAAGCTCTTGGAGGAATTAAAAATACTCTAAAATAAGGCACATGAGGTGTTTTATGGAAATGAAAAACATCTACTCTAATTATTTACATATATATACAAGATTCAATGGAGATGGTGCTTAAGATGAATCCCATTGACTAAGATAGGTAACTCTTCTCCACTCAATCTGGCAAGTTGGAAGGTGTTAGATGGCTTACATCTAGTTATGGTATATGGACCACTCTATATTTCATCAAAATTAGTGTGCCTTCCAACCTTTACTTTATCTGTGTCTTACTTCAACACTAAGTCTCCCTTTTATAAACTCTTATAATCAACTTTCTTGTTAAAGACCCTCTTGATTTATGCCTGTTAGAGTTATAGGGTGCACGTATCTCACGCTCTAGTTTATTTAAGTTCTATTAGATTAGCTAATATTAATTTGAGGAGATCAATTCAAATAAAATCTAATTGATACATAAGTTTTAATGAAGTCAACTTGAGGGATGTTGATAATCTAGCCTCCCTTACATAAACTAGCATGAAAGGCAAATTTCCTAGCACTTTCTTGGGCATGATCCAATCAACCTAAAGATTAGTTCTAAGATTAGTGTGCCAAGCTCATTGGTTATCCTCTAGAGTCCTTTTTATGATGTGAATTAGGTTCTTATTCATGGACTCAACTAGACCATTACCTTGAGGGTAATAGTTTTATGAGGCACTCAAGTAGATGCTATGCTTGATGACCCACTCACTAATCTTGGTTCTAAGGAATTCCAGTGCATTATCAAAGATAATGGTGGCTAAAACACCAAATCTCATTACAAAGCCTTTGTAAAATTTAAGGATGGATGTCTCATTATCCTCCTTGAGTAAAACTAATTCTATCCATCACATGAAATGGTCTATTACTATGAGAATCCATTTATGCCCATCACTTGATGGTAGGTTAATCATGCCTATGAAATCTAGGCCCCACTAAACAAAGGGTTGGTCAGCTTGAATTGGGCACAGTGGTAAGGCTATGAGCATTTACTTGCCTATGAAAAAGGCACGTTTCATGAAATTTCACACATATGCATGTGCATATTGGAATAGAATTTTCCAATAATAACCAACCCACATGATCTTCACAATAATGATCTTAGGCAAGTAATAGCCTCCTACAAGGCCATCATGGAATTCTTGAAGAATTTTGCTTATTTTCTCCACTTCAATTCAACTCAAGAGGATACCATTGAGGTCCTTTTAATAGATCACACCTTTTATGAACACATAGGGAATGCACTACAATAAAAAATGTTTGTGCTTGGCCTTATCAAGGCTAGGAGGGTATATGTTATGCTGAAGGAAAGTCTTCGTATCCTTCACCCAATCAATTGTAGTTTATTTATTTTTGTACCCTTCCTTGTGTGACACTAAGATTGCATTATCCTCTCATCTCATTGATTTCACTAGCTACTCATAGATTCCCTTCCCTCACACCATCTTAGTGACCTAAACTTCCACATCATATTGTATCACCTTCATGATCCAACTAGCCCTTTTCTCATTCATGTCCTTATTGAGCATAAACTCTTTGATACTTGTGTGCATGACCATGAGTTAGATCTTGCTAGAGAACATATGCTTAAATTTATTTATCTCTCTCACAACTAAAAATGTGTTCTTCTCTAAAAAACTATAACATAAATCATAATCCTTTAGTGCTTGGTTGAAGAAAGAAATTAGTTGCTATAGTTTCTATTTATTTTGATACATTAAGATGGCTGAGATGCCTTCAAATTCAGTAAATACATACAAGATAAAATACTTGCTATAATCTATGTTGATCAAGGTGGGAGCTTGCATGATGGTGTGCTTATGGCCTAAAGAATTTCCTTTCCCTTATGTGTCCAATTGAATGGAGCTTTCTTCTTTAGCATCATAATGAGGGGCTTGACCAGGATAGCAAAACTAGACACAAACCTTCTCACAAAGTTGATTCTCTCCAAGAAAATTTGGAGACTCTTCTTGTGGCTTAAAATGGGGAGAGATGAGATATCCTTTACTCACTCTAGATCAATTTCAAGTCCTTTAGAAATGATGTACCCAAGGAGGGATCCTTCATGAACTGTGAAGATACATTTGATAGGGTTCATAGATATTCCAAAATCATTACATTTATGAAAGACCTACTTTGTATGACCCAAGTGATCCTTTATGAGCTTAGAGAAAATGGTTATGTCATCAAGGTAAACCAATATGATCTTATTGATGATCTCTTTGAATGTCATATCCATATCTCTCTAGAAGGTCATGCTTGCATTTGTCAAAATGAATGACATGCACTAGTATTTAAAGGTTCCCCATTTAATGGTGAACACAATTTTGTATCGATCATAATCTTACACCTGAATCTGGTTATAGCTTGAGTAACCATATAATAATGAGAATCTCTATGCCTGTGACCAGTTGTAATATTTTATCCATGGGAGGGAGAGGATAATGGTCATTAGAGGAATCCTTATTTATGTCCCTAAAGTTTACATAAAGGTAAATCTCACCAATTTTATTATGCACTAAGACTAAGTTAGAAACCTATGAGGAATGCTTGATCAAAAGTATTATGCTAGCCTCAATGAGATTGGAGAGCTCATTACACATTAATGACTCCAACTAAGGATTATCAAGCCTCTACTTTTGGCACATAGGTTATACACTAGGATCTAGATCAATTATATGCTACACTAAGCCTAGGTCAAAGCCTCTTATATCCTTGTATCTCTATGTGAAGATATCATCATATCTGCTACTAAGGTGAATAGAGATTTCAATCTCTAGCATAAAACACACCTTACCAGTTTTAAGAGCTTTTCCTTCTAAAATGATCACAAGCACTGATATATCTTCTTTGGCTATCATGTTATGCTTCTCTCCTTTAAATTAGTCATCATAATCAAAGATGTTTTCTAGGGTGACTAGCCCTTTTGGTGTAGTCATATAAAATGTCCAAATTGGTAGTTTGAGTGTGGCTTATGACACCCCATCCATAAGTCCTTTTTGTATGCTATTATGACCCTTCTAGACACCTTTTTTCTCATTACCAGTCATCTTGAACCTTATAAATAATCATTCCACCTTAGCTATATAGTATTCCTTATGCTAATCATGTTCCCCTAGGTCCCAAGCCTATAGGATATGAATGCCACATTTGGAATATAGTGCTCCATAGAAAAGTGTCCCATTTTTGATGGTCCTATCCATTTACACTTTGAGATCCTATGGTAATTTTCATCCAATCCTTATCTTTAATTAGGTCAACCTAGCATGAATACATCTGACCCATGACCAATTATTCCCTATAAAATCCCACTCAAATATCATTTACAAAGGAGGTGATCAAACTTACAAAATAAGAAAGAATATAAACAAAGCACTAAGGTAAACTTCCCTATTATTTACACATAGTCACCCAACATAGCTATAAACCTACTAAAATCATCATACCACTCCCTAACCACCTCAAACACTATTAATTTGGAATTTACATCTACATCACATTATTTTACAAAGAACACTAGGTGGGAGGACTACATATGACTTGATTATTGGTATGTAGGTAGCGTACCCACATAAGGGGTGTGGATTGCACATTTAATACATATTTCAAACTAAACCCCTCTTTCTCAAGTGACTCAAATGTCATTTTATCATTCATGATGGAGGGGTAGGGTTTGAAGATAAAATTAGATCCATAATGAGTTTTATCAATGACCAATGCTCTATTTTTCACAAGCATGCTCACACAGGCACAATTTAACTACCAAAAAAAATTTAGGTCTCTATGATCAGTTTGGATAAGAGTGGTAGGAATGGAAAATGGTGTTAGATATTAAAGCATCCATTTTTTAATGTTTCTATCCTTTCACCTAATAAAATATAGATTCAAGTTTACAACACCTTCCCAATCTTACATAGCCATTTTTAACCTCTGTATCAGTTGTCTCAATCTATTTTATATCTAAGTTATATTTCTTCTTATTTATTTCTATTTTTAGAAAGGTGAAAAAGAAAAATAGATGCACAAATTAGGACTATATTTATAGCTATATTTTTTACTGATTTATTAATCTAGACCCTTAACTAAAATAGGAATAAAACTCCATTATTCTTAAAATAAGTTAAATCACTTGGAAACTTATTTCCTTTTAATTGGATAATTTTATCTTCATATTGGGCTCACATCTATGTGTTGTTCATGATATAAAAATCTTCCTTATCATGTAATAAGTTGATGATTTTCTCATCACTCTTAAACACTTCCTAATTTTTTATGTTGTTAGGAACTACCGATCTGACCATGAACTTGATGAGTTGTTTCGACTCTTTCATTATGTTACACAAAATGTCATATTGTGCACCTATAGTTGCAATCCTATCTACATAAACATTCTACACTCTTGGTAAGGAAATGATGTTGAATGCATCAAATCCTTCTATTATAACCCACATTATATGTTTATAATCTTTCATTAATCCACTCTTAGTCAAGCTTTATACTTTAAATTAGTTGAAAACCATCTCACTATCATGTAATTCTTACAACATTTTGATTCCTTTCTTTTGTGTAAGATGAAGGCCTTAGATTAGTGCCTCATATTTAGTAGCATTATTCATGCAAGTGAACTATAGTCTAAAGTCATGGAAATATTTTTCATTTTAGGGTGACACCAACATGACACCAACTCCTACACCATTCTTACTTTAGGAGCCATGTCAAAGTATAATCTCCAAGTCCTTCAATTTTTTTGAGCTTAGGCAACACAAAATTCTCTTCTATGATGCAATATGTGCCTAGCCCCATATCTACATTATTATATGGGTCACACTCAAAGAGTTAACATGTCCATTCATCTAGAAAATTGTCTAGGATTTCCTCAAGTGGTGTTGTGATCTCATGGAGAATAGGATCCTACTAATCAAACATCACATAATTCTACTCAACTGGGCTAGGGGAGATGGCTCAACATGGTTTTTAAAGATAGGCTCTACCTTGATAGTTAATTTAGTCTTATATTTGGTTCTCAATAGCATATGTGACCAATCTAAAGATAAATACCTGCCTATCTTTGCCATGAAGACTTAAGAGAGGCAAATGGAAAAGTAGGGAGATGAATCAATGACTGTGATATCCTATGCAATAAAGAGGCTTGGGAACACATGCAGTGTAATATTCAAGCCCTTGATTATACCTAAAACTTTTATTATCATACCATTGAGCTGGAATACTCTTTTTAAAATAGGGGCATATGTAATTTCAAGCGTATCCATAATCTTCTTTAGAATTACCGAGCTTCTTGCATTGGAGTCGATCATGTAATTATGTACTAGCTACTATCTAATGATTAGGGAGACATAGAATGGAGTGTTTTATTGGTATTTCACACCTAAAATTATTCTACTTTTAGCTAGCATAGATTAGTAGAGGCAATAGGTAACAGTTGGGGGGTTTGACACTCTTAAAAACCTTTTAGTGCATCTTGTAACAAATTCCATTGAGATGGAATAGTGAGTGCATTTGACATTATGATGTTGAGGCTCATCTTATTTATCTATTCTACTATATTGAAGGTAAATTAAGATCCCTTTAGTTATGGATTTGGAATGGAAGCCTCTCTTGATGTTGATACACTAACTTGAGATGGTCCCTCTTTCTACACTATCTTTTCTGGGCACAAAAGTTGTGAAAGTGCCTTGGCTTGCACAATTACATGATTAACTTGGGGTACTCAAGGAAAAGACACTAAGGCTGGTGTAAATTCTTCTATATCTCTCCTTTTGAATCTTGTGTTGAAAAAAACTTGAGTTATTACTTCATCAGGTGCACACTTTGATTTATATAGCTAAATTCTTCTTCTTGCCAATTGATGAAAGCAGACCCTTCTTGTGGTTGAACTAATACTTGGATCCCTTCCTCTTACAAGGCTATGCTACTTATTTTCTCTTATAACTAAGGCATGCTTTACAACATGATCACTCAATTCAATATTCTATTTACATAGGTGGTTCAATTATGTGGCTGATTATATGGGAAACACCATTCAGAATCCTAGCTATATTGTTCTATAATGGAACAAGAGCTTTAGAGGTGATGGTAGTGTCAGTCTTTTATGCATGAGGTTCTATATTTTAGGTGATTTTATTATGGGGTTATGTACCACCTTATTAGGGAGTTCCATTTGACTAATATTATTGAGTGAACGGCTTATGATGTCTAAGATACTGTACTTATTACCTTTTGATGTCAACTAGTTCATTTACAAAACTTTACAATAACATCTTCACTTCATGTAATTCATTAGAAGAGATAATGGGTGGATTAGGTGGGATCACTATAGTAGGGATAACCAATAGAATATCTTATGTAGATGCTTGATTAGGGAGAGTTTTTGTGAATATAGGCATGGGGGGTCTAGGTGCAATCTTGCCTTCTTGAATCAAACATTTTTTTGCATGTATTACCACTTCATAGGCATCATGGAGGACCATGCCTCCCATGGATTGAATCATCACTACTATATCACTATTAAGATATTTTAGGAATTACAAGAGTATAGTGCTTAGATAATGATTACATAAGGGTAGGATTCTATTCGAGACTCTTTGGAATATGAATTTGAAGTCAACCATCATTTTGTGCAATACTCAATTTATAGTTGTGAGCTATTCTATTAGGGATAAGTGATCATTTTGATATTTAATTTGATTTGATAATTCTTCACTGAGCTCATCCAGTTATGAATAGAGTTCAGTTGTAATCCCTAATACCATTGAAGAGATTTTACCTTAAAGGAAGAAGTTAGGAACCTAATTGTGATGTTGTCCTAGGTGGCATGGTGCAATGAGTAGATGTTTGAAATGTCCTAGATATGATCTATAGGGGAGGTTGAATTCTCACCCATGAAATAAGATAAGATTTTAAGAGTGGACACTAGAATGTCATCATACTATGTTAGGACTAACAGAATGCCTCTATTAAAATTAATAAACACCTAATTCCTTAGTTGAATTATGAATTGAATGGGGAATATACCTCACCTTCTTACATAAAACCTTTCAAATAGAGGCATAGATTGCACTCTAGGAGGTTACTAGATTGTACTACATCTTTTGATAGGGGATAAGGATATTTTGACTCTCTTTCTTATTGAGGGCATTAGAAGCTCACTAAAATGGAAATTGATGCCTTTTGTAAATGATCTTGTTCTTGTTAGCATGTAGGTAAGGAGGTGATATTTATTAACCAGAGATGTTTGGAGTTACCAGTATTCTTATTCAGTGTCTACTATACTTTCATTATATTTTATTCAAATGGCCCCATCGAGCATGACAATTTTTTTTTTCATTTAAAACATGAACCTAAGGATGCTCTGCATGTTGGAAATATTGTCATTGATGTCAAAGGTCTAGCATTATTGGTGATAAAGGCCCCATTGCATTTAATAATTTTTGTAATAGATATATCTTGGCTAATGTGTGTTAATATTTATTTAATATTAATGAATATATTTTTTGTTGCATATAAGACAAAAGAAGGGCCCATGGAGAAGTCAAAGAGTCATGGAGTAAAGATAAAAGAAGAATTGGACACATTTTTCCATGAAGAGTCATCTTAGGGAATCCCAAGAGTCACCAAGTGAAGACAAAAGAGGAAGGGTGCAATTTCTCATGAAGGGATACTTTGAGGAATATGAAAAGTCACCAAGGTAAAGACAAAAGAGGGAAGGACATTTTTGCTCATGAAGGGTCACCACATGACTTTTCAAAGGTAAGGATATGAAGGGTTATACAAGTTTGGTGCCGTTTTCCATGAGGATTGAAGGGTCACAAAGGGGGAAGGCCAAAGGTCATTTGGAAAGCTATAAATAAAGGCTTGAAAAGCCATTTGTAATATGTGAGATAGAGTTTGATTTGAGATAGTAATATCTAACTTAGAAGAGCATTTGTGAGAGATGAATATGATTTGTATTTGTTATATCTAGCTTAGAAGAGAAAAGATGAGAGAGAGGAAAGAGATGTTGTAATGAACTATCATTTATTGAGATAGAAACATTAAGAGATAGTTGTGTGGTATACACAAAAGGGTTGGTGCTCATGAATTGTTGCTATGTTGGTGCTCAGCAAAAGGGTTGGTGCTCTTGTGGGTTAGTGCTCACAAATTGTTGCTATGTTGGTACTCAACAAAGGGGTTGGTGCTCATGAATTATTTTTGTGTTGGTTCTTATCAAATTGGTGCTCTTGTGGATTGGTGCTCATGAATTATTGTTGTGTTGGTGCTCAAAAAAGGGGTTGGTGATCCTATGGGTTGGTGCTCATGAATAGTTGCTGTGTTGGTGCTTAGAAAAGGGATTTGTGCTCTTGTAAGTTGGTGCTTGAAAATATTATTTTAGTTGGTGCTCATTCATATACTTGAGATTGTTCTTCATGGTTTTTCTCACATTGGGTTTCCATGTTATATTTGGTGTCTCTTTCTATCTTGTGGTGTGTTTATTATTTTAGTTTTATTGCATATCTTGAATGTTTGGTTAAGTGGAATTTGATTAAGGGAAAGTTTTATAAGATATATGATATACTGATTCACCCACCCTCTTAGTATATCTCATGCTTAACAATTGGTATCAGAGCAAGTTCCTTTTGAAATTTTTTACAGCTTGAAGGTAGATCGGGAAAGCATGATGGCTGGATCACATGAAGGATTTTCTTAAGGCACCTTTATTTGATGGGATGAATTATGATTTTTGGATCATGAGAATGAAGATTTATTTGATGGCCCTTGGATTCGACATATGGCAAACAGTGGTGGAGGAATATTAAGAGCCATAAACACTTATAATTACTCTAGCAGAAAAGAAGGCAAGTGAATGTAATGATAAAGCTTTAAATGTTATTTTATGTGGTTTATGTGAATTTGAATTTGTTAAAGTTATGCAATATAAATCTTCTCATGAAACTTGGGTAAAACTTGAGAATATTTACAAAGGTGATGGAAAGGTTCAACAAGCTAAGCTTCAAACTTTTAGAAGATAGTTTGAAAGTTTAAAGATGGAAGAAGAAGAAGATATAACAAGTTATCTCTTATGAGTTGATCAAATAGTAAATCAGATTCAAGGTCTTGGAGAAATGTTAGAAGAGTCAACGGTGGTACAAAAGGTTTTGAGATCTCTACTAATGAGATATGATGCAAAGGTTTTGGAAATCGAGGAGATGAAGAATTTAGCTAAGCTAAAGATGGATGAGCTTCATGGTATTCTCATGGCATATGAGATGCAGACTGAACAAGATAAATTGTCAAAGAGAGAAGCGGATTTTAAGACATCAAAGAAAGAGAAAGCTAAGATTCAAGAATCAAGTGATAGTTCTAGTGATGGTGAAGATGAAAATGGATCACTTTTCATTCACAAGCCAGAAAGGGGAACAGATAAATATCAAGAAAAATTATCTTTTAAATGTTTTAATTGTAGAAAGATTGGACATTTTTTTATCTAAATGCCCAAATAAGGGTAATGATGAAGAAGAAGAAATGTCTACGTAAAAGAATAATTTCAAAATCAAATCTAAGAAGGGATTCGAGAAGAAGAGCTTGTATTATAAGGATCCTAGCTCAACCAAAGATAGTGAAGTTAGCGATTCAGAAGAAGAAGAGATTATATTCATGGCCATACATGAAGATGATCAAGAAGGAGAAGAGGAGGAAGCTAAAGTGAATATGGAAGGAGAACTCATTTGTGCCTTAGAAGAGTTAGAAGATATTGAGAAGAAGAATAAAAAATTGATGCGCCAGATCAAGAAAAATGAAAAGAAGTCAAAGGAAATTATTGATGATCTAACAACACACTTGGAAGAAGCAAAGAAGAATGAAGAAGATCTAAAATCACAATTGGAAATAGAAAGAAAAGAATGTGAAAGGTATGTTATTGAAATTGCCTCTTTAAAAGAAGATATTGAGAAAGCAGTTAATGATAAAGTAGTTAGTGATTCAAAATTTGAGGATAGCACTAACATGTTGAATAAGATATTGGAAAGTTAAAAAGCAAATTTAGATAAGATAGGGATCAGATTTGAAAAGAAAAAGAGCTATTCTAAAGCTCTTACAAAAGAGGAAACAAAAAGGGGAGAAGTGAAGAATACAGAGGACATTTCAAATAGAGAAGGCTAGAGGGAATAAAGCTAAAAAGGCAATCAGGTCAGAGATATACAGACATGTCTTATTTTTATGGCTATTATTTTTATTGTAATGGATATGGTCATAAGAAATTATAATGTAGAAAAAGAGCTAATGGTTTCAAAAATAAGGAGAAGAAAAGTCAAGTAGAGTCAAGCAGAAGCCACAACTCTTTTGCTCCTTTATCAAGCTTTGATGAAGAGACCATAGTATTCTATAAGTGCAATAACTTCAAACACATAGCTCGGTATTGTAGAAGCATGTTCAAGTCAGTCAAGAAGGATTATAGTTTCAAAGCTCCATTCATTAAGAAGAAGGATCAGAGTTTCAAAGCTCCATTCATCAAGAAGAAAGTTCAAACTTGTTCATGGTAGAAGGAACAACCTGAAGATTCTATGATGGTTCAGATAGCTTTGCATGTAATAAATAAAGATCAGCCATGGTTAGTTGATAGGGGATGTTTAAGGCATATGATAGGAGGTAAGAGTAAGTTCATAACTCTAAAGAAGATAAATGGTGGCACAATGAGATTTGGAGATAACACCACTGCTAGGATAGCTAGAAAAGGTACTTTGAATTTGGATTATGGTAGAATTAAGACTAAGAATGTTTTATATGTAAAAGGTCTTAAGCATAATCTATTGAGTGTTATTGAAATATGTGATCAAAGATACACATTAAAATTTCATGCAAAATGTTATGAGATTAGAATAAAAGATTCAAATGAGTTGATTGCAGATGCTCAAAGGACAGACTAATTTATATGTATTGTCAGATATCTTCTCAAAGGCACGATCAAAGAACACATTTAAGGATCTGCAAGAGGAGTTGGGAGTAATTTCTATTACTTCCTACCATTGATGTTGAGCATCAGTTGAGGGAGAGCTAAGTGTTAGATCTAGGTAGGCCCTTTTCCATTGATGTCAAAGGGGGAGAATAATAGGTATAGGTATAGGTGCAAAAATAGGTACAGGGAATAGGTACAAGTTGCTATAGTAAGGGGGAGATATTGTATGTTTTTAGATGATAGTATGTGCAAGATTTAAGATGTGGTAGTTTCAGGATTGAGGTTACCATCAATGACAAAGGGGGAGATTGTTGGAAATATTGTCATTGATGTCAAAGGTCTAACATTATTGGTGATAAAGGCCCCATTACATTTAATAATGTTTGTAATAGATATATCTTGGCTAATGTGTGTTAATATTTATTTAATATTAATGAATATATTTTTGGTTGCATATAAGACAAAAGAAGGGCCCATGGAGAAGTCAAAGAGTCATGGGGTAAAGATAAAAGAAGAATGGTATGCATTTTCCCATGAAGAGTCATCTTGGGTAATTCCAAGAGTCACCAAGTGAAGACAAAAGAGGAAGGGTGCAATTTCTCATGAAGGGACACTTTGAGGAATATGAAAAGTCACCAAGGAAAAGACAAAAGAGGGAAGGATGTTTTTGCTCATAAAGGGTCACCATATGAATTTTCAAAGTCGAGGATATGAAGGGTCATACAAGTTTGGCACCACTTTCTATGAGGATTGAAGGGTCATAAAGGGAGAATGCCAAAGGTTATTTAGAAAGCTATAAATAAAGGCTTGAGAAGCCATTTGTAATATGTCAGATAGAGTTTGATTTGAGATAGTAATATCTAACTTAGAAGAGCATTTGTGAGAGATGAATATGATTTGTATTTGTTGTATCTAGCTTAGAAGAGCAAAGGTGAGAGAGAGGAAAGAGATGTTGTAATGAAATATCATTTATTGAGATAGCAATATTGAGAGATAGTTGTGTGGTATACATAAAGGGGTTAGTGCTCCTATGGGTTGGTGCTCATGAATTGTTGTTGTGTTGGTGCTCAGCAAAGGGGTTGGTGCTCTTGAATTTTTGATATGTTGGTGCTCAACAAAGGGGTTGGTGCTCTTGTGGGTTGGTGCCCACAAATTGTTGCTATGTTGGTGCTCAGTAAAGGGGTTGGTGCACCTGTGGGTTGGTGCTCATGAATAGTTACTATGTTGGTGCTCAGTAAAGGGGTTGGTGCTCCTACAAGTTGGTGCTTGTGAATATTGTTTGAGTTGGTGCTCATTCATATACTTGAGATTGTTTTCCATGGTTTTTCCCACATTGGGTTTCCACATCATATCTAGTGTCTCTCTCTATCTTGTGGTGTGTTTATTGTTTCAGTTTTATTACATATATTGAATGTTTGGTTAAGTGGAATTTGATTAAGGGAAAGTTTTATAAGATATATGATATACCGATTCACCCCCCCTCTCAGTATATCCCATGCTTAACATTGTATTTTAAGGAGGCTTGGTGGTGGAGTGTTGAGTGGAAAGGCCTTACACAAGGCATAAGAGTCTAAGGCACTAGGCATAGAATTATTATCACTCAATTACACTCATGAGCATCAGTCATCTCATCACAATGATAATAATGTACCTAAGGTGTAAGACCCTTTCACTCCTTAGGATGAGCCTCTAGAGTAAGCTAGATTATTTCTATTCTAAATGCACTTGGTTTAAGACTAGTGTACAGGCCTAAAGAGCATAAAGGTAAAATTTCACTAATCTAAACCTAGGATCTTTGAGTGGAAAAGGGAGGGAGAAGATAAGAGATGTTTAAATTAAAAGGTGATACGCCCAAAATAGAGTGAGTGCTTCTACTACTATAAACATAATGCAAACTCTTAAGAATATGACATTATCACATAGATTCTACCAAGTCACTCTACATGCATAAGTATTTCATATAGAGGAAAGGGAACACAATTAAGTGTTGAGAGGGACAAAGATTATCCATAGACAAAACCTACATAGACCCTAGTGCATATAGGATACAACTTGCAAGTAAGTTTTGAGTTCAATGAAGAGGTGATAGGGATGAATGACAAATGAGAGGGGTGAACATTACCCATAGACATAAGTCAAAAAACATAAATAACACATAGATCATCAGAATAATATAAAGAGGTGAACTTAATTCTCATTAACATGTAAGGTCTAGCCAATACAAGTGATCATGGAGGATAATTTCAATAGCATAAAGTTGCTAAAATATGTCGACACTTTTATAATGAAAGAACCAGGCATTTATAGTTCTCAAGTATATTTTAAAATAAATGCACCACTTGGTGTAGTGGATATATCATTAAAATATTTTTTAGTAATGTGTCCATGCTTCTTGAAGTTTGTATAATGATTGGATTTGAAGTTGGTGGTAGGATCATTTTTGGATACACATGCATAGGGGAATGTAATATTTTCTTGATAGAGTCAAAGAGTGGCATGTACTCAAGTCCCAAAGTTTGATATCCACTTTTTCATTTAATTATTTTGACAATTAATTGATCTCTTCTCAATTACCTCCAACTAATTTCTTTATATCCAACATATATTCGACACATGGTGCTTCTTGACTAGTCTCAGATGTGGCACTACAGGGACATGTGTCACCCTGGTAGGCTCTCGAAGGAGTCTCTTTGATTTTTAGTCAAGATTAGCATGGACATGACATGTGGAAGATTGGTGATACTCCTAGGCAATTGAGAACCTCTTTTTTTTTCATGTGGTAATGGTGAAAGGGAGCCTTTTGATGAGGGTGAGCATGAAGATCAAAGATATAAGGTGTTCCCATGTGATTCATAGCTACTTCATATGCCAAATTAATTACATAAACACCTAGAAACTATGGGTCTTGGATCTTTAATTCATGTGACTTTTGACTTGTATGCCATAAAATCTTGTTCATAGGCACATATTAAAAGCTTTATGCAGGCATGAGTCATCACTATTTCACTATGTAGACTTGCACTTTCATATTTGAGCTTAGACATAGATGGGAAACATCTATGATTACATTACTTAGAATTATTGGGTCCTCATAGGTGTGATATATATTTTTAAGCCTTCAAACTCTATATGCCAACTTGAGGTTGACTTAAAGAGTCAACATGGTCAATTATTTAAATTTCTAGCCCACACCCCTTATGAATAACTAATCTATCAAGAACCTACTACTAATTTGAACTCTAATAAAATTATTGTGATCTTCATTGGTGGTTGATTTTTTTTCTTCCAAATTTGAGATAAGATGTATTCATAGCCTCTATAAAGGAAAGTATTTCTAGGGATGGTAAATAAGGATAAATAGTGGATAAAAAGTCTGATTTGGAAATGTGATATAGGTTTGGAATGAATAAATGGATCATAATGGAATGTATGAGGTTGGGTAACAAATGAATATAGGTATTTTTAGTCACACACAATGTTGTTAATTTTGTATTCAACATATTTTTAGTTATGGCATGGTCAAATACTTCTAAATATGCTCTCAATAGGACCACCAAATTTTAATGTTATTTGGGCCTGAGAGATTCTACCATTTGATTATGTGATAGAATGAAAGATGTACTGATGTTATCTTTGATAATGTCTTCACCAAGTAGCTAAGAAATATTTTGTTCAACTATTGGTTCTTAGAAGAGGTTTTCACCAATAAAGTTGTTTTGATTTTCCCATAGCGCCTTTGAGAAGGTTTGACTAAAGAACATTGAATTTTGACTTTGATTGTCTTCTAACACCTCAAATAAGGTTTCACTAGAATATATTGAGTTTAGAATTTGATTTCCCCTTAGCACCTCTAAAAATGTTTCAATAAGATATTATTCTTATTTTTCATGAATGTGGTCTTAGTCCCCCTGATATTCTACAACTGGTATGTCATCATGGATGTAGTTTAATAAGGTATGATTGTGTCAGTACTTATAAACACTTATGGGAGGTATAATGTAAATATAATGGCTATGTTTTTTGGTGTTAATGGTAATGAAATGGTAAGAGGTAGCACAATCCTTGTAGAAGATACCAAGAGAAATTATGTTGGTACTGAATTAATCATCCTCAATAATTATGGAAGGATCATAAATGTATTTAGATTGATCTGTAAGACATGTGTAACCAATGTTGTAACAACCAAAAATTTATTTTGATTATAAACTTGAGTCTAAATCAAATGACTCTAAATCTAATGTTGATACCCACATTGATTCTACTCATGATGATAAATCTATTATCAATTCAAAAATAGAACCTAACTTCAATTTTAATTCTTCATCTAGTATGGTGAAAAAGATGTTATGTTGAGTGTTTGGTATTGGATGATTAATGGTATATGTTTTAACAATGGGACCTTTATAAATAGGCTCAAATAATAAGGATTCCAAAAATACTGGCTTGTCAAAATGAGGCTTCTTAACGAAAAAGGAAAAGTTCAACAAACAACTCTATAGAGTCTAACTTTTCAAAATTAGGCTCCTTAAAAATAAGGTAATGGTTAATGTAGTGGTTTTTTTCAAAGGTGGTTATAATCATTAGGGGGTTACTCCACAAAGACTATCTTGTCAAAGTGAGACTCTTCAACAAAAGGTAAATGGTAAAAAAATCACTCCACAAAGACTAGCTTGTCAAAGTGAGGTTCTTTAAAAATAGGGTAATGGTCAAAGGGTGATTCAACATACGTTAACTTGTCACAAATATGTGTTTAGAAAAAAACATCATGGATTCATTAGTTTTCTTGGCCTTAGTTTTAACTTAGTTACAAAATCTTAGATTTGTGCACATTTTGGTCTTTAAAAGATGACTCTTAGAGAGGAATGATTGGATCTGTTATGGCTCGATGATGGGATTGGATTTTCTAAAGTGGGGGAAGTTTGGAAATGGATAAAGAATGACCTATGATTCAATAATGAGATTTTTATAAATAATCTCATTTAAGATGGGCTCAACTAAGACTAGATGCAGGTCTAGGATGGTAATTATGATACGTCTAGTTGCAATTGAATAACTTTTTTGAGATAATGAGCAACCAGTTTTAGAATAAAAAGGGGAAGATCTTAGAGTGGTAATCCTTGGGTGCTATGGAGTTTTATTTCTAACATAGGCTAAAGGAGGAGGTCTTAGAATGGTAATCCTTGGGTGCTACAAAGATTGGTTGTTAAAACAAGCCAAAGGAGGGCCTATAATGGTAATCTTTGGGTGTTGTGGAGCCTGGTTAATAATATAGACCAAAGGAGGAGGGCCTATAATGGTAATGAATGGGTGAAGCATAACTTGGTTTCTAACATAGGCCAAAGGAGGAAGGCTTATAATGGTAATGAATAGGTAATACAGATCTTGATTGCGAATGCAGGCCAAAAGAAGATTATCGATATAAGTATGGGATCAAGTACCATTATCATAGAAATTAGCCATGAAAGGGTAAATTTGGTAGTTTAATTAGCTCAAAGAATAGTGGTCTTGGTATATGATAATCAACATGGATTTATTTGTTAATTAGAAATTAGCCCATCGAGGGTAGTCTTGGTCTGTGAAAATGGTGTTGAGATTTGTATTGGTTATGAAATGGACTTGATATAGGTCTATGTAAGATGTAGTTTGATTGGCATGGTCTAAAAGGACTAAAAAATGACCTTAATTGGATTAGAATGTGGGTTCAAGAATAAACCCTTATTTGGCATGGTAGTATAAGTTGGTTGAAATACTCAATGTTTAGATAAGGTATGGATTTTAACATGGTTAATTTGGACATAGAACTTGGCATTGGTCTAGGTTTAAGTGTGAAACTAGAATTGAAAACAAACATGAGATAGGTATTTGGAAACAAACTTGATCTAGGCACATGAAATATGTCACAATACAAAAAAACTTGGGCTAGGCATTTGAAAACAAATTCTCAAGTCTAAAAATAGTAATTTAAAAAAAATGTCACATTTGGTCTTAAGGCAAAGGTCTTTTAAAAATAAAACTAAAAATCCATCCATGTTACATAATCTAAAGACAGAAAGGTGAACCACTAAAGTCCACGTTTTAGACAAGACTCAAGAATAAACCAATTATTTTAGATATGAAATTTGAAAGATAGATTTAGAATAATATTTTTAAAAACTTGGATTTTCAAATAAATAATGGCCTGGGCTCAAAAGGGTAGTGTAACCACGTGTTTTGAAATAAAAGGTATGAACAATTTTGGAACTTGGTTTCAAATAAGGGAAGTAATTTTGAATAATTTAGGTAGCATAATAATGTTTCGTCAAATAAATGGTATGACAATGGTTTTGGAAAAAAATCCAAGGAAAATATTTGAAACAAAACTAGCAGCATAACACCACTCCCTCAAACAAGTGAGACATAAACGGTTTTGGATGAAATACAAGGTAAATGTTTGAAACAAAATGGGTAGCGTAACAATGCCTCATTTAAACAAGTGAGACACAAATGGTTTTGGAATAAAATCTAAGGAAAATGTTTGAAATAAAATGGTAAGATTAACACCTCTTAGGTCAAAGTGGGGTGAAAACATGTAAAGGTTTTGACTCATTTCAATTTGAAAAATAATCAATTTTAGACCCAAACACACATGATAATAAAATAAAATAGAAATAACACTAAGTGCACCTCCTATCCCTAAAAATGATAAGGTGTGCATAAATTCTACTAAATTTTCCATTGATTTACTAATTCTCAAAAGGAATTAAGTGTTAATCCAAAAATTAAAGAACATTTGTAGGTAAAACCCCCTCTGTCTCTCAAGCATTAGTATGTGGTATGAACTTAAAGTGTGAAGCAATCAACATTTGGTAAGATATTTTGTGACAAAGTAGGTTGACTAAAATCTAAAAGTTTTGAAATGCTCTAAATGGTCCCAACTTTGGCTAGCACATGGGTACATCACATCAT
This sequence comes from Torreya grandis, assembly GCA_037957365.1. Taxonomy (NCBI): domain Eukaryota; kingdom Viridiplantae; phylum Streptophyta; class Pinopsida; order Cupressales; family Taxaceae; genus Torreya; species Torreya grandis. Next base: position 85,622 of record JARHVA010005099.1, on the reverse strand, counting down.
TTAGATTCAAAACCACTAACTTACTATGCAAAGGTTTAGTCCTTTTCACAATGACCTCATTCATGTACTACTTAGTGAAATCCAATGTTCAACATGGACTGATCTAAGTTTTTATTGGGAGTGGAAAGATAACTACTCAATCACTTTTAAATCCCAATATCACATGCCCAATTTATATACCCTAATATGGAGTGGTGATGGTAATATTCTAAGAGATGAAACCCCAATTCAATTCACTCCTAAAAAAAATTATGAAGAGTTGATGAAATACCACCCACAAGCCAATGTATGAAAATAAACAAATAAAAATAGGAATAACTTTAGAGGTTTTTTCTAGGTCACCTAAGTCACTCAAATCTTGAGGAGAACATACAATGATGTTGCTACTTTTCTATGATAAACAAACAAGGCAATTTTGGTCACCCAAGTTACCTACAAGAGATAGGGGGAGAGCATACACATAGAGTTTTTCATTTGTCATAAATAAATAATTTAATATAAGAACTTTAAAAGTAGCTAAAAACAAATAACAAACAAAAAATTAAAATCTCTTAAGATCTCTAAACTAATGTGTATGTTTGTTTTAAAAGAACCAAATTAGTTGTGAATGAAATTTTGATCCCTTAACTTTATTCTCTCTTGTAAAATTAAAATGTGAAAAGATAAGTTTGGTTAGGTTTATTTTAAGCACTAAAATTAAAGTGTGTATGAGACTTAGAAGTGTTTATACCTCTCTTTTTCCACTTAGTTTCTTATAAAATTGTTAGGGGGTTTTCTTGTCTTAGGCAAAAAAGAAAACCAACAAATAATTTTTTATTTTTAGCTCTCGGGTTTTTGGTTACATAGAGTGAAGTCACTGATTATGTAACAGAGAAAAGATACTAATTCCAATGAATTTGTTATTTTCCTATGGCATGGATATATAAAAATAGGATTTTGGCAAAGTCATTATTAAATAGTGGTAAAGTCACTAATTATTCTAGGTGAATTCACTAATTATAGGTTAAAATGAGGTGAATTCACCAAAATCAAGTGAAAATATACCTATTGATGTCACCAAATGATAGGTTCAATGTTTGTTATTTCATTTGGTTAATATATCCATTACACATGATGAATTCACCATTTAAAATTTACTATTTTTTCAAAATAAAATATTGTAAATAGAGAACAAAGAAGGCAAAGTCATAGTTACACAAGGTGAAGTCACCGATTACAAACAAAATAAAATTATAGGACTTTTAATAACAAAACTCTAAACTCAAAGATTTAAATACTCATTTTATGAATTCTAAATGTTTCACATCATTCATATTAGCCATACAAGATGTGGTCCCATCGGGCATTCCATTATGTATCTTAAGACTCTGAAGAGCACACAAATGTTAATTAGTTCCTTATTAGTGAATCAAGTAAAAATCTTAGTATAACAATGCAATGAAACTAAATAGTCAATCCTAATAAATATGGGGAGCATAACATAAATAAGTGATAAAAATACTCAAAAATTTTACTTCCCTTATCAAAATTAGTGTCCACTTATTAGCGTAGTAGATGTTCTTACTTAGTCTATGGAATTAGAGACTTTGATCAATGTTTTTCCACATATTAGTAGCACTTCTCGAATGGCCACATGTGGATATGCTTGGCTTGGCTTGACTCGATGTGAAGCTTGATATCAATTTGGCATTATAACATTACTTTGATGGCTCTTGATGTCATTCTTATAGAATAACTTTACACACAAAATATTGTTTGGGTAGAGTGAGGGAACTTGTATTTATAGGTCTCAAAATTAACTCTAACCCTAGGGAGGTTAGGTTTAGTTATAACTTTGGTTAAGTCTAAAATAACCTATGTTGAGTTTAGGTTAACCTTGGGTTGGGTAAAATCAATCATGAAGGCTTGACAACTCATTTTATATATTTATGATAAATGAAAACACATATAATATATTTATGAGGTTGTGACTAACATTTTATTGAATTTTAGGAATTAATAATACATTTTATTATCTCCCTTGATTTTGACATCATGTTTATTGAAAAATTCCTTTTGAGATAAATGAAATTCACTAATTTAAATTGAAAATGTTAATTAGGAAATTTAATTGAGATTTGATTTTTAATTAATATTGTTTAGTTCTTTTTTTGATTTTGGAAATTGTTTTACATGTTTTGCATTAATAGATCAATAGGCCAAGAATGTCAATTTGCTAGGTCACAATTTGACTAGGGTTAAATCCAAACTAGGTTATGGGTTCATACATGATAATAACCTAAATAATCAATCTTGACACATTTTTGGGAAATTAAATCCTTTATGCAGATGAATTTGGGTAATCTAGGTTATTTCTAGGCTTAAATTTCATCATTTACTAGAATTTGATTTGATTCCTAGTTTAGAAATGAAAGTGGATAAAAATGAGTGTATACACATTCAATTAAGATGAAGTATAATAATTTAAATAATTTAAACTTCTATTTAATGTGAATGAATATGAAAAAATAAATATATTTAAAATGTTGCACCAAAGCTAGGAATGTAGGTTCTTGTGATTAGAAGGGGAAACATTTCATCTAATTTGCTTAAAATGAAGGTGTGAATACATGTAAGAGAAAAAACATATACTTATGGCATACTATCTATCACTATGATTTAATATGTCATCAACCATTGTATGGATGCATGTGTTACATATTTATACATAAGACACAAGAGGGGGTTACAACTACAAAAAATTAGAAAGGATACAATTACAAGTTATTTAATATTTTTTTATGTGATTTTTGAACTTCCTTTGGGTACATGGTGGTTGGGTTGATTAGATAGATGTTTACCCATATATATTCCATAAAATTACACATAATTGAGAAGTTCCACTTTAAACTTCATGTGGATGTGGTGTGACAAAAATCTTTGCATGGGACATGTGAGATGTCACAAGGATTTTTCTAGGGGAAAAAGGCTTTGTGTAGAAGTGAAGTGTTACTTGAAAATGTGGTGGTGCAATACTTTTATGATATGTGAAAGGGGATTACACAAAATCACCATGAGACTTATGTGAGTGTGAAAGGGATATGAAATTAAGGACTCCAAGAATAATTGTGCACAAGTTGTGCATGTGCACAAAGGGGAAGTATACACAACTACATGGTTGTGTAGAATCAATATGGATATCTATAAGGTATAATGTTAGGTGGTTGTATTATTGGTATGAATTTATTAGTATGATCACAATCCATTTTGGTTGGTATTGATTTTAGTATATCTCCATAAACTATTTAGTGCCTATCAACAATTGATTTTAAATATAGTGGGGTAGGTATCTTTGTTGGTTGTACTTTTATTGAAAAACATTATGCCAAAAAATGATCCATATTCTAGATAACTATTTTTAGCCATATGAGATAAATAATAAACTATTCTTATTATGCAATAATTTAACTTTAACTCATTTATTACACTCTTTTTATTTCTCTTTTCTAACTGGTTAAATGATATAATCGTTAACAAGGTTCACAGATAATTTACGACACCCTATGACCTCAAAAAATATAGGGGTTGGTGTAAAGTATTAATAAATATGAAGATTCATAAAAAATAAAAATTTTATTTTAAATTTGTGTTCTTGAAAAATTATGCAATTTAAAATAAACATAATTTCAATTTGAGTTCAGATGCAAAAGTTATGATATCTAGAAGTTAGTTCATTTGGCTTGGTTACAAAAGCACCCTGATGGTTTTGAGAGGTTAAGTAGTAGTATTATAACCACTCAATGGTTTTTAAATCTCAATTTCTAGTTCCATAATTTCCCCAATATTATTTTAATTAAGTGGTAATTTTTACTTACATAAAATGATGATTTTCCTTCCATAAAGTAATAGTTTTACAAGAAAATAAAGAACAATTTGAGAAATGGCTGAAAATGGTTTTTATTCATCTTGTAAGTCTTATTGGGTTATGATTAGATCTCCCATTGGTGTTTAAGTTGTATATATATATATATATATATATATATATATATATATATATATATGGAGAGGGTCTTTGTAAGCAAAGGGAATGTTCCTAGCAAATTTTCTTCTTGATTGTATGTGGTTTTTTGAGCTAGATTGTGAAAAATAAAGAGTGAGTGAGTAAGTTTCAGAGCATGTATGACTATTTGGACATATTTTAATGAAAAATATGTTCATGAATTACTTGATAAGGTATTAAATTTAAAAAAAATTACTTACATAGTGGAAAGGGAGAGGGATTGCCTCACCCACTAGAGTTTTTATTAATTTTTTGGATAAAATCCAAAATCGTGTTAGCTACCATATGATAAATGCTCACAATATGTACATAAAAAATATATGAAATCTTATAAATAATGTAACATAGATTCATCCAAGTAGAATAGCTATCTCTTTTGGTTAAGAGCATTGGCCCAATTGTGCTAGTATAACAATAACTCTCATCCTTAATATGCCTCACCCACTAGCCCTATATGTTCTTAATAGATAAGAGAGGAGGCTAGGGATAAGGTTAGGATTTTGGATATTAGTTAAAAAATTAATAAGACAAAATTATCATTATAAAAAATTAATTAAGAATTTACTTGATTAATAATGTTCTTTAATAATAGGTTGTGGGTAAGTATGCACCAAATAGTGCCTAACCATGAATTAAATAATACAAGGGCATCTTAAAACTATTAAAAAGTAAATGAACAATTAAATAAACTAGCATACACCCTTAAGATGTAATTAAATGATATTAATGATGGAGGAAGAAATAAACTATAACCCCTTAATGACACCTTCTTTCACTCCCATAAATTTCCTGAACTGAACAATCGAGCCTTAAGCAAGGGTTTTGTGAAGACATTTGTAACTTGATAACCAATTTAGAAAAACATAACATAAATGAACTTGTAATGTATAAATTTATGAATATAATACATTTGGATCTAAATTTTCTCATTGCATTGGTTCTCCATTAGGTATTAAGAAATTTGGATAACACTCTAATTATTACACCAAAATGGAGTGGGTTAGGTCCATAGAAATCCAAATTTAGAAAGTAAGTGTTGAATCCAAATAGACTCATAGTCGATAGTGATAGCTACACTATTCTTAGATTCTATATTAGATAAATAAAGATTAATCTACTTTTTACAAAACCAAGTCACTAGACCTACCCTAAGATGATAGATTGATCTTGTGGTTGAGTTTTTATCATTTGGATCTCTTATCCAATCACTATCTAGGTAGCCAAAAACCACCATGTTGCCACCAAAAGTGTAACTAGAAATGATGTTTTTACATCTAAATTATAGTCAATCCCATACTTATTAGTACTTCAAAGATACCTGAGAATGTGTTTTACATCTTGCTAATGGATTTCATGGGGGTTATAATGGTAACATTATACCAAGTTCACAACAAATGAAAGATCAAAATGAGTATGCGTTAGGTACATAAGGATTCTTACCAGTTTTATATATAAAGTAACATAAATTGAAGGAGATGAACACTTGGTAGAAATATTGACCCTAGATTGATAAAAAGTCAATGCATATTTGTAGTATTTCATGCTAAAGTGGTTGAGTATGTCTTGAGCATACTTGGATTAATTAACAAAAATTCCTTTCTCAAAATATGAAATATAAATACCAAGGAAAATATGTAACAAGCCTAATCTAGTCATCTCAAAATAATTCATTATCAAAGCTTCCAAATCATGAATATACTTGGTTGAAATCCATGTGATGATTAAGTCATTGACATATAGGTCCAAAGTCATGAGTTCCCCATATATTTTCTTAATGTAGAATATGGGGTTAGAGGGACTCCATGTAAAGCTAGATTTGATTAATAATGTGTTAATATTTTCATACCAAGTTAGATAATATTATTTAAAATATACAAGGATTTTTTCAATCTGCACACACATTTATATTTCTCACTACTTACAAAATTGGGACGTTGGGATATGCATATTTATTCATGAAAATCTCCTCTCAAGAAGGAACTTTTGATGTTCATTTGATGGAATTTCCATACCCTTTTTGTATCGATAGAGAGTAATATCTTGATTAAATTTATATTGGAAATTAGAGTAAACGTTCATAGTAGTTAATGCCTTCAACTTGTGAAAAACCTTTTTTTATAGGTTGGGCATTATGTTTGTCAAGGACCCATTTGATGAAAAATTAGTGGGGTAAACCCACTCTATCCTCACTAGTTTTATTACTTATGGAAGTGGAACCAAGTCCCAAGTTTTTATTCTTTAGTGAAATAACTTATTATACCATATTTTCCTATCATTTAGGATGATTGTAAGCTTGATAAGTCTTTATATCCTATGCCACTGCCAACTATGAAAAATGTACAAAACCATATGGATGTTTTTGGTCTCTTCATGATTACATCTCCTAGATCCCATACCAAGGATCTAAACCTCATGGTGAATAGTGTGATCCTATTTTGGTATAGGTTGTGTCAATTGTGTAAGTGCATTATGAATATTTTTTGGCACTGGTGAAGTTACTAATTGTCCCTTGTGGTTCATCATATGAACTCTAGTAACTCAAAAAATGAGAGTAATATAAAATGTCTTGTTCTTAATAGGAGACTTTGAAAATTGTGTCCAACTTAATATAAGGTAATTTAGTATTAGTAGGAGATGTTGGTATGAAAACCTAGGATTCTTCATCAAATAACACATCCTGCTAGTAAATCACTTTCATGGTTCCTGGAAAAAGAAAACTGTATACCTTCAAATATTAAAAGTAGATGAAAAATATGAAAGGAGGGACCACACTTTCCATTACTTTAATTTTCCATATAAAATGTACATTCATGCATTACATCCAAAAAATCATAAATTAAAAAGTTGGCTTGAAACTAGACCATTTTTTTTTGAAGTCATATTTTTTACTACAGAGTGAGGGGTGGGGTGACATTTTGGATGTAGGTTTCACACTAAATTTCATCAACCTAATATTGTGTAGGAAATTATTTTAAAATTACCATGTAATTTTCTATTTCCTTTAGTGTGCAATTTTTGTGTTCAACCACACATTTTGTTGAGGGATGTAGGTTATAACATGCTAAAGTTGAATGCATGCCTATTCAAATAAGATAAGCATGCAATTGTTGAGAAAATCTCATCCATTATCTATTTTGAGATGTTTATTTTTTTGATAGGTTTTCAAAAAGGGATTTATATTTTTTACAATGCTCAAAGATCACTTTTTTTCTAGAAAGAATACCCCAATTATATGAGAGAAATGATCAATGAATGTAATCACATATTTATGTTTTTGAAAAGAAACATTGGGAAATAATATAAGATAACTATGAACCAATTGGAATTTTTCACTTTCCCTCAATAATTTTCCTTTGGGAAATGGATCCTTATGTTATTTTCCAAGTTCACAACCTAGACAAATGCCATATTTGAAAGAGACTTTTGGTAAACCAATAACAATGTGGTACTTACTAAGGTCCTGCAATGAGTGACTAATGATATGATAAAAAAACTCATGCCAAATTTTAGTCAATTTATTGGCATGTGAAATCATGACTTGTGAAATCAGAGTTAATACAAAGTTTTAAAATTTATATAATCATGTTGGATGATCATCCTTGTTGGTGGCTTTAATAGTGGACTAGTCTTTGATATTTATAATGATAACATCGATAGGAATAAAATAAATGGATTTGCCCTCTCCTAAATATGGTATCATATCTATAGAATATTCACATTATTTTGTATACTAGACAAAATATTGAATATATAGTTGTTTATTCCATTTTTGCATATTCAACATTCTTTTTAATTTTTAGATATGTAGTTTTTTCTTTTGTACATTTCAAGTTTTAATACCAAATTTAGTGGCTTATTGCTCTCACCTAACCCTTATAGGATCTTGGTTGATCAAAATTTGGTGAATGTAGTGGGGTAATAAGGGTTGAAATATTTTTATTTCATATAAATTCCTTGGGTTACAACTATGTTCTGGTAATTATGAAACTGGGTAAAGTGGTAATTAGTTTTACCTAATCCATGGTGTGAGGGGTACTGCTAAAATAATCAAGCCATCATAACAACTATATATGGATTTTAGCTTCCACTTACTTCATAATATGTAGGAAGTACCTAAGATTTTTTTATATATAATAGGTAGGAAGCTTATTGTATGTTTAATTATGTGGTGCATTTGTAAACAATTAGCCCCAAAACATTGATCTCTATGTACTTCAGAGATGGGATTGTGTAATTGTGGGATGGTGGAAACATCCATAGTTAGTGCCTTTTGGACCTATTCATTATTTATGATTACATATTTATATATTAGAGAGCCTACATATCAAACACACCACAACTTAGTATTTCCCAAAATAAGTTGGGTTAAATTTGGTAGATCTAAATGGCTATAACATTCTCTATTCACTTTCAATTGTAGTATTCCATATCTAGATTGACTTTATAGAAAAGAAAAATTAAAGGGAAAATTAGAGGAATTTTTTTGTGGCATAAATGGCTTCTCATGATATTTTTGATTTGCATTAGAAGGTTGAATATTAGTTTCATGCAAATAAAAAAACAAAAAAAAATTGTACAAATTTTTTGTTAGTCATAGGGTGACTACACAATTATAATTTTCCCATTGAGATAGTTATTTAAAATATTATTTCATTTTTTTAAAATTACAAACAATTATTTTTCCTACAATCCCAAAAAAACTTTTTTCAATTTTTTTTGACCCATTGAAAGATTGCACCATTCTGATTTTCTCATCAATATGATCATTTTAATGTGTATTTTAGTTTTTTAGTTTTTTGAGATTTTTTTACAAATAATTTTTTTGGGTTATCTTCTCAAGTTTCTATGTTATCATGGTGGAGGAAAGATAATCCTCTCAATATATAACTACTTTAATTATAAAGGATACATTAATGATGTGATCCATAGCAAGGGTATCTACTACATTACAATGAATGAAGAATTTTTTGAACCTTTAGATATTATCAAATGAAAAAATTCCAAAACCATTATGATGAAGCTATAGGCATCCTTAGTTAGTTAATATCCCTTGAATTAAAGTTTAATTTTTATGGTGTCATGGAATCTTATAATGTTTTAACTACATTGGAGGATATTTTTGGAAAGTAAAGTAAGCTAAGGGCATGCGAACTATAAAATGAGCTCATTTCTCTTAGTCTAGACAACTATCCTTACATTGAGGACTTTTTCACTCAAATCAAGTGCTAAGGCTTATACCTTTTGATATTGGTGAAACTAAGATAGATGAAAAACTCATTGTGACTATCTTTTATGAATTAGGTTGTCCATACTTTTTGTTCTAATGTAATAAAAACCTCAAAACTCAATGGGATCTACATATGTGGAATTGGATTTTGACAAGTTTTTTGAGCAACTTAAGATAGAACATGGAAAAATAATTTTTATTATGGAAATACAAATTGAGGGTACTAATAAATAAATATTGGAGGTCAATTATAATAATAGAATGTTATAACTCAACTCTGGAAAAGGAAAGGGACCTGCCAAGAAAAAAGGGGAAAACAAATCATGATCCTAAGGGAAATCCATAAGATTAGTATAATCCTTCCCCAATTCAAGAAAAGAAATGGAAATTAAATGATAATATAGATGAGGAGTGTTGTAATTGGTGTAATAAATCAAGCCATGATGAACATCAATGTCTTAAGAAAATGGCATATTTAGAAGAAACAATGAAAAAAATGCAACTTCCCCCTCCCAAGATAGGAGCAACACTTTTTTCAAAAATATGAATACCCATGTTTGTATGAATTATATATTCACAAGACTCTCAGCATATGGCATATGATATCTCACTATTTTAAAACCTTGACTAATGTGGTGCAACTAAAATATTTGTGGGAAAATCTAATCCTCTAGTTATTGAGGGTGAAGGGACAGTTGAGATGGAGAATGGAGTATTCAACAAATTTTTCCACACTCCATATTTATCTATAAACCTCTTCTCCATATATTATATCACACATTTAGATGAGGTAAAATTAGTTGAGTTCACACTTACCAATCTTGCCATAAAAAATATCAAAGACCACTCCACTATTATAGCCCATAGAGAAGCTGAATAGAGAATGTTGTAATAGTGTATATCTACCAAATATAACCATAATTATTTTGGAAAATAATAAGCTAAGGTGTGTTTGATCTTTAAGATATTTGATATATGAATCCAAAGTTATAAATAGTGAACATTCCTAAAGGTTACTAATTATAGAGGTTTCCACCATCCTTCAAAAGCACTATCTTAACTGTGAGCTATACATAGATTAAATTGTTGGGTATAACCACTTACTAGTATAGCATAAAATCAAATGAATGAAAGGGTTCCTATTATAAAAAAATAAAATTTATAGGCAATTCCTATAAACCATGAGGGAGTGGAAGCTAAGATCTATATATAGTGTTATTTGATGGATTAAGTATTGGGATAAGAACCTTCACATCCTAGATTAAGTAAGATTGATTTCCACTTTTATGAAAATCCACTTTTACCAAACTGATAGCTCCTATAAGTTTTAAAAATTTCATAATACAATTCTATCATAGGGGATTTATATAAAATAAAAATGTTTCAACCCTTATCACCCCACCAAATTCACAAATTTTTGATAAAAAAAGATCCCATAAGGGAATGGTGAGAGCATAATATTGGGTATTTTTGATAAGCCACCAAATATGGGATTTAAACCTAAAATTTATAAAAAATAAACTACAAATATGAAAAATAAACACAATGTTGAATATGTAAAAAAAGATTAATAATTTGTAGATTTGATCATTAAGCTCGTATGCAGAACAAGGTGAAGATTGTATAGATTTAATACCATATTAGATTGTTGGATAGGATATAGAATCATGCTATCTACCATAATATAAACACCCAAAATAATTTAATTAACAATCTATGAAAGCATAGAAATAAAGTAAGACATTTCATCAAAGTAGCATAAATATCTCTTTTGATTAAGTGAATTCACCTAATTATACCAATATAACTATAACTCTTCTCCAAAATATGCCTCACCGACTATCTCTATATGTTTTTATATATGAGAAGATATTATGGTCAAGGTTGGAGTTTTTGAGAGTAGTTAAAAAATGATTATTAGCATAAGTTAATTAAGTATTTACTTAATTGATAACATTCTCTAATAATAGGTTGTGAGTAAGTATGTAACAATTATTGCCAACACATGAATTACAAATAATATAAATGCATCTTAAAATCATACATTTGTATATGAGTAATTAACTACACTATAATTTTTCCCATTCTAAGTTTACTTAGGTCATATATTGTGTTCATATTATGCTTTATATTCTCTTATGATTCCTTATTATGTTCAATATATTTTGAATTTAAATTATAACACTTATGTAACTCTATTTTAGAATTGAAAGTAGTCTAGACTAGGGAGTTATCAATCATTTGATGAGCTAGAAGTATAGGATCCAACTTGGTGAAACTTTGTTTGAAATATTGACCTAATTATAAATCAAATTGGTATAATAAAAGGTTAATGTTACATAGTCTGTGGTTTTTTTGGTGACCATTATAAAGATATTCCCATTAAAAGATCATAAAATGATATTGGAAAATATGAATTGGTCTCTTTTCAACAATATTTATCCAAAATAAAGTGGAATAGAAAAGTGCTAAGTATGGATTATAAAGATGAGAGGATACCTAAAGATGGTGAATAAATATTATGAAATTTTTAAAAGGATATTGATAATTGTTGGCCATTTTGGCCCACATGCAAAGATTTTACCTAGATAGATTAAATGAGTAGAGTCCTAATTGAAATGGATGATCATGCAAGCCTAAAAAAACTAGGCCATCATCAAACATTATGTACAAATGAATAGATAAAGTTGGTTGTGCATTTAATATATTCACTTAGAAAGCCTCTTAATATAAAATATTACATGGACATGATGTATTTTATGCCTAGATCATGCGCTAAAAATTTAATATCTTGATGTCTTTTCTATCTCAAGATACAAAGCTTCAACGTTAAACAAATAGTCCAAGACATGCACAAAGACATCAAGATAAAGTTATGGAAAGTAACCATTTGGGTCCAAATGATCCTAAGGTTGAACATAGATCTAATAGGTGTCAAAATTTTAGGAGCTCAGGTAGAATATATATAGCACACACAAGGTCAAAGATTTAAAAATTTCTTGGAATAAGATCAATAGTCAACATTCAATTAGATTAAAGATCCAATAATGAACGACAACTTGATGACATCAGTGGGTTTCAAAGATATAATACAAATCATTTGATCATGAAACTAATATCTAATGGTGAGCATAAATTCAAAAAGTTATAATATATTTAGGTCAAGAAAAGGGTTGACAAGTGTCATGATCATAGTAACTTAACAAATCAATAGTGCACATTCAATCAAGTAGAAGGAGATCGATGGCACACATTCAATCAGACCAAGGAGATCAATGGTGCATTTATGATCAAAGGGTCAATGATCTTAGATTAAATGTGAGGTTGTCACATGGCATAAGTGTAGGATTAGATGAAACTAATAGCATATCCTAAGGATAAATGCATAATTTCCAAGTGTCTTAATCTTGAAGACCCAGATCAAGATAAAGGCCAATATTAAAATTCAAATCTAGGAAACTTAAAATGGAGGTCAAACCAAGAAAAAATCTTTCAAATGAAATTTTAAACCATTATATTTTGGTTTAAAATCATTAATTAGACACATTCATATAGTTAGGATTGTCAATGATGAAACTCTATCACCATTAGAGCTCAGACAGAACCTTTGTTTGATGATTTAGAACCTGTCGACCCCATTCTCTAAAAGCTACAAGAATATTCCATGGTGTGTTCATTTATATTTTTAAAGGAATATCCTTGTGTGAAGTGACTTATTAGATACCACTAGGTTTAGAGGAAAAATAGGTTTATTTAAACCTAATATATTTCATAACAAGACTATACAACCTATAGGTTGTCATTGACATGATAGTTATAAGAAAACTAATAAATGAGATTGGTTTTTTTTTTGATAAAAAGGGTAAAGATATATTAATAAAAGAAAAAGAGAATTACAAGAATAATGGGGGACTGAAATCCCCAAAGGAAAACAAGAGGCACAGAAAAACTAGGGATGAACCCACCTATATGTTGATATGAGCCTTCCTATCTTCCTCCAAAATACGTTCCAGATTAAAGCACAGCTCTGGGGAGAGAGACTCCCAATCCTTAAAATTACCACCATCTAAATGCTTAGATGCCCATTTTGCCAAACAATTCACTACTCTATTCCATTCATAGGGAATATGAACAAACCTAATTATATCCATGAGTGAGCTAATCCTCAAAATCTACTGCATAATCCCAACCAATTGCCAATCGACATCCAACACTTTCCTCTTAACAAATAGGTTGATCACGACTTGAGAATCCGATTCAAAAATGATCATATGCCAACCCAATGCCTGAGCCTTCTCAAGAGCATAGAGAATAGCCTAGCCTTCCATCATGTTGTTGGTTTGCATCCCCTCATGGATCATAAAGAGAAAAATCATCATACCTTCAGAGTCTCTACCTATCCCACTAGTATCTGCAAGACTGGGATTACCTCTGGAAGAGCCATCCGTATTGATCTTGAGAAACCCATTGGGAGGGTACTACTACTGACCGTCACTATGAATCTTCTCTTTGCCCTATCGACCTCTCTTGACATAAGACAAATTACTTACAAATCACTAGAATCTTAGGTGCACCACCACCTTAGTGTCCTATTTGGATAAAGGGAGACAAACCTCACTCTTGGCCTGCACAGTCTCCTAAATCATCCCTATGACTTTCTACCATACTTGTTGCACCATAATCCTCTCATTTCAAAATATGTACCTATTTCTCTCCAACCAGAGCTGCCACAACAAAAAGATGCCCCCCCTAACCAAACATTCTACAAAAATGCTATCCTTGAGGGGGTTTCTCCCATGCCACTCCAAAAATTGACCAAGGATGAAACATGGAGACAGGGGTGCTACCATACGTCCCACCAATAATGCCAAAGTTGTAAAGCAAAGGAGTAATGCAAAAATAGGTGAGCAGAATCCTCCTCAGCTACTCCACACATCACACAAATGGATGGGCCTTAGAAGCCTCTTTTTTAGATATTGTCCCAAGTCAAGCACCTATTCCAATCCAACAACCAAACAAAGTAGTTACATTTTGGCCATCAGAATTTATTCCAAGCCTATCTCCACCATTGCACTTTTCCCCAACCCAATCTCTAAGATAATAAAGCCTGATATCTAGAAGAACTTGTGTAATATTGTTTAGGATTGGGAGGCCAAGAAAGCTGATCTTCCTCCTGGAGGGAGCTACATCAACGTCTAGAAAGGAGGTTCAGTAGCTCATCATGCTCCTCTTGCATTCCAAAAATTGACCAAATCTCAGGCGCTTTCCATTTTTCCACCTCCAACTATCTACAAGAAATGTATGATTTAAAGTCACTCACCCGAGACAAACCAACATCAAGGAATCTCTAGCAAAGGTTTGACAGATTAAGGAACTGAGAAAGAATGGGAGGGTTACCATCTCAAGAATCAATCCAAAAGAGAGCCTTGGATCCCCACTTACAAATCCAGAATAAGCCTTCCTTAATAAGAGTAGCCCCTTTTTTGAGAGTCCTCCATATCACTGAGCCTTTCCCAATGAGTGGATAACAAGGAATATCACTCTGAGTGGCCCCCAAATAGTACTTCTAAGAGAGAATTCTGGCCTAGGCCTTATCTTGTTCATTGCACCAATGCCAATAAAGCTTAGCCACCAAAGCAACTCCATTTAATTCCATCTACCTTAGGCCAAGCCCCCCATGTTGTTTGGGGCTACAAACCATTTCCCATCTAACTAAGTTCCATTTTGAGGTCATCAAAGTACCAGCCCATAAAAATTAGCTAGTAACTGAGTCGAATTCCTTAATAATTCCCACTGGGGCAACCTGAAGCATACATCTATAAATGGGCAAAGCTTGCACCACAAATTGAATTAATTGAACACAACCCATAAAATAAAGCCACCTATGAGTCCAATGATTCACCTTCACTTGAAATTTATCCAAAATATTCTTCCAGGATTCTTTGTGTATACAACCAGCTGTAATAGGAATACCTAGATAAATCAAGGGGAGAGTCCCAATTTGGAAATGCATAGTCTAAGAAATTTGCTATCGTATGGGAGCTGATGTATTAAAGAATAAGATGGATGAATTATCTTCATTGACCTTTTACCTTGAGGCCATTAGATAAACATCCAACACCCTGTGCAAATTGGTGGCTTCACTCATTGTGGCCATGCCCATCAGAACAGTGTCATTAGCAAATTACAAGTGAGACTATGCCAATAGTTCACTCCCCATTGCCAGCCTTGAATATGCCCATCCTCTCTATTCATTATAATCATCCTCCCCAAGCCTTCAACAAGAAGAAGAAAGAGATATGAAGACAAGGGATCTCCTTGTTGTAGCCCCCTAGAGGCACCAAATAACTCCGTATGTTCCCCATTGATAAGCACTGAAAAGGAAACTAAGGAAATGCAGCTCATGACCCATTGGGTCCATTCATCTACAAAACCAAAAGCTTTGAGAACCTTCCACAGGAATGACCATCTAACCCTATCAAAAGCCTTGGCCATATCTAGCTTAATAAACATTGCCTTATCCTTGGAGCTGGCCATGGAGTGAATGGACTCAACCGCTATGACAATACCATCAATAATTTGCCTGTCTTCCACAAAACCACTCTATTATTCAAAAATCACATCACTAAGCCCAATTTTTAACCTTTCTGTAATGATTTTAGATATGATTTTATAAATAACATTACAAAGAGATATAGGGCAAAACTGACTTAGCCTATCAGCTCCTTTGCATTTTGGTATGAGGGTGAGATAAGTCACATTTGAAGCCTTAAGCATTTGCTTATTCTACTGAGATTCTTGAATAATAGCTAAAATATCCAATTTGATAATATCCCAAAATTCTTGATAGAATTTAGCTGAGAAGCCATCAAGACTAGCTACTTTCCCCTTTTTCATCTGGGAAATAGTCACCTCAAGCTCCCCAAGTGTGATATCCTTCATTAAATTCTCATTCATTTCACACATCACCAGGGGAAAAATTTAGTAGAGAACCTGTGCTTCTTTTGGTAATTCCTCATTTACATCTTCCCTAAAAAGAGTAGAGAAATACTACACCATCTCCTCTGACATTGTAGGAAAGGAATTAAGCCGCTCACCTCTTTCATTGACCAGGACCGAGATAGAGTTGTCGTGCCTCCTGGCTTTGGACGTTTGAAAGAAAAAAGAAGTATTTCTATCACCTTCTTGGAGCCATTCTATCTGAGCTTTCTACTTCCAAAACACTTCCTCTTATAGCTTGCATTCCTCCAAGTCTTTCACAGCCTAAATTTTGTCTTGAAGTAAGATTTCAGTCAATCCTTCCTCCCTAATGGTTCTCATGATATCATCGATCTTAGCCTATGCATCAGCCTTAGCATGAAAAATATTCCCAAAGCTTTGATGATTCCACTGTTTAAGCTTATACTTCACAAATTGTAGTGATTTAGCAAAAATATACATCACCGTACCATGGGTAGGCCTGCCCCACCTCCACCAGTTAGCCACACATTCAAACAATGACTAATCTCATAGCCACATGAGTTAGAATCTGAAGGAAGGAGAGCAAGGCTGGTACTTTGAAACACTGTTCAACTTAATAGGCCAATGATCTGAACCTCTCCATTCCAAAATTTCAAACCTTGTAGATCACATACCCCTGACCCAGTAGCCAAAAACCAAAAAATGATCCAGTCTCTCAAAATGTAATGTTGGCCAGTCCTCTAATTATTCTAGGTAAACTATCTGTTGTTGGGTTGTATGTCGACTAAATTCAAAACTTTAATGTAATTTCACATAATCAAAGCAAAGGGGTCAAGCTTTGTCATACCACCACATTTTTTAGTCAAATCCAAAATAACATTAAAATCTCTAGCCATAATCCAAGGTTGGAGGGGAGCCAAGCTGTGAATAAAACTAATGTGGCCCCATAGGGCTTGTTTACCCTACCAGTCAGTAGGGGCATAAACATTAGATAGAAGAATGACTTCCCCCATCTCAAAGCTGTAAGCCATCATAGTCAAGGAAAACTTAGAGGACAACCATCCTATGAGGCTGATCTTACAGGGGTTCCAAAGGCAAGCTAATCCTCCTGAAGATTTGGTAGCCCTAATGCATTGATAGTCCCCTTATCTCCACAACTTAGGAACTAATCTAGACATAGCATCTACTTAAAGCTTAGTCTCCTACAAAAAAAGGACATCGGGTCTTTAACTTCTAATCAAGTTGTGAACATCATTTTGTCTAGGGCTGCTGTTCAAACCCCTTACTTCCAAGATAGTATAATCATTTCAAAATATTTAGAAAGTGAGCATCCAGAGTCTTCATTGATCCCAACTCCACCAAAGTCTCTCCCATTAGTTTCATATTTTCCAGGTATTTTTTCCTGCCAAGCTTGATTGATTTCTCCCCCCCACCCTTCTTAAGGTCTTTTTGCAAAAGTCCCAAGTGAGGAGAAGATTTACTACTCCTTGCTGCTCCTAATTCTCTAGATTTCCCTGTTAAAGATAAATTCCCATCTTCTTTAGAGGGAATAGCTGAGGAAGTCAAAACATCCAATATCAACATTTGCTGGTCCATATCCATGTGCCCATCCCCAACATCCTGTGATTCAGTTAAAT
The DNA here is from genome assembly GCA_037957365.1 of Torreya grandis. Taxonomy (NCBI): domain Eukaryota; kingdom Viridiplantae; phylum Streptophyta; class Pinopsida; order Cupressales; family Taxaceae; genus Torreya; species Torreya grandis. Next base: position 67,759 of record JARHVA010005099.1, on the reverse strand, counting down.
CAACTAAAACATTATTCTCCTGGGTTGGGCCCTTAATCTGCTGATCCAAAATCATCAACCCTGGGTTCACCTCCTATTGGTTAAGGTCATTTAGAATTTCAAATCTGTTAAGTGAGTCATCTGCTTGTCTTTCCTTTAAAGACCATTTTTGACCCCTACTTCTATATCTCCCTTTAACCGGGATAAAACCATCAATTTTTGGTGCCTCACCTAGAATCGGGCCCTTCCCTTTGTCAGTTCTAGGTGGATTATGAGCAGGTTGAGTAGGTTGAGATTCAAAGGTTTTAGATTTGGGACACCATCATTGCAAGTGACCATAAGCATGATAAAGATGACAGTGAAAAGGAAGAGTTTCATAATCCAATTATTGTACCCAAGAAAAGGGTCCCGCACTCATTTCAACATCATCAAGTATTGGCTTACTAAGATCAATTTCAACATAAATACAAGCATAAGTCATTACCTTTTTCCCAAGGATTGACATTGATGAACCGATTGGCCTTCCCAGGAGGGATGCAAGCATTTTTAGGGTATCTTCATGACAACATTCCACTAGAAAGTGAGGTAGCTACACCCACATCAGAACACAGTTTGGAAATTCCTCTAAAGTTATAAAACTAGTATGCCATAGCTTGATAAATAGCCCCACTTGATTGTGAAAGTATGGACCTCTAGCAGAGACTCTGCTATAGTCAGTTAAGCAGGTACAATTCACCATAAAATAATTGTTGGCTAACATTGTGATATCCATTTCTCCTTTTGGAGCCCATGTCCTCTGAGCCCATGCTTTCAAGAACTGGAATAAAGTCCTGAGCCCTAAAAACTTGTAATATAGAGAATGATTTGTATAATATTCGATATCCTCAGCAATCATGTCCATAGGTATGATCAATTTGGGCATCTCCTTGCATCTTTCCAAGCATACATTAACCTTGGGAAGTCTCATGCTAGTTGGCTCTTCAGCATCACATGGACCTAGAAATAATGGGGGGAAAACCATTCCAACACTCCTCAGGCTTTGGGCCAACTGTTGCACTCCCTAGGCTGACTACTGCACTCCCTGGGCTAACTGTTGCACTCCCTGGGCTGACTGCTGCACTCCCAATGCTGCCTTATAGCTATGACCTGTGCTCTCCCCCTTCGCACCCTCCTTCCCCCATGTGCCTTCCTTCTCTCTTTCTGCCATTTTCATCACAGTCCAAGATAACATAGATTAGAGCAATGAGGTCACCATCCAAGCACATGCCATAGACACAAAATTACTACCAAACATAAAGCTCTATTTTTCTCCTTCTACTAACCTATCCAAATCAATAAATAAGATTGGTTTTCAATCTATAGTAAATCTATATTTAAGATGGAGTATGTGTAGATATAAACAAGATATGGAAGATTATCTTATCTTCTAAAATGGACACATCCTCAATAATAAGGTACATATAGCCACTTAAAGTAGACATGATCATGGATATGTCAGGTCCATGGGTATGAAGACTTTATTCTTATAATGAAAGCAAATGGGAGATGGAGTAGAAGATAAAATCAAAGGGATTTAGGTATTATAGAGTATAGTGGATCATTTATTTCTTGTTAGAGCCTTTAAGGATTTTAATTTATTGGTAAGATCATGATCCATCATCTTCAATACAAATTCTTGTCTTCTAGTGTATTTCTCAGCCAATGAGAAGAGCTTGAAGACTGTTGAAGAAAATGAAGACTATTTTATCTAGGATGTATTAATATTGATTTGATTAAAATATGGTGGAGCATTCATCAAAAGGTGGTAGATAATTTAATTATCTTAAATTCTGTGCTCCCTCTCTCTGCCCTTTCTCTATTTTTTCCATTTTCTTTCCCATTTGTAATCTCTCTTAGATTTTAGATTCCCATAAGGACTCTTTGATTTGAAAGAGTAGGGGACTCTCTAAGATATCTTGGCAAGATATGCTTATATTGATAAGGCTCAACCCTATCAAAAATTTGTAATAACTACATCTTGATGAAATAAAAGGCTTTATTTACCTATATCTTACCTTGGATTAGTGTTTAGTGAGTTTTGCATGATGACCTTATGAAGGAGATTCTTCCATATCCATTGTACTCCTTCCTTGCCTCTTCTAAGGTGTTTTAAAGTTGTTTTTAGGTCTAGATTTATGTTCTTTATATCATTAATTTAAGATAAATGTGGGTCTTATAATCCCTCCTTATTTCCATTCATTGCTTCCTAAACCTAGTCGATAAAACACTTATGCAATCAACTGGTCTATGAGGTTGTGTGAGCTAGCATTGTCTTGTGTTGATCTAGTGTGGGTTAAAGTTTATGGGATTCTTCCATTTTTATTTTGTGCATCACCTGGTTAGCTTTCTTAGGAGCCCTATTTCCCCTTTTCTAACCTTTTTCTTAGCAGTAGCATTGGTCTAGGTGATGCATCAAAAGGAAGTCAACCTTCTTTAAAGGTTCAACCCTATTATAGGATACCATAGCCTGGGGTTGTTCCCATATTGTGACTAGGAGTGGAGGATCTTAAATAAATCTTCCACAAGGGTGCAATCTCATGTCAAAAAAATAACATCTATATATAAATAGTGGATCTTAGGAGGATTATGAAGGTTTTCATAGTAAAAATGCGAGTATATATAGATATTTATGAATCAAGTGAGGATTTTAACACATCTAACCATGAGTAATAAAATCCACATTCTAGCCAAACTCCACCTAATTCAAATTAGAGAAAAATATTTAAATTAGATTGTATGATGCTAAGGTGATTGCATATAATATTGATGATTGGTTAGCTCAATTAGAGGTATACTTTAATTTATAATATTGAATCTTAGTCATGCTATAAATTGGTTTGAAATTTATTTTAATTCTTTGTCTATTAATAAGTTACCACCAATTAATAAATAGGATGAATTTAAGATTTCGATTAAGAATAATTTTTATCCTATTTTTTATGAAGAGGAATGGTCTATTTATTAGAAAATTTTGAGGCAATAAGAAGGATAAAGTGTGCAAGTCTATAAAACTGAGTTTAATGAAGGAAGTTCAAACGGGAAAAGATACATTTGATTATGACATCTTCATGAAATATGTTTGAGGGTTGCATAGTAACTTAAGGAGGCCCATTTTACTTTTCAATCCATCTATATTGATATGGATTAGAATATGGGTCCATATTCCTCTTCAAACTCTTCTAATGTTATAAATAGTAAAGCTAGGGTAAATTCTACTTCTATTATTTCTAATAAGGACACTAAAAAGCATTTTGGTCATTGTGATGTTGATAGTCATATTGAGGAATTTTTTTGGAAGTTACATCAAGAATTACATACATTATAAGAAAAATAATAAGAAGGCCATGATGTCACTTCAAGGAGAATTGGTTAATTGTAGCTTATATGTGGATGATAAGTTGTGTTATATCTCCCTTTATGTAATGGTATGTTTGGGGAGTAATTATTCTCAAGATAAATGTGAAATTTCTAAACTTTTACATATCAAAGTTCAAATTAAGATGGTAACAATCGATGCTCTTTTTTATTCTTTCTATTAATAAAATTCTATTACAAAAAATATGGTAGATAGACTTGGATCATAAACATATAATCATCCTAATCCTTATTCTATAATATGGGTGAAAAAAATTTATATATGAGGGTCTATAAAAAATACAAATCCAAGTTTGAAATAAATGAATATATCACTAATGAAGTTGTGGTATATGTTACACATGTTGATATTTGTGTTATATTATTCGTTAACCCCTATATGTATGTTAGAGGTGTTATTTTAATAAGGACATATAATCAATAAAATTTATTTAAATATGGGAAAATATACACCATGAAATCCTATGAAGGTAATTATAAGCTCTCCTTGGTAAGTGCCACTCAAGGTAATCAGTTGCTTAATGATAGTAGGAAGTTTGTTTTCTCATTTTGAAAGATTAATAATTATTTTTATTAGTGGAATGTATGGATAATCATAGTAGTTATAATAAAAATATATTGAGATGAAATTAATTTTAGTTTTTCATATTTTAAACATGGGTCTTAATAAAAAATTATTGAAGGAAATGAGCCACACAAAGAACGTGAAAAGGTAGAATTAAAAGTTCAAAAGGTTGATAATTTCATTTAACATAAACACCTACAAGTAAAATATAGTCTCAATAAGTGGGAAATTAAATTTATTCATCTTATTATTTTATAATATTTTGGGGACCAAAATATACCAAATTGGGGAGGCATGATATTTTTGGATCAATAATGTTGGCCATATGAGATAACTAATACAATATTATAATTATATAATATTAAATCACTTGAAACACTCTTTATATTTATATATTTTAGTTGGTTAAGTGATGTAACTATTAATAGGGTTCAAGAAGAAGTTTCAACATCCTAAGACCTCAAAAGAGATAGGTTTTGGTGCAAAGGATAAAAAACTATGAATATTTTATAAAAAGTAAAAATTTGTTACATATTTATGTTTTTCAAAAAATGTTATATAATTTCACAAAAAATGGTATGTCAATATGAGTTTGTAATAAAAAGTTATAGCCTCAAAAATTTAGTGTATTTGATTGGTTATAAAACCAAACCCATGGTTTTACAAGCTCAACTAGTGCTTTATAACCGCTTTTGGCGGTTTTAAAATTAAGTGGTGATTTTTTCCTACATAAAGTGATAGTTTCTCAAGGAGACAAAGGAAAATTTTAGAAATAGTTGTAGGTGGTTTATATTCATATTATGAGTATTCTTAGATTCTGAGTTGAGATATATTTGGTGTCAAATTTATATATATACATATGGAGAGGGTCTTTGTAATCAAAGGGAATGTTACTAAAAGATATTCTTGATTGTATGTGGGCTTATGAGTTGGAGTGTGAAAATGAAAGAGTGAGTGAGAAAGTTGCACATGTATGAGTGTTTATACATATTTTAATGTAGTGTATGTTCATGAAGACCATAATAACTTATATTTTTTTTTAATTACATAGTGGAATATAATAAAAATTTCTTCACTTACTAAAGTTTCCCATCAATTAGGTTTCTCTATGTCATGTAGTGTGTTCATATTATGTTTCCTTATTATTTTTATTATATTTTTCATTTCATTTACAACACTTTTAAACCCCATTTTAGCACTGAAATAGTCTAAAATTGTCATTTATCAATCATTTGATAAGTTAGGAGTATAGTATCCATATTAGTGTGGAATAACAACCTAGTTTACTGATAACAAATCCATTTATTCTATTTTAACGAATATTTTACATATGATGGGAACCAACAAATTGTGGGAATTTTACATGTATCTAACATATTCTAGATATCATGTCATTTGAATGAAAATGCATTAATATCTCCTATAAATGCATCTTGATCATTCCTAAGGTAGTGAGTCATTAGACTAACAATAATTTTTTCTTCCACCCATGGTAATGGAGAGCATATGTAAATTAGTTTCCTATGGTGAGTTTAATACTACAATATATCATTGTACAAGTGACTCTACCATAATTTATAATCATGACCTAAAATTATGGATTTAGATAAACAAAATTGTTAAAGTTAGAAACCATCTTATTATGGATGAAGTTGTGAGTACTTCCCAAGTCAATAAATATTGTAACCCATTTTTTTTAATGAAATCCACTAACTTGAAGTTTTATTGGGTGATAATTACTAAAAGTGAATGACAATAAATAGTTGGTTTTGTATTTATGGAATCTTCATCTAGTTAATAAAAAATATCTAATTCTAATTCTTCATCCTCTTATTCATCATCACTACCTTCAATGTAGAAAAAAATATTTTCAACACATTTATGTCCACAATTGTATTTTATATATAGTTAAAATATAACCATTTTTACATTTTATCTTAAATTTATTGATGATTCAATCTAATAGGCTAAGAAAATGATGGTGTTGGAGTGATCTAATCTCTTATGTCTTATGTTCGCATGTGTTATTTCCTTAACCTTGTATGCCATGGTAATAGAATCATATATAGTAAGCAAATTAAGTATACATACCTCATGTTGGATGTGATCCTTGGTCCCAAAATAAACAACTCATTCAATTTACCATTTGTGATCATCTCCACTTGTAAACATAGATTCTAGATTTTTTGAATATAATCATTGATCAATCCCTTTTGTTGAAATTTTGATAACTTGCTAAAATAATTATTTTTCACACTATTATAATAGTGAACCTAAAATTCCTTAGTAAAATCTTACCAAGTTACACTGAGAGTATTCTTCTTATTTTGAGCACAACCATTGATACCAAATGAGTTTATCAGGGTCTAAATATAAGGATGCCATTGTGACCTTTTATCCACATGAAGTTTAATGTACATCAAAATAATTATCGATTTGGTTTATTTAGGTTACCACATCCTTCCTATCAAAATTATGCATTTATACTTTTGGAAATATGTTTTGAGGCCCCAAATTGGAGAAATCTAAGGGCTGATGTTGAATTATATTTGGATTTTAATTGTGTTATTCATAAGATCCACTATGGTGGGGTTGGTTTTATGGATTATTGTTCAAGGCTAAAATTTGATCTAATATTTTTGTAAGTTTATCCAATTGATTAATGATGTTGTATGAATATTATTTATTGTACATTTCAAACTATATTTTTTTCGTATTATCATGAAGTTGGTTCACTCTGTAATTTATTGAAGAAAACCCTATAGTAGAAGATCCATTTATTCCCATTTTGACTCCATATCTTCTTTGTTAGAGTTTTCCCTAGAGTGATGAAACCGTTTACATGGCATTTAGTGTGCATTATTTCTATACAAAACTTTATGTATTAGGGTTTAGGGTTGATGGTTCAAGGTTTAGGGTTTTGTTAGGGGTAAAAATAGGGTTATCAATTATACCATTATAATTTTATCTATGAGATGAATACAATGATAACCATATTGTGAAAGGTTATAAAATATTGAAGATAGGGTTTAAATAGGCTTATAATCTCAATAAGATGAATCAAATACCTTTTATATTGCATAAGGGTGAAAAAAATTATAAATTTTAAAAAACCCATATATGATTAGTGGTTATGAAAAATTTAAATTCCTTCTAGATCAGAAGTTTTATATTTTTGACCCACCAATAGAATAAACACTAATTAAATGCACCATAAGGTCCTTAAAAAATAAAATATTTGATAACAATTGTAATGAGATTACTTGGATATATAGAGTCATGAAAATGGATCATAATATAGATGTCAAGGGAGAAAGAAGAAGAAATATTTGCAATAATAAGAGCATAATAGAAAAATATACACAATATGATTGATAATAAAGTGTAGAAACTAAAGTATGGAATTATACACTTGTCAAGTTCACTTTTGACCTATATTCACATGACATGACTTGTGTACACAATACATGACTCTTATTTGCCATCATCTCACATCCAGATGCTATTTATGGGTCTAATCTCTCTATGTTGTTTTTATTCATCTTAGGAATTATTGTCGTATATACTAAATCAATAAAATATCATACTAAGACATATATAGATCATCAAATCAATATTATTTCCTCTTAGATAGAAATGTTAGTCTCATATAATACCATTTAATGGTATCATTTAGATCTGATGGTTTTGTCTTTTTCCCAACAAAATCCAAATTCCATGATAAAATCATACCTATGGGTTGACCCATATATCTATCATACAAATGACATGATAAATTAAAAAAATAGACTCATATAAATAAAAAATAAATTTAGGATTATTGATATATCTATCACTCATTTGGTACACATATATTCTATTATACATTGAGAAATGTTTTTGACCTATCTTCACCCTACACGACTTGTGCATACATACATGACTCTTATTTTCCATCATCTCACATCCACATTCTATTTATGGGTATAATCTTTATAATTTTTTTCATTCATCTTAGGAATTCCTGAGTCTATACCAAATCAATAAAATATCATACTAAGACATCTATAGATCATCAGATCAGTATTCTTTTCTCCTAAATATAAATTTTAGTCTCATATTGTACCATCCAATGTTATCATTTAGATATTATGGTTTTGTCCTTTTCCTAACAAAAATAAAATTTCATGATAAAATCATACCTATGGGTTGACCCATATATCTATCATGCCAATGACACCATAAATTACCCAAATAGACTAATATAAATAAAAAATAAATGTAGGATTATTAATATATCTATCACTCATTTAGTACACATATATACTATTACACCTTGAGAAAAATTTCCCTTTTCTTCCCATATTATAAATTAGTCAAAAGGATCAATCATCAACCAAGTTTAAAAAACACCAAGGTAGATCAAGAGAGAACATTGTCAAGTCTAAAAAGGTAGATCACTATTTCGATTCATATATAAAATGAGAATAATTGCATTTTCATGATAATGGGAAGAAATAAACATGGTTTGGGTTACATATTATAAGTACTAGATATGTAGGCAATGTTCAATCATCAATGAGGGTGACTGGGCTTAGCTCAACCCATTAAAATTTTGAAGTTTTTATAGGTTATATCTCTTCATAAGTGGACCTAGGGTTTCAAATTAAGGATATATATTTTTGGATAATGCATCCATGATAAGACTTCAATATCACACATGAAGTTTAAATATAAATAGGTGCACCTAACTATCTCAAAATAGAAAGGTAAAATATAAAAAGACACAAACATATATTTTGGAACATAACATTGATGTTATCAATCCAAAGATGATGACCATATAAGAACCTATAGAGATCTAAAACCTAATCCAAAAAGCCTTAAAGCTATCTTGAAATATTTCCTTCCATATACCACCTATCTCAATTTTTAAAAATATATGATAAAGACAAAGATATTATCCCTTTGTTGTACTTTATATATTTATAAAGTCAAATAATCAAATCAATTAGAAACTATTATATTGAGATTCATACTTGATTTTCATATCTTATAATCAGAATTATACACACAATTTATATATTGCTTAGGGTTGAAATTAATTTAAATTAGGTTAATTTTTTTGGTGAAAATTTATATTGATTTTACATTTCCAAACCCTAATGTTCACCTAGTGTTTCATCCTTATTTCTAGGTTTTTTATATTTATTCCTTAGGATTTCATATTTGAGATCCGATTTCTAATATTTCCTAATACTACGAATTACACATGGGAATTTTATTGGATTTTAATATGTAAAATATTTAATTTTTTTAATCAAAAGGAAAAAATATTTATACACTAATGAGGATAAAATTAATAATGAAAAATATCTAACCTCACAGTGTCCATACTTTTATGACATCCAATCCGAGTTGGTTCCTATCACCACTAGGATCCAAAGGGCATGCATGATCCCATTTATTCCTCATACTCCCATTATGAATTCCATGATATTTAATATACATGCCATTTATGGGCTTATTATGAATATGAAATTTGAAAATATTTATGATCAAGAACAAAGTACTGTCGATAAATTCAATAATAATGATGAAAGAAAATAAATTGAATATATGGAAATAAATCCATAAATTCTTAATGAAATGTTATATGTAGAAAGAGATGAAAAAAAAAACCTTCCCAAGCTAATAAAGTTGGGGAGAATTTTAATCCCTTTTATGATGGAAATAAACCCTTTAAAGTTACAAATCCAACCATAGATGCTCACACTACTACTATAGATACTATTATTACATTTACACCCCTTATTACATATATGATGGCCACCTAGGGTGTAGGTGAAACAAAATAATCTCTAAATATTTACATGCCTATTAATATACATCCAAACTATTCAAATCCTATGATGACTATGTATGTTACATCATAAACCTATCCTATTTCATGTTCCCTCAAGACAAATGGTTTACCTCTACAGGTTAAGGTGATGTAGTTAGAGAAAGGTAATTATAGATATAGCCATTCAATAGATTCACATAATTTTAACCATAATCCATTGGATCCTAATATTTAAAATTATCCCTTAATATAAGGTTTGTATCTTCTAAGTTTTCATTATATAATGGAAAAGGTGTTCCTAAATAATACCTTTAATCATTCCATGCAACATGTTTGTATTATGCTACCAAAAAATGGTTATTAAAAAAATTATTCCCAATAAGTATCAAATAATATGATTTATGGTGGTTATATGACCTATCCCATAATAAATTTTGTTATTCATTCCCTTGGCACATAATTTTCTAACACACTTTTCAATCAACATTTATGAGAAATTATTGCATGAAAAAATTTACAAACCCAAGCAAGGGTCCTATTGACCAAATTTTGAATTTAAGTCAAAATTAGTCACTCCCTTTAGGTTGAAACTTCATAGGGTTGTAAAAATATTTTCATAGTCTTGTCATGGTATTAAATGGTTTTAAATAGTTCTATGTCATATTTGTCCTTGTTTAGCATTAACCAAAGTTTGGTCTTATGTTCACTTGTTTACTCCTAAGGGTCAATCTAAAGGTCTTGGAATTGTAAAAAATGGTAAAATATTTGGTTTTTTTTAAAGCCATCATAAAATTTTATTTATATGTCATTAAATTCATATTATCATGCATTGACCTTTTAATATGTTCTATTGTGCTAAAATGACAATTTGGCCACCTTTTGGCATATTTAGAGGAATTTCACATATCATTCCAAGGGAAAACATTTAAATAAGTTTAAAAATGTACCTAATGTCATAATTGGGTTAGATAATGTTAGGAATGGTTAGAGACTGATAAAATCTATAGTTCAATGCCTAAACTAAGCAAAATGACACGTTACAAGCACTTTTAGACACTTGTACAACCTTGTAAGATCATTTTTCATTTGGAAATGGTTTGTAAGTGTCTAGTGGGATTCAAAATATCATTTTATATATTTATACTATGATTCAAGTTGAATATTTTATTCAAGCACTCTTTCTCCTACATCACTACCTTCACAAGCCAATGAAGGTAAATTTGAAGTGAATAGTGCGGCTCGGAGAGAGAGAGAGAGAGAGAGAGAGAGAGAGAGAGAGAGAGAGAGAGAGAGAGAGAGAGAGAGAGAGAGAGAGAGAGAGAGAGAGAGAGAGAGAGAGAGAGAGAGAGAGAGAGAGAGAGAGAGAGAGAGAGAGAGAGAGAGAGAGAGAGAGAGAGAGAGAGACTTTTGAAATTATTAGGGGTCTTAATAATAATTAAATTAGTATAATTGGTTTTCATATTCATGTTCTATTATTTATGAATAATTTCTAAGAGTGACAATAGGTCATTATGTCCTATCCATCTAAGCAGGGTATGTTCTTGAATCTATTTATCCACTTCATAATTAGATGGAGAAGAATGGTTTTAATGGATGTTTTTAGAGAAAAATTAGAGGTTTTAATGGATTTTTTATAGAAAAATTAGATCCTATACATTGTGGTTTAATTATTTAAATCATATATATGAAGTGCCTTTTATTGGAGGATAAACATCTTAATGTACAAGCTATTTTAGTCATTCCTACTGCAAGTTTTGGTTTGCCTGAGATATATATCATATTTAGAGGTTAAAAATTATTCATAATTAATGGAAGATTCAAAAAATTCATGGATTTAATGTAATATTTATTTTAGATGTGATTCTTGTCCATATTCTTCAAGTGTGATGCTCTTTGGGGACATGGTCTGTGTTATATAGTCCACTACATGTTTGATTGTCAAAATTGGCTCAAATACCAGTGATATAGCATAGTGTAATATTTTGAGATATTATTTCACTATTGGAAGTATATAAAGATGAAGATAATATTCTAAATACATCCTCTAATGAGAGTCATAAGTGTTTTCTTTGATATACAAGCCTATATAGACTATAGAGGTAGTTTAAAGATGTAATGATGGTGGATCAGAAAGTATGAGCCATGAAGAGAGATAAATTTGACTTCTAAATTTTTTTATAAGTCTGTACAATATTTTTAAGGCATGAATGAGCTCATAATATGCTCTAATACAACACACAAACCCTTTTATGGGCTGACTACACCTATAGGTTTCTATAGACTATAAGATAAGTTGAAGATGATATGAGGCATTATTAGAAGGCCTATATGACATTGAAATAATGAAAACTTAATGGGATAATATTGATAGTGGTAATATGTTAAATGAGTCTAAATACCCATCAAGATCTCTTAGTAGCCTATGAAAGCAAAAGAGAACTGACCTAGGCCTGTAGGTCCTCATTATAAACTTAGGTTCACTATTTTATAAATAAGAAAGAAAAAACACATAGGAGATTAAACTTATATACAAATGAATATGGTGTCACCACTCATTAGAGAGTACCTAACTGATTGGATAGTCAAGATAAGGGTCTAAATGAGCTAAGCAAATAGAGGTAAACCTAAAGGTAGAGTCTATAATGAATAAAGACAATTCAAAGAGTGAAGTTGTTTGTAGCTCAAGTAGAGGGATAAAATGAATGTGTTGAAATAATAAAAAGATAAACTATATTCAGTATTAATGGGATTATAATTTAGTTTAAGTCAATAACTATATGCTTAAAACTCCTAAATTAGAGAGCACCACCTAAAAATCCTAATGGATAGGGATAGAGAATGAATGGAATTTTAGAGTTTGAAGTTTGTGAAAAAGTAGAGTGGAGTTTAAAAACAAAACCCTAAGTTTAATTTTCCTCTTGAGATAATAAGGGATGAACTAAACCTAGGTATAATCATTATATAGATAGCCTTCATCACCTATAGGCCTACTCAATCTAGGTAAAGAACCATATTTAGTAGCATATGGCATGAGAGATCTATTAGAAATGCAATGAAATTTGATAGACAAGAAAGGTTACCTTAAATTGTATGATAAATAAATGGAATTTTATAGTGATACCTCATAATGAAAGCCAAGAAGGCCTAAATGGGCTCAAAAATTATTTTGGCATTGGCAGACGTAATAGGCATCACCTCAACATTTGGAGGATAATGATAGGTTGAAATATATTAAAGGTTGAATTGGTGTTTGGCACATTATAATTTCTTTTTGAGTTCACTAATCTTGTAGGGTCAAATATCCAAAGGAGTTTCTAAAAGTTTATAATCACTACCTATAGCTAATTATAAGAGAGATTGAGTTTTGAGGCCTTCATAAGCATGATTATACTTTGTAAATGAACATAGAGAATGGTTATGAGTGGAATAATATATCCATGGCAACCTAAAATCCATAAAATAAATAGGCATACTCATTTTTTATCTCAGACCTTGCTTACTCCATTAGCAAGGGGAAGTCATGAGACCAAGGGGTCTGTTTGGACCTAAAACACAAAAAAATCATGTCAAACCCCATGGAGTGTAATTTATTAAATAAATAAACATATCTAGGATTTTAATAAACTATCATGTTTCACAAACTTTGGTTTTCAATCCATATTCCTTTGAGGGCTAGTAAGGGGGTGACAGGTCTATAACCCCAAACCCCATGATCAGTGCACCAAATGCATATAATTTATTGATAATCAATTAAAAATATTTTATAATCATGATTAAGTTTGTTTTTGAGGTTTATAAATACCTTCTAATAATGAGATTAAGTTTTCAAGACCAAAAATCAGATTAGACCTCTCTTGAGTTCAAGAGAGCCAAGTCTGCCACCTAAGGAGTAGTTTCACATGTTCACCATTTGTAATAAGTGGGGGGGGGGGGTGGCTTAGTCAAGAAGGCTATACAAGTGGAATAAGGCCAATTTATGGCTAGTGCTTTATGAATGATTGTTAAGAGCCCAAATAGGTCTTAAACATTCCTAAGACCCTTATAGTGACCAAGAAGAAAAATTGGCCTATAAATCACATTTAATGCCATATTTTGATACTAAAACATCTTTTATGTTTTTGAGTAATCCAAGGATGTTATCTACATACACTTTGTCCATACTACATTTGTATGGACTATAATAAATGCCCTATTTTGCATTTTTTTAGTGTTTTGTAGGTGTTCTGAGAAAGGGAGAATGTAATAAATAATTATATGAGGTTATTTAGGATTTATGATAATTTTTAAAGTCTAAAAATATGCATATAAAATTATAGAGGTGTTCAAACAAGGCTCATTTTCTAAGATAGTCTCAAACAAGCCTAAAATGAGACTAGGTGGCAAGGTCATTTCATGGTTATCATACTTCCATAAGGTCTCAAGACCCAAAAGTTTACATAAAGGTTGGTTATATCATATGGAAATTGAATCACATGATTTTTGGTTATTTAAAACGTGTGGGAGAAGTCTGGAACAAGAAAATAGGGTTCTAGGCAAGGAGGCCTAATTAAAGATAGAAAAATTGGACTTCCAATTAGATTCAGGATATGAAATTTGAAAATATTATTTAATTACATAATGGGTCATATGATTTTCCATATATTTGTCATTACCCTCTATACATTTTCCTACATAAGGAGGTTTACAAGTTTTTAGGGTTACAAATAAAATAGGCCTAATGAAGGCTTGAGGAGTAAAATTAAGTCTTGGGAGTTGTTATAAGAACAAAAATGGTTTTTAAAAGTCTTATAACATATTTTAAGATCATAGATGGATATAGAATGACTTGAATAAGATGAACTTGAGTTTTGGGCCACTTGGACCAAACTAGGCATGGAAAATAAAGAGTTTTAAGACACTTATGCACATGAATGATGAAATTTCAAATCAAATGAGTTTATTAAAGAATTATATGTTTATAATGAGTTTGTATTAAGGAAATAATGGTGAATTAATGATTTATAATCCCATTTTTCACTCTCCTTATGCAAATAAGGTCATTTTTTAAGAAGCTAGTCAAGGTGTCAAGCCAAGTTGTAACTCCTATGCCACATGGAGGGTTTAATAATATTAATGAGTGATACACATGGATTTTGAGGTCTATTCATAAATATTACATAACCCTGTTTATTGTTTTAACTCACATGGATAATTTTTAATCTTCTTCTACTATGCCCCTCTCTCTCTCTCTTCACACTTCTCTATATAAGTAACTACTTTTGGATTTGTAATGAATCCACATATGGTATGGCTAAGACATGCTAGTTTGATTAATATTTTTTATTTTAAGTAAAATATTTCAATCTAGTTTTGAGTTCTCAACTTCTTGTCTAAGTGTGTGAAGTAGTGTATAGTTGAATGGCAAGTGATAATCATCTTTGTGTTCACCTTGCTCTTTCATGTTTTGTGTAAGTAGTTTACTCTCTAATAGGTACATGAAGTTTATTTAATGTTATTATATGTATTTAAATATAAATAAGATTACTAGTGTCTACAATTAGACCTATTATTCATCTACCTTAATAAATGCAATACAACTTGCTCCATGTTGAAATACTTATGTTAGAGAAACCTTGGATGTTGAGATTAGTTTTGTGAATCACCTTTAATAGTGAAAGTTCATGGTAGTATTATGGATATAAATTTAGTGCATCACCTCATTAGGCTAGGTTTATTTCATGTTTATCTATACGTTTTCATCAAAACAAGTTAGTAGCATAGGTGACGAGCTTAAATAAACATATCAAGGGAGCTAGCCCTTCACTCTAGAGGTTTACCCCTACTATAGACAACCCATAGGTCTAGTGGTAATCCCATTATTTCACTCAATTATAGTGTTCTTTAACTACCTCTCCAAGGGTGAAAAATTTAGTGAAAATATTTCTAGCATTACCATTGGGACCATTATCCTAAACACTTATTTTCAAGGTGAATTCTACTCTTGACAATACCAAGCTGGACAAGTATCTCCTACTTAGCATTTGAAAGCTCCACTAAAGGCAAAACATCTAGCTTTAGACCATTTTCTCATTTTTTAATGTTTTATGGTCACTACTATATCATTTACTAGTAGAGTTAATCATTTTGCAAATCCACTCCCTCATCCTAAACTTCCTCTTGAAGTTCAATACCCTAAGCCCTTCTTAACACTTGAAGAGGATGAAGAGTAGGAAAATTTTGAAATTCAATAAGATCAAGAGATTAAAGAAGAGATTGAAGGTAATATGGATATGAAACATGACTTCCCAACCTTAAATACTAAAAATACCATAAACCTTGATACCTATGATGATATCCCTCCCAATGTCACCAAGAGTGTCACTTATTTTAATGGGGAAGGTACTATCACCCAAAGTGAACACATTAGAGACATATCTAACTTTAAAAATTTCCATAATATCACAAAGATTAACTTAGAAATCAGATTGATTACCATGTCTCTTAAGGGAAAACACCTTGAATGTTATAGAACATTGTCAGTAGGATGCATTACTACATGGGATGAATTGGGGGAGTTGTTGAATCAAATATTTAAAGATAAAAGTGATCATACATCACTTATCCATCAAATGAATGTTTTACAAAGAGGGCCTAAGGAATCTATGCATGATTTTATTGAAATGTTCCAAAGGACATGGAATATGTTTCCACCTCTCATAATACCCCTTGTTAGTTTTGTTTTCCCAACCTATCTTAGAGTTATTGGGACTGATATAACTATCATGATATAGTCCATTAGAGGACATAATTTTACTGATGCCTATGATGTGGCTATTAGAGATGAGAATGGTTTGATATAAGCTATTAAAATCCTTCCAAAGGTTTCAATTCATATCTTACCTAACATGACTACTACTCCTCCAAGCCTTTCTCTAATTCCAAATCCAAATAACAAGTCTAAATCTGCTCCAAAGAAACCAAAGGATGAAATTGAGTGGAAAGAAAAATATATGGTTTTATAAGCTTTAACTAGGAAATTAAATCAACATATTGGAGATTACCAAAACCCCTATTATTACCCTCCACAAGTAAATATATTTCCAACTCAGCATAATGGTCAAGGGAGGGGACAAGGTCAACCTAATTTAAATAGGTCACCTAATGCCTACAATCCAAATTCTGCTCCCACTTTGAGAGCCATAGTTCTAATCCATAAATACCTAGTTCAAAGATAAGAATGGACAAATTCTTGGGGAAAGACTTAAGGTCAGTTAAGGAATGCTAATGATGGGGAAGTTCAATCTTTTATGTCTCAAGGAGGGACTAATCCTTAATTAACATTAGAAGATGATATATCTATGTTAGTTGAATTAAGTGGAGAGTATAGAAATTTAGGAGCAAGTTTTATGAAATACCAAATGGAGGATAGTTTTATTATATATCATATCACTTTAGTTGAAGTCAATACAAGGTTAAATAAGAGAACTTTGGGATATTTTAAAGATGTATATACAATTCCAAATTACCCCCCTTCAAGGAAATAAGGTATGGATGCAAATGTGGTAGCCTATACTAATATTTCACCTCTTTAAAATAAAAACTTGGGAAGGTGTTCAAACCTTCATTAACTCAAGCTCAAGGCAATTAATTGCCTCCAAGGATGAAATAAAAGGTTAGTGTAACCCATTTGAATATTATTGACTCCTTGAAGAACACAAAAATAAACATATCTATTTGGGAGGTACTCCACATGCCTGATCAAAAGGAGTTACTCTAAGAGTAGCTATCCTAATTCCATCTTTCTCCCCAACCAACAAAGCATATTGGTGTATCCCCTAATAATGAAACTACATATATTATTTAACCTTCCACCAAGTTTGAAAATCCCCCACCTTTCGATCTTATTCTCATTGTGAGAGATAAGTTGGTCCATAATTATATTATTCATAGTGGGTCAAGTACTTTAGTTATTGCCTAAAATAGTTTTAGATAAGTTGGGCTTGAAGTATGAACCTTATATAAAAGGAGTTTTACATATTGATGAAACTCCAAATAAGTATATAGGGTTCATCAAAGGTTTTAAAGTATTTTTGCATGACTTCCCAAGTCTTCCAATTCTACAAGACTTCACTACCAAGATAGGAGGGTATATTGCTTCTGATTAGTCCTTCTTAGATTTTAGAATGAGGTATAGAGCTAAAGTGATAATAAGAACACAACCATTGGCCTAACTCTACATTGAACCATATGTGGAAACTAGTTCCAATCTAAATTTCACTATCAATGAGCAAGAGGAACATGTCATAGATGATGTAGCATCTTTCAAAATTGAAGGTATTTATAATATCTTCTTATATAAATATGGTACTGAGACCTATGAGTATGATCCCTATTCTTTCATTAAAGAAATAAGCCTTGACACATATATCATTCATGATGATGGTGATGAGTATTCTGAGGTAAGTCTTGATATCTCCCTTACACAATATATAATGTGTAACTAATATATTCATATAGAGGATGATGATAAGTCTCCAAGTGTGATAAAGCATGGTAATGAATATGGTGCAATTATGCCTACACAAAATGAAGAAGTTCATGAGTGTGGTAGTCAAGAAGAAGAAGATGATCTATGAAAGTAGTTCCATGCCATAGTTTAAGAGTTTGAAAAATTAAGTGATCGAATTATTATTCCTAAAGAAAATGAGTTTAATAGTGAGGTCTTTGGTAGACTGTAATGAACATGAAAAATAATGTCAAGTCATTATCAAGTAGGATACAGTCTTGAAGGAATGTAACCAAGCCAAGGTAGAAGTTTGTGTGGTTGAAGATTAGCCTAGGCCTCAATCTAACATTGAATCACTTGTATATATGTTTTACCAGCAAGAAGACAAACATGAAGGATATAGACATCAATTACATCATGGCCTATATGAAGGTGAAGTTGAGAAAAATTTCATGACTCCTAAGGAGTAGATTGACAAGCATTAAATGAGCATGAAGGAGATAAAGTGGGTTGCACTATCAATCAAAATTAAAGAAGATATATAAGGACCCTTCAAAGGAGTTTCAAGTGGTGTAATTGCATCTAGAATAGGTCCCATGAGTGGTAAGTCCTTTGATCATATTCATAAGAGAATTTTATTTGATAAACATCCATCATTTGGTGACTTGTTCTCATGGAGCAGTTGTGACTCAAGAAACATTCTATTTGACCCTAGTTGAAGTTAGAAGAAGTGTTTCATCACCTCAAACATGTTTTTAGTTATGTATATATTAGGTTAGGTGTGTTGTTTTGAGTCTTTTTTGTGTGGTTTCCCTAAATGCCTTTGGCATAATGTGTGTTTGCTTCTTGTTGTGTGTTTGGTGTGAGTTTGAAGTCTTAATAAGGGATATCAGTTTCAGATTGTAGCATAAGAGTAAATCCATTGCCCAGTGGAAGGATAAGGCTATTAGTCTATTAGCATTATAGGCATGCTACTCTTATGAATCATCAAGAATGCTGACAAAATTTTGACCCCAAGTCAAAATTGGTCACCCCATCTAGGTTCAAACTTCATAGGGTTGTCAGAATATTTTCATATTATTGTTATGGTCTTAAATGGTTATAAATAGTTCCATATGGTCATATTTATCCTTGTTTATCATTGTCCAAAGTTTGGTCTTATGTTCACTTTTTTACTCCTAAGGGTCAATCTCAAGGTCTTGGAATTGTCAAACATGTTCAAAGGTTTGGTATGTTTTATAGTCATTATAAAAGGTTATTTATATGTCATTAAAGTCATATTATCATGAATTGACCTTTTAATATGTTATATTGTGCTACAATGATAATTTGGCCAACTTTTGGCATATTTAGAGGAGTTTCACATACTATTATAAGAATTGAACATATAAATAAGATTTCCTATGTACCTAAAAATCTGTAAACTTTAGCCAAAATACGCTTACATAGTTTATTTTTTCTTAACAATAATAATTTATGGAATTAATTAACATTTAACTTGAAAATAAATTTATAATAGTAATTTTACAAGTATATAAAGGAGACACCATTCAAAAATAAAAGAGACAATTAACACATGCAATTGTTAATGGAGTTCACCCAATTTGGGCTACATACATGGGTCCTACTCAAAGGTATAATTTATTGATTATTGATGCAAAATTTATTTATACATCACCTTATCCCTAGTAGGGATTCTCGATCTATAAACAATGGTTTTGATGCCACTAGCTCTGGCTCTAGTAATTGGCTTTGGATCTTAGCTCTAGATCTTAGCTCTTAGCTCTAGCTCTTGGATCTTATCTCTAGATCTTGGCTCTTGGCTCTCAGCTTTGATTATTCTCAAGTCTAGTGTGTTATTTTTCACACTATGATTGTGATTACAAATGACCCCTTCAAACCCTTTATATAGGTTCATAGGTCCACAAAAGGTGGGATTGGATGATTATCCTTTCTAATTTTAAATAATATTCATAATTATCCCAATATAATTATTTTTGGGATTTAACATTATCCCCTTTTTAAATAATAATGGGATTAATATTTATATCCACACTTTTTTTTATGAGATTTATATTATCCCACTACAATTTTGTATGAAATTTTGATAATATCCCACATATTTAATTTTTTGGATTCCACATAATTATCAAAATACCAATTAATTATAATATGTGAGGAATGGGTGAATTAATAAGCCATAAGTTGGCCTAGGTTGTGGGTTTTTTATCCCACTAGAAATTATTTTAGACATCTTTAAAAATTTCTTTCTTTACCTTTATAATTCACCTTAGCCAAATGTGTCAACTAAAAATTTGTGGACATGTATCATACTAATTTTTACATGTGCCATCATTTAATTGGTCCATATTTCCATGTCATCACTTTTATCGAGTTTGACCACAACTTTGTCTGGTCATAACTTTTGCATACAGACTCAGAATTGGTCCATTCAAAATGCGTAAAAAATCTTGAAATGAGATCTAAAAAATTTTAAACATTATATTCTAGTTGATTTTGGTATTTTGAACACATATTGACTCGATTTGACCAACTTGACTGGAACTTTGACCAACTGCACTAGGAGCATACGAGCTCTATTTCTGAAGTTCCACATATTGTTAGAAAGGTATCAATAGGCCCTAGACAATGGTACATGTTTTATTATAATTTATGAAATTTT
Organism: Torreya grandis; assembly: GCA_037957365.1. Classification (NCBI taxonomy): domain Eukaryota; kingdom Viridiplantae; phylum Streptophyta; class Pinopsida; order Cupressales; family Taxaceae; genus Torreya; species Torreya grandis. Next base: position 46,809 of record JARHVA010005099.1, on the reverse strand, counting down.
AAAAATTTACCATTAGATCACTTAATTTCATATTTGGGTCATATAATGTTAGGGATGGTTAGAGACTGACAAAATCTATATTTCGACACCTAAACTAAGCAAAATGACACTTTATAAGCACTTTTGGGCATTTGTATGTAATTAAAAAATTATTTTTTAGTTTTAAATGTTTTTAAAATTTCCCTTTTGATCCCCTAGATCATTCTATAACTCTATACCAAGTTTCAAGCTGAATAGTTACTTCAGTCACTCTTTCTCCTCCATTGTTGCCTTCACAAGCTTAGGAAGGCAAATTTGAAGTGAATGATATGACCATGAGGGGGAGATTTAGAAGATAAAAATTTGGAAATTTTTATGGTAATATTAATATTTAAATAAGTTTCATTGTATTTAAAATTCATGGCCCCTTATGAAAATTTTCTAAGAGTGACAACATGTTGCTATGTCCCATTCATCCAAGCAGGGTTTGTTCTTACATCCATTTCTCTACTTCAGAATTATATAGAGAAGAATGGTATTGAGGTATGTTTCTATAGGTAAAAAATATCCTTTAAATGGTGGTTTCATTAGTTAAATAATCTATATGAAGTGACTTATATTAGAAGAAAAGTGTCTTGATATACAAGATATTTTAGTCAATCTTACTGCAAGTTTTGGTTATCCTAAGATATATATCATATTCAAAGGTTAAAATGACTCAAAATTCATAGAGGATACCTAAAATTAATTTATTACATGTGATATTTTTTTAGATGTGATTATTTTCCATATTCTCTAAGTGTGATGCTCTTTGGGGACATGGTCTATGTTATGCAGTGCACTACATGTTTGATTGTCAAAATTGGCTCAAATACCAATGATATAACATAGTGGAATATTTTTAGATAATATTTCACTACTATAAGTATATAAATATGAAGATAATAGTATAAATACACCTCCAATGAGATTCACAAGTGTTTTCTCCCATATATAGGCCTGCACAAACTATAGAGGTAGTTTGAAGATGCCATGATGGTGGATCAAAAATTATGAGCCATGGAAAGATCTTCTAAATATTTTTATAGGTTTTAACAAGATTTTTAAAGCATGATTAAACTCATGTAATGATATAATACAACACACAGACCCTATATATGGGCTAACTACAAGTACAAGTCTGTACAAGTTGTGAGGTGAGTTAAAGATGATATGAGGCATTGTTAGAAGGCCTATAGGCCATTGAAAGAATGAAAACTTAATGGGAAAAAATTTATAGTGATATTAATATGTTGAATTATCCCAAGGACCCATAAAGATATCTTAATATCTTATGAAATTAAAATATGCCTATAGGCCCTAGGGATATATGTACTCATTGTAAACTTAGGTTCATTGCTTTCTAAATAAGAAAGAACAAACCACATAGGAGATTCAACTTCAATGAAAATGAAGATAGTATAACCAATCATTGGATAGTACCTAAGTGACTGGAGAATCAAGAAAAGGGTCTGATTGAGCTAAGTTAATAGAAGTAAACCTACAGGTAGAGTCTATAATGAACAAAGATAATTCAAAGAGTAAAGTTGTTTGTATCTCAAGTAGAGGGATCAGATGAATGTGTTGAACTACAAAAAAGATAAAATATCTTCAGTACCAATGGAATTATAAGTTGGTTAAATTTAATAAATAGATTCTCATAAGTCCTAAATCAGAGATAATTATCTACAATTAAGACCAATAGATAGTTATAGAGAATGATTAGAATTTTAGAGATTGAAGTCTATGAGAAAGTAGAGTGGAGTTTAAAAACAAAACCTTGAGTTTGATCTACCTCTTGAGATAACAAGGGATGAACTAAACCTAGGTCTAATTTTTGGAAGAAAGATGACTAGCAGGGCGAATTAGTCTTTAAAACATTTACTTCAATTCAAATTTAATAATTCATGAACATTAATTCAAGCATGTAAATCAAACAATGACTAAGCAACCATTCACATATGCATGAAACATAAGAACACAAGATAGAAAAACTTACATGTGAGAAACCCTCAAGGGGATGAAAACACATTAATATATAAAAATGTAATATATTATTATAATATAAAAACTAATATTTAGTGAAGCACCCACTTCACATGGATCACTAACTTAGCTAAGCTTTAGAAAGTGCCAACTTATAAGGAGGCACGAACCCCCTAGATGACTTAGCACCAAATCAAACACATAAAAAAATTGATCACCTTTATAATACATTTTTTCTCATACAATAGATGATGATCTCCTTCCTCAACTTTTCATAGACTATTATCCTTCTCAAACTGGCCTCTAGCCTTCTTCACTCAACTATCCCTCTTCTTAACTTGATTAGGTCATATGACCTTGATCTTAATATTTATAACCTATGTAAAAACATCATCAATGATCCTATTAACTCCTATATTTTTATATAATACCTTATTCTACTCACCAATATTTTATCTTGTTCACTTACACTCTTCTCTCTACAATAGGCCTAAAAATGCTTAGTATTTATACAAGTCATTTGTTCATATTATTCTTAGTTGGTAAAACATACCATCTTAGGTCATACATGAAATTTATATTATTACATCTCATATAAATGGATCAAAAATTATTTGAGTCCCTTTAGGCCTGACCTATCTTAATTAGGCCTTATCTCATCTTTAGGTCTCATAGAGACCTAATCCCATTAGGTCTGTTCTAGGACACGTTACACTTTGTATTCATTGGAACACTTATAAAATACAAAACTGGTAGTAAAATATAATAAAAAACTAAAATATATCCATTTTTATATCATCTAGGATTCATAAAACTTTTTATCTCAAACCACTACTTGGAACACACCAATAGTACTGTTTATATTAGGCATGTGCATAATCAAAAAGTCTATTTTAGAAAATTAAAGTATAAAAATATTTTAAAAAAAAACCATGGTAATATATAAAATATATATTACCTTATAAACATAATCATATTATTTATAATTCACATATGAGGTTATAATTACACAAATGCTTATCTACATGTAGCCACTCAAAACCACCAACTAGCCTCAAAATAGAGTCTTGGAAACTTGAACATGTGCCATATGAAAGAACATAATAAATGGATTCCAATAAATTAAAATGATCCTAAAAAATCATCATAACAACCTTTAAAAAATATCATTGTCTCTAATGTCAATTAACTGTCTTGCAGACCAATTTGTTGATCCTCTCTCTCTCATACCTTACTCAGCCAGACAAGCCATTTTGGCTTCAATGTTCCAACCTTTTACACTGACTTAAAAGCTTATAAAAATAATGGATAGGTAATTAAATTACCAAAAATAAACATCATGTGAAATTTATACATAAACTCATGACATAAATTCTCAAACTCATCACTCCAACTTATTTGCCTATAACTACCAGTTTACCTTAAAGACTAGTCTTGGTGAAAATGACCTTCAACACCTATATGACCAACTTTAGAGACTTTAAATGAATTTATATGATATTATTATATAATTAAATAATATTATGTATAAATATACCATGATCAAAATACAATATTAGACTTACAAACCAATCTCATAACCTTACACTTTCACTGTCTCATCTGCATTAGATAGGTCAAGTTATAAGCAACATTTTCATCATATCCACTGACCTCAAAAACATGTACCCAAAATTAATATGTATTAAATTTATTTAAAATATCTCCATGTAATTTTATTCATCCCTAGTCCATGATAACACATCCTTAATCAACTTCTCACTTCTACCTAGTTTTTTCGTTGTCTACACCATTAGACTTATTAGTAATAAATTGTATTAGATATCCAGTTTAACACACTTGAGTTCTATAATATGATAATAAAACACCATGGGAATTAAATACATGTATAAATCTTCAAATTTCATCTATTTGTAAACTTTGACTTAGTCAACTTTGATTGCTACAATAAATCTCTGAGAAATAAGGTCTTTCCTATAGGGTCCACTCATTCACCTGACAAAATAATCACACTTGGAGGTGCCTAGGAGAGTTTGATACAAACATAAAATCAATTAAACATCCATAAAAATACATTTTTATCACTTTAGAACAAATTATTTCATCTTGGGTCACTATTATGGTTCTTTGAGGGTTTAAACCATCTTCTAGTCTTAACGATCATTCATAAATATTATCTCCTCATTCCATAAAATAATGCCTAAAACTTTGAGCTAGGAACCTTAAATATATACCATGAAATTATTGGGTTCCCATGCAGAGGTTACATGTGCCAATGAACACTTGAAAGTCCTCAAGTTGAGAACCCTTCATTTTATGTACTCAAGAGACCTCAAAACACTTTTTCATGCCTTATTAAATTTTTTACTTGAAACTTGATAAAAATACTTGAATAAAAATGATATACATATATAAACACTTAATTTTCCATAATTTCCTTGGAAACTGATCATGATACTCCATCTAGCCACCATATCTCTTTTTGCTCTCTAGGCCTTGACTTACAAGTCACATTAGGCCTTAAAACTAACCTTTTAACCACTATACAAGATATGAAAACCTCATATAAATTTCATAAAAGATACTACCATGATCAACCAATACAATACATTCTTCATATGCCTTAAAAATACCTTATGACACCTCATTAGGTCAAACAAGGTCTAGAACTAGTCAAGTTGCATGTTAGTACTTAAGGTCTTACTCCTGTAGGCTTACCTTGAAACTATTCTAAATTTTCCAATGCCTCAAATTAATGATAAATCAACCTAATATAGCCTCATATTCCTATATTAACCCATATCACTAGGCCATCATGCTCAAACCTTCTCACTAGGTCTTTACTAGTTATGACTAGTGCTATGACTAGGCTTCTTAAGCATTTGGAGCTTAAAAAATGATCTTTGAAACACTATTTGATGATTATAAATATTTATAAAATTCCTTAAATGATCATAAAACAATTTCATACTTCTAAAAATACTTCTCCATGCTCATCATGCACATGCTCATGATATGACTATGCTTGTTATGACCAGGCTTCTCAAAACACCTTATACTCAAAGACTAGTACTCAAAACATGCATACCTTGACCTAAAAATTGACATAAAACTCATATAATCATTATGTTTCCTTAAAATTATCTATTAATAGAGATACATTAGGTTGCCTTCAAATTCTTTCTTATCACATAGCTTCCTTTTCACACAAGCTCATGTCTCATAGGCCATTCACCATGCATCTTTACCAGATGCATATTGACATCAATGACATAAACCTTGACATAAAATGACATAAAAATTAACATTAATGACAACACTTCTCAACAAAATCCCATTTCTCATTTATATAAAAACATTCTACAAATTTCTCACTCTCATCTCCCTTCTTGAACTTTCTCCCCCTTTGACATTAATGAAAAAGGGTGTTTAACAAACTGCCATCTGAAACCATACCTTATTTCAACATAGGTTATGAATAATTTAAGGAAACATTCTCCCCAGTACTCTATACATATCTCATTAAAAAAAACTCAAATTACAAGACCATTTTAGCATAAATCAAGCTTAGTCAACAACCTGAATAACTCTCCCTCAAACCAACCATCCACCATGGATTTTCTAAATGTAGAGTGTCTCCATGAATCCTAATGGAGTAATATATTTACATAGAGTAATAAAAAATCACAATCTCGTGATATTCATATATATCCATTCTCTCACAAGACTGCATATCCTTCAGTATCCTTTTAGGATTGAATTTTAATATAGGTTTGACCTCTTTATCAACCATGTGATCATAATTATGAGCTGACAAAAGACATTCCTGACTTGATTTCACATCTGAGATATGCTCTACCACAAAAAATATTTAACTTGATCTTTTAGATTGATTATGACTCATATTTTCTATCTTTTGTTTGCATACATTCATTTGTCTTCTTTCTTGCACTCTAAGGGATTCAAATGTCCTATTTTGACTTGATGACCTTCTAACTCTTTTAGGATAGAATCTTGAAATGTGTCCTACCTTATGAAAATTTTAAAAACCAAATTATACATACCATTTGACTAATATGAATTATGACTCATTTAATAGTCCCATTAATACTCATTTTGGAGGGTCTTCTACACTCTCTTGCTCTATGACCAAACTAACTACATACAAAACAATAACCATTGAATGAACTGGCATACCTCATAGCATTAGGTTGTTTGATAGGTATTTTCACATTTACCTTCTTGTTTTCAATAGTTTTTTCCTTGACTTGAGATAACTCCTTTTGGTCTTCTTTGAAACCAAGACCTGTCTTATCACTTATAGACTTTTGACTACTCAAGATATCATATAAAACCTTAGTGTTATTGTCAAACTTCATAAAGGTACTTACCTTACTATATTATTAATTCAAATAAAATTTCAAGGATTACACTTTAGTTTAATACCTAATGTATTCTTCCTATTTAGCCTTTAGTTTGCATTGACTATCTCCATATGTGATTCAATTTTATTTTTGATCTCATCATACTCCTTGGAAGTGTTGCTTAGTCTCTCCTCAAAAAAGCTAATATAATTTTCATAGTCCTTAAATAATGATATTAGTTTGTGATTATTTGTCCTTTGAAACTTCAACTCCTTTAGATAACTTTCTAACTCTACCTCACGGTTGAGTGTAGCTTCTTTTTCATCTGATTATACATCAACCATAAGGATTTTCTCATTTTAGTAACCCTCATTGTTTGATTTTATGTCCATGAACAAGGTTTTCTTATTGTCATGTTTAGGTTCATTACTTCCACCATCACTATCAGATTCAATTGAGTCACTTACATCAGAAGAGTTATCTTCTTTAGTGTAAAAGCTTTTTTTATTCTTGAATATTCCTTTCCTACCTTTATGCTTCCTAAACTCCTTGTTTTTATCAAGATTATAGGCCTTCTTGTCATCTTCATCATGTTATTCATTATGCTCAAATTTATCCTTGTTAGGAAACTTGGATGCAAAGTTGCCAATCTTGCCATAGTTCAAACACTTGAAGGGAAACTTACCTTACCTAAGTGAAACATCAATTTCCTTGCAAACATGGATGTTAGTTGATCATCACCAAAATCTAAACATTCCTCATATTTTATATTCTTGGATTTTGACTTCTTCTCAAATTTGAAATCTTATTCCTTCTTAGGAGGTCTTTCTTCATTAGTTCTCATCTCATCGGCAGTCAAAATGCCATGAAGCCCATCCATCTCTAGCTTGTCCAAATCTTACAGGTCTTCTACTATAGACACCTTAGAGTCAAAAATATGAGTTAGTTATCTCAACACTTTTTGAACAATAGTATATTATTTGAATTTTTATCCTAATACTTTCATGACATTGACAACTTCATCAACCCTTAATAGGTAAGATGCAATGGTTTTATCTTCATTTATCTTCAGGATTTCAAACTATCTTTGGTGGGTCTATAACATGACCATATTCACCTTGGTATCTCCTTCATAGATAGTGTTCAATTTGTCCCATATATCTTTAGTTGATTCATAGTTCATTACCTTCACAAGCTCTACCTCTGATAGTCCATAAATAATGGCATTCATTTCCTTGGAGGTGTTTTCACTAGCCTTCTTACCTGCTACATCAATTGGTGGAATATGAGGAATACTATAGCCATCCAAAACTGATTGCCAAATATAATGACCTTGAGACATTAAATATATCTTCATACTATAATTATAGAAGGCATAATTTTATCCATTAAATAACAAAGACTTACTGCTAGAGAAACCACCTTGATCTTGTTGACTAGATATCTTTGATTCTAAGATCTCCTTTAGGTTTTTAAACGTACTTCAAAGGACCATGCTCTAATACCAAAATTTTTAATTAAGATTACTAGGGTATGAATTATTATTTAAAACCTTTAATTCAATTCCACTTTAATCATTCATGAACATTCATTCAAGCACATAGATAAAATAATGAGTAACCATTCACATATGCATAAAACATAAGAACTTAAGATAACACAAATTATATGTCAAAAAACCTTAAGGGGATGAAAAACCACTGATATATACAAATGGAATAAATTAATATAATACAAACACAAATATTGAGTGAATCACCCACTTCACATGGAGTACCAACCCCAACTAGCTAAGCACCAACTCAACTAGGCTTTATTAAACACCAACTTACAAGGAGGTACCAACCCCTAGATGATTCAACACCAAATAAAACACCTAAAAATATTTATCACCTTAATAATAAATTGTTTCTCATATAATATATGATGATATCCTTCCTCATATTTTCACACACTTCTATCCCTCTCAAACTGGCTCTACCCTTCTTCGCTCAACTAACTCTCTTATTGACTTGATTAGGTCAAATGAACTTGATCCTCATATGTAGAACCTATTTCAAAACCTCATAACTGATCCTATACAATAATTTTTTGGTCTATGATATCTTCTTCTACTCACCAATATTTATCTTGTTCACTCTCACTCTTCTCTCTACAATAGGCCTAAAAATGCCTAGTATTTATACAAGTCATTTGTTCATATCCTTATTAGTCAGCCACACATCCTTACACTCTTATGTCATCCATAAAATGGATATTATGAAATATAATATACATTTATTAAATGGTTTTTGAGTCCATTTAGGTTTTACCTATCTTAATTAGTCCTTATCTCATCTTTAGTTCTCATAGAGACCTAATCCCACTAGGTTTGTTCTAGGACATGTTACACTTTGTCTTCCTTAAAACACTTAAAAACTTCAAAAATGGAAATAAAATATCATAAAACACTCAAATATATCCATAATTATCTCATCTAGGCTTCATAACACTTTCTATCTCAAAACACTATTTAGAGCACGCTAATAGTACTATTCATATTATGCTTGTGCATACTTAGAAAGTCTATTTTAGACAATTGAAGTATAAACATTATTTTGAAAAAAAACCATGCAAATAATTAAATATAATATATATATATATATATATATATATATATATATATATATATATATATATATATATATATATATATGAAATTAGAAACATAATCATATTATTTATTCTTCACATTTTAGGACAAAATTACACAAACCCTTATCTATAAGTAAGCCACTCAGAACTGCCAACTAGCTTCAAAACATGGTCATGAAAACTTGAAATTGTGCCATATAAAAGAACATATTAAATTAATTAAAATACATTAAAATTATATAAAAACATAATAAAAATAACCTTAAATAAAATATCATTATTTTTAATGTTAATTATTGGTCTTACAAACCAATTTGTTGATCCTCTCTCTCAGACCTTACTCAACCATACAAGCCATTTTAGATGTAATGTTCCAACATTTTACACTAACTAAAAAGATTATAAAAATCATGTATATGTCAATAAACTCTAAAAATAAACATAATGTGTATTTTATACATCAAATCATGGAATATATTCTCAAACTCATCACTCTAACTTACTTACCTAGAACTGCCAGTTTACCTTGAAGACATATCATGGTGAAAATGACCTTCAACACATGTATGAAAATTTTTAGATAATTTAAGTTAATTTTTATTATATTATTATATCATTATAAAAATATAAGATATAAATATACCATGATAAATAAAAAAAATTGGTCTTGTAGACCAATCTCATAACCTTACACTTTCATTATCTCATTTGCACTAGATACGTCAACTTATGAGAGACATTTTAATCATATCCAATAAACTCAAAAAAATATATCCATAATTAAAATGTCTTAAAATTATTGAAAAAACTATAAATTTACTTTTATTCATCCCTAATCCATGATAACACATAATCAACTTCTCACTTCTGCCTAGTTTTCTCACTATATGCACCATTAGGCCTGTTAGCAATAGGTTATCTTGGATGATCAGTTTATCACAAATAAGTGATATAAAATAATCATAAACTAACATTTAAATTAAATACAAGCCTCAATATTTACCCTTCATCCATTTGGAAACTTTGACTTGGTGAACTATGACTATTATAATACATCTTTTAGAAATAAGGCCTTTCTTATAGGGTCCACTACCTCACCTGACAAAAAAATCACACTTTGAGGTGCTTGGGAGAGTTTAATAAAACATAAAGTCACTTATATATCCACACCAATCCATTTTTATCACTTTAGAACAAATTCTTTCATCTTGGGTCACTACTAAGATTCTTTGAGGGTTTAAATAATCTTTCAGTTTGAATGACCATTCATAAAGCTTATCCCCTCATTTAATAAACTAATGCCTATAAATTTGAGTTAGTAAATTTTTCCATCTACCATGAATGATGTAGAGGTTACATGTGCAAATGAACACTTGAATGTCTTTCTCTGATTGAGAACCCTTTATTTTGTGTACTTGAGAGACCTCAAAACACTTTTTCATGACTTTTACTTAAAATTTTGACCTAAAAATTGATAAAAATACTTGAAACAACATGAAATACCTATGAAAACACTTACTTATCCATAATTTCCTTAGAAACTGATCCTGATACTCCATCTGGCCACCATCACTCTTTTTGCTCTATAGGCCTTGAAACTAACCTTATAACCAATTTCAAAGATATAAAAACCTAATATACATGTAATTAAACCTCTTACCATGCTCAAACATTGTGATACATTATTCATATGCCTTGATAATACCTCATGACACCTCATTAGGTCAGACAGGGTCTAGAACTAGTCTTGTTGCATGCTAGGACTTAAGGTCTTACCCCTATAGGATTACATTAAAACTATTATAAGTTATAAAATACCTCAAATTCATGACAATTAACCTCATACATCCTATTATTCCTCTATGCACCCATCTCACTAGGCCATCATGCTCAAACCTTCTCACCAGGTCTTTACAAGTTATGACTACTGTCATGACTAGGCTTCTCAAGCATTTGGATCTTGAAAACTAATATTTGAAAAACTATTTGATGATTATACATATTTATAACATGAATTAAATATCATCAAATAATTTCATACTTATAAAAATACCTCTCTATGCTCATCATGTACATGCTCATGATATGACTATGCTTGTTATGACTAGGCTTTTTAAGACACCTTGTACTCAAGGACTAGTACTCAAAACATGCTTACCTTGACCTAAAATTTGACATAAAACTCAGAATAATCATTATGTTTCCTTAAAATTGTTTATTAATTGAGAGACATTAGGTTGAATTCAAATTCTTTCTTATCACACAAGCATACAAGCTCATGTCTCACAAACCATTTACCATGCATATTTACTAGATGCATCTTGACATCAATGAAATAACCCTTGAAATAAAATTACATCAACCTTGACATTAATGACAACACTTCCAAAAAATAATTCTACAGACAACATTAATCACCTACAGGCTTGATCAATTTAGATAAGGAACCATCTTTAGTATCATAAGGGATGATAAGTCATTTAGGTATGAAATGAAAGTTTTTAGATAAGAAATGTTACCTTAACTTCTCTAACAAAGAAATGAAATTTTATAGTGATACCTCATAATTTAATCCAAGAAGGCATAAATGGTCTCAAAATTTCTTTTGGCATTAGTATACCTAATAGACAACACCTCAACACTTGGAGGAGACTAATAGGTTGTAAGATATTGAAGGTTAAATTTGTGTTTGGCACATTAAAATTTCTTGTTGAGTTCACTAATATTTTAGGGTCAAACATCCAAAGGAGTTTTAAAACCCTATAATCACTACCTATAACCAATCATAAGAGAAATTGAGTTTTGAGGCCCTCATAGGCATGGTTACACTTTGTAAATAAACACATAGGATGGTTATGAGTGGAAAAATATATCCATGGCCACCTCAAAGCCATACAAATAAGATTCATAGTCACTTTTTTATCTTAGAACTTGCTCACTCCTTTGGTAAGGGGCAATCATGAGACCAAAGGGTTTGTTTGGACCTAAAAAACAAAACAAGCATGTCAAACCCCATGACAATATCCTTGAGATAATACATAAATATAGATACGATTTCAATACACTTTCAAGTTTCACAAACATCAATTTTCAATCCAAATGCCCTTAAGGGTTCGCAAGTAGGTGACAGGCCTATAACCCCAAACCCCCTGACTAGTACACCAAATGATATAGTGGATTGATAATTATTTATAAATCATGTAGAATCATGAGAAAGGTTATTTTTGAGGTGTTTTAATCCCTATAAGAAATGGGATAGAGTTTTGAAGCCCAAAACTCAGATTAGACCTTTTCAAGTTCAAGAGAGCTAAGTCTGCCACCCAAAGAGTAGTTTCACACATTCACACCATATATCACACTTTTAATTGGAATATGAGCCATTTTTCATAGGTTGGGGATGTCATTAAATAATTATTTACAAGTGGAATAAGTCCAATTTATGTTTGGTGCTTAAAGAATGATTGTTAAGACCCCAAATAGGTCTTAAACCTTCTTAAAACCTTGATAGTGAATAGGAAAAATAAATGGGCCTATAAATAAAATTTAATTCCATATTTTTATCCTAAAACCTCATTTATTTTGTTTAATAATCCAAGGAGGTTATCCACATGTACTTTGTCTATATTGCAGTTGTATGAAATGAAATGTATTTAGTGTTTAACATGTTTTTTGGTGTTTTGTAGATGTTATGAAAAAGGGAGAAGTTAAAAATAATTAAATTAGGTAATTTTTAATGTTTAATAACTATTAAAGTCAAAAAATATTCATATGAGATTTTGGAGGTGGTCAAATAAGGTTCATTTTTCAAGGCAATCTGAAAAAGGCCTAAAATGAGACTAGGTGGTAAGGTCATTTCATGGTTCTCATACTTAAATAGGGTATAAAGACCCAAAAAATGACATGGAGGTTAATTATAAAATATTTAATGTGAATAAAATTATTTTTGGTGTTTTAAAATGTATGTTCTAAGTCTAGAACAAGAAAATAGGGTTCTAGGTAAGGAGGCCTAATTGAGGCCTAATTAAAGAGAAAGAAAGGCATACAAATGGACTTCCACTCAGAGTCAGAACATTAAATTTGACATTAACATGTAAGGACATAATTTTTCCTATAATATTATATATTTTTTTCATTACTCTCCATACATTATCCTACACAAGGATGTTTACAAGTTTTTAGGGTTACAAGGAAAATAGGCCTAGTGAAGGCTTGAGGAGAAAAATAAAGTCTTAGGAGTTTTTATAGGATAAAAATGGTTTATTTAAAGTATTATAACATATTTTAAGACCATAAATGGATATATAATGACTTTAAGAAGATGAACTTGAGTTTTGGGCCACTTGGACCAAGCTAGGCATGGGAATGAAGTGTTTCAAGACACTTATGCACATGAATGATGAAATATCAGAAAAGAGGAGTTTATTAAGGAATGATAGGTGTAAAATTAGTTTTTATGAAGGAATTAATGGATAATTAATGATTTAAAATCCCATTTTCACTCTCCTTATGTAAAGAAGGGAAGTTTTTAAGATGCTAGTCAGGGTGTCAAGCTAGGTTGTAACTCCTATGCCACATGGAGGGTTGAATAATATTCAAGAGTGAGACACATGGATTTGGATGTATATTAATGAATATTACATAACCCCATTTATTTTTTTAACTCAAATGGACACTTATCAATCTTATTATACTATGCCCCTCTCTTTTCACACTTTTCTATATAAGCAACCACTTTTGGCTTTATAATGAGTCCACATCTGGTATGGCAAAGCCATGATAGTTTTATTAATATTTTTAACTTTCAATGAAATATTTAAATATATTTTTTATTTCTCAAATTATTTTCCAAGTGTGTAGAGTAGTGCATAGTTGAATGACAAGTGATAATCATATATCTTTGTGTTCACCTTACTCTTTCATGTTTTGTGTAAGTAGTGTACTCTCTAATAGGTCACATGAAGTGAAATTAGTATTATTGTATGTATTTAAGTGTAAGTAAGAGTAATAGTGTCTACAATCAGACCTCTTTTTTATCCACCTTGATAAATGCATTTCATCTAGCCTCCATGTTGAAATACTTATGTTAGAGAAACCTTGGATGTTGAGATCAATTTTGTGAATCACCTTTCATAGTATAAGTTCATGGTAGTATTACAGAGTTAGATTTAATGCATTAACTAATTATGTTAGGTTCATTTCATGTTTATCTATCCCTTTTCATCCCAACAAGTTAGTAACATAGGTGATGATCTTAAATAGACATATCAAGGGATATAACTCTTTAATTGAGAGGTTTACCCCTATTATAGATATCCCATAGGTCTAGGGGTAATCCCATTATTTTACTCAATTTAATTAGTATTGAGTTACATCTCCAAGGGTGAAAAATTGAGTGACAATAGGTCTAATGAGTCAAATGTATGCACACATCTCCAAACCCAAGAAAGGGTCCAATGAGACAATCAATGAGCATGTACTTTGGTATAATACTATTATAAATAAGATGATTAAAACTATGGATGGAAATGAATTTAAGGAATATTAAATAGTTTTTTTCTTATGTCACTCCATGAGTATATGATATTCAATAAAATCAAGTCTTTAGATGATCTATGCCATATAATACAAGATCAATAATTAAAGACCATAACTTTAAACAAAATAAAATATGCACCTAATGCTCTAACAACTTCAACAATGAATTTTTAAAGAAAAAGCTAAAAGATTAAATATAGTGAATATAAGAATGAGGCAAAGACACTGATTATTACATTATCACAATCTAAAAAATCAAAATCTCTTATTATCTCCAAAGAATAAACATTTTTCACAATTAACTCAACCTCCTCTTGTGATAATACAAAAAATACTTGATTGAAAATTCATATATCTCTCTCCACCACACAATTTTTATGTGACTAGGTATATGCTAAAAAATTATGATATCAATGCATACTACAATTATTATTAAAATATTATACATCCTAAAAACACATTATTCAATTTAATGAATAATATATAAGTTATTATTGATGAAAGCAATATTGAGCTAAACACACCTACAAAGTAGTTTATACTAAAATAAAATTAGAATTATAAATTGAAAATATTTAGTGAATAATTTTCTAAGAACTTGACAACATAAACTAATGATAATTTTGAAGTAAATATTATATATAATTCACATCCTCTACTTATGACATATAATCACCCATTATATGGAATTATTGGTACACTTAAAATAATATCACCATTGAGACCCATGATTGAATTTGATGATAGTGAGATTGTTGAGGATGATTTAGATCTCCACAAACTATTCCTATGGGATTACATTAATAATCAACATGTATGCAATGTCATGGTTGAAAATTGTTCAATATTTATTTTGGTACAATGACAATTATTATTTCCATTAGATACACAAAATTATATATAATAAACTAAAATATTTATTAATGGATTCAATGGAAAAATACATGACACTCTCAAATACATTATGCTATCTATTTAAGTGGGCTCTGTTATTGTGGATACTTCATTCCTAGACTTATCAAATAATAGGGTATTAGATATGTTGTTAGGATGTCTATGGATACATATCCATGCAATAACATAAATAGTGCATCAATGTATCAAGTATATACATTGCAATAAGGTAGTCATAGTTTCAAGGATTTGATATGAGTACCCTCTTAGGTTAGTGGTATCTCCTCCTTTGACCCCATGAAAACCACAATTTATTGTCATACCTATTCAAGTCATTAAATGGTTCTATTAAATATACATATTCAAAATACTCATACACACTTAGTTCATAAGAAAGAGTTAACTCTCCTAAAAATCCAATTTTATAACAATCATCACATTAGAGAGCTATTCAAGACTTATAGACACCATGATTTGATATAGAACACACTAATATAATGCCATAAATAGTTTAACATGTTCCAAAATAAACACAAGTAATGATACGTTCTCTTAATATACAACATACCCCATGACATCATAGGAATTCTATATTTTTGCATCACACACTACATTACATGAGAAGTGATGATGTTAATTACATTACAATTTTTGATTCCTTCTCAAATTTTGATATACCTACATCTTCTATCATTCACTCATTTATATTTCATTATATGTGAATGTACTCCCCATGACTATCACATTAATGGGATAACTGGTTATAACCTTTTACATTTTCAAATATTAAAAAATATAAAAATTAAGAGTAGTAGATGTTGAGGATTGTGACTAAAAAAGTAGGAACTTGATGGATCAACATTCTTCTTTAGAGTGAGTTCTATATTTTTGATAATCACACCACTTCCCAGTCTTTCCTTCCTTTTGGTTCCAATTTTGGCCTCGTGTTTGACCTTCTTTGTCACTTTTCCATTTCAAAGGCTAACTCTTTGTATAACTATAGAATAAAATTTGAAGAATTTATAGTGATTGAGACAAAGTGAATGGATAATCTACATAATTTACATAGTTTTAGTAGTAAAAATGAAATTGAAGTTTTTAAAATTCAACTATCATTCACTCATTTATATTTCATCATATGCGAATGCACTCCCCATGACTATCCCATTCATGGGATTATTGGTTAGAACCTCTTACATTTTCAAATATTAAAAATTATTACATTAACACAACATATTCTTTATTACATGATTCAGATATGTTATTTTTTATATGACATATTATTTTAATACACAAATTAATTTCATGATATTTGAGTGTGATGCAGGATATACATTTCATACATAGACATATAGGTGTTAGAATTTTTATATATCTAGGGTCATTCCAATGTTGGGGAAATTATATTATATAAGTCACACTATCATATTTATATCTTTATAATAATTTTTACCATGTTGACCTACATTATTTTCTTACACATGTATTTCCAGCTACTCATATCTTACATAGTGTTACATGGATATGCTACTTTATTATGATGTGACATTGATATACATGAACAATTTAGTCTAGTTTTCACTTGTTATATGATTCATTGATGCTATTAATTTTTACATTATAGGTTAGTCATTACTTATTTAGTTCATGCAAACATTGGCCTTGTGTTTATAAATTTATCTTTTCCCTTGTTTGTGAAGTGTTTATGTCCTTTGCATGTGGTAGTTGACCTTATTTGGTGTGACATATTCATATCCCTCAATTATTGCTCTTGGATTTATTTTTTGTGATATATTTATGTCCCTTATCTATGGACCATGGCCTTACATGTGGCATTTCATGCTTATGAGTGAATTAATTAAGGATTGTTAACTAAGATTATTGAGTTTGTGGGTGCCATGATCTATATCACACTCCTCCCATTAATGTGTGGCATCATTATTTATATTAGGTACATCCTTAATTCATAGTATTATTTAGTTTTTATATCATTGATGGTTAATACTATTTAATTAAATTGATACATCTAGCTTGACAAGAGCCTTATATGCCCTACATTACATATGTTACATATATGGCTTAATGACATATACATTACTATGATGACATACTATCCATACATTGAAATAATTATATATGATGACATATTTATACATTAAATGCTAAAATTAACTCTTATCTTGAGATGAATGATTTTTAGGCTACATCCATCACCAGAAAAAAGGTGCATAGTAGTGGGCTTATGAAAGATACATAAGCCTCCATGAATAGAAAAATTTAATTTTGGGACATAATATAATATTTAGAGATTCATATAGGTTCAGATATATATATATATATATATATATATATATATATATATTCATATTCACATATTGGTAAATATTTTAGGCTCATATACCATGTTTTTAAACTCAAATTATAGATATATGAGATATCAAATACATATTTAGATACATCTGAGTGTATATTTCATGAAGGTGCACATAGTTTACAAGAATTAAAATTATAGTTTTCATATATAGATACATTTGATACATAATCTATTATATTTAACATATATATACATAGAATTTTATATCAATTGACATAGATTAAAAGGGAATGATATTGGTTCATTCACTACACACTATGATAGTTTATTATTGGCACTGATCCATGAGATGTGATACTAGTTAATGAACATAACAAATTTTGTAGTGAACACTAATATAATTTTTATTGGAAAACATAATTTTATGGAACTAAGAAATGATCAACTTTAAATCTATAATTATATATACATTAGTTAATTCACATTTTTGAGGTAATTTGGTTGAGGTTAAATTATGCTCAATGACATTGGCATTATTGTATCAAGCCCATTATGTGGCTCCCACTTTACCATATTGAGGTTCAAGATCAAATCTAGATTATTTATTTGACTTAGTGTGGTGGAGGTTTAGTAATGTTGAATAACCTTTATACTACTCTCATTCATGAGGGTTGGGGTATTATTATTCCCAACCCATGGTATTGTATTGTTATACAAAATTGTTATTTTATCACCCTAGATTCTCCAAATGGTTCAACAAGAGGAACAATTATCTAATGCTTCAACATAGAAACACCATCTCTAAAAATTTACATGGAAACATTATTCCACCTATATAGAGGTGTAATTATTCCTTTGATTTTAACTTATATTTTTTAATTATATTTTATATTTCATTATATGGACATTGACTACTACATGTACATCCTAGGGTTTCTTGAAGTAAGTTACACATTTAGATCCTTCTCCCCAATATAATTTTTTGGTACAAACTTAGGTATATATTCATCCTTTTAATATATTATGTGTATTGCATTTCAATATTATAATAAAAAGGGAGAATTTTTAGAGACACTAAAATATGATATTATAAATTTGAAATGTTAATTTTGACCTACCTTCACCCTATATGACTTGTGCATACATATATGAATCTTATTCTCTAGTCCCTCACATTCACATTATATCTATGGGTCTAATCCTTATAAGTTTATATCACTCACCTCAATAATTAAACTTGCCTATGCTAAATTAGTAAGATATCATACTCAGACATATTTAGATCATCAAATCAATATTCCTATCTTTCAAAGAGAATCATCAGTCTTAAATGGTGCCATATAGATATGAGTCTTGTTGTTAACCCTAAAATGATCAAATTACAAAAGTAAATCATTCCTATGGGTCAAACTATTTTCCTAGCATGTTGGTGGTGTGACAAATTACCCAAATAGATTCATATAAATAAAAATTAAGTTTAGGCTTATTGATATATTTGGAACTTAGCTAATACACATCTATACACTATTGCACATTGAGAAAACATAGCCTATTATTCCAAAATTAAATATTAATAAGTAAGATAAGTCATTATCCAAGTATAAAAACACTAAGTTAGGTCAAGATCAAATATTTTAAAGTTTTGAAAGATAGATCATTAGGTTCATTCATATGACTATGTGTAGAATATCTACATCATTGGGATAAAAATTGCATATTCACACTAAGGGGAAGAACTGCGTGTGGCCTAACTTACCTCTTTGAAGTATTTGATATATAGACAATGTTAAATAATAAATGATGGTTATTGGGGTTAAATAAACCCATTAAACTTCCCAATTTTTTTAAGGTTTGATCTCTTCATTAGTGGACCTAGTTTTTTGGATCAATGAGACATATTTTTGGATACTATGTGCATGTTTAGGCCTTATGATCAAACACAGAGCTGAAGAATAAACTAGTGAACCTCCCTATTTTGAAAAAAAAAGGAAAATTATAAAGGGACATAACCATCTATTTTAGAATGTACCATATAATGTTACTGACCTAAGACTAATGATACCATCTGACCACATATAAAGATCTATAAATTGAGTTGAATAAACTATATGATAGCTTACCATCTACCACCTATCTCAGTCTTGTAAAAAACATGATAAAGATAGTTATCTTATCCAATTTTTGTAATTTATATATTTATAAAGTGCAATAACCAAATTAATTTTAACCTATTACATTCAAACTCATACTTAATTTTCATATCTTATAATTTTAATTATACATATAGTTTTTTTATATCTTAATTAGGGTTAAAATCCATCCAAAATAGGGTAAAACATAGTCAAATGATATAAATATATGAATGAGGTACTTTTAGGGGGTAAACTCCACAATATTTCAATAATAACAAAATTCATAATATTATCCTATAATACTAACCATTACCTTTTATATATACCTTAATTAGGCTAAAAATACTCCATAGGCTGACACTACTATCAATATGAATATACATATATTATCATAATACTAAGTAAAATATTATTCTATCACTAACTTGATCACACATATACCAATACACATTAGCATTTAAAGGTGTAGTAGCTCCTTAGCCCTAATTATTATTTTTTACTAAGGTGGGTTTGTCTGCATGCATAAATTGGGTTGGATGCCTTATTTTTTGGGAAATGATACATGGTAACCATATAAATATCAACCAAAACCTAAAAATTCAAATCTTAAACTTGGATCACATCATCAACTTAATTAATGGAGTGGAAAATGTGTCCAACATACATTATCATCGACCTAGTCAAAAAATTATACCAAGTACAGGAGCAATGTAGGGAATAATTAACCATGTCAATGAAGTCAATGAGAAACATAAAAATATGAATAATAAGAGGGGAAAGGGGGAGTAGGAATTATTATAGAAAAAACAAAATAATTCCATGGTATGAATTAAGAAGGTAATAATAGTAGATGGTCATCAAAGAAATGTTGTCACTCAATTTTGCACCCTTAAAGAGGTAGTTCAAGCCTTCTCAAAGTTGAGTGAAACATTAGAATACCCATTGACCTATGGGTTTTATATAATAGGGGTAAACCTCTATATTGAAGGGATAATTCTCTAAATTTGTCTTTGATAGCTTATCACCTATACTGCTTGCTTGCTTGGATGAAAATAAATAGAGAAAACCTGAAAGGAACCTAATATAAAAAGATGATACAAAAAATTGATCTCCATTAGATTACCATATACTTACACTATGAAAGATGAATCATAAGAGTAGATTCAACATCCTAGATTGCTCTAACATAAGTGTTTCAAACATGAAGGTGATATGCATTGCACTTCTCAAGGTGAATGAATAAGAGGTGTGATTGTAACCACTAATGCTATTATTTACACTTAGAGACATACAAAGACACTAACTACACTTAATGTGACTTATTAGATATTATACACACAAAACATGAAAGAGTAAAGTGAAGATAAGGATATATGATTATCACTTGTCATTATACTATGCACTACTCACAGTTAGACAAGAAGTTATGAAATCAAAACTAGATTTTAATATTTATTCAAAGGTAACAACACTCTTAAAAAAAGTAGGGATTTACCATATTAGGTGTGGATCTTATAAATTTATCTAAAATTGGTTTCTTATATATAGAATGGTAGAGAGAGAGAGAGAGAGAGAGAGAGAGAGAGAGAGAGAGAGAGAGAGAGAGAGAGAGAGAGAGAGAGAGAGAGAGAGAGAGAGAGAGAGAGAGAGAGAGAGAGAGAGAGAGAGATGTTGGGGAATCCAAGAACAACACACCTATTCTGATCCCACTTGTTAGGATCTTTCTCCTCAGAAAGCACACAATATGATTACCAAATACAAGTAATTAAACATGCAGAATTATCCAAAAGTAACAAGTAACTAGAATTCACAAATAACACAGAATATGAGAGACAATACACAATCTTGTATTAATACTCATTCAAAAAAGAATACAATAAAGAAGATGCCACTTCTTCTTCCACCTCTCAGAAGCTTCCCACACCTCAAGTGTTTAGTAATTTTCTTCAAGAGTTCACTCTCCTACCAAAAATGGTCCCAACACACAACTCACACACAGAATTGGTGTTCACCTCCAACTAGTCAGTAATAACCCTGTAAGTACACAAGTACTCAAAGTACTTCAAGTAGTTCTCCCATAAGCTTACAACAACCTACAATTCAAATGATCATACTTACACATGTAGATCTTCAAACATGGCCTTGCACACCTACTGACCAAGATCCTAGAACTGGAAGAAATCCTTTTCTTGCCTTCCTCTATTTTCTCATAATTACAATACATGCCAATGGGTCTATAAATAGATCCCATACTTAAATAATAACTTAGACTCTTAGTTTAGTAATAATAGACACGTAGATCAAGACTCAAAATAGCCTTTACATGTAAACAATTGATTCAACGAACTAACTATCCGTGCAACGAATAGTTCTGGAACCACCACAGGCGATCGACATCAATCCCTATCTGCCTGGTGCTGATCGATGTTGGCCGAATCCCTACTGATGCCAATTGCCTTCTACATTCATCATCACTGATGTCGATTACACTACCGATGCTGATACTTCTAGAACTCAGCAACCTCTCCATGTCTTCATAGTTGAAGCTTTTAGCTCCACAACCTAACAATCTCCCACTTGGAGATAAATAGCTGCAACTATACCTGTACTTATACATCATCTAGTTTGTTCCCTTAGCTCTGTATCCCTCTTCAAGATCACTCTTGAAGACCAACCACCAAAAATCTTGTGGTGTACCTCCTGTCATCCAAATCACCTGCCACATCTGCATCTACAAACCATGTATAAAATAACTTGACCCTGCATAACATGTCGAACTGCTACTGGTCCCTCTAAGAATCCACTGAACTACCCTCCAGTGCTTCTTTCCTGGATTGGCTCCTAACTTTTTGACAACTCCCACTACTTGGGAAAATTCAGGTCTAGTACATACCATGTACTTAACCTCATTATGTGAATCAAGACACTGTCCATAAAACTATCCAACCATCGGCGTGCTAACCGGTCTCACACAATCATCCTGAAACAAATTCAACCTGTGACCTTCCATGTCCCTATAACACACTCATGCCAAAGAATCTTGCTGCTCCCAAATTCCTCATGACACACCTCTGAACTAGCTTTACCTTTAGTTTAGCAACTCCCTGTATATGTAACCCTGTAACAAGCACATCATATAGTAACATGATAATGTAGCTAATATTATCCAACCTGGTAAAGAGAAACACAATGGTCAAACCTCCATTGTCCTGCAGCTTACTCAAGACCATATACCCTGGCCTTCTATCTCACATGTCCATTTCCACTCTTCTTTATCTTAAAAATCCATTCATCTCTTAGTGCTTCCTTCCAGCTGGCAAATCCACCCAAAACTCCCATTTGGTTCTCCTCCAAGGAATCACATCCTTCATCCATGCCAAGCTCCCACTGTTTCCTGGATCTACATGCTCTGCTTCTTTAACAACTTCCTGGTTCTTTACCATCAGTGAGCAATAAGTAGTGTAAAGAAGGGAAATGATGAATTTGAGGCTTACATACCCTTTAAGTCCTCCATATGGGTGCTTGAGACTCCTTGATAGCTGGTTGTCTACCCAAAATCCATCTTAGTGACCGATGTCGATCACATCTCAGTCTGCACCCAATCGACGTCGGTTCCATGCAACTACCTCATCACCGACATCGGTTCCCCCTAACTGATGCCGGTGTTTATCTATCCTTGAGTCATTGATGTCGAGCTGCACATAGCTGACATCGATCCCTGTCTAGACATCGATGTCAGTTTTCTAACTGATGTTGGTCTCTATGTTTTACTAGTGAGAAATGACTTTTTCTCGCGAGCTGCTTTTGGATCAAACCCTTGTCCAAATCACCCTTGCTCTACTTAGAATTATTTAGCCCCTTCTACTGATCTTTGTCCATCACCTTCTCCTTGAAAACCAAGACTTTCCTGCTCTTGTCATGAACATGGGATTCCTCAAGAAATGTTACCTTCTTCTTCTGCATACAAAAATCTCGATTCATGCTTTTCAAATCTAAAAGCATACCCTTTGATTTAAGAACATGCATCTCCTTCTTATTCATGTGACCAAGCCTATTAAGCCACATCTTCAAATCTACAGCTGAAGTAGATAACCCAAAAAGAGAATCAGTAATACAAGTAGATAGATAAAGCATACCTACTTTCTTACCTCTTGCTACAATAAGTGCACCCTTGGTAACCTTCCAAGAGTCCGCTATGAGAGTTACTGTGCAACCCTCATCACCCAAAATTCTTACAAAAATCAAATTCCACTCCATAATTGGGACATGCATGACCTCCTTCAACACCCATGTGTTACTAGTCTGCAATTTTAGCTTCACTTTTCCTTTGCCAACCATCTGACAAGGCTTACCATCCCCTAAACAAATTTCTCCAAAGTCTCTCTGGACATACTCATGAAAAAATTCCCTATTTGGGGATGCATGAAAAGAGGCACCATAATCTAAAACCCAAGATTCTACTTTATCCAAAGAACATACCAGAGCATCTTGTGTAACAAAATCCACAACATCTGCTTCTTCTTCATGTCCTTCATGCTGATCTTCAATCGATCTGCAATCTCTCTTTAAGTGCCCTTGCTTTCCACATTTCCAATAGGTTATTCTACCATACCTGGACTTGGATCTCTTGCCTTTCTTTGACCTTGATCTCCCACACTTGATCTTCTCTCTTTGCCTTTCCCTGCTTTCCACACTTAATGCATTTCTTGATGATTCACCTGTGCTTTTCCTACAAATCTCTTTATTCAAGATTACACTCACAACATCATCCACTTTTAAGATTTTTGAAGCACACGCAGTATTGCTAACTACCATTACCAAACTCTCCCAACTTTTAGGTAATGAACATAAGATTAAGAGAGCCTTAATTTCATCATCAAAAACAATATTAACTGAATTTAACTGGTTTACTAAACCATGGAAATCACTAAGATGAACATGAATAGATCCACCTTCCAACATTTGCAAATTAAATAATTGCTTCATAAGAAATACCTTATTCAAAGCTGAGGGTTTTTCATATAAATTTGCCAAAGATTCCATCAACTCTACCATTGTCTTAGCGTGTGATAAGTTGGAAATCACAGACGATGCAAGACTCAACCTTATAGATCCCAGAGCCTTCCAATCAAGAACCTCCAATTCTTCATCCTTCATATCCTGGGGCTTGCAATCAACCCCACCCAATGGTAAGTATAAATCTTTCTGATACAGATAATCTTCAATCTACATTCTCCATAATTGATATTTCTTGCCATTAAACTTCTCCATTCGTAGCTTACTTTCTTTTGCCATTGCTCTACTCCCACTCAAATAGAAACCCCTGTGAGTAACCTGTAATCAACACACACTAACCAGATCTGATACAACTTGTTAGTATCCCAACCAAAAGCTCTAATACCAGTTGTTGGGGAATCCAAGAACAACACACCTATTCTGATCCCACTTGTTAGGATCTTGCTCCTCAGAAAGAGCACAATATGATTACCAAATACAAGTAATTAAATCTACAGAATTATCCAGAAGTCACAAGTAACTAGAATTCACAAATAGCACAGAATATGAGAGACAATACACAATCTTGTATTAATACTCATTTAGAAAAGAATACAATAAAGAAGATGCCACTTCTTCTTCCACCTCTCAGAAGCTTCCCACACCTCAAGTGTTCAGTAATTTTCTTCAAGAGTTCACTCTCCTACCAAAAATGGTCCCAACACACAACTCACACACAGAATTGGTGTTCACCTCTAACTAGTCAGTAATAACCCTGCCAGTACACAAGTACTCAAAGTAATTCAAGTAGATCTCCCATAAGCTTGCAACAACTTGCAACTTAAACAATCATACTTACACATGTAGATCTTTAAATGTGGCCTTGCACACCTGCTGACCAAGATCCTACAACTGGAAGAAATTATTTTCTTGCCTTCCTCTATTTTCTCATAATTACAATACATGCCAATGGGTCTATAAATAGATCCCAGACTCAAACAATAAATTAGACTCTTAGTTTACTAATAATAGACATGCAACTCAAGACTCGAAATAGCCTTTACATGCAAACACTCAGTTCAATGAACTAACTGTCCGTGCAATGAATAGTTCTGGAACTGCCACAGGTGACTGACATCGGTCCCTATCTACCTGGTGCTAACTGACATCGGCTGACTCCCTACCGATGCTGATTGCCTTCTGCATTCATCATGACTGACATCGGTTACACTATCGACGCCGATATTTATGGAACTCAGCAACCTCTCCATGTCTGCATAGTTGAAGCTTTTAGCTCCACAACCTAACAAGAGAGAGAGAGAGATGTGGTATAATATGATTAAAAAGTGTCAATTAGAGTTAAAAAAAATAAATGGATTTATGAAACAATCCCAACAGGCCTCCAAGGACATGTGTCTCACTTTTGAATTAGCTCCAACCTTCAAAGTGGTATGGGTGTTACAAAAAAATTGCCCTTCCTTTTATGAATTCAATTTTAAATTATAATAAAAAAATAATTAAACATTTCACATGCCTTAATAAACTCCTTTGCCCTGACATTCCATCATTCATGTGCATAGGTGTCTTATAACTCTTTATTTCCCACACCTAGTTTGGTCTAAGTGGCCCAAAACTCAAATTAATATTATTTAGCTCATCCAAACTCTATAAATGGTCTTAAAATATTTTATTAGGTCTAAAATAAACTATTTTGGTTCTTTTACCAACTCTCAATAACTCATTTTGCTCCTTAAGCCTTCACTAGGCCTAGTTTCCTTGTAGCCTTAAAATATTTTAAACCTCATTATGTATGGAGTTTTACATATGATATTAAAACAATTAGGGAATATTATAGTACCTAGTATGTAATTATATTTCCATGTAAATTTTAATTTTTAAACTTTGAGTGGAATCCCATTTTTTTGCCTTTCTCTCTCTTAAATTAGGCCTCAATTAGGCCTCTAAAATCACCCAAGATCATGTGATTCAATTTCCCTATTCCATAAAAAACTTCCATGTCAATTTTTGGGTCTTGATACCCTATGGAATTATGTAAACCAATAAATGGCCTTACCACCTAGTCTCATTTTGAGCTTGTCTGAGATTGCCTTGAAAAATGAGCCTGGTTTGATCACTTCCAAAATCTCTTGTGAATATTTTTGAACTTGGATAGATATTAAAACTCAAAAATATCCTCATAACATGATTTTTAAGCTTTACCCTTCTCATAATACCTAAAAAACACCAAAAAAATTTAAAAATAGAGAATTTGTGTAAATCCATATAGGTGATGTTAGCATAAAAGTACATGTGGGTAACCTCATTATATTCCTCAAAAACATCCAAGAGTTTTAAGAGAAGACTATCATTAGATATGCATTTGATCTCTTTTCTCCTTGACTGGTAACTATTAGGGTTTAAGAGAGGTTTTACACTAGTTTGGGGTCTTTAGGATTGTTCATAAAGAAAAAATCATTAAATGACCTCCTTCCACTTGGAAAAGCTTCTTGATAGACCTCTTCAACTATCCCAAATAGATACACTTCTAATTCAAAGTGTTAGTAATAGTGTGAGCATCTAAATTTGCCCCTTAGGTGGCTTGCTTAGTGTTTCTTGAGTGTTAGATAGGTCTAATTTAAGTTTTGAGTCTCTTTCTAGTGTTATTGGGTTGACCTTAGTTTAAAATATGGACCTATAGGCCTAGGGCCTATAGGTCACCTTTTGACCATCTTGGGATACCAAGTAACTTTCTGCATTCTTAGGTCTTTCCACCCTATTAAACCACTTTACATTCCCATTATCATTTGTCAATGGTCTCCAAAGCTTAAGGTTAATATAAAGGCACCTTATAACAACTTTAAATGGTCTATAAGGACCCTTGAGAGGTCCCATTTGACTATGAACTCAATTACCAAGCCACTTATTTTGGTTCTTGAACTTCCCAAACTTTGTAAATTCCACTACTCACTCTAGTCATCTTTATTACTTCATATTGGTCTTACAAAATATCTAACAAAGACTTATGTCACCTTCAAATTAACCTACAGGCCTATACGAACTTGTGGTGCCTATTAGTTTATACATAGGGCATGTATGCAAATAATTGAGAGTCTAGTTAGTTTAAGAAACTTTGATAGTGGAATAGTCAAAGGCATATGAAGGTATGAGGAAATGTTTTTGATTCCCCTCATGGATATGAGATCCTCCCAAACACTTCATAGTCCATACACTATGCATATGGAGGAGACAAATATGTATCTCTCATTTAAATGTGGATTGAACTACCACTTTTAACCTCTCATGCTTCAACATGTGAAATGTCTTTTAAAAATAACATACTAAGATATGTTAGTATTAATTTATCCCATTATAGCAATCAAACCTATAGTGAACTATCTAAATACAGACCATGTTCCCAAAAATAACTACACTTAAAGAGTAAGGACAAAAAACACATCTCAAACCAAAACTCTTTAAATTACATGAAATTTAGGGATCATACATGAATAATGGACTATATATCTTTGAGAATCACTACCATGAAGATAAAATAAAGACTTGCAATAGAATTTACTAAAATAACTTGTATATCAAGGCATTTTTCCTCAAAGTGAAAGCAATCCATGGAGATTATTAAACTAATGAAAAAATAATTAAAAGGAGTTCTAATACCTATAAAAAATTACCTCAAAATTATTCCTCTCTATCAATTTTTGAGCTAGAAAAATAGGTGCAAGAACAGACCCCTTTTGGATGAATAGGCCATAGTGACCAGCTATCACTCTTAATGATTGTTTATAAATAAGAGGCCACCAATATGCAAAAAAATGACACTAAATTTAATATTACTTAGATCCATAATAGTTTCCAAAGTTTTATCTCCTAACTCTCTCTCTCTCTCAGTTGTACCATTTAATGCAAATTTTCCTTCTTAAGCTTGTGAAGGTAGTAATGGAGGAGAAAAAGTGTCTAGAGTGTTAGTTTTAACTAAAAATTGGCCCAAAGATGGAAAATTGTCTCAAGGATCCCAAGGGACACTTCCACACTATTTTCAACTAAAAATTGATCTTTTAAGGCCATACAAGTTCTTAACAAGTGTCCTTTTGCAAAGATTAGACATTGAACTTCATGTCTTGTTAGAATTTGACTATTCTTGAACCACATATAACTTGTTTATAACACTAGGGGCATTTTTAATCTTCTTGAAACATTATCTCCTTGAGGTGGCATGTCTAACTCTTATTTCTATGCCAAAAGGCGACCAAAATGTGTTTTTTTGCAAGTGAAAATCAAATAAAAGTTAGAGCATGATAACATGACATTAAAGACACATTAATAACCTTTTTATAATTAAATTAGACTATATTATACCTTTTACCATGTTTGAATATTCAATTATTTTTGGTTTATCATAGGACTAGAAAAGTGAACCTAAGACCAAAACTTGGACAATGATAAAAAAGGGCACATATAAATACATGGAATAATTTAAGACCACTAGAGACCATGATAAGACCATGACAAACATTAGAAACCTCTATAAAGTTTAAATATATAGGGGGTGACCAATTTTTACATGAGGTTAAAATTTAGAAAACATTCTTGGTGATTCATAGGGGTAACATGCCTATAACGCTAATGGACTATTGTCTCCAGATCTTGAACCCTAGAAGAGGGATATTCAGACCTCCTCCATATTTGGGAAATGTTGGGACATTTCCAGGCTTGTGGGTGTGCCTATAAATGGAAATGAACCTCTAGGTTGAAAGGGATAACTCCCTGTATTATCTTTTTGTGTAATAAAATTATTGAACCAGTTTGTATGAGTGAAAAGAGTTAGAAGTTTACATAAATGAAAAGCCTAGTTGAAGATGGTGATACACCAAGAATTAATATCCACACGTATGCCCTATACTTATGCACAATACAATATAATATAGTTTATAACTCAAGCTGTAGAATATTCCAACATAAGTATTTCAATGTAGATATAAAGTGAATGATATTACACAAGGTAAATAACTAGAAAAGATAACCTATATAGTCCAAAAAAAGGGTTACACATGAGCAAAATCTCATATAGCTAGAATGCACACTACATGACTTGTTGGATCAAATATTTGCTCAAAAACATGAAGAATAGATAAAAGAGGGATAAAACATCACTTGTTGTTACTCTATATCTCTTGCATGCCTAGGCAAATGTCTAGAACTTAGAAATAAAATAGACTTATGTTGCTTTGCTCAAAGGTAATAAAATGGCAAAACATTCTAGTAGGGCTTCACCGTACTATCTGTGGATGATAAAACAAGAGCCAAAGGGTCCTATTTATAGAAAAAGAGGGAGAGAAGAGAGATCTATTGGGAACAAAAATAGAAGCCTCTAAAATGGTATGTAGTCATCATCCTGGTAAAACTAATTCCAACTATTCTCTCATTCAGTTAGAGTTTGTACTTCTCTTTGATTCACCCTCTTGAAATGACCAGGATCACTACAAAATCAATGGTGAGATGACACTCCATAATAAATGGCTTGGATCACTGTTGTGAACCTAGATTCTTCATGAAAGCTCCCATATTTTATACTATAGACCCATTTAGGTTTTCCAAGTGACTTTACTTATTACTTACTTCTTCAGGTTCTTTGATTTCTTCTACTTGTAAAAGTCATAATCAAAGCTTGTTTGAAAACCTAATTTGCACTATCTCTACCCTTTCAACTTTTTTGATTAATTTTGATTATAAAATCCATAATCAAAGCTCTTTTTAAAACCTAATTTTGCTTTGATTAAAACCCTATCAGGTTCTCTAAATGGATTTACTCCTTGCTTGAAGACTTTAGGCATGAATTTGATGTCCTACGACATGTCATCTTTGAATCTCAATAGCTAGTTGGCCACCCTAAAATTGATGTCCTACAACACATCATATTTTCACCCCAATGTCTAGTTGGTTGTATTAAACTTGACATCCTACAACACATCATGAGGATCCCTTGTGTCAAGTTTATGTTTCAGGCAATTTTCCTAAAGTAATTCCTTTGGACAATTTATCTAAAGGAATTATTTTAAGGATTTTGCCTTAAAGGCAATGGCTAGTTCCTTCAGGAAATTTTCTCAAAGGACAATTGGGAAAGTGTCCTTTAGAAAAGTTTTGAAGGACACTTGGGAAAGGCATAGGGTCCCTTCAAAAAAAATTTAAGGGCATTTCCAAAGGAAATGGCCCTTTGAATTTTTTTTCAAGGGCATTTCCAAATAGAAATTTCCCTTCAAAAAAGTTCAAAGGGTCACTTGGGAATAAAAGTGCCCTTCAAAACTTTTTTGAAGGGTCACTTGGACAACAAAGTGCCCTTTGAAAAAGTTTGAAGAGACACTTGGCAAGAGAAGTGCCCTTTGGAAAAGTCTGAAGGGACACTTGGGAAAACAAAGTTCCCTTCAAAAATGTTTTGAAGGGACACTTGGGTGGAACAAGGTAAGAAAGGCCCTTCAAAAAAGTTTTGAAGGGCCACTTTTGAGAGGCATTATCAAGACAATTTTAGGTTTTCTAAGCCCTATTACTTACTCAATTTGGACCTCTCATTGATTGCTACTTATAATGCAATTTAAGACTTACTCCTTAGAAAATCTAAAGTCATGCATCATTGAAAACCTTCAAAGCATTGGAAGGAGTAATTTGGGTTCATAAACCTAGATTACTTTTACTCATGAAATTTTTATAAGTTGAGTCATTTAGAGAAACCAAATTGGTCTTAAGGAGTAACTTGGGTTTATGAGAGGTCAAGAATTGACTTGTGGAAAACATGACATATGCTATAATGGATCCAAAACACTTTAGCCTCCTTGAATTACAATTTTGGACCTCTAAAATGACCTATTGTTGCAACTGCTATTCAGCTCTCCATGAAACTGGTTGAATAAATTATACTAAGGTGAAATTTGGTCAACATTCTTGGCAATTCTAAGGGGAGGCATGCCTACTATGTCAAAGAATAGTCACCTAAATCCTTCCATTAGGCATGGAGTCATGAATATAGGCACTTCAAAGAGAACTGAACAAGCTTTGGTTCAAAAACACACTAGTTGGGTTGATTACACACACAAGGTAGAGATGCACACCAAACAAAGGGAAGGAAAACACACAATTCTACAAAGCACTTAGGGAAAACAAACAAAATAAAAGAAACACACCAAACAATGAATATACAAGACATGCCACCAAGGGTCAAAAGCAAGGCTTTAAATGGATTCTATTCACTAGAGTAGGCAACTCTTCTCCATATATTTGGGATAGCTGAAAGGAGTTTATTTGGTTGCACTTGCTGATGATGTAAGGACCACTCTTTAAGGTATCAAAATTTGTATGTTTTCCTAGTTTTTATCTATCTTCATCCAATTTCAAGACTAAGTCACCTTCTTTGAACACTCTTTCCCTCTCCCTTTTGTCAAAGGATTTCTTCATGAGAAATTGATGGTGTTCCAAAGCTTTGTGTGCATCATCTCTTACCTCTCACAATTGCATTGATTCTATCAATCTAACCTCATGGGAGTGTTTTGAGTAATTCCATCTATTGTACAAGTTTCAAGGTAGGGAGCTCTTGTGATATGGACAACCTAGCTTCTCTCCCATAGACAATTATAAAGGGAGAATCACCAATTGAATTCTTGGGAGTGATTTTATCTACCAATAAAGATATCTTTAGCTTATTTTCCATGCTCTTTTATTGGTTTTCAACATCCTCTTGATGATCTTGATGAGGTTCTTATTGGTAGACTCAGCCAATCCATTACCTTGAGGGTAGTAGTTGGATGAAGTACTCAAATGCACTCCACTCTTTTCTGCCCAATCAAAAGTTTTAGCACTTATGAAAGCAAGTGCATTATCTAAGATGATGACATGAGGAGATCTAAACCTTGTTATAATGCTATCATAGAATTCCAAGATGACATTTTCATTTGCTTCCTTGAAACTAATAGCCTCTACCCATCTTTTGAAGTAGTTTGTAGTAGTCAATATCCATTTGTGTCTAGCACTTGATGGAGGATTGATCATGCCAATGAAGTCAAGGCCCCATTGCATGAAAGGGTGGTTCACTTGGATAGGATTCAATGGAAGGGAAACATGAATTTTTTTTCTAATAAAGAAATCACATTGAGGACAAACCTTATCCTGATTATAATATTCCTTAAAAAGACTAAGCCAATAGTAACTATCTCTCATTATTTTTGTAGCTATTATTCTAGGAGAGAAGTGATCACAATCTGCACCATTATAGAACTTTTCTAGTAGCATATCAAATTGGTCATTGTTAATGCATCTTAACAACACATTTCTCACATCCTTATTAAAGATAATGCCATCTAAAAGATAATAAGGAATATATTAGAACCTCAAATATCTTCTTTGAGATTTTTTCAAGCCATTAGGAAACTCACCATTTAAAAAAAAACCAATGATGCCTTATGTCCAACTTTGATTTTGCATTTGATCAACTATCTGGTATTGAACTTGATTTACCAAGGCTTGCTCTTTTGGCTCTTGAAATTCAGATGCTAAGTGCTCACATAAACCTCTTCCCCTTACTAGGTTGGTTACCTTGATGTCAATGTCATATTCCATCACCTTCATGATCTATCTAGATCTCTTCTCATTGAGATCCCTGCATAGGAGAAACTCCTTTAAGTTAGGATGGGAGACCATAACATGGATCCTATTGTTGGAAACCATATGCCTAAATTTTTTCAAACCTCTAATGATGGCTAAATCTTGCTTCTTAACAAACTAATATCTCACTTTGTAGTCTTCTAAGCCTTGGCTAAAGAAAGCAATTGGATGTTTAACATCTTCATCACTATTTTTCATAAGCATAGCTAAGATAGTGTCAAGGTTAGCAAAAGTATAAAGAATGAAATATTTAGAAAAATTTAGATTTAAGAGAGTGGGAGAGGATGAAATTGCTTACTTGATTGCCTCAAAGCTGCCTTTACCTTCCTTTGTCCAAGTAAAAACTTGGTTCCTTTTTAGCATGGCTATGATAGGCTTTACCACCATTGTAAAGTTTGGGATAAACCTCCTTAAAAAAATTATTTTTCTTAAGAAAATTTTCATCCCTTTCTTGTGTTGAATCAAAGACAAGCCTAGAATAGCTTCAATCCTTTCAAGGTCAATAGATAAGCCATCTTTTGAAACAACATGACCTAAAAGCTTACCTTCATGGACAATGAAGATGCACTTATTTGGATTGAGGGATATACTATACCCTCTAAACTTCTCAAACACCTACCTTAGATGTCCCATATGATCAACAACATCTTTTTAAATAATATTTATATCATCAGGGTAAATAAGCAAAAATTTATTGATCAAACCTTTAAAATCCATGTCTATTTCCCTTTGAAATGTATCTCCAGCATTAGATAAACCAAATGGCATATTATTTTAGGTAAAGGTCCCCTACTTGGTGGTGAATGATATCTTGAATTGATCCCCTTCATTTACCAATATTTGATTATAACCTAAATAACCATCAAGAACTGAGAAACGTTGAGAACTTGAAATAACTTGCAAAATTTGTTCCATGGAAGGGAGTGGGTAGTGATCCTTAAGAGACACTTTGTTTAGATCACAAAAATCCACACAAAGTATGATTTTTCCATTCTTCTTTCAAACTAGCACAAGGTTGGCTACCCAAGTTGAGTACTTGATAAGAAAGATAATCCTAGACTCAATCAATTTAGTCAGCTCTTTCTTCATGAGTTCCTCTACCTTAGGGTTGATAGGCCTTTGCTTTTGTCTTACTAGTTTATCTCCATGCTCCAAATAAATGGTGTGATGAGCTAGACTTGGGTTGAATCCCTTCAAGTCCTTGTATTTTCAGGTAAAGATGTCATGAAACTCTTTTCACAATGAAATAAAAGCTTGTCTTTCTAGTTAAGAACAAGCCTTGCCAATCTTCAAAAGTTTATCCTTGAAAATCAGAACCCTCTCATAGTCCTCTTATTTTTTTTACATGCTCATTCTTTGGTTTTTATTTTGATCATCCTCATTGAAGACACTCTCTAAGGTAATCAGCCCCTTAGGTATTTTATTTATCTTTAGCTGTATAATCTACTCTTCATAATATCATGCAACTTCTTTTGATTTCTTGAAGAGAAGCCTACCTCATTTTACAAGAAGTGTGCAATGTGTTAATCACTTTCAAAAACTTACCATGCCACTTATTTATCCATAATGGAAGGTCTCAAAATGATCTTGATATGAGATTAATCTTTCTCTTGTTCTACATCAGCAACTGAGTCAAAATGTGCTCCTATTGTAACCAATGTATCAATGTGCTTGTTCAAGTCTCTTAGTATGGATTAGATGTTGAAGGCATAAAAATCCTCAAGTAGATCCCTTACCCTCTACTTGTAGGACTTGAGAAAGGGGTTCTTGGATGTAGCTTGACTTCACTTGATGAATGACCAACTCACTATCTCCATAGACTTTCAAAAGATTGATTCTTCTCTTCTTTGCACATTAGAGACCATGAACTAAGCCTTCATATTCTGCCATGTTGCAAGTGTAGCTGAAGTGAAACCTATAAGAAGAGTAGTAATGATTATTTTATGGAGAAACCAACATGACACCAACTCTTACACCTAATTTTCTCCTTGAACCATTAAAAAACATTTCGCATATGCCATCAAGCTCATGATCTTTATTGGTGAGTGAAGGAATTAGGAAATTTTCCTCATGCATGTAGTAAAATTACAAATAAATTTCCTCAATGAAAGTGTAAGGATAAAGACCATGTGTTTTAGTGTTTTACTAGTCAAGATAGAGGTCAAAATACCTTCAAGAGAGGAAGATGTTTCACTATTTAGGAATGCCTCTTCCTCCTTACTGATTAGACAATTTTGATTTGTCATTGTCTCCAAGTATGGCTCAATGTGGAACCTTGATAAGGGATGAGTCCTTATGGTTACCTTGGTTTAATACCTTGTATTGAAAGCTAGAAAGGACCAATCAGTAGAAAGGTATCCTCCTATCTTAATTGTAAAGTCCTTAGACAATCATATAGCAAAGTGTGTTGGAAGGTCCACCACCATAATATCTTAAATGATAGGGAAGCTTGAGTAGCCATGTAAAAACACTTTCAGACCTTTGACCAATCTTACCATCTTGGTTGGAGTTCCATCCAGTTGCAACATGCCTTTACTATGTGGCTCATATTTTAAACCTAGCTTATCAGCCACTACTTTGGGCATAATAATAGTGCTTGCTCCAATATCGACAATACAATTATGGACCAACTTATCTCCAAAATTTGAGTGTGAGGTAGAAGGGTGAAGGCTTTTCAGCTTTAGTGGAAGGATCCAAAATATGATTTGGAGAATTTGTGAGAGACACACTATGATGCCTTGAAGATTGAGGATCCATTTGCATTCTTACTAACTACTCTTGCAAAAGCTCCTTTTGAATAGGTATATGTAGAACTTCTCAAAGGGATATACTTGTCTTAGTATTATTTAATGAGTCCACAATATTTAGA
Source organism: Torreya grandis (assembly GCA_037957365.1). Taxonomy (NCBI): domain Eukaryota; kingdom Viridiplantae; phylum Streptophyta; class Pinopsida; order Cupressales; family Taxaceae; genus Torreya; species Torreya grandis. The sequence goes on along the minus strand of JARHVA010005099.1, from coordinate 10,407 downwards.
AATGGAGTATTCACTTTTTACTACATTTTTTATGGTAATAAAGGAGTTATTTACTATTATGTTACAATCTTGGTAGCTATTTTATATTCTAATTTTATTGAGGAACATGGCTTGTATAAGGTGCAACACTTTAATTGACATTTTATGGCCTTGGAGAGGAATCACTTAGAACTATTCTTGGTTCCTGACCTTCTCCTAAGGATCTCTTCTTGGAAATTATATTAGATGAAATTTACATGCCTTGATTCAACATAAAATCATCCTTTTCTTGAATGTTCATCATCCCCACACTTGGGTTGTTGCCTTCTCCATGATTATCCCTTTGACTGGGACATGCTTCTTCTACTATCATGTAAGGAGTAGTTTCTTCTTGTGTATTCAAAGTGTAGATGGTTCCTCCATCATCATGTGAAAATTAACCTTGAGGTTACCCCCATTGGTCCACATGATCTTCTCCTTGCACTAGATTTGCATGAACTTAAACAATAGCCTTTATGAGAGGAGTAGAATTTGGATTATATGCATTGTGATGCCTACTATAACCTTACTAATTTTATCCTCTCCCTTGATAATTGTATTGGGATGGAGCTTATATCCTTGCTAAGGCTAGTATTATGCATTAGGAGGAGCACTTACCTGATATTGAGCTTACTTGAGCGAAGCTCTCAATGATCTGATTTCTTCATCCTTGTCCACAAATGTTATTCACCTTCTTGGGAAAGGCTCTTAGATTCACATTATCATTTGGAAATTGAGACATGCTTGGATCTTCAACCAAATTATGGGATAAAAAAGGCATGTAAACTCTTGGAGGGAGTCTTCCAGCCTGAATCAAGCTATCTTCACCTCAATTACTAGCTCATATGCACCTAAAAGAGTGAATCCTCCCATTGACTGCAACATAAAAACATCAGTACCAATCCCTTTGAGGTATATTGGGAACACAAAGCTAGGAGGAGGTATCATAATTGGTGGAAACCTATACCATGTTATTTAAAATCTCTTATGGATTCATTTGGACCTCTTCTTATTACATTTAACTGATGTGTTAGGGAAGCATGATCACTCTTATTTTTAAATCTTGTCACCAATAAATCTCCAAAACTATCCCAACTTGTAATGTATCCCCCTTTCAATGTTCTATACCAGTCAAGTACTTTGCCTTTTAAAGACATTACAAGCAACCTAATGGCTATGTTGGCCCTAGTAACATTATGGAAATTTCAAAAATTATAGATGTCTCTAATATGTTTAGATGGGGTAATAGGACCCTCTCCATTGAAACTAGAAAGATTTTTGGTAGTATTTGGATTGATGGGGTCATATGTAGGAAGCTCTATTGGGTTTTGGGTATTAAAAAAAGGGAAAGGTTGATGTTTATCTATCTCTCCCCTTTCTCCCATTTCTCTTTTTCCCCTATGATCCTCTATTTCTTCTTATTCTTCTACTTCTTCCTCTCCTTGAACTCCTTCAACCTCTTGTATTTCTTCTCCAAAACCTCCTTATTAAGGATTTAATAGGCCTAGGAGTAGTTCAAGGTGGTGTTCTTCAAGAAAAGATTCAATTGAAGGGGCTTGGTCAGAAAATCTTAAGGACCTTGTGAGGACCATGTAGGATAATGTATAAAACTTGGTCTAGAACTAGGGATTCACACCCTTTTGGAGTCACCAAATTATAGGTTAGGGGTATTTATACTACTTAGACCTATCAATACCAGCATTCACCTTGACTTATAAATAATTTGGGTCCCATCGGGCATGCCAAAACTATTGTCTCCAAATCTTTCACCCTCGAAGAGGGTTGTTTAGGCCTCCTCTAGATTTGTGTAATGTTGGGACATTTCCAGTCCTGTGGGTGTTCTTATAAGTGGAAATGAACCTCTAGGTTGAAAGGGATAACTCCTTGTATTAGCTTTTTGTGTAATTAAACTACCAAACTAGTTTGTATGAGTGAAAAGAGTAATAAGTTTGCATAAATGAAAAGACTAGTCTAAGATGGTGATACACCAAGAATTAATATCCACATGTATGCCCTATAATTATGAATAATAAAATATAATATAGTATATAACTCAAGCTCTAGAAGATTAAAACATAAGTATTTCAATGTAGAGACAAAGTAAATGAGGTTACATAAGATAAATAACTAGAAAAGATAACCTATATAGTCTAGAAAAAGGGTTACACATGTGCAAAATCTCATATAGCTAGAATGCACTCTACATGGCCTATTGGATCAAATATTTTCTCAAAAACATGAAGGATAAAGAATATAAGGATAAAAAATCACTTGATGTCACTCTGTGTCTCTTGCATGCCTAGGCAAATGTCTAGAACTTAGAAAGAAAATAGACTTATGTTTCTTTGCTCAAAGGTAAGAAAATGACAAATCATTTTAGCAGGGCTTCACCATACTATCTATGGATGATAAAAAAATATATCAAGGGTCCTATTTATAGAAAAAGAGGGAGAGAAGAGAGATCTCTTGGGTGCCAAAATAGAAGCCTCCAGAATAATTTGCAATTTCCATCCTAGTGAAACTGATTCTAGTTGTTATCTCATTCAGTTGGAGTTTGTCCTTCTCTTTGATTTGCCCTCTTGAAATGACCAAGATCACTAAAAAATCAATGGTGAGATGACCCTCCATAATAAATGTCTTATATCACTACTATGAACCTTATATTTTTCTTGAAAGATCTCATTTTTTACACTACAGATCGATTCAAGTTTTCCAAGTGACTTTACTTCTTACTTGATTCTTCAAGTTCTTTGATTGTTTCTACTTGTAAAAGTCATAAGAAAAGCTTGTTTGATAACCTAATTTGTGCTATCTCTTCCCTTTTAGGTTTTTTGATTATTTTTTCTTATAAAATTAATTAGCAAAGCTCTTTTAAAAACCTGATTTTGCTTTGCTTAAGACCCTATCGGGTTCTCTAAATGGATTTACTCCTTGCTTGAAGACTTTAGGAATGAATTTGATGTCCTACATCACATCATATTTGAATCTCAATGATTGGTTGGCCATCCAAAAATTGATGTCCTATGGCATGTCATATTTACACCCCAATGGCTAGTTGGTTGTATTAAACTTGATGGCTTGTGACACGTCATGGGGATCCATTGGGCCAGGTTTATGTTTCAGGCAATTTTATTGAAGTAATTCCTTCAAAAAAAAATTAAAGGAATTATTTTTGGGATTTTTCCTAAAAGGCAATGACCAGTTCCTTTGGGAACTTTTCATGAAGGACACTTTGGAAAGTGTCCTTCAAAAAAGTTTTGAATGACCCTTGGAAAAGGCACAGGGTCCCTAAATTCTAAAAGGCATTTCCAAAGGAAATGGCCCTTAAAAAAATTTTTGAAGGGAATTTTCAAAGATAAAGTGCCCTTCAAAAAAGTTCAAAGTGTGACTTGGGAAGAAAAGTGCCCTTCAAAACTTTTTTGAAGGGTCACTTGGACAACAAAGTGCCCTTTGGAAAAGTTTGAAGGGATAGTTGGGAAGAAAAGTTCCCTTTAGAACTTTTTTTAAGGGTCTCTTAGAAAGAAAAATTCCCTTCAAAAAAGCCTAAAGGGACACTTGGGAAAATAAAGTACCCTTCAAAAAAGTTTTGAAGTGACACTTGGGGGGAACAAGGCAAGAAAGGCCCTTCAAAAAAGTTATAAAGAGCCACTTATGAGAGGCATTATCAAGACCCTTTTGGGTTTTCTAAGCCCTATTACTTACTCACTTTATAACTCTCATTACTTTTTACTTATAAATTAATTTAAGACTTGCTCCTTGAAAAACATGCAAAGCATTGGAAGGATTAATTCAAGTTCATAAACCTGAAGTCATGCATCATTGAAAACCTACAAAGAATTGGAAGGATTAATTCAAGTTCATAAACTTGGATTACTTCTACTCATGAAATTTTTATAAGTCAATTCATTTAGATAACCTGGCTTGGTCTTGAGGAGTAACTTGGGTTTATGAGAGTCTAAGACTTGACTTGTGGAGAACTCAACATACACTACAATGGAGCCAAAACACTTTAGCCTCCTTGACTTGCAATTTTGGACCTCTGAAATGACCTATTATTGCAACTACTATTTGGATCTCCATGAAAATGGTTGAATAAATTATACTAAGGTGAAATTTGGTTAACATGGACTAGTATCCTTCCCCTTCCATTAGGATATGGAGTCACTCTTCTAATAAATCTAAAACTGATATGCCTCCAAAAGACTTCAAAATCACATAAAACTCAAAACAAGAAGGAAAAACACATTATGATTCAAATAATTTATACACAAAGAATTAAAGTAGCACTCCTAAGCTAATAAATACATACCTAAAAACATGTTTTAGGTGATGAAACACTTCTTCTTTCTTCAATTAGGATCAAAGAGGATTCTTTTGAGTCACAACTACTCCATGAGAGTAATTCACCATATGATGGATGATTTTTATTTTTTTTGTATATGAATATGATAAAAATAATTAAAAATCATAGGACCTATGATATTTTCAAGTACACCATTTGAAACTTCATGGAATGGTCCTCTTAGTTCTCCATTAGAACTACTTAGTAGTGCATCCTTCTTGATCTCATTGATGATCTTTTGATGTTCTTCATTTTGATCTTTGGGAACCATTAATGTTGTCTCAACTTCACCTTCATATAAAATATGATATATTTGATGTCTAGGATAATCAAATTTCTCTTATTTTTGATCAATCATGTCTATAAGTGAATCAACATTAGATTGAGGCTTAGGCTACTCCTTGACCATACAAACTTTTGCCTTGGTCTGATTAAACTCTCCCAATACTTCAACCTACTTGAAAGTGAGTTGAACCTCTTTGTCGTGTTCCTTAGGTCTATCAATGACCTTATAATCAATTTCATTTTTATTTTGAGGAAGGGATGCCCTAATCACTTTTTCAAAATCTTGAATTATGTTATTGGTTGCTTCCATAAATCAGCTTCTTCTTCATGACTATCACATCTATGAACTTCTTCCTTTTGAGAAGGTATAATTGGTTTATTTTACTTATCATTATGATATATCACACTTTAAAACTCATAATAATAATACATATGAATAAGATGGTTACCTTCTATAGCTTATTGAATAGGATCATCAAGGTTTAGCTCAAAATGCTCATCACCTTCATCATAGATGATGTTAGTGCCAAGACTTGTCTCTTCAAATAAAGTATATAGATAATACTCATAAGTGTTATCACCATACTCATATAGAAATATATCAGAGACACCTTCAATTTTGGAAGATGTTCCATCATCTATGACATGTATCTATTCTTCATAGAAAATACAAATAAAATTAGAGATAGCTTTCACATATGTATCAATGTGAATTTTGGCCAATGGTTGTGTTTTAATTATCACCTTCACTCCATACCTTATTTTTAAGGACAAAAAGGACCAATAAAAATAAAAATATCCTCCTATCTTGGTGGTGAAGTTTCTTGATAGAAAAATAACAAAATGTGCAAGCAGATCTACCACCACTATCTTATAGGATTGGAAAGCTTGGATAGGCATGCAAGAGAAACTTCAAACCTTCGATGAGACTTAATGACTTATTTGGAGTCCCATAAATTTTCAAAAATACTTTTCTATGTGGTTCATGTTTCAATCCCAACTTGTCTACAACTAGTTTGGGCATAACCGAAGTACTTACCACACTATCTATAATGCAATTATGAACAAGTTCATCTCCCACAATGAGGGTAAGATAGAAAGGTGTGGGATTTTCATATTTGGTAGAGGGTTAAACAATATGGATAGGTTAATTTGTGATGGATACACCACAATTATGTCTTTATTGTTGATTATTGATATGGATTGTGGACAACTGCTCTTGAAGTAGTTCTTTTTGATCGGGCATATGGAGCACTTCCCAAAGAGATATACTAATCTTAACATTATTCAAGGATTAAATGATGATATTGAAAGGAGAAACACTCAAATTTTCATGCATCCTTGTGGTTAATAAAGTGCCTTGATCTTGAGGCAATGAAGATTGAGTCACCCTTCCCAAGTTCTAATTTTAAATAGGTGTAGGACTTGTAGAGGCTATCACATTTACATTTACACCTTATTTCCTTGAAGGAATTTTATTTGAAGTTGTGTCCACATATTTAAAATATCATAAGGATAGTCTCTTTTACCTTGTGTTAGTTGTAACTAAAGTAATTTGGTATCTTTCACTTGGAAGTTTTCAAGGCTCACTCCTTGACTACCATACTCTCCATTTGATTCTGATTGCATAAAGCTCTCATCTTCCACTGTCAATTGAGGAGTAGGCACTCCTTGAGCTACCAAATCTTATACTTCACCCTCATAATAATTCATGAATTATCCTTTAGTCTACCATTCTTCCTCTTGGACTAAGTTACTATGGAATATAACCATGGCTCTTATGTGGAAGTAGAGTTTGAATTATAGGCATTGGCTGGCCTATTAAAGTTAGGATGAACTTGTCCCCTCCCTTAACCATTATAAAGAGGTGGAAATATATTTTCTTGATGAGGGTAATATTATGGGTTTTGGTGAATTCCAAATTGTGTATTTAGTTGCCTAATATGAGCTTATAATGCCTTATATCTCTCTTCCCAATCAATGACAACAACTAATTTCTTTGGAGTAGATTTAGACTTATTACTTGAACTTGGAATTAGAGAAAGAATTGGATGAGTAGAAAACATGTTAGGCAATATGGGCATAGATAATTTTAGAGGGAGATTAGTATCTTGGATCAAACCATTCTCAACTCTAATTTTTATATCATAGGCTTTAAGTAAAGTGTACCCACCCATGGACTGCAACATGACATTTATATCAGTCACAATAAATCTAAGATAAGTTGGGAAAATAAAATGTGCAAGGGGTCTTGTGGGAGGTGGAAACCTATTCTATGTTATTTTAAACCTCTCATTGAAGTCATGCATGGTTTATTTAGGCCCTCTTTAGATAACATTCAATTAATGTATGCGTGATGTAGGAACACTTTTATCTTCAAACATTTGAGTCAACAACTCTCCAAACTCATCCCAAGTAGTGATACATCCTCTTGACAATGTTATATACCAGTCAAGGGATTTTACCCTAAGAGACATGGTAAGAAATCTGAATATAATGTTAGCTTTAGTGACAATATGGAAATTGAAAAAGTTAGATATGTCTCTAATATGTTCACTTGGGGTGATATAACCTTACCCATTAAAGGTGGGAACACTCTTGGTGGCATTAAGAGGGATATCATCATAAAAATTGAGGTTTATATGATCTTCAATATTGAAGGTTGGGAAATCATGTTGCCTAGACATGTTTCCCTAAAATTCCTCTTCACTCTATTACTCTTATTGACTTGCAAAATATTCTTTCTCTTTAAATTTTAGGATAGGCTCAGGGTACTAAACTTCAAGAGGAAGTCTAGGTTGAAGGAGTGTATTTATAGGATAGTTACCTCTACTAGTAGCTGACATAGTAAGGACAATGAAGCATGAATACAAGGAATAAAAAAACTTGGTCTAAAACTCAATATTACCTTTAGTGGAGTTTCTAAATGTTGAGTAGAACACACATGAAATTGTGATGTTTTCAAGACTAATATTCACCTTGACAAGATGTGTTTAAGACAATGATCCCACCAGGCATGCCATAACTATTGTCACTCAAATTTTCAACCTTGGAGAGGTAGTTAAGGCCTTCTACAAATTGATTGAAACATTTTATTACCATTAGACCTATGCGTTGTATATAATAGGGGTAATCCTATAAATTGAATGGATAGCTCCCTAGATTTGTCTCTGATAGCTTATCACCTATACTACTTGATTTCTTGGATGAAAATATATAGAGAGAACATGAAAGGAATATAATATAAAGAGATGATACATGAAATTGATCTTCACTAGACTAACATATACTTGAACTAAGAAAGATGACTCATAAGACTAGCTTTAACATCCTATATTTCTCTAACATAAATGTTTCAAACATGAAAGTGATGTGAATTGCAATTCTCAAGGTGAATGAACAAGAGGTCTAATTGTAGACTATAATTATACTCTTTACACTTTGAGATAGACAAAAAAACTAAATACACTTCATGTTATTTTTTAGAGAGTAGAATACCTAAAAAAAACATGAAAGAGTAAAGCGAACACAAGGATAGATTATTATCACTTGTCATTCCACTATGCACTACTTCACACACTTAGACAAGAAGTTATGAACTCAAAATTATATTATAATATTTATTCAAAGGTTGATACCAATATTTAAAACTAGTAAGTCTTTACCACACCAAGTGTGGATCTTAAAAATTTAGCCAAAAGTGGCTACTTATATAGATAATTGTGGAGAGGAGAGAGAGGAGAGAGAGAGAGAGAGAGAGAGAGAGAGAGAGAGAGAGAGAGAGAGAGAGAGAGAGAGAGAGAGAGAGAGAGAGAGAGAAAGAGAGAGAGAGAGAGAGAGAGAGGAGAGAGAGAGAGAGAGAGAGATGAGAGAGAGAGAGAGATGGTAGAAGATGATTGACAAGTGTCCATGAGAGATAAAAATGAAAGGTAGTTATTAAACAGTTAAAAATATAACTCAAATTCCATGTTTCTCAGTTTTTAATCAACTCTAACCCTTCTAAGTGGCATGGAGGGGTTACAATTAGCTTGATACCTTGACTAGCTCCTTAAAAACTACCCTTCCTTACATGAAAGGAGTGAAAAATGTGACCTTTCATCTCATGAATTCAACTTGAAATGATCTAGAAACAACTCATTTAACATATTAATTTCCTTAATAAAATCCTCTAACTTTCCATTCCATCATTCATGTGCATAGGTGTCTTGTAACTATTCATTTCCCACACCTAATTTGGTCCAAATGGCCCAAAAATTAAGTGATTATTATAAAATCATAAAAAATACATGAATGATATTAAAATATGTTATTAATCCTGAAATAAACCACTTTTTTTCTTGGACCAACTTCTAAGAACTCATTTTTCCTCCTTTAAGCCTTCACTAGGCCTTATTTCCTTGTAACCCCAAAAACTTGTAAACTTCCTTGTGTATGGATTTATATAGATTATATTTAAAAAACTAAGGAAATATTCTAAGATAAAATATGGAATTATATTTCCATGTCAAATTTAAATCTTTATATTCTGAGTGCAAGCCCATTTTTCTACCTTTTCTCTCTCTTGAATTAGGCTTTGGATTAGGCCTCCCTTGCTTAAGATCTTATTTTATTTCTCTAGATTTATAACACAACTATGAAATAAATTAAAATAATTTGATTATATTTCCATAGGCCATCATCAACCTCCATGTCAATTTTGGGGTCTTGAGACCTGTGGAAGTATGTAAACCAAGAAATTACCTTACCACCCAGTCTCATTTTACAGCCTATCTAAAACTACCTTGAAAAATGGGCCTAGTTTAATCACCTAAAGAATATCCTATGTATATTTTTAGACTTATATGGATAGGAAAAATCCAAAATTACCTCATCCCATGATTAGGAAGCTTTCCTCTTCTTAGGACACCTACAAAACACCAAAAATATGAAAAAATAGAGCATTTATGTAAATTTTGTATAAGTGACATTAGCATCAAAGTACATGTGGGTAACCTTATTGGAGTCCCTAAACAACATAAAAGAGGTTTTATGAGAATAATATGTCATTATATATTCATCTGAGCTCTTTTTTCCTTGACTAGTCAGTATCAAGGTTTAAAAGAGGTTTAAGACTAGTTTGGGGGTCTTAACAATTATTTATAAAGAAAGATCAATAAATGATCTCCTTCCACTTGTAAAAATACTTTTTTATATACCCCTTGAACTATCCCAAATGGATAATATTCTCATGTAACAGTGTGATCAATGGTATGAGCATTTGGAATTTGTTCCTCAGATGGTTGCTTAATGTCTTTTTAGCATGAGATAGGTCTACATTGAGTTTTGAGTCTCTTTATAGTGTTGATTAATGTTGACCTTAATTCAAAAATATGGACATATATGCCTAGGGCATTTATTTACCCTTTTGACCATCTAGGCTTACCAAGTAACTTTTTTTGTATTCTTAGGTCTTTCCACCCTATTTAAACCACTTTCTAAATTTACATTATCATTTCTCAGTGGTCTCGACAGCTTAAGGCCAATATCAAGCCACCATATATCAACTTCAAACTAGTCTATATGGACCTATGAGAGGTCTTATTTGATTGTAAACTTAACTACCAATCCACTTCTCTGGGTTCTTAATCTTCCCAAACTCTGTCAACATCCACTACTCTCACTCTAGTTCATCTTTACTACTTCTTAATGGTCTTACAAAGTCTCTAACAAAGACTTATGTCACCTTTCAACTTATCCTATAGGTCTGTATGGACCTGTTCTTT